>JAQPPZ010003246.1:4800000-6076666 GCA_028583015.1 Wollemia nobilis | reverse complement strand
GACTTCCCATGATGAGCACCATATTTTTAGACATTTTGCAAGAGAGGCACTAATACGGTTCCAAACTTGGGCATTATTTTGATATTTATTTTTAAAAATATTATTATTCCTTTCAAGCCATAAATTCCAAAAAATAATGATAGGACCAATTCTCCAAAGAATGCATAATAATTTAGATTTATTATAATTTATCCAACATTTTATCAACTCTTTCAATGTTGATGGAGCTACCCAATATAATTATATATATATTTTTTAAATAACCCCAAATAGTGTGAGAAAACGGACAACGAATAAGTAAATGGTATTATGTTTCTAAATCCTTCTCACACAAGGCACATCTGAAGGGTCCATAATATCCTCTTATTTTTATAATCTCTCTGGTAAGAATCTTACATTGAACTGCTAACCTAAGAAATGTCGAGGCCTTAGGGAGAGCCTCTAATGGCCAAATGTTCTTCCAAGGAAAATTATTGGGAGAAGGAAATTTTGATTGTTCTAAATCCTCATATCCCAACTTGACTAAGTATCCCCCATCCATTGATAAATTCCAAACCAACTCATCCTTTCATGTAAAAATTGGCAAATAAAACTCTCGAAGATTATTTTGAAGTTCATCTACAATTTTTTTGAGTTTCTCTTCTTCAACCAGGTTACTAAAAAAAATCCATGTTCTGGATTTTTTACTTATAATAATATAATATTTGATCTTTGGATCTTTACATGCTATGCATTCTTGAGCCAATGGTTTCCATTTTGAGTTAGAGATAAGAGGATAAGGCTTCAACCAAGCATCATAAATTTTTTTTGCATAACTCCCCTCATTGATTGACCATATAATATGTTTCTTTATCAAATGCAAACTCTCTTATATGAAGTTCCATGTTGATGATCGTTTGAGTAGAGTTATTTTCCTAAACAATTCCATTGCATCAAGAGAACCTATATATTTTTGAAGTAATATTTTTGCCCAATTATTTCTTTGATATTTGAATAGTCTCCACCCAAGATTTCCTCCTAATGCCAAATTCATAAGTCTGCAATTTTGCAAGCATGCTTCTCCAATATTCTTTCCTTTGCAAACCCTATCCCACTTACAAATAGGAAACCTAATGTTTTCCTTACAATATTTCCATAGAAATTTTCTTTGAATTTTATCCACTTCTGATGCAATACCAGTTGGTAGTCTTGAAATTGACATCATATAAATAGGAATGGATTACAAAGTAGTCTTTATGAGTTGTATCCTTCCTGCCATGGTTAAGAACTTACCTTTACAACCTACCAAGCAAGCTTTCATTCTATCCAAAAAATAAATTCAAAGATTTTTCTTATTCTCTTTATCATACAAAGGAATACCCAAGTAGGTTGATGGAATTTTTTTAATTTTAAACCCTAAAATACTTACAATAATTTGTTGTAAATCTAGGGAAATATTAATGAAAAATATCTTGGATTTTGAAGTATTTACCAACTATCCATCAGCCTTCTCATAAAATGATAATATTGATTTGAACTCCATGGCCTCACTGACTAAGGGATGGCCCAAAAGAAAAGTATCATAAACAAATTAGATATGAGATTCAAAGGGACCATTTTTTGCAACTTGAATACCCTTTATTTTTCCTTCCATTTTTACCTTTTAAAAGGCTCTCCCTAATGCTTCTTCCATAATAATGAATAGATAAGGAGAAATAGTATCACCTTAACGAAGTCCACAAGATGAATTGAAGTATCCATCAAGAGAATCATTGATCAAAATAGAAAATTATGCAGTGCCATAACAACATTTAACCGACTCACACCAACTATAATCAAAGCCAAACATTCTAAGAATAACATGTAGAAAATTCCAGGAAACCCTATCATATGCTTTGTTCATATCTAATTTCAAAAGCATATCTGAATTTTTTATAGAAAGAAGAGAATGTATGGCCTCTTGTGCAATAATTATACCATCAAAAATGTATTTACCTTGAACAAATCCACCTTGTTCCTCTGAGATAAGACACCCTAGAATGCCCTTTAATATTTTTGCCATAATTTTTGAAATGATCTTATAAATCATATTACAAAGGCTTATTAGATGAAAGTTATCAAAATATTTTGTGTAATGTTTCTTGGGAACCAAGGTAATAAAAGTAGCATTGACCTCAATTATTATATATTTTATTTTTAGAGACTTTTCAACTACATCTAACATATCACTCTTCAATAAATCCCAAAAATTTTGAAATAAAATTGCAGGAAATCCATCAGGGCCAAGTGCCTTGTTAGGATGGAAAGAGAAAATTGCTTCATGGAGCTCCTCCTCCCTAAGTGATAGGTGATGGAATATTTTGTAGAAGTTTTTATTCTACCTCCTTATCTTGCTTAGAATCTGATAAAATATTTTTGAAATAATTTTTTGCTTCCTTCCTTATATATTCTTCATCCTCAATATTTCTTCCATATGGAGTTATAATATTTTTAATATGATGAACAAAAAAATTTATTTTTGTTGTAGCATGAAAAATTTGTATTTCTATATCCTTCCTTGAGCTATTTCTCTCTAGATTTTTGGAACCAATATGAATCCTCCTTCAATGCATTATCATAATCAGAAAGTAATTATTTTTCTCACATAAGAATCCTGGTCCATTCCATTGATTTCTACTATCTCTTGTAAATTTTTGAGCTTGGATTCAAATTTGTTTTTTCTTTAAAAATATTACCAAAATATTTGACATTCCATATCTTCATTTTATCCTCTAAATATTTTAACTTTTGAATAAACTTGTACATACATGATCCTTCAAATTTTGATTCATCCCACCAAAACATAACCATCTAGAAAATATTAGGGTCTTGGAGCCACATAGACTAGAAGCAAAATGGCTTTGGATGACCATTTCTAGGTGACTCACAAGTCAAAATAATGGGTTTGTGATCTAATCATGCTCACAATAAAATATCTAAAGAGATTATATACTTTATTTACAACCATTTATTGGATAACAAAATTCTATCTAGTCTTTATGTTATATGATTTTTACCAATGCATCTATTATCCCATGTGTATTTAAATCTTGAGGAACTAACATCCCAAAGGTTATTTGAATTGATAAATGAAGAAAAATATTACATTGATTTTGACCATCCTAGAATGCCACCCTTCTTTTCTAAAGGATATATAAAAGTATTAAAATCACCCCAAGAATCCATAGATCACAATGAATCAATATTGTATTTGACAAAAATATACTAAGGTCCTTCCAACATCTTTCACAAGGAGTAAATATAGTTGGAGCTGTAGACACCAAAACAGCACCAATCCGATTATGTGACTGCAAACACTGATCGCTTTGACAAACACAGCCCCCAGGGCAGCCCTCAGAGGTCAAACAGTGGTCCTAACCACTTTCATAGCAATTTTGTAAGGTCGGGAAGCAATTTGGCACATTTAGACACTTTGCTCGGTATTCGTCTCACCCGGGGACGAATACTAGCTGAATTCGTCTCACCCGGGGACGAATTCTGAAATCGTCTCACCCGGGGACGAATTCCAAGTTTAACGGGCAAAAAGAAGAATGGTGCCAAGTGGCAGCCCAGGACAGTCGGTTGATGACTCTTGCCTCGCACACGTGTGTGGGTGGATAGATAGGCCGTTAGAGGACTGTCACAAGGGCAATTATGAGAGCCCAAGTCAATGGAGGACTCCCCTCCCTCATGGGAAGACATGACTGCCACATGGCACCTATGACCAACACATGGCATTTGTGCTTCCCTCTCAAAAGAGACCCCATGGGTCTATAAAAGGTGGGACTTTTCTCACCCAAAGAGACAGATTGAAGGAGATTTCAAGCAACGAAGTGTTGTCGAGTTGAACACCCACTTGCATCCCCTTTGATTCACCTTCTCACATCCACCAATCTCTTTTGCAAGGGAGGTTGTTGGGTGGCTTTTGGAAGCTTGAATCTGACCCAAATCCAACATATGGACACTTGAATCAACCAATTTGCAGACATCCCAATCCTAAGAGGTTTTGGGCCCATCCCTAGTGGATTGGCGCCAAGATCAAGTGCCAACGGTGGGAGGCCCACTTGGGCACCCCGCACTTTCTAAGTTTTATTCCAAAAGCATTCTAGATTATTGTTTCAGGTTGCATCTCATGTTATTCTATTTGGTTAACTCATAGCTTCAATTTCATAACATTCTGATCAGATTTTATCATGCTTTGTGTCGCTTTGTTGTTTCACTAACTTGCAGGTGGCGATATCGAATTCCCGAGGATAGAGGCCAAATTGGGAGAATCCGACCATCTGGGTCATCCCAAAATGGCCCCAATTACATAACCCCTCTATTTGTAGGCATTTTGCAGGTCTCGGGATTCGACATTGGAGCAGCATCAGGTCGGCTTTTCCAACACAGAAGAATTCGTCCCACCCAGGGACGAATAGCGATCGAAGTCGTCCTGCCCGGGGACGAATTCCGGTTGAAGGCAGATTGGCCAGCTGTCTCGGTGGCGGTGGCCCTACGGTGATGTCTTCTGTCCTCTATCAAGTTTTTAAGTCATTTAGAGTCATTTTACTCTCATCGATTTGGACAAATGTTTGCATGCATCTTTTGGCGATTTTAGAGAACAAACACTTCTCTATGTGCGGCAGGTGCTACGACATCTTCGTTGTTTCTTTGTTCGCAGGAGGAGCAGCGAGAGGTCAAGGACTCATCGACATCGGCGGCGGCATCATCTTGGCCCGCCCATTTCAAGTGTGGGCACGCGGAAAGAGGAACCTTAAGTCTCGATTGTAGTCAAATTCTTTTAACGCTCCTAGCCCCTGAAAAGGGAGGAGGCGTATTTGTAACAAGAGATCAAGAAAGTTTAATGAAAGGGCTGTGTTTTCTCCATTTGCTTGTGTCTCTTCCAATGCGTTTCTTTCGTTTCATGCAATTTACATTTCTAGGACTTAAGCGTATTTGATTTTGAATGCATCGCAATTAGTGTTTCCTTCGCCCGAAATCTCGTGCTTTCAGTGGCGATCACGGTGGGACCTTGTTCCCTGGTTTTTAAGATCACAAAAATTGATCAAATTTTTGTGTTTTGTGTTTGATAGGTACCTTTTGGGTTTCGATCTTATTCGTCCTTGACTGTGGCGATTGCTTTACTGAAATTCGTCTAACCCTGAGACGAATTCAAATTCGTCTCTAGGAGGGACGAATTCTGTTATGTAATTCGTCTCACCGAGGGACGAATTTATGTCTGCAACTTTTCAGAGCAAAAATTCAGAAGCAACCGGTCCAGGCAGAGAAGAGGTAGGGATTTTCATAATCTCTGTTAAATTTTTTGTTTATGTTTCTGTTTCTTTAATTGTTTTCATTTAATCCTGCATTGCATAGGGAAAGTCATTTATGCTTGTTTCATTTTCGTTAAATAAAATGAATCCCACACACTTCACGCAATAATTTTAAACCAAGGAGCTGGTCGTAAGACCCCAGCCCTTGAGCAAGACCAACGGTGGGTTCATCACCACCTTGGCTTAGCTTTGCATCCATTTCCCGATTGTCAAGCTGTTGTTAGGCGTAAATCTGATGAAAGCTGACCGAGTGTCTACGGGGTGATTCCCATGCGCGCGAGGATAAGTCTTCTATGGTAGGTGCCATTAACGGGACAATCCCCCTTTCGTACCGCCTACGTACCACGTACCTTCTGCTCTCACGTACCTATAGTCTCCCTCTCGTAAGGGCGGGTATATAGAGAGGTTGGTATATCGGCCTGGTTGGTATATTGAAGGGGCTACCATTTTGGGAGTTATATGAGCCGTCATAATGCATTTAAACGTTCTTCAAAACCTACAAAAACAAAACAAAACATCAAAATGCACTAAACTAGTTTAGGGCACACCAATAATCCTTAAAAGAGATAATCACGGTTTGCGCATGTGTGTGTTTATTTTCTGCTTAGTGTAGACAAAAAGAAAAATCATCATAAACGAGATAAAAATCTACTTAGATAGTATAGAAGCAACGCAATGGTGTACACCCGTAGCCAAGCCCAATCAAGGGCAGAAGCTCCGAAAGGTACACAAGAAGCAGGCACAAGTCGCCTTCGCTTCAGTCCTGAGGACTTGGTCATACCGCCTTATCGGTCTGGCCTACAAAAGAATCCGATTCAGAATCCTCGGTGGGGTATGCCCATTCAAAGCAGCCCCTTTCGAGAAGACGCCCTACATGTAGACCTTGATGTAAATAGAGAATCACATTTCGAGGTTAGACATGAGTGGCCACGGCGCGATGGAGCGCTAGAGAGGCACACTATCCATTTGGAGGGACAACGTGGATATGGCGTCCCTTCTTTACCTCCCATCGGGACGGAAAGACAAAATCCGGAGCGCGGGGCTCCTTACACGAGGGCGAGCTAACTCCGCCCGCCCCGTCCAAACCCGTGAAAGAGAGTACGAGGAAAGCCATCGCATTCCTCGAGGACAACAAACAGCGTGGGAACCTTGCGTTTCCGCACTTGCTAGGTATCATGATCATACATCAAGGCCGAGCCTCGAGTACATGTCGCCCACCTCGACGGAGGGAAGCGACCCATTGAAACTTTAGATCAGCAAACTCGAGGCAAACACATAGGAGAAACATTCGAACCTCCTGAGCAAAATAGGGTAGACAAAATTGACCCGATAGTTGCTAGACGAGGCCACCCGTCAAGCCCAAATCACGCGGCTTAAACAAAGTCATCAGGAGATAGAGTACCGACACCGCTTGGATAGAGAGCACATGCAACGCGAAGCGGATGAGTTACGCTATGAACTACATGAGAGGGAGCCAACCCCTCGCATCCAAAGGGCCGAACAATATGAGAGGCACAATTCGTTGGTGCAGGACAGGTCTCCACGACCTCGTCAAGCTTTGCCTCCGAGATCTTACAGACCCGAGAGGGAGGCCACTCCCCGAAACAATGATGGGCGAGGACTCGATCAAGGTCATAGGTCTCGCCCAGAGACTCCTCAAGAACTTTATGAGGAGTACGAACCAGAAATAGAATATGCTGAAACTCCCCATCAAGGCGGGAGGATTGCCATTCGGCCACCCCTCCATAGGCCCCCAGGTTTACCATAACTTACAACGGGAGCGAACAAGAGAGGAAGAAATAAAATCTTCCGATGCATACCAAGCGCTATTAGAGCGTTTGGAGTCTATGGAGACAAAAGCTGCTGGGCATCAAAAACCCACATTACGTCAACTCCGCAGTAATCCGGTGCATCCCTCAGTGCCTACACCTCTTTACCCCGAGCACTTCAAGTTGCCTCAATTGGCAATCTTTAAAGGTGAAGAGGACGCACAAGAACACGTTACAAGATTTCTAAGCCAATGCTTCGGCATCCAAGATAATGACGCATTGTTGCTTAGAACGTTCATAACCACATTCGTAGGCCCTACCTCGGATTGGTTCACACAACTACCTAAACACAGACATAAGCAACTTAGATCAATTAGTAGATGCGTTTCTTGAACGCTTTGCCTTCAACACAAGGAAGAAGGCATCACTGAGTGATCTGGCGAGCCTCAAGCAATTTGAGGAAGAAACAATGGCAGCATATGGGAATCGATGGAGAGCTTTGCTTTCTAAGTTACCCTACCGTCCCCCTATGTCTGATCTCACGTAGATGTTCGCAAAAAGTTGCTTAAAATCAATCTCTGGTCTATTGTTGTTGCGACAATACGACAGCTTAGAAGAAGCTTTGGCGCAAGCCAGAGTTATAGAAGAGATTAAGATAGGCGAAGGCGCAATCGCCAAGCCTAAAAAGAAAGAGTGGAATAAAACCACTAAAATCGGGACAACGCAACCACAACATGCTGCGGTTAACCAAGTTGCGATAAATGTTCCCGCGCTTGTGCAAGAAATGCAGCCCCAAAAGGCTAATTACCAGGCAGTGCCTCCTGCTTATGAAAGAGATAATAGAAGACAGGAGCAGAATCAGCAGCGTCACCCTAGGCGACAATTCACCCCTTACACGGAGTCCAGGGACTCCCTATTTGACCGCTTGTCAGCGGCAAATTTAGTCACTCTGCCAGAAATTCAAAATATAGACCCTAATGCTCCTAAGCCTAGGGGATACAGAGAGGAATTGTATTGTAGATTCCATAGGCGCGAGAGGACACGACTTAAATGGATCGTTGGAAGTTCAAAGAACTAATCCAGGATTTGATCGACAATAGAACATTGGCCGTGGACAACCCCATAGCGCCAAACAACCAACAAATGGGGGTATTCAAGGACCCTTTGCCTACCCACGAGGCACAGGCAAAACCACTCCAGATTAACGAGGTGCGACAGAATCTTCCCATGCAAGGATTTGTGGGAATGATTAGCATAGTGACAAGGAACAGAAGGTACCCAACGGTTTGCCCCAGAGGTAGCTACGAGGGAAGTTCCGACAACATCGCAGCCTCAACAACGCCCAACGCGGGTTGCCTCCGCCTAGACCCAAAATCATGATATGGACCAAACTCACACAGAGTTTGCGGACCACATCGGCTAGGCTGTCCATTTACGAGCTTATTCAACGATCGGCACCCCATAGGGAAGCTCTTATGGACATTTTAAAAGCCATCGAATTACAACCTCACGAAGCAAATTCTTTCAACAACTTCGTGGGACATGTGAAACAATGTACGGAGCCGGTCATCACATTCAGAGAAGACGAGGTAAAAATGATATCGAATGACATGGCAGATCCACCCCTGCACGTTATCGCGCGGGTCAACGGGATTCCGTACAAGAGGGTGTTGATAGATACTGGCTCGTCCAGTAACATCATTACCACTGCAGCCTTAAAACATTTGAAGCTGCCGGCCTCTCACATCACAGCCTCCGCGTACATGTCTGCGAGCTTTCAACGATGCAATATGCTCGACAGTCGGCACAGTTGTTCTGCCTATCCAGGTAGGACAAAAATCAATACCTACACTGTGCCATGTGTTAGAAGGCGAGATGGCTTATAATATACTGCTAGGGCGGCCTTGGATCAGGGACATGAAGTGTGTCCCTTCGATCGCCCACCAGTGCTTAAAGTATGCTTATGAAGGAGAAATACATGTAGTCCCAATGGACTTAGAGCCCTTCAAGTATTGCAATGCGGTACAATTCATGCCTCAATCGACCCTCCCTTCAACACATTTGGATTTCCAGTTAAATCCATCTAAACAGGGTCCAATACCGCGAGGCACCACTGGTGACCAACAAGGCAAAATCCCAGCCAGGTGAGACTTCATCATCTGCTCCTTCATCATCAACGCCACCTATCATGGCCCAACAGAAGGACAAGGGAAAACAGATCATGGAAGAGGTTAAGCCCCTAGAAGAAAGGTTGCCCACAATTTCAACGGTATCAATAGAAGAAACACCTCGCACAACGGAAGTGAAGACTCCTGAACCACCAAACATGGAATGGACTCAGGAAGGACTACCGTTTCCTCCCACCCAATCATCAACAATCACTTGTTGAAATGGCCGATACGGGCACAGGGGGAATATTTAGTGCAAAATGTTGTGGCGACGCCGGCATTGGAGTCGGTACAAGACATGGGAAGACCTCGCCTTCCCATAGGGACAGTTGTTCCTCTAGGCTACCCTCCAAACCAGACGAATTTCGTGTATGGGGGCCTTGATCATGGTCTTGAACCATGCCAACAAAAGGAAGCGGACGAAGAGCCTTTTGTTGAAAACATCAACTATCTGTCAAACCCAAACTTTGCCCTAAAATATCTCGGCCAATGCAATTGGCATGGATACGGGCTAGGCGAGATATGAGCAAGGGATGCGGGTCCTTTGCCAATCAAGATATCAGATGCCATATGACAAGTCAGGAGTAGGGTTCAACCACCCCCTACCCTTAGACATCTTGGTTGAAAATATGCAAGGCCTAGAAATAGGCAACAAGGGGGAATTGGCACAAGATCCGTATGCCAATCCAAATACAGAATACACATTGGGAGACTACCTCCCATGGTCAACAAACACCCCTGGAAATAGCAGTAATCCCTCTCCTTTGCTAGAGAGAGGTGAAAGTTCAGAGATTAATCCTCAAAGAGAACATCAACGACTTTCGGACATCTTTCTGAAGTTGTTCCCCTTAGAGGTTCCAGATGAAACAATACAGTGTCAAGGGAATCGGGTCCCTCCACCAAGAGTGGAACAACCACAATGGGACCAGATTAACTTACTGGAACAAGGAGGGTCCTCAACGTCGCAAGCAACAGTTTTTGAAGAGAATGAACATTTTTGGGTCTCCGAAAGTGATTCAGAAGATGAGACTGAGATGGACTATCTCAGACATGCGCGATGACATCACCGCCCTTTAACTCATGAAGATCTAATGGGACAGATGGGCATACGGTTAGGGCATGAATGGTGGGTAGACCCTGCAAGGTGGGACCAAGTATTGGATCCATGGCTCCAAATTCAAGATGAGCATCGTCCACCTCGAGATCCCATCATGACATCAGTGTCGAGAAAAGACCCTGCCATCCTTTTCGCAAATAGGGACGAATTCGCACCTAGGGAAGATCCATTCGTGCCCGTTCCCGTAGAGCCAGATCCGAGTATAGGGAGCATCTAAAAGAATCGAGTTATCACACCCGCGGTTACGGAGACCAAATTCATTCCATCCACATGATCTCCATTGATTTGACCGCACCCATCCATAATCTGGCTGATCCATCACAATCATTGCACCTAGACATAGATGCCATCGACTGGGATCGCGTCAATTCACCTTTATCACCATCAGAGTACTGGCCTTTCGGTGAAATGCTTCATTCCACCCCAAGGACAACTCAGGATATTTTTTAGGCTGAAGAGGGACCCGAGGTTCCAAACGTAGATCTAAACTCAGCTAATGATATCCATTTGATCCCAACTCCACATCAGTTGGAGGACGGATCCCACATGTCAATTGAGGAAACGAGCGACGTAGACATCGGCTTAGACCCAACGAATCCACAGATTATCAAGGTGGGGGTAAGTCTTTCCCCCGAAGAGCAAGCCGAATACATCGCCCTTCTCAAAGCGAAGAAGGAAGTTTTTGCATGGTCATACGAGGACATGCCGGGACTAGACCCGCGGCTAGTCACGCATAATTTAACGCTTGATCCGACAATCAAGCCCGTAAAGCAAAAACTACGAAAGATGCACCCAACGGTGGCCTTGATGGTCAAATATGAATTACAAAAGTCTGTTGGATGCACGGTTTGTCATCTGCGTGGATTATCCGCCATGGCTGTCCAACATGGTTCCCGTCAAGAAGCCCGACGGGAGGATTCGCATATGCACCGATTTTTGAGACCTAAACAAAGCGAGTCCTAAGGATGATTTCCCCTTGCCAAGCATCGACGCGCTAGTAGACGCTACGACGAGGTCATGAAATGCTCTCCCTTATGGATAGTTTCTTGGGATACAACCAAATTCGTGTCAATCCTGAAGACCAACTTAAAACGGCGTTCACAACGCCTTGGGGGACATTTTGTTATAAGGTCATGCCTTTTGGCCTTAAAAATGCTTGGCGCTACCTACCAACGTGCCATGACATATATCTTCCACGATTACATGCACAAAACTATGGAAGATTACATGGATGATTTGTTAGCCAAGTCTCTTTTGCGCTCAGATCATCTCGGTGACTTAAGCAAGATCCTCGATCGCCTCATAGAGCATAAGGTCAGACTGAATCCCAAGAAGTGCGTATTTGGCGTCACATCTGGAAAACTCTTGGGTTTTATAGTCTCAAAATGAGGCATCGAAGTGGACCCAAAGAAAGTCAAGGCAATCCTTGAAATGGCTCCCCCAACTACCATCAAGCAGCTCGAAGTCTGCAAGGAAAGGTCGCGTCGATTAAACGCTTCATAGCGCAATTATCTGACAAATGCCGACCCATGAACAAATTATTGCACAAGGGAGTTACATTTCATTGGGATGACGAGTGCCAGTCGACCTTTGACGAAATCAAACAATACTTGGCTTCACCGCCGGTATTGGCACCACCTAGACCGGGAGTGCCGTTCTACTTATACATCTCGGCCTGCGAGGTGGCATTGGGCGCCATGCTAGCCCAAAAGAATGAACTTCACAAAGAACGAGGCTACTTACTATCTTAGCCGCACCCCGGTCGATTACGAACTTAACTATGCATACGTTGAGAAACTGCGCTTGGCGGTGGTGTTTGCTACCAAAAAGCTATGCCACTACATGCTTGAGCAACACTACGTATGTTGTGTCTAAGGAGAATCCATTGCGATACATGATGAGTCGTACTTATCATAGTAGTCGCACGGCGAAATGGATCATGTTGTTGATGAAATTTGACATTGAGTTCATTGGGCAAAAATCTATCAAAGGACAAGTCATAGCCGATCAACTAGCAGAGGCTCCTCTTGAAGACGATCAGCCTCTGGTCATAGAACTACCCGATGATGGGGTCTTCCATGTCTCAGAATCGCCAGATTCTGATGAGCTCGAGTCACAAGCCGACATAACCCTATTCTTCGATGGTTCTAAATGTGAGCAAGGTGGTGGCACAGGAATTGTATTCTTCAAACCGCGAGGGTGCTCCAATGCCCCTATCATTTAAATTAAACTTCCGGTGCACCAACAATAATGCAAAATATGAAGCCTTGCTCCTAGGTCTTCAGACAACAATCGCCATGAACATCAAACGATTGAATATCTTTGGTGATTCGTTGTTAATAGTCAATCAAGTCAAAGGGGTATATCAATGCAAATGCCCAGTTACGAAGGCCTATAAAGCCCTCATGGACAAATTCCTGGCAAAACTTGAATGGTACGACATCGAGGCACTCCCTCGATCATCGAATCATTTTGCGGACACAATGGCCTCCTTGGGGTCACTAATCCCGCAAGACCTTTCCGGTGATATGACAACTATTCAAGTCAAAACCTTATCGCAATCCACGATAGAGCGTGCAAGCTCAGACTTGACACCAGGAATCCACATGATCCAGATTGAACCATCCTCGGATAAGTTCTTTCGAATCCGAGATCATCTGAAACGTGCCAACTGGGGGTCCTTGTTTTCCCCCACTCCCATTAATAGCAACACAACGCTATTCTTACAAGTTCTATCCCATTCAGCATTTGTTAGGGAAGAACTTCGAAAGGGATTGGCTGTTCATACTGTCGAGGTTTTTGATCAATAGGACTAGTATTTACCCATTAGAGACTACCTCAAGTTAGGTAATCTTCCCTTTGGATTGACGCACGCCGCAAAACGAACATTCAAGCGAAAGCGGCTAAGTATGTCTTGATAGGAGACATTTTGTATCGTCACAGCTATGACGGAATTCTTCTTCGTTGTTTGGACCAGCAAGAGTCCACTTGGGCGATCGCCCAAGCGCACGACGGTACATGTGGTGGCCACTTTAGTGGTATGGCCATCGCAAAGCGCATTCTCCGCATGGGCTATTATTGGCCATCTTTAGAGCGAGATTGTTGCGAATATGTCAAGAAGTGCGTGAAATGTCAACATCATGCCAATTTGATGCACGTACCTTCCCAGGCCCTACAGACAGTCCAGTCTGCTTGGCCATTTTTGTAGTGGGGCCTCGATCTAATCGAAAAGATCTCCCCTGCATCGTCAGGCCGTCACACGTTTATCATAACGGCCACAGAGTATTTTACCAAATGGGTGGAAGCAATTCCGTTAACCTCAACGAAAGGACCCCGCATTGTGGAGTTCATCTTGCATAACATCATATGTCATTTTGGTATTCCATCCAAAATAATATCGGATAATGGGCCATCATTCAAGAACAAAGACGTGCGTGCTTTGACCACAAAGTACAAAATTCAACACAGCTTTTCAACGCCCTATTATCCGCAAGCAAACGGGCAAGCAGAGGCATCAAACAAAACACTAGTGGCCATCCTTAAAAAGACAGTCACAGACAGTCATAAGGATTGGCACATACAAATCCCACTTGCCCTTTGGGCTTACCGCACTAGCGTTCGGACGCCAACTGGGGCAACTCCGTTTTCGCTCGTGTATGGCTCAGAGGCAGTAATGCCTCTCGAGTTGGAAATTCCTTCCCTTCGCATATCAATGCAGGAGTTCATCGATGATGACACTGCATGGGAGGCCGGTTAGACCAACTTACGTTGCTTGACGAACGACGCGTGAATGCTCTCGAGCACTTACGTATCTATCAAGAGCGGCTTAAGAAAGCTTACAACATGAAAGTTCACCTAAGGGACTTTCGGGTTGGTGATTTGGTTTTGAAGGAAAACCAACAGAACTCTAATTTGCCGTCCCACCTAAGGGACAAGTTCACGGCAAATTGGTTAGGTCCATATGTCATTGATAGCAAAATAGGACCCGGGACGTACCGGCTAGCTTCTCTTGACGGTATCAAGGAAACAGAACCCTTGAATATCAGTCATTTGCGACCATTTTATATCTAAGAGAGCCATATCCCAAAAATGCTCCAAGGATCCATAAAATCGCTTGGTCAAAAACAAAAAAGCTCCAAGGATTATCGCAATCACTTGGTCAAACCAAAAAGCTCCAAGGATTATCGCAATCACTTGGTCAAACCAAAAAGCTCCAAGGATTATCGCAATCACTTGGTCAAACCAAAAAGCTCCAAGGATTATCGCAATCACTTGGTCAAACCAAAAAGCTCCAAGGATTATCGCAATCACTTGGTCAAACCAAAAAGCTCCAAGGATTATCGCAATCACTTGGTCAAACCAAAAAGCTCCAAGGATTATCGCAATCACTTGGTCACCAAAAAGCTCCAAGGATTATCGCAATCACTTGGTCAAACCAAAAAGCTCCAAGGATTATCGCAATCACTTGGTCAAACCCAAAAAGCTCCAAGGATTATCGCAATCACTTGGTCACCCAAAAAGCTCCAAGGATTATCGCAATCACTTGGTCACCCAAAAAGCTCCAAGGATTATCGCAATCACTTGGTCACCCAAAAAGCTCCAAGGATTATCGCAATCACTTGGTCACCCAAAAAGCTCCAAGGATTATCGCAATCACTTGGTCACCCAAAAAGCCCCAAGGATTATCGCAATCACTTGGTCACCAAAATGCTCCAAGGATGTCCACAATCACTTGGTCAAAAAATAACAAAAATAATCAAAAACAACAAAAATTTGCATCTCATATCTAGGCATACTCAAATTCATCAATCGAGAGCTCTTCTCGCACCTCATATTCATATTCACAAAAATAAATCCATCAAAAATACAAAAACATGTAGCTGCATTAAGCATTGCATCCATACATTGCATATTTGTGGTCGTATAGGTCAAAGGCACCATAGGTTGTAATTGCTCTGCTAGACCATCTTGTTCCACACTGTTCCATTTTACAAAAACAACAAAAACACCATGCATTGCTTTTACCACACTAGAGTCGGTGGTCTTTTAATGTATCAAGAGTTTTCATGATTCAGTCATCATTTTGCTCTTTAGCTTCGTAATGTACCGAGTCAAACAGATTTTACGAAGGTAGAGTCAAACTTGAAATACACCTTGTTACGTAACATCCCAACACAAATAAAAACACATAAAACAATTCCTAAGTTGTGTGAACGAAAGATGAAACCGCACAGTAATCCAAGTCACCAAAAGCGAAACGGTTATCTTGCTCATCCCCCTGTGCGAATGACCCCAAGAATTTTGAGAGTTGGCAAAAGGACAAGCATCCTCCCTACCCAATTCCCTAAGAATCCCTAGTTCTCAATAGTTGCAAAACATCAAAAATTTGCAAAACGTCAAAAATCAAATATTTGACATCATACGAGTGCACACATCAAATGGCACAAACGATAGTGATTTTCATCACTCCATCTCCCAAATCCCTTGCTCAAAAGAAAAACAAATCAAAATAAACGGTGATCTTATCACTACAAACGAGCAAGTATCCCAATACAATTGAAGAAAAGAAGGGAGTGGAACTTGAATCCCTGGAACTCTCAGCATTCTAAAAGGTCATAAGGCAAGCCTCGGTACCGATTTGGTTGATAGCCTATCGATAACCGGCGGTAAACCTCTCGCATGACGATATATCAGTCATTAAGGGGGGGGGGGGAGGGAGAACCTTCATCTTTGCAATACTCAGAAAATACAAAAGAGAGAAAACCACATGTATACATACAAGAGCCATACATCATAGCAATCGCCTAAAAATGAATTAAAGAGCGTCTTAAACAGCCTATGGTGTCATAACCAAGCACCACAAATATCATTCATCAATTTCACTTTGCATATCAAAAAGAAATAAAAAAAATTTGCATTCATCATAACATAAGCATTCATCAAAATAAATAAACATGCATACATCCATAGTCATTAGCCATCATGCATAACAAAAATCAAATCATCACATGTAAAAAACCACAATAAAACCGGTATATATATATATATATATATATCTCGTCAAAAAAATGCCCGCAGGCTACAAAACTGGTCCTCAATCCCCGCAATCATATCCAAAAACCCAACCTAAAGCGTCGACCACCATGATCACGCAGGATCGGTGCGACGGGAACTACCCCCCGTGGTGTGGGTCCTATGGGACCCTGCAGGGCGGCTACTGCCATCCCCCGCATCATGCTTGCTACCGCCTCCCTCATCTAATCGTCGGTGATGAGATGATGCTGACTACTCAGTCGCACTATCCCTCATCCGCCGTGAAGATCCACTGACCGAGGGCTCAGGTAGCCGCCCACCAAGGCGGATGACCTCCCTCTCCAAGTCTATCCGGTGCCGACACCACTCTGCCTCTCGCCGATGATAGTATGACACCGCATCGTCGCGCTATGCCAGAACCCTATCCCGCTCTGCCAGCTGAGCCCGCAGGAGATCCCTCTCCCGTAGCGCGTCCCCCAGCTCCCGCCTCGCATCCCCCAACTCCAGATCCCGTATCCGTAGTAGCTCTGTCAGTCACGCATTTTCAGCACGTATCTCAGACTCCACCTCCTCTGTATCTACCTGACGAACAGGACCCTCTGGAACAGCAGCCTGCTCTGGCTCCCACTGCTCCTCCACGTCCTGCATGTCCGGCTGATCCGGAGCGCCCAAGTCTACATCCTCATCCCCCACATCCAACATGTCCGCATCATCCAACGGACCTCCCCAATCATCCCCTGCTGCCTCAGCACCCTCCACTGCCACCTCCGTGCCTCCCAGTGGCCCCTCTCCTCTCCATCACCGTAGTACCCACCACGAGTCATACTCAGTGGTAGTCCCGACGTCATCTACGTCCGGGACGTCAATAACCGCATCTGACTCCTCGCCCAATGGCGCGGTGACCGGTGGATCTAAATCCCTCTCATCTCCCCATCGTCGATAGACCACGGGCTCACCAGGCAACCCCTGGCGCACCCCAAACTATCGTGTAACCCGGTGTATGAAAAGAACTCATGCTCCGTCCCGTGCCTCCCAGTCAACCACCGCTCCCTGCGTACCCGACGGAGCCACTCTCTAGCCTCTGGCCAGGCTGGACAGTCCCGATAAGGGCGCCAAAACACCTCCCCTGGAGTGAGCCGAGAAAAGGCATCGGTATAGTGCTCTACAGCACCTGCCCATCGCCGACTCTGCCCCTGCTCCGCAGACCGCCGCCACAAAACTGCATAGCCTATCTCCGTGTCATCCATCGTTGCCCGAGTCGTCCACGGTAACCCGGTCGGCCTCTCCACTGCTATGTGCTGCCAACCCCAGCACTGCACAGATAGCTGCAGCTGACCCCCTTCCGCTGCCGACAGCGCACCCCATACAGCTCCCCGTAGAGCTATGCCAACAATGTCTGTCCCCACCTCAAAATCAGTGGTGCCCCTATCGGGCACTCTACCAACTGCCATACCAAATCCAGCAGGTTCCACGGGAACCTCACGCCTGACGAATCAGGGAGAAGCATGTTAGAAATGAGGCCCATCAAGAATGCGTGCCTCACTCCTAACACCCCCCTCTCCTGCCACCAGCCAACCAAAATCCCGCCAGCCTGGCAGTCCACCTCGGTTGTCTCCACTGGGTTCGTTACACCCAGCCGCCCCCCATGCCCAAAGCATCTCGTAAGTACAGTAGTCCGCTGATCACGCGACGATGACCTAATGGGCAGTCCATCTATCGAAATCCGAAGCAACCGATAGACATCCTCCAAAGTTCACAGTCATCTCCCCTGTCGGAAGATGGAACGTGTTGGTCCGAGGATCCCAAAGTTTGATCAGGGCCGTCGGGATAGGCCCGATCCGGGACCACGAGGCTCCAGTCGAGACACCTGCTTGAGCCCAAGGGCATCAAGCCATTCCCAATCACCATCAGTCAGTGCACCCCGCGCCTCAGTAAAGGCGGTAGGTACACGGTACCGGCTCCTAACCTGCAAAAGAAAACAATTCAACAAAAAAAATTAAAAATCATGGAAAAGAACTGTACGACATAAAAATAAAATTCAAGTAGTTGTCTTCAATCCGGTTTCGGGATTTAAGTTTTAAAACACATTTTGAAAAACAGACATCACAAAAACAATTAAATAAAACAAGTGCAAATTTAAACAAAAATAAGCTCTAGAAGACACTTACGAGGTTTCGCCTCGGCTCCGCCGCTCGAACCGGTTGTGCACTCATGATGGCGAGAGAGAATTCCAGCGAGCGCTTCGCTTCGCGAATTACCTCCTCCTCCCGAGCTCCAAAATCGCAAGAAAAAAATGACACAAATGAGCCCAAATGCAAGTTTTGGCCCTTAAATAGGCCTTTTGAGCTGGAATTCATCCTTGACTGGGACGAGCGCTCAGGTTAGTGCTCGTCCCACCCAGGGACGAATTCTACAGCTGGAATTCGTCCCACCTAGGGACGAATTCAGGCCAGCACTTCAAAAACATCAAAAAATGATCAAAAATGCACTAAAAACAGACAATAAATTTTCCCGATAGGAGTGCTATTGCATCTGACATCCAGAGCATACAAAATAGACATTGGAGTCACAAATTATCACTATCCTACTCCCTAAGAAGGCTACCATAGCCGGACCGCTCCACGGGAAGACGGATTTTCGATAATTTGATCCCCAAATGGTGTCACAAAAAAACAACAAAAACAACAAATAAACGCAACACAAAAACACAGCAATAAGCATTGCCGGACACAAGTGCTCTTGCACTTAACCTCTAGGCAAAGAAAATCGATGTCGGGGTTCAAATTGTCACTCTCCTACTTCCCCAAGAAGGCTACCATAGCCGGACCGCTCCACGGGAAGATGGGTTGTCGATGATTTCACCCCATTATGGCATCACAAAAAGGGTTAACACCCACCAAAAACAGGTCCAAATGTTGGAAAAATTGCACATGCTTAAACGATAAACCATCTAAAGGCACCCTTGCACAAGTCATCTTGGGTCAAGCGACTCGTCGCTTTTCTCATGAAGGTCATTCCCTCATCGATTCGTCGCTTGAGGGGGTAGTCACACTTAGTCACCAATCAACAATCACACACCCAATTAAGGAAAACGACATGCATTCAAAGAATCATTGACAAAGACAATTACGCTCCTGCTTGGGGCAATAAACAAGCAACAATCAAATCAATCAAACACTTGGCATTTCGTGAATCATGAACACAAGGTTCCCCCGAGGATAAAAGGTTGCGCCCTTTGCCTAATCATGACTGATCAATGTCCAAGTTCAAGTCACACCTCACCAAAATAGGTTAACACTTGAAATCAAACTCCTTAGCTCGTCAGAAGCAAGGATTCAAGAATGCATGCCCTTTCCATGCTTGGGGCATCAAAAGTTGGTTAGGTTACCAAGAAACCCTAATCATTAGTGCTTTGGTTATCTATTTTTGCTCGACGCTGCGCCATGCACGACGCATCCCAAAAAGGGGCATCTGTAGACACCAAAACAGCACCAATCCGATTATGTGACTGCAAACACCGATCGCTTTGACAAACACAGCCCCCAGGGCAGCCCTCAGAGGTCAAACAGTGGTCCTAACCACTTTCATAGCAATTTTGTAAGGTCAAGAAGCAATTTGGCACATTTAGACACTTTGCTCAGTATTCGTCTCACCCAGGGACGAATACTAAGCTGGAATTCGTCTCACCCGGGGACGAATTCTGAAATCGTCTCACCCAGGGATGAATTCCAAGTTTAATGGTCAAAAAGAAGAATGGTGCCAAGTGGCAGCCCGAGACGATCAGTTGATGACTCCTGCCTCGCACACGTGTGTGGGTGGATAGATAGGCCGTTAGAGGACTGTCACAAGGGCAGTTATGAGAGCCCAAGTCAATGGAGGACTCCCCTCCCTCATGGGAAGACATGACTGCCACATGGCACCTATGACCAACACATGGCATTTGTGCTTCCCTCTCAAAAGAGACCCCATGGGTCTATAAAAGGTGGGACTTTTCTCACCCAAAGAGACAGATTGAAGGAGATTTCAAGCAACGAAGTGTTGCCGAGTTGAACACCCACTTGCATCCCCTTTGATTCACCTTCTCACATCCACCAATCTCTTTTGCAAGGGAGGTTGTTGGGTGGCTTTTGGAAGCTTGAATCTGACCCAAATCCAACATATGGACACCTGAATCAACCAATTTGCGGACATCCCAATCCTAAGAGGTTTTGGGCCCATCCCTAGTGGATTGGCGCCAAGATCAAGTGCCAACGGTGGGAGGCCCACTTGGGCACCCCCGCACTTTCTAAGTTTTGTTTCAAAAGCATTCTAGATTATTGTTTCAGGTTGCATATCATGTTATTCTATTTGGTTAACTCATAGCTTCAATTTCATTACATTTCGATCAGATTTTATCATGCTTTGTGTCGCTTTGTTGTTTCACTAACTTGCAGGTGGCGATATCGAATTCCCGAGGATAGAGGCCAAATTGGGAGAATCCGACCATCCGGGTCATCCCAAAATGGCCCCAATTACATAACCCCCTGTTTGCGGGCATTTTGGAGGTCTCGGGATTCGACATTGGAGCGACGACAGGTCGGCTTTTCCAACACGGCGAGAATTCGTCCCACCCGGGGACGAATAGCGATCAGAATTCGTCCTGCCCAGGGACGAATTCCAGTTGAAGGCAGATTGGCCAACTGTTTCAATGGCGGTGGCCCTCTGGTGATGTCTTCTGTCCTCTGTCAGGTTTTCAGGTCATTTAGAGTCATTTTGTCTATCGATTTGGCCAATTATTTACATGCATCTTTTGGCGATTTTAGAGAACAAACACTTACTATTTGCAACAGGTGCTACTGACATCTTTGTTGTTTCTTTGTTCGCGGGAGGAGCAGCGAGAGGTGAAGGACTCATCAACATCAGCGGCGGCATCATCTTGGCCCGCCCATTTCAAGTGTGGGCACGCGGAAAGAGGAACCTTAAGTCTCGATTGTAGTCAAATTCTTTTAACGCTCCTAGCCCCCGAAAAGGGAGGAGGCGTATTTGTAACAAGAGATCAAGAAAGTTTAATGAAAGGGCTGTGTTTTCTCCATTTGCTTGTGTCTCTTCCAATGCGTTTCTTTCGTTTCATGCAATTTACATTTCTAGGACTTAAGCGTATTTGATTTTGAATGCATCGCAATTAGTGTTTCCTTTGCCCGAAATCTCGTGCTTTCAGGAGCATATACATTTATAACCTCAACTTTGATGTTTTCCTCTTTCCTGTAAAATAATCCAGCACCCCAATTACTTTTTGTTTCTAATAGTTGTCCATCCCATTTGCATTTATTCCATACTATTGCAATACTACCTTAATATCCTATAGAAGAAACTGCTAAAAAATCACCTACCTTCCAAATCTTCTTAAAAGCATCCTTACATTCCTCACTTCTTAAATTTATTTGTTGTATTAAAATAAACTCAAGGCTATAACAACCTATTAATTTTTTCAATAACTCTTCTTTTAGGGATTTTATTCATATCCCTAATATTCCATGATATCATTTTTATCATCAGCACTTTTTATTTTTATTAGTTGGCTTAACCCCACTTCTTATTAACACCTTGATATTTTTATTTGGCTTCCCAAATCAATATCCTTTTGAGTTTCTTTTTCTCTTTTTTCTTTCTGTGATAGCCTTCCTCTCCTTCTTCCATTATTTCCACCACTCTCATCTTCATCAATCTCTTCCATTTTTCATATTGTTCAAAATGGGACTTATCTTCTAAATATTTATGTTGCCCTAAAGAGTTGAAAGTGCAAGGAATAGCCTCAATAACATTTTCTTCTTTATGTTGCCTTGAAAACTCTAAACTGCATAGATGATCCTCCATAGTCATAACTTTCTTATGTTGTACTGAAATACCTAAATTTCCTTGGATATACTCTACAATATTTTCTATACTATACTACTCTTGAAATACTGAAGTGCAAGGAATACACTCCGTACTACTTTTATTTTTTTTGTAAGGAGAATATTTTAAGCTACTTGAGTATAATAAAGGTGATCTACCTAGATTAAGCTTGACCTCCTTCACCTCATTTAAGACCTTGGAGTGAGAATTTTTTTTGGACACAAAAACTATTAAAAGGCTTCCAATATGGATTAGGCTTTTTGGACTTCCTTATCAACTCATCAATAAGGAGGTTTTAAAGAATATTGGTAATACTCTAGGTGAATTCATCCATGAGGGACCAACTACTAAGGAGAGAATATGTATACACTCGAATATGTTTTGCCATGGATATTTCTAACTCCTTACGACAATCTATTAGGATTAAATCTGGATCAAGAGAATGGGATCAACAAGTGGATTATGGAAACATTGCATTTTGATGTTGCAAATGTCATGAAACTAGGCACATTGCAAGAGAATGCAAAGTTAAAATGGATGAAGAGATGGAATTTTTTGGGCATTAGGGTAGTTTCAATTTTAAACAAAGTGTAAAAATATAGTTATACATGATGTAATATTGGTATTAAAGAAACTATATGTTTGTATTTTCACAATATTATCCTTTGTGTCACTTGGATTTATATAAACTATATGTGAATAGCCTTATAAAATACTATAGTTTTTATGTTTATGTTAACCATATCCAATAGGAATTTTGTAGATATCTTCTAATTGATAGATCATGTACATCATTTTGAAGCAATCATATAGAAGCCAAATAACAGTGTGTGTTGATAATATTTCAATGGTTTATTATTGCCTCAACTTGTGTCATCCATTATACTTTGCATTACTAAACCATTCTATATACTTGGAAAAGTGAAAATATGTTTATGTAAGAGTCTATTCTTAGTAATTTATTTATTTATAAAATAAATAAATAAAAAGAGTTATTTTTTGCATTTATGTATCATAGCTTATAAATTAATTAGGGATTGAATATGTTTATAATTTTTCTTTAAAATTTTCAAACTAAAACATGAATATGAATGTTTTTTCTATAGTTTATTTTTTTTTTGCTTTGGAAACCAACATTATATTATTTCCAAAACAAGGTTGGGTAGTATTTAGAATCAAATATTGACACTCAATTAGCAACATATCAAACCTTTAACATATTATTTTCTAATATCATGTATATAAAATATTTTATTGTATTATAAAACAAATAAGATATGTTATAGATGAGTTATAATATACCATAATATGTAAATACTAATTATTCATTTAATCTATAGCAATGAGAACAAATAATTTCATTCTTAAATTATCCCTTCTTATGTTATACCAATAAAACTATCTTATGATAATAGGATGGTATAGTGGTATTTCTTAAGGTCCTAGTTTTTTTTTTTTTTATTGATAGTAGACGGGGTTTTTAAAAGGGTTCCCATAGGATTTTAAAATGCTCCCAACCTTGGATATAACAAAATCACCTAGAAGGACTGGGCTAGATTCCATGAACAAGCCCAAAAGACCACGCAGACCATGCCAACTTTACTTGGAGGAAAAAATCTAGGATAGAATGTGAAGAACACAATCTTATACTGAGATGGGGGTGAATAGTATAAGATCACTTTTTACTTTCATTTCCAATAAATATTATGTAGTATAAAGATAGCAATATCAACAACAGTAATAAAAGTAATGCACAAATCACCACACACAATAGAGACACCAATTTTACGTGGTTCACCCAATGTGGGATATTCCACGAAGAAAATATTTCACTAAAATTTTCTCAATCAATATCTTGGGATTCCTTTATCTATTAAAATTTTTATGTACCTCTATCCAAATGAGACACCAATCCCCTAATCAAGTTAGTGATCTTTATCCACACGTGACACCAATCTCCTAACTATGCTCTAGCTGGTGATCCTCTAGAATACCTCTACCTCCACTGCACTTAGCAAGTGGAACTCTATCCACTTAAGACACATGTCCTCACTAATTTAGCTAGAGACCTATATCCTCAACTCTATCATCTCCAAATATCTATCTCAAATATGTACTAAACACATTACTTAGGTCTAGCAAAAATTTATCCTCAATTTCTATCTCTAGTCTGGTACAAACCTATCCTCAAATATACACCAAAATCTATCCTTGAATATGTACTAAACATAGTCCTTCGGTCTAGCACAAATCTATCCTCAATCTATGTCCTCAAGCCTTAACTCAAAGCTTGACTCAATCTCAAATCAACTCTGTTGGATCTACTACAAACCTTAACTCAAGGTTTGAACAAATCAATCAACTCTACTCACAGGTCTTCTCAAAGAATTATCTCAAATATGCCTTGTAATCTTCCATAAAATCTCACACTACTTTGTCCACAAGTTCTCTCTAGAAATTCTCCAAATCTGCTCTACAAGTCCTCACTAGAACTTGTCCAAATATACTCAATAAATCCTCACTAGGACTTATCCAAATTTTCTCTCAATCTGTATTGTAAGCTTCCATAAAATCTCACACAAATATATCCACAAGTCTTCTCAAATACTTGACTTAAATCTGCTCAACAAGTCCACACTAGTACTTTTCCAATATCATAGAAACATGAAGAGAATTATTAGAGACTCAATATGCTTCACATTCACTTCAATACTCAATTACTTTCAATAAATCTTTTAGAAACATATAGAGAATTTTTAGAGACGCAATATGCTTCACATTCACCTCAATACTCAATCACTTTCAATAACTCTCTTAGAATCATATAGAGAATTGTTAGAGACTCAATATACTTCACACTCATAAGAATCTCAATCACTTTCTCAACTCAATTCAGAATATAGAATAATTTATTTTATAGAACTTGAGATATCACTTCACACATCCACTTGACTAGGCCCAAACAACTCTACCCACTAAATCACTCAATGAAATAATCCTTACTCATAACCCTAGTCCAAGTATATGAACACTCACTCAAAATGTTTCCAACAATGCTTATCTACCAACCTCACATAACAATGATACTCATGATCTTTGCAAACCCTATTTCAAGTTCTTCACTCAATCAATGGCTTCAATAACAATGCTTATCAAACAAGGTTTTATCAACAACTCTTTATTCCATAAAACCTTGAAGCATTAAAACATACTCAACAATGCTTATAAAACAATCTTCTCATATAGCTCAACAGCTCAACAAGAAAACCTAATTAAGTCTTTTTTACTCCAAATTTGTTTTTCAAAAAACCAACCAATCAACTCAACCAAAGAAGAATATGATCATACCTTTTTATTTGATGTAGGATGACCTTCAAAACCTAGATCAAATATCACAACTTTCTTTGCCAAGTAAAAAGGGTTAGATGACAAGAATTATCACCCTAACACTTTTCACAAAATACAATGATAACTCAAATCCTAAATACACCTTATTGCTACGTCTCAATAATAAATTCCAACATCATAATTTTCATCAAAAACTATTTAATAAAGTATAACTCAATTTCTACTTATTACTCCTTTCTCAAATTGTACTTATCAAATAAAATACTTTATAAAATGATGCAATTTATTCTTCTAAGATAAAAATTAATTACCTTAGTTTTACTTTATCAAAAACTACCTTTTATCATGCCCAAAAATCACTTTAGATTAAAAGTAAATAATCCACTTTTAATCATCACCTTATCCTTCCTAATATTCTCACATAACCTTAGGCAATTCAAATTAATAAAAAATTAATACCTTACCCCTTTGTGGGATTCGAACCCAAGATACCTCCTCACCTTAGCGCCTTAGCCATGGCCTTGGCTACCGTGTGATCTAAGTGCTCACATGGGATCTTAAGTACCTGCATGCTTAATAACCTCCTACTGGCATCACCAAAACAAACACGAAAATATTTATCTGCCTATTGCAGCCGAGTTTCAAACCTGTGACCTCTCCACCATTAAGACCAAGCACTTCCAACTGCACTAGTTGTCGTATGGTGGTTAATTGTGATTCGCTTGTCCTTTTGAAACCACCCAAAATTTTGGATGATGTTAGTGCACTATCTCGTCTTCTTCCTTCTACAAAACTGTAGTGAATATCTCACTATTCATAATTTGAATCACATTCTATTTTGCCTTTGGTCAGGCAATATTTATATTACCTTTGGTTTCCTCCAATGCGTCGATGATGGTGTTCGACTTCGTACGTTGGCACTATGACTTTAGGGTTGAACCCTAAGGAATTAAATAAATATTTATTTTATACAATTTAAATTCATTTGAATTTAAATGTTTAATCCTTCTTCCTTGCTTTTCAAATGGGAATTAAAAAGACCTCCTTGGGTCTTTATAAACACCTTTATTTTTTTCCACATGGTTTTAATAAAAACCTTTTATGCCATCGTGGTTTTTAATAAAAACCTTTCATTTTGCTTCACATAATATTATTTTTTAAACCTCTTGCATTGCTCATTTTAACCTATTGACATCAATGGTGGTTCACTCCTTGAAATCGATGACAACTTCACACCTTGACATCAATGACAACTCTATGGACTCAAAATTTCCAACAGAATGAAACAACCTCCTAGCAAAGGTTGTAAAAATTAGAACAAAAAGTTGGCGACAAAGGCCAACGAAGGAGAAATGAACATCCATAAATACATTTAAATACAATATTTAAATTTCAAATTTGAAAATCCCACCAAGTTTTGCTTGCATTATTTTTTAAGGTATCTTGTGCTAGTGAAGTATATTTCTACCCATCATTATCTATTAACTATAAAATTATAAAATTCATGTACTACTTGTTATGTGTACAATCTAACATTTATAATGTTGTTCTATAATGTAAGCATTAACATCCCATAGATTTATTCTTGTTGTAGTTTTTCAGAAAGGAAAATAAATTAATTTGTAAATTTAATGTTAAATTATAAACTTAATTTTACATTGTGATTGGACAATAATATAATATATGAAAACAATAGACATAACAAATTAATATATTTTTTATATAACAAAATGGAGCAAAATAAATGGTTTTATTTTGTAACATAAACTAAAAAAAATTATTTTTAATATTAAATTTATATTTATAAGATAATTTCTATTAAATAATTACCATTAATATACATATTTTTTTAATAGGATGAAAATTTGGAGGCATGTCGGGGGCCACTCTTCCTGTGAATTGTACTTGGGTCTCTGCTAAGGGAACCAAATGCCTTAAGATAATACAATATGTTGCAACACCCTTACAAAATACTATCATACACTCACTACTACAATTGAACCTTAGAATACTACATATCGACAAAACAACTCTAAACAACTTCCAAAATAGAAACTTAAAAAAAAATTATATCTACCACCCAATCATAACAAAAACAACAACCTAGAACCATTGGTATTTTAATAGAGTTCATAGTCAATGGATATTTTGATTATTTTTATTTTGTAGCATAGGTTCTTCCTCCTTTAGAGTCACAAGATCTCATAATGCATTTTTGTACTTCAAGCTCTTGAGGTAATATCTAGTTGTAACACATTTTTTATGATCTTCATTTTTAGAAAACTAACCATCACAGATTATTTCATAATTAGCTTAAATAATACTAACTGAAGTGTTAACCTTTTCCATGGAATTGACTAGATGGTCTTTAGTAACCATTTAATTTTTATCAATGATATGATTTGAATTCTCCTTTCGAGGTTGAGTCTTTTGTTGCTTGCTTGATTCCTACTGTATAATTGGTGCAGTTGGAGGATGAGCTTCTTCCTTGTAAACTAGTATGTTTGAATGTTCAAGATCATTTGTGTGCAAGGCCTTATCCTCCACCAAGGAGGAATCAGAGCATGATCAGATGATCAAGCATCTCTTCTTTAGGCAGAGATATTATTGACAACCATAATATCGTAGGGAGAAGTTTTCATATTCAATATTTTTTATTCATTCCCCTTTTCTTGAGGAGATAGTAAGGAGCTAAAACATCCATACAAATAGCCAATATTTCTTTACTCATATTAATTTTAATAGACAATGTTTCCTCTATTTGGGTATCCATATACTAGAATGCACCAATGGCATCACCAATTTTGGTAAATATCTTCTCTCCCCAAAACTCTATAGGAAGAGAATATAGATTCATCAAGACTATGAAGCTATCAACTTCTTCTATAAGAGGGTTGAAACAGGGAATCTAAGGTATTATAAAGACACCCCTTTGTCCAAAAAACCAATTGTATCTATAATATATTACCCTATCTCTATTTGCTAAATCAAAAAAGAAAATAGAAAATAAATTTTTGGGTAGAAGAGTTACTTGGAATTTATTGGACCACCAAAGTTTAATGTATCCTTTGAGCTCCTCTAGGCCTAGTATTTTGTCCCTAATTTTATAGATAACTATTCGGGCTTCATGATCAATCATATCCAACCCAAATTCATATTCCAAAATTCTAAGAAAGGGAAAAGGTTCATCAAAAAGCTCCACCCACGAACCCAAATATCCCTAAGAGACATTTCTTCTGACTGAAAAGTATTTCTCACAAATTGAAGAGTCACTAATATCCTCCTCAGTATAGCAAGTGGGCTATGAACAACCCTCTTTTTGTAATGCTTGACTACACCTAAGGTTTGCACCCCTTTCACTTTGTTCCATCCTCATGTCCTCTTGAGTATAGCAAGTGGGCTACAAATAAACCTCTTCTTGCAACACTTGATTACACCTAGGGTTTTCACCCCTTTCACTTTGTTCCATTCTCATGTCCTCATGAGTACAATGAGCGGGATGTGAACAACTGTATTCCTACATATTTTAACTGCACCTAATAACAGTTAATTTTAATATACAAATTATATAAACATGAATGTGAATATTAAAATAATCAAATCAAAATATTTATTAAATTTTAATATCAACATAAATATTTTAAAAGGGTTCAACTAATTGCTTTTAATATATTTGTATTTATTACATACATCACTAAATTTTTATATCAAATATAAAACTTTCTTTAATAAAAGTTATTAAGTCCAAGTGTTCATGGCCATAAACTCATAGTATATGAATAGTAGGTAGGTAACCTATTGTAATCATGTATACCTATTATATAAGTTTTATTGCATAATTTAATGTTTGATTCTATATACACTTTAATTTAAAATCTTAGATAATTTATTATATATAGTTAATAAATATATATATTTTTTTTTGTACTATTAAGGAAAATAGGGTTTGGAAAGGGACCTCACAACATTTTACAAAATACCGTGTCACACAAGCATCCAGAATAATAAAGCACAAAACGCAACAAGGAAAAGAGGTACACCAAAAAACATCAAGGAAAATAAAAATGAAAACGATCAATGAGAGAACAGAGATAGTTCTACAACATTAAATCGATATCGTGAACAATATTACCAAACATTGAGCAACATCCTCAGCATAATCCAATGGCATTTTGACAAAACTCCACACCGCACATCGTTTGATCTTCATCAACTTTGCACACAAATACCAACTATCCCTCCACACACCGCCAAACAGGCAAAAAGGTCGACGAGAGCAATGATTACCCACATACCAATCTCAAGAGAGGGACTTAAAAACAACCTAGATACTCACCCCCATGATTCCAAAGGAGCAACCACCACCACCCAAGAAACCTAAAATTAATAATAATTTGTTTAATTAAAATTATTTGTAAATTTATTAATGATCGTCTAAAATAATATAATTATATAGTATAGAAATATTTCTAAAAACTAAATTAAAATATTATATTTTTTTAAGTTAATTATTTTAATATTATTTAATTGATTAAATTATCAAAAAGGGAGGCTTAATATATTATAATACTATTATATGATAATGATATACTATAAATAAAATATATTCCAATTTCATATCTCATATAACTAATTAAAATAATAATAAAATAATAATAATTTTAAAAATAAATAAATAAATTTATAAAAATTCTTCACTGGATTTTGGGATTAAAATTGATCCTATCCCATATGACTACATGATTTTATTTTATACATATATAGTTTGATGAGATTGGACCCAAGGAAACATTTTGCATAAAAAAATCCATAAATTTTTACATTTTCATCGTCTCCCCTTTTTGTGGATTCGAATCCTGCACCTTACTCTCACGTAAACTTTTAATTTAACCGGCCGCAACGGAAGAGACCTTTAACTGTTAAAAAACTAATCAATTAAATTCATTATAATTACCTTGGAAATAAAAATAATAATAAAATATTAAAAAAAAGGCAAAACACCAGTTTGAGTATCTTTTGAAGTATAGAAGTTTAAAGACCAAAAACATAGACGTGTCCTACCTTTGAACAATAACGAAACCTCCTCTTTAAATGTTTTAAGGGAATTCAAAGGCAAAACTAATAAATTTTAATGTTATGGGACATTTACCATTCCCCATGTAAAATTTAAAATTAAAAATATAACGTGGCAATATCATGGCAGAAAACGGAATGGATGTTTCAAAACTACTTCTTGTCATAAATATCGACTTCATAAACTAAAGTCTCCACTTTATGGTTCGCACAAACCCTAGATAAAGCTCATTAATAGGTCATAAACTGAAGTCTCCACTTCATGGCTCACACAAACCCTAGACAAAGCTCATTAGTACAGTCTCCACTTCATGGCTCACACAAAACAAAAAGGTGAAACAACAAAAACTTCATTAAAGCCTTAATGAGACACCAATTGCACACACCTATTGGCAGCAATGCAGCGACTCATAGGCGGTGCTTATCTCCGCCTCTACGTATGCCGGGCGCTGAGATTAGAAATGTGTGATAGTATGCATAAATACTAATTTCTATCGAGTTGCCGAGAACTGGCAAAAATTAGGCTCTCGAGTTTATCGCGAGTTGCCGAGAACTCGCGAAAATTAGGCTCCCGAGTTTATAGCGAGTTGCGAGTTTCGAAACACTGCTCGCCAGTGACATACAGGTCTATCACCCAAAAATCCTTTTTGATTCATTGACTGGTAAAATTTGTGTTGTGTTCTTTCTTGGGAACGATTATGCCAGCTTTTAATGAGTTCGTCAGTCACAGGTTGGTCCACGACCACCATAGCTATCACCGTTTTAAATTCTTAATGCTGGACAGCCGAGACAGAGGCTCCCCCAGTAACTCACGGACCTATAAAGCCTTGCCTTCAACCTCACCCCGGCCAAACATCACCCCTAGAATGGTTAGCATGGGGCTATTGCAGTTTCTAGGCCTACTGGGACTTTTGTGGTTCATTCTCGTATTAGCAGATGTCCACCAAACCAAAGTAGGATTCTATTCCTCCACTTGTGCGCAAGCTGAATCCATGGTTAAAGCCACAGTCAAGGCGTATTTTTATACCGATCCAACAATTGCAGCTGGCGTCCTAAGGCTTTTCTTCCATGACTGTTTTATCCAGGTCTATGAAATATCCATTGTTAATGTCTATGATAGTACCCTACTATTAGATTATTTACAAACTATTTTAGAGTGGAATGAAGTTTAACTGTTGTGATTTGAAATGCAGGGTTGTGACGGGTCCATACTAATTAACAGTCCTTCGGCTGAGAAATACTCACCACTTAACGATGGATTACGTGGATTTGAAGTTGTGGACGATGCCAAAACACAATTGGAAGCTGCTTGCCCAGGAATTGTCTCCTGTGCCGACATACTCGCTCTTGCAGCAAGGGATGTCGTCGTGCTGGTTGGTATTCCTTTTATTTTAATTCGTTATTGGGAATTTTAGTGATATATTTTGTGATTAGAATTTCGTTCTAAATTAATAACATTAAGTTGATATTATAAAATATGGGGATGAAACAAAAAAAAAAAAAAACAATTTACAGGGAACAACATGGGATGTGATGACCGGAAGGAGGAACGGTTTGGTTTCATCTTCGTCAGATTGTGCTGGTCTTCCAACACCTACTGATTCCATCACCCTGCAGAAAAAGAAATTTGGAGATATAGGCCTCACTACTGAAGACCTTGTTACTCTTGTTGGTGAGAAATCACTTCTGAATGCTCTGATTCAATTTGGTTTATTTTGGGCCTTGATTAAACACAGTTAATTCATGAGCAGGAGCACATACAATTGGTCAAACTGATTGCAAGTTTTTCAGTTACTGCCTATACAACTTTACGAAGAGGGAAGTTGTGGATCCGAGCATAAGCCAATCATTTCTACCTCAACTGCAATCGTCTTGTCCCCCAGGAGGCGACGACTCGAAAAGAGTGGCTCTCGACAAGGGAAACCAAATGGCTTTCGATGCGAGCTGAGGGTAATGGAGTGCTCAAGTTTGATCAGCGATTGTGAGAGGACACCTCTACCAAATTTGTGGTTGACAATTACGTAGGAGGCATCAACGGTCTCCTTGGCCTACACTTCAACTTGGCTTTTGGAAAAGCCATGGTGAAACTGGGCAACATTGGAGTGAAGACCGGAAGGCAAGGTGAGATTGGAAGAGTGCCTAGTCAAACAAGTACTTAATCGCTATCCCTGGATCCCTCGACACTATCGATGGAGCACTCCACCGACTTCGCTGTGAGTGTGTATGATTCCACGATCGTGACCTCGACCTCGACTATGACCCTACATAATCTAGAATATCATGCCCATACGAAGTCAAGGTGATCTCACACTGCATCCTCATTAACCCCTCCCTCGAATATTTCTCTAACACCTCCATGTGTACCTATCACCAATGAGCCACCTCGATCCTCAGAGCTATTGCGTCAGTCCCCAAATGTATCACCTCCACTACGGCTTACTCGACCACCACCCTAGCATGATCAACCTCCTCCTATGCCTATTGCTACCTCTCTATATCTACACACAAATCCACTACCTCCACCTCATGAGCAGCTCACTCTACATCCCTGTCAGCCTATGCCCACTACACACTCTCATATACAGTGGCAATCTCTACCCTCAACCTCACCTCAGTAGCCATGGTCTCTAATACCCGACATCGTAAATCCTCTACACTTTCAGCATGCCTCATCCTCTCTACCTCAAGATATTCTCGCAACTTCTCACACTACCTCTCCAACCCATCCCTCTCTGTGTGGTTTGCCTACTCGCTAGTTTCCAACCTCTCCTTTAGCACCCAACACTCCTCCCACCATCTCCCTAGATCCAAAACCCAATATATCTCGCTCTCGTGCAATCTCTCCTCTAGCACCCAACACTCCTACCATCTCTTCAGATCCAAAGCTTGATCTATCTTGCTCTCATCCAGTCTCCCCTCTAGATCAGGAACCCTCTCTCAAGGTTATGCATAGCGACTATTTTTAGCCAATTGGCTAAAATTAGGATTTTCAAAATTTGGAATTGGCTAATATTTGAGACCCTTGACCAAGGCCAATTAGCCAAAAATTTATGGGTGACATTATTTTTGGGGGTCGATTTGCCCCAATTTTATAATAATTTGACCATTTTAAGTTTAAATTTCAAACATTATCCCTAATAATAGTTAACCTTATACATGTGTTTTGACACTATTCACCTGGATTTTGAAACTGATTCACCAATTTTTTATAAATACATTTTTGAGCTGACCCCTTATGCATAACCTTACCCTCTCTCTCAGTATCACCAGCTCATCATGAACATCCATCATATCCTAGATGTCAAATGACATGGGTGACATATCTCTAGAATCATCCTCCTCCATCATCGCCATACTATCCTGAGGAGACCCTACTATCGCATCGGCTAGCCACCTCCCTCCTCCTCCATCGACACTACATCATCTAAGGGTTGACCTCCACTGCTGACCTCTCGCACTAGTGACCCCACAACCGAAATACTAGCCCCATCATCTTGATGTCACCTCTATCATCATAGAGTCTCCTCTATCTCCTCCTATGACCCTACATCTAACATAGGTCCAACCCCTCCTAGTGCGTGTCCACCAACTACAGGAAATCCTACCACTAGCTACATATAGTCATCGATCACTCTAACTCCAAGCTCCCACCTCTGCATGTCCCACCATACATCATACTCAAGAATCATCCCTGAATCATCCATATTAGGAATCACCATCATCGGATCCCTCATCACATCCAAGGTAAGCACTACATGTCACACTCCCAGATCACCCTACCTCCTTTATATCACAACAGGTGGATCTGGTCACCCCTATTGTAGCCCAAACTACCACATAACCCTGCTAAAGGGGAAGAAATAAACATGTTGCCCATACTACCCTACAACCCATTGCCCTCGGTGGATCTTCTACAACTACTCATTATCCTTATCCCATACTACCCCGCCCTTACAGGGCCTCCATTGAATATGCTTAGGATCCAAATCTTCCAACTGCCTCCTCCAAAACAAGCCATCACATTCATGACCTCTCTTCATCCCCTTCTCCATATTTGTACATCATTTCAAGGCATAGGGTATGAAGTCTTCCATCAACGCATGTGCCCTATAAGGAAATAATGACAGTTGCTCTATCGTAATGTGTTCCCATGCCCAAACCTGTAGCAATGGGCTACAAATCAAGCCTGATCTTCCTGCTCGAACCACATCATGCAACTCTTTGTAAACCTATGCTAATAACATGGGTGCCCATGTAAACACTGCCTCATGCTCTACCATATCACACACTATGCCCATCATATTCCAAAATAACTTTACTCCTGAAGTATTTGGAAAAGCATACATCGATATCATAAGCATAACCATATAACGGTGGTCAGACAACATCTTATTATAGCAATAGTACTCATATTCCACCCCCTTATCAAATTGTACTTCCTCCCACTTTGCACAAAATATTTTTTGCAACACCTCCTTCTGCGTACAATATAATGCTACCCTCACTGTAGTGCCCTCTATCAACAACTTGTAAATTTTGTATATGTCTTCTAGTGTAATAGTCATCTCTAATGTGAGAAGATGAAAGGGGTTTATGTCCGGATCCCACCTCTCACACAAAGCCAAAATATATGCCCTATTGGCATGAATACTCACCACCTCCGACACATCCTTCATCTACACCCTACCCATCCACTCCACATCCTCCTTGGAACATTTCTTACCCAAGGTATTTCTCAATGACCACACATGATGTCACTTGTAGACACCAAAACAGCACCAATCCGATTATGTGACTGCAAACACTGATCGCTTTGACACACACAGCCCCAAGGGCAGCCCCCAGAGGTCAAACAGTGGTCCTAACCACTCTCACAGCAGTTTTGGAAGGTCAGAGGTCAATTTGGCACCTTCAGGAACTTTTCTAAGTATCCGTCCCACCCTGGGACGAATTCAATCTAGGATTCGCCCCACCCAGGGACGAATTCTGAATTCGCTCCGGGGTGGGGCGAATTGCAGGTTTGACGGGCAAAAAGTCAAATCTTGACAAATGGCAGCTCGGATCCACCACCCAACGCTTCCTTCATCGCATGGGAGTATGGGTGAGCATTTTTGAGCGTTAGAGGCATCTGCAAGGTCAGTCATGCAGTCCCAATTCAGGGAGGAATCTCCTTCCCCCTGGGAGGGCATGGCTGCCATGTGGCGCCCCTGCATGCCCATTTCAAGAGGCCTCCAGGTCTATAAATTGGTGAGTTTCCTCACCCCAAAATATACAGAGTAGGAGCATTTTAGAGCAACGAAGTGCTACCATTTTATTTACACGCCTCACACCTTTTGGATTTGCGCCTTTCACATCCTTGATCTCCTTTAGAGGGGAGGTCATTGGGTGACTCTTGAGAGGACGAATCTTGAGCCCAAAACCCAAAATTTGGCCATAATATCCCACCAAATTTGTCGACAATACCTCACAAGAGGTTTTGGACCCATCCCAAGTGGATTGGTGCCGAAATCAGGCCCCAAACGGTGGGTGGCCTGCCCCATGGGCGCCCCCTCCCACACTGCCACAATCTCAATCGCCCCTTTTTGGAACGATGGGGATTCCATGGCAGACTTGTTTTCATTTTCATTTCTATGATTCTTATATAGGTTGTCATTTGAATTTCATCTTATTTTGAACATTAATTGACCATAATGCTATCACGTTTTTGCTCTCACTAACTTGCAGATAAGCATCATCAAATTCCTGCTGATGGAGGTCAAATTGGGAAAATCCGACCATCTGGGTCTTCCCAAAATGCCCCCAATTAGCTAACCCCAAGTTTGCAGGTTTTTTGGAGCTTCCGAGGTAGGACATTGGAGACAGTACCTTTTCGGCATTTTGTTGTAGGTGAATTCGTCCCACCCCGGAACGAATTCAAATCGGTGAGGAATTTCTTGACTGTTCTTTTTGCAGTGCCTTCCTGGTGATATCTTGATACCCCTGTCAAATTTTTAGAGCATTTGGATTTGTTTTAGTCATAGTTTAATTCATTTTTCTCATTCATTTATCGTAGGCTTGGGGATTGCATGCTTTGTTTCATCCGCAGGTGCTATTGATCATTTCTTATTCTTTTGAACGTAGGATCGGAACATCGAAGGAGCAGCAAGGAATCAACATTCATAGACACAAGTGGCGGTGACATTTTGGTCCGCCCATCTTACATGTGGGCACGCGGAAGAAGGAAGGCTATCCATGGATGTAACCAAGAGATGAATCTAACGCTCCTCGCCCCTGAAAAGGGAGGATGCGAATTGTAACCGAGTTGTGAAATACATCAATAAAAATAGAAGGGCTGTTATTTCATTTCGAGTTTCAATTCATGCTTTCTCCATTTCATGCATTTTTAATTCGTAGGATTTAGCGTTAAGCTTAGTTTCAATTTTGCATCGTGCTTGGGGAGTTTTTCCTTTTTTGTTTCCGTATCCTCGTGCTTTCAGTGGCGATCACGGTGGGACCTTGTCCTCTACCTTTTTGGATCAGAAATTTGATCAAAATTTACCTTGCTTGCAGGTATCTTTTTTTTGGAACATGGGACTGCTATTCGTTCCAGTCTGTGGCGAACACAGAACTGTAATTCATCTCACCCAGGGACGAATTGGAATGCGCCCCACCCTGGGATGAATACAGTCCTATAATTCATTCCACCCCGGGATGAATTCCAGTCTATGAAGATTCTAGGTAGAAACTCAGGACCGACAGATGCGGGCAGAGAAGAGGTAAGGATTCTGCATTTTCTCTGTCATTTTCTGTTCAGTGTTTCTATTTTTGGATTACTTGTTTGCTTAGGGAAAGTTTTCCTTTTTGCTGTTTGCTTGTTTCCATTTTGCAAAGATAAAAAGAACCCCACACACCATGTGGCAACTTAAAAACCAAGGCGCTGGTCGTAAAACCCCAGCCCTTGATCAAGACCAACGGTGGATTTCATCACCACCTTGGCTTGAATTTTGCATCCATTACCCCGATCGCAACTGTTGCTAGACGTAAATCCTGACGAAAGCTGACCGAGTGTAGCTGGGGTGATTCCCAGCACACGAGGATAAGTCTTCTATGGTAGGTGTCATAAACAGGGTGATTCCCCTTCCGTACCGCCTATGTTCCATGTACCATCTGCTCTCACGTACCTATAGTTTCCCTCACGTAAGGGCGGGTATATAGAGAGGTTGGTATATCGGCCTGGCAATGGTATATCGAAGGGGCGACCAATTTTGGGAGTCATAAGAGCCCTCATTTTGCATTTAAACGTTCTTTAAAAACCTTCAAAAAAAAAAAAAACAAAAAATCAAAACACACTAAACCAGGTTTAGGACACACTCTCAATCTTTAAACGAGATAATCACTGCTTGTGTGTGTGTGTGCTCATTTCTGTTTAGTGTAGCATAAAAAAATCATAAAAGAGATAAAAATCTACATAGCTTGTAGGAAAGCACCACCATGGTGTACACACGTAGCCAAGCCCAATCAAGGGCGAAAGCTACGAAAAGTGTACAAGGGGGCACAAGTCGCCTCCGCTACAACACCAAGGACTTGGTCATACCGCCTTGGCGGCCCGACCCACAAGAGAGTCCGCATCAGTCCATGTCAAGATGGAACTATAGGGACACCCCTTTGAGGGACACGTCCGTTCATCATAGCCCCTTTCAGGAGGAGTCCTTACACGTGGCACTCAACATAGACAAGAAAGCTCCCTTAGAAGCTCGATATGAGTGGCCACCATGCGATGAAGCGCTAGAGCGGCATAGTTTCCATGAGGAGAGGCCACATGATGATGGCTTCCCCCCTTTGCCCCCCATCACTGTTAGAACCAATAGACAAAATCCAGAGCGCAAGGCTCTTCAAACCGGGTGAGCTAACTCTGCCCACCCCTTTCACACATATGAAAGGGAGCACGAGGAAGATGATTACATTCCTCAAGAGCAATATACAGCATGGGGGCCATGCGCCTCCGCACCAGCTAGATACCATGATCACCCACTAAGGCCAGAGCCTCGGGTGAATGCCGCCAACCTCGACAGAGGGAAGCGACCTATTGAGATCTCGGATCATCATGACCGAGGTAAATGCATAGGAGAGGCATCTAGGCCTCCTAGGCTCAAGATGGCGGAGCAAATTGACCTGGCAGTCACCAGACATGCCGCCCGCCAAGCGCAAATCACGCGGCTTGAGCAAGATCAACAGCAGCTAGAGCATTTATATCGCCTTAGCAAAGAGCGCATTAGGCGCCAAACAGATGAGCTGCTACATAACCCGATGCCTGAGAGGGTTCCAACCCCGTGCACCCAAAGGGCGGAACCATATGCGAGGCATAATCCCTTGGTGCGAGATAGGTCTCCATGACCTTACCAAGTGCTACCTCCGAGACCTCCTAGACCTGAGCGGGAGGCCACTCCCCGGAACAACGATGGGTACCCTCCGCGGGGACCCACCCAGGGTCATAGGTCTCACCCAGAGACTCCTCAGGAAGCTTACGAGGAGTACGAGCAAGAAGAAGAGCGGGCTGAAATGCCCTACCTAGGCGGAGGGGTTGCCATCCGACCACCCCTTCAGAGGCCTCAAGTCTCCCACAACCCACAACGGGAGCAAACTAAAGAGGAGGAGATTAAATCCTCAGATGCATACAAAGCGCTACTAGAGCGTTTGGAGTCTGTGGAGACCAAAACTTTTGGGCCTCAAAAGCCCACTTTACGCCAGCTCCGCAGTCACCCTGTGCATCCGTCAGTGCCAGCACCTCCTTACCCTGAGCACTTTAAGCTGCCTCAGTTGGCAACCTTTAGAGGTGAGGAAGATGCTCAAGAGCATGTGACAAGGTTCCTAAGCCAATGCTTCGGCATTCAGGACAATGATGCTTTGTTATTGAGAACATTTATAACCACATTCATAGGCCCTACCTCGGATTGGTTTACTCGGCTACCAAAGCACAACATTAACAATTTAGATCAGTTAGTGGATGCGTTCCTCGAACGCTTCACCTTCAATACCAAGAAGAAGGCATCACTAAGTGACTTAGCCAGCCTCAGGCAGTATGAGGAGGAGACCATGGCGGCCTACGAGAATCGGTGGAGGACATTGCTCTCAAAGCTGCCCTACCTCCCTCCTATGTCCGACCTCACTCAGATGTTCTCCAAAAGTTGTTTGAGATCGATCTCTATGCTATTGCAGCTGCAACAATATGCCACCCTAGAAGAAGCTCTGGCACAAGCCAGGATTATTGAAGAGATCAAAATATAGGATGGCGAGATAGCCAAGCCTAAGAAAAAAGAGTGGACTAAAAACACTAAAGCTGGGACTACGCAACAAAAACCCGTTGCGGTTAACCAAGTTGCTATCAATGTCCCTAAGCCTATGCAAGCAACTCAGCCTCAAAAGGCTAATTATCAGGCAGTGCCTCCCAACAACTATGACAAAGAAAATCAGAGGCAAGAACAGGGTCAGCAGCGTCGCCCTAGGCGACAATTCACACCCTACACAGAGTCCAGGGACTCCTTGTTTGACCGCTTGTTAGCGGCAAACCTGATCAACCTACCAGAGATTCAGACTATAGATCCCAATGCGCCCAAGCCTAAGGGGTATAGAGAGGACTTGTACTACAGGTTCCATAGGCGGTAGGGACATGACCTAAATGCCTATTGGAAATTTAAGGGCTTGGTGCAAGACCTGATTGATAACAAGACACTAGCGGTGGATAATCCCGTCGCACCAAGCAATCAGCAAATGGAGGTCTTCAAATACCCCTTGCCTGCTCATGCTCCGTAGGCGAAGACCCTACAAGTTAACGAGGTCACACAGAACTGCCCCATGCAGGGGTATGTAGGGATGATAAGTATAGTGACTCGGAACAGGAGGTATCCGAGCATGAATGCTCTTGCGGCAGTGGCAGGAGAGGTGCCAACAACATCGCAACCACAACAACACCTTGCACAACCTCCTCCGCCTAAGCCGGTGGTCACACTTCGGACCAAACTAACTCAGAGTTTGAGGACCACCTCGGCTAGGCTCTCCATATACGAGCTTATACAACAATCTACGCCCCATCGAGAAGCTCTAATGGAGATTTTGAAAGCCATCGAGTTGCAGCCCCATGAGACAAATTCTTTCAACAACTTTGTGGGGCATGTAAAATGATGCACTAAGCCGGTCATCACATTTCGAGAAGATGAACTGAGATCAGTGACTGATGACATGGCAGATCCACCCCTGCACGTTATCACGTGGGTCAACGGGATCCCATACAAGAGGGTGTTGATAGACACTGGCTCATCCAACAACATCATCACAACTGTGGCTCTCAAGCATCTGAAGTTGCCCGCATCTCACATCACAGCTTCCACCTACACTCTACGAGCATTCAATGATGCAATCTGCTCGACAGTCGGCACAATAGTCCTACCAATCCAAGTAGGACAAAAGACCATACCCACATTGTGCCACGTATTGGAGGGTGAGATGGCCTACAACATCTTGCTGGGCCGGCCATGGATCAGGGACATGAAGTGTGTCCCTTCGATAGCTCACCAATGTTTAAAGTATACATTTGAAGGGGAGGTGCATGTAGTCCCGATGGACTTAGAACCCTTCAAGTATTGTAATGCGGTGCAGTTGATGCCACAATCGACCCTGCCATCAACGCATTTGGATTTTTAGTTAAATCCATCTAAATAGGGTCTGATTCCGTAGGCATCCCCATTAGCAAGTTCTTCAAAATCCTAGTCGGGCTCATCTTCATCATCTAGTCCTCCACCAATGACATCATCTATGGAGGCCAAACAGAAAGACAAAGGGAAGGAACCCCTGGAAGAGGCAAAACCTTTGGAAGAGACACTGCCATCAGTATCAACTATCTCTACTGAGGAGATGCCTAGCCGGATGGAAGTCGAGGCTTCTAGCCCACCCGACATGGAGTGGACTCAAGGAGAACTTCCATTCCCTCCCCCTCAACCACCAACGATCACCGTTGAAATGGCCAATACGGGCCTGGGGGAGTATCTGGTGTGGAATATTGTAGCAACACCCGCACTAGAGTCCATGCAGGACATGGGGAGACCTCGCCTTCCCATCGGCACCATTGTTCCCCTAGGCTACCCGTTGAACCAGACAAATTTTGTGTATGGGGGCCTTGATCATGGCGTTGCACCATGCACGCAAGAGGACGAAGACGAAGAGCCTTTTGCTAAAAATGTCAACTATTTGTCTAACCCAGACTTTGCTCTGAGATACCTTGGCCAATGCAATTGGCACGGGTATGGGTTAGGCCGATATGAGCAAGGGATACGTGTTCTTTGCCAACCAAGATACCAAATGCCATACGACAAGTCAGGAGTAGGGTTTAACCACCCCCTCCCCTTGGACATCTTGGTGGAGAACATGCAAGGCCTAGGGATAGGCAACAAGGGGGGATTGGCATCAGATCCATATGCCAACCCTAACACCACATATACATTGAGGGATTATCTCCCATTAACGGCAATCAACCTTGTTGGCTCTAGTAATCCCTTCCCTTCGCTCGAGAGAGGAGAAAGCTCGAGAGCTCATTTTCAAGGAAGGTCTAGACAATGTCAAGAAGGGTCCTCGGAGGACGAGTCAGAATATGAACCAACATCGTATGACCCCTTCGAATCAGATAGCGATCACTCACAGGTGATCCCCATGGATGAATATCAAGAAAGCCTCTTGACAATGTTCCCCCTGGATGCTCCCATCGAGCAAGCACCGCTCCAAGAACATCAAGTCCCCCCGCGGAGAGCGGAACAACCTAGGTGGGACCACATCAATTTTCTTGAGCAAGGCGAGCCTTTAATGCCGCAAGCAGTTAGAGCCAACGAAGGCCTTTGGATCTCCGATAGTGATTATGAAGATGAAATAGAGATGGCATATCTTAATCACATGCGGTAGATGCAGCATCGGTGCCCCTTGGAGATTAATGACATATTTGAACAATTAAACATAGTGCCAGGGCATGAGTGGTACGTAGACCCAACGCGGTGGGACCAAGTGTTGGATCCGCTACTCTGGGCATACGAAGAACACCTTCCACCCGAGAGACCCTATAGTGACATCAGTGTCGAGGGTAGACCCTATCTTCCTATCCGCACATAGGGCCGATCCATTTATGCCCGTCCCTCTAGAGCCAGATCCAGAGCATAAAGAGCATCCAAGATGTCCGAGTAACCACACCTATGGTAATGGAGACCAAAATCATTTCATCAACATGATCTCCATTGACTTAACCACCCCCATCCACAATCCGGCCGATCCGGCATAGTCATTGTATCTAGACATAGATGCCATAGACTGGGATCACGTCGATTCCCCTCCATCCCCATCCGAGTACTGGCCTTTCGATGAAATGCTTCATTTTACCCCTGGGCCAACTCAGGATATCTTCCATGCTGAAGAGGGACCCGAGGTTCCTAATGATGATCTAAACTCAGCAAATGATATCCACTTGATCCCAACTCCACATCAGTTGGAAGACGGATCCCACATGTCGGTCGAGGAGATGACTGACGTAGACATCGGCTCAGATCCAATGAATCCATAGATCATCAAGCTGGGGGTAAGTTTATCCCCCGAAGAGCAAGCCGACTACATTGCCCTTCTCAAAGAGAAGAAGGAGGTTTTTGCATGGTCATACAGAGATATGTCGGGGCTAGATCCGTAGCTAGTCATGCATAACCTAACGCTTGATCCGACAGTCAAGCCAGTTAAGCAGAAACTATGCAAGATGCACCCAACAGTGGCCTTAATGGTCAAAGATGAATTGCAAAAGTTGTTGGATGCACAGTTTGTCATCTGCATGGATTATCCACCATGGTTGTCCAACATGGTGCCCGTCAAGAAGCCTGACGGGAGGATTCGCATATGCACTAATTTTTGAGATCTAAACAAAGCGAGTCCTAAAGATGATTTCCCCTTGCCGAGCATCGATGCATTGGTAGACGCTACAGCGGGTCACGAAATGCTTTCCCTCATGGATGGTTTCTCGGGATACAATCAAATTTGTATCAATCCCGAGGACCAGCTCAAAATGGCGTTCACAATGCCTTGGGGAACATTTTGCTATAAGGTCATGCCTTTTGGCCTTAAAAATGTTGGCGCCACCTACCAACGTGCCATGACATACATCTTCCATGATTACATGCACAAGACTTTGGAAGATTACATGGATGATTTGTTGGCCAAATCTCTTTTGCGCCCGGATCATCTCGGTGACTTAAGCAAGATCCTCGATCGCCTCATGGAGCATAAAGTCAAATTGAATCCCAAGAAGTGCATTTTTGGCGTCACATCTGGAAAGCTCTTGGGTTTTATAGTCTCAAAATGAGGCATCGAGGTGGACCCAAACAAAGTCAAGGCAATCCTTGAAATGGTTCCCCCAACTACCATCAAGCAGCTCAGAAGCCTGCAAGGAAAGGTCACGTCGATCAAGCGCTTCATAGCGCAGCTATCTGACAAGTGCCGACCAATGAACAAGTTGTTGCACAAGGGGGTCGCATTTCACTGGGATGACGAGTGCCAGTCAGCCTTTGACGACATCAAACAATACTTGGCTTCGCCGCCAGTATTGGCACCACCTAGACCAGGAGTGTCATTCTACTTATACATCTCAGCTACTAAGGTGGCACTGGGAGCCATGTTAGCCCAAAAGAATGAACTTCATAGAGAACAGGCTACTTACTATCTTAGCCGCACCCTGGTCAGCTATGAACTTAACTATGCATACGTTGAGAAACTCTACTTTGCAGTGGTGTTTGCTACCAAAAAGCTATGCCATTACATGCTGAGCAACAAGACGTATGTTGTGTCTAAGGAGAATCCATTGCGATACATGATGAGTCGTACTTATCATAGTAGTCGCACGACGAAATGGATCATGTTGTTGACGAAATTTGACATAGAGTTTATTGGATAAAAATCCATCAAAGGTCAGGTCATAGCCGATCAACTAGCAGAGGCTCCTCTCGAAGATGATCAGCCTCTGACTATAGAACTACCCGATGATGGGGTCTTCCATGTCTCAGAATCACCAGATTCTGACGAGCCTGAGTCACAGGCCGACATAACCCTATTTTTTGATGGTTCTAAATGTGAGCAAGGTGGTGGCATGGGAATAGTATTCTTCACACCGTAGGGCGCTCCTATGCCCCTGTCATTTAAATTAAATTTCCCATGCACCAACAATAATGCAGAGTATGAAGCCTTGCTCATAGGTCTTCAGACAACAATCACCATGAACATTAAATGATTGAACATCTTTGGTGATTCGTTGTTAATCGTCAATCAAGTCAAAGGGGTATTCCAATGCAAATGCCCAGTTCTGTAGGCCTACAAAGCCCTCGTGGACAAATTCTTGGCAAAGCTTGAATGGTACGACATCGAGGCACTCCCTCGGTCATCGAATCATTTTGCGGACACTATGGCCTCTTTGGGGTCGTTAATCCCGCAAGACCTTTCTGGTGATATGACAACCATTCAAGTCAAAACACTATCGCAATCAGTGATGGAGCGAGCAAGCTCCGATTTAACGCCAGGAATCCACTTGATCCAGATTGAGCCATCCATGGACCGGTTCTCTCGAATCCACGATCGTCTGAAACATGCCAACTGGGGGTCCTTGTTCTCCCCTACTCCCCTTAATAGCAATACAATGTTATTCTTGCAAGTTCTCTCCCGCTCAGCTTTTGCTAGGGATGAACTTCAAGAGGGACTGGTTGTTCATACCATCGAGGCTTCTGATCAGCAGGATTGGTATTCCCCCGTCAGGGACTACCTCAAGTTAGGTAATCTCCCGCTTGGATTGACGCATGCCGCAAAATGAGCACTCAAGCAGAGAGCGGCAAAGCATGTCTTGTTAGGGGACATTTTGTACCGTCGTAGCTATGAAGGGATCCTCCTTCGGTGCTTGGACCAGCAAGAGTCCACTTGGGCGATCGCCCAAGCGCACGATGGTACATGCGGTGGCCACTTCAGCGGTATGGCCATCGCCAAGCGCATTCTTCGCATGGGCTATTATTGGCCATCTTTAGAGCGAGATTGTTGCACATATGTGCGGAAGTGCATGAAGTGTCAACATCATGCCAATTTGACACACGTACCTTCCCAGGCCTTGCAGCCGATCCAATCGGCTTGGCCATTTTTGCAGTGGGGCTTAGATCTCATCGAAAAGATCTCCCCTGCATCGTCCGGCCGTCACACGTTTATCATAACGGCCACAGAGTACTTCACCAAGTGGGTGGAAGCGGTTTCGCTAACCTCTACGACTGGACCCCGCATTGTGGAGTTCATTTTGCATAACATCATATGTCATTTTGGTATTCCATCCAAGATAATCTCGGATAATGGGACGTCATTCAAGAACAAAGATGTGCATGCTTTGACCACAAAGTACAAAATTCAGCATAGTTTTTTGACACCCTATTATCCGCAGGCAAATGGGCAAGCAGAGGCGTCAAACAAAATGCTAGTTGCTATCCTTAAAAATACGATTGTAGACAGTCATAAGGATTGGCACATTCAGATCCCACTTGCCCTGTGGGCTTATCGCACTAGCATTCGGATGCCCACTGGGGCAACTCCATTTTTGCTCGTGTATGGCTCCGAGGCAGTCATGCCTCTCGAGTTGGAGATTCCCTCCCTGCGCATATCAATGCAAGAGTTCATCGATGATGACACTGCATGGCGAGCCCGGTTAGACCAGCTTACGTTGCTTGATGAACGACGCGTTAATGCTCTCGAGCATTTACGTATCTATCAAGAGCGACTTAAGAAAGCATACAACATGAAAGTTCACCAGAGGGACTTTCGGATTGGTGACTTGGTCTTAAAAGAAAACCAACAGAACTCTAGTTTGTCATCCCATCTAAGGGACAAGTTCACGGCAAATTGGTTAGGTCCCTATGTAATTGATAGCAAAATAGGACCTGGAACATACCGGCTAGCCTCTCTTGATGGAATCAAGGAATTAGAACCCTTGAACATCAGTCACTTGCGGCCATTCCATATCTAAAGGAGCCATAGCCCACCCAAAAAGCTCCAAGGATTCCCATAATCGCTTGGTCAACCCAAAAGCTCCAAGGATTCCCATAATCGCTTGGTCAACCCAAAATGCTCCAAGGATTCCCATAATCGCTTGGTCAACCCAAAAAGCTCCAAGGATTCCCATAATCGCTTGGTCAACCCAAAATGCTCCAAGGATTCCCATAATCTCTTGGTCAACCCAAAAAGCTCCAAGGATTCCCATAATCGCTTGGTCAACCAAAAAGCTCCAAGGATTCCCATAATCGCTTGGTCAACCCAAAATGCTCCAAGGATTCCCATAATCGCTTGGTCAACCCAAAAGCTCCAAGGATTCCCATAATCGCTTGGTCAACCCAAAATGCTCCAAGGATTCCCATAATCGCTTGGTCAACCCAAAAAGCTCCAAGGATTCCCATAATCGCTTGGTCAACCCAAAAGGCTCCAAGGATTCCCATAATCGCTTGGTCAAAAAAAAGAAAAATTCAAAAAAATCAATAAAATCATCAAAAATAAACAAAAATTTGCATCTCATTTCCATGCATACGCAAAAATCATCATAACAGTACAGAGTTTTTTGCATCTCATCTGCATATTCACACAAATCAATCCATCAAAAATACAAAAACATATAGCTGCATTAAGCATCACATCCATACATTGCATATTTGTGGTCATACAGGTCAGAGCACCATAGACTGTCATTACTTGGCAAAAACCATCATCTTCTACATTTTTTTGCTTTATCAAATAGCTCATCGCCTATAACCGCCACTCACATTATTCTCCCACATCATAGTCAGTTGTTCCTAATGTATCGAGAGTTTTCGTCATTCAGTCGTCATTAGCTGTCTAGCCACATACTGTACCAAGTCAGACATATTTTACGCAGGTAGAATTCTACTTGGATCACACCTTGTTACGTAGCATCCCAGCACAAATTAAAACACATAAAACATTCCCAAGTTGTGTGAATGAAAGATGAAACCTGCAAAGCAATCCAGGTCACCATAAGTGAAATGGCTATCTTGCTCATCCCCCTGTGCGAATGACCCCAAAGAATGCTGAGAGTTGGCAAAAGGACAAGCATCCTCCCTACCCAATTCCCCAAGAATCCCAAAGTTCTCAAAAAAAATTGCAAAACATCAGAACAATTTGCAAAATTCAAAACTCCAAAATTTGATATCCCAAAGTGCACACATCAAAAGGCACAAAAAATAGTGATTCTCATCACTCCATATCCTAATCCCTTGCTCAAAAGAAAAATATATAATACAAAAATAAATAGTGATTTTTATCACTACAAAAGAGCAAGTATCCCAATACAATTGAAGAAAAGAAGGGAGTTGAACTTGAATCCTTGGAACTCTCAGCATTTCCGACAGGTCATGAGGCAAACCTCGTTACCGGTTTGGTTGATAGCCTATCGGTCATTGGTGGTAAACCTCCCGCATGACGATATATCTATCACATTACATTGTGTGCAGATCAATGTTTGCATGTGGATGAGCTAGCTTATGGTATCCTATGATAGCACCACAATTAATCTGCTTAAATACAACAAAGGAGTTAGTGGAATTAATCAGGTGATCCTCAGTACAGGTTTGGTTGATAGCCTATCCGGCATCAGCGGTATCCCGACCAACACCACATAAATGAACTCAATTGCACACACAGGGATGTGAAATAACTTGGTCCAAAACAAGTCCGATTCATACCTTGTTCAAAAAGTCTTGTGAGATAAAGTACAGTCATGGCTAGTTAGTTAAAACATCTGAGTCTCAGAAAACCTTAACTACATTTGAAACCAACTTGCTATATTTTATTCTCGCCATACCAAAAAAAAAAAAAATGTATGCCTACAAAGCTATTCACCGCAGCAATCGCCTAGGACAAAAAGCCATAAAGTTCTGCACAGTCTATGGTGCGACTACCAAACATCACAAATTCAATCCATCCATTCCATTTGCATATCATATAAATTAGAAACATCTGCATTCATCAACAACATATGCATTCATCACTATAAATTAACATGCATACATCCATATTCATCAACCATCATGCATAAAATCAAATCATCACATGCACATAAACAAAATAAAGTCTATATATATATATCATCAAAAATGCCCACAAGCTACAAAGAGTTGGTCCTCTGACCCCAACAAAATCCAAAATCCCAAAACCACCCAGCCTAAGGCATCGGCCACCATGATCACGCAGGATCGGTGCGACGAGAACTACCCCCTGTGGTGTGGGTCCTATGGGACCCCTCATGGCGGCTACTGCTAGCCCCCGCATCATGCCTACTACCGCCTCCCTCATCCAATCGCCTATGACGAGATGATGCTGACTGCTCAGTACCACTGTCCCTCATTCGACATGAAGAGCCACCTCCCGAGGGCTCAGGTAACCGCCCACCAAGCCGGATAATCTCTCCCTCCATATCCAGCCGATGTTGAGACCAATCTGCCTCCCGTCGAGACCAACCTGCCTCCCGTCGCAACCACTCTGCCTCCCATCGATGGTAGTAAGCTACTGCATCGTCGCACTGCACCTATGCATCCGTAGGAGATCTCTCTCCTATGCAATGCTAGGTGTCCCCATCCCCCTGACGGTGTGCAACGAATGCGCTCTCTCGCTCCGCCAGCTAAGCCCACAGGAGATCCCTCTCTTACAAAGCTTCCCCCAACTCCTCATCCTACCTTCATAGCAGCTCTGCCAACCGTGCAATCTCAGTGCGTAACCCGAACTCCATGTCCTCCACTTCTGCCTGAGGCATAGGCATATCTGGAACAGCAGCCTGCTCTGGCTCCCACTGCTCCGTGATGTCCTACATCTCCGACCGATCTGAAACCCCTAGATCCACATCCTCATCCTCCACCTCCACCATATCTGCATCCTCTCGAGGAGCTCCCCAAGCATCTCCTGGTGCCTCGGCACCCTCCCTGCCCATGGTTGTTGCCTCTACACCTCCTAGTGGCCCCTCTCCCTGCCATCATCGTAGTACCCACCACTGGTCGTACTCTGCGGTAGTCTCGATGTCATCCACGTCTGGGACGTCGATCACCGCATCTGAGTCCTCGCCTAGTGGCGCGATGACCGGTCGATCCAGAGTTCTCTCGTCCCCCAATGTCGATAGACCATGGGCTCACTAGGCAACCCCTGGCACACCCTAAACTATCATGTCACCCAGCTGTAAGGGAAGAACTCATGCTCGGTCCCATGCCGCCCAATCAGCCATCGCTCCCTACGTACCCATCGGAGCCACTCTCTAGCCTCCGGCTAGGTTGGACAGTCTCGATAAGGGCGCCAAGACACCTCCCCTAGAGTAAGCCTAGCGAAGGCATCGACATAGTGCCCTATGGCACCTGCCCACCATCGACTCTGTCCCTGCTCCTTAGACCGCCACCATAGAGCCACATACCCTATCTCCTTATCCTCCATCTCTGCCCGAGTCATCCACGGTAACCCGATTGGCCTCTCCACCGCTATGTGTTGCCAAGCCCAGCTCTGCAATAGATAGTTGCAGCTAATACCCTTCCACCTCCGGTAGTGGACCTCGTATAGCTCACCATAAAGTTGTGCCAGCAACGTCTGCCCCCACCTCATGATCAGTGGTGCCTCTGTTGGGCACTCTACCAGTCGCTAGACCACATCCAGTAGGTTCCATGGGAACCTCGCACCTGACGAGTCAGGTAGCAGCATGTTGGAAATGAGGCCCATAAGGAATGCGTGCCTCACTCCCAACACCCCCCTCTCCAACCACCATCGAACTAGAATCCTGCCCATCTGGCAGTCAACCTCTGCCATCTCCACTGGGCTCTCCACGCCTAGCTCCTCCCCGTGCCCGAAGCATCGTATCAGTATACTGTCCGCTGGTCACGCGATGACGTCCTGATCGGTAGTCCATCTATCGGAATCCGTAGAAGTCGATAGACATCCTCCAAGGTCACTGTCATCTCCCCTGTTGGGAGATGGAAGGTGTTGGTCCGAGGATCCCACAGGTTGATCAGGGCCGTCAGATAGGCCCGATCCTCGACCACAAGCTCCAGTCGAGCCACCTGCTTGAGCCCAAGGGCATCAAGCCAATCCCAGTCAGCCACAGTTAGCGCCCCCGTGCTTCAGCAAAAGCAATAGATACACGGTACCGGCTCTTAACAACCTGCAAAAGAAAACAACACAAAAACATTAAAATCATGAAAAAAAAATTTGTACAGCAATAACATGAATATACAGCATTGCCTACCAATGTACAGCCAAAAACAAAAAAAAATTCAAACAAATTAATTTGTCAGTTCTAGGGTTCCTAATCCTAACTGATAAATTTAAAAACAAAACAAAAATTTACAAAATTAATTAGGGTTTTAATAAACAAAACAAAAAAATTTACAAAACTTAATTTGTCAGCCCTAGGGTTCCTAATCCTAACTGATAAATTTAAAAACAAAACGAAAAACTCAAAAAAAAATTAATTTGTTAGTCCTAAGGTTTATACAGTTGTCAGTCTCGGGATTTCTGTATTTTCAGTTTAAAAAGTCTGTACAAACAACACAAAATTAAAATAATAGTTTTTAACCTAGGGTTTTCACCTACGTTTTAAAACTGACAAGCTCAGCCTAAAAAACTAGGGTTTTTCGTTCCGTTTATCCTAGGGTTTTAGTTAAAAGCAAAAATAAAGATTTTTCACCTAGGTTTTAGCTACGTCCTCCATTCAATTTTTAGCTAAAGTCTTGGTTTGTGTTCAGTTCAGTTTTTAGGGTTTCCATTTTAATTTTGAGAAAACAACATCACAAAAAGAAAAATAAAACAAATAACTTGCAATTTCGAAAACACATAACAAAAGCAATAACACTAAGGAGCACTTACTGGTCTCGCTTCGGCTCCGCCGCTCGATCCGGTTTGTGCACTCATGATGTCGAGAGAAATTCGGCAGCGCTTCGCTTCCAGAATTAACCTCCTCCTCCCCAGAGCTCCCAATCGCAAGAAAATTCAGATGCAAATGAGCCCAAACCCTAGTTTTGGCCTTTAAATAAGCCTTTTTAGCTTATATTCATCCCCCCATGGGATGAGCACTTTGGTTAGTGCTCGTCCCACCCTGGGATGAATACTAAGCTAGAATTCGTCCCACCCCGAAACGAATTCAGGGCAAAAATTTCAAAAAACAACAAAAATTGAACAAAAATGCACCAAAATAGCTAATAAACTTGCCCGATGAGAGTGCTTTGGCACTTGACATCCCGGGCATGCAAAATAGATGTCGGGGTCACAAATCCTCGCTATCCTATTCCCTAAGAAGGCTACCATAGCCGGACCGCTCCACGGGAAGACGAATTTTCGAGAATTTCATCCCCAAACGACGTCAACAAAAGGGTCAAAAACCCACCCAAAAATAAGTAATAACATTGCCGAACGAAGGCGCCTTCGCGCCTGACATTCTTGGCATCCAAAATAGACGTTGGGGTTACAAATTGTCACTATCCTACTCCCTAAGAAGGCTACCATAGCCGGACCGCTCCACGGGAGGACGGATTTCTGCCAATTTTAGCTCCAAAAAGCGTCACCAAAAAGGGTTAACACCCGCCAAAAATAGGTCTAAATGTCGGAAAACTGCACACACGTTCAAGGATAAGAATCTAAAGGCACCTTTGCACAAGTCATCTTGGGTCAAGCGACTCGTCGCTTTTCTCATGAAGGTCATTCCCTCATCGATTCGTCGCTTGAGGGGGTAGTCACACTTAGTCACCAATCAACAAATACACACCCAATTAAGGAAAACGGCATGCATTCAAAGAATCATTGACAAAGACAATTACGCTCCTGCTTGGGGCAGTAAACAAGCAATAATCACAAGCTGATCAATCACTTGGCATTCGTGAATCATGAACTCAAGGTTCCCACAGACAAAAGGTTGCGCCCTTTGCCTATTCATGACTGATCAATGTCCAAGCTCAAGTAACACCTCACCGAAAAAGGTTAACACTTGAACTGAGTTCCTTCGCTCGTCAGAAGCAAGGATTCAAGAATGCATGCCCTTTTCATGCTTGGGGCATCAAGAGTTGGTTAGGTTACTAAGAAACCCTAATCATTAGTGCTTTGGTTATCTATTTTTGCTCGGACCTGCGCCATGCACAACGCATCCCAAAAAGGGGCATCTGTAGACACCAAAACAACACCAATCCGATTATGTGACTGCAAACACTGATCGCTTTGACACACACAACCCCAAGGGCAGCCCCCAGAGGTCAAACAGTGGTCCTAACCACTCTCACAGTAGTTTTGGAAGGTCGGAGGTCAATTTGGCACCTTCAGGCACTTTGCTAAGTATCCGTCCCACCCTGGGACGAATTCAATCTGGGATTCGCCCCACCCAGGGACGAATTCTGAATTCGCTCCAGGGTGGGGCGAATTGCAGGTTTGACGGGCAAAAAGTCAAATCTTGACAAATGGCAGCTCAGATCCGCCACCCAACGCTTCCTTCATCGCATGGGAGTATGGGTGAGCATTTTTGAGCGTTAGAGGCATCTGCAAGGTCAATCATGAAGTCCCAATTCAGGGAGGAATCTCCTTCCCCCTGGGAGGGCATGGCTGCCATGTGGCGCCCCTGCATGCCCATTTCAAGAGGCCTCCAGGTCTATAAATTGGTGAGTTTCCTCACCCCAAAATATACAGAGTAGGAGCATTTTAGAGCAACGAAGTGCTGCCATTTTATTTACATGCCTCACACCTTTTGGATTTGCGCCTTTCACATCCTTGATCTCCTTTAGAGGGGAGGTCATTGGGTGACTCTTGGAAGGACGAATCTTGAGCCCAAAACCCGACATTTGGCCATAGAATACCACCCAATCTGTCGACAACACCTTGTAAGGGATTTTGGACCCATCCCAAGTGGATTGGTGCCGAAATCAGGCCCCAAACGGTGGGTGGCCCGCCCGGGCGCCCCCGCACTGCCGCAGGCCTAATCGCCCTTTTTAGGAATGATTGGGAACATGTAGCATATTTTCCTTTCTATCATTTTCATTTCTTGCATTTGATTTCTATGTTGTTTAGATAGTTTACAATTTTGATTTCATTTCGTTTTGATTAATTGCCATTATGCTATCACGTTTTCGCTCTCACTAACTTGCAGATAAGCATCATCAAATTCCCATTGATGGAGGTCAAATTGGGAAAATCCGACCATCTGGGTCTTCCCAAAATGCCCCCAATTAGCTAACCCCAAGTTTTCAGGTTTTTTGGAGCTTCCGAGGCAGGACATTGGAGACAGTACCTTTTCGGCATTATGTTGCAGGTGAATTCGTCCCACCCCGGAACGAATTCAAATCGGTGAGGAATTTTTGGACTATTCTTTTTGTAGAGCCCTCCTGGTGATATCTTGATACCCCTATCAAATTTTTAGAGCATTTGGATTTGTTTTGATCATAGTTTAATTCATTTTTCTCATTCATTTATCGTAGGCTTGGGGATTGCATGCTTTGTTTCATCCGTAGGTGCTATTGATCATCTTCTGTTTCTTTGAATGCAGGATCGGAACATCGGAGGAGCAGCAAGGAGTCAATATTCATAGACACAAGCGGCGGCGACATTTTGGTCCGCCCATCTTACATGTGGGCACGCGGAAGAAGGAAGGCTACCCATGGATGTAACCAAGAGATGAATCTAACGCTCCTCGCCCTTGAAAAGGGAGGATGCGAATTGTAACCGAGTTGTGAAATACATCAATAAAAAGAGAAGGGCTGTTATTTCATTTCGAGTTTCAATTCATGCTTTCTCCATTTCATGCATTTTTAATTCGTAGGATTTAGCGTTAAGCTTAGTTTCAATTTTGCATCGTGCTTGGGAGTTTTTCCTTTTTTGTTTCCGTATCCTCGTGCTTCGAGAGCCATAGCCCACCTAAAAAGCTCCAAGGATTCCCATAATCGCTTGGTCAACCCAAAAAGCTCCAAGGATTCCATAATCGCTTGGTCAACCCCAAAAAGCTCCAAGGATTCCATAATCGCTTGGTCAACCCTAAAAAGCTCCAAGGATTCCCATAATCGCTTGGTCAATCCCCAAAACGCTCCAAGGATTCCCATAATCGCTTGGTCAACCCCAAAATGCCCCAAGGATTCCCATAATCACTTGGTCAATCCCCAAAAAGCTCCAAGGATTCCCATAATCGCTTGGTCAAAAACAAGAAAAATTAAACACAATAAAAATCATCACAAATAAACAAAAAGTTGCATCTCATTTCCATGCATACGCAAAATCATCATAACAATACAGAGCTCTTTTTGCATCTCATCTGCATATTCACACAAATCAATCCATCAAAAATACAAAAACATATAGTTGCATTAAGCATCACATCCATACATTGCATATTTGTGGTCATAAAGGTCAAAGTGCCATAGACTGTCATTACTTGGCAAAACCATCATCTTCTACATTTTTTCGCTTTATCAAATAGCTCATCACCTATAACCGCCACTCACATTATTCTCCCACATCATAGTCAGTTGTTCCTAATGTATCGAGAGTTTTCATCATTTAGTCGTTATTAGCTGTCTAGCCACATACTGTACCAAGTCAGACAGATTTTACGCAGGTAGAATTCTACTTGGATCACACCTTGTTACGTAGCATCCCAGCACAAATTAAAACACATAAAACATTCCCAAGTTGTGTGAACAAAAGATGAAACCTGCAAAGCAATCCAGGTCACTAGAGGCAAAATGGCTATCTTGCTCATCCCCCTGTGCGAATGACCCCAAAGAATGCTAAGAGTTGGAAAAAGGACAAGCATCCTCCCTACCCAATTCCCCGAGAATCCCAAAGTTCTCAAAAAAATTGCAAAACATCAGAACAATTTGCAAAAGTCAAAACTCCAAAATTTGATATCCCAAAGTGCACACATCAAAAGGCACAAACAATGATTCTCATCACTCCACATCCTAATCCCTTGCTCAAAAGAAAAATATAATACAAAAATAAATAGTGATTTTTATCACTACAAAAGAGCAAGTATCCCAACACAATTGAAGAAAAGAAGGGAGTCGAACTTGAATCCCTGGAACTCTCAACATTTCGATAGGTCACGAGGCAAACCTCAGTATCGGTTTGGTTGATAGCCTATTGGTCACTAGTGGTAAACCTCCCGCATGATGATATATCTGTCACATTAACTTGTGTGCAAATCAATGTTTGCATGTGGATGAGCTAGCTTATGGTATCCTATGATAGCACCACAGATTAATCTGACTAAATACAACAATGAAGTTAGTGGAGCTAATCAGGTGATCCTCAGTACAGGTTTGGTTGATAGCCTACTTGGCACTGGCGGTATCCTAACCAACACCACATAAATGAAATCAATTGCACACATAGGGATGTGAAATAACTTGGTCCAAAACAAGTCCGATTCATACCTTGTTCAAAAGTCTTGTGAGATAAAGTACAGTCGTGGCTAGTTAGTTAAAACATCTGAGTCTCAAAAAACCTTAACTACATTTGAAACCAACTTGATATATTTTAGCCTCGCAAAAAAAAAAAAAACATGTATGCCTACAAAGCTATTCACCGCAGCAATCGCCTAGGACAAAAAGCCATAAAGTTTTGCACAATCTATGGTGCGACTACCAAACATCACAAATTCAATCCATCCATTCCATTTGCATATCATATAAATTAGAAACATCTACATTCATCAACAACATATGCATTCATCACTATAACTTAACATGCATACATCCATATTCATCAACCATCATGCATAAAATCAAATCATCATAGGCGCATAAACAAAATAAAGTCTATATATCTATTAGCAAAAATGCTCGCAGGCTACAAAGAGCTGGTCCCCTGACCCTGCAACAAAATCCAAAATTCCAAAACCCCCCAGCCTAAGGTGTCGGCCACCATGATCATGCAGGATCGGTGCGACGGGAACTACCCCCAGTGGTGTGGGTCCTATGGGACCCCTCAGGGCAGCTACCGCTAGCCCCTGCATCACGCCTGATATCGCCTCCCTCATCCAATTGCCTGTGACGAGATGATGTTGACTGCTTAGTACCACTGTCCCTCGTCCGATGCAAATAGCCACCTCCCGAGGGCTCAGGTAATCACCCACCGAGCTGAATAATCTCTCCCTCCATATCTAGCCGATGTCGAGACCAATCTACCTCCCGCCGAGACCAACCTGCCTCACGCCGCAACCACTCTGCCTCCCATCGATGGTAATAAGCTACTACATCATCGCATTATGCCAGCTACGTCCGTAGGAGATCTCTCTCCTGTGCAGTGCTGGTGTCCCCATACCCCCGACGGCGTGTAATGAATGCGCACTCCCGCTCTGCCATCTGAGCCCGTAGGAGATCCCTCTCCTGCAAAGCTTCCCCCAACTCCTCATCTCGCCTCCATAGCAGCTCTACCAACCGTGCAATCTCAGCACATAACTTAGACTTCACGTCCTCTGCTTTCGCCTGAGGCATAGGCATATCTAGAATAACAACCTGCTCTAGCTCCCACTGCTCTGTAATGTCCTGCATCTCTAGCCGATCTAGAACCCCCAGATCCACATCCTCATCCTCCACCTCCACCATATCTGCATCCTCTTGAGGAGCTCCCCAAGACTCTCTTGGTGCCTCGACACCCTCCTCGCCCGCGGTTGCTACCTTCGCACCTCCCAATGGCCCCTCTCCTTGCCATCACCATAGTACCCACCACTAGTCGTACTCTATGGTAGTCCCGACGTCATCCACGTCTGGGACATCGATCACTGCATCTGAATCCTCACCTAGTGGCACGATGACCGATCGATCCAGAGTCCTCTTGTCCCCCCGACGCCGATAGACCATGGGCTCACCAGGAAACCCCTGGTGCACCCCAAACTATCGTGTCACCCGACTGTAAGGGAAGAACTCATGCTCGGTCCCATGCCATCGAATCAACCATTGCTCCCTATGTACCCATCAGAGACACTCTCCAACCTCTGGCTAGGATGGACAGTCCCGATAAGGGTGCCAAGACACCTCCCCTAGAGTAAGCCCAGCGAAGGCATCAACATAGTGCCCTACGGCACCTGCCCATCACCGACTCTGTCCCTACTCCTTAGACCACCGCCACAGAGCCGCATACCCTATATCCTTATCTGCCATCTCTGCCTGTGTCATCCACGATAACCCCCCTGGTCTCTCCATCGCTATGTGTTGCCATCCCCAGCTCTGCAACAGATAGCTGTAGCTGATCCCCTTCCACCTCTGGTAGCGGACCTCATATAGCTCCCCATAGAGCTGCGCCAGCAGCTTCCGTCCCCATCTCATGATCAAAGGTTCATGCATTGAACACTCCACCAGCTGGTATACCACATCCAGTAGGTTCCACGGGAACCTGGCACCTAATGATTCAGGTAGTAGCATGTTGGAAATGAGGCCCATAAGCAATGCATGCCTCACTCCCAACACCCCCTCTCAAACCACCATCGAACCAGAATCCTGCCCATCTGGCATTCAACCTCTGCCATCTCCACTGGACCATCCACCCCCAACTCCTCCCCATGCCCGAAGCATCGTATCAGCATCACTGTCCACTGATCCCGTGACATCGTCCTGATCGACAATCCGTCTATCGAAATCCATAGAAGCTGATAAACATCCTCCAAAGTCACTATCATCTCCCTTGTTGGGAGATGGAAGGTGTTGGTCCGGGGATCCCACAGGTTGATCAAGGCCATCAAATAGGCCCGATCCCCAACCACAGGCTCCAGTCAAGCCACCTGCTTGAGCCCAAGGGCATCAAGCCACTCCCAGTCAGCCATAATCAGCGCCCCTCGTGCTTCCGTAAAAGCAGTAGGTACACGATACCGGCTCTTCACAACCTGCAAAAGCAAACAACACACAAACATTAAAAAAAAAAATTCACCTAGGTTTAACTATGTTTTCCATTCAATTTTAAGCTAAGTCTTGGTTTGTGTTCAGCTCAGTTTTAGGGTTTCAATTTTAATTTTGAAACGTAACATAACAAAGAAAAATTAAACAAATCACTTGCAGTTTTAAAACATATAACAAAAGCAATAATGCTCAAGAGCACTTACTGGTCTCACTTCGGCTCCGTCGCTCGAGCCGGTTTGTGCACTCATGATGTCTTGAGAAATTTTGCAGCACTTCGCTTCGCAGAATTAACCTCCTCCTCCCCAGAGCTCCAAATCGCAAGAAAAAACAAGTGCAAATGAGCCCAAAACCTAGTTTTGGCCTTTAAATAGGCTTTTTGAGCCTGTAATCGTTCCTCCCTGGAACGAGCACTCTGGTTAGTGCTCGTTCCACCCTAGAATGAATACTACATAGGAATTCGTCCCACCCTGGAATGAATTTAGCACACAAATTTCAAAAATAGCAAAAAAAATGCACAAAAATGCACCAAAAGTAGCAATAAACCTGTCCAATGAGAGTGCTTTTGCACTTGACATTACGGGCATGCAAAACAGATGGCGGGGTCACAAATCCTCACTATACTTCTCCTTAATAAGGCTACCATAGCCGTACCACTCCACAGGAGGACGGATCATCGAGAATTTCATCCCCAAACGGCGTCGCCAAAAGGGTCAAAACCCACCCAAAAATAGCAATAACATTGCCGAACGAAGGTGCCTTCGTGCCTGACATTCTTGGCATCCAAAATAGACGTCGGGGTTATAAATCGTCACCATCCTACTCCCTAAGAAGGCCACCATGGCCGGACCGCTCCACGGGAAGACGAATTTTTGACAATTTTAGCTCCAAACGGCATCGCCAAAAGGGTTAACACCCACAAAAAATAGGTCTAAATGTCAAAAAATTGCACACAATTCAAAGATAAATCTCTAAAGGCACCCTTACCTAAGTCATCTTGGGTCAAGCGACTCGTCGCTTTTCTCATGTAGGTCATTCCCTCATCGATTCATCGCTTGAGGGGGTAGTCACACTTAGTCACAAAGCAACAAATACACACCCAATCATGGAAATAGCATGCATTCAAAGAATCATTAACAAATATAGATCACGCTCCTGCTTGGGGTAGTAAACAAGCAATAATCATAAGCTGATCAATCACTTGGCATTCATGAATCATGAACTCAAGGTTCCCATAGACAAAAGGTTGCGCCCTTTGCCTATTCATGAATGATCAATGTCCAAGCTCAAGTAACACCTCACCGAAAAATGTTAACACTTGAACTGAGTTCCTTCGCTCGTCAGAAGCAAGGATTCAAGAATGCATGCCCCTTTTCATGCTTGGGGCATCAAGAGTTGGTTAGGTTACTAAGAAACCCTAATCATTAGTGCTTTGGTTATCTATTTTTTCTCGATGCTGCGCCATGCATAGCGCATCCCAAAAAGGGGCATCTGTAGACACCAAAACAACACCAATACGATTATGTGACTGCAAACACTGATCGCTTTGACACACATAGCCCCAATGGTAGCCCCCAAAGGTTAAACAGTGGTCCTAACCACTCTCACAGTAGTTTTGGAAGGCCAAATATCAATTTGGCACCTTCAGGAACTTTACTTAATATTCGTTCCACCCTGGAACGAATTCAAATTAGGATTCACCCCACCCAGGGACAAATTCTGAATTCGCTCCGGGGTGGGGCGAATTGCAGGTTTGATGGGCAAAAAGTCAAATCTTGACAAATGGCAGCTCAGATTCACCACCCAACACTTCCTTCATCGCATGGGAGTATGGGTGAGTGTTTTTTAGCGTTAGAGGCATCTGCAAGGTCATTCATGCAGTCCCAATTTAGGGAGGAATCTCCTTCCCCCTAGGAGGGCATGGCTGCCATGTGGCGCCCCTGCATGCCCATTTTAAGAGGCCTCTAGGTCTATAAATTGGTGAGCTTCCTCATCCCAAAATATACAGATAAGGAGCATTTTAGAGCAACAAAGTGCTACCATTTTGTTTACACACCTCACACCTTTTGGATTTGTGCCTTTCGCATCCTTGATCTCCTTTAGAGGGGAGGTCATTGGGTGACTCTTGAGAGGATGAATATCGAGCCCAACACCCAAAATTTGGCCACAAAATCCCACCAAATTTGCCGACAATACCCCACAAGAGGTTTTGGACCCATCCCAAGTGGATTGGCGCCGAAATCAGGCCCCAAACGGCGGGCGGCCTGCCCCATGGATGCCCCCTCCCACACTGCCACAATCTCAATCGCCCCTTTTTGGAACGATGGGGATTCCATGGTAGACTTGTTTTTTTCATTTTTGCATTCATTTCTATGATGCTTAGATAGGTTGTCATTTGAATTTCGTCTTGTTTTGAACACTTTTGACCATATTTCTATCTTTGCTCGCTTCTACTAACTTGCAGGTAGCATAATCAAATTCCCACTAATGGAGGCCAAATTGGGAAAATCTGATCATCTGGGTCTTCCCAAAATGCCCCCAATTAGCTAACCCCAAGTTTGCAGGTCTTTTGGAGCTTCCCAGGTAGGACATTGGGATAGTACCTTTTCGGCATTTTGTTGTAGGTGAATTCATCCCACCCCGGAGCGAATTCAAATCGGTGAGGAATTTCCTGACTATTATTTTTGCAGGGCCTTCCTGGTGGTGTCTTGATGCCCCTATCCAATTTTTAGAGCATTTGGATCTGTTTTAGTCATAGTTTAATTCATTTTCTCATTCATTCATCGTAGGCTTGGGGATTGCATGCTTTGTTTTATCCGTAGGTGCTACTGACCGTTTCTTATTATTTTGAATGCAGGATCAGAACATCGAAGGAGCAGCAAGGAATCAAAATTCGTAGATACAATCGGCAGCGACGTTTTGGTCTGCCCATCTTACATGTGGGCACGTGAAAGAAGGAAGGCTATCCATGGATGTAACCAAGAGATGAATCTAACGCTCCTCGCCCCTGAAAAGGGAGGATGTGAATTGTAACCGAGTTGTGAAATACATCAATAAAAAGAGAAGGGTTGTTATTTCATTTCGAGTTTCAATTCATGCTTTCTCCATTTCATGCATTTTAATTCATAGGATTTAGCGTTAAGCTTAGTTTCAATTTTGCATCGTGCTTGGGAGTTTTTCCTTTTTGTTTCCGTATCCTCGTGCTTTCAGTCACAGCTAAGTCTTCTTCACTAGTTTTCATTCAAAAATATCACACAATTTTTTATCAATTTCACATGCATATAAATTCATTTTCCTTATTTCATACAAACATTCATTACATATAAACTCCATACAACATATCTCATGCATCATAGATTCCAAAGCAAAAAATAAAATTATTTGCACCCCGGCATGCAAACCGAGTTCGCATCCTGCCATGTGAACTCCAATTCATAGCCCACCATGCAAACCTTGCCAAGAGGACATTTTTAACACCCATTAGTTCATTTCATGGCACAAATTTCATTCACATGCAAAAACAACATATTTTGACATACAAAATAGAACACAACCCTGCAAGCACACATTTCGAGGTATACATTCACAAAACACAAAAACACATTACAAAATGGCAAATAAATCACATTTTTGGATACCCATTTTTCCTTTTCATGGTGAAATTTTAAACACATTCCAAAAATAGTACATCGTTTACACCACATAAGCAAGGTCAACCTCTTACACATACATCTCATGGCATGCATCCACATGACTCACCAAAACATTACAAAACAACAAACAAATCACATTTTTGGATACCCATTTTGACCTTTCATGGTGAAAGTTCAAACAAATTTCCAAAATAGTACACTATTCATGCGACACATCAAAGTCAACTCTCACATATGCGCATCATGTCACGTAGTCAAACATGTCAATTTACTGGTCAAACCAAAAAATAGTCAACACTTCTGGATACCCATTTTGCCACTTTTACACTTTGTACATATATTTCAATCAAAAATCACATGCATTCACATATTCACATTCAAACATACATTTTCACAATTTTCAATGTCACACAAATCAAAAAGCTTGAGTTTCGAGCACTTACTGGTGGGGTCCCGTATCAACCTCTCACACTTGCACGTCCTCCTATCATCTCAATACCGACTGAAGATTTCGACAGTTCTTTGCTTTACAAACTCTTTCTCACTCCTCTCTACAACTTTTCACAACACAAATGACCCTTGCATGCGTGAAAAAGGGTCTTATAATCCCAAAAAACCTAGTTCACACCTCGTCATGTGAACTCCAATTCGCACCCTACCATGTGAACTCTAGTTTGCACCCCACCATGTGAACCTAGTTTACATGGTGCTATGTGAACCAAACCTCATGACATCATTTTCACTTTTTCTTCACTCATGTAGCTTCTTCTTCCTTTCCCACCACTGTTTGCCTAAATTTTCTAGGTTTTATCACCATTCTCCTCTATCGATAGACTCATCACCACATCACCACATTTCATCGGTATCATTGTTGATTCCTCACTTGAGGGGGTATTCATACACAAATCCACATTACATACGACCAAACAATCAAACATAAAAATCATGAATATCACATCTATCTACAATTTTTTTTTGCTGAATATTAGCTCAATATAAATTCAATCCTAATCAGACACTTGCTAAGTCACAAGAGCCATGCGCACTCCCGAACACATCTTGATTGTATTCTATATATCAGAATTGACCACATACTAAACATTACACTTGATTTATCCTTTCCACTCAGCTCAAATGATTTGATAAATGTCATCATGCGCTCATCGACAAATTGGAAGTAAAAATTTAAATAGGCAGTTGTTTAATTCGTAATTGGGCCATCTTGAGTTGGTCGTAAAAACAAAGTAGTCTTAAGTTGCCCTCACAAACAACTAGTATGATATTGTAAAATTTTGTACTAAATTGGCAAAGGCTTGTTTCAGCATCATGTTTCATCCACATTCATCCACACATTCTTTGTCTTCTCAAATACCTCACAACCTTCTTCCATTATATTTTTGTACTAAACTATTTTTTACAGAGTATAGTACAAAAAGGGGTAAATGTAGACATCTAAAAGTCGCACATGCTCACCCATAGACACTTGCAGACATGCATAGATACTTGTAGGCTTGCATAGGCATTTCTAGGCATTCATAGGCCATTGTAGGCCATCGTATGTCATCGTAAGCCATCTTAGACAATCGTAGGCCATCATAGGCCATCATAGACCATTATAGGCCATCGTAGGATAACATAGTTGTTTGTAGATGCAAAACCTACAAAATGCGTCCAAAACACATCCAAAATGCCTTCTATTCACAAGAGGGGTACCTACAAGCCTCCTAAGGCCATCTATGCCCTTTTCTATGCCTAATTAGGGCCCCATGGGATCATTCCCTCCCAAAACCTTAATTATTCTAATTACAATTCTAATTTGCAATTGACTTTTCACTTAAAGTGCACTTTATCACTTAATTAGGATTAATTAAGGTTAAGAACCAAATTAGTCCTAATCATCCCCTCACACATGTGTGCACCCAAATTAGTTAGGATATTTTCTAGGATACCTAACTCAACCCTCATCTAACCTAGGGACTAGCTAACTAGAGTTAACCCTAATCCTAGCTCACACATGTGTGCACCTAGGATATTTCCCTTAGGGCACATGAAAGGATGACTAGGCATGCCACTTCATAAACCCTAACTTGACCATGATAGGACTTGACCCTAGAGTCTAGTACACCTAACTCCCCCTAACCTTGGTTCCCTCTATAAATAGAGGACCATTTCCTTCATTAATCTCTCTCTCCCTTTTGGTCAACATACCCAAACTATGCCAAACTTGTACCAGAAGCCTTTTTTACAATTCTACACCCGACAAATAACAACAAAAATTATCTGGAACACATTCGAATAGAAAATTCTCACCAACAGTCAATAACATTCCAGTTCGCACCCCATCGTGTGAACCTAGGATCCAGTTTGCATTGCACCATGCGAACCATCCCTACAACACATTTGCAGCTTAAAATCAAATATACATTAGTTTTAGATAGTTTTTACAACATTTGTATCAGTTTTTATCATGTTTTTCTTTGAGTTTTATGTTGATTTGTCTTCATGAATACGAGGTCTGATCCAAGACAGGTCCCCAAATGCACTAAATCATTTTTGCAGTCCCAAAGCAAGTATAAAGGATACCTTCAAGTAGACTATCGATTACACATGCACACAGAAGACCACCTATAGTGAGGGAATCGAAAAGACTTCATGAGTTGATCACAACCACACTATTTTTAGTAACTAGTAAGTGTAGGGTTCAAACCACAAAGGTTTCTTCCACCAAATCTATTCAACCTCATTATTGTTGACCTAGTCTGAAGGGGACCATCAGTCACTCGGTATTCATACCATCATCGTCGATTTGGAACGTACTCATAGTATTTAGATCAAAGTACTACCTTTACAAATAGGTGTAAAGGTTTGAACCTAGGTGTCTTCTTGATAAGTGCCAAGTTAGACAAGCACTTATCAATCCATCTAGCACATATGGAACCTAGGTAGAAAGCGGAATGGACGTTTCAAAACTCTTTGTTCAGATATATATCGACTTTCGAAAGGGGTCCCATATGCACCACGACCTCGCCAGTCTGACATACGGGTCTATCACCTAGAAATACTTTTTGATTCATTGACTGGTAAAACTCGTGTTGTGTTCTTTCTTGGGAACGATTGTGCCTGCTTTTAATAAGTTCGTCAGTCACAGGTTGGTCCACGACCACCATAGCTATCACTGTTTTAAATTCTTAATGCCAGCCAGCTGAGACAGAGGCGCCCCACAGTAACTCACGGACCTATAAAGATTTGCCTTCAACCTCACCCTGACCAAACATCACCTTAGAATGGTTAGCATGGCGCTATTGCAGTTTCTAGGCCTTCTGGGACTTTTATGGTTCATTCTCGTTTTAGCAGATGCCCACCAAATCAAAGTAGGATTCTATTCCTCCACTTGTCCCCAAGCTGAATCCATGGTTAAAGCCACAGTCAAGGCGCACTTTTATACCGATCCAACAATTGTAGCTGGCCTCCTAAGGCTTTTCTTCTATGATTGTTTTATCCAGGTCTATGAAATATCCTTTGTTAATGTCTATGGTACCCTACTATTAAAAATTATTTACAAATTATTTTAGATTGGAATGAAGTTTAACTTTTGTGATTTGAAATTCAGGGTTGTGACGGGTCCTAACTAATTAACAGTCCTTCGGCTGAGAAATACTCAGCAGTCAACAATGGATTATGTGGATTTGAAGTTGTGGACGATGCCAAAACACAATTGGAAGCTGCTTGCCCAGGAATTGTCTCCTGTGCCGAGCAAGGGATGTCGTCCTGCCCTGGTTGGTATTCCTTATTCACAAGTTTAGTAACATATATGATTAAAATTTAGTTGATATTTTTTATTTTAATTTTTTAATTGATGTTTTTTATTTTAATTTTTTAATTTATATTTTTTATTTTAATTTTTTATTTGTAAATAGAAAAATATATTCTATAATTGAAATTTGGTTACACTCATTATATTATAAAATATAGAAATGAAACAAAAATTCGAAAAAAAAAAAAATTACAGAGTCAGGGACCAACATGGGATGTGCCGACAGGAAGGAGGGACGGTTTGGTTTCATCTTCATCAGATTGTGCTGGTCTTCCAACACCTACTGATTCCATCACCCTGCAGAAAAAGAAATTTGGAGATATATGCCTCACTACTGAAGACCTTGTTACTCTTGTTGGTGAGAAATCACTTCTGAATGCTCTGATTCAATTTGGTTTATTTGGGCCTTGATTAAACTCAGTTAATTCATGAGCAGGAGCACATACAATTGGCCAAACTGATTGCAAGTTTTTCGGTTATCTTCTATACAACTTTACGAAGAGGGAGAAAGTCGATCCGAGCATAAGCCCGTCGTATCTACCTCAACTCCAATCGTTTTGTCCCCCGGGAGGCGACGACTCGAAAAGAGTGGCTCTGGACAAGGGAAGCCAAATAACTTTCGATGCGAGCATCTTCAGGAATGTCAGGGAGGGTAATGGAGTGCTCGAGTCTGATCAACGACTGTGGGAGGACGGACGCTTCTACCAAATCTGTGGTTGACAAGTATGCAGGAGGCATCAGTGGTCTCCTTGGTCTACGCTTCAACTTGGATTTTGCAAAAGCCATGGTAAAAATGGGTAACATTGGAGTGAAGACCGGAAGGCAAGTCGAGATTCGCAGAAAGTGCTATTCTTTCAACCAACCATGATTTGATTTGGCGTCGATATATTTTAAGAACATCTGTAAAATACGGATCAGTAGCACACTGTACACGTGAGTAGTAATATATTTACCTGTGCTATTATGTTTTTTCTCTTGAAAAGATGTAGATCTCTGCCTTTTTGACATGGTAATGTATAGGCAAATGTGTTAAAATATGTTTGTTAAAAACAAAAAGAGAAGCGCACACAACAGAATTAACTGTAATTGTATTAGAGCAAGAAGAATTAAGGGTTTGTAACATTTTAATAGATGATGTTTTGTCATCTATAGATTGGTTCTGCCTTGGTTCTTTTGTTTTTTTTAATTTGTTGTTCTTATATACAAGTTTTCCAGTGGTATATTCGCATGAGGCATTGATTCAGGCACTTAGTGATTTATGAGTGATTCAGGCAGGTCGTCATTATATATTTTGTTAATAGAATAGCAAGTTCATTATATATTTTGTTAATGGAATAGCAAGCTTAAAGATGTAAGTTCTTTGTTTTATTTATTTGAGATTTTTCATCCTATTTTGATTCCACATCAATACTTCCTCCTCTATTTAAATAAATTTAAGAATAAATAAATAAATAAATATAAATTTAATTAGTGAAAAAGAACATTTTATTTATTAATAACCTAACAGTTTTTCTATGTTATGAATTATAATAAATAAGTATTAATAATCTAACAGTTTTTCCATGTTATTAATAATATTTACCAGAAGTAGTAGGTGAAGCATTTTAGGGCTTGTTACCAATAAAGGGATGTTTTAATAACCTGCAGCCCATGCTTTAGAGGTTACCATTTTATAATATAATAAATAAGTATTAATAACCTAACAGTTTTTCCATGTTATGAATTATAATAAATAAGTATTAATAATCTAACAGTTTTTTCATGTTATTAGTAATATTTGCCAGAAGTAATAGGTGAAGCATTTTAGGACTTGTTACCAACAAAGGGATGTTTTAATAACCTGCAGCCCATGCTTTAGGGGTTACCGCACAGTCAAATGATATAAAGAGCTAAATATAATAGTCTAGACTCTTATCTAGCAAAATTTGGAGATCACATGTTCCTGGGTACAAGCCCAATGGCCACTTTCTCTTCCTTATCATAATTTCAAAATAATACTGGCAAATTTTAATTTTAAGATGTGATGTCATTGGGTGGCTTTTTATTTATAATAATCAAAGCCATAGGAAAATCAAGAGTTTTTTTGTTTTTTTTTAAATTTGAATGTTGTCACTCTGGCTAATTTAGTGCTTGCATTATTGCTAATTTACTTTGCATTATTATGAGAATCAAATACAATCTTAGAGTTGGAGAGTTTTTCGTATTTTCAGTGATTTGCCAAGGATGTGATTTTACTTGATCATAGCATCAAAGCGAATAGTCAATAGTTACCTCAAATCTTCTCTCAAAGACACTGCTTTGCCATTCTCAATTGACTGCAGCTTTTGCCTTCGCCAATTTATTTGTGTTTCATCCCTAATATATGTTTTAAGACAAACTCATACACTTCACTTTAAACCTGGTTCCGCGAGGGCAAAGCCCACAAGAACTAATATTTAATGTGCATCAATTATAGTTAACTAATATTTAATGTACATCAATTATAGTTTTTTATAGTTATTTTGGAGGGAAAAAACTTTTATAAGTTTAGTTTTTTTTATAGATTTGTTTTTCCTTTCTTTTTATTATATTTAGCTTCTTTATAAATATTAATTTTAAGCATTTATTTTATTATTATTATTATTTGAGGTATAGTAAAAATATGTTTAAATTTTTATTTATTTTATTTATATAAATTTTATAATAATTTTTATATGTGATTAGTTAAATATTAAACAATGGATTGATTGATTGTTTATTTTTAAAATGTTGTTAATATTGGGAGAAAACTAGATTAATTATATAATTTTTTTTTTTTATTAGGGTTGAGCAGTCTCCTTCCAACCATGACCCCTCATAAAGCTGAGAGTTATACTTATTAATAGAGAATTTAACACAAAGCCACCACACACCCCCCTCACACACTCACACATTCACCCAGGCAATCTTGGACCTCCCAATTAATTATATAAATTAATATAAATATAAATTTATATAAGATTAATTATATAAATTTAATTATTACTAAAATAATTTCATTCTTTTAAAAAACGGTGTGCAATGAAAATAGTGAATTATTGTAATTAAAAAATTATAATAATATTAAAATATCTAAATAATATGAATCATAATAAATTTAATTACATATGAAAGTTGTTTGTATTAAATAAGTTATTACTTTTTATTTTATTGATACTTTGTTTTAATATATTTTTAATGCTCAAATTTTTAATAATTTGGTAGCTATTGGAGAGCTTGGAAGAAAAAACTAGGGCATCAGTTGGGTAGCCAAAGATATTTATGGTTGTTGTGGACTTAAAGACGAGATTGTTGCCCCTGGAGGGCCCAATAGGGACACCTTTGAATCCTCTTTTATAGAGACATAATTCTTTTGCATATTTGTTAAATGATAAATCTCCAACAAAGACTGAAGAAGCACAAAAAAACTACATTAAAAATGCTCTTTATAGCTTCTATAAATAGATCAACATCTCAAGGAGTTAATGGATGCTTGCCATAGTCAAAATCAAGGTCAAAGATTGTCATTGAGCAAAGGATGGTAGAAGAAACAATTTTATATAGACCTCAATCATGATTTGATCTGTAAATTTATAGGTATTCACCTTACCCTAAATTTTTTGCATTCCTGGGTTTGGCAAAACTAGGAGCCTCTTGGTGTGTATTCTTTGTGGTTTATTAACAATGAATATTTAATTGTTATTTTTTCTTCACTTTTCGATAGAAATAAGGATTTTCAGTCAGAAAAGAGGAATCATGGTTTGGTAAGATTATTTGTTCAGCCCTGGAGAGTGGGATTTGATCCTCGAATTGAACCCATTGTTGTTCCGGTTTGGATCTGTTTGTATGCACTTCCAATGGATTTTTGGAGTGAGCAGGTATTAGAAATTATTGACAATTCCCTTGGAAGACATTTAGATGTTTCCAAAGACACAGTGGAAGGAAACACAATCGTTTATGCTAGATTAAGCAAGGAAATGGATCTTAGCCAACATTTTCGATAGAGTTTGAACTTGAATTTTTAGGACTATCTTGGATTCAACAACTAGATTATGAGGTATTGCCCTTCAAGTGCAGAGTTTACCATAAATATGGACATTTGGCCCAATCCTACCCAAAAAATATGAACATAAAAATGGAGGCTACTCTGGGAATGTAAAATCTTATTAAGGAGGGTATGTCAAAAATAAATAAATAAACAACCAAAATTTATCAGGGAAACGAAGCACATGGATATGGTTTTGAACAACCCAAAAGAAGGAGAAGGCAAAAGAAAAAATATGGTAAAGAGCAAACCCAACTCAAACCCTCAAATAGGTATGAGATCTTCAAGACTCTAGTGGACTAGGAAGAAGAACAATTCACGAAAGGAGTGGATGGGAATAATAAAAATAATAATGGGCATGTTCAAGCCCCCTTTTCACCTCCTCCCATCCCAGAGCAGGTAATTGAGTATAGTGAGTAATCACAATCAAAGAGTGCAAGGGCATTTATAGTGCATAACCAAGAGTGATTGATAATTAAGGATGGCATCATGGGTATAGCATAAAAGAATAGAGAAAATCCAAATATAGGGATAACTCAAGTGGAAAAGAGATCAAAAAATATCAGCTCTCAAGGAGTGGGTAGAAAATAAAATAAGGAATTGATAGCAGTTCAAGGAGACAAACTGATCACCGGAGTATCGGTGAGGCCAATATATTTTTACTACTCTCAAAGTAAACAATGATTATACAATCATGGAATATTAGGTGTTTAAAAACTAGAACCTATAAATTTTTTGCTCGAATACTCTTAGAAAAATGTAAAATAGAATTTTTGCTTATCCTAGAGACAAAAATATCACTAGACGTTATGTGTAAAACAAAAAATAGACATTGGAGGGGTGTTGGTCATATGGAAGTGGTTGCCCAAGGGGCCTCAGGAAGGATGGCTACTTTTTATAACTCTCTTAAATGGACTGCAATAGAACATATAGCTTGGAGGGGTTTCCTCACATCACATTTTAGGAACAATGTGACAGCTAAACAAGTTTTAATCACAAATTTTTATGGGGCTCAAAATCTAGATGGTCAGATGCATCAATGGAAATTTGTGCATAACATGAGAGTCTCAAGGGAGGAGTTATACTTGATTGTTGCTAGGTATTTTAATGCTAAATTATCCTCTAGAGTTTAGGAAGGAGGAACCCCAATTTTGGACCCAAGGGATCGACTTATGATTACCTAAATCCAGGCATTACACTTGGTGGATATTAAATGCCCTAGAACCAATTATACTTGGACTAATAAGAGGAGGGAACTACATAGCAGGAAAGTAAAGTTAGATCATTTTTTGGTTTCAGAGGAGGCATTTGTGAAATGGAATATAAAATTTTAGATATTGGAGGGTCCAATTTTAGATCACTTTCCCATTTTGTTGGAAGGGGGATCAAGATAGTGCAGCATCACAAACCATTTAAATTTGAAAACTTTTGGTTTAAAAAAGAGGAAGTTCGAAAGAAAATTTGATAGTGGTGGGAAGAGGGTTGCCCAGCATATGGGACAAAAATGTTAAAATTCCACAAACAGCTTCATTATGTCAAGGATCAACTAAATTAATGGAGGTGAGCTAACAAGATAGACTTTCAGGTCTAAAGAGCTTTATTGGTGGCCAAATGGGTTGAGGTTAAAAAACACTTTAGGGAAGGAACAATTACAAAGCAACTCAAATAAGAGGATGATGCATTGCGTAAAGCGGTTGAGAACATTGACAACCAAGAGAAAACCTACTGGAAACATAAAGCAAGAACCACTTGGTTATTAGAAGGTGATAAAAATACCAAAAATTTCCATCGGGTTGTCTATTATAGGAGACAAATGAACAATATGAAAGCTCTTCAAGATGAGAACGAACACTTCTTTGATACAATTCTAGGTATGCATTTCCATTCACTAGATTATTTTTCTAAACTATGTAAGGATAGTATGGTGCAAGATGAAGAGGCTCAAAATGTTGTCATACCCTTTGTTATATTTAAAGAAGAAAATTAGGCTCTAATTAAACCCATTGATAGAGATAAATTGAAGAAAGTAGTCTTTAGAATGAGCACCAAAAAAACACCAAGTCCATTTAATATCAAAACTTTAATATAATATTTTCTAATACCATGTGTGTGAAATATTTTATTGTATTATTAAAACAAATAAGACAAGTTATAGAGGAGTTATAATATACCATAATATGTAAATATTTATTATTGATCTATTCTATAGCAACAAGAACAAATAATTTCATTCTTAAATTATCCCTTCTTATGTTATCTGAATAAAATTATCTTATGATAATAGTGTGATATAGTGGTATTTATTAAGGTCCTAGTTTTGATTGCATTATTTTTAAGGTATATTGTTCTAGTGAAGTATATTTCTACCCATCATTATCTATTAACTATAATATTATAAAATTCATGTACTACTTATTATGTGTAAGCATTAACATCCCATGGATTTATTCTTGTTGTAGTTTTTTAGAAAGGAAAATAAATTAATTTGTAATTTTTTTATTAAGTTAAAAGGTGAGGGTTTTGCAAGAATCCCACAATCTTGTACATAAAGCTCCAAAATGAGCCATCCAGATGCTAAAAATTACAATAGCACAAATGCAAGCTCAACAAAAAATGTTGGTGGAAGAAAAAATGATTAAACTTACATTTTCACCCAATGGGTAGCACATCAATTTGAACACAAAATCAAAATTATAATCTTGCCCGAACAAGGGACCAACCAATCAACCTACAACACCATCAAACCCTAACAACTAGGACTCAAGTTATCAACAACTTATCTCGAAGGCATAAAAAATTGTGGACCCCTGCACCTCCATAGAAATACAAAATGTTCTCCCCTGAGAACACCACTCGAACCTGAGTACAGAAAAATGATATGAAATTCGGATTACCCACTTATCCAACATAATGGAAACCATCAATCAAAAAATGAAGATCTGCAACATATTGCCTCGATGACAGAAAAATCCTCCATCTCAAAAATCTGTGAAGACTAAAACCCCATAGATCGCATAAGAGTTCAACCAAACTCAAGGTCATTTAAATTTCCCTACCATAGACTGGTCTAGCCTTCTACCCATTAGAAAATCTAGATTCTATGATTCCTTCAAATGAATCAACCTTCCACTCTACCCTTCAACTGAGGCTCCTTTAGTTGACCCCCAACCTTCCATCCAACAATCCCACGTGTCTCTGAAATAACAATGACCAAACCAGAGATCTTTCTACTCAGAACGAACCATGAAAGAGACAACCCAACAACAAATCTAGATGTAATATCCTTCAACTAGCCCAACCTCCTTCCCCCAACCCCCCATCTAAGGTTCTAGTTGTCCAACCTTCCTCCCAACAGGTCAACTATAGTTGCAAAGCCATCTACAAGAGAGGTTCTTAGCCCAGAAGGGCATCCGGGTTAGAGGGTTTTCCAAAAATATAGGTTTGTGGCCCTTAGAGCCACGACCGTTTGAGGCATGAACCTTTGCCCTTAGAGCTGCAAACTCTTAGGGTTTACCCTCAATTAATTTGTAAATTTAATGTTACATTATAAACTTAATTTTACATTGTGATTGGACAATAATGTAATATATGAAAATAATAGACATAACAAATAATTATATTTTTTATATAACAAAATGGAGAAAAATAAATAGTTTTATTTTTTAACATAAACTAAAAAATCTTATTTTTAATATTAAATTTATATTTATAATATATTTTTTAATAAATAATTACTATTAATATATTTTTTTTTAATAGGTTGAAAATTTAGGGGCACATCAGGGGCCACCCTCCCTGTGAAATCAACTTGGGTATCTGCTAAGGGAGCCAAATACCTTAAGATAATACAATATGTTGCAACACCCTTACAAGATACTATCATCCACTTACTACTACAATTGAACCTTAGAATATCGCATATCGACAAAACAACTTTAGACCACTTCAAAAATAGAAACTTAAAATAGAAAAAAAATTGTAGCTACCACCCAATCATAACAAAAAAACAACCTAGAACCACTGGGGTTGTTATAAAGTTCGTATTCAATGAGTATTTTGATTGTCTTTATTTTGTAGCATAGGTTCTTCCTCCTTTAGAGTCGCAACATCTAAGAATGCATTTTTGCACTTCAATATCTTGAGGTAATATCTAGTTGTAACACATTTTGTATGATCTTCATTTTTATAAAACTAACCATCACAAATTATTTCATAATTAGCTTCAATAATACTAACTGAGGTGTTAATCCTTTCCATCGAATTGACTGGATGGTCTTTAGTAACCATTTGGTTTTTATCAATGATTTGATTTGAATTCTCCTTTTGGGGTTGAATCTTTTGTTGCTTGCTTGATTCCTACTAGGCAATTGGTACAGGTGGAGAATGAGCTTCTTCCTTATAATTGGGATGTTTGAAGGTTTAGGATCGTTCGTGTGCAGGGCTTCCTCCTCCACCAAGGAAGAATCATAGCATGGTCAGATGACCAAGCATCTCTTATTTAGGTGTTAGTAGATAAATTTTTATCTATTTAGGCATCCATATACTAGAATCCACCAATGGCATCACCAATTTTGACAAATATATTCTCTCTCTAAAACTCCATAGGGAGAGCATATAGATCCATCAAGACTAGGGAGCTATCAACTTCTTCTGTAAGGGGGTTGAAATTGGGAGTCCAAGGTCATATATAGACACCCTTTTTTTTTAAAAACAAATGTATCTATAATATATTACCCTATCTCTATCCACTAAATCAAAAAACAAAATAGAAAAGAAATTTTTTGGGTAGTAGAGTTACTTGGAATTTACTGGACCACCAAATTTTAATGTATCCTTTGAGCTCCTCTAGACCTAGTATTTTACCCCTAAGTTTACAGATAACTATTCGGGATTCATGATAAATCATATCCAACCCAAATTCATCCTCCAAAATCCTAAGAAAAGGAAGAGGTTAATCAAAAAGCTTCACCCATGAACCCAAAGATCCCTCAAAGACATTTCTTCAAACTAAAGAGTTTTTCTTGTTAGAATAAGTAATTATTCTCTTAAGTTCTACTAGGATAGACATACTTGAGTTTCCACTCCTCCATGAGTTAGGTGAACTCTTAGTATAGTCTATATAATATTTAATGAATTTTTGTAATCCAACGACTCTCAATGATCAACTTTGTTATTTATACAAAGTTGATCCATGGAATAAATCAATCAGTTCTACTCTTTTCTTCATATTTTGTGTAAAATTTTGCATGTCTATTTTGGTAAATTCTAACATGGTACCAGAGTAGGACAAATTTTTCTAGCATTCTCTCTTGAAGTTTCTAGGAGCTGGTTCATTGTATCCTTTGTTGACTTCTCATTTTTGGGGGGGTTCAAGTCTACAACAAGCTTTTATATATGGTTTTTTTTCAGCTATATTTTTGAGATATATATAAATGGGTTATTCTGAATAATATTTTTCTTCTTCTAAAGAAAAAATGGGAAGGGAAGATTCATTGTTTTCTAGTGTAAATTTCTCATTTAGAAATATTACCCATTTTTTCATAGATCTATTCTTTTGGTTAACTCTTTGACTAGCTCACTTGTATGAAATTAGTCATATTTATTATCCTCTAATTTATTTTTTCATCTTTTCCTTAAAATAAAGGAACACCATTTTTTTCAAGAAAATATAAACATTTTTTTTATAGCTTGAAAATATAGGTTAACTTATCCTATGTTTAGTGTTTTATTTTGCAGAAAAAAGCTCCTCTTCGTTGCCTTATTGTTTCTCTCGGAGAAGCCCTATTAAGGTTCACAAATTATGCAACGAGCACCCAAAATTGGGCACCATCATCACCCCTCATGATGCCTCTCTTCATGCCAATCAAACTCTCTAAAGCAAACTCTTAGTGCAAATCATTATATCTGTCACTGTTTTTAGGAAGGTCATCTTCAGTTGCACTGCATAACATTTTTTAAAATGTTTGATCTCTTGCATTGTAAAATCTAACATCCTCTTCAGTTGATCATCGATGTTCTTCAAAGTATCCCGCTTCTACCGGATATATCTCCAATTAGCACCGATTTTTCCTCTTCCTGATTGGTGTTGTTGATAACGGCTATCAAAAAGCTTCTATTTATCTAATTTGGACCCTCTTCCTTTGGTATTCCAATCGCTATTTCTGCTCAAGAAGCTTGGTTATTTATTTTTGATATCTGCTTATTTCTCAATAGGCGATGCGTCACTTCGATTATTTTCTTTAAAACTTTTTTATAATATTTCATTAAGCATTCTTACTAGGTAATCGGCATATCTTTTTTCGCTATTACGCCTCTTTTGTTATCTATCTCATCTGCAGGTTTAAACGATTTCTGAAATCAAGACGTTGGGTCTACAACTACTCAATGAAGGAGGAACAACCTTGTTCAACGAAACCCACCTACATATTTTTTCTACTGTGCAGCACAGACAAATCGAAAAGAATAATACATTTTTATGAGACTTCACGTACACCTCTTCTATTAAAAATTTCATCTATAGGTTTTTCGAAGGTAAAACGTTGGGTTTGCAAATGCGCAACACAGAGGAAACCCATTGAAGTGAATAATTCATTCTAATATTCATTGTTTGTTTCATGGTGTACACCAGTGAAATATAGATTACTTTTAATTAACATTTGTTTCATTGTAGGGGGACCCATTTCGTTTGGCAAAGAGGTATTTAAGAATAAAAATTTGGCTTCTTTATTGTAACTTTATTTTATGCAGAGGTCTCATCATCGTTAAGCACCGAAGAAGCTTTTTTTAGGAGTGTCTTAATTCCTATTCGTGGTGCAACTCTATCCTTGTCCTTTGGGATAGGATCTAACCACATCTTTCTGTTTCGATTTGAATGCAAGGCACATTCTATTTCGTTAATGCAAAAGCATTATCATATCTATTTTCTTCCTCCCCTTCTATTAGGATTTTTTCTAATGAGTTTTTTTATAGTCCCTTCAATTTCGAAGGTGTAGCCTTATAAAAAAACTCTAAATATTTGTATTTATCTTAAGAAAATTTTTGACTTTTTTCACTAAGTCTTTGTCTTTTTACAAAGGCTATCTTCAAAAAGTGAAAAAAGTCAATTGTAACTATAGTAAATACAAAGGTTTGTTTTGGAGGGGGGCTAAAGGTGCTAATTTTTGCACCATTTAGTATTTAATTTTGAAGAGGGGGTTGTGTGTCTATCTTCTTTAATCTCTCTTCTATATTTTTTTAGTGGCAATTCTATTTGCCACCTCTTGCTTTATTCTATTTTTTAAGTAAAAATTCATAATTATATCAACTAAAGGAAATATATTTGGATGATAAACTAATCTGTGGCATTTTTTAGCCACTTGGTCATAAAATTCATTTCATTTCAATTCTTTTTTTAAATATTTCCTTTTTAATTCAATACATCTTAAAATAAAGGATTCAATTATTTTCTTTAGAGCACTTCCAATATCACCTAAATTCCAAGTATTGCACTTCTCAAAAACTTATAGTTTCTCTCACGTAAGGGCGGGTTATTGAGAAATACAATATATTGGTTTTGTGGATTATATTTGCATCAAAATCCTAAGTTCCACGTACCATTCCTCTCATTACTTATAGTTTCCCTCTCGTAAGGGCGGGTATTAAGAAGAATAAGTATAAAGGCCTAGCCTAATATTATTGCTTCATTAACCTAATTCAGATATATCAAACCTCCTCATTTATTTATAGTTTCCCTCTCGTCATGGTGGGTAAATTGAGGAGATTGGTATTTCTCTCAGGATTTTATTACCTTCTTTAAAGCTACACTACATTCTTTAAGATAATATACTTGAAGTTAAGGGGGGAATTACTAGTTCACTTTAAATTTCTTTGGCAAAATGAATACAATGAATATAATTGATCCTCTCACCCCTCATAACTATCATACATGGAAACCCAAAATATTAAATCTCATTTCTCAAAAAAGGCTCACACATGTGCTAGAAGAGAAGAAACCTGAGTTTGAAAAGAATTTGAAATATTTGTTCATAAAGGGAAGATGTATGAAACAATGGATATTATAAGCACTAATGTAAATGAAAGTTTATGGTTTCACATTACAAATTGTAAAACTCCATATGAAAGTTGGGAGAAACTAAAGAACTTATTTTGAAAAGTAGATCAAATAAGGTCAATGCAGCTAGAGGCAGAATTAAAAGCATTATCTCCTGAAGACTTCAACAATATCGTTGACTTTATCACCAAATTTAAAGAAGTCCTCACTCAATACAAAGGCAATGGCAAGAATAAAATATATGAATAATGCATTTATCTAATTCTTTCTAAATTAAATGGTGTATTTCAAATTGCAACTACTTTTTTATCTACAAAAGATGCTTTTGGTGCAAGTTTTAAAATGCCCTCATTAGAAGAATTTTGTGATAGGCTAACTAGAGAATAAACCAAATTTACAAAGTATGAGATATCTTGCTCTTCCTTAAAAGCCTTAGTAGGATCCACCTCTACTAAAGAATAAATAAAAAAGAAATAAAGGAGTTCCATTACTTGTACTCACTGCAAAAAGAATCGTCATTCTATGAAAAATATTGGAAAAGAGTACAACAACTAGAGGCATAAATGAAGGATCAAAATATATAAACTAAGAAGCAAATAGGAAAAACCTTAAATTTTCAAAGCAAGACCACAAACACTTCATAAAAATACTGGGTTCTATATTCAGGAGCAACTCATCACATGACTTCCTTAGATGAGTCTTTTACTTCAATCTCCTCAAGTTCAACATGTAGCATAGAAGTTGGTGACTCATATTTTATTCCAGTCAAAGGAAAAGGTGACATATCCATTTATGGTGGTTATATCAATAATTTTCTCTATGTTCCAAACATTGCAAAAAATCTCCTCTCTATATATCAAATTTGTACTTTTGGAAAGGGTAAAACAGTTCTCTTCTCACCATCAGGAGTTACGACTAGTGGCCAGTAGACCAGTGACCTCACAGAGTAGTTCAACAAAGATACGAAAGTTTAATCCCCAAACAATGACTTCCCCCTTGTTATAGGTATAAATTAAGGCTCGGGTAATTTCTTCCATGGGTCCTTGGAATTTCTCAAGAAATGGGACCAGACCCTTGGTCTTCATAAATGTCAATGCTTCGTTACACAATGAAATATTGATTGGTTCAATGAATGGAGTGGCCATGGTAATAGAGGAGTTAGGCAGAGCCCCTAGTGAGAAGAAAGGACGATGCACCAGAGATAAAGGACTGAGAACATAGACACCAGCAATGAGAAAAATCTTGATGACAAGGGCAATTAAAAAGACCCTAGCCTTGGATGCTCGATGAGGAGACACTTGATTGCATGCAGAGCAACCCATAATTGTCCAAGGTGGTAATAAAAATAGAAATATGGCAAAGGAAAAAGTTGATATGGCACTCTTCTCTCACCCCTACCATGTGTACCCGCAATCACTGTACCCATTGATGACCTCAGGTGCGGGCTCGTTGAGAGAGGTGAGCCAGAGCCACCTTCCAATGGGCCCAGGGACCCGACTAATGAGAAGCCTCCCTTGAGTAAAAATAATCTGCTCGAGGATGCACAAATATTTGGTGATCGAGCTTATGACAATCTCCTCATGACACATTTGGGGATATAATTTTTAAAAAGGTCGGACCGCCCATCGATAAACCTTGGGACTCATCCGACATTACTGACCTTACCTTAATTTGCCTCACAAAAGCATCTAGCTATAGATAGGACAGGTGGCATGGCACGAGCTTTGCCACCATCGATCGCCATCATTTTCCTCCTAGGTGGCTTCATGAACATAATCTTGGCTAGCGGCCCTCTCCACATGCACTAGGAAGTTTTGATGCCAAATGATGAGACAGGAGGAAAGAAGCCCTGTTTTCGCCATGTGGTCTGCAATACTGTTACCCTCCCTGAGAGTGTGTCGGACTTGAAAAATTTTGCACCGAAGGAGGAGGTTCCTAGCCTCAAAAATGATGTTGAACACCTTCCAGGATGGAGTCTTTGAATTAAGCATGTAATTTATAATATTCATCGAATCTCCTTCGACCACTAGAGGACGAGGATCCTCCAAGATGAGCTTAAGACCCCTTAGGATCCCCCTAGATTTCGCAACATGATTGGTTTGGGTCCCCAAGGCTTCACAATAGGTAAGGATTAGTCTCCCACTATGATCTCTTACAACACCGCCTGCTCCCGCTGGTCCTGGATTACCTCTGGTGGCTCCATCAAATTTTAGCTTTAACCACCCTCTAGGAGGCCTGACCTAGCTAACCTCCTTTCTGGATGAGACCAGATCTACCTGATGGTCAGAATCCCCATCGAGCTTGAAAGCCCTAAAGATATTTGCCTCAAGACCAAATTTAGGAGTCGTACTGGGGATAATCTTGGAGTTTTCAATAGCAAATGCCATGGCTTTATGGGCAATAGTGGGAGGATCCCTAGGAGGACTTCCAAACACTGGACCATTTCGCTCCAACAAAATCTACCATATGAAATGGTGAAAACAAGCATTCCATAGGAAATGAAGCTTCAGATTCTGGAAGGGATTGGTCCATTGGAAAAAAACCCCCTTTATTTTCTTTGGAGGAATCCATTGAATATATAAATTGGAAAGACTGATGTCAATGATAGAATTGGTGAAGGAGCAATGCAAGAAAAGGTGGTCAAAAGACCCACAGGCTGACTTACACATGTAACACCTATTTGGGATGGTGAAGCCCCTTTTATGGAGGTTATCAATAGTGAGGGATTTTTTTTGGAAGGTGATCCAAGAGAAAAAATTTACCTTGGGTATCAAGTATTTCTTCTAGACCAGCTTGCAAGGGAAATTCACCTTTGGACCAATACACAGGAAATCGTAAGTAGACTTGATAAAGAAAGCTCCACTATCTGTACCTCTGCAAATCATACGATCAGGTCCTCTGATGGAAGGGATTATAGTCACATGGAGGAGAGAGGATAGGGCAGTGACCTCCTCTTCATGCCCACCCACATCGATATTCCTCCATTGTGGGGATCCATTCCTCCAAACAATGTAGTCAGCCACCTTCTGCTCATAGTTAGGATCCATCTAGGCTCTAAGAAGATCCAAATCTACCTACTGGATGAGAGGGTCCTCCGATATCCATCTATCCTTCTAGAAATTTATACTCTAACCATCCCCAATAATCCACCTGGCATCGTCTAGGATCAGCTATCGCATTTGGATAATGGCCCTCCAAAAATCTGACCCTCCCATGGGAATCCCATCATAGACGACATAAAGGTTGGTCAGGTATTTCTTGTTTATAGTTTTGATCCAATTCGCCATGTCATTTTTTATGATCCTCCAAGCATGCATGGAAACCAATGCAAGGTTTATCATTTCCATCCTTCTTAGGCCAAGACCACCTTATTCCTTGCTTTTGCACACCATTTTCTAGGCCACCCACTAGGAGGATTTTGGAATTGTCGTCATTTCCTGACCATAGAAATGTCCTCTGAATCTGCTCAATATTACGGTGGATCGAGGCTGGCAACCTAAAAACAGACATAAAATAGGTCGGTATTCCTTGGAGGTAAACCTTGGTGAGGGTAGCCTTACCTGCTTGGGATAGAAACTTGCCTTTTCAGGTGGATAATTTTTTATGGATGTGTTCCATCACCATGTTCCACATACCCTCCTTGGCCTGACCACAAAATAGGGGGAGGCCAAGATAGGTTGTAGGAATAGAATTGATAAAGCAACCTAGGATCCTAGCTATCTGGATCTAACACCTCATTGGAGTGTTGATGAAGAAAAGCTTTCTTTTAATATAGTTCACCTTCTTATCGGTCATTCGCTCATAGAGAGAAAGGATCCTCTTGATGTATCTACAGTTAACCTCTCTAATTTTGTTGCATCCTCTATGTTGCATGGTGGGAGCATGGAAGAACCTAGTGCTAGAATCACCCTCCTTGATCTAAAGGTCCCTAGACTTCTACCTCCAGAAGGTTTCTTCCCTTGCAATGATGTTATGATACTCTACCAGGAGGTTCCTCTCTTCTTCTCTGGTGGCCGCACAGTGATCTCCAGCTTCGATTCTCTTTTCTATCTCTTGAAGGCTTTCTGAGATGGTTTTTTTGCATTCAAAAATATTCCCAAAGACTTCCTTGTTCCAAACTTCCAATTTTTCTTTTACTATATTGAGTTTTTGGGCTAATTGCAATGAAGTTGATCCTCCAACCCTCTACTGCTACCACCAGGAAGTGACTCGACCTTTGAAATCCTTGTGGTGGATCCACATGGATTCGAACCTGAAGGGGGTTTTGAAAGAGGGAGCCTTACTTGATTCAAGGATGATGGGGTTGTGATCCGATCCAATCCTAGTTAAGGCACACAGTGTTGCATCTCTAAAAAATGGAATAGCTTCTTGAGAAATGAAAAATATATCTAGCTTCACCTAAATGAGCCCGTTGTCGATCCTCCTATTGCTCCAAGTGAAAGATGACCCTTTGAGCTTGATGTCCATGAGCTCGTTGGTGTTAACAAAGTTCCTAAAATTGTCCATGTGTTAAGATCCTACTATAAAATAAACTCAAATAACACACTCTCACACAATTGCTTGGAAATAACTCACATAAACATCACATTAATATAACAGAAATTTGCATAAAGAACAATCTCACAATAGAACTGAATCGCAGGCCTCTTTGAGGGGGCAACCTCCTTCAATACTTCATTAATTTTGCAAAATATGGTTACATTGGTGCCTTTTCGGGTATTTAAGGAGTTTCCTTCCAAGGTTGGCTTACATGCAAAATGCCACCCGGATTACATGCATAATGCCACCCGAATTACATGCATAGTGCCACTTTGAATTACATGCACAATGCCACTCGAATTACATGCACAATGCCACTCGAATTACATGCACAATGCCACACGAATTACATGCACAATGCCACCTATCTACCATGTGTTACATAAAAAGGGTGCCATTTTTCATAGGCACTACCTAAGCTAAAACTTAGAACATTACAAAATATTAATCATGGGTACTACCCACGTTCACTAGGAATTATTACAAAAGGGGAGTTATTACATTAAGGGTTAGGATGAGATCCTAACATGCCCTTCTCCTTAAAGGAGCTTTGTCCTCAAAGCTGAAAATGAGGAAACTGTTGCTGGAGTTGATGGAGAGACTCCCATGTAGCATCCTCAGGTTGAAGTCCACACCACTGAACCAGGACCTCTGTGATGGTACGGTTGCGCAGAGTGCGAGTTCGACGATCCAACAGCTGTTTCGGTGCAAGTAAGATGGAGCCTTCTTCATCAAATTCAGGGAGTGTTGATTGAACCTGTACCTTTGTGCCCACAACTTTCTTGAGAAGGGAAACATGAAAAACAGGGTGGATCTTGGAAGTGGGGGGAAGAGCCAATTTGTAAGTCGTTGGACCAATCCGTTGCAGAACCTGATAAGGACCATAGAATTTTGGAGCAAGCTTCTGACACCTGCGGAGTTGTAGGGATGATTGTTTATATGACTGCAAGCGAAGGAATACCATATCACCCACATCAAAACTACGCTCAGAACGATGTTGATCAGCTTGTTGGCGCATCCAATTCTGGGGCCATGTTCAAATTTTGCTTGAGTTGGCGGAGGACCTCGATGTGTTGACTCAGAGCATTGTCGACGGCCTGGACCTTGGAGCTGCTCGGAATGTAGGAGGAAGGCGTGAGTGGAGGGCACCCGTAAACTGCCTCAAATGGTGTGAGTTTGGTGGCGGTATGATAGGAAGTGTTGTACCACCATTCAGCCAAAGAAAGCCATTTTGCCTAATGAGTAGGATGATCGGAGGCAAAGCAGTGAAGGTAGGTTTCCAAGCATTTATTAACAACCTTTGTTTGACCATCCGTTTGCGGATGGTAGGCTGAACTCATTTTGAGCTGAGTCCCCTACAACTTAAACAACTCTTGCCAAAAATTGCTAGTAAAGGTGGGATCACGATCAGATACAATGGAGGCGGGCATGCCATGAAGGCGAAATATGGAGTCAAGAAAAGTTTGGGCAATAGTGGATGCTGTGTAAGGATGGGTTAGGGCACAAAAGTGAGCATACTTTGAAATGTGGTCCACTACCACAAAAATAATAGACTTGCCTCCAGATTTAGGTAGCCCTTCTATGAAGTCCATGGAGATGTCAGTCCACACCTGATCTGGTATCGGCAATGGTTGAAGAGTGCCTGGGGAGCGCACTATTTCTCCTTTCATCCGTTGACAAGTGTCGCAATCCGCTACAAAAGAGCGAATGTCCTATTTCATGCCTTTCCAAAAGAAGGTGTGCTTGAGTCGTTCATAAGTTTTTAGGAACCCTGAATGGCCAGCAGATGGAGTAGCATGTGATTCCTTCATGAGGAGTTCTCGAAGTGGGGACTTAGGAGGAAGAACCAGACGTTGATGGTAACGCAGATCTTGGCCATCCCAACTATATCCTGGTGTAGACTCTGTATCATCCCTAAGTGAAGCAACCAGGTCTTTCAAATCTGCATCCCGAAGTATTTCCTGATGTAAGGGCTCAATCCATTGGGGCAATGGTGCAGAGATGGCACACAGCATACTAAGGGCCTCAAATTGGCGAGAGAGAGCATCTGCCACAAGATTTTCCTTCCCTTTTTTGTACGTGATGTCATAATCATAGCCCATGAGTTTTGATACCCACTTTTGTTGCTCGGGAGTGGCAACTCGTTGTTCTAGAAAGTATTTAAGGCTCTGGTGGTCAGTTTTTATGGAGAAATGGCACCCAATGAGGTAAGGCCGCCAATGTAGGACTGCATGCAATATTGCCAACATTTCCTTAGCATATGTGGATTTTCCCAGATTGCGATCAGATAGGGATTTGCTGGTAAAAGCCAAAGGGCGTCCTTCTTGCATCAATACTGCCCCAATACCACGACCAGAAGCGTCACTTTCAATGACAAATTTTTTTGAGAAGTCTAGCATGGCTAAAATCGGAGTGGTGGTCATGGCATGTTTGAGGTCCAGGAATGCTTGCTCAGCTGGCCTTGTCCACATAAAAGAATCCTTCTTCAACATGGAGGTGAGGGGGGCGGCTATCTTTCCATAATTGTAGACAAATTTACGGTAATATCCTGTAAGCCCTAAAAATCCTCGAAGTCCCTTGAGTGTGCGAGGTTTTGGCCATTCTTGGACTGCATCCAAAGTTCAGCAAAGTTCCAACTGATAGTGCCCAGTGTACTCAACCATTGAGATCCCAAAACAATATCACATCCACCCAACTGGAGGGCAAACATGTCCTGCTTGAGTGCATAGTCCCCTATCTGGATTTTAACATTACGACACTTTCCCTTACAAGGTAAGGTTCCCCCGTTGGCTACCATGACCTCAAAGGAGTTACAAGTGTGGATATAGCAATTTGCCCGCTGAGCAACTCTAGGGTCAATAAAGTTGTGTGTGCTTCCCGAGTCCAAAAGGATGGAAAGACGTTGGCCCTTGAAAAATCCTGTAACCTTCATGGTTTGAGGGGTAGTAATGCCCGCAAGGGCATGGATCGTAATTGCTCGTTTCTGAGTCCCGTTTCACTTCTTCTTGTGGAGGAGGTGTTTCTGGAGGGTCCTCATCCTTATCACTCTCATCAGAGGTATCAGGTTCTTCAACATCGATCAGGAACAATTTTTTGTGTGCACACTTATGCCCTTTGAAAAACTTTTCATCACAATTATAGCATAATCCTTGGGCACGATGTGCATCCATTTCTTCGGTGGTGAGGCGCTTTGGTGCAGCAGGTTTATTATCAACTGGGTTTTGGGCTCTAGGAGGAAATGAAGGTCTATTTTGTAGAAAATTTGATGGGTGTCTTTGGGCAAAGAGTTTAGATTCGGCCAGATGGGCCAAACTGATAGCTTCCATCATAGTTCGTGGTTTCAACATTTTGACTTCTGCTTGGAGTTCCATCTTCAACCCACTGATATAACAACTCTAGAAGAACCCTTCACTCAATCCTCTTGTTCGATTGGCCAATTTTTCAAATTGAGCTTGGTACTCTCGAACTGACCCTGTTTGTTGTAGTTTGGATAAGGCTCCTGTGAAGTCCTCAAACTCACTAGGACCAAATCGAGTGAGTATTTGGGATTCAAAATCCTCCCAAGAGAGATTTGGGTAGGTAAGACGTAACCATTGAAACCGATGTAGAGCCTCGGATTCCAAGTTAAAGGAAGCCATCCGGACTCGATGAAATACTGGTACATTATGAAGTCGAAAGAATTGGTCAACCCGACATAGCCACCCATCAACATCCTTCCCACCGAATTTGGGAAAGTCCAACTTGGGCATTCTGAAGGGTGTATCATGGTCACGATTCCTTGTAGAACTCTCAGCTTGGTATTCTGATTTGGGTGGTTCTCTTCTCGCTTGTCTGTCCACTTCGACCAATGCTTCTTCTAAGCGATTGCTAGTGGCCTCATGCTCTAGGCGAAGACCTTGGACTTCTTCCCTTATGGAGTGAAAAGCCGAGTTCAAGTTCTCAATGGCTTTTGTTAGGGAATCCAAGTGTTCTAGTTCTTTCTCGGTGTCCACGAGTACCCCGGGCCATTTTTTGACCTTTTGTGACCGAGTTACTAAAAATAGAATTGAATTTTTTTGACTTACTATTTTTAGTAAGTGCCCAAAAAAGTGCTTGGGTGCTATATATCAAAATGATCAGCAGGAGGAGGTGGTCACAATGAGCTATATCTCTTAACACTACTTTTTGGCACCCCAGACTTTTTTTTTTTATCTCCTGTTTTGCTGAGTCTAACGGTGTTTACAGATTCTGATTCTGAGCTACTGAGCAAAATTTGGGTACTGGAGCACTATCTAAAACTGGCCGTGTTTCACACTCAAGATTCTCTATATTTTGCAGGTGACTGATATGACAGTTCTGTTCTGACTCTGAAGACTGTGAATTCTGCCTCGACCGTGTCGACCTCTCTCGACTCGATCGACTCGATCGTGGATCGCCATTGTAAATTTGATTGTTACTCTCCAGACTTTCAACTTAAGTGTCACCCTCATGTCTTATCCCGAATGCATGTCCCTTCTGTTATTTTTTTGGTAGAGGACTCCTTTCTCATATGCTCACTTTTGAAATGCAGGTTTACGAACGGGGGTGTTTGGATTCTTATTTTGATTTTTATTTTTGCATTTTTTACAGGTTGTAGTTTTAACAGAACCAGGGAATGCTAAGTATAGGAGTATGTACCACCCATAGGCCCTCTAATATACCGACAGTGACGAACAATAGTGCTCGGACCAATATTTCAGGCCACTACTCAAGGAGGGTTCCACACATACCCTTGAGCACACTACTCGCCTCTCTGACAATACGGGAGGGTAATCGTCCAGGATGCTATGTCCCGTAGACTATGAGTAATACAAGGCCGAAGAGCTTCCTAATGGCTAAAAGTTTGTTTAATCCTAGATGGTCTCCCGATATACCCGAAGCTACATGGGAGCTTAATTCCGTGCGCGAGTTCTGTCTGAGGCCTGGGTATTGGAGCCTAATCGCCCCTCACTTCACTAGACGCTTTATGGGCTATCTAGCTTAGCCAATAACGATAGATCCTTCGTGATATTTTAAAACCCCCGGTACAGGGTTTCTACCTACTCAACTAATAATATATTTTTTTGTTTTTGGTCTGGAAAAAAAACACTGTATTTTTTTTTGGATTTTTTTAATAAGGAAAAACAGAATGGAAAAAACACACGGAATTTATACCTAACAGGCGGATTGGATGGCAAGAATCGTTGCAGTTGCAGCAGAACTTGGCCCTAGAAAGCGCTCTGATACCACTTTTTAAGATCCTGCTATAAAATAAACTCAAATAACACACTCTCACACAATTGCTTGGAAATAACTCACATAAACATCACATTAATATAACAGAAATTTGCATAAAGAACAATCTCACAATAGAATCGAATCGCAGGCCTCTTCGAGGGGGCAACCTCCTTCAATACTTCATTAATTTTGCAAAAGATGGTTACATTGGTGCCTTTTTGGGTATTTAAGGAGTTTCCTTCCAAGGTTGGCTTACATGCAAAATGCCACCTGGATTACATGCATAATGCCACCCGAATTACATGCATAGTGCCACTTTGAATTACATGCACAATGCCACTCGAATTACATGCACAATGCCACTCGAATTACATGCACAATGCCACACGAATTACATGCACAATGCCACCTATCTACCATGTGTTACATAAAAAGGGTGCCATTTGTCATAGGCACTACCTAAGCTAAAACTTAGAACATTACAAAATATTAATCATGGGTACTACCCACGTTCACTAGGAATTATTACAAAAGGGGAGTTATTACATTAAGGGTTAGGATGAGATCCTAACACCATGCTTCTACTGCACATATCTAGTCCTCCTTTATTTTTGGACGGGTGCAAAGGATAGTTGAAATCCCTACCAATGATCCATGAAATGGTGCTAAAATTACCCCTCATTTGAGTTATAGTCTCCCACATCTCAGATCGCTCTACAAGAGAGTTTGGAGCATAGATGTTGGAGAGGATCCACGACTGGTTGTAAGTCTTAGAATGGAATAAAATGTTAAGTATTATGTTTGAGGATGATAATAATCTTCCTTCAACCAGGGTAGGGTCCCAAAGGCACATGAGCCCACCTGATGTACCTTGAGTAGGACTGAAGAGAGTCTCCCCTTTGGCCCAAATGGCCTTAGCTGCCTTCTTGGAGGAGAACTCGTCACTTTTGGTTTCTTTAATGATAAAGTAGAGGGATTTATCCTTTTCTAGAGGTTAGCAGCCACCCTCTATTTGGCTACTCTGTTAAGTCCTCTCATATTCCATGAGAGGACTTTCATCTCAAAGGTTTAGGGTTTTTCTTGCCTCCCTTCACAATCTATAATGGGGGTTTGGATCCTTGTTTGTCATCCTTCTAAGTGTCGAAATCATCAAAAATTAGTGTTAGTTGAGTTCTATTGGCGATATTCTTCGCTGCTTATTTTTTTCTATGATCATTACCAGAGATTCTTCCTCTTTTTTGTTCACTGTCATAGTCGATAGCTTGATTTTTGCTTTTGGTGTTCCTAGGTCTTAATCACACAGAAAGAGAAGGGCCTCCATTTTTAGACATTAGAGATAGGGATGGCTCACCCCTCTCCATGTAGGGTGGGGATTTCCTATTGCCTGTCAGATACTCCTCCATGAAAGAATTTGAGGCACCAAAATTAGGGAAGGTGTGAACCTGAGTAGCAGGATCCTCTGCACGAGGGTTGGTTTGAGGTGAGGATTTTGAAAAAACCTCTTGCTATTTTTGGACCAATGAAAGGACTCCTTGTTCATAATCATGCTCAGGCTGAGCAAAAAGTCCTTCTAGGCCCTCCTCCTAGGCTGCCTGAAGAGCAAGGTTTCGTATGATGTACCTAGGACCCATCGATGGTTGCTTTTTGAGCGGAGGTTTCCCCTGGTTTCACTGTGACCCTTTATTTTGCCCTTCCATTCTTTGATTAAGAGCCTTCAAGGTCAAAAATTGGGTCTAGAGGTGTCCTTGAGTGTGGCAATGAGTACATAACATAGGCCTGTTCTCATACTTAATAACTTACCTCTTTATGAGGGTTGATCCTCTGTACAAATTGATAGTAGTAGGTAGCTCAGTGTCTAGGTTGGCGAACACATAGAACCAGGCCTGGACCATCCTAGAATGAACTTTTATGGAAGAATAAATGGCAACCAACTCCCCAACGGTGCAGGCTATCCCTTTAATGATATTCTCATGCCAGCACTAGAAAGGAAGGTTCAGAAGCCTTACCCAGATCTGGGCTATATTTATTTTTTGGGTCTTTGGGTTGAAATCCTCTCCCCACCTCTAGATAAAAAGGCTTCTGCACCCTAGGAACCAAGGTCCTCCATCCAAAATGTTGTAGAAATCCTCTTGAGTGTTTAGCCTGATGGAAAAAAAATTGCAAGAGAGCGCCACAATCTCCATGTTTTTGTTGGTTCTCCATTTGGCAAAGGCCCATTTTCGGATGGTCTCCATGTTTGGTCACCCTCCTAGGAAATTGCCAATCAGATTAAACTTTTTGAGCTCTAGGAAACTCTCCATAAGGTCTTTAGGGATGACAAGGTCTTCACCTGAAGGAATTAACTCCTGGGTAAGGTGACTATCTAGGGTTCTTGGCCTCACCACATGAGCATAGGAACCTTTTAGGTTTACGACTCCTAAAGGTTCTCCTTTTTTGGCAGGATCTTTCCCCTGCCCTTTACGCTTGTCCTCTTGGGACCCTGCTACGTCAGAGTCTACCTCACCCACACTTGTTCCTCTTGGGCCCTCACCTATCTCGGTTGCCTTTGTCATGTCGCCTCCCACCACTTGCTCACCTGCTTCCCACTTCCCATCCTCGCCTACCTTCTCGCCTCCCATCCTCTCCTCCTGCTCAGACCAGCTTTCAATGAATTTGTAATTTTAATGTTACATTATAAAATTAAATTTATATTGTGATTGGACAATAATATAATATATGAAAATAATAGACAAAACAAATAATTATATTTTTTATATAACAAAATGGAGCAATATAAATAGTTTTATTTTGTAACATAAATTAAGACTTTTTATTTTTAATATTAACTTTATATTTATAATATAATTTTTATTAAATAATTACTATTAATATACATATTTTTTTAATAGGTTGAAAATTTGGGGGCACATCGAGGGCCACCCTCCCCGTAAATTGGTCTCTCCTAAGGGAGCCAAAAGCCTTAAGTTAATACGATATGTTGCAACACCCTTACAAAATACTATCATCCACTTACTACTACAACTAAACCTTAGAATATTGCATATAAAAAAATAATTTAGACCACTTCCAAAATAGAAACTTAAAAAAAAAAAAATTATAGCTACCACCTAGTTATAACAAAAACAATAGCCTAGAACCATTGGGGTTGTTATAGAGTTCATAGTTGGTGGGTATTTTGATTGTTATTATTTTGTAGCATAGGTTCTTCCTTCTTTAGAGTCACAAGACCTAAGAATGCATTTTTGCACTTCAAGCTCTTGAGGTAATATCTAGTTGTAACACATTTTGTATGATTTCATTTTTAGAAAACTAACCATCATAGATTATTTCATAATTAGCTTCAATAATACTAATTGGGGTGTTAATTTTTTTTTATGGAATTGATTGGATGGTATTTAGTAACCATTTGACTTTTATTAATGATCTAATTGTAATTCTCCTTTTGAGGTTGAGCCTTTTGTTGTTTTCTTGATTCCTACTGGATAATTGGTGCAGCTAGAGGATGAGATTCTTCCTTGTAAACTTGGATTTTTGAAGGTTTAGGATCATTCGCATGCAAAGCCTTCTCCTCCACCATGGAGGAATCAGGGCACAATCAGATGACTAAGCATCTCTTCTTCAAGTGGTCATATTGTTGATAGCCATAACATCTTAGAGAGAAGTTTTCATATTTAGTATTTTGGATTCATTCTACTTTGCTTGAGGAGATAGTAAGGAACTAAAATATTCATCCAAATAGACAATATTTCTTTACTCATATTAATTTTACTAGAAAAAAATTTCTCTATTTTAGCATCCATATACTAGAATGCACCAATGGCATCACCAATTTTGAAAAATATCTTCTCTCCAAAAAACTCTATAGGGAGAGCATATAGATTCACTAAGATTGGAAAGCTATCAACTTCTTCTGTAAGGGGGTTGAAACCGGTAGTCCAGGTCATATATAGACACCTCTTTGTCTGAAAAACAATTATATCTATAATAGATTACCCTATCTCTATCAACTAAATTAGAAAAGGAAACAAAAAATAATTTTTCTGGAGGTAAAGTTACTAGGAATTAATTGGACCACCAAAGTTTAATGTATCCTTTGAGCTCCTCTACACCTTGTTATTTTTCCTTGAGTTTGTAGATAACTATTTGGGCTTCATGATCAATATGATCCAACCCAAATCCATCCTCCAAAATCTTGATAAAGCGAAGAGGTTCATCAAAAAGCTCCACCTAGGAACCCAGATCCTTAAGATATATTTTTTCTAATTGAAGAGTCTTTCTTATAGACTGAATAGTGACTAATATCCTCCCAAGTACAGCAAGCGGGCTACGAACAACCCTCTTTTTGCAATGTTTGACTACACTTAGGGTTTACACCCCTTTCACTCTGATTCATCTTCATGTCTTCTTGAGTACACCAAGTGAGCTACAAACAAACTTCTTCTTGCAATGCTTGACTGTGCTTAGGGTTTTCACCCCTTTCTCTTGATTCCATCCTCATGTCCTCGTGAGCACAAGAAACATGTTGAAAACAACCGTACATCTTTTGATTGCACCCAATAACAATTACTATTAATATACATATTATATACACATGAATGTACATATAAAAATAATCAAATCAAAATATTTATTAAATTTTAATATAATACAAATATTTTGAAATTTTTTAATTAATTATGTTTAATATATTGGTTTAACATTATTACAATTTATCTAACTATTTAATTTTCAATCATTTTAAATAAAAATAATTTATATTTATTACATACATCACTAAATTATTATATCAAATATAAAGTGCTATTTTTTAATTTAAAAAAATTATTACATGGGAGAGTTCTTCTGTAATAATAGTTATTAAGTCCAAGTGTTCGTGAACATAAACACATAGTATATGAATAGTGAGTAGGTAACCTATTGTAATCATGTATACCCATAAGTTAATGATGAATTCTATTTACCCTTTAATTTAAAATAAAATCTTAGATGATTTATTTTATATAAATAATAAACAATATTTTAATTAATTAACATTATTTGTAAAATTATTAATAACCTTGAAAAAAATATAATTATAATACAAAACTATTTTTAAAAAATTAAATTAAAATAAATAATATTATGTTTTTAAAGTTAATAATTTTAATATTATTTAATTAATCAAATTCATCAACTTTTAAAGATTAGCTTAGTATATTATAATACTATTATATAGTAAAATATAATATAGATAAAATATATTTCAATCTTATATCTCATACAACTAATTAAAATAATAATGATTTTAATTCATATAATTAAAATAATAATAAATTATAATTTTATTTAAAAAATTATAAATTTATATTAATTCTTTTCAATGGATTTTGGAATTGAAACAGATCCTACTTTATTATATCATATGATTATATGGTTTTATTTTATACATACATAGTTTGATGATATTGGATTAAAGAAAACCTTTTGTGTATATTAGATAGATAGATAGTATTAATGTGAACAAAATTCCAATCAATAACTCGTTACACTTTCATGATTTTTTCAATGGGTTTCGAATCATGCACCTTATTATTACTCTAACCTTTAATAAACTTTTAATATAGACGGGTTCGAATCCTATGCCTTATTATCACTTTTAATATAGGCGGCTGAACGGAAGAGACCTTAAGTGTTAAAAGGTCTATTCAATTACATTCATTATAATTACTTTGAAAATAAAAATAATAATAAAATATTTAAAAAGGCAAAACACCAGTTTGAGTATCTTTTGAAGTATAGAAGTTTAAAGATCTTTTGAAGTATAGAAGTTTAAAGACCAAAAACATAGACGTGTCCTACCTATGAACAAGTAACGAAACCTCTTTAAATGTTTTAACTGAATTCAAAGGCAAAACACTTGTAATAAATTTTAACGTTATGGGACATTTACCATTCCCAAATTTAAAATTAAAAATATAACGTGGCAATATCATGGTAGAAAACGGAATGGATGTTTCAAAACTACTTGTTCTCATAAATATCGACTTCTTAAACTGAAGTCTCCACTTCACACAAAAACAAAAAGGAAACTTCATTAAAGCCTTAATGAGACACCAATTCGACACACCTGTTGGCAGCTATGCAGCGACTCATAGGCGGTGCTTATCTCCGCCTCTACGTATGTCCTTCGTTAATGTTTTATATAACGTGCTAAATGCCGTGGGCCTTGCTTTATGATAAGTTGTGGGGGTGCATTTACGAATCTTTTTTCTAAGTCAAAGGATTCGAAGGGCCGAGGCCGGGTATGAGGGGCTGAGATTAGAAATGTGCGACATTATGCGTAAATGCTAATTTCTATCGAGGGGCTGAGATTAGAAAGGTGTAAATGCCAATTTCTATCGAGGTCGCTGCCGTCCCGCATTTCCGGCGATTTATTTTCTTATATCTATTTGCGGAACAATTTTCGAATGTTCCCCAAGTAGATTTTATGTGTCTCCTTTATTTGTGTTTTGTTCCCCAAGTAGATCTTATGTCTCTCCTTTATTTGTGTTTTTTTTCGATGTTTTTTTTCCGAGTTTTCCCCGAGTTTACCGCGAGGACCGCGAATTGCCGAGAGCTCGCGAAAATTAAGTCCCGAGTTTATAGCGAGTTGCGAGTTTCGAAACACTGCTCGCCACTGACATACAGGTCTATCACCCAGAAATCCTTTTTGATTCATTGACTGGTAAAATTTGTGTTGTGTTCTTTCTTGGGAACGATTATGCCAGCTTTTAATAAGTTCGTCAGTCACAGGTTGGTCCACGACCACCATAAGCTATCACCGTTTTAAATTCTTAATGCCGGACAGCCGAGACAGAGGCGGCCCACAGTAACTCAGGGACCTATAGAACCTTGCCTTCAACCTCACCCTGGCCAAACATCACCTCTAGAATGGTTAGCATGGCGCTATTGCGGTGTCTAGGCCTTCTGGGACTTTTGTGGCTCATTCTCGTTTTAGCAGATGCCCACCGAACCAAAGTAGGATTCTATTCCTCCACTTGTCCGCAAGCTGAATCCATGGTTAAAGCCACAGTCAAGGCGCACTTTTATACCGATCCAACAATTGCAGCTGGCCTCCTGAGGCTTTTCTTCCATGATTGTTTTATCCAGGTCTATGAAATATTCTTTGTTAATGTCTATGGTAGTACCCTACTATTAAATTATTTACAAATTATTTTAGAGTGGAAATTAGTTTAACTGTTGTGATTTGAAATGCAGGGTTGTGACGGGTCCATACTAATTAACAGTCCTTCGGCTGAGAAATACTCACCATTCAACGATGGATTACGGGGATTTGAAGTGGTGGACGATGCCAAAACACAATTGGAAGCTGCTTGCCCAGGAATTGTCTCCTGTGCCGACATACTCGCTCTTGCAGCAAGGGATGCCGTCTTGCTGGTTGGTATTACTTTTATTTTATTTTAATTGTCACTGGCTTATTTTATGATTGAAATTTAGTATAAATGAAACAAAAATTTGAAAAAAAAAAACAAATTACAGAGTCAGGGACCAACATGGGATGTCCCGACAGGAAGGGGGGACGGTTTGGTTTCATCTTCGTCAGATTGTGCTGGTCTTCCAACACCTACTGATTCCATCACCCTGCAGAAAAAGAAATTCGGAGATATAGGCCTCACTACTGAAGACCTTGTTACTCTTGTTGGTGAGAAATCACTTCTGAATGCTCTGATTCAATTTGATTTATTTTGGGCCTTGATTAAACTTAGTTAATTCATGAGCAGGAGCACATACAATCGGCCAAACTGATTGCAAGTTTTTCAGTTACCGCCTATACAACTTTACGAAGAGGGAGAACGTCGATCCGAGCATAAGCCGGTCGTTTCTACCTCAACTGCAATCGTTCTGTCCCCCGGGAGGCGACGACTCGAAACGAGTGGCTCTGGACAAAGGAAGTCAAATGACTTTTGATGCGAGCTTCTTCAGGAATGTCAGGGAGGGTAATGGAGTGCTCGAGTCTGATCAGCGACTGTGGGAGGATGCCTCTACCAAATCTGTGGTTGACAAGTATGCAGGAGGCATCAGTGGTCTCCTTGGCCTACGCTTCAACTTGGCTTTTGCAGAAGCCATGGTAAAACTGGGCAACATTGGAGTGAAGACCGGAAGGCAAGGCGAGATTCGCAGAGTGTGTTATTCCTTCAACCACCCTTGACTTGATTTGGCGTCGATATATTTTAAGAACATCTGTAAAATACGGATCAGTAGTAAACTGTAGACGTGAGTAGTAATATATTTACCTGTGCAATTATGTTTTTTCTCTTGAAAAGATGTAGAATCTCTGCCTTTTTGACATTGCAAATGTGTTAAAATATGTCTTTTGAAAACAAAAAGAGGCAATGCATACGAAGTCTTCTGTGTAAAAATGAGTTTATGTGACCAGTTGAGTTGTAGCAGATATGAGAGAAGCACATACAACAGAATTAAGAGTGTATTTGTATTAGAGCAGGAAGAATTAAGGGTTTGTAACATCCTAATAGATGATGTTTTGCCATCCACATATTGGGTCTGCCTTGGATACTATATAAAACCCTAAAATTAATATTAAAACTTTCTATAAATGAATTTAAAAATAAATAAAAATATTTAATATTATCATATTGTTATAAAATTGGTTGGTGAATAAGTTAAACATTTTATAATATAATAAATAAGTATTAGTAACCTAACAGTTTTTCCATGTTATTAATTATAATAAATAAGTAGTAATAATCTAACAGTTTTTCCATGTTATTAATAATATTTGCCAGAAGTCATAGGTGAAGCATTTTAGGACTTGTTACCAAGGTTAAAAAATTATACAAAGGGATGTTTTAATAACCTGCAGCCCATGCTTTAGAGGTTACCGCACGGTCAACTGATATAAGGAGCTAAATATAATAGTCTTGACTCTTATCTAGCAAAATTTGGAGATCATATGTTGCTGGGTACAAGCCCAAAGGCCACTTTCTCTTCCTTATCATAATTTCAAAATAATACTGACAAATTTTAATTTTAAGATGTGTGATGTCATTGGGTGGCTTTGTGGCTTTTATTTATAATGATCAAATCCATAGGAAAACCACGAGTTTTTTTTTTTTTTTAATTTGAATGTTGTCACTCTGGCTACCAGAGAGGCTAATTTAGTGTCTGCACTATTAGTTGGAGAGTTTTTCAGTGATTTGCTAAGGATGTGAGTTTACTTGATCATCGCATGCGAATAGTCAATAGTAACCTCAAATCTTCTCTCAAAAACACTGCTTTCTATTCTATAACAAATCTGCCATTCTCAATTGACTGCAGCTTTTGCCTTGGCCAATTTATTTGTGTTTCATCCCTATATGTTTTAAGACAAACTCATGCACTTCACTTTAAACCTGGGTCCTAGAGGGCAAAGCCCACAAGAACTAATATTTAATGTGCATCAATTATAGTTTTTAATTGTTATTTCGAAAGAAAAAAAAAATGTTATTTTGATGGGAAAAAACTTTTTTAAGTTTGGCTTTTTTAATAGATTTATTTTTCCTCTCTTTTATTATATTTAGCTTCTTTATAATTATTAATTTTAAGTATTTTAAAATTTTATTATTATTATTTTACATATATTAAAAAATATGTTCAAATTTTTATTTATTTTATTTATATAAATTTTATAATATTTTTTATATGTGATTAGTTAAACATTAAACAAGTGTTTGGATTGATTGATTGTTTATTTTTAAAATGTTGTTAAGAATTGGAGAACACTAAAATATGAAAAGGTGAGATTAATTATATTAATTTAAATATTACTAAAATAGTTTAATTTTTTTTTAAATGGTGTGCAATGAAAAATAGTGAATGATTGTAATTAAAAAATTATAATAATATTAAAATATCTAAATAATATGAATCTTAATAGATTTTAATTACATTTGAAAGTTGTTTGTATTAAATAATGATAATAACAAAAATATTTTTGCTATTTATTATTATGTTATTGTTTTTTATTTTATTGATACTTTGTTTTAATATATTTTTAATGCTCAAATTTTTAATAATTTGGTAGCTATTGGAGAGCTCTCGAATAGAAAATTAGGGCATCAGTTAGGTAGCTAAAGAGATTTCTAGTTGTTGTGGACTTGAAGACAAGATTGTTGCCCTAGGAGGGGCTAATGGGGATACCTCCGGATCCTCTTTTAGGGAGACAGTTCTTTTGCATATTTTTTAAAGGATAAATATCCAACAGAGACTGAAGAAGCACAAAAAACTGCATTAAAAATGCTTTTTACGGCTACTAGAAATAGATCAACATCTCAAAGAGTTAATGGATGCTTACCATAGTCCAAATCAAGGCCAAATATTATCATTGAGAAAAGTATGGTATAATAAATGGTTTTATATAGAGTCAATCATGATTTGATCTGTAAATTTATGGGTATTTGCCCTACCCTAAATTTTTTGCATTCTTGGGTCCGACAAAACTAGGAGCCTCTTGGTGAGTATTCTTTGTGGTTTATTAGCAATGGATATTTTATTGTTAGTTTTTCTTCACTTGTTGATAGAAATAGGGCTTTTGAATTAGAAAAAAAGAATCATGATCCGGCAGGATTAATTTTTCAGCCCTAGAGAGTGGGATTTGATCCTCGAATTGAACCACTATTGTCTTAGTTCGGATCCGTTTGTATGCACTTTCAATGGATTTTTAGAGTGAGCGGGTATTAGAAATTATTGATAATTCCCTTGGAAGACATTTGGGTGTTTTCAAAGACACAATGGAAGGAAACATAGTTTTTTATGCTAGATTAAGCATTTAAATGAATCTTAGACAACCTTTACCGATAGAGGTTGAACTTGAACTTGTAGGACTATCTTGGATTCAACAACTGGATTATGAGGTATTGCCCTTCAGGTCCAAATTTTACCACAAATATGGACATTTGGCCCGATCGTACCCAAAAAATATGAACATAAAAATGAAGGCTCCTTTGGAAATGTCAAATCTTCCTAAGGAGGATAATTCAATAATCAACAAAGAAACAACCAACATTTATTAGGGAAAAGAAGCATAGGGAGATGATTTTGAACAACCCAAAAGAAGGAGAAGGCAAAATAAAAAAATTTGTAAAGAGCAAACTCAACTCAAGCCCTATAATAGGTATGAGATCTTCTAGACTCTAGTCGACCAAGAAGAAGAACAATTCATGAAAGGAGTGGATGGGAATAATAAAAATAATAGTAGCCATGTTCAAGCCCCTCTTTCACCTCCTCCCCTCCTATAGTATGTAATTGAGTACAATGAGTTACCGCAATCAGAGAGTGAAAGGGTGTTGATAGTGCATAACCAAGAGCAACTGATAATTAGGTATGTCATCATGGATATAGCAAAAAAGAACATAGAAAGGCCAATTTTAGGGATAAATCAAGTGGAAATAGATCAAAAAAATATCAGCTCTCAAGGATTGGGTATAAAATCAAATAAGAAATTGATAGCAGTTCAAGGAAATAAACTGATCATTGGAGGATCGATGAGGTCAATAAATTTTTACTCCTCTCAAGGTAATAAATCATTATACAATCATAGATGTTAGGGTTTTAAATAGTAGAATCCATCAATCTATTTTTCTAAGACTCTTAGAAAAATGTAAAATAATTTTTTTGCTTATCCAGGAGATAAAAATATCACTGGATCTATGTGTAAAATAGCAGAGAGACTTTGGAGGGGTGATGGTCATATGGAAGTGGCTACCCAAGGGGCCTCAAAGGGGATAACTACTTTTTGGAACTCTCTTAAATGTACTATAATAGAACATATAGCTTTTAGGAACAATGTGACAACTAAACAAGTTTCAACCATAAATTTTTATGGGGCTCAAAACCTAGATGGTCAAATGCATCAATGGAAAGTTGTGCATAACATAAGAGTCTCAATGGATTGTTGCTAGGTATTTTAATGCTAAATTATCCTCTAGATATCAGGAAGGAGGAACCCCAATTTTGGATCCAAGGGATCAACTTATGATTGCCCAAGTCCAAGCATTACACTTGGTGGATATTAAATGCCTTAGAACCAATTATACTTAGACTAATAAGAGGAGAGAACCACATAGCAGGAAGGTTAAGTTAGATTATTTTTTGGTTTCAGAGGAGGCATTTGTGAAATGGAATATAAAATTTAAGATTTTTGAGGGTCCAATTTCAAATCACTTTCCTATTTTTTTGGAAGGTGGATCAAGACAGTCCAACATCACAAACCATTTAAATTTGAAAACTTTTGGTTTCAAAAAGAGAAACTTCAAAATAAAATTCCACAGTGATGGGAAGAGGGTCGCAAAACATATGGGACAATAATGTTTAGATTCCACAAATAGCTTCATTATGTCAAGGATCAACTAAAATAATGGAGGTAAGCTAACAAGATAGACTTATAGATCCAAAGAGCTCTATTGGTGGCCATATGGGATGAGATTCAAAAACACTTCAAGGAAGGAACTATTACAGAGTAGCTCAAAGAAGAGAATTATGCATTGTGTAAAGTGGTTGAGGGCATTGACAACCAAGAGGAGACCTACTAGAAATAGAGAGCAAGAACCATTTGGTTATTAGAACGTGATAAAAATACTAAATTTTTCCAACAGTTTGCATGTGCTAGGAGATAAATGAACAACATGAAAGCTCTTCAAGATGATAACGGACACTCCTTTGATACAATTATAGGTATGCATTTCCATTCAATGGATTATTTTTCTAAACTATTTAAGGAAAGTGTGATGCAAGATGAAAAGGTTCAAAAATAAGTTCTTGTTGTCATACCCTCTATTATCTCTAAAGAAGAAAATTAGACCGTAATTAAACCTATTGATAGAGAGGAACTAAAGAAAGTAGTCTTTGGAATGAGTAGCGGAAAAACATCAGGTCCATATGGCTTTACAATTGTGTTTTTTTAGGCCTTCTAGGACAACTTGGAGGAGGATGTAATTGCTATTTTAGAGGATTCCAAATGTATTAAAAGAATTCTTAAATAATTAAATCATACATTCATTGCCTTAACTCCAAAAGGGAAGAAGGGGGTGCATATTTCATATTATAGACCTATTGACTTATGTAATGTCATATGTAAAATAATCACAAAGGTAATGGTTGAGTGGCTAAAACCTCTTCTACATAACATTATCTCCTTAGAGAAAGGAGGTTTTATAAAGGGCAAGCAAATCTTGGATGGTGTGGATCTATATTATGAGGCAATCCATTCAATGCAAAATATAGTAATAGAGGAATGTTCATAAAATTGGATATGTCAAAATTTTATGATAGGGTGGAGTGGAGCTTCTTGTCAAATATGATAGCGGCCTTTGGTTTCTCTCAGGATTAGATGGAATGGGTTATGAGTTGTGTTTCTACTTTGACATACTCAGTATTAATCAAGGGTCTTCCCTTGAAACCTTTTGGAGCTACTCGAGGCCTTCGTCAAGGAGATCCTTGTTCCCCCTATATTTTTTTCATATTGGTTGAATATTTGAGTAGACTCATATTGAGGAGAAGACAACAAGGTTTGCTAACAGGTATCAAGGTGGGTGAGAAACTTTTGACTCACCTATAGTTTGTGGATGACATAAAATTGGAGGGAGTAGCCAACTTCAGGAAAGCAAGAATGATTAGAGATACACTTAATATCTACCTTAGGATCACAAACCAAGTCATAAATGATACAAATCTGAAGTGGTCTTTTCAATCTTGATCAATGGCTTCAAGACAAAATTTTAGAGATCTTGTAATTCGTGAGGACTTCTCTCCTAGTGGTATACTTGGGGGTCCCTTTGTATTTTAAAAAACTAAAAATAAATATTTGGAGGAATATTTTAGACTATATCAAGAAAATAATTAATCATTGGTCTCACAAATGGTTAAGCTATGGAGGTAGACTAACTTTTTTATAGTCAATCATTCAGGCCATGCCAATTTATAAATTTTATATTCTTGCTACCCCACATACCATATGAAAAGAGTTGGACAAGATGGCTAGAAAAGTTTAATGGGGAGGAGTAAAAAGAGAGATAAAATGGGCCTTAGTAGGTTGGGAGAAAGTAAGCCAACCCAAGGTAAAATGGGGCTTGGGAATAAGAAGATCAAATTTAAATAATAAATATTTGGTTGGAAAGCTTTATTGGAGACAGATTTCCCAATAATTATTCAGTAGAGTTTTAACTAGTAAATATTTGGGACAGGTAAACCCAGATGAGGTGGGTCATTTCTCTTTGGATGGTAATGGATCCTTAGTGTGGTAGACTCTAAAGTTAGGATCTCAGGTAGTGAAATATAGATTATTTTGGAAAATGGAGAGGGGAGAAGACACAATTTTGGACAGATTCATGGGATCAATACCCACCTATTATTTTTGAATTCCTAAAACTACAACCAATAAAAACAACCAGGGAAACCAGGGTTTGGGTCCAAATTGAAAGTTATTTTAACACTAGTCAACTGGGGGATTATATGTTTACGCATTTTAAGAAGTTTTATGAGTGGCCACTTTCAATCCCTCTAGAATTGACACCCATCATGATGAAAATATCGACAGAAATATTTCTCACAAGTAGAGATGAGGAGGATGAATTAGCTTGGGGCTATGGTAGTCTTGATGTCTACACAATGAAGAATGGATATGATAGTATCCTTCCATATCCTCCTCCTCATGCATATCAGGTTGATAATTGGAGAAATATTTGGTAGTCCAAGGGTTGGCCAAAAGTAAACTTTTTTTCCTGGCAGTTCAATGCATAATGAAATTCTTATTTTTTATAATATCATACGTAGGGGAATAATTGGTCCATATCAATTTATTTTATGCTACAAGAGTGAGGAAACATCTGACCACTTGATGTTTGAGTGCCCATTCACACGTAAAATCTGGGAGAGATGATTTTTATCTTATAAAATTTGAGTCAATGGTGATTTGAATTGGATTAATATTTGAGAAATATGGAAGAGGGGTGGATTTAAACATAAATATATTTGTATTGGTTGGGAGCTTGGATTAAACTTCATTTGGTGGTAAAATTGGTTGGAGAGAAATGGCAAATTTTTTAGATAAACCTTTTCATCTTTAGATTGAGTTTGGCAGGTCATTTAGAGCAAAGTCACAAAAAATGTGGCAGTGTATGCTAAAGAGGAAACTTGAAATTTTATAGGGACAGTGGAGAAGGAATTTTAAGTGCAAGAGGGGTACGACAAAGCTATTTGGAAACCACTCCCAAAAGGTTGAATTAAAATTAATACTAATGGAGCTGTAAAAGGCAATCTGGGTAGAGCTAGAACTGGAATGGTTTGCAAGAATCATGTTGAGACAATGCTTTATTGGGAACTGCAAGGCTTGGTAAGGTCCGTGAATAATGAAGCAATCAAATACGCTTCTATTTGGGCAGTAAAACAAGGTTTCAGGAGGATAATCCTAGAATCAGATTTTCAAATAATGGTCGAAGCTTTGGATTACATGAGGAACTTTGCTTTGAAGACATGAAGGCTGAGGATTCTTGTCACTCAAATTAAGGAATTGTGGAGGGAATTAGATGATGTGATTCTAGTTCATGTGAGTAGAGATCTAAATAAAGTGACAAACTTCCTAGCTAAGATGGGCACCGAGAAGGAGGTAGGGGTTCAATGGCACAGTGACATGGCTATTGAGGATGAGATGATTAGGCAGGCTGGTGAGAAAATCTAGTGTTTAGCAAATTTGGACAACCATTGCAAAAATATAGTTTAGAATATTTGTGCTCCAATGTAGATCTTATTTTACAGTTGTAAACAAGTGAATAACCATTGTAGAAATATGGCTTAGGATATTTGGCTCCAATGCAAATCTTCTTTTATCGTTGTAAACATGTGTTCTCTTTAGCTAAGGCTGGGAGAATTCTCATCCCAACTGGTAGACATGTGTTCTTTTACTATTTAAAACATGTGTTCTCTTTGGCTAAACCTGGTCCCAGATGGTAAAGCCCACAAGAACTAATATTTAATGTGAATCAAATATAATTAGCTAACATTTAATGTGCATCAATTATAATTTTAATTTTTATTTTGAAGGAAAAAAAAACTTTTTTAAGTTTGGAAATTTTTATATATTTTTTTCCTTTTTTTTTATTATATTTAGCTTCTTTATAATTATTAATTTTGAGTGTTTAATTTTTTTATTATTATTTTAGGTATATTAAAAAATGTGCTTAAATTTTTATTTATTTTATTTATATAAATTTTACAATAATTTTTATATATGATTAGTTAATTATTAAACAAGTGTTTGGATTGATTGATTGTTTATTTTTAAAACACTATTAAGATTGGGAGAACATGAAAAGGTGAGACTAATTATATAAATTTAATTATCACCAAAATAGTTTAATTCTTTTAAGAATGGTGTGCAATGAAAAATAGTGAATGATTATAATTAAAAAATTATAATAACATTAAAATATCTAAATAATATAAATCATAATAAATTTAATTGTATTTATTTGTATTAAATAATGATAATAACAAAAATATTTTTACTATTTATCATTATATTATTGCTTTTTATTTTATTGATATTTTGTTTTAATATATTTTTAATGCTATGTGTGTAGTGCATGGATTAAACAAATTATTTTAATAAATTTAATTGCATCTAACAGTTGTTTGTATTAAATAATGATAATAACAAAAATATTTTTACTATTTATCATTATCTTATTGCTTTTTATTTATTGATACTTTGTTTTAATATATTTTTAATGCTATGTGTAGTAAGTGGATTAAACAAATTATTGCTTTTATTTGATTGATTAATATTTTTTTAAAGAAAAATGGATATGAAACTTTTTGCTTTGCACATTTGAATCCTGCTCTTTGTTATCATTTAATATTTAATTGTGTTAGGTAAACTTTTTGCTTTGCACATTTGAATCCTGCTCTTTGTTATCATTTAATATTTAATTGTGTTAGGTAAACTTTTTAACATAACTGGTGGTGCTCGTGTCCATGTCTTTTGGTACTACAAGACCCTCATATTTAAACCTTTATCAACTGAACCAAACCGTCATACATGATTAATGTATAATTTTAAGAATCATAATTTTGCCCGATTTATATATATATATATATATATATATATATATATATAATATTTTAATCTTTAAATACCAAGCAGTTAACCAATTAAACCCTCACCTAATTAATGTATAATTTTGAGAATCATAATTTTGCATAAATTATGAATTATTTTTATAAATATATTATTTTTTATTTTAATATTTAAAAATATAAAATATTAAGTGATGAAATTCAAAATATTTTGCATTATACATATAAATATATTTTAGAAACTTCATATTTTTAATGTAGATTATAAAAATATTTTATTTTATTTTCATTTTGGTGAACGAATGGATTGTAAGATATTATTTTTTGATCAAATGAATTTGAAATTATTTATTATATAATATTTATTATAGTGTAGTTTGTGAAGCCTTAAATAAGTATCTATTTTTGTCTAAAATTTTATAGACATGGATAATAATTATGTATTCAATTGCAAAACTATTCCTAAGTGACCACTTCATAAAGGAACTTATATTTATATCATTTCAAACAAGAGCAAAGGGATTTTTATGATTTAACATAAATTCAAATGTCTTTAGGGTTTTCTCTCTTATTGATCACTTGTAGTATCCTCTCATGGTCCTCAATATTTAATATGATTGGAGAAAAGTATCGAAAATGACTTTGTTCTATCTAATTATGATCAAATTTCAAGATTAGTCAAAAAAAATATAACTTTATGAACTCAATATCCTCACTTTTATATTATTTACCTATTCAGGCTATATATACAAGTTATAGTCATGCTATTTAAAAATTATCATTTTTGTAGGAAATATTTTTGCAATCATAGTGGAGAAGGAGAACAAAAAAAATGTTGACTATTATTTTCTAAGGTATAAAATGAATAAATCAAAGTTTCTTCAAAGAAATATAGATGAAGAGGGGAAAGAGTTTGATACTAGGTCAATTACATTTGAAAGCACATTCTTTCAATAAGTAAAAAAGGAACCAATTTAATGTAAGGGGATCCAATTTCAAGAATTTCCACAAGGTGTAAGGTTATGCACTATAGCCACCATGTGATTAAACAAGTCTTAAATTGATATGTAGTCATGAAAAATATAAACATGCAACATACTACTTGAATATTGAAGACCATGAAAGGATACTACAAGTGATCAATAAGAGAGAAGACCCTAATGACATTTGAATTTATGTTAGATCATAAAAATCTCTTTACTCTTGCTTAAAATGATATAAATATAAGTTCATTTATGAAGTATTTCTATGGGTATCATATACATATTGTAATATTTATTGGTCTATTTGATTAATTAAATAAATTTTTAAGGAAAATTGAATTAGTATTATTCTAGTGGACTAATTACCATTCTAGTTCCATCTTATATGGCATTACAAATTTTTATATGAGAATGACAATAGGGTTGTCCACCTTGTCAAATTAAAATTTCTTGATGATAATATTTAAGATCCTTGTAGGAATATGAAGCCCAACCTATTAGGTTGTCAATAAAATAATAAAATCAATCCTAACCCATTAGAAATAGATGATCCCATGCTCAAGACACTTGTATTAAGAAGAAAGTAGGAGAATTAAAAAAGTACCTAATTGACTTACTATTATTAGACCACTAAAGACTTCTACAGTATCTCTAATAGATAATGCTCATTGAAATGTATAGATTTCAAAGATACCATCAATGGCATCCACCCTAGCTAATATTTTACCTAATAAAAATATCATGTCTTTGAACTAGATTTTAGTTGGTCGACCTATATTACATAACTATGAAAATATTACTCTTAAAAAAAAATCCCTAATCATCATCCCATCACATTGATGTTCTTAAATTATGGATATACCATAATAAGTATCAAAATTTAAAATGTGTAAGATAAAAAAATCTAAGAACAACTAGAAATTAAAATTTAGTTAAGACAAACTATATATCTTGTTTTAGGCCACATTTATGTATGAATTAAGACATTTACCTCTAGAACAAAGTCTTAGAAAACCAAGAATTTTATCCCCAGTCTCATATTTACAAGGACAATAAGGAGAAAAACATTAGGCAACCATACAATCATTTCTAACTAGTAGCTCATGAATTTTTCCTTAGGTTACTTGGAATATATCTTATTTTTTATTATATAAAATAAAAGTGCAACTACCAATAAACCAAAAAAGATTTGGTTAACATAAAATCATTGAATTAAATTAAGAACTCCTTTTTCAAAACATTTCTTAGCCTCATACTTGTTGACTTCTCCAAAATTAAATAAAACAAAGACTTTTCAATTCACCTATCAAAAAATCTAGGATATTTTAAGTATCATAAATATAATGTTTGATTCTATAAAAGTATTAATCATAATTTATATTTATTTTCATATTGTAATATTCCATGATTGGAATTAATTTCACGTTAATATCTATCTATCTATCTATCTATCTATTGGTCATTTAATGGTTTTGTTTCATAATCTATGTAAACCTAATAATTAGTTTATCAAAAGCATAAAATATAGTCATAAAGCACTTTATCATTCCAACCAATTAACATAACCATTATATCCAAATTTAATAATTTTAGAGTTTTATATATATATATATATATATATATATATATATATATATATATATATATATATATATATATATATAATTTCAAAGTTTGATATGCAGAAGATTAAAATGAACCAAACATGAAATGAATAGACCAATGTCAATAACACTTAAAATAAAGTTTAGGAACACAAGTCATTGCCTTATAGGAAAGTCATTTTGAGCATTACTTTGGGAGTCATATGAATCTGTATTGTCATTAAAAGGTCATATTGATATCATTTATTGCTTTGGGGACCATCTTCATCACAATTTCCACTTTGAAGGCCATCTCGACTACTATTTCTTTGAATTTCATCTTGATATCTTTTTCAAATTTTAGGCTACAAAGAAATACATAAAACATTGCAAGTAAATATTAAGAGGAATTGACATGTCATGTTCTTTTAGTTAAAGTTGAAAAAATAATACCAATATTAACATTACACTAGCCCCTGAGGGTTAGGTGGACTGGTAAGAATTTTTCTGGCCAAACACTTACCAAGAAGACACCCAGGTTCAAACCTCGGGGGTAGCTTATTTACAAAGGTAGTAGTCTGATCTAAATCCTTTGAGTGCATGCCAGACCGATGATGATGGTATGAATCCTAAGCGACCGGTGGTCCCCTTCATGCTATGTCAATAATAATGAGGTAAAATAGGTTTGGTGGGAGTAACCCATGTGGTTTGAACCCTACACTTGTTAGTTACTAAAAATAGTGTGGTTGTGACCAACTCTTCTATGTAACCAAAAAAATATATTGAGATTACACTTTTCCATAGTATACCATACATTTCAATTTAACTATTTATTAGAGCAAATTTCTACTTAAAAAAGTAATTTGATAAGAACTTATAACTTATACTAATATAAGATATAATTCTCATTGATATTGAGATAAATAAGCTAATCTAGATTGTCCTCAAATGCTATTTATAGCCATAGTTCAAAACATGATTTAAGTTTAAATCCATAGTTCAAAATATGCTTCAAGTAGACACAAGTTGTAAGATTCGATCAAATATACATCTACCTACATTAGTCATCCAAACAAAGCCCTGAATCAGACTGTAGAAAGTACATGAACTTGGATTCATACTCAAAAGATGAATCTAACTCATATGAGCTCAGATATAAACTGAATGGATTAGAGGTATTGGATTAGGATGGAAGAGGACACCTTAGGATCAGATTTTGATGAAATCCAAATAGTTATGGATGGGCTTAGAATACCTTCAGATAGAAATTAAACAACTCAGAGGGCTTAGATTCAGGTGGCTCAGAGATCTTGGAGTTGGGAAATATGGATGAACCATAAAAAATGAATGGATTATGAAATGGTTTCCAACTATAGTGGGTTTTCCATGTCGTATATCCCATGTGATAGTAGTTAAACTATCACAATTGTTAAAAACACCATAACTATCATTGTTATAACCAATAAAACTACCATAACCACCAGGGATCTTTCTCTTTCTCTTTTTCTAAATATATATAAAAATACAATTATCCAGAGAGCAAAGAAAAAATTAGAAGACTGACATAGCCTTTTGCAATTGCAATGGGAAATAATCACCCCATGTTGATTTTTTTAAGTGACAGACATCTCTTCTTAGATATTGTTTTTTTCTATAATCCTATTCAAAAATTAAAGAAATTAGTTATTTTCTATCCTACAATATCTCTTTCCTATTTTTAGTTTTAACCCTAAAGGATCCATCATCTCTAGACCCATGGATCATAGTGGTATCAGAGCACTCTATTTTATGGGTGTATGATCCCAAAGATAAATCATGTTATTAAAATCTTGGGTGCTAGACATGCAACCTCTATGATTATCTAACTAGCCATTAGCATACAACATGGAGGTAGAAAATAATTTCAAATAGTTGGTGGATAAAGCTCTTAAAAGACAAAAAAAATAGTAATTGGATCAATTTGCCCAAATTCTTGAGTGGCTACCATCTTACCATGTTATGACACAACCATTCAGTGCCCCAACACCATTCAAAGCTTAGATGAAATTTTAAATTATTTTTTTTAAAGGAAAAAATAATGTAGAAGTAGTGGAGAAGGTTGGATTGACTATCTACATATTTCTTTGTTAATCATTTCTCTAATAAAGAGAAGATCACTTTTGCCCTACTAAAAGATTCAATACCAATCTAGAATTGATGGGAAGTATATAACAAGAATCAAGAAGATTCAAAAAATCCTACATGGGATAATTTCATGGAATCAGTCAAGAAAAAATATTATCTGATAGGTACTTATGAAGAATTGTACATGTGATGGCAACAACTATTTCAAGGTAAAGAATAGTCTATTCAAGACTATACCAATGCTTTTCATTCATTATCTACAAAATTTGGTATCTAAGACATCGATATGTATCAATCTCAAGGACTATAGTGGGTTACATTGGTATATAAGGGAGGACATAGATTTATTTGAATTCAAGATATTGGATGAAGCATTCAAATTTTCCATCAAGATCGAGCAAAAGCATAAACACGAAAATAAGAAAATAGATGGTTCAAATAAAAATAATTGAATTACCAAGTGCTAGCCCAAGAAAGGCAAATATGGTTTCCAAAAGCAACCAAACAAAGAAGGTCAACAGTACCATCAAAACTAGAAGCAAAAGAAATAGCCATAAGATAAGAAACCCCAAGGTAAATAGACTAAGAAATTGTGTGACTACCATAAGAGCAATTGATATTCTAGAGAAAAATTTGAAGCAATTCAATCTCTATTTGTTGAGATACAACCCTCTCCATCCACAACATCAACACATATTCCAATAGAGGATAAGGGTAGATCATGTATTTTGAACCACATGTGACTATTTCTACCTCTAATACAAAAATTAAAGTAGATGAGCTATAAGAGGAGGATCAATTATTTCATTCATAGTTTTAGGTAAATGGTAAACCCTTACATTTTGTTGTTGATAGTAGGAGTCAAAATAATTTGATCTCTATTGATAATATGAAGAATCTAAATCTACATATGAAGCCTCACCTATAGCTCTATTACATTGGATGGCTGAATTAAGGGAGAGATATGTGTGTCACTTAGTAGTGTCTTCTGTAATGACCCTCCTTGCACGACCTTTTATGGTAATTGAATTGGTGATGTTAACTTACCTTTTCCTATAAAATGTGGTACTGTTGATAATCATTGTGTATGCGGGATCATGTATACATTCTCGATAAGGTTATCGACAAAAAAAGGTAAAAGAAATTAATGATTCGGCTCATGAGTATATGGAAGCTCACGCAAGTGTGTATCATGTAGATTGTATGAATGACTTGTATAATATGAGTGTGTTTACCTTGTTCTAGAAATATGTTTGTTGGTTGATTTATGGTGATGCATTATGAATATTGTATGACAATGAAGTACCAAGTGCATGAAGCCTACATTTATCAAATAATTAGTAATAGGATATTGTTTTTATGATTTTCATTAAATTTAAAAAGCAAAGGAAAATTTCCATGCATAAATATAGTAAAAACAAACTTGCATGTATTGTTGTGGCTAATATAAACATATTTATTTTATATATTGAATGCATATAGTATGAGTATATGTTATTAGTAATAATAATTGGAGGGTAATCGAAATATAAATGATAAGCTCCCCGTCACCCATGATATAATAGATCATGTGGAGGAGTGGTGGTGGAGTAATTAGTTGAGTAATTGATAATTGTAAAGATGATCTTAGAACACTTCACATTCTTGCGAACAGAGGTGAGGAAAGTAGTTAAACACAAAAATAAATAATTTTTGCATTGCATTAGAGAGGGTTCAGTGTAAGAATTTGGGTGTGTTCTGGAAGACTGATTTTGCTTTATTTTGGAGATTTTGTTCTCTAGGGGTTCATATATTGTTAATAGGAAGTGGAATTTGGAGTTTGGCTTCATAAAATTGGTTCAAGTGTGCTCATTATAATTTATGTTGAATTTTGAATATGAAAATGGCTATATTAGATATTTTAATAAAAATACATGGTTTCTGAAAGTATTCCTTAACTGTAAATGTAGTATTATGGTCTTGCAAAAGAATATTGTTATTTCAATTTTTGTGAAAAGCTTGTTGATGCTTCCAATTTAGTTTTGATTTTTGGTGTTGCCTAGACTACGGTGGAATGGTCCTAGTATGAAATTTATTTATAAATAGACAAATGGTTCTATGTCCAAAAATGTGGAAAAGAAGAATTTTAAAGTTAAATTTGATCGTAGTTTATGTTATCTATAAACATATGCTCATTAGTTAAACCTTGATTGGTATGTGTAATAAGGTTGAATAATGAGAATGTAAGGATATGCATATTTGCGTGGACTGTAATAATGCTAAGTTAAGAAAATTATATTGACTATGTGAAAACCTGTGTTACAGTAGAAGCAGATGTGTGATATTATGAATTGCTTGTATGAGAAAAAGTTATAGACTACACATTTTTGTGTGTAAATATCAAGCTGAATACATGACTATGTATGAATTTAAGTTTTCTTATAGTCTAAAAAATAGGTATATCAAATGAAGAGTTGTATCTGATCCCTCTAAATTAGAAATCTTTTGAATACATTGAAGCAAGTAGCGACAGTGATTAGAACCCTGTTGGGGACGGAATTTTAAGATAGTGTTAGAGAAAGCTCAAGCAAGATGGTTATAATTTGTGCTCTCAAAATTGTTTACCTTTGAAAAATGGAAGCACTGGTATTATTATTTAGATAAAACATAACATTGAATTGCATCATTGTTTGTAACCCGAGACATTGTTGGATAGTATTATAGTTAACCATGTACAAGTCTTGCCATATCTTGTAGCAAACAAATGTCTATTCTATTTTTATATGGTTATGAGGTTGAATTAGATTATAATTTCCAAGATGAGTAGGTGGAAAAGTTTATCCGTCGGTTATGTATGTAATATCTTGAAAAGATTGTGAAATATGCTATTCATTTTGTGTTTGAAATACTTATGTGTTGCTATTAGTGAAATAAAATTCTATAGTTTGCTCTTATCGGGTATGAGAAAGTGCCTGGTAATTTTGGTTACCAATGGTAACACATGGATGGATAAATAAATTTATTATTAAATAATATTCATTTTCTTGTGTTGAGTAAATAACCAACATGTGGTTTAAATGAGTTAGTTGTCAAACCCTAAATTATTTACATTGCATGTGCTAGGGGTGGACAACATAAAAAGTATACTATGTTTGAAACGACCAGTAATTTACAAAAGTATAATAATTTAGTGTTGAGCATAGAATAAGTTTTATTGAAAGTTTGTAATAGAGAGCTCTTAATTGTAAGTTCTCATATTGCTTGTAAAATATTTAAGCTGGAAATGAATGTTAAAATCGTCTAAGTATAGGGGTTCGGCCTTTACAAAGCTTATTAAAAAAAAAAATGACCTTATGAAGTAGGGATGATCAATATTTAGGGAAATATTAAAGTTACATTACAATGGAATTTTATTTATTACCCACAGTAAATAAGATTATAGACTTGAGAAGCATTGTACACTTGTCTCTACTTAAAAAATTATAACGCTTAAAAAAATATATATTTTCAAAGAATACACAATGCAATTTTAAATTTGGTCATTAGGTGATTGGAAAAGAATGTTGTTAGTCACGTAGGATTAACCTATAGAGAAGAATTATTGGATATACAAGGGTTCGGGCCAATGATAAACAAACATTTATACTTTTATGGTTATTGGTGTAAAAGTCTACCAAAGACTTAGTTGAATCATAAGTTGAAGGGTGAGATAGACATCAATTTTTTCTTAGTGCTCCTTTAAAACCATAAATAAAATGTGCTACGATTATTTTAATATTTTTAATTAGTATTACTGTAATCAATGGCATAAGCTATGTTAAAATTGGAGTAATGCTCTTTTCCAGAAAGTTATACGTATCCTTTGGAAAGAAACATATTATATAGTAGAAGTTTTTTTTTTTTTAACAATATATGAAATTAAGATGTTATAATACCTAAAGAGTGCTTTATTAGAATGAATGAAACTTTCTTATAGATCCAAAAATTTACATTTGCTTGAGCTTGATCCTAGAGTTGGATGGGTATTCTAGGAAAATATTTTTAATAGTCAAAATGGGAAGATGAAGTGTAGATACCAATATAGGTAAATTTATTATAGGAATGTGTAACATTTTCCTTGTGAAGGATAATTTAAACATGAACACCTAATGTTGTTGAGGTGCAGGTATGCACACAACATGAATATGAGAGCAATTGTTTTTTGGCAGAATGGGTCAAAAATAAGATACCTAGTTATAAATAGTAACAAGAAATGGGTCGATAAAAAGAGACCTAGTTAGAAATAGTAACAAGGAGACGGTATGGGACGTCACCTTTAGATTGTTTCTCAAAAGTAGAAGTGATAAGTCCTTGTATCATTTGGCTATAGGGAACGAGTATGACAAATAAAATTATTCTGCCTTGATGTTTGGTATGGGATAAATATTGTGAGTCATAATGAACAATGATATCAAGACCAAGATAAAGTTATTGACATGGATCTATCTAGTTCGAGATATAATGGATAGATATCTAGACACTAGGCATATGTATGTTATCCTCTTTCATACTTTTATTTGAACAAGTCGATCGGCTAATCGAAGATACAGTATGTTAAGGGGTGGGGAGAGTATGTGTTCACCCTTTAGGTGCTATGGGCCCTAAAGGATAATCCCGGTCATGGTTCAACCCTCATGCTAGAATAAGAGGACACTAAATGAGAATTTGATTCCACATAATGGCACCTTTTATGGTATTTGTCCAATATTATCCACTTGGGTGGCTATTTGCAGTAGTCTTAAACCCAAAAGTTGTTTGATATGCTTGTAGTACTTAAAACTTTATGTTAAAATACATTGGGTGAAACATAAATGCTATGAACATGTAAGCACATTTTTATTTGTAAACAATAAAATTGGAAACAAAATACCCTAAAAAATTGCTTGGCTTGTTTTTGTGGTACAACCAGGCGAGTAGACTCGGGTTGTTACATATGGTATCAGAGCTAAAGAGATCTTAAGTTGTAGGACTTTAATTCAAAATATTTGTGGATAAATTTAAAGCTGTAAAATTAACTTGCTTCTTTTCCTTACATGTCTTGGCACATATGTTGTGAGGTGAAAATTTTAGGGATCCCACGAGAGGTGGACAAGTGGAAGCCATCATAAGATAAAATCCAAGAGGACCACGAATAGGGAACATAAGAGAAGGTCCTCAAAGGGAAATAAGGATGAATAAAGTGAATGAACCTCCATTAAATGAACATGTTAGGGAGGAAGGAAACTTAGCACAAGTAGTGTAACTATTACAAACTCATTTGGATCAACAACAAGATTTAATATATCAACAAAAAAACTAATTGATAATTTGATCATGGAAAGGAAACCTGTAGGTAGCTCTATGGAAGCACCCAAAGAGCCTACAAGAGCAAAAGGTGCTATAATGGGCTCTAAGCTAGCCAAGGACCTAATGAAGGTTGTGAATCCAAAATTTATTAAAAAAAGTGAAGTTAATGTAGTAGAGAAATTTACCTAGGCATTGTAGGTGAGTTGGAGAGGAGAGGGCAATCCTCCAAGGGAGGTCCTAGGTTCGAATCTCCACCCTACCAAAAAGCTGAATTGGGTATCCAAAATCTAATTGATAATGTTGGTGCAGGTAGGGTTGGGTGTGACTCTTGGGTGACTTTGATGGTGTAGAACCCCCTATTCATGGTCTCTCAGACCAAGGCGGCCCCACAAGGGGTTTTTTGCTTTAAAAAAAAAAAATGTAGTAAAGAAATTTTTTTAATTCACTAATTTACAACAAGGATTAATTACAGTCTGAGCTTATTATCAGATATTTAACAAACTATTAAAATATGAACCTATTTATGAGGGCATGGAGGGCATGAAGGTATAAAATTTTATACTAGGATTATATCCTAAGATTAAGGCTGAGGTGAATATGCTTAATCTTGAGAATATTCCTAAAGCATTTGATTTAGCTCAACAAGAAGAAGTATATCAAGAAGATAAAAAAACTTATTTCAATTACCAAAAACTGATTGAATAAGAAAAATATGATCTTAAGGGGCATAAAAGTGTAGGAGTTATGAAGTGGGTTAGGGACCAAAGTAAAAAACCTAAATGAGGAGATCATAATAGACAAGGAAGCAAAAATAGAAATAATTTTTGAAGAGAATATTGAGAAGCAATATTCAAGCCCCAAAAAATAGACATGCAAAGCACCACAAGAAATTGGAGAGAAGCTCAAAAACTTATTAATTTTCTATGAGAGGAACCTTGCATAAATAGCAAAGATGAAAAATATGATCCATCAAATCATAACAACTAAATAGATCTCAGCCAATCATAACTAGGAGTTTACCAACCTCATGCAAGAGAGAACTTCAAAAATATTCTAAATATCCTAGATACCTAGTAACAACTTAATATATACTCTAACACCCACTTAAGTGGTACTAGGGGTAGTGAAAACAAACAACAAAAGAAACAAATGGCATATCCATAGATATGAGTCCCAGCAACAAGGCTTGATAACCTACTCATGTACAATGCATCCATAAATATCTGTTGAATGATGATGAAAGAAACATATAGGAAAAACATCTACCATAAGAGAAAGAAGAAAGATGAAGGAAGATGTGGAAGGAGGATGGAGAGGAAGATGTCCTCTTCAACATCCCCTAGGATAACTTCCATCAAGAAGGTCCTGCAAAGGATCCATGTGATATCCCCAAAATGTATAGATGCCTCATCATCAAACTGAATGTTTCCCACAAGGAAGAAAGAAGCCAAGAGGTATACATAAAAAATATTCCCACTCCAAGAAGGTATGAGGAGGGAACAACATGAAATATGGTGCTGGTATTGATGAAAAAGGATGCAAACCATGTTGAAGTGAAGAAGTCATCAACAAACCAGGGACTGTAGAGTCTGAAGACTCAATGTTCTACTACACAATGAAAATAGCAATAAAAGTAGCAAGATAAGAAGGTAAAGAAGCTATAAAATGGTCTTTGAGATCTCCTAAATAGAGTCCAATCGAAGATACCTATGAGAGAGTCTCACAAGACTCCTAATGCAAGATAAATGAAGCAAAAGAATGCTCCAAGGCAACAAGAGTAGGAGGACAAGGTGGATAATCAAAATAGGAAAGGCACACCATAATAAAGTCCTCAAAATGCTTTGCATGAGAAAAACATGGAGGGACTAAAACAAGGATGTAAGTTCCTCATGAAGATCAACAACATACAAAATGTGTCTTGGTGAAAATACAAGAAAATCCATCCAAAATGCCCTCTTCAAGTGTGGATAAATTAGGATGATCCACAAAAGGATGTAGGGATTCCAAAGTCTCTAAATCTGCATTAGTATCCTGCAAAATATCTTCAATTGGCATAGAAATATTGATCTCATCTAAATAATATTTATGCTTCAAGGATTCTTCATCACAAGATAATATATTCTCAAAATGTGCACAAAGTATGGAAAATTTTGTATGGGAAGATGCCTGTGAATCTTGGTTTGTAGGTGGTAAACTATCATTAGAAAAAATGTTAGTAGTGTATCTAATAATAGTGCACACATGATTTAATCTAGCTTGCAAAAAATACCATTGAGGTGTGTAAGGGTGAGGTTCAATAATAAGACCAATAAGATATGACAAAAGCTCAATTGAGCATAGGTGCTCAATAAGACTATATCACAAAGCAGGATATGAATCATAATCAATGCATGGAGTGATAGGAAGTGCTGAAAGATCAAACAAAATATCCAACATGGTAACTTGCAAAGACACCAATGTAGCTGCCAAACTATGAAAAATCACAAAAGAAAATCCCTTAAACCAAAGTGTCTCACAAAAGGAGAGTGAGAAGATAGGATGGATAAATAAGCACCACAATCACAAGGGTAGTCCAAAATGACTCCACAAGCACAAATATGTGGTTTCCACCTATATGAACACAATGGGATGATAACAAGGTCTAAATTGTGTGGAAAAATGGCCAAAAAAGGATAAAAGGGACTTTATAAATGTAGTCCTTAGGATCAAAAAACCTCCCCAATTTTTTTTTTATAATTCAGGCTTACAACTAATTTTACTAAAAAAAGGCTCAGATCTGATGCAATTCTATGCCTCAACCAAAATTTCACCCTCCTTCATCGACAAGTTGCAGATATTGGTATGATTATTGGAAGAAATTTTGTCAAGATGCCCTTAACATAGCCCTAGGTCCAGTTCATTAAGTTGCTTGGTGATGACTATCCCACCAATTGTAGCCAATACTATCTCTCGAACATAATAAAGAACATAGTTCAAAAAATGGCGATTATTATTGTCGCATTCAATGGGATGACCATGATGCAAAAATGTTCTAAGTAGGTTCATAATACGAAAAATTTTCTACTTCCATCCACAAGCTTCATGCATCATAGTGGCAAGATGATTGTGACAAACAGGTAGAGATGACTGTAGAACAATAGTTAAAATAATACAACCCAAAAAATGGTTCACTATCAAACTAAGAAATATTTTAGGATGATGTGTGGGTATTTACAAAAAAATAATGTGCTTAGCCATTGATGCCAAACCTCCTAAATTTTACCTCTATGTGCATACTGGTCTTCTTCCTTCAACGAAATAAATGGGATACAACACTCTCCAACAGAATGACAGTACAAAATGGATCCCAACATTATGTTCATCGATCTCAAGAATGACAGATCTTCGACTTTTGTGCACAGGCTGTATCTTCAATGGTGGACCCTGATCTACATCCATGATGCACACCAAATAATCCATAAAAATAATTCACATCATGCATTAGGCTACATTTTCATATGCAATAATATTTTGGTGAACATCACGATAATTGTTACAGACATGTGCAAATCACAACATAAACAAATGTTCCTTTGATGTGCCGACCTGGGTTCATGTGGTCAATTTTATAATGGGTAAAAAAGTAGATAAAAATACCTCCAATAATGACACATGTGGCTGTAAGTGTTGATAGAACTTATACACACTGCATATTAGAATCTAGTTATTTAATAATTGTATGGTGGCCCGATTTGCATTAAGAGGATAGATACAGTAATAGAAATACATGCCTTTGCTCCACCATGATGGCCATGATCGTAGGCTATTGTTTTCCATGTGCATAGTGGGGCATATAATAGTTGAGGGCTATAGGAACACCACCACCACTACTATTTCACTGTCACCACTACAGCATAATGTATGCCATCACTCCACTACAGTCTGATGTAGTTGCAGGTAGGAAACCCAAAAACTTTCCATCATTTGTGACAATGGAAGGAACCATTCACAAAATCCTTCAGCCTTGTCTCTATGTAGATAAAATTGTTGCTCCACTAGGGGTATTATAAATTTGATATTTCCCATGGCATGACAATCTCAGTGTTGATAAATCATTTCAATGATAATTAAAGCTGGTGGTGGAACAAAATTAATCACCGATGCAAATTTTATAGGAACTACATCATGTCAATGAAACCTACAACACATTATGTTCGTTGTGGTCTAATCATAAAATCCATAATAAAAAATTATGAATAAAAAATGTGATGGTTGACTGTAAATTCAATGCATCGGCTCACTCATAGGTGGGCCCTCATCTATCTACCATCTAATTCATTATTTGTTCTTCATCGTAGGCACCAATGCTATCTACAATTTATTGGCTTTCTGAAGCCAACCATGTGCATTAAATCTTGGTTGTATGCAAAGAGGGCAGCCCAAAAAAACTCATGATCCATACAATAAAAAAAGAAGGAACAGACAAGCTTGAACTAGATTTGAAAAAAGCTTCAAAAAAGTCTCTTGAATGGTTGCAATAATCTATTTAGCTCTAATACCATGAAGAGAATATTGAGAAGCAATATTCAAGCCCAAAAAAATAGACATGCAAAAAACCTCAAGAAATTGGAGAAGAGCTCAAGAACTGATTAATTTTCTATGAGAGGAAACTTGCATAAATAGCAAAGGTGAACAATATGAGCTATCGGATCATAACAATTGAATAGATCTCAGACAATTATAACTAGGATTTTACCAACCTCATGCAAGAGAGATAACTCCAAAAATATTCTAAAAATCCTAGATACCTAGAAACAACTTAAGATATACTCTAGTAATTTTGAAGGCAATAGGTTCAGGAAGGATGGCAAGGGATATTCTAGAAGGAATGATCAGAGACGAGTAGATCAGGAGAAGACTAGGGAAACTGTACCTCCAGGCAAGAATGAGAATAACAATAGGGGAAGTAGAAATCCTCCAAATGGTTGTTATATTTTCCAAGGAGCTCATTATTCCAACAAGTACCCCCATAGAGCTGATCTTCATTATAAAGCTCCAAATGAAACCACCCACAAGATATTTGTAGTGATAGGTAGTCTCATACTTGATGGTCAAGTTACTCCTTTCTTGTTAAATGGAAAAAATTATCATAAGGATATACATATTTTGATAAATAGTCGATCGACTGATAGTTTTATTTCCACTAGATTAGTGAGGGACATACTTGAAAAACCTGGATTCTTGGCTAATGGTCGGAAGGTAGAGTATGGGTCAAGGAAAACCTACCAAGTATATTAATGCTCGTTTTACCCTCACATTATTTTTACTCAAGGAAAAACTAATTGGCATTTGTTTATGACACCATTACATGCATTTGACATCATCCTTGGATTTGACTGGTTAAAAGCCCATAAGTCTCTTCTAAATTTTGAGGAAATATGGGTGGAGTTTATGGATGAAACTCATCAAAGGATTAGAATTTATTGTGATCATGGTGCAATTCAGCCACATCTATTGATTTTTATGCATATAAAGAAAGTTATTAGGAAGAGGGTAATGATTTATGTAGTTAAAATTAATAATAAATAAGAGATTGAAGTGGAATCAGACCTCTTCCAAAAATTTTCTATCTTAGGAGAATTTAGGGATGTGTTTTCGAAGGACATTCTAGGGTTACCTCCTCAAAGAGAGTTTGATTTTTCTATTGATTTATTACCTAGAGTCATGTCCATTGCAATGTCACCGTATAGGATGAATCCTATTGAGCTACAAGAGCTTAAAACACAACTTCAATATTTGTTGTAAAAAGAGCTAATCAAGCCTAGTGTGTCACCTTGGGGAGCTCCTATCTTGTTTATCAAAAATAAATATGGTACCTTGAGGATGTGCATAGATTACTGAATGTTGAATAAGGTTACTATTAAAAATAGGTACTTATTACCTAGAATTGATGATCTCTTCGATTAGCTGAAAGTATAAACCATCTTCTCGAATATTGACCTAATATTTGGTTATCATCAATTAAATATTCAAGAAGAAGACACTTCTAAAATAGCTTTTAGAATAAAGTATGAATATTTTGAGTTTACAGTCCTACTTTTTGGGCTAACTAACACCATAGCCATATTCATGAATCTCATGAATAGCATTTTTAGAGAGCAATTGAACCTATTTGTGCTCATGTTTCTTGATGACATATTGATCCATTCCAAGAACAAGAAGGAACATGATCAACATATGATAACTGTACTTGATATTCTCAGAAAGAATCAGTTATGAAGAGTTATCAAAGTGTGAATTTTATACTCCACAAGTATAGTATTTGGGACATATTGTCTCTATTGAGGGGATTGCAATCGATCCCAAGAAAATAGAAGCAATTGTTGATTGGCTTGCACCTACTAACGTGACAGAGGTGCAAAGTTTTATAGGAATTGTAGGCTATTATAGGTGATTTGTTAGAGGTTTCTCAAGAATTGCCCAACCTATTACAAACCTTCAAAGTAAAGGTAAAGCCTTTAAATGGACAAAGCAATGTGAAGAGGCCTTTCAAATTCTAAAATAAAAGTTAATAACAATACCAATTCTGCAATTACTTGATCCTAATAAGAAATTTATAGTATGCATTAATGCATCAATTGAAGTATTAAGTGGGTTTTTGACCCAAGATGATGCAGTTATTGCCTTCAAATCAAGAAAACTTAAGAGGCATGAGGTGAATTATGCCACTCATGACTTGGAGCTAGCAACTGTGGTACATGCCCTTAAGATTTAGAGGCACAATTTATTGGAGAAACCATTTGAACTAAATATAGATCACTAGAGTTTAAGATACATATTTATTCAACCCTTATTGAATGCTAGGAAACAATGCTGGATGGAGTTTCTAGTTGAGTACAACTTTGGCATTGAGTATATTAAGGGTAAGGAGAACAATTTCATTGATACTCTGAGTAGGAGAGGATGCATTACTGGAATGACAAAATATCATTATGATATTTTAGATTGAATTAAGGATCTACAATAGGAAGATGAATTTTACCAGACATGTAATTCTCAAAATAAGGAAAAACTTGGAAAGGACACGTGTTGCATATAAATATGACCTATTATATTACAAGAACATATTGGTGGTTCCAAATACAGGTGGATTGATAAAAACAATTCTTAAGGGGGTATACAAGACTCCTTATTTGGTGTATCCTAGAGGAGCAAAGATATGTAAGAGCTTGATAAAATCCTATTATTGGCCAGGTATGAAAAGGGATACCACTAACTATGTGACCAAGTTCTTGGAATTCCAAAAAGTGAAAGTGGAACATTTGCATCCAACAAGTAGATTGTACCCTCACGAAATACCTATGCAAAAATGGCAGGTGGTTTCAATGGACTTTATAGTGGGTCTACCTAAAAAAAGATTAGACATGATGCAATCATGGTGGTTGTGGATAAGTTAACCAAGTTTACACATTTTATACCTGGTAATGTGCAAGATGATGCATTTTCTTTAGCAAGTAATTTCACCAAGGAAGTGGTGAGACTATACAGATTTTTGAAAGTCATAATCTTTGATAGAGATTCTTGCTTTACCTCTAATTTTTGTTAGGCTTTGCATGAAGCTTTAGAAATAAAATTGAATATTAGTTTTGCCTATCACCCTGAGATAGATGGGCAAACTAAGAGGGTGAATCAAATATTAGAAGATATTTTGAGAATGTATTGTATGGATCAGCATACAAAATGGGAAAAATATTCATACCTAGTTGAGTTTACATACAGTAAAAATTATCATGCATCACTAGGTATGGTATATTTTGAAGCCTTGTACAGAAGGAGATGTAGGACTCCCTTATATTAGGATAATCTTAAAGATCAAGTAGTGATCGAACAAGAAACTATAAAATAAATGGAAGATAAATTGAAAATAATTTAGTAGAAGCTGAAGGAGGCCGCAGATCACCATAAAGGCTATGCAAACCTTAAAAGAACACTGAGGGAATATTTTGTGGGATACAAAGTGTTCTTAAGGGCAAAGCCAACAAAAATTTCCATAAAATCTTCCAAACTTGCCCCAAGATATGTGGGTCCATTTGAAATTATGGGTAAGATAAGCCCTGTTGAATATAAACTTGCTCTACCACTATACTTATCTAAAATCCATAATACCTTCCATGTGTCCCTATTTAGGAAATATATTTTTAATCCCACTCATTTTTTTTTATGTTTCCAAATTGCAGATAATCGATCCGCTAAAAATTAAAGTTCGACATGTTTGAATACTTGGTTTCAGAACCAAGAACTTGAGGAAGATAAACATAGAGCAATATCAGGTCCAATGGAACCTCTAATCGGATAGAAACACCATATGGGATAATGTGGTAGATATGCAGTAGTATTTTCCTTATTTGTTTGAGTAGAAATAGATATTTTAAGACAATCTATGTTTTGAGTTACTAAGTAGAGTGGCTTGTGTATGTTTTGAGTTACTGAGTAGAGTGGCTTGTGTATGTTTTAGGAGTACTGAGTAGAGTAGCTTTGCTTATATGATGTTGTATGTTTTGGTTTATACAAGGATTTTTGGTTGCATGCAATATGAAGCATTGTGTGGATAACTTAAAATTTTCAAGTTTAAATGATGTATGATTCAGTGATGAATTGTGACATATTGGATGATGTGACAAAAATGAATTGGTATAATTATTTTTGCATATAAGAAAATCTATATGTAAATAATTTTTTTGTTTAACTATGCATTATACACAGGGACTGTGTTTGTTTCTAGTATGAGAGGATATAATTACCCTCCTCACATGACCTTTGATGGCAATTGAATTGATGATTTTAACTTACCTTTTCCTATAGAATGTGGTACTATTGATAATCATTGTATATGCAGGACCAGGTATACATTCTCAATGGATAGGGTTGTCAATAAAAAAAGGTAAAAGGGAAATGATGATTTGGCTCGTGAATACATGAATGCTCATGCAAGTGTGTATTATGTAGATTGCATGAATGACTTGTATGATATGAGTGTGTTTGCCTTGTTTTAGAAACATGTTTTTTGGTCGATGTATGGTGATGCATTATGAATTTTGGATGGAAATGAAGTACCAAGTGCATGAAACCTACCTTCAGCAAATAATTGGTAAGAGGAGATTGTTTTTATTCTTGTCATTATAATTAAGCAAAGGAAAATTTACATGCATAAATATAGTAAAAAGAAACTTGCATGTATTATTGTGGCTAATATAAACATATTTATTTTATATAGCAAATACATATAGTATGAGTATATGTTATTAATGATAATAATTGGAGGATAATTGAAATAGAAATGATAAGCTCCCCATCACCCATGATCTAACGGATCGTGTGGAGGAGTGGTGGTGGAGTAATTAGTTGAGTAGTTGATAATGGTAATGATGATCTTAGAACACTTCACATTCTTCCGAACGGAGGTGAGGAAAGTAGATAAACACAAAAAGAAATAATTTTTGCATTGCATTATAGAGTGTTTAATGTAAAAATTTTGGTGTGTTCTGGAAGACTATTTTTGCTTTATTTTGGAGCTTATGTTCTCCAAGGGTTCATATCTGGTTAATAGGAAGTGGAATTTGGATTTTGGCTTCATAGAATTGATTCAGGTATGTTCATTATAATTTATGTTGAATTTTGAATATGAAAATGGCTAGATTAGATATTGCAATGAAAAGACATGGTTGTTGAAAGTATTCTTGAACTATAAATGTAGTATAATGGTGTTGCAAAAGAATGTTGCTATTTTGATTTCTATGAAAATATTGTTGATGCTTCCAATTTAGTTTTGATTTTTGGTTTTGCTTTGACTATGGTGGAATGGTCCCGGTATGAAATTTTTTTATAAATAGACAAATGGTTCTATGTCCAAAAATATGGAAAAGAAGAATGCTTAAAATTGGAGTTGATCACAGTTTGTGTTATCTATGAACATATGCTCATTAGTTAAGCCTTGACTGGTATGTGTAATGCGGTTGAATAATAAGAATGCAAGGTTATGCATATTTTCATGGACTGTAATAATGTTGATATAAGAAAATAACATTAACTAAGGGAAAACCAATGTTATAGTAGAAGCAAATGTGTGATATTATGAATTACTTGCATGAGAACAAGTTATGGACTGCACATTTTTGTGTGTAAAGCTTAAGCTGAATGCATGACTGTGCATGAGTTTGAGTCTACTTATATTTTGAAAAATAGGTATATCAAATGAAGAGTCGTATCTGATCCCTTAAAATTAAAAATATTTTGAAAAAAAATTTGCAAGTAGCAACCGTGATTAGAAGCCTGCTAGGGATCGGATTTGAAGACAATGTCAGAGAAAGCTCAAACGATATGGTTATACTTTGTGCACTTAGAATTGTTCTCCTTTGAAAAATGGAAACACTCGTACTATTGTTTAGATAAAACATAACATTGGATTACATTACTCTTTATAACCCGAGATACTGTTGGAAAATGTTATAGTTAACCATCTACAAGTCTTGCCATGTCCTGTAGCAAATTAACGTCTATTCTATTTTCATATGGTTATGAGATTGAATTAGAGTAGAGTTTCCAAGATGAGTAGGTAGAAAATTTGAGTCGTTGTTTATGTATGTAATACATTGGATAGACTATGAAATATGCTATTCATTTTGTTTTTGAAATACTTGTGTTGCTATTAGTGAAATGAAATTCTATAGTTTTCTCTTCTCGATTATGAGAAATTTCTTGGTAAATTTGGTTACCAATGGTAACACATGGATGGGTAAATAAATTTATTATTAAATAATATTCATTTTCATATGTTGATTAAATAACCAGCATGTGGTTTAAATGAGTTAGTTGTCAAGCCTTAAATTATTTACACTGCATGTGCTAGGAGTGAACAATGGAAAAAGTATACTATGTTTGAAATGGCCAATATTTTGCAAAAGTAAAACATTTAGTGTTGAGCATAGAATAAGTTTTATTGAAAACTTGTAATAGAAAGCTCTTAACTGTAAGTTCCAAAATTGCTTGTAAAACATTTAAGCTGGTAATGAATGTTAAACCTACCAAAGTTTAGGGGTTCAACCTTTACAAATATTATTAAAAAAAGAGAGACATTATGGATTAGGGATGATCAATATTTAGGGAAATATTAAATTTCAATTACAATGGAATTTTATTGATAACCGAAAGTAAATTCACTGTGTAAATAAGATCATAGATTTGAGAAGCGTTGTATGCTTGTCTCTACTTCAGAAATTATAATGCTTAAGAAAAGTTATATTTTCAAAGAATGCACAATGCAATTTTAATGTTTTTCATTAGGTGATTGAGCAGGAATGTTGTTAGTCATGTAGGATTAACATATAGAGAATAATTATTTGATGAAAAAGGGTTCGAGCCAATGATAAACAAACATTTATACTTTTATGGTTATTGGTGTAAAATTCTACCAAAGACTTAGCTAAACCATAATTTGAATGGTGATATAGACGTCGGTTTTCTCTTAGTGTTCCTTCGAAACCATAAATAATATGTAATAAGATTATTTTAATATTTTTAATTAGTATGGCTATAATAAATGGTAAAAAGCTATGTTAAAATTGGAGTAATGCTCTTTTCTAGGAAGTTATACATATCCTTTGGAAAGAAACATATTATATATATTAGAAATTTTTATTTTTTAAAACAATACATAAAAATAAGACGTTATAAGACCTAAAGAGTGCTTTATTAGAATGATTGAAACTTTCTTCTAGATCTAAAAATTTACGGCTACTTGAGCTTGAGCCTGATCCTAGATTTTGATGGACATTCTAGGAAAAGTTTTTTAACACTCAAAATGGGAAGATGAAGTGTAGATACCAATATAGGTAAATTTAATATTTAAATTAAATTCATGAAGAGGAATGTGTAACGTATTCCTCGTGAAGGATAATTTAAACATGAACACCCAATGTTGTTGTGGTGTGGGTATGCACACAACATGAATTCAAGAGCAATTGTTTTTCTAATGGAATGGGTCAGAAAAAAGATACCTACTCATAAATAGTAACAAGGGGGTGGTATGGGGCATCACCTTTATATTGTTGCTCATAAGTACAAGTAATAAGCCCTTGTACCATTTGGCTATAGGGAATGAGTATGACAAATAAACTTGTTCTGCCTCAATGTTTGGTATGGTAAAAACGTCGTGAGTCATAATGGACAATGATATCAATACCAAGGTCAAGGTATTGACATGGCTCTATCCAATTCCAAAGATAATGGATTAATAGCTAGACACTAGGCATATGTATGCCACCCCTTTGCATACTTTAATTGGAACAAGTTGATCGACTAGTCGAAGGTTTAGTATGTTAAGGAATGGGGAGAGTATGCATTCACCCTTTAGGTGTTATGTGCCCTAAATGAGAATTCCAATCATGGTTTGATCCTTATGCCAAAACAAGAGGATGTTAAATGAGACAAGTTGATTCCATATAATGGCACCTTTTATGAGATTTGACCAATCTCATCCACTTGGGTGGCTGTATGTAGCAGTCTTGAACCCAAAAGTGATTTGATATGCTTGTACTACTTAAAAATTTATGTTAAACTTTTTTGGGTGGAACATAAATTCTATGAACATGTAAGCACCTTTTTGTTTGTAAACAATAAACTTAGGGGAAAAAATACCCTAAAAAATAGCTTGGCTTATTTTTGTGGTACAACTAGGTGAGTAGACTTGGGTTGTTACATCTTCTCTCTTATGCCATCAAACTATTTAGAGATGATTTATGTGATGTGATTCCATTGGATATTTATGGTGTCTTCCTTGGCTAGCCATACATGTGGTAGAGGCATGGTGTGTATGAGTCAATACACCACAAGATCATCATCACCCTTGGGGACTAGCAATACATGATACCCAAAGTAACTTCTTCCACCTCTATTTCTCTCATTTGTGCTAAGCATTATAGAATGATGATTGGAAAAACAAAGCAATTTGTTTTTTTGATGATCAAACCTTAATCTACCAAAAATATGGTTGCTACCATAGTGACCATGCCATCACTACAACAACAATGACAAATTGACCAAATCATTATAGAATATTATGACATCTTTAAGACACCCATCAGAGTGCCACTCCATTATGAGGTAAAGTATTCTATCAATTTTATTCCTAGTTCTCCTTTATCTAACACCCCTATTTATCATAGATTAGTTATTAAAAATGGCAATATCAAGAGATAGATTCAGTAATTGATTTAAAAGGGTCATATTAGACCAATTTCTTCTCCTTGTGATAGTCTAATTATCTTGGCACCAAAGAAACATGGTAGTGGATACTCTACATTGATTATCAAGCTCTAAACAATATCATCATGAAGAATTGGTATCCATTAGCTCAAATCAATGATATATTAGACCAACTACATGGTGTAAATTTCTTTATCAAGAATGACCTTAAATTTGAGTACCATCAAATTCCTATTGAGCCCATAGATGTGTGTAAAATGGTATTCAAATCCAAAGTGGGTCTATTCTAATGGTTGGTTATACCTTTGGTTTGACTAATGCCCCAATAATTTTTATGATAATTATGTAAAACACTCTGCAACCCTTCACTAACTCTTTTTTAGTTGTGTATTTTATTGATATCCTCATTTATATAAATATGTGGGAACAACACTTGCAACATGTGCAAGAAGTGCTCCAAACTCTTTGAAAGCACAAATTATATGCAAACCTAGAGAAATGCACATTTGGCATGAGGCAAGTCTAGTACCTTGGGTACATTTTCAATGAGGAAGGTGTTCATATTGACCCTAAAAATATTTAGGTTATTCAAAATTGGCCAACTCCAAAGACTCACACAAAGCTTTGCAACTTTTTGGGTTTTTCTAATTTCTACCATTTATTTGTTTTAGGGTTTTCACACATTGCATGGGCATTGAACCCAATGACAATAGGGAATCCAAATACAAGTCCCAATGAGGAGAAATACAATAGAGAGCCTTTGGAAAGCTAAAAGCTCAACCTTGCTTAGCACATGTTCTTGTCCTACTAGACTTGAGGTAACCTTTTCAGCTGATGAATACATCAAACAATGTAGTGAGAGTTATCCTTACATAGCAAGGCCACTCTATTATATACCATAGTGAAACTTTTAATGAGATTGTCAAAAAGTATCCCACATATGACAAAGAACTCTAAGCCATTATTTAGTCTTATAAATAGTTGAAGCACTACATTTTGGGAAAATAAATGATCATTTGCACTAATTATAGACACCAAGAAATTTATACAAACTTAGAGCAAGATCAAGAATGAGAGGCATTAGAAATGGACTGCATATTTGTAATAGTTTTATTTGGTCATCTAGCACAATAAGGGAAGTGCTAAAACGACTATAGATTGGATGAGTCGGCCACCCATAATAGCACTCATTAGCATTATTGATTCTTATAGCCATGAGACATACAATTGGTCTACTCTATATGATGTTGACCCTAACTTTGCTAAAACATACCAAGCCCTTTATGTGATGAGCATAGAAAATGCTCATTTTATTTTAATTTGTGAGGGCATTGTATTGGTTTAGTTAACATTAGAAATACATTTAGGTATGACTATTATGCATAATTAATGAAAAAATGTGATACTTATACTTAATTGGTGTTTTAGCTATATATGTGTGTAGTTACATGTTTTTGCTAATTCTTTTGCATTTTGTAGTTGAGGTCCCATATGAACCTGACATTGTGCAAAAATATTACTACTTTTGAGGGATGAATATGTTATAAAAGTTATCCCAACAAGTTTAGTATGTGCCTACACCCCATTGACTATAGAAGGTGCCTACACCCATATAGGGTGAAGCACATATGCCCCACTAAGAGTGTAGTACCTACATCCTATAGAGTGTAGTAAGCACCTGTGCCTACTCTCCATAGGAATACTTTACCTACACTTAGCAAGAATACTATGCCTACTCTCGATGGGAATATTGTACCTACACTTGTAGGAATACAATTTCTAGACTCAATGGGAATACAGTGCCTACACTACACTCGAAGGCACCACCCCGAATGTTGATTCTTGATCAAATACCATATTATTTTTAGAAAAATAACAAACATAGTTGTAAACTCCAAATGAGGATTGTTTTTGACTACCAATATTTAGTTTTGAAAAACAACCAACCTTTCTATGGCAAAAATCATAGCTACATTCATAGTCATTGTAATAGATTAGCAACATACATATTAATTTAGGCATACTCACTATATACAACTATAACAAGAGTTGTCTGTGTATTGTATAAAAATGTAGAGCAACCCCAAAATAAATATCTGAGTTTTTGTTTATGAAATGTAATCAAATTTTATCAATTAAAGACTCAATATTTTTAGTATTTTTGTTTTATGTGGATTAAGAGGTTGTTCATTAGCAACTAGTTGGATAGATCATCTACAAGAGCTCGAGCCCACTCCAGGCAGTAATACCCCTATTTTTTAGCTTGTCATTTCTAGTTTAGTGTGAATGTGCTTTATTTCTTTCATGTGCAGTTTATTATCTATGTTATTTTAATTCAATTATTATTTTAATTACTTTAATATGTAAGTGTGTTTATTGCTATTTAATTTCATGTACATTTACTTTTATGCATTGTTATTATTTTATTTGGTTAAATCATTAGTTTTATTAATATTAGTTAAAATAATTTTAGACAAATATTCCCCCCATTAAAACAATAAGCATAGGAAGGACTCATTCCCTACACTACAAGAATATACTATGCGTGGAACCTCAAAGTTCATGATCCCCAGATTGACATGAGTAGATAGGACTTGACTAATTTATAAAACATTGTTTTACATATTATTTTGACGTTTTTGCAATGGAGTTTCCAAAAATTGTAGTGTTCAGGATCCATAGAGTAAGGTAGCCTAAAAGTGCATATTAAAACTGCCTCATACATAGATACACTACCTAAGATGCATGAGTCTGACAAAACCTAAAGGACCTGATGGGTGATTCATTAAAAAAATAGAGAACTTCCTACAATCACAAGCTCAAATTATCCTAGAGATACCTTCAGAAGAGTCAGAGGTATTCCTTGAAGAGGAACAATCCCCTCCACATGAGTCACCCTGACACAAAAACCTATTATACCAAATAGCTAGTGGATCAAACTATGACTTGATAAGGATTCAAAATTCTAAATTATCATTTCATTAATAAACCAAGCATATTTATAGGTATGTGAAGCCTTTACAATGGATAAACATGCATTTAACATGCATTACAATAGTTAATTCCATGCTTATCTAGAAGTATTTATTGATCCCTATCATTCCTCCCCACTGAAGAAGCATTGGTCCCCAATGCATAAAAATGTGGAAGAGAAATATGGGAAGTTGAGTATCGGGTACAACCAATAGTGCATTCTTGATACAAAAAATAAGAATACCAAATGAGGATTTGGAGAAGGTCTTAAAAAACTAAAAATAGATGCTGGAACTAAGTTGGGCTTAGAAAAAGCTCTCCAATGACTATAAACACTGCTATATTGTAGACATCTGGAGGGTCCCACAAGTCAACATAAGAAAAATGTAGCAGGTGAGGTGGCAAAAGGAAGATTTTTCAGAATATGCACCAAAATATGTTACCATTAATTAAATTAAATTAAATTTCATTTCATTTAATGTTGCGTTTTTATGAAATATTTGGTTTTATTAAAAAAAGTTATTGTATTTAAGTTTTGATATGCACATTTAATTATGATGGTTGAAACGTACAAAAGAAATGCATTTGATCTAATAATTTGCTAAAACATAGATTATTCAGAAACTTTGATTTTATTCATGATAGAGGTATTTTTGTGTTACAAATGGGGGAATTCCCCTTTCTTTATTTCATGAATCTACAATGAATTTGATGCTTTCTCTTGGGTCCCTCAATGTAGGTGGGCTTCATGCATAACGTGTGCCACCGTTGGTTGTATTTGTTGTTTTTTTCCTCTTTGCATCTGTGCTAGACCTGCAAAATGGAGTTAATATGTTTAGGGGCTTGCCTTAGTCAGACCCCATGGTAAAAAGGACAAATCAACTCAAAATATGTAATGAAAACTAAAATAAATTGCATAGAACCTCATAAAACACCAAATGGAGCTTACCTATAAAATTTGGAGTGAAATGAGTCCTATAGACCCAACTCGCAGGCTAGGGGGGTGAATTGGTGTCGGATTCGCAGGTCGGGGGGTGAATTGCACTGTAAGTACTTTCTGCTAAAAACCCTTGCACGAATGGGCTCCTTAGGTGCTATAATGTTGCTGGTACATATTAGATGTCCTTGTTCATATTTTTGGTTGTATTTTGACAGATTTTCTATGCTTCAACTAAAATGGGAGAGAGAGGTAGAATAAGGGATTAGGTCCACTATTTATAGATAAACCTAAGGTGTAGGGGGTGTGGTTAAGGGAAATAAATCCTAAAGTCATGTTCTATGGTGGTTAGTTTAGGGTTTGTGAGGTGTCATCCCCACATTCCCTAAAGAAATATCTCATACTCACACATGTGTGAGGAGAGATTAGGGCTAACTAGGATTAGTCAACTCTAAGGTTAGATTAGGGTTAGGTTAGGGTTTCCTAAGAAATATCCTAACCAAATTTGTGTGCACACATGTGGGAGGGAATAATTAGGACTAATTAGGGTTTAGGGACCTAATTAACCTTTTTAATCCAAAAAGTGTAATTTAAGTGAAGTCACTTTAAAATTAAAATTTGAATTAACTTTAATTAAGACTTTTTGGGAATTAATAGTCCCGAGGGGTTCTAATTAAGTCTAGGAAGGGCTTAAGTGGCCTTACGTGATTGATAAATGGCCCTTTTATGGATGCAAGGTGCTTAAGGTGTGTATTAAGTAGTTTAATAGGGTTTTGTACCTATAAACTAGTGAAGTTATCTATGTAAGTCTACAATATGCTACGCTAATCTAGAGTGATCTATGTCAGTCTACGCATGTCTACAGTAGTCTACGCATGTTTACGCATGTCTATGATAGTCTACATAGGTCTAAAGGGATCTACAATAGTCTACACTAGTCTACCATAGCCTATAGGTGTCTAGGATGGCCTATGTAAATATACAAGTGTCCAAAAGGATCTACAAATACATAGAGGTAGCTATGTGTGATTTTTAGGTGTCTACATTTTGCCCCTTTTTGTACTATACTGTGTGAAGCACAGTTTAATACAAAAATATGAAGGGATGTGTAGGGGATAAGGGAAAGAAGGAGAATGGAATCCAACCAAAGGTATGTAGCCACTCAAAGCATGACCATACAACATTGACCAGGGATCGAGGGAGAGAAGAGAAGAAGAGAAGAAAAAGAGGGGAAATAAGAGAGAAAGAAAGAAAATAAAATGAAAAACAATATCGGTGAACGAAAACAGATGATTGCGGATGCAATGCGATGATTTTGCTGATTCTGTATGACATTTATTCATTTCATACTGGTTTCTTGTGGGGGCAAATTTTGACTTCTTTGCTTTTGCGACCAATGCAAGATGGTCCAAAGTAAGAATAGAACAAATGCCTATTCAAATTTTTGCTTTTGATTGATTGATGAGTGCATGGTGACAAGTGTAAAACCATTTGAGCTAGTTAACATATGGATTATTCAAACATACCATTCATTATGTATTATGAATGCCAAAGTGACATCTTCGAATGTTGCACTAGGATTATTCAAGCGTACCATTCATTATGTATTCGACATACATGAACACCAAATTGACATCTCCATGGTAACGTATAGCTCTCATGATCTAAAAAATATCTAGTTGGTATTGATATTATTATCATAATATAATATTCAGCAAAAAAAAATGTAGATAGATGCGATATCTATGATTTGGATGTTTGGTTGTTTGGTTGCATGCAAAGCTGACTTTTGGATATGAATACCCCCTCAAGAAAGGAATCAACAATGAGGTGAATGAAATGTGATGATGTGTTGATGAATCGGTTGATAGAAGAAACATGCATGATAGTAGTGATGATGAAAATTTATATGGACAAGAAATGGGGCAGATTTCCTAGGGTTTGGAATCAAACTTAGGTGATTTTGGGGCTTCTAGGTTCAATTCGTGGGTTGGGGGTCGAATTGGATCTGGATTCACAGGTCAGGGGTGAATTGGTCTAATTTGTAGGCCAAGGGGTGAATTGGGTCTAATTCATAGGCTGAGGGGTGAATTGGACCTAATTAGGATTTTTAGGTATATTTAAACCTTTTTGGAAGCATGGGGGATCATTTTGACGATGACAAACTTGGAGAGTGAGGAGCGAGTGACGGTTGGCGATGTAGAGTGCTTGCAGTTGACTGGTTTGAGTAGCAAGATGGTGAGAGGACACACTATCACTGGCACCCAATGTAGAGACCCACCGATAAGTGCTCTTTATTTTATTTATTTTACAATTTTATTTTTCGAAAGCATGAAATATGGGGGGATGTTTTTGTGTTATTTTTAAAATTTAGGCAAATTTTAATTAAAATTGGAATACAAAGTTTTAAAAAGGCTTAATGGGTACCCAAAAGTGTGATTATTTTTAGGTTTGACCAATTTTTTTTGTAGTTTGACTAGGTAATGGGGAGGATGGTCTCATAGTTTGAATTTCCATTTTTGAAGTGATGGTGCGCTGTTTTTGAAATGTGGTTGAATTTCATCTGTAAAAGTAGGAAATGGGTATTTGATTGTGTGACTATGTTTTTGTTTTATCCTTGTTTGGCATGTTATTTGAATGTGAGTCGTTAGGATGTAAATTAAGAAACTTTGACTATTAAGTTTTCCACTATGGGTATACTATTTTTGAAAACCATTGATACTTTCACCATAGAAGGGTGAAATGGGTATTCAAAAATGTATGTTGGTTTGGTGTGTGATTGGATTTGGCATATGTTTGAATTGTGTGCCATGATGTAGATAGAATTGAATTTAAAATTGGTTGTTGGGAACTCGATATGTACTATTTTTGAATTTTGTTTGAACTTTCACCGTTAAGTGCCCAAATGGGTGTTCAAAAATGCGACTGTGTTTTTGATGTGGTGTGATTTGGCATGTACACTATTTTGGTGGTGTTGTGTTGACTTTAACCTTGAACTTTGTGTGTATTTGTATACTATTTTTGAAACTTGTCGACACTTTTATTGTAAAAGGTCAAAATGGGTGTTCAAAAATGTATTTTGTTTTTGTATGTCTAGTGTATTGATATGGTTTTGAATTTCATGCCACAATGAGTATGTGGATAATTTTAAATTTGATTGTTGGAAGCCAAATATAAATTGTTTTTTGCATTTTTTTGAACTTTTACCATGAAATGGCAAAATGGGTATCCAAATATGCAATTTTTTTTGGTATATGTTGTGATATGTAGGTTGTACATGTTTTGATGTCTCGAATTACGTGATTGATTGAATTAATTAATTTGTGTGTGAAATGTATTGAAGAAAATTAATTTTTTGATTATTTCAAGGATTGTATATTGGAGTAATATGTATTTTTTTGTATTTTTTTGTGTATGAATAGGTGAAAACGATTGATCCACGTCATCGTGTTCGTATGATGAAAGGCGAGTTAGATGAGTTGATGGGGAATGAAGCGGATGAGGCGTGGTTGGATGCAGTGTGGTTTAGAGGGATATGGGAATGTAAGAGCATTCATGCCAATAGGGCATACATATCTACTTTGTGTGAGTGGTGGGATGCAGATCGTAACACATTTTATTTTTTTATGGATGAGATGACTATCACCCTAGAGAATGTTTATAGGATATACAAATTGCCTATCAAGGGTGTTCCAGTAAGGGTAGCACCAAATGATAGTAAGGAAGTTGTGATGGAGCGGTTATTTGGAGATAAGTGGGGAGGAGTGGATACCAAGAAGATGGATTATGAGCTTATGTGGTACAATAAGATGTTATCTAAGCACCAATGTGCGGGGATGATGATGATCTCTACTTTTTTTTTACCTGACACTTTCGGGGTATTGTTTACCTAGAATATGTTGGATGTAGTGAGTTATATGGTGGATCATAGCATTGTGTTTGCATGGGCACCTACACTTTTTGCCCAAGTGTATAGAGAGTTGCACGATGTGGTGTGTACTGGGTGAAAGGGGTTAAGTTGGACTCCTTTGCTACAGGTGTGGGCATGGTAGCACATACCCATTGAGAGGCCATCATTGTTGCCTTATAAGGCACATGTTGAGGTACAAACACATTTGCCTTATACTTTGAGATGGAGGATCGATGAGGAGAAGGGCATTAAGAGGCCACATGACAATGATACTCTATTTTGGAGGGTGAATTTTGGAAATTTAGTACCAGATGTCATTATGTGGAGGCCTTGGATGGGTGGGATGACATGGAAGAAGGATGATGAGTAGTTGGATGTCATTCATCAAGGGAGGTGGTTGGTTGGAAAGTACACTCAATAGGCTAAGTTCTTTCATTTCAATCAATTTATGCAATAGTTCAGGCTATGACATGACATCCAAAGGTGCTTGTTGTATATTATCAGTGGCGAGGCAATAGGGGACAACCACCTATAGTATTACCATGGGTTTGCAATAGGGACCCATCGATGGTGATCGCATATATGGACAATGCAAGGATGACACCAGAGTTTGATGCCTGGTGGATGATGTACAGCTAGAAGTCAGGTGTTGGCATATTTTATCGATGGGTACCACCTAGTGGTGGGGTACTTGTAGTAGGGGGAAGAGCAGTAAGAGGTACTTGGGCTAGGTTGTAGGTTATACCTAGTAGTGAGATAGAATTGCCTTTATGATGATCCAAATGATGATTAGGTGGCACCTCGAGTTCATCTATAGAGATAGTGGAGGAGGTTCTTGCGAGTGGTGGAGCAAAACCTATGGAGGAGAGAGCGACCATGGAAGAGGTAGGTGAGGGTATGGCTATGGGGGGTTTTGATGATACTATGGAGATGGGTTTCTTTTATGGGATGGAGGATATTCCCATCGATCAGTAGGAGATGCAGGAGGCTAAGGAAGATTTGTTATTGTTACGGGATCAAGTACGATATTTAGAGGGAGAGCTTCACTAGGGTGAGAGGTGTAGGCTGGTAGAGGTGATATATTTAGAGGAGAGTTTGATAGCCTTGGGGACTACTAGTGAGACTGATAAAAAGACCTTTGAATATAGATGTGCTAATATGGTAGAGGATATGGAGCAGTTGAGAGCAGAGGTGCAGAGGGAGTGATCTGCAATGACAGCTCAAGATGTAGATATTGAGAAGCTGTGAGCTGAGATGGTGAGGTAGTAGTAGGCATGAGAGGGGGTTGAGGAATCCTAGGTGGTAGGGGAGGTGTAATTTTATGTGTTTGCTTTAATGGCAGAGATAGATTGACTACAAAATGGTAGTGAGATTGGGATAGGGCTGCTAGCTACGAAGGCAAAAAAGTGGGTAGCTTATGAGTATTCTCTAGTGATACATGGGATCTCGCTCCTTGATTATGACCAGGTGGTATCATAGTCTGGGACACAGTCATGATTACAGACACAATCTCAACAGAGTCATCAGAGTGTAGTATTAGTGGGTCAGAGATGCACGAGGGCTAAGGTGCGAGATGTAGCACTGGATGGAGATGTGGCTACTTGTTTGGGGATGGTGTTCTCTCCTACAGGGGTTCAAGGATCAAGAGTGAAGGCATAGTCCAGTAGATCTATAGTGGCACATTGGATAGCATCGAGGATGGCAAGCCATAAATGAAGTGGAGAGGCCCCTAGTGGTAGTTAGGTTGATTATCATTGTAGCCTACGAGTAGTTTTGGATTATGTATGGTGAACATGGTCCCAGGTTGTAGCCTACAAGTTTTTTTGATGGACTACATATATATATATATATATATACCTTTTGGTTTTTGCTATTATATATGCATGTGTTATTATGTTGATTTGCATGTGTTTAAATTATGTTTACATAGATAGCATAGTGTAATGTGTGAGTAAATGTACAATACATGGATATACACATGTGGTAGGTGTAGACACCAAAACAACACCAATCCGATTATGTGACTGCAAACACTGATCGCTTTGACACACACAGCCCCCAGGGCAGCCCTCAGAGGTTAAACAGTGGTCCTAACCACTTTTATAGCAATTTTGTAAGGTCAAAAGGCAATTTGGCACATTCAGGCACTTTGCTCAATATTCGTCTCACCCAGGGACGAATTCTAACTGGGATTCGTCTCACCCAGGGACGAATTCTAAATTCGTCTTTGGTCAGGACGAATTCCAGGTTTAACGGGCAAAAAGAAGAATGCCGCCAAGTGGCAGCCGAGGACAGTCAATTATTGCCTCCTGCCATGCATGCGCGTGTAGGTGGGTAGATTGGCCGTTGGAGGACTGTCACAAGGGCAGTCATGGAAGCCCAAGTCAGGGAGGAGTCTCCTCCCTCTTGGGAAGGCATGGCCGCCACATGGCATCCCTGCATGCCCCTCCAAAGAGACCCCTTGGGTCTATAAAATGGTGGACTTTCCCACCCAAAGGAGACAAGTTGGAGGCATTTTCAAGCAATGAAGTGCTGCCAAATTGAACACCCCATTGCACCCTTTTTTGATTCACCTTTTCACATCCTTAATCTCTTTCGCAAGAGAGGTTATTGGGTGGCTTTTGGAAGTGTGGATCCGAACCCAAACCCAACATTTGACCACCTTAATCCACCAATTTGCCGACAACCCATCCTAAGAGATTTTGGGCCCATCCCTAGTGGATTGGTGCCAAAATCAAGTTTCAACGGTGGGCGGCCCACTTGGGCACCCCGCACTTTTCTTTTAAGTTTCATTTTAATCTATTCTGTTATCACTTGTTTATCTTCTATTACATGCTATGCTGTTTAGGTAGTTTCTAATTTCGATTCCATAAGATTTTGATTAAATATTATCATGCTTTGTCGATTTTGGGGCCCTCACTAACTTGCAGGTAACGACATCGAATTCCCATGGATAGAGGCCAAATTGGGAGAATCCGACCATCTGGGTCATCCCAAAATGCCCCCAATTGGTTAACCCCTATGTTTGCAGATCCTCTGGAGGTCCCGAGGTTCGACATTTAGACGACATCACTTCGGCTTTTCATCACAGGAGAATTCGTCCTACCCGGGGACGAATTACAGCAGAATTCGTCCTGCCCAGGGACGAATTTTAGTTGAATGCAGATTGGCCGACTATTTCAATGGCAGTGGCCCTCTGGTAATGTTTCCTGGTTCATGTTCAAATTGCAAGTCATTTGGAATCAGTTTAGTCATCATTTTATTAGGTTTTATGCATGCATCTTTTAACGTTTTTAGAGAACAAGTGCTTCTTCTTTGCAACAGGTGCTACTAACAATGTCGTTGTGTCTCTAAACGCAGGATAAGCAACGAGAAGCGAGGATTCATCAGCATAAGCGACGGCAACACTTTGGCCCGCCCATTTCAAATGTGGGCATGCGAAAGAAGGATTATTGATCACGATTGTAACCAAAACATGCTAACACTCCTAGCCCCTAAAAGGGGAGGAGATGGATTGTAACCGAGTTTGGAATCACATTAATATAAAAGGGTTGTGCTCCTGCTTTCTCTTTATGTTTGGTCTTGATTTGATTACGTTCGTCCTATTTCATGCATCGAGTTAGTTTTGTTTATATTGCATCTTAGTACTATTTTTCTTCCGAAATCTCGTGCTTTCAGTGGCGATCACGGTGGGACCCAGTCCCCTGATTTTTAATATCACAGAAACTGATCGAAACTTGTGTTTTTGTGCTTGATAGGTACCTTTTTCAAATTTTGACTGTAATTCGTCTTTGCCTGTGGCGATTACTTTACTGTAATTCGTCTGACCCTAGGACGAATTCCAATTCGTCTCAGACCAGGACGAATTCTGTTCTGTAATTCATCTCTGACAGGGACGAATTTCTGTCTGTAAATTTTTAGAGCCGAAGATCAGAAATAGCAGGTTTAGGCAGAGAAAGGTAAGGGTTTTAAAACTGTTCCTGTTACTTTCTATTTTTTGTTTCTGTTTTCTTTCAAATTTTGCTTGCTTAAGGAAAGTAGTTGCTTCTGCTTGTTTCAATTTTAATTAAAATAAACCACACACACATCACGTGGTATCTTTAAACCAAGGAGCTGGTCGTAAGACCCCAGCCCTTGATCAAGACCAACGGTGGGTTCATCACCACCTTGGCTTGATTTTGCATCCATTTCCCCGATTGTCACTGTTGTTAGGCGTAAATCCTGATGAAAGCTGACCGAGTGTCGCTGGGGTGATTCCCATGCACGTGAGGATAAGTCTTCTATGGTAGGTGTCATTAACAGGACAATCCCCCTTTCGTACCGCCTATGTTCCACGTACCATCTGCTCTCACGTACCTATAGTTTCCCTCTCGTAAGGGCGGGTATATAGAGAGGTTGGTATATCGGTCCGGCAATGGTATATTGAAGGGGCGACCATTTATGGGAGTCATATGAGCCAACATTCTGCATTTAAACGTTCTTCAAAACTTTCAAAAACAAAACAAAAACATCAAAATGCACTAAACCAGTTTAGGACACACCATTAATCTTTAAAAGAGATAATCACCGTTTGTGTATGTGTGTGTTCATTTTTGCTTAGTGTAACAAAAAAATCAGAAAAATCATAAACAAAAGATAAAAATCTATGCATTTTGTCACTCGCTCCAAAAGCTCCAAGGATTCCCGCAATCGCTTGGTCATCCCCAAAATGCCCCAAAGGTGTCCATGAACCCTTTGGTCAACCCAAAAGCACCCCAAAGGTGCCCATAAGTGATGCAAGAGCATCCAACAAAATATGGGAAATCTTATATTTTTCCCTAAATTTTAGTGCATCTTGTCGGGGCCATAACTTCTCAACCGTAGCTCCGATTGACTTGAAATTTTACAGGGAGTTAGTTGGGATAATTTTAAACAAATAGAACTCCTTAGAGTTCTATTTGTCCAAAAAAGTCAGTTTTTGGGGCCAAATTCCATCATCTAGTGCCCCAAAATTAGGTTTTAAAATTGATAACCTAATTTTTTATGCTTTTTGAGTTGTTCGGAGGTCAATATCTCCTAATGTATTTAGAGTTAGGACTTGAAACTTTATTTATGGCTTATCTATTGTAAGAAGGATGCGCACCCCAATTTTGGGCCCCATCTGACTCATTTCAATTTTTAGGGTTTTTAGAGAGACATCGTCATGGTGCTCACCCGCAGCCAAGCCCAATCACGGGCGGATGCTATGGGGAATATCCAAGGAGGCACAAGTCACCTCCGGTATAGCCCCAAGGATTTGGTCATACCACCTTGGTGGCCTGACACACAAGGCAGACCCCTCCACGCCCTGACGAAATGGGACTATAGGGGCACCTCTTCGAGGGGCACTCCTGTTCAGCATATCACCCAGCACACACCCTTCCATGAGGGGTACATCCATAGGAGAGCTCCCTTAGATGCTCGCTATGAGTGGTCACCGCGCGATGAAGTGCTAGGTCAACATAGGGTTCGACGGGAGGAACCACATCATTACACTATCCCTCCTTCACCCCCTCTAGTTGTCAGGACTACAAGGACAAATCCAGAGCACAAGGCTCCTCAAGCGAGGCGAGCCAACTCCGTCCATCCCCTTTTCACTTATGAAAGAGAGCACGAGGAAGACCCCTACCTTCCTCGAGAGCAATATACAGTGCGGGAGCAATACGCCTCCACACCTGCTATCTATCAGGACCACTCACTGAGGCCAAAGCCCCGAGGGAATGCCGCTACCCCCAACAGAGGGAGGCGGCCTATAGAGATCTTGGATCACTACGACCGAGATAGATATGTCAGAGAGGCGTCTAACCCTTCTAGACATGAGACGGCAAGACCAACTATCTTAGAATCTGCCGAGCATGTCGCCTGTCGGGCGCAACTCACGCAACTTGAGCTAGAACGACAATAGTTAGAGCAATGGTATCTTCTAAATAAAGAGCACCTTCAACACCAGAAGGATGAGTTGTTCCAACACACTATGCAGGAGAGGACTCCAACCCCTCACACGCATAAGACAAAACATTATGAGAGGCACAACCCCTGGGTGCGAGACAAGTCTCTGTGACCTTATCGAGCACCACCCCCGATGCCTCCTAGACATGAGCAGGAGGCTACTCCTATAACCAATGACGGGCGCCTTCCTCAGGAACCCACTCAGGTTTATGGGCCACCCTTAGAAATTCATCAAGAAGCCTCTAAGGAATCAGAGCGAGAAGAAGAGCAGGATGAAAAGCCCTACCAAGGCATGGGGGGTGCTATCTGGCCACCCCTCCATAGGCCCCAAGTTCCTCAACAAGAACCAACCAAAGAGGAGGAGCTCAAATCTCCCGATACATGCAAAGCGCTAGAGCACTTAGACTCGGTAGAGACCAAGATTTTGGAGCTCCCAAGGCCCAACTTACATGAGGCTCCTTTTGAAGAGGATCAACCTTTAACCGTAGGGCTACCTGATGATGCAGTCCTCCATGTCTCAGAATCTCTAGATTTTGATGAGCTGTACTCACTGGCCGAAGGTGAGGATAAAATAGAGATAGCCCACAACAATCACATGCGACAGCATCGACATCCCATAAATATCAATGAAGCAATTCAATAGCTAAACATAATACTAGGGCATGAGTGGCACGTTAACCCACCGCAGTGGGACCAAGCGTTACATCTGCCACTTTGGGCACACAAAGATCAACTTCCACCCAGAGACTTCATAGCAACATCAGTACCGAGGGTAGACCCTATCCTCCTATCCATGCATAGGGATGATCCATTCGTGCCCATACCTCCAGAGCCAGATCCGGAGCGCAAAGACCATCAAGCTGGGGGTACCTCTATCCCCTGAAGAGCCATAGTCCAAACCAAAAAGCTCCAAGGATTATCGCAATCACTTGGTCAAAACCCAAAAATCTCCAAGGATTATCGCAATCACTTGGTCACCCCAAAAGCTCCAAGGATTATCGCAATCACTTGGTCACCCCAAAAGCTCCAAGGATTATCGCAATCACTTGGTCACCCCAAAATGCCCCAAAGGTGCCTACAAACCCTTTGGTCACACCAAAGGCTCCAAGGATTATCGTAATCTCTTGGTCAACCCAAAGGCTCCAAGGATTATCGCAATCTCTTGGTCAACCCAAAAGCTCCAAGGATTATCGTAATCGCTTGGTCAACCCAAAAGCTCCAAGGATTCCTAAAATCGCTTGGTCAATCCCAAAATGCTCCAAGGATTATTACAATCGCTTGGTCAATCCCAAAATGCTCCAAGGATTCTTGAAATCGCTTGGTCAATCCCAAAATGCTCCAAGGATTCCTAAAATCGCTTGGTCAAGCCCAAAATGCTCCAAGGATCTCTATAAATCGCTTGGTCAACCCCAAAATGCTCCAAGGATTTCCACAATCGCTTGGTCAAAAATAAGAAAAGTCAAAATTCAAAAATCATCAAAAACAACAAAAAAATTTGCATCTCATTTCTAGGCATGCTCAAATTCATCAATAGAGAACTCTTCTCGCATCTCATCTTCATATTCACAAAAATCAATCCATCAAAAATACAAAAATACATAGCTGCATTAAGCATTACATCCATACATTGCATATTTGTGGTCGTACAGGTCAAAGGCACCATAGGCTGTAATTGCTCTGCTAGTCCATCTGGTTCCACATTGTTCCATCTTATAAAACAAACAAACAAACGCCATTTACCACTTTTTACCACACTAAGAGTCAGTGGTCTTCTAATGTATCAAGAGTTTTCGTAATTCAGTCATCATTTTGCTCTCTAGCCACGTAATGTACCGAGTCAGACAGATTTTACGAAGGTAGAGTTACACTTGAAATACGCCTTGTTACGTAGCATCCCAACACAAATTAAAACACATAAAAATTCCCAAGTTGTGTGAACGAAAGATGAAACTTGCACAGTAATCCAGGTCACCATAAGTGAAACGGTTATCTTGCTCATCCCCCTGTGCGAATGGTTCTAGAATGCTGAGAATTGATAAAAGGACGAGCTCTTTCCTATCCATTCACCTTAATAAACAGTGGTTTTTACCACTACCAAATCCCAATCATAGTTGGTTCCCAAAGTTGTAAGGATTCGTACTACACGTCCCTGCCAAGGATGGGTAGTCATCCCCAAGACCTAAAAGGATCAACGCCATTCACAAACAAAATTCCAACAAATCATCATCCTAACCCTTTCCATTCACCTTTGGTCTCCAAGTTGTAAGGATTCGTACTATCCGCCCCTAACCAAGATGGGTAGTCGTCCCCAAGGCCTAAAATATCAATGCCCCTACTTCATAATCTCCATCATCCCCTTGGTCCCCAACGTCGTAAGGATTCGTACTATCCGCCCCTAACCAGGATGGGTAGTCATCCCCAAGGCCACAAGGATCAAGGCCATTCACAAGCTCAAACTCACACCGCTCAAAATACAAAATCAAGTAACAGTGGTTATCACCACTATTCAAAATCCTTGCTCAAAAAGAAAAATAAATAGAAAAATAAACAGTGATTTGCATCACTATATAGACGAGCAAGTCTCCCAAATCATTCAGCCAACAAATAACCTGAACTTGAATCCTTGGAATTCTCAGCATTCGAAAACCATCTAGGTGATCCTCATTACAGGTTTGGTTGACATCCTATCTGGCAATGGTGGTATCCTACCCGCATGACGATATATCTATCACATTAACTCGTGTACAGATCAATGTTTGCATGTGGATGAGCTAGCTTATGGTATCCTAGATAGCAACGCAGATTAATCTAACTAAATACAACAAAGGAGTTAGTGGAGCTAATTAGGTGATCCTCAGTACAAGTTTGTTTGAAAGCCTATCTGGCACTGGCGGTATCCTGACAAATACCACATAAATGAACTCAATTGCACACACAGGGATGCGAAATAGCTTGGTCAAAAACAAGTCCGATTCATACCTTGTTCAAAAGTCTTGTAAGATAAAGTACAATCGTGGCTAGTGAGTTAAAATCGTCTGAGTCTCATAAAACCTTAGCTACATTTCTAAACCAACTGCGCTACTTTTCATCCTTACAATACCATCAGAAAATACAAAAAACCACATGCATACATACAAAGTCATCTACCACAGCAATCGCCTAAAAACAAAATAACAAAGTCCTAAATAGTCTATGGTGCCCTAACCAAACAACACAAATTCATTTCATCCATTACATTTTGCATATCACATATATATCAAAAACATTTGCATTTATCATACCATATACATCCATTACCATAAGCATGCATCCATCAACATCAATCATTGTGCATAACATAAAATAATGACATATACACAAAGCAAGAAAATCAAAACAACAAAAACAGCAAATATGCAACACAAACAAAAAGCAATAAGCATTGCTGAACACAAGTGCTCTTGCACTTAACCTCTTGGCATAGAAAATCGATGTCGGGGCTCAAATTGTCACTCTCCTACTTCCCCAAGAAGGCTACCATAGCCGGACCGCTCCACGGGAAGACGGGTTTTCGACGATTTCACCCCATTATGGCATCACCAAAAGGGTTACCACCCACCAAAAATAGGTCCAAATGTTGGGAAAATTGCACATGCTTAACGATAAACCATCTAAAGGCACCCTTGCACAAGTCATCTTGGGTCAAGCGACTCGTCGCTTTTCTCACGAAGGTCATTCCCTCATCGATTCGTCGCTTGAGGGGGTAGTCACACTTAGTCACCAATCAACAAACACACACCCAATCAAGGCAATGACATGCATTCAAAGAATCATTGACAAAGACAATCATGCTCCTGCTTGGGGCAGTAAACAAGCAACAATCATAATCTGATCAAATCACTTGGCATTTTGTGAATCATGAACACAAGGTTCCCCTGTGGACAAAAGGTTGCGCCCTTTGCCTATTCATGACTGATCAATGTCCAAGCTCAAGTCACACCTCACCAAAATAGGTTAATACTTGAAATCAAATTCCTTAGCTCGTCAGAAGCAAGGATTCAAGAATGCATGCCCTTTCCATACTTGGGGCATCAAAAGTTGGTTAGGTTACCAAGAACCCTAATCATTAGTGCTTTGGTTATCTATTTTTGCTCGACGCTGCGCCATGCACAAGCGCATCCCAAAAAGGGGCATCTGTAGACACCAAAACAACACCAATCCGATTATGTGACTGCAAACACTGATCGCTTTGACACACACAACCCCCAGGGCAGCCCTCAGAGGTTAAACAAGTGGTCCTAACCACTTTTATAGCAATTTTGTAAGGTCAAAAGGCAATTTGGCACATTCAGGCACTTTGCTCAGTATTCGTCTCACCCAGGGACGAATTCTAACTGGGATTCGTCTCACCCAGGGACGAATTCTAAATTCGTCTTTGGTCAAGACGAATTCCAGGTTTAACGGGCAAAAAGAAGAATGCCGCCAAGTGGTAGCCGAGGATAGTCAATTATTGCCTCCTGTCGTGCATGCGCGTGTAGGTGGGTAGATTGGCAGTTAGAGGACTGTCACAAGGGCAGTCATGGAAGCCCAAGTCAGGGAGGAGTCTCCTCCCTCTTGGGAAGGCATGGCCGCCACATGGCATCCCTGCATGCCCCTCCAAAGAGACCCCCTGGGTCTATAAAATGGTGGACTTTCCCACCCAAAAGGAGACAAGTTGGAGGCATTTTCAAGCAACGAAGTGCTGCCAAATTGAACACCCCATTGCACCCCTTTTTCGATTCACCTTTTCACATCCTTAATCTCTTTCGCAAGAGAGGTTATTGGGTGGCTTTTGGAAGTGTGGATCTGAACCCAAACCCAACATTTGACCACCTTAATCCACCAATTTGCCGACAATCCATCCTAAGAGATTTTGGGCCCATCCCAAGTGGATTGGTGCCAAAATCAAGTTTCAACGGTGGGCGGCCCACTTGGGCACCCCGCACTTTTCTTTTAAGTTTCATTTTAATCTATTCTGTTATCACTTGTTTATCTTCTATTACATGCTATGTTGTTTAGGTAGTTTCTGATTTCGATTCCATAAGATTTTGATTAAATATTATCATGCTTTGTCGATTTTGGGGCCCTCACTAACTTGCAGGTAACGACGTCGAATTCCCGTGGATAGAGGCCAAATTGGGAGAATCCGACCATCTGGGTCATCCCAAAATGCCCCCAATTGGTTAACCCCTATGTTTGCAGATCCTCTGGAGGTCCCGAGGTTCGACATTTAGACGACATCACTTCGGCTTTTCATCACAGGAGAATTCGTCCTACCCGGGGACGAATTACAGTAGAATTCGTCCTGACCAGGGATGAATTTTAGTTGAATGCAGATTGGCCGACTATTTCGATGGCAGTGGCCCTCTGGTAATGTTTCCTGGTTCATGTTCAAATTGCAAGTCATTTGGAATCAGTTTAGTCATCATTTTATTAGGTTTTATGCATGCATCTTTTAACGTTTTAGAGAACAAGTGCTTCTTCTTTGCAACAGGTGCTACTAACAATGTCGTTGTGTCTCTGAATGCAGGATAAGCAGCGAGAAGTGAGGATTCATCAGCATAAGCGATGGCAACACTTTGGCCCGCCCATTTCAAATGTGGGCATGCGAAAGAAGGATTATTGATCACGATTGTAACCAAAACATGCTAACACTCCTAGTCCCTAAAAGGGGAGGAGATGGATTGTAACCGAGTTTGGAATCACATTAATATAAAAGGGCTGTGCTCTTGCTTTCTCTTTATGTTTGGTCTTGATTTGATTACGTTCGTCCTATTTCATGCATCGAGTTAGTTTTTGTTTATATTGCATCTTAGTACTGTTTTTCTTTCGAAATCTCATGCTTTCGGTAGGGTGTAGATATATGATCATATTGTAGTATAGATATATTGTAGAATGATATGAAGGATTGTATTTTGAATGTAATGCAATGTGATGTGATGTGAATGAAATTTGTAATAAATATATGGACCATAGATGTGATGATGTAATGTGAGAGAATGAATGTAATACGAATGCATTGATGTGATGTTTGATAACTCTATGTAACATATATGCAGAGATGCATATATGAGGGGACTAAAATGTGCAAAGGAAGTACTTGTATCATTGTATGTACCTATGTGAATGTGATCCATTCCATAATATCAGGGATGTAGGATGATACAAGGTATATGTAATGACTTTGACAAGCGTAGTTTTAGTAATCAAATCTTAAACCAAAAACTGTGTAAGTATTTGTGAAAACTTATAACCAATATAACTAGTACAAAGTCTATCATGGAAAATGAGTGAGGCTCATTTATCCATTTTTAGGGAGGTAGTATTAACCCATTGTAGACATGGCCAAACTAGCTAGTTCATCCATAAGTGAACATTGATTTGTACAAAAGAAGGTCGCTAATGTGACAGATGTGTCACCACTTGTAAGACTATTCCATTGGTAGTCAGGCTCTTGGAGCCTATTTCTAGCGATGGAAATCATCCCATGGTGTTATGTTAAACCTAAGAACCAAAGGTGAAGCATAACAATGGTGATATCTTGAGGCTTTTCCTTTTTTTTTCTGCCCCTTGTTTATTGCTTGTGTTTATTTTTTGGTGCTCTTTTTCTTTATTTTCTGTCTCTTTTTTTTTGTATGGGTATTGGCTTTTGTTTTCTACCTATTTGTCTTATTTTTTCTTATGCTTATCCCTTTGTTTATCCCTAGGTTGTATTTTGACCATACAAGTAAGAGGACAATCAAGGGAAACTATTTGGTAGATGGCAATACCTATGTAAGGTGTTATCTTCCTTAGATTCAAAACTTATTTAATGTGTAACATGTGTGAATGGTCTATGAGAGAAGTTGAACTAGCCTAAAGAACTATAAGGAGTGTGTAAAACTTGTGAGCTAGAGGTTACATTTGATTAACTAAACTAGTGAGTGGTAAAATCTTAACAAGACACCTATGTATACCTTGATCCTAAAAAGAGAGAATGGACATCCAGGTGGTGATTCTTACAAGTGTAAATGTTACTCCTATTGAGGGTGCATTTTTTGGGTAAGAATGTACAAACTTGAAATAAAATTATAATGAAAAAATATATGGATATATGCAGTGGGTGTGATGAAAATGATGCAAGTGGGGAATGCAATATCTACAAGAAGAAGTTCATGAAGTGTAGAGGGATAAGTTTAGAAAATGTATCTACATATGAGTATGGTGTATCGTAATGATAAAAGTGAGATGATGTGATAATGGTTGCCCCAACGTGTGGGGTGTGTGTGTAATAGGCAAATAAATTGTGACCTGTGCGAATGCATGCAGTAATAACAAAAATAGGAAGATGTGGAGGTGGTATTTACAGATGGAATAAATGAGAAGAAATAAGCATTGGTAACCTACAAGATGAGGGGATTACTAAAGACCAAGGAAGATAGAAGAAATAAATTAGATCAACATAGGTATGTAGCCGCTCGAAGCATGACCATACAACTATGCAAAGAAGTAAGAATACGAAGTAGAGGAAGAGGTAAGAAGTAAGATAAAAAGAAACTATTGATGGGTGAAGTGATGTGGGTCAGGCCATGAGTGAAGAGGTGAAGCGATGATGCTGCTATGTTTTTAGTGGTTTGTGTAGTTTACCATATGGTGGATGTAGCGAGAGGGAGTTGTCAGGGATTCACATAGTAGAAAAGTTTGAGGAATAATGTGGTGTGGGGGACTTTGAAGTTGGGTGGATGAACGAGAATTCTTAGATGATGGAATATGATCACCAATCAACATATTGTCTTCCAGTGTTTCAAATGTATGGTAGGTGTCAATGTCATGACCTGGATGGCGATGGTATATACATAACTGATATTCATGGTAATTTCATGGTTTGGGATGTGATGGGTCAATAGGCCTAATTTTAGCTAACACTAGGAGGCCTTGGTGAAGGAGATGGTGAAATATTTTGGATAATGGTGCAAATGAGATAGACATGGGGTAGATGTAGGGATCCACAGGAGGTGTGCTAGAAGCAGGTGGAGTGAGGTCAAATGATGGAGGAGTGGGTCAATATTTGGATGTGGGTCAAACTTGGGAATGAGGAATGAATCTGGGGGAGGTGAATATGTATGGACTATTGTGGACTGATGAGTAGACATGAGGCAATGACAATGGCTCAAATATAGCTCGAGAGCTTCGAGTCGAGCTAAGATGTGTTGGATATTTGGCTATGGAGGTGACAAGATTGGAGAAGATGGAGAGTGAGACTCCAATGAATAAGGGGTGAAGTATGGGTGTGAAGTGGAGTTTGCATGAGGTGACAATGGGGGTGAGTGAAATAAAGTTGCATATTATGAGGTTGACTGGAATGGTAGGCAATGAAGTGGTGAAGGTGGCATCTAGAGGATGGGTGGAATAGGAGAAGGTTACGAGTAATTTCATGTATGGTATTTAGGTACATGCATGGAAGTAGCTTGGGAAGCATCTAGGTGAAGGGCTTGAGCATATGGAGACATCTCGCTTGAAAGTGGGGTAGGTAGGCATGAAGGATGTGCAGGATGGGGTGTGTATCCTTGATTGGAAGAGTGATGAGTTCTTAACATATGGTGAGGGGAAGAGGATGGTGAGTAGAGGTTCCTTGCATCCTCAGGTGGAGGTGGAGGAGACCCCTGGGTGTGAACATGGGAGATTTCCTCCTTTTCATAAAATTAGGATAGAGAGACATGACTGTCTCCTGAACAAGGTGAGTAGGATGACCCTCTACGACAAGGTGAAGGGTGTCAGGGTGGAGTGTGGTGATCTGAATATGATGAGGGTGAGGACTGTCTAGTATGTATAGTTGTAGATGGACTGGTTAGATCATTCGGTGTGATCAAAACTAGGGGTAATAAGGGATGATCCTGCATGGTGGAAGTCTAAGATGTTGATAGTGTGTGCATATAATCATGTATAAATACTGATGATATAGTGGTAGATAATGTGAAACCTACAAAAAAACTAGATACCAATAGCATATAAATGGCATAAAAATTAAATGTACATCTATAGAATAGAAAGTAAAGACTGTGTGTGGGGTGATGTGCATAGTGAATGATGTGTATGTAAATAGCACTATGTACGATGTGTGGTGGTGGAGACCTGCATAAGCTACACATTAAATGTATAAAGGTGAAGGATATTAATGGGTTCAGATTCGGTGAGACCTTCGATATTAGCCAAGCATTAGGCACCTGAACCAAATTTGTGTGATTATGAAGGGGCTCAACCAGTTAGGGGTAAATTTGTCTCGTTGTTGGTGAGGTTGATTTGTTGGTTCTCTTTGAGAACTAGATCACCAATTTGGAATTCACATTGATGTACCTTACTATTGTAGGCACAATGAAGGTGATCTTGGTAGACATGTGTGTGCTTGATGGCATGAATGTGGTGTTCATCGAGGAGTGTGAACTGATCTAAGTAGGCTTGATGAGCAATTTCATCGTCAATGAATTCTTTTATAGATATCTGCAGGGATGGTATCTTGAGTTCTAGGGGCATAATGGCTTCAATGCCATAGACCAGTGAGAAGGGGGTTGCCCTGGTAGGAGTACGGATGCTCATGCAGTAGGCTTACAAATCTAGGGGTATTTTATTATGCTATTCACAATGAGATTCTGCTACTATTTTGTGACGTATGGAACATATTGTTTTATTTGTAGTTTTTTCCTAACCATTGCCCTGTGGGTAGTACAGGATAGAGAAACTATGATGGATGTTAAATTTGGTGCAAAGAGCATGGACAATTTTGTTCTTGAATGATTTCCCATTGTCAAAGATGATTTGGGAGGGGATTATAAAGTGACATATGATATGGTCTGTAATGAATACCACAATCTTAGATCTTGTGGTCTGGACAAGTGAGATGGCTTCGACCCACTTTGTAAAATATTTTATGGCTGTAATGATGAATTTGTTATTGCTTAATAAATCGGGTGTGATTTGTCCAATAAGGTCGAGGCTCCATTGAGATAAAGACCACATGGACTAGATAGGTTGGAGCACTTGATATGGACGGTGTGTGAGATTTGCATGTTGTTGGAACTTGACACAGTGTCTCACGTATTCACAATAATCATGTTCCATATTTGGTTAGTAATATCCCATGTGAAGGATGAATTTTGTGATTTCCATGCCACTAAAGTGGCCACTGCAAGTGCCATCATGTGTTTCTTGTGCAACCCACTAAGATTCATGGGGTTCTAGGAAACACAAGAGGATGTCATCATAGCTACAGTGATAAAGGATATCCCCTAGAAATGTATAGTGAATCGCTCATTTTTTGAATTCTCAGCGATGAGCATGTGGTAGGTCGCATGGTAGGAATCATAACTTGATATAATATTTTAACTGCATAAACCAAGGGTCATGTGGTTTGGTGAATGTCACCATCATCATCTATGGGAGGTGCAGTCGATATAGCATATTGGGTGAGTGTGTGAATGGATATAGATGTGGTGTTTTATGATGGATTTTTTGGTATTAATGATCCTAAGGAGGCCATTGTATTCACAAAATGATTTTATGATCATGGAGCAGCTTGAATATCATACCACTCAAATTTAGAAATAAGTTATTGTGCAATCTATTTGTATTGTTGGATAACTGGACAACGATATTGCCATATCTCTTTCACTTGGTTCACTATTAGAAGGGAATATCCTATGATGTGGAGGTACCTGATATGTATGGCATGGGCCTGTTTTAATTCGAGGATTAAGGCTTCATATTCTACATTTTTTTTTGTACAAGGGAAGTCTAATTTAAATGATAAGTGGAGTGGTTCCCCTTCGGGTGTGAAGAAAACAATGCCTGCACCCCAATGTGACTACATCAGGAGCTATCAAAGAATAGGGTTAGGTCAGTTGGTGTCTCTAGCTTGACATACTCTTTAGCTTCCATTATGTAGAAGATGGAATTGTTAGAAAGTTGAATGAGGAGAGGTTGGTCATCAAGCAAGGGAGCTTCTACAAGTTGGTCTGTGATGACCTATTCTTTAATGGGTTTTTGGGAAATGAACTCTAGGTCGAATTTAGTTAGAAGCATGATCCATTTTTCTATTCAGGAGTTGTGATAGATTTTTTTCATCATGTACCGAAGGGGATTGTCTCAGGTGATGACAAATATTGTGTGATTTAACATGTAATGGTGAAGTTTTTGGGTAGCAAAGACTACAGCTAGGCATAGCTTTTCTATGTACCCGTATCTAACTTCATAGCTAACTAGTGTACGACTTGTGTAATATATGGCTTACTTTTTGTTAAGCATGTTATTTTGAGCTAACAATGTACCCAATGTAAAATATGTGGCTAAGATATACAGAATTAGGGGTAGTTGTGGATGTGGGAGAGACATAATTGGTGGGGAAGTGAGGTAGGCTTTGATAGAATCAAAGGTTTTTTAGCAGTTATCATCCCATTTGAAAGTGACTCCTTTTTTTAGGAGATGATTGAACGGTTTGCACTAGTCTTATAATTGTGCTATGAAGCGACGAATGGAGGTTATCTTACCCTGGAGACTGCACAGTTGTTTTAAGGTGGTAGTCCAAGGCATCTATATGATGGTCTTTACTTTGTTAGGTTCTACTTCAATGTTGAATTGGGTGATAATAAACCCTAATATTTTACCTAAGGTAAATCCAAAGACACACTTCTTTGGGTTAAGGCACACATTGTGCACTCATAAATGGTCGAAGATATTTCTGAGATCTTCTAAGTTTTGTGAACATTCCTTGGACTTTACGATGAGCTCATAAACATAATCTTCCATGATGTTGTGCATATAATCATGAAATATATAATTCATTGCCCATTGGTAGGTTGCCCCAGCATTTTTAAGGCCAAAATGCATGACCTTATAGCAAAATATCCCCTAGGAGGTTTTGAATGAGGTGTTGTGTTGATCAGCAGGGTTGATCTTGATTTGGTTGTAACTAGATAATCCATCCATAATGGAAATCATCTCATGGCCTATGATAGAATCGACAAGTGAGTTGATGTTAGGTAATGGGAAGTTGTCTTTAGGACAAGCTTTGTTTAGATTGTGAAAATCAGTGCAGACACAGACTTCACCGAACGGATTTGGTATTGGGACCATGTTGGAGATCCATTCGAGATAATATATGGGTACTATAAAATCCATGTCTAAGAGATTTTGTAGCTCATATTTAACTAGTAATGCAACTATTGGGTGCATGCATCACAATTTTTGTCTCACGGGTTTGGCATCTTTTTCTAGCATGAGGTTGTGGACTACAAGGGTGGGATCAAGGTCTGGCATATCCTTGTAGGACCATGCAAAGACTCTAATATACTTTCATAGGAAAGTAGTGAACAAAATACACTCTTCGGGTGAGAGGCTTGCGACTAGTTTAATGATGTAGGGATTTTTGGGGTCATCATCGATATCTACATTGATTGTTTATTCTATGAGCATGTGGGAACCATCATACAGTTGTTCTGGAACTAGAATTAGGTGGAGTTCATCAATGGTCTCGATAATATCATACTCATCATCTAGGTATATGTCTATGTGGTACACCTATGGGATGTGAGGTGGAGTAGAGGGTGAAGGAGCATTTGCAACACATAATACATGATGTGAGAGTAAGAAATCTTAGGGTATTGGTATGGGTGAGATGTGTGCGAGATAAATGAAATTAGGGTTTGGTGTGTCATTACGGATTGGTTGGTGTGTGTATCAAAGTGGGAAGAAAAGATTCACATTGACCATATTAACCAACATCGTGGGAGATGTGGGTGATGAAGAGTTTGATGATGTAGAATCGATAACTCATGGACGTTGTAGGAGGCTCAATAGAGGGCACAATACGATCGATGGAGAATGTGGTCGAGTAGCAGAACTATGAAGTTTCTAATGTAGGGGTGGAAATGTGGCAAAATGTATTGGTGATGGTGGGGAGATGTCGTTTCAATACTCTATATCACGAGTATTGAGAGACAATGCAAAAAATTGACTTGTTAATTTGTCGACACATCATGAGGATGTTGTGTTGGAAAGAGGAGTTTCTTGAAAGAAGTCACAGGGAACTACGATAGTTGAGTGTGGGGATGGGTTGTTGTCTAGAATATCCATATCGATATACTCTTCCAAGGTGTGTGTTGGAAGTGGGGAAGGGTGTAGGGATAGGTCCCAAATCTCATCCTCTAACGTGTGAATGGTGGTTAGGTGATAACCTAGGCCAGATTTATCAGTAGGTAATTACACATGAGGGTTAATAGGTGTACGTAACTCTTTTTCATAATGAACTAACCCAAATCCATTCCAATGGAAATATCGAAGGTAGCATAGGAAAAATAAGGGTTAGCCATATGGTATAGTGTACCACAAAAACTAGATTATTGTGGTGGAAGATCTACAAGCCTACAGGTGGGAGTGAGTTATCAACTCCTACGTACACAAAGTTAGTTTGGTTTTTAGGAGGCCCTAGTTGTCTAATAGTTTCTATGATCAAAACTAAGGCTGATGGATGGCTGAAATCACATGTGGACTAAATTGCATGTGTACATATGTGGGCATCATGTACATTGTTATCGTCTGGGCCTAAATTTGTCATAAATATGGAAATACAGGATGGTGTATGTTGTGGTGAGCAAGGTGGTGAATCTAAATCAAAGGATGATGGTGCAATCAAAGATTATTTTATGGTGGTAGAAGAAGGGTGTAGTAGTTGGTCATCAAGGTGAGAAGCTCACTATTCCCACTCATGGCATTCAGCAACAGTAGTTGGGATAGGATGGTTTTCTTGTAGGAACTATGAAGGAGGAGGAGAGGATACTAGTACTAGACTACGTGGGAAGGTGAATGACCTAGGTCACAGGTGAAAGGGAAGGGGATGTGTTTGTGGTGTAGGGAGAATAGGCTCTTTCATGGGGTAATATGAGTAAGGTAGAGCGACAGGTCATAAGGTAGGTAGCGATGATGGTTGCGGTATCGCGGGTAGAATTGTGGATGATGATGGCTTCGATGGTGGTGGTGGCCACAAGGATGGTGGTGAGAAAGGTATGGTAGTAGGGCTAGGTTCTACATAAGGTGGTGCTAATGGTGTTGACATCAAGGTGTGTGTCCTCAATGCGTATTGTGGCAGCAAAGTGGATATTGGGGAAGATGTCGATGCTCCAACAGATTTATGGGAAGAGACAAGAAAGAGTTACATGGAAGAAGAGGAAGGTTTAGGTATGAGGTCTACGATGTTGTAGAAATTGAAGGGATCCCTGTTGGTAGGAACACAATGGACCAGTTCATCATGGACATATTTAATGCAATGATGTAGTGTGGAAGGGATGCACTACATATCCTTGATCCATGGGCGATCAAGGAGGATATTATACTACATCTCACCTTGGATGATGTGAAAGAGGATGGAGATGGTATGGATACCTACTTGGATGGGGAAGATGATGTATCCTACTGTGGGTCTCATGGAACCATCAAATGCATGAATGTCAAGATATGGAGTGGAAAAATAGGCTGGTAAGATATGCAAGTGATGCAATGTTGTTGTATATATAATAATAATGTAAGAACTAGTATCAACGAGACACGCTTGTAGGTGATGTCATTGATGGTTGCTTGGATATGGAGAGGATGATCGACTCCTTCTCCTACCAGTTTTATGATCTTGTGATCATGGAAACTAATGGAGGGTTGAAGGCATCATGGAATGTTCCTTACAAAGTTTATGAAGGCATTCATGTCATGTGTCTCCAAATCGATGGAACGTAGGATGTCATTCAATTCCTTGTGATGGGATTTAGATTGTTGTAGGAGGTCAAAAATGGATAACCGAGTAGGGGTGTTATGTAATTGGTGGGTAAGGCTACCATGGACTGTAATGATGTTTTATGGCAAAGGTGGTATGTTAATAGGAGTCATGGAGTACTGTGACGCTGTGAATTGGACCAGTGGGGAAACAAGAGGTGTTTTTTGGCACGATGGGTATTATTGGTTTTGAATGGTAAGGTTGATCATGCCCACTACACTGTGTGATGGGGGATCATGTTGGACACTATTTACTTGCCTAGGTGGCCCTAGAGGATTGAATGGTGATATTTGGGGGTTAGTCCCCCTATGGTCAGGTAAAGGGTTCTAGAAGATCCCTAGGTTTTGATTTTGTGGAGTGAGGGGGTTTGAAACCTGGATGGTACCCCTGTCAATTAGGTCTTGGACTTGGTCACAGAAAGAGTGACAAGAATCGATATCATGGTTGCATTATCGATGGTATTGGTAGAAGTCTTGCTCGTTGTATCCATAAGGATTAGGTTGATTTGGATCCAATGGTTGGATCTCGAGTAATATGATGCAGTGTCCCTCATATAATCTTTGGAAGAGGGCTGGTAATGGTTTGGAAAGTGGTGTGAGGTTGCACTGTTAGGCCTTTGGGTGTATGCTGTGAGGCTACTAAGGCTTTTATAATGGGGAGGCATACTGGTTTAAAATATTTTTCATTGAGTAAGAGGGGGTTGTGGAACCAGTGTGGGTGCTAAGGTAGTAGCTACCACTTGATTGATTTGTGGTGGTCAAGGAAAGGGTTGGTTGGGAGTATTTTTCTTAAAACAAAAGTTAGAATTGTAGTTGGGCTTATGTCTTAATTTAATCTTACCTTACTGGACCTTGATGTCCTCAATTACTTTGGTTTGGACAATGGATTCTTCAAAGGTATGGCTTTTATGAAGCTATAGGGAGGTGTAAATGTGTTTGTGGTAACTCTTGGAAAAGAGTGTCACTAGCTTAGTGGTAGGGAGGCTATGGGTGAGGTCATGGATGATCGATATCCATCTTGATATAAATCCGGTTAAGGTTTCATCATCAACCTATCGTAAGGTGTAGACATCTAAGAAGTTAGTCTTATTTTTTATATTTATGGAGAAGTGATCTTAAAAGGAGTTGGACAACTGTTTGAAGGTATATAGCCTATGGCATGGGAGCATGTTATACCAGTCTTAGGCTTGTCCCACAAGTGAGAGGGAGAAGGTACTTAACATAAGGGGTTTGCTACTATGAAGCTAGTAGCAAGCTAAGCAATAGTTACTGACGTGTTCTCTAAGATCTTCCTTACCTTTTTACTTATCGAACTTTGGGATCTCAAAGCAATAGGGGTAACGTGGTATAGGAACTGATGGATGAATTGGCTCACAATAGAGTTCATCATATATTGGTTTTTATGGTCTGTAACTGGTTGTGTTTAGGTTTAACATCTTAACTTCATATCATAGGAGCTTAAGCTCAGGTTTTAAGGGTGTGGAGGACTATGCTAAGGTGGGTTGAGCCTGGGAATGAGGTGGGTATTTAAGTTTTTCTTCCCAATACTAAGGGGAGAAGTGTGAAAACTAGTCCTAGTAAGGTTGCTTCTGGGCGACATATGATATCGTGGCTGGTGGGACACTAGGCTGTGGAATAGATGTTTGTTGGGGATAGTAGTATTGTTATTGTGGGATGTGTTGTTATGGCATGGGTACCTATTGGGTAAGATCCTGTTGTAATGGTTGGGTCGTAGGCGGTGATGACCATAAAGGGGGAGGCATAAATAATGTAGATCCAGTAGGTAATGGTGGAGGTATCAAGGCTACCAGTGATAGGGGTGGTCAATATTGTGATTTCTAATCAAAAGAATCTAAATATTAATTGCAAAAGAGTTACAATTTATAGTTCAAGAAGAACTAGAAAATAGAACTATATGGTTGGAAAGATTTGTTCCCATGATCATCCATCTAAATAGCGAGATAACTCACCTATACATTAGGAATATCTAACTTACTTCCTATTTGCTCTCAAATCCAAACTAACTTCTAATTTATCAAAAAATAATCCAAATATTACCTTAATACTAAGATACTTAGGATAATGTTGAATATTCCAACATTCTCCCCCTTGATGCTAAATACACTCATGCAAGAGTTCTTTAAGAATCACAAATTTGGAAGAAAACATTTATCTTACGTTTCCTCCAATATGGAATCACAAAATCAAAAATTGCAAAAAACTTGTGATGGCACTCCTTCCACTTTTCATGTGAAATATCCTTCATCTTTGATGTTGCTCCTTCATAATGCAAATGCTTGAGTGCCTTATTTTTTTTATTAGCTCTCCCTTCAACAAAAGTATATCCTCTTGTGGTTTTCAACAACCATTCTCTTACATATTTATCATTATGGTCATTAAACCATGCTCTCACATCTTGATTTTTTACATCTTCAACATTAGAGAAAACTCCACATGAGGATGTACAATTAATCATATCACATAGATTATTATACCATACAACTTTTTCACATATTTCTACATAAAATATCACAACAAATATGGCCATATAAATACCAACTACATATGCAACATAAAGTTTCTCCTCATACAAATATTCTCTCAAAACAATGACTTTACAATAATCCTTCTCCCAAGGAATTTTGAACACATAATTTTGATCCATGTGACCCAAGTTCTCCATCACCGTCTTCTCTCCAAGAAGACTCTTCATCAAATTTGTCTCAATGAGACAATTGCCTCTGAATAATGCCTTTGGAATACATTCTCCTTTCTTTTCATTCCTACTCACAAAAAACAAATCATTAATCATAAGAACATTACCTTTAGTATGAGTAGATTTGGTGCTTCCCATAAAGCTATTTTGTAGCAGTTCTCATTCTTTGTATGATGTTTCAATATCAACTATCAACTCTTCACTAAGAGTTCTCCTCCTTTGTTCAATCCATGTTGGTGTGTTAAAACACCATTCATCCAAGCAATCATACATTGTTGCCTTTTCAAGACAACTCTTTTTCTGCAATGTAGTCACTCCAAGTGAGTGATCTTCATCCACAATTGCCTCTTCAATACAATTATCAATATCAATTGATGATGCCTCCATTAAATCATGAATTCCATTAATGACTATCTCATTGTTTTATATCTCCTCCTTGAGATAGTCTTTCTCATAATTTTCTTTTCCATTTATTATTTCAGCCTTGAGATAATCTTCATTATAGAGCATGAAACGTATTCCCTTCATCTCTTCTTCCTCTTATACACTTGGGTAATAATTCTACATAACTTCATTTGCTCTTTCAAGAGAGCACACATCCATTCCAAGTGAATGGTCTTCAAGATAAGTGAGCCAATGGTCTTCCATGAAAAATGCTTCTCCATCATCATCCCACAAAACTTCTTTATTCTCCTCCATGAGAACTGTAGGTGCATTCTCCAAAATACACTCTCCATTTGTCTCCTCCATGAGACATTTTTCATCATACACCACCTCATATAGGTGATTTATAAGCAAGGAACACTTCAATGTGAGTGTTGCTCTTCCTTCTTCTGGGATTGGTTATTCAAGAAATCCATCATCCACTTTGGAGTGGTCTTCACAATAAACATCATTCCCATAGAATGATATTTCAATAATAAGAGATTCATCCTATTTTTCATCAATACAATTTTGTTTTTCATCATCATATTCTCCCTCTAAAGGAAAGTATTGATAATTTTCATCATATTCTCCTTCTAAAATAGAGAATTGATACTTACAAGTTTCCATGCCTTCACAAGTAATGTCTTCATCAATGAGAGTCTCCCATGGTTGCTCAAAACAATCTTCAGATGAGTCTTCATAAGACTCTCCAAAAGGTTCCCTCTTGAAACAATCTTCATCATAACTCTCTTCAATGAGAATTGTACATGGCTCCTTCTCATCCTCTTCTCCATGAAGGGATTCTTTACTCTCTTTCACACAAGGCTCTTCTTCAAATATGTCTTCCTCTTCAAGAAATAATTCTCCATTACAAAGCATGTCTTCATATGAGTCTTTACAAGACTCTTCAAAAACTCCTTCAAAAGGATCTAATTCAAAAACTTCTTCAAGGAAGCAAGGCTCCTCCTTGCTTAAACAATCTTCATGATTGTCACACATGGCTTTATGGGTGTCCTCATCAAACCCATAAGCATCCTTCAACACTTTCCATGCCATTGTAGCTGATCTATAATTGGCTATGAGAGGAAAAACACTCTTTTCCATTCCTCTCCTCAAATCCATAAGGGCTAAGAAATTTTCATATTGCTTCCCTTTCATCTCTTTTCTCTCCTCTTCTTGTAGCTTGTTCCAAGTGGGTTCATCATATCCTTCTTCTACAATGCTCCAAAGTTATTTGGCCATCAAGAAGGTTTTCATCCTTATTCTCCAATAACCATAATCTTCATTTAAACTTGGCACCTTCATGTTTTCCATCACAATACTTAGCTCTACAAAATTCTAGCTCAACAAATATTTTATTCTTCAAGAACGGTCGACTCCACAAATAAGGTAAGATTCTTACAAAAGAATATTATAGATTTAAATCAAATCTCACTCTATCAATTCTCTTAGAGATGTCTTGCTCTACTTCCATCGGTTCACCTATCTCTGCATTGACAAAATTATCTGCTATAGAATCACTGTTATCACTAACAATTACAAGTTCATGAGAATGTGGTTCTGGCTCCACTAGTTCAATCGAATCACTGTCACTGATATGAATGATTTTAGGTACCTATGGTGCAATTTCAATAGATATGAACTGGTTAGATTCAAACTCCTCAGGTTCGTAATCTGTATCCTCACTATCACTTGGAGTGGGTCTGCTATCTAAAGAGTTGTTATCTTTAGAATCACCATCGTAACCAGCATCAGGTATTCTCTGGTTTGCAATTACAAAATTTTGAAGCTGACTCAAGACGGTATTGAGACCATACAAATGCACTCTTTCATCAAATGCTTTAGGGGTCTCTCTGTCCAAAAGAGAATGAAGAGCAAAATAACATCCATTTGACCTTATCATAAGTCTTCTTACTAGCAATAAAAGTAGTATATCTCTCTATTTTCACAACATATACCCCTCTCAAAAATCAAATTTAGGCCCCTGAAAGGGGTTCCAAGGGGCAGTGTCGGAAGTGTTAAATGGGCGTGTCGGAAGGCTCCCATTGTCCCTTCACTGCAAAATCTCCTTTTGTTTTGCAACTTAAACAATTGGCTTTGATTTTAAAAATTGCAAAAATAAAATTCTTATCAAAAGTTTAATTAATAATAAAATTTATTTAACTAAAAAATCATTAATTTAAAAAAAATGATTTTTTTAATTAAACTAATATTAAATTATTAAAAATAATTGATAAACTTTTAAATATATTTGCAAAATAAAATGTTTACCTTCGGTGGGATTGGATCTCCCAACCTCCTTTTTCACTATGCCTTAGCGCGCGGGCTGATGCCAGTCCGACTATCCTTATCGATGAGACTTAAAAAACACAAGGAGCATCTCATTGTTCTTTGTCAGGTTCTAATCCTTCGCCATGGTTCTAATCGCAGGTTCTTCTCTGCAGCTCCCAGCGCTCCGTAATGTCAACGTACTTTTTAAATAAAAACACACTTTCATGTCCACCGTAGAATAGCACATTGACATGCAAGTTGTGGTCTTCTACAGCAATGTCTTCCTTTGGCGCTATCTTCGCTGGCATGACTCCAATCAGAATGTCACAGACTCCTAGTCTCCTCCATGAATGTCTTTTCTATAGCGCACTTTTGTAAGACATCCAACGCGCGGTCTCCTTTGATACGTTGTCTTTAGATAAAACAACACATACGTCATCTTTTCACAGACTCCTTGTCAACTCTTCTCTTATTTGAGATAAATACAAATGATTTCAATGACATCCCTTCAATGAAAGACTCATATTCAATATGTTGCTGCCTTCCACGATTCACAGAGCTCGTCACGTATGGTGAACTAATGTCTCTTTTGATGGTCACCTTCATCTAATATTTTTCATACATCTAAGTAGGTAACACATCCATCTTTTCTGCACTTTACCTCATGCCAAAAACCTTACAAAACATTCAGTCTTCCCGTATTCATAGGAAAGTGTGCTAATCACAAGCTCACTAAGTGCGCAGCCAATCAAAAGCTCACTGCACATTTTTTTTACTTTCACAGGCTCCTTGCAATCGTCACAGGTTGTCTCTACGTCTTACACGCAAGCGTCACATGCCTCCAACATAGGTCTGGTGGCTCTTCAGCATGGATCAAGATTTCTCAAATCACATTACACAGTAATTTAAAATATTCACTCTTGTTGGACATCCACTGTCTTCCACCAGTCAGAATCCTCACGGCTCGACTTTTGTTACAGCAGCTTGCGATCCTCGACCTTCAACAATGAACCAAATCTCAGCGATAAAGTACATCACATATTCTCTGAACACAGCCAACTCACGTAGCATGTCCTACAATGTTTTTTTTTAACACACAGATATCCAAGATGTCTCCTCTGGATATCTCCAAGACCGATAATGAATTTGTAGCAAAATGACATCTCACGACCAATCAAATCGTGTAGGACGTTTGTCGTATTTTTCTCTCCTCTCATGATCTATGAATATACAAAAACATCTTCTAATTTTAGTGTAGTTATCACAATGCAGATGTCTTTTCAACAAGCAAAATCAGCTATGTTTATAGCAAATAGCTACAGTGATGTCTCAGTTTCACCTCACTCATAGCAAGGTCAGCTGCATTGGATTTTTTAATGCATCAATACGTTTTCAAACCCAACTACTCTGGATTGTTCTTAGCATCAATACGCAGTAGTCAAAAAACACAGATCTACTACACTAGATTGATCTCACAGCATTTGTGATGAGTAATCATAAGCTTGAAGCAAATCTCTCGTAGCTCTAGCTCTGATACCAATTGAGAGTTCTAATCAAAATAATCTGAATATTACTTGCAAAAGAGTTACAATTTATAGTTCAAAAAGAACTAGAAATAGAACTATATGGTTGGAAAGATTTGTTCCCATGATCATCCACCTAAATAGCGAGATAACTCACCTATACATTAGGAATATCTAACTTACTTCCTATTTTCTCTCAAAGCCAAACTAACTTCTAATTTATCAAAAACTAATCCAAATATTACCTTAATACTAAGATACTTAGGATAATGTTGAATATTCCAACAAAGATGAGGTTTCAAAGGATGGGACCTGTCTCTGTCCCAAAGGGTGGGAGGTGGAAAAACTAAACTATGTAGAGTAGCCTGGAGAGGTAGGAGTGTAGGTTGCGGGTCTTGATCCGTATGTGGGAAGAAGACTAGTAGTTGGGGCCTAAAAAGGAGGAGGAGGAGGTAACCTAAATGTCAATGTAGATGAATTTTGAGCAAAGGATTAGGTAGGGTACATTCTAGACATCTGAGATGGAGGCAAAAATGATGAGGGGGATTGAGGGTAAGCTTCTAGGGTAGGAGCTTGGGAAGATGGAGTGAGGAATTCATCCACTCTTGATTGGGTGTGAGTTATTGGTTGTTTTTGTTGATATTGCTTGGTTTGGGTTTGAATATGTGACTATGATAGGACCTCAAAGATTGGGAAAAAAGGTGATTGGGATGATGATGGTTGAGACTCTTGAGATGAGTATGGGTGTGATGTTTGAAAGGGTGTTTGTTGCTCCTATAAGGAGGGTTGCTATTGTGTGGTTTGGAATGATGGCATTTGGGTACATATGGCAGAGGAGGAAGGGTCTGAGATAATTCCTACAGTAGGGATGAATAATGCAACCTAGGGGTGAGTGCAGTTCAATAGGGAGGAGTCATTCTCAAAGAGAGATTGAGATAAACTTTGGAATAAAGTGTGTGAAGGTGGGGACGTAGGTGGAGTCTCCTCATATATGGTGAAGAATGGGTTAGGTTGTCCTGGAGCAGTGTATATCACATGATCGTAGAACATGACGGGTGGATTAGGCAATGATATAGGGAAAAAGAGAGGATAATCTTCTGTGAGTGGACCAATTGGTTCATCCAAACCCCATAAGGGGGACGGAGGTCCAAGGTTCAAATCTCGAGCCTCACCGGACTAAACTCTTGTCCCTTTCCTAGTGCTTTCAGTGGCATAAAAGGTTTAAAATGATTGTGGGATGGCGGTTATAGGGGCGGACTACGCGAAGATCTATGTGGTGGATTTCGGGGCAGACATCGTAGAATACTGTGGCGGCCATAAAATTTGGACATCTTGCTTGGATTCGTGGTAGCTATCGATTCCACCATGTTAAAAAAAAAAAATCTTCTTTGAGTGAAGTGGCAAGGGCTTCACTCAAAGTGGAAATCTCACCGTGAGCCATAGTGTGTCTATAGCATGGATTAAACTCTATGAGTGGATCGGGTGTGCATGTGGACTTCCCCTTCATGATCAAAGGAGGAGGGATGACTTGACTAAAATGGGTGCTAGGTGCCTCCTCTATAGGGCATGATTTCTTGCGCACACGACTACGGGTAACAACAGGCATGATGATGTATGTCATACCGTGAAGTTTTAGAATCACACAGAAACTGGAATAGGCCACTTTGTGGTCACTTGGTGCCAGTTGGAGGTGCATGTGGTACGTTGTCTATCTTCTTTGATCCCTATTGACCTTTGAATAGACTTGGCTCTCCTTTTGCCATTTGGATGCTTGTAGTTGGTTAGTTTTGTGTGCTCAGTTTACATTTTTTTTGTTTGTGGTAAACTAATATCCCACATTGATGATGTGGGAGGTTGAGTACAATATAAAGGGGAAGGTGCTCACCTTAATGAGTGACCACCACTCAGTGGTCAAGGAGCCACTGATTAAGAGCCACCCTATGCCAGTTTTGGGTACATTTATTTAAACATGTGTTATGTATCAATTGGTCAACCGATCAACGTTGAATTGGTCAAGTGGTCAACATTGACTTGGTCAATTAGTCAACTAGTTAATGGGAGACAGACATTGGGAGATAGGTGTTGGGAAATAAGCGTTGGGAGATAGGTGTTTTGCATACTAGGATACAAGCACTAGGAGACAAGCACTGGGAGACAAGCACCGTGCATCCTATTGTTGGGAGATAGGTTCTTCTTCTGCATACTAGGAGATAGGCATTGGGACATAGGTGTTGGGAGATAGGCACTTCCTTTTTATTGGGATACAAGCATTGGAAGACAGGCACCAACTTGTCATTGGGATACAAGTGCCTACCTATACCATTTATCGTAGTTCTCTTCAAGATGTATTCATGCATTGTCAGGTCTAAATGATACATTGACTCTAAAATGCCAAATTAGTAGAAAAAACCTACATCTACGCATATTTTTCCTCTAAAAACACAAGTGAAGCATAATAATTCATTTTCTATTAATTATAAGCAAAATTTATATAAAAATACATCTCTAATGCTAATTAAACTAGTAATGATGTCCTTATAAATGTAAATAAAATAAGCATTTTTGGTGCTCATCATCCCCCCATGTTGAATATTTGACATGTCCTCATGTCACACTCCCCTAGTACATTTTTTTTCATAGTATCTACCTCGGTGCTATTATCTGTGAATGCATGTGCTGGTGTTCAGAATGCACTTTCCTCGAGCTTGGGCTTAGGCATTTTTTTTGGCATTGGCTACCTTGATCCCTATCCTGAATAGTCCATGGCAAAAGAATATTTCTCATTGGTGCTGAGAACAGGTGGAAAGGACATCTGTCAACAAGGATGAGTTTTTTCACGTTGGCTACCTTGAGCCCTATCCTAAACAGTCCATGACAAAAGAATATTTCTCATTGGTGCTGGAAATAGGTGAAAAGGAAATCTATCAACAAGGATGAATTTTTTTTCAATGAGCATGTTTTTGTGCTCATTATGTCCCCCCATGCCGAATATTTGATATGTCCTCATGTCACACTCCCTCGGTATATTTTTTTTTAATGAGCATGTTTTTGTGCTCATTATGCCCCCATGCCCAATATGTTGACATGTCCTCATGTCACATACCCCTTGTATGTGTGTTGTGATTGTGCTTCATCGAGCTGAGGCACTATCCACATTTTTTTTTGAGATGTGTGCCTAGGGTAGTGATATCCATTGCACTTCTTGTCATACCTAATGCATGCCATGTGGCTGAATTCTAATGGGGGATTTGGTCAAGAGAAATGTGGGGGCACATACTGGTATTAACATAGAAATGATTTCAAGATAACTATGCATATAATTAACAAAAAACTCAATACATACCTGGGTGAATTTCATGAAACATGATGTGTATGATGCCCGATGGTGAAAATGATTGCATGCATCTTGTAATCATCATGTACCAAAACATGAGGATGTCATGGCATTCTTCATGTAGAGTTATTTGAGATATATATATATTTTTATTAGCATGTTTTTGTGTTCATCATGCCCCTCCATGCCAAATATTTGACATGTCCTCATGTCACACTCCCCTGGTACATTTTGTTTTCAATGAGCATGTTTTTGTGCTCATTATACCTCTCCATGCAGAATATTTGATATGTCCTCATGTCACACTCCCCCGGTATGTTTTTTTTCTTTTTCCAGTGAGCATGTTTTTGTGCTCATTATACCCTTCCATGTCGAAGATTTGAAATGTTCTCATGTCACACTCCCCCGATACATTATTTTTTCAATGAGCATGTTTTGTGCTCATTATGCTCCTCCATACCAAATATTTGACATGTCCTTATGTCACACTCCCTCGATACATTTTTTTTTTCAATGAGCATGTTTTTGTGCTCATTATGCCCCTCCATGCTGAATATTTGATATGTCCTCATGTCACACTCCCTTGGTACATTTTTTTTTGTCTGAATATGGGCATCGGTCCTCCTGGTGGAATATAGGCACCTTTGTGGTGGCCCAAATATCAGTGCCTTACTCCAAGTGAGAGGAAGAGACCTTTGCATTGGTCTGAATGTAGGCACCACCTTCTAGGTGGGAAGTAGGTACCTTTTTCCACATCGCTACACTCCTAGAAATAGGGAAAAAATGTAGGGCATCGAGAGCCTATGCTTGATAGGCCTAGTTTTACCTGGCTACCTACACATTGCATTCAAGGTCGCATGTCCTACCAAAAATAAACACATGTAAAACATAAAATAGGAATTGTGGATCTTATGCCTGATAGGCCTATTTTTCCCAAGATGCCTACAGATTGCCTTCAGGGCACGTAATCCTACAAAACAAAACAAAACACAAATTTAAGAAAATTTATGTTAAGCAAAACAGGTCCCATGCCTCTTTTCCTCAATTTTTTTCGTCTCTATCTATTTTTTCACATATCTTTTGTTTTATTTCTTCCACAATGAACACATGAGAATTCATCAAACTGTTGATATGGTTTTGAAATATGGGGTCTCCCCCATGCCTATGTCTGATTTGATATCACAAATGTGAGGCACATGGTAAGGTCCATCACTTCACAAAATCCCCATATCCAATTCTTTATTCGACATGATTTTGTTTTAGGAAATTAGGATGAAGCGGCACTTTCTTGTAGGCCCAGTTACCTTGGATGTCTACAGTATGCATTGCACTTCATGCTACCCTACATAACATAACAAAATAAAAAATAAAAAATAAAAATCTAAACTAATGGTGTTAAAAAAATAAATAAACTATTTTTTTAATTATTATTAAACACTATAATAGTGTTCATCATGTTGTTGATTGTAATATTGAAGGTGGGGTCTCCCCCATGCTTGCAATCAAGCTATATTCTATAATTTGGGGCTTATGATAAGATCTTAGTCTATGTCAAAATTTTGATATGACTAAGTCTTCATTTGTCCCATCCCCTACTTCATCCAACACTATGATACATTGCAACATGGGAAGAGCATCTTCCTCGATGACCTCAAAACTAGACTCTTCCAACTCATTGGTAGATTGTGCAAGCAGGAAAATGACTATGTTTTTTACAGTTTTTTTGTTAAATGTTATTTTTCCTACTCTAAAACTAATATTAGCATTAAAATTCACCAAAGTGTTGAGAAATGTTAAGCCTGCAATTTTTATCATTAAAATTGGGCTTTTGAGACAGGTTTTATCTAATATTAAATCAACATGTTGACCTATCACCTTCACTATTTTTTACTATGGTTCCCATCTCGGTTTCTTGAGGCATAAATCCCTAATGGATTCTTTGTAATAAATACATATTTGATAGTTTAAGGAATGGTAACAGTAAAAAATTTTAACTGTTCCATAATATCAAACTTGGGTTGTATCATTTTTCTAATTTCTCTCAACCTTTAGGGATACAATGGAAGTACTTCATTGTTTGATTTTTCAACAACACAATTATTTTCTACTTCTATACTAATATGGTACATCGGGTTCATTCTTGCAACTACTTGATAAGTTGGTGAATTTAAATTGTTGCTACGTAGATTTGGCTTTGGTTGTACTGATAACTATTTTGGTCTTGTGGTAGGTGGAGCTAGTAATCTAGGATGTCCTGATGGTTGTGTCTATGGAAGTGGATCCACGAAGTAAATTTCTACTTCTTCTAGGTCTTCTTTTATGATTGCTATTTTTGGACACAACCTGGTCTTATGATCCAAGTGACAGATTCCACAGACTCTCACTTTGCTTTCTAGACATTTATTTTTTTCATGATTTTTTCTACACCTTAAGTAGAAAGAGACAAACATTGCTTCTATTTCTTGCTTCTGGAATGTGTCTGATTGTAAAGCAAGAGATGAAAAATATTATTTTTTATACCTTTGAGCAACATTCCTATTTCTTCCTTGATTATGGAGGCTATTATTCCTCATGTTGGCAGTTTTTCATTTTTCTCAAAATAATTCTAGAATAGTTGTTGAATTTCCCCCATCGATGTCATCTTGGTCACTAAATTATTCTGTATAATGATTTTTCATGCTCACGTGACTCAAGTGGAGGGAATTTTCTCTTTGATAAATACTTCTAGAATATCCTAAGCTTGTGGCTTTGAGGTGTCTTTTATTCTCTTAATAAATTATCCGTTGGATTTTCTAGGCCTTTGGTGGACTCATGCTTCTCAAATAGGGGATCTATAGGTAAGGTAATATGAATGTGTTTTTTCAAACTAACTAACCTATGGATCTTAACACTACAATTTTGACACTCCTCGACAACAACACCAAAATGGTGAGTAGAAATTATTTTTTAAAACTATCATTTCCTTTCCATTAATTATCAATCCGGTAGTTCATAAACTTGTGAGTGCCATACACAGTATATGCCTGTAGTGTGGGGAATGAGTCCCTTTGTACCTATTGGTTTTGTGGGGGAGTTTTTGTTCATATATTTTCAGTTCATCCAACCCAACAAAACTAATTGCAAAATCTATATATATATATATATATAAACACACAACTAAAATTAAGATGTTGGAAATAAACATGTGGTTGGAAAATAAATTGTTGGAAATAAACATGTGGTTGGAAAATAAATTGTTGGAAATAAACACACTGGAAAAAATGAATAAATAAAGCAAAAAATTGCATAAATAAATAAAGTAGAAAAAATTCACACGACATAAATAAATGAAAGTAGAAATAGGGGAGGATTACTGCCTAGAGTGGGCCCAATATCTTGCAGATGGTCCACCCAGTTGACTACGTAAAAGTCACTCTTTTAGTCCACATGAATGAAAATACTCAAAAACTTTATTAATAAATTATACAGTACAATTGGAGATTTTGAATTTGCTAATTGACTTCTTCTTAGGAATGGTCTACATTTTTATATAGAACGCAACCAATCCTATTACAAAAATAGCTTGTTCTATTTTAATCACACAACATGATTTGCTACGACCGTTTCATGCATAGTTGTTATTTTCTTCTATTAAAAGCACGACCATTTGATTTTAATCACCAAAGGATAAGCTCAATGCTCCTTAGGTGTATACAACAAACTACTTCTAAAAATGGCTTTTATTAAAAACTACATGGTCAACCGATCAACCATCAATATTTAGAATATAAGTGCTTATTCTATTTTAACCATAATTCATGATTTAAATATGCATAGATAAGAATGATTCTCCCTTATATTTTTGCAACAACTTCCTTAAAAATTGCATGGTCAATTGGTCAACCAGTCAACGTTGAATTGGTCAACCGATCAATGTTGAATTGGTCAACTGATCAACATTGACTTGGTCAATTAGTCCACTAGTCAATAGGAGACAGACGATGGGAGACAAGCATTGGAAGATAGGTATTCTGCATACTAGGAGACAAGTACCATCCATCCTATTTTCAAGAGATAGGTGCTTGTTGTGCATGCTAGAAGATAGGCACTGGGAGATAGGTGTCGAGAGACAAGTATTTTGCATAATAGGAGACAGGCACTTCCTTTTCATTGGGATATAGATATTGGGAGATAGGTGCAAGCCTATCATTGGGATACAGGTACCTACTTGTACCATTCACTGTAGTTCTCTTCAAAATGTGTTCGTGCATTATCAGGTTTGAATGAGATATTGACTCAAAAATGCCAAATTAGTAGCAAAAACCTGCATCTACGCATATTTTCCACTAAAAACACCAGTCAAGCATAATACTTCATTTTCTACTAATTATAAGTAAAATTTAAATAAAAATACATCTCTAATTCTAATTAAACCAGTAATAATACCCTTATAAATATAAATAAAATGAGCATTTTTGGTGCTCATTAATAGTTACTGGCCTACCATGCATAGGGGAATGAATGTACAAGGGTGACAAAATAGAATTGTGTACCCAAATAGTTTTTGGCTAACCAATGACACAATTGATGCACTCAGGGTTGCCAAAACAATACCTACCAAATGAATGAAAATTTGTATTCAAGCAATTGACTTGATTATTAACTTGTAGTGGGTAGTACTCATTTTTCCATACAAATCATCTCTAATTCTTGAACCATTTACGATATGGTAACCTAATAAACATCTCATTCAACCTTACGAGTTCTCTGCAAGATAAATTCAATAAATACATGGTAGGTACGTATACTGCATTGGCTCACCATAGGCTCATTTCAGCCCTAGTGTGATAGGTGAAAAGGTAGTCAGCTGCACCACCACTACTAGATGCCATAGAAGAACAAGTTGTAGAAGAATTATCAGAATAATAGGAGCAATGTTAGGATGAACCCATTGAAGAAGCAGAGTTGCCTACCTCCTAACATAATAGTTAAAATAATGAGGAGGTAAAGCAACCAACATTGAGCTCAATATGGTCAACATCACCTCCTATACCCAAGTATGAAGTAGATGTAGGTACATCTATAAATTTGATGGAAGAATATTACACCTTGGAAAATGCACAGGCTACACAAGTTCTGCAAGGTATGTCTTATGTTGTGGTACCCTGTAGTAGGTCACCTGAAGAAGACCTCCATGACCAATTGTTGGAGACACAGGAAAAATTCTCCTACTAGGAGGATAAATATAAAGTAGTACAAATAAAATTTAAAGCATATCAACAAGTGGCCACTACTAAATAACAATAATTAGAGGACAGTATGTAATAATTGAGGAATTACTCAATGATAAGGAGAACATAGTGGATGTTATCATTCAAACATATTGGGATATAAACCCGTAATTATCTTCCAAGGACTCTAAAGAGGTCACCTCTATAGGAGTATACCAGTTTGATGCCATGTGATCCTCATCAAATACCTAGCAATCTAAGGTAGGGGACACACTAGCTTAATCATAGATGACATTCATAGCAAACACAATGGAGGGACAAAAAAGTGCTATAGCTCAAAAAGGGCCAATGATAATAGATATCTTAGAGAGTTAGATCACCCAACATGAAGGAGAGTCATCTACATCTGATCCATTTGTAGAGAATTCTATGGATGACCAGTCTGCAAAGCATGTTGTGGCTGATCATTCCAAGTGACATCCTAAAATTGATCATTCTAAAGGTCAACCTGAGGTTGATCAACTTGGAGAACAACATGCATCATACCATCCTAAATTATAACACTCTACATCAAATCATTTGGTAGAATATTTTGTACAAATTCACCCTACAATAGAGTCCTCTAAGCACACAATGGGGGATGACCTACAGTCATTACCCCAAGAAGAACATCTTGTACCCACTTTTTAAGCTTCTTCAAGTTCGATATACAACAACAAGAAAATATGGGAAAGATATAGTATGCCACCCTAGCATAGTGTCACAAGCTAAATAAGAAGGCATATTATAACCCATATTATAATGAGAAATGGGTTGAATGCATGGAATCATTTAAAGCCCTCCAACTACAATGATTGAATACAAAGAAAATCTAAAGTGGGCCAAAGCAATTAGGTAGCCTAAAAAGCAGATAAAAAGAGAACCAGGCACTTTCATAAACCTAGCAATCATAGAATCGATAAAGTAATCACTCACTCTTGTTGATGAACATCCTAGTCTTATATTCCCAATAGCACCATCTATGATGGAATATTTTTTTCAAATTGGACTATTCAAAAAAGAGTCCATGTGGCTAAGCATAGGAAAAATAGGGTAGATGTTATCCCTAGAGTTAGAGGAATTCAATTATGATAAATCCAAATATGAAGAAACACTAATAGGGGATCCACAGTCAACAACCTTATCGAAAGTTCAACTTGCTAACACATCATATCTAGAGCCTTGGGAGACTCTAGATGTTGATGAAGCAGTGCCCCTATCCAAGGATCATTTCCTATGGTAGCAAATAGAGATAGAGCTTCAATGAGGAAGGGTCATCCTTGCTCAACATCCACCACAAATAGTCCCTAGGCAACATAATAGAGGTAAATGAGGTAGGTTATGAGAGAGAAATAGAGTAAGGGGAAATGCTTAGGCCCAAGGGCAACGTAATCAAAATAGAACATGATGGCAGAATACAACATGAGGACATGTCATGAAGTAGGCATGGGGGTATTATGAGCACATAAAATGCTTATTTATTTATATTTGAGGATATTGTACTGGTTTAAATGCATTTTTGTATGACTATTACACATAATTAATGAGAAAATATGGTACTTATACTTCATTGGTGTTTTTAGTTGTATATGTGTAGTTACAGGTATTTGCTAATTCTTTTACATTTCAGAGTAGAATATAAGGAGGAAGAAGAAGAAGATCCATATTGAAGGCTAAAGTCTTCAATACCCAAATAATGTAATACAGGGTGTGTTAGAAATAGAGTCTATTCCATCATTTGGGTTATGTAAATGTATCGTCCAAGGTCCATATTTATATTACTTTATGCAATATAATCAATGCACAAGTGTCAATGTGTAATTTGTCCCTTGCATAGCTAGATAGAGTATTGGCCAAGTATCCTATTTTGCCTATATAAGGATGGCCTCTTAGATAGATAGATATAAATTTATAGATACAGATAGATTCAAGGGAAATAGTGTAGCTTAGTTATGTGTGTGACACCATCCATGGTGATGGGTGCAATGTAGTTCAGTAGCTTTATAATGGAGTGTTCATTTCCTCCATAGCTACATTGTAATATTTTATATCATTTCTATTTATTGCATATTTTAGTCATCTAGAAGATTTGCTTTCTTTCATATTATTATGCATCTTGTGATTGATATCTCCCAGTGCTTACTTCATCAAAAGCTAACATCAATACTAGCATAAGCTACTATCATGGGCCTAAACTTAAAATTTTAAATTCTACACTCCAAACATTGAACTCTAATATATTATGCAAAAGGATACTTGATACTTAAATAATAAAACCAATTTTTTTATTGATCATAAACTCTAAACTCCAAACTTTGAATAAAATAAACTCCAAACTCTAAACTTTGAACTCCAAACCATCGATAAAAGTTGAACCATAAGTCATTCTGGAAGGTAAACTATTTCATCTTTTGATATTATATCTTCTTGACCCATATATCCTATTTTATAAAGGAATGTTTTTGGGTATAACAAAGATAAATTATAAGGGAAGCATTAGTCCTTGTCTCAATACTAATATTAGTGAGTGCACCCATGTGTTAGACTTATGACCAGTAACAATTTATCTCTATATAGGTGTCTGATAATGCCATCACATTCTTTCTCAATAATGCGACTATTGAGTGAATATTTTGCCCTATTGCAAAATGATCACCACAAATAGAGTATTGAATTGAAAACTCTCTCTTGCAAAGAAATTAAATGAGACTCATTCATTTCTCCAAGTTTTTTGTAAGCAAACATTCATATAAAATAAAACATGTATACCAGAATAACTCAAAACTTGCAAGTGATAGTTAACAAGGGACCTTTACGGTTCCTTTCAAACATTGCTTAGTAATCACGACCTTCAAAACTTCCAAAGTGCAAAATATTTGTTCCTTTTAGTGCTCTTGATATTAAAATAGTCTACCTTGAACCCCAATTAGTAGACTCTTTTATCTTCAAATTAGCATTTGTCTTTCTTGTTTGATAGAAGAAATGCTCAGGTCACTACCCTTGCCTTGGCCTACACAGAAACCATGACCCTTGAGCAATAATGAACTCACTAGGATGGGGGTTATCTCAATGTCTTGGGATGGCACAATATGGTCCATACAACCAATTCACCTTGATGAATCAGGTAATGGCACCACAAGTCCCAACAATGAACAATTTCCAACAATCGAGTCCATTGGTGCAAGCGTATTCACCATTTCCCGCTTTGCCTAACGCATCCATCCCACCACCAGCCATATTGCCAAACAATCATATGACCATGCCAGGGTTCAGCATGCTTAAAAATTAGTTGACCATACCTGGATTCAGTGCAATTAATACCCAAAACCCAATAGCTTATCCTTTGATCACATTGCTTCAAAGTGTGAATCCTAGATGGAACCAAAATACTCAGAGTCAAGCCATTGTGCCCTCCTTCTAGTGCCAAAATAATGAGTGAATATTTTTCCCTATTGCAAAATATTCACTCAACATTTTTGGCGCTAGAAGGAGGGCCTTCTTTATTGCTTTGTGATTTAGATCTTTCTAACGGTTAACGTGGTCAGTTTTGTTTCCACCTTATTGTGCTTGCAGGTACAATATTTATTCAAGTGTTATTGTAAGTGATTTGTGAGAAGTCTTTTAGAGAGCTAGGGTTCCCAAGCTGGATCAACCTGAGTACATAGCTACTAGGTCTAAAACCACCGAGGAAACTATTTTCCAAAGTCTTTCTCCCAATCCTAGAAGACCAAGAAACAAAACTCAACAGATCGAAATCCCACCCAGTATACTTGAGCTAGGATCATCATTAGACTCAAGTACATCTAGTGGGCCTGCACCCACTATTTCTATTGCGATAGCTACATCAAGTGTATCTGTCCCTGTTACTACGATTACTATTGTTCCCGTAGGGTCATCATCATTGAATAACATGGCCCAACAACAACAACAACCACCTGCTCTTTGGTGTGGTGCGCAAAGCTCTCCCTTGAATATACCTGGGGATGTCCATGACTTACCTAGGCATATTGAAAGATCGCTACCCAAGTTCATACATGATGGTCCCATTACCACCGAAGAGCATGTCCAAATTTACAAAGATTACATGTTCAGACATGGGGTCACTCACGAAGACGTTGCGTGTCGAGTATTTCCTAATAGTTTGGACCATGTGGCTAACGAGTGGTACAAAAATCTTCCCGTAGGGTCCATTACTTTGTGGGCACAGTTGGAAGCTGCCTTCATTAGCCAATTTCGATTGTTATTAGATCCTTCCATCATCTATAACCTGTTTGTGTCCTGCAAATGGTTACCAAATGAGCCTATTAGGACGTTCAATGCTAGGTTCCAAAAGCTATACGTGAATGTAACTCGCCACTTTGTGGTAGATGCTGTTGTGGCTCTTCAATTATATTTTGGAGCCTTAGACCCTTTAACATCCTTGTTTGCTAGAAGAAATGCTCAGGTCACTACCCTTGCCTTGGCCTACACAGAAACCATGACCCTTGAGCAACAAATGAACTCACCAGGAGGGGGGTTACCTCAATGTCCTCAGATGGGATAATATGGTCCATACAGCCAATTCACCATGATGAATCAGGTAATGGCACCACAAGTCCCAACAATGAACAATTTCCAACAATCGGGTCCATTGGCGCAAGCGTATTCACCATTTCTCGCTTATCCTAACGCATCCATCCCACCACCAGCCATATTGCCAAACAATCATATGACCATGCCAGGGTTCAACATGCTTAACAATCAGTTGACCATGCCTGGATTCAATGCAATTAATACCCAAAGCCCAACAACTTATCCTTCGATCACACCGCTTCAAAGTGTGAATCTTGGATGGAACCAAAATACTCAGAGTCAAGCCATTGTGCCCATTCTAGAAGTGGCTAATGCTAGAAAGACATTTGGACCTAGAATCACAGCGCCCCAACCGCAAGGGCCTGAAGCCAGGATGGATAAGTTGGAAGAACAAATGGCCAAGTTGACAATCAACGTGGGAAACATGAATAAAAGTCTGGCACAATATTTCGGACATAACCGACCTCACAACCATAGAGGAAAGGGGCCATATAACACTCAACCCAATAATGGGCGAGTACCCAACCCCGTAGCTAATCAGGAAGATGCTTTGGAAGATTATGGTGAGTTGGAATCTTGTGATGATGAATTGCCACATTGTTGCCAAGGGAAGCAAGATGCTTTGGTAACTAAAGTTGTCCACATCCAAGAGAGTGAGGAAGAGGAGGATGTTGAGGTCTTAGGAGAAGAAGATGAAGAAACTTTGGAAGTCCAAGCCACTAGACGTTTTGGGAAAGGAAATCATCAGTATTACACAAGAAGTTCTAAGGATCCCAAAACTTCCTCCACTCCTCCAAACAACCCCTTACTTCCTCCTGATACAAAAGGTGAGGTTAATCCACCTCCTCCACCGACTGTGGAGAAGTCCAAGCCAGAGAAAAAAATGCCAAATTCGAAAAAACTCACTTATGACTTAGAAGAAGACATGAAGAGAAATAAGGCTAATATCTCGTTGTTCGAAGTAGCAAAACTTTTGGGTCAAGAGATAGGTTTACCGAAAGGATTGAACCCACCTAGTCAAGTCCATGAAGCTAAGGGTGTCGAGTCTCAATTGGTTCTAAAAAGGAAAGATGAGAAGTACCTCCCTTTCTCATAACCATCAGAATTGTAGGTAAAAATTTACACAATTGTTTGATAGATTCAGGTGCTTCGACCAACATCATGCCCCTGGAAATTTGCCAAAAGTTAGGACTCACACCAATCCCTTCTAAGAGCAAGGTGGTACAATTGGATAGATCTATGATGGATGCAGTTGGAGGTCTAAATGATGTCCTCATTCAGATTAACTCGGAACCTAGGGTTCAACATCACATAGATATATTGGTGCTTAATATTCCTACCAAATATGGAATGGTATTGGGAAGGGATTGGAGTAAAAATCTGAATGGGTATATTGTAACAGATTCTTCCCATATGTGGTTACCTTGGAGAGGAGTAGCAAATCAAATTTGGGTGGACAGTGAACCTAGACTCAAGGATATGATAACTGAATACAATAGACCCAACGAAATCCAATATGTTGAAACTGAATTAGGGGCCTATAGCTTGGACATAGAAGAAACTATCGTAGTACCTCAAAAGGAGAATTTTTCTTGTAACACTTCGAAAGAGGATAATCTGGTTTGGACTCTAAGATTTGATGGATCTAAGTCAAAACAAGGTGTTGGAGCTGGTATCGAACTTACATGTCCTGGTAGCAAGCCTATGCTTGTTGCCTATAGATTACAGTTTCCAGCCACCAACAACGTGGCAGAATATGAAGCCCTTATTTTTGGACTTCAATTTGCCCTAAGGAAGAAGGTAAAATGTCTCAAAGTGTTGGGAGATTCGGAGTTGGTGGTTAAACAAGTTAAAGGGCAATATACTTGTCGGGATAAAAGATTAAGCCTTTACAAAACTAGAGTTAAGGATTTGATAGATGAGTTTGATGCGTTCAATATATCCCTTATCTCTAGGAAAAATAATCGCATGGCAGATTCTTTAGTTGTAGCCGCAAGTATGCTTAAACCTGTGGACCATAAAAAGTGCAAGAAATTCTCAATCGAATTAGTGCCTTGCCCTTCGATACCAGATAATGTTACTAATTTTCAAGTATTCGATAGTGACAGACATGTGTTCAATTTTATCACTAATTCTAGTATTTTTGAAAATCAGGTAATTGATGAAGATGAGAGGGGGCAAGAAGAAATAGATTTGAAAAAGGAAGCAACCGGAGTGTGGAATGAGATGCCAAAGGTATGGCTTCTTTAGAAAATATATTTGATATTGGATATCAAGAAAAAAGAGGTAGAAAGGTACCACCCCCTAAAGAATCATGTGATTTAATCAACTTAGGGAGTGCAGAAAATCCATGAGAAGTATTTATTGCTAAGGCATGTACAAGACAAGAAAGGGAGTCTATAGCTCATGCATTAAAGGAATATATCGATTGCATAGCTTGGAGCTATAAGGATTTGAAAACTTATGATCAAAATGTGATAATGCATACGATTCCATTAAAACCTGACTCCAAGCCTTTCAGACAGAGACAAAGAACGGTCAACCCGATTTTAGAGCCACTAATAGAGAAAGAGGTGAAGAGATTGCTAGAAGCAAAAATCATCTTTCCTGTTAGACATTCCACATGGGTGGCCAATCTTGTCTCGGTAAGAAAGAAGAATGGAGAGATAAGGTTGTGCATAGATTTCAGGAATCTGAATAAGGCTTACCAAAAGGATAATTACCCATTACCCACTATCGATGAGATTCTTCAAAAGGTAAATGGGTCAAAAATGATGTCATTTTTGGATGGTTATTCAGGATATAATCAGATTCTCATTCATCCAAATGATAGAATGAAAATGGCCTTCACAACAAAATGGGGAACATTCGCATATAGGAGGATGTCGTTTGGATTATTGAATGCAGGTGCAACTTTCCAATGAGCCATGGATTTTGCGTTCAAAGGGCTCATTGGTAAGTGTATCATTGTTTACGTTGATGACATTCCTGTCTTCTCTAAGAAAAGGGAAGATCATGTTAGGGACTTGAGAAAAGTACTTCAAAGATGTAGGGAACATGGGATCTCCCTTAATCCAAAAAAATGCATCTTTGGAGTAACATAAGGTAAGCTATTAGGACATGTCATTTCCAAGGATGGGATTGCTATTGATCTAGAAAGAATCTCAGCTATACTAGCCATTCCTCCACCTAATAGCAAGAAAGAGTTAAGATCCTTTTTCGATAAGATTAACTTTGTGAGAAAATTTATTTCAGGTTTTGTCGAGATTGCCAAGCCTTTGAATGACATGTTAAAGAAGGATGTTCTGATCAAATGGACAAATGAAAATAGGGAAGCTTTCAAAAGCATCAAGGATGCTATCTCTAAAGCCCCTATTTTAATTAGTCCAGATTATTCTAAGCCTTTTTATGTCTATACTTTTGCTTCAGATCATTCTTTTGTGAGTGTCTTAACCCAAAAGAGTGAGGGTAGCATTGAAAATCCCATAGCCTTCTTGAGTGCTCCATTGAAGGATGCAAAGCTGAGATATTCTATCTTGGATAAACAAATGTATGCCCTATTCAAGACCATCAAGAAATTTAGGCATTATCTAGTTCATAGTAAAGTTTTTGTGGTAGTTCCTGACCCGATCGTTAAGGCTATGTTTTTGCAAAATGAACTAGGTGAAAGATGGGGAAAATGGATTTTGACCCTTCAAGAATTTGATTTGGAAATCTGACCCATGAAAATAGTTCATGGACAAGGTTTGGTCAAGGTAATTGCAGAAATTGATCCATTGATATCATGCCAGCATTACGAGGTAGATGACATAACCAAATATGAATGGTATGTTGACATTGCATATTTCTTGTTGCATGGTAAGTGTCCATTACATTTAAATTCCACTCAACGTAGAGCTTTGCATTTGAAATCTATGAATTTTTTGATTAAATCTGGTGTTTTGTACAGGAAGAACCATGAAGGGATTTACCTTCGTTGTGTTAATCGAGAAGAAGCGACCCAAGTACTTAAGGATTTCCATGGTAAGTATGGAATGGGACATGGGTCAGCCAATGCGACAGCCCATCAAATCCTAAGGGTTGGATACTATTGGCCCCATCTGTTCAAGGATGCACATGCTCATGTGAGATCATGCCACATATGCCAAGTGGCGGCCAATAGAGAAAGAAATGTTGCAATGCCACTACAATCTGTGGTAGAGGCAAGACCTTTTGCACAATGGGGATTAGATTTTGTTGGGATTATCAATCCCAACTCATCCGATTCCCATAAATATATCCTTACTACCACAGACTACTACACAAGGTGGACCGAAGCTATTCCTACTAAGCATGCCACTTCAGAGGTTGTCATTAAGTTTTTAGAGGATAACATTGTTACTCATTTTGGAATGCCCAACGCAATTGTAAGTGATAATGGCTCTGCCTTTTCTTCTTTGGAGTTTGCAAATTGGGCATATGATAATATGGTAAGCTTGAAATTCTCCTCAAATTATTATCCACAAGGTAATGGTTTGGTGGAATCCTCTAACAAGAACTTGTTGTGTGTAATAAAAAGGTTACTTGAAAAGAACCCTAGGGATTGGCATAGCAAGTTAAAGTTTACCCTTTGGGTTGATAGGATCAGAACCAAAGAATCAATAGGAACATCTCCGTATCATTTAGTCTATGGGTAGGATCCCATATTTCCCACAAATTTAAGGTTACAAACATTGCACTTCATGAAAGAGTATGTTGGAACTAATGATAAACTTGAAGCTAGGTTGACGCAGTTAATGCATCTTGATGAGAAAAGAGATGAGGCTATGCTTCATTTCAGCAAACATCAAGATGTAGTAAAAATATGGTTTGATAAGAGGTCTAAAATAAAAACGTTTAAAATTTTAGACCTAGTTTTGTTGTGGGATAAAAGACACGAAAAGAAAGGAGATCATGAAAATTTTGATTGTTTATGGTTGGGTCCGTATCAAATTTTTGAAGTCCTAGGTGAGAATAGTTTTTGACTAAAAACCTTGGATGGGAACGATTTGGCTTTGCCTGTTAATGGGCTGCATCTAAAGCACTACTTCCAGGCCTGAAAGGGGTAGAGTCTTGTATTATATGTAAATATGCTCGTGTTTTAAGAATGTTGAGTTTAGTTGTATGTTTGTATTCATTCACTTCTGATTTTGTGTCTTTTGTACATAGTTTGAAGGTGTTGGTTTTGATTGGTTTGGGTTTTTGGATGTGTGGTGTTTTGTTGTCATTTATTTTAGTTTTGTGTTTACGGTGCGTTCTTGTGAAGATGTCAGTTTATGTCCTTATGAATGTTCACTAAGACCAAGAGAATGTGAAACATCAGAATTGTATTGCAGAAGGCTCCACAATTATCACAAACATATTAAAGTATATCGTTTGAAACTTGTGATGCAGGAAGTTGTCAATTTTGTAAATTAGGGTAAAATATTTTACGTGCTCCATCTCATTCAGCTTCATTTCATGGTACCTTCCACCTTGCATTGCACCTCACTTGCATCTACATTTCAAAGGCAATCATCGAAAACATGTCAAATTCTCTTAGGATCATTGCACAATATACACTAAGAAGATATTGAGATTGGGAACTGATGTCGAAACCGTCTTGAACCAAACACAATTTGCACATGTTAAAAGCATCTTGGGTAAAATGGTCAAAACCATACTTGGGAGAAAGTGCGAGGTGAAAAGAGTCATTCTTGTTGGTCCTATCATGCGACATAGTCCATAAAATAGTGGTTTTCACCACTTCCACAATACTTGAAAACCCAAAATCAGAGTAGTAAGGATAGGGTCAAATTCTCATCATACTTAGGTTGAGAATCTGATTCCCCAAAGCTCTGATTCTACCTCCATCACACCATGGACTATTGGGTCGTAAGGATCGTACTACATGTCCCCTCAGAAGGATGGGTAGTCATCCCCAAGATTCAAGAAATTTAAAGCAAAAATTTCACCATTTCACTTCCATCACACCACCAATTATTGAGTTGTAAGGATTGTACTACATGTCCCCTCATAAGGATGGGTAGTCATCCCCAAGATTCAAGAAATCAAAATCCAAATCATGGACTATGGGGCTAACCTCCATCGGGGCTATAGATGCTTGACTGGTAGTGGAGTATGCTCATGCGTGGTGACATGTCTCATTTAAAAGTGAGACCTCTGACCGCTCACACGGATAGGCTAGCCTTGTGGTTTCATCCATAATGGGTTTAATTATTTTGATCAAGATGAGGTAATGAACTCATATCAGAGTAGTAAGGATAGGGTCAAATTCTCATCATACCTAGGTTGAGAATCCGATTCCCCAAAGCTCTGAGTTCACTTGCACACACTGGTTCTGGATGGTAGCTATTCATAACTGACCTCTTGATCTGGTAAATGAATTCACTGCACACACATTTGGTCCTAAGAGGGTTAGACAGTTTTAGTATGTTTGTTTGTGGTATTAGAATGTTGAGTCTTTGCAAAATAAGTTGTTCATAGCATCCTTTCAATACATCCTTTTAGTCTATATTCACTCCTGCATAAATCATTCTTAACTTCTCATATGCATTTATGTGAAATTGACGATGGAATGTTGAAAAGTTTCAAATGATAAGGAATGAATCTCTCTGCACAAACTGAGCTGATGCTGAATAATTTTGATGATTCATGTCTTCTGGTCTACTTTCATTCTTTGGATATTTGTTGATGCCTTAATTTTAGTTTTGGGTTTTGTATGTTTTAGGTTGGGTTCTCACCCGAAACACTCAGGAGCATTTCCCAGTAGAGTCGCCATTTGTTGTGGTTGCTCCACAACTAGCCCCAAAGTCTGGGGACCCACTTTAAAATTTTGGTTTTTGAGCCTTGGATTTGGTTGCTTTGAGATTGGTGTTGAAGTTGCTCTCATAAGTTTTGTTGCAATGTTTCGATAGGTGCCACCTAGGGGTTGCAATTCATATTTCCAAAGTTCATCATTGGCTTATACCTTCCTCTCATATATTGCAAAATATATTGGAAAGGGTTTGGTTTGAGATGTAATTTTAAAGGTTCAAATTTTAAAATGTCTAAAATAAAATATTTTGTTTAGATTATATATGTATAAAATAATAAATAAATATTTATATTAATAAAAATAAAAATAAAATAAAAATAAAAATAAATAAAAAATAATAATAATAATATATAATTATTATATATATATGTATAATATTAATAATAATATATATTAATAAATAAAAATAAAAAATTAGATTATATGTATATATAATAATAATTATTATTATTATATAATAACTATAATAATAATTTTATATAATACATGTTAAGATAAAAAAAAAAAAAAAAAATAAAATAAAGAAAAAGCAATAATGCAAATGAAAAGGGTTTTCTTGTGTTTTTATTGCCTTCATATTGTATATAAAGTAAAGCCACGTGATGTTCTTAGTTGTTAAAATTAGGAATTTAGGGTTAAATCATATATATTAAATTTTTAAAGGTTTATCTAAAATCAAATTTGGGTTTGGTTGCAGGTATGGAAGCGCACCAACAGGAGTTATGGCCACCAATAAAACAATGAGGCATCCATTTAATGGTGCCTACAGGGAGGGCGTTACTCTATAGCAACAACCTTGACACTCAAAAAAATAGCTAGGACTACACACAAAGGGCAGAGAATCTGCCAGGATGCACAACTACATGCCGAAAGGGAAGGAATTCATGATGTCACATATCACAAAAACCCTAACCCTAATGTGATGCCATAAAGCTGTGTTGCGAAGAGGAGGCTTCCTTTGGTTGCAAGATTTGTTGCTGAGGAGATTTGAGATGGAGCCCATCAGGAGGAAAGTCGAGGGTGCATCTTTTCTTTTCATTTGAAGTCTAAAGCAGGTGTCTGGATTAATGTTTATGGTTACACCAGAGGAGCGCAAAGCTTACAGGAAATGCAAGACCTGGTAAAAGGTTTATATTATATAATATAAATTATTTAAGTGCTTTATTAGATTTTAATAAAGTCTATAAATTTTATATTTTATAATGTAAAGATTGAGTTTCTTTATTACATTTTAATAAAGGATTTTAAACTTTACATTATGTAATATAAAATTTTAAGTTTCTTTATTAGATTTTAATAAAGTTTTCTTTTTTTATATAGTTTATATTTTATAATATAAAATATTAAGTTTCTTTATTATATTTTAATAAAGGTTTTTAAAATTTACATTATATAATATAAAACATTAAGTGTCTTATTAGATTTTAATAAGAATCCTTAAAGTTTATATTATATAATGTAAAGTATTAAATTTCTTTATTAGATTTTAATAAAGTTTTTTTTTTAAGTTTATATTTTATAATATAAAAGATTTAGTTTCTTTATTATATTTTAATAAAGGTTTTTAAAATTTACATTATATAATATAAAATATTAAGTGTCTTATTAGATTTTAATAAGGATCCTTAAAGTTTATGTTATATAATGTAAAGTATTAAATTTCTTTATTAGATTTTAATAAGGGTCCTTTAATCTTTATATTATAGGGCCCTATGGGAGTTATAAGGGGTAAAGGAGCCTTTATAATATTTTACTTGGTGGCATATAGTGGATGTTATGGATCGTATTTATGTAATTAAAATATATGCTACAAGAGAAATATAAGGGTTGAGAAGAGCATTTTTCTTTGATGTTAAAGGAAAATTATAGAAAATGACAAAACAATGTAATTTGTTTTATTGTTTTGTTATTGTTTAGTTTAACATCACCAAGTAGGAGAAGTTGAAACGAATCATTGGAAGAAAATTTTAAAAGCCCAAAGAGGCCATTGTACGAGGGGGGTTGGAATCTGTGTAACAAGAGAATTCTTCGAAATATAATGCTTTAATTTTTGCAAAAGAAATATTTGTGAGCAAAACTACAAGGAGAATACATCTAAGACTATTGCTTTCATTGTGTATCTTTTCTGCAATTTTTTGACTTGTATTCTATTTGTTTATGCCATTAAATGGGTTACAATAGGTGAATGTCAAATATATTGCAAATACATTTTATCCTTTGAGTCTCGCACTTGGTCTAATCTGATTGTGCTTGTTTTGCAGGTCTATTAGGTCAGGTTGTCTTATGATCTATCTCTTAACTTGGGGTTTTGCAGGGAGGGATTTGCTAACCAAAATTGGATGCCATTTTTATTTTTCTAGCTAACCTTGTAGATAACTTCTTTCTGTGTTTATTTTCAGCATTTTAGATTAATCTACTTTCCATTTCAAGGTATTATTTTCATTCTGGTCCTTCCAGAATTTTTTTTGTCCCATTCTGGTCCTTCCAGAATTTTTGTTTGTCCCATTCTAGTCCTTCCAGAATTTTTGTTTGTCCCATTCTGGTCCTTCCAGAATTTTTGTTTGTTTTAGTTTTAGTCTTCATTCTGGTCCATTTTCTAGAATTTCCTATTTTATTTCTAGTTCATTTGCTTCTATTCTGGTCCTTATCCAGAATTTTTGCACCTCCAAATACATCCATTTAATTTTCAGATAAAACATTGGTTTAGGAGGGTTACTGACGCCAAATTTACACTAAGATAGATAAAGCAAATGAACACTAACATGCTAACTTACTAACTTCTACTAACACCAAATTCTAACATAGGGATAGTGGAACATTTAAAATGAAGATAAAATGAATCCACTAACTTCAAAATGAACCACACATTAAAGACACAGATTCTAAAATGAAGTGGACTATTCCACGCACTTTTGCATTTGGAACCTTTCTAATTTGAAGATAAAAGAGTCTACTAATTGGGGTTCAGGGTAGACTATTTTAATATCAAGAGCACTAAAAGGAATAAATATTTTGCACTTTGGAAGTTTTGAAGGTCGTGATTACTAAGCAATGTTTGAAAGGAACCATAAAGGCCCCTTGTTAACTATCACTTGCAAGTTTTGAGTTATTCTGGTATACATGTTTTATTTTATATGAATGTTTGCTTACCAGAACCTTGGAGAAATGAATGAGTCTCATTTAATTTCTTTGCAAGAGAGAGTTTTCAATTCAATACTCTATTTGTGGTGATCATTTTGCAATAGGGAAAAATATTCACTCAACAACGACCAATGTCACCATATCTCTACATAGATATTTGTACTACATATTATCTCATGTTTCTTCTTAGGGATTTTGCTTACCTAAAGGAATCACTCTCTTTCTCTTCTATAAATATTCATTATTGTAACATTATCTTATAAGATAAGATTTGTTACTTTCATGGATATATGTATGTGCTTAGTTCTATGTATATACATTCTATCATGTTTATATATGTTTCCTTAGAACCTTGTCTATATTTCTAGTATGACCAAGCCTATAATAAACCTATGGAATAAATACCTTAAAACCTAGCTCGTAAGCATATTTTAGTACCATAGCCTTTATATCAATTTAATCTCCCATTGGTGCCTTAATCTCTATAATCAAACCCTTCCATAAATATTACTAAATTAATAAATCAATCAAGACCTTAATTATAGAGCTTCTATATTTTCTTCCTTCATAGATCCATATGGTTTCATTCTATGTTATAAATTACTTTATGCTACAAGAAGGTTCAAGGGAGTTATTTTTCATACCACCATACAAGGCCCCCATGACATGGATTAGTGGTTTCAAATTAGTTTATCCTTAAATATTTGCATCTCCATTAATCATGGTAAGGGCATAAAAGTTAGAATATTGGAACCAACAAGTATAAAAAGAGCCTCAACTTTTAAAGAGTTAGAACTAGAATTTGTAAGATGATGCATGAGCAAAGGAGTAGTCTTCATTTTTCCTTTGCATCCATGGTAGAGTTATAACTAAAGTTCTAATATCTAGGAGATCAAATTATTGAAGGTATTCAAAATACCAAGGAATGATATAGCCATATCATAGAGTGACTTTAGCAAGAACTAAAGTACAAATAAGCCATCTATTAAACCATCAAACAAAATCCTATACATCTACAAAATTATTTTCATATTTTTCTCATATATAAACCACATATTTAAGAGTATCATACACAAATAGATTATTGTTAGTAAGTTTTACCCCTCCTAAGCAATAAATTTACTCTTATTTATTTGGTTTATTTGAGAAGCATAAATGGAATAGGTTCATATATCTCAAATAAAATAGGTTATACTAGTCAAGGATTAAGGAATGGCCAAGTATTGAGATGCCCCATCAGTGTTGAACAACACCACAAAAATATAGACCATTAGCAACAATGTATTCTCATATACAAGTAACATAAAGTGTAGTTGGCTATCCTACCTCACCTAGATATACTATGCAAGGACCACATAGTGTTTAATATAGTATACCTAGACCAATGACAACAACTACTACATCACCAGAGTATGTAGACAAGGCATAAATCTCAAATGCTACTCAAATTTTAGGAGTAGCACCTCCTATCTAGAGTCAGAGTCAAGAGCTAGATCCAAGAACCAAAGCTAAGAAACTTCATAAATAATGTAATAAGGGAGAATTTTAGATCATTATTACATTATTTTCTCATGGTAGAATTGAAGATAATGTGAAGCACCAAGCATCTATTGAGACAATATAATGTGAAAAAATCTAAATTTGAATGTGAGGAATTTATTTCTTTCTTTCTCCAACCAACATCGGTATCAAAGTAGGATCATCAACCTATATTAGTCAATAGAAAAGAGAGAGAGTTTTAACTTAGAGTATTTATTGAACAAGTTGGACTTTTTGGACTATCTTGTTTCACTAAGTGTTATGTTAAGCAATGAATATGGTGTTTGGAATACTCTGCATGGTGGAGAACTTCTTATTTATATGAACAGGAGAATATGGATTTCTATGCAGGAAGACTGCAATCTTGTGTTGAGTGATACATAGAGAAAATAGGTTCTAACAGTAACACAACTAGGCATGGGGAGCATTGTAGCCTAAACCTTTGATAGTCTCTACAATTATTCATTGGATTTCCATATAGGACAATTCCCACAACAAATACTTTAGGCAAAATACTATAAAAAAGTATCCATTTTATGATAGGAACACCATGAATCTATGAAAACAAGTAGGATTTAATGGGCATGGCCACTAATAATTTGGAATATCACGTGTATTTTTATGAGAGGTGCCTTAGAGTATAAATTATTGATGAATATTTGGATGCCATTTTTGGCTAAGAAAATGAAGAATGTGATGGGTTTCTCCTAAATATTTTTTTATTGCAAGAGGTACAAAGTTCAACTACATAGCCTGGACATTAGGCTCATGCTGCTAGCTATGACTATGGAGTGCTAAAAATTAACTATAGTGAATAATTTACAATATTAAAGGGGGTAGTAAAAAAATTAAAAGGTATATTTTTGGTTGTGACCAACACCTTCAAATTTTCAAATATTTGCTTTAAAAATTTTATATTTTCTATACCAATTAAACATGTGCTTTAAAAACATAAAAAGTGTTTAGTGTAAATGATACCTTTGGCTTACATTTATAGGTAAAGTCGTGTTAAGGTATCATGTTTGTAGCCTAATAAATATGCCATAACAACATTTGGGCATCAACCCTTTAAATAATCAAGGAGAAATAAGGGCATCAATCTCTTGATACTTTCACTCCACATTTACTACCCTATTTGTCACTATCACTAGAAATAAATCCTAAAATTGAAAAATTCTAAGCATTAAGGAAAATTATGCCCATGTACAAGGATTTCTCTTTAATTAGGTGTCATTGATAGGGAAAATCATTTTCTATACTACCTCAATACATTTTATCATTATCTTTCACATACCTTAAAGTATCTCTCATGTACAATCACATATACTAATAGGACTAGCATCTTCCATGTACCAATGGGTATATAGGAAGGGCAAGTATATAGAAAGGTTTGATATATCAAACTAGTGGTATATTAATAGGGATACCATTTTGGAGTTATAATGAACCCTCACCATGGAAATATCAAAAAAAAATGTTTAAAAAATCCTAGCTACTCAGAGTTTCAAACTTAGAACTTTGGGAGACTAAGATAAGAATCATCTTAGTAGTTGAGAAACTCTGAGATATTATCACTAGCACAGTTACTTGACCTAAATAGGGTTAATATTACCAATAGAATTTTGATGATGCAAATGCTAGAGCACTGATGATCATCATCCTATCCATAGCAAAAAAAATTAGCCACACATTTATGAAGCACTTACATCCAAGAAGGCATAGGACACACTTTCTACCATCTATGAAGGGAATAATGAAGCAATAATACTTTAATTTCAGTCTTAAATCCATGCAATGAGATTTTAGGATGAGAAAGCATTGAATTATTTCTTCACTAAGTTACAAAATTAAAAGCCTGGCTAAATACCATGGGTGAAATAGTGGAAGATAAGCTCTTAGTACCTATCATACTTTGAGCTTTTCTAGATTCATTTTTAGTGTTGATAACTAACTTGAGAGTCTTAAATAGGAAAGTGTCCTTTGATGAGTTGGTGAATATGCTTCAACAAGTAAAATCAACCAACTAATTGAGGTATTAGTTGATAAAAAATGCACTCGTTTCCACAAATTCTAATAGAAAAAAGACATAAAATGGTCCTTTCCTATTATCATCATCATAAAATAACATAAAAAAAAATGCTATCATATCTATAAAAGAAAATAAAATAACACAAAGTATTAATAATATAACTCTAGAAATCAAGGATATCAAGTCCACAAACCTCCTTATAAAAAGATAGTCCAAACCACATCCCAAGTAGAAACAACAATAAAGGCATGTTGTGCATAAAGATTTAGAATCTGACTCTAAATAGGACTTCAAATTAGCACATAAGGTACTAATTTCCAAGGTGATGACAAGACCAAAGGATGATATTTGGTACATTGACTTAGGTGCTAGCAAACACGTGACTTCTTCTTGATCCCATATCATATCCTACTTGGTCGCATTATATGCAAGAAAGGATTGGTGTTGGACCCAAAAATAATAGTGGTGATTTAAAACCTACAAAAAGCAACAAATTATAATGGAGTATGGTTCCTATAGAATGATAGGATCTTATTGAAAATTTATTCATAATAATGTAGGCATCACAATAGCCATCAAAACATTACTAAAAAATGCCATCCCTACTTTGTCTATTGAATGTGATATAACAATAAACACCCCTCAAAAATAAGTTGGCAAAGGCACCAACCTTGATATTACCCAATTGGAAATAAGAATTTGATATACATGTTGATATATAAGGAATAGGTATTGATCCCATACTTTAACAAATAAAGGGTGAATTAGACAATTGGTGGTATTTATCAGTAGAAAGATAGGACAAGTACAAAAAAAATGATATTACCACCAAAAGAGAAGCTTTGGGCATGGTTTATGTATTATCTCTTGGTAAGTTTTTCTATAGTTTATACAGATCATGATTTATTACAATGTTTATTAAAAAATCTATCTAGTGATTTAAAAAATAGGATAAAGATATGGCTATTGCCTTTTCAATAATTTGATTTTAATATAATGATAAAATTAGAATGACTGCATCATAGTCTAGATAAGCTAAAAAAATAGATAATAGAAAAAGAGGTTTGATTGATAAAATATTGTCTAATGCAACCTATTCATGATAGAATTGGCACAAAAAGAGATAGAAGTGTTAGAATATGGGGGAGATAAACACAATAATATTTCAAATAAAACATGGGCTTAACATAGTATAAAGACATAATAGTTTTCACAATATTACCATATCTTATTTCATAATATTCTCACACTATCATACAAATCGACCATGCCAATTGTGATATATGTAGGTAAAATTATACATAATGAAGTCTCATCACATTTGGGAGACTTTTAAATATTCTACAACTCTTGGTATTTGACCTTTAACTATCTTTTCATCTTTTCCTAATCTCATGGAATATTTGTCTCTCCAATTTTCTCTTATAGGAGAATATTATTTTATCTCCTAATAATTATAAATATCAAATGATTACAAAATATCAAATAATTAAAAGATGCCAAATAAGGTAATATTATCTAACACCCCCCATACTAAATTATTTTAGCATAAATATCATTATTTGGCTTTGGTTTTGTTTCTATCATTGTCATTTATCGGTTGACTTTCACTTTGTTGTTTTTACCTTCTCTAACATTAGCTTAGTTGAATCTACATAACCTCAACTAGGCTTATCTCTCATGAACTATTCATGTATACCTCTAATTCAATACCTCTTGTATCTACCTCAATATCATCAATACCTTAGGTTTACCTTTGGGTATCTACCTTTGGTTCACCTTTGGATCATCATTACCTCTAGGTCACCTCTTTGGTTTTCCATTCAACCATCATTATCTCTAGGTCATCCACTAAAACAACCATAAGGTCATCACCTTTGGTAATTCACCACTAAATTACCACTTTGTAATCATCCACATCCTCAAAGTCTTCCACATAAACATTCTTCTATAGGTCCTTGTCACTATAGGTCATATTCCAAGCTATGCTTGGGTCATAATATTTTGATTCCAAAATCATTTATTTCACACTTCTCTATAAGAAAACTCACTTTATTCTTTACATAAAATAAAAATTCACTACACTTTGTTTCCTTCTATAGAAACCATACAACATTTCTTTCATCTTATCCCATTCATACATACTTATCCATCCACAATTCATTTTTATTTTATTATTTTTTCTTTTTATTAATAATTATTTTGATAATGGTTATTTCTTCCATTAATTTCACAATGGAAGCCCAAACATTCTTCTATCACATGTCCATGTCTCCCACAATGGTTACAATTTTTCCCTTTTTCTTATTCCTTTTTAATAAATTGTTTTATTGATATTTGACACATCTTTGGTTTCAGTGGTTTTATTGATATTTGACACATATTTGGTTTAACAAATTGTTTTGTTGATATTTGACACATCTTTGGTTTAACAAATTGTTTTGTTGATATTTGACACATCTTTGGTTTCAGTGTTGCTTATTATACATTCATTTTCATCTATCACAAAATTGCTATTACTCTTCCTTGATTCACTATTCCTTTATTTTTATCTAACACAAAATTAATATTAGGGGTCCCTATCACAATTTCACTAGCATGTCCTATATATCCAAAGCCTTCATACTTTGACCTTATTTATGGTATTATGGGATATTTAATGCCTTGCTCATATTTTCCAAAATCTATACCTTTGTATCCCTTTATACTTAATATTTTTGAACCTATCCCTTTAGTATGCCTTTCAAAATAATCAAATTTTGTAGCACCATTCTAATTTCCATTACCATTTTTATAATGACCTTCCATACAATTTGAAGTGTTACTATCATTATCTCTATCACAATAAATAATTATAACATGGTCTTTATCATGGCCACCACAATAATTTTCTATATTCCTTTTATATTCATGAACAATGTGTAAATCACTGGTGTTACATGTTATATATTTCTCTTGTATGAGATCACTTGTGTCACAACACACATCTATTGTCATAGGTCTCAAATTACTAGTATCACAACTCACATGAGCCAATATAGGCTCCAAATCACTTGTATCACAACAATTATCTACCATCATGGGCTTCAAATCACATGTATTATAATTTATATTTTCCTTTGATGAAGATCACTAGTGTCACAACTCACATATTTCATCTTGGGTTTATTATTCAACTTTTCAATTATTTCATCTTGCCTTTTGTACTTCCCCTTAAGAACATTAAGAGTGAGTAATGTATGTATATTATCTTCCCTACATCAACAGGTAATGTAACAAAAAATTTAAAGGAAGTTATAATACTTCTTCGATAGTAAGACTTATGTAGTCCTTAAGTGTTGAGAAATATCCTTCTTCAACTTCTTTGTGAATCATTGGTAAGTACCACATTAATTTTGTTGATGCATACTTTTGAGCATTTCTAATAATGGAATGTAAACAAGAATTTAGTGTTAATAATTCTTCATTTTCATCAATATCTCTATCTTCTTGAAAATGGTTTCTAGTTTTTTCCTCTCCTCCACTTGTTTTTTATGACCCATACATTTGAATTTCTACTTATTTTTATTTATCTATACTAACTTCTAATGATGCACATTTTTTAATATCAATTTGTTTTTTTGTATAATTTATCTTTGCTTTTCCTCTAATGATGTGAATACTTCTCTTTGTAGCCTTTGTTTTTTTTTTCTTCAACACAATGGTTTTTAATATTTTTTTGGTCCACAAAATTTTATTTTAGATGTAAATATTTATTTAATAATAAAGGTGTCAGTCACAATCGAAGATGCACCTTATTACATACAATTATAATTTTACAAAGATATTTACAAAAATAATGAACCTCTAAATTTTGTATTCACACTTTCTATTCAAAAATAATGCTCGCTTCAATGAAATACTCCTAAACTGACTTATAACTCCTTTTAAATGTCAACTTTATCTATAAAAAAAAAAAATTCAACACAAAAAAAATGCTCCAATACACCTTATAACTCCCAAAAATGTTTTTCATTTTTGACAATATCCACTATAGTTTAAGATTTTTAAGAAACTATAAGAATTTTTCAAATAACTATCCAAAAATAATTAAAAACTTTCAATTTTCCATTTAAAAAAATTCACAACTTGCCCCTCATTTTTAAAGTCACATTACTCTTAAAAAATTGCCCAAAAAATAATGCACTTATATACTTGTTAATTCATTTTTTCTCCCTAATTATTCCCCAAAAAAATCCACACTTCATAAAATTATTTTTTGTTCAACTTTTCCTTTAAGGTTCCCTTGCAAATATCAACTTTTTTATTATGCAATTTAATCATGCACCCGACAAGCTTTGAACCTATAACCAGGTTTATAGCAAAATTTTAATATTGCCTTTGAATGCCAAGTTGTCTACTAAGAAAATATGATTTGTAAAGGAAATGATAGCACACTTAATGTAAAAGCATTGTACCTCAAAAAATCCAAATGGACAAAATGAGGTTCAAATCCAAAACCTTTCAAAGACAAACATCCAAAATAAATGTGCTAGTCATCTTAGCACCTACTTGAATTTGGTTTATAATATACCCTCTAAAAAAAATTATTTTGAAACTGGACCTTTCATTTTTTTTTAAATATGTGGCTCACTCACAATTGCTTTGGTTGATTCAAATAAACTTTATTCAACACCTTTGTTATAATTTCAATAATAGTTTTGGCAATTTTTTGGTTTGACACAAATAGAATATGCATGCATAATAAGTAAAACATTTTGCGTAGAATGTAGTTGAAACAATCTTTCAATCTATTTTAAGGCTTAGATGACCTAAATGTAGGATGTTTTAGTGGCTTTAACTTCTAAATAGCACAGGTATGGAAGGGATTAATCATATTATCTCATAGGATTTGAATTCAAAGAACCTATAAAAGGTAACATGACTTTGACAAACTTCAACAAGTAAATGGTGTTCAAGGATTAAAATTTTTGAGGTAAAAAATGGAAATATCAAGCACATAAAATAAATACAAGGCACAAAATCTAGCTTATTTCTTACAACAAGCAAGTTTTACAAGTCATTATTCAATAACAGAGGAATATTTAGGTACATAAACGGACACAATAGAATGATTCAATACCTTGCAATATGATTTTTCTTCCTCCTCAATTAGGCTTTAACATTTTTTTGAGTAAAATTTGTTGTGTTTATGTGGCTTACATATGCTTCTCCAATGTAAACTTGGGCTTGTCATCGAATGGCGACGATTGTCCTAGTATCCTAACTAAGTATTTCCATGGCTCTAGTACCACTATTAGCAGATGAGGGAGATAAACATAATAATATCTCAACCAAAACATGGGCATAACAAAGTGCAAAGACAATAATTTTCATAATACAATAATATTTTATTTCACAATATTCTCACACTATCATACAAATCCACCAACCCAAATTTGTTGTATGTAGGTAAATTTATGCATCATGGAGTCTCTTCACATTCAGAAGACTCTTAAATACTCTATAGATCTTGGAATTTCACCTTCAACTATCTTTTCATAATCTCATGGGAGATATGTCTCTCTAATTTTCTCTTATAGGAGATATTAATTTATCTCCCAATAATTACAAATATCAAATGACTACAAAATATTAAATAATTACAAGATGCCAAATAATGTAATATTCTCTAACAAGAAGATATAATGGTACTTCTAGAAAGTGGAGAATTTCCCCTAAATTAAGATAAAATAGTAAGAAAAATACTACTTGTAAGAGTTATTTATTATACATTGATTTAGAGATATATCTAAAAATATAAAATTATGAGATGGTAAGGAGAATGGTGCTACCCCATGTACAACATGATACTGGAATCTCATGATGGCACAATAAGTGGTCATTTTTCTCAAAAAAACACTCTAAAGAATGTATTGATATTAGGGATATGGTATCCATCTATGTTTAAAGATACCCATTGATTTATCCAATGATGAGATATATGTTGGAGAGTGAGAAAACATCATCAAAGGAGTAAAATACCTTTGCATATGATGTTGACCCTTCAAGACTTTAAAAAAGGGTAATTAATTTTCTAGGGGATATTTCCCCTACAAATAAGAGGTTTGGTTCTAGGTTTATTTTTAATTAGAATATATTATCTAACACAATGGATGGTTGGACAATAATTGTATTGTTTAGGTAGTTGAAAAAATACTATATAAAAAAACAATTACCTTGTTTATTTATCCTAAAGTAAGAATAAGCAATAAGAGAATGCTTTATTAATGACATAATAGTAGAGCTTTTGAGAACCTTCATAATATGGCATAATAGAAATTCATTTTACCTTCCTTGAGCTAATTATTTCAAAGAGGTATTTTATAAAATTTTAGGTGTGATAATTGTGTGTGATGTATAATAGTTCACTTTGGATGTACATGAATACCTACAAATATTTGAATAATTTGACACCATTTTAGATAACTTATAGATTGGAAGGTACAACTTCAATGATTTATATACTCTTTGGTCTAAAAATCATAATATCCACTTGCATGGACAACCTTGATTCCTTGTAAGAAAGATCAAAGGAAATTCTAAAATTGGATGGATCTAGAATATAATTAGTATTCTATCAATTACATTAAAAACTAAGGGAAAATACATATCACCATATAAATCTAAAAGCTAAAATCATAGAAGAAATTACATGGCACTATTATACAATAGCCACTATAAGTAGCATCCAATAAAAACAATATTTAATGGTTGGAGCCATAGAAGGCAAGACAAATCTATGGGAATGTATTGGTTAAGATAAAATGCTGGATGGACAACCATTTAAAGAACTAGTAAATGGTATAATGTAAAAGGCCTACCAAATAAAAATAAAATAAAAATGAGGGCTAATTATCCAAAATATGAGATGCCTACTAGGAAAATATCTTAATGGGGAGTCATCTAGGGCATCATATAATAGTACCATGTAATCATAGTCTAGATAAGGCTAAAAAATAGATAATATGAAAGGAGGTTTGATTGATAAAATATTTTCTAATACAGCCTATTCATGATAGAAGTGGCACCAACAGAGCTAGAAGTGTTAGCAGATGGGGGAGATAAGCATAATAATATTTCAAATAAAACATGGGCATAACAAAGTGCAAAGACAATAATTTTTACAATATTTTCACACTATCATATGAATCCATCAACCCAACTATGATGTATGCAGGTAAATTCATACATCATAGAGTCTCCTCACATTTAGGAGACTCTTTAATATTCTACGACTCTTGTCATTTTATCTTCAATTGTCTTTTCATCTTCTCATAATCTCATGGGAGATGTCTCTTTCTCTTATGGGAGAAATATTAATTTATCTCGTACAAATTATAAATATCAATTGATTACAAAATATCAAATAATTAAAAGATATCAAATAATGTAATATTATCTAATACCCCCCTTCATATTACATTATTGGTATAAATAGCATTCTTTGGATCTAGATTTGGTTCTATCATTGTCATTTTCTAGCTTTGGTTCCTCTAGAATTAGCTTAGTTGAATCTACATAACCTCCACTAGGCCTACCTCTCATGAACTACTCGTGTCTACCTCTAATTCAATACCTATGAATATCTACCTTAGGAAAATCAATACCTTTGCGTCACCTTTGGATCATCTCAAGATCATCATTACCTCTAGATCACCTTCTAGTTTCCCACTCAATAATAATTATCTCTAGGTTGGCCACTATAATAACCATAAGGTCATCACCTTTGGGAATTCATTGCTAAATTACAACTTTGGAATCATCCACATCCTTGAAATATTCCATATAAGTAGTCTTCTACAAGTATTTGTCATTGTAGGTCATATTCTAAGATATACTTGGGTTATAATATCTTGATATTAAAATCATTTATTCCACACTTCTCTATGGGTAAAACTCACATTATTATTTACATTCAACAAACTTTGATTTTTCACTACACTTAGTTTCCTTCTATAGAAACCACACAACATTTCTTTCATCTTATCCCATTCATACATACTTATCCATCCACAATTCATTTTTATTTTCTTTATATTAACAATATTTCTTAGAATGGTTATTTATTCCATGAATTTCACAACAATTGAGGTCCAAACATTTTTCTATCACATGTCCATGTCTCCCATAATGGTTATAATTGTTCCCTTTTCTAATTCCTTTTTAATATTTTTTTATTATTGATATCTAACACACTTTGGTTTCATTATTCTTTATTATACATTCATTGTTATCTATCACAAAAATACTATTACTATTCTCTAATTCACTATTACATATTTTTCATACATTGTTGTCTATCACAAAATGGATATCAGTGATCCTTGTCCCAATTTCACTAGCATGTATTGTATACCCAAGACCTTCATACTTTGGATTTATGTTAGGATCCTCAATCCTAACATTATTAGTTAGTATTAGTTAATATTATTAATCATTTGATTATTATATTATTAACTTATAAAGTGAACCATCACAAGCCTTCATAACGTGAACCATCACGTCTCTTCATACGTGAACCATCATGTCTCTTCACCAACGTAGCTTTAGGGTAGATATATATATTAGGTTGGCCATCCATATCAAATCATCTAAGAAGAAGAATAAGAATATAGATTCTAAAGTAGGGAGCCCCCTATAGTAGCAAAGCGATTACAAGGGAGTCCCCTTTGAGTGGCCTGCGATTACATTTATATTAATTTGTTAATAATTTTATAGTAAGACCTTGGGGTCTTACCATTTGGTATCAGAGCCATGTGGGACCTAACCATGTGGGATTTGCTCAAGGAACTTCGTCAAATCACTTTTGTGCATGAGTATCAAAATCAATTTGAGGATATCACCAAACACAACACAGGGTTGGATGAATCAATTCTCATCAATAGCTTCATTAGTGGGCTGAGGAGGAAATTAGAATGGAGGTGACAAGGTTCAATCCCTATACCATGATGCAAACCTATGGATTGGAAAAATTAGCTGAAGATAAAATCAATGCACAACAACGATTAGAGAAATCACTTATGGAAAAATCGTCGACCACTTACATCGCTCCCAAACCTATGCATAATGGAAGGGCACAAAGCACTTACACAACCCCCAAATCTAACCGAACTTTATGAATTAAACATCTTAGCTTTGAGGAGATGAAGGAACGACAAGCAAAAGGACTCTATGATAATTGTGATGAACAATTTGGACCCCACCATAAATGTGCTACACTAACATTGTATTTATTGAAGGAATTTGATCCTTGTCTCTCCATAGAGCAAGCAGATGAGGTAGTTGTGTCCAAGCGACCAGTGCACCTACTCACCGCAATGAAGACAATGAGGTCAATGTGCAAGAAGTGATTGATGTAAGCAAGGATGAATTAGACATACCCAAAGTGATAAATGCTAGCCAAACATGCACTCTACAAGACCTACACATACCTTCCTCACCAATAGTGAGTTCTTGCCATATGACCAAACCTATTCGGAACCAACGCAGAGTGACTACACACTCCTTCTCCATTGGCTCTACCAAGGAACCAAAAAAGGATATGAAATCATTACCATCACTTTTGATGCATCATTCTAAAGTATTTGAGGAACCCCAAGGGTTTCCCTCCCATCGTCATCATGATTTTCCTAAGGGAGATTCTACTATTGTTCTTGGCAACCCCCCACTAATGCTTCATCCTTCTCGATATCCCTGCCTACGAAAGGATGCCATTAAAAGAGTCCAATAACTTACACAAATCCTTCTTGGAAAACAAATGACAAAGCTTCTCACTTTGAGCTTTGAGGACAAAGCTCTTTTTAATGAGGGTGGCATGTTAGGATCCTCAATCCTAACATTATTAGTTAGTATTAGTTAATATTATTAATCATTTAATTATTATATTATTAACTTATAAAGTGAACCATCACAACCCTTCATAATGTGAACCATCACGTCTCTTCATACGTGAACCATCATGTCTCTTCACCAACGTAGCTTTAGGGTAGATATATATATTAGGTTGGCCATCCATATCAAATCATCCAAGAAGAAGAATAAGAATATAGATTCTAGAGGGAGCCCCCTATAGTGGCAAAGTGATTACAAGGGAGCTCCCTTTGAGTGGCCTGTGATTACATTTATATTAATTTGTTAATAATTTTATAGTAAGACCTTGGGGTCTTACTAATTTATTTTTGGAATTATGGGCTCTTTCAAGCCTTGCTCATATTTTCTAAAACCTCTACCTTTTTATTCCATTTTATTAAAATATTATTGAACCAATCCCTTTAGTATACCTTTCAAAATAACCAAATTTTGTATCACCATTCTAATTTCTATTACCTTTTTATAATGACCTTCCACACAAATTGTAGTGTTATTGTCACTATATCAATCACAATCAATAATCATGACCATCACAATCATTTTCTACATTATTTTTATCTTCATAAATAATATGCAAATTATAGGTGTCACATGTTATATCTTTCTCTTGTGTGAGATCACTTATGTCACAACACACATTTGCTATCATAGGTCTCATAATACTAGTATCATAAATTACATGAGCCAATATAGGATCCAAATCACTTGTATCATAATAATTATCTACCATCATGGGCTTCAAATCACATGTATTACAATTCACATTTTTCCTTTGATGAAGATCACTAGTGTCACAACTCACATATTTCATCTTGGGCTTATTATTCAACTTTTTAATTATTTCATCTTATCTTTTGTACTTCCCCTTAAGAACATTAAGAGTGAGTAATTTTATGTATATTACCTTTACATCAACAATTAATGTAACAAATAATTTAGAGCAGTTTTAGGCTTCTTCAAGAGTAAGACTGATGTAGTCCTTAAGTTTTGAAAAATCTCCTTCTTCAGTTTCTTTGTTAATCATTGGTAAGTATCACTGTTAATAATTTTTTGCAATTCTAATTATGGAATGTAAGCATAAATTTAGTATTAATGATTCTTCATTTTCATAAATATCTCTATCTTCTTAAAAAAGGTCTCTAGCTTGTTCCTCTCCTCCACTTGTTTTTGATGACCCATACATTTGAAATTTTACTTGTTTTTCATTATCTATACTAATTTCTAATGATGCACATTTTTAATATCAATTTATTTCTTTGTTTGCTTTCTATTTGTTTTTCCATGTTATCTAATGATGTGAACACTTCTCTTTGTAGCAATTTGGATTTTGTTTTCTTCAACACAATGGTTTTAATTTTTTTTGTCCATAAAATTTTATTTTTGATGCAAAAATGTATTTAATAATTAAGGTCTCAGTCACGAAAATGCACCTTATTACATATTATTACAATTTTGCAAATATATTTACAAAAATAATGATCCTCTAAAATTTTTATGCCTAATTTCTCTTCAAAAACAATGCTCACTTCAATGAAATGCCCCTAAAAAAACTTATAACTCCTTTTAAATGTCAACTTTATCTAAAATTTGTCAATACAAAAAAATGCTCCAATATGTCTTACAACTCCCAAAAATGTTTTCCATTTTTGACAATATTCACTATAGTTTAAAAATTTTAACAAACTATAGGAATTTTTCAAATAACCATCCAAAAACAATTTAAATCTTCCAATTTTCCATAAAGAATTTTTCACAACTTGCCTCTCATTTTTAAAGTCACATTATTCTTAAACATTTTCCCAAAAAATAATTCACTTATTTATCTATTAATTCCTTTTGTCTCCCTAATTATTCCCCCTCAAAAAAATCACACTTCATAAAATTATTTCTCCTTTAACTTTTCCTTTAACATTCCCTTGCAAATGTCAACTTTTTTTATTATGCAAGTTAATCATGCACTCAACATATTTTGAACCTATAACCAACTTTATAGCAAAATTTTAATGTTGTATTTGCATGACAACTCATCTACTAAGCAAATGCAATTTTTAAAGGAAATGATACTGCACTTAACGTAAAATTATTGTACCTCAAAAAATCCAAATGAAAGCAAGGAGGTTCAAACCCATAAGCTTTCAAAGACAAGCACCTAAAATAAATGTGCTAGTCATCTCAACACCTACTTGAAGTTGATTTATAATCTACCCTATAAAACTTTTTTATTTTGAAACTAGCACCTTATTTTTAAAAAACACATAGCTTGCTCGCAATTACTTTGAGTGATTAAAATAAACTTTATTCAACACCTTTGATATAATTTAAAGAATAGTGAGGCCTCCTGCTCCCAAGCTTCCAAGCTCCCATTATCTGAGCAAGAGGTCTCCTCTTTTCCTAGATTTTCTGTGATCTAGAGTTGCTCTTGGTCAATATTGGAAATTCTTAAGAGGTGATCTTTTCCTTTTTTGTTTCACTCTTTTGGTGTTGGTTGGGTTGGTGATCATGGTCCTTTTTTTATGTATATCATTAGCATCTCTTTGGTGTTTGCTTTGTTCTCTGCTTATCTGAGGTGCGAGGTGGTCCGGTGGGATTTTTTCTCCATGGTTTCAGTTGGTCTTGGGGGAGAGACCAAGCACTTTCACAACATAGAAAAATGGTTTTAAGGATGGCCTCTTGGTCAAGATGAGGATTTTCTCTGGTTGTTTGAGGTGCAAGGTGGTTTGGTGGGATTTTTTCTCCATGACTTTAGTTGATCTTGGGGGAGAGACCAAGAACTTTCACAATGTGGAGAAAGGGTTTTAAGGATGGCCTCCTAGTCAATCATCAATGGAAGGTGGTTGTGTGGTCCTGTATCATATTTTTTGAGAGGTGTTTCGGTGGACTCTTTTCTCTATGGTTTTTTTGTGGTCTTGGAGGGAGACCTTGGACTTCCATAATAACCATGAAGGAGGGGTTTCAAAAATTACCTCTTGGTCAGATAGCCTTAGTATTTTATTATATTTTGAGGGAGTCTTTGTGAGCCTTCTCTTTACAGTATTTTTTTGGTCTTGTCGGGGGAGGGACCATGAGCTTACTCGATGGCCACAGTAGAGGGGTTCTAGTGATGGATACCTGGGCAATATCTTAGGAGTGAAGGGTCTATGGTTCATATGATGAGGAGCATGTTTCTTTGAACCTTATTCTCTACATATTTTATTGGTCTTGGGGGGAGACCTTGTGCTCCCATGATGGTTACAGAAGAGGGGTTCTAGTTTTAGCTTTCTAGTCAAGTGTTTGGAGGGACCCTAGTGGGTGGTGGAGGTGTTTTGGTGGTCCACATCTCTTCTAGACATCTTTATAGCTATACCATATATTTTATTTTGATCTACTTAGATAATATAGAGGATTTTCTCCATCTATGGTTTCTCTAGGGTGGTCAATTTACTTATTTTTGTGTTGTGAGGGAGTTATCTTGGCCTGAGGAGATCTTTCTATGATGCTTCTCCATGTTTTAGGTGGATATATTTTTCTTGAGATGATTCCATGGATGATTTTGTGTTTATTTGGCTTGACTATAATTCAAGCAGACCTCTTTCAAGCCAGCTTCATTTCTAGGTTTCTTGGAAGTGGATGGCCTTGTGTATAGCAATTATTTACTGCTCTAAGGATTATCCCTATTTGTGAAGTTTCTCTTAGGTGAGAAAAATTATTTCAAATTTGATTTCATGAGTGAGAACCTCTAATTTTAATATTAAGCTTTAAAATAGAGAATTTTAATTTTTTGAGCAAGTTCCTTTTGAGTGGGTAGATCTCATCTCTTGAGATGCTTCTTGTAGACACCTAAAACATGTCATGTTTAGGAGGCTACTCATATGAATACCTCTTTAGGCCATATGATGGATCTTGGACCTTTCCAAGACCCAACAATGGTTTTAACCTCTCATTTAGGACAGCCTAGTCCTATGTAGCCATAGCCACTAATATGATCAGTGGCAGTGACATTAGCCCTCAATGATCATAGCAGCTACAGGATAGTCATTCCTATTGATGGCGATCAAGCCTATAACCAACTCGGGCTATCAAAGTCGAGTGAAATCCATTGAGCATAATTATTTCTTGGATAGTTAGAAGATCGAAGCTTTTGGAAGCATCCCTACAACTGCCCAAGCATAATCATTTCTTGTTCTTGGCTTCCCTGTGAAGCTAAGATAAGAAATTAGGTATCTATTTAAGGCTCCAAATTTACATGCAAACCCTAGAGAAATTGATGAGCATTTGCCATAGCAAAGCCCTGTTGGATTGGAAAGTGAATTCACATCCCTTTGAGATGTATCGAAGCCATGTTTAATTGTTTAATGATACCTATTTTTCCACCAATGGAGACTACCCTAGCTTGAAGATAAAACCTAGCTATTCAAGGACCAAATTTACAACAAATTGAAGCTAATTTCACTACAAAATTATGTTTTGAGATACAATAAACTCTTGAACATCAATTCACCATTAGAATTGATCATCACCAGGCTAGGATTTGAATAAAAGAATTCCTTTCTTGCAACTATTATTTTTATAGACACCTAAAATGCGTCATGTCGAAGGTGACTACTCATATGGGACATGCTACAAGACCATATGGAAGATCTTGGATAGACTCCAAGATAGAGCAGTGGTTCTAACCACTCAATTTGGGCTCCTTGGCCTAATCAGTCTGAACCACAGCTGAGACCTATGGTCTATAGTCTGAACCATTGCTGACACCTACGGTTCATAGCCTAGGCCGCAGCTGTGACCTATGGTCTAAACTAAAGTTCAGTTGGCCTTCATCCGAGCCAAATCGGTTGGAATGACCATTTGATCTAGAAGAAGGTAGTTGAAGGATGGAATATTCTAGAGGCTTCCAATCCAACTGTCCCAACTACCTCTTCTTGATCTTGGCTTCTCCATGAAGCCACCCCTAGCCCTTGGGTAGTCCTATAAGTACCCCTTCGAATTAGGGCAAACTATGAAAGAGAGCATTGGAGATTAGAGCAGCGAAGCCCTATCGAATTGTGGACTCACTTGAGTGCATTGAGAGGGAGTTTGATTGCTATCCACTTGTCAACTAATCAAGCATCATGACAATTCATGCCATGGATGCCCTAAGGATCTAGAATACCAAGAAATGCTAATTCGGGCAAACGGAGGCCCAATTGTGGAATTCAACCACCAAACCTAGTCAGAGGACACCGAGGCGACCCTTGATCATCAATTTGACAAGGAGGATCAAGCCCACAACCCTAGATTTGGAGGGCAAAACCACTTGATTGCTCATCGTGGCTGATAGCCATGGTGTATAGTGCAGACCGCTCATCAGAGCTATGGTTTGCAACAGGTGATAGATCTCCTTACTATTTCTATTTTAGTATGCTTAATTAGGTTAGATTAGTCATTTTAATGGTTTCTTTGATAGTTTAGAGACTCTGACTAGCTTAATTAGGGATTATAATAAGTTTACTTCATCATAGCAAGTAGGACATCAATGGCTTATTTTCATGCTATCTTGTTTCATTCCATGCAATTGATTCAATAGATAGATAGCTGCACCTTCTACTTTCATGTTTCTAACAATATTTATGAATCTTGCACAAGTTTAATATGTTTTATTCATCTTCTTGATTTCATAGTTGTTATGACATCTTTATGCATATTTTCCTCAAAGGGCCTCATCATGAGAGGCTGCCTATTCGTTTAATGCTTTTGTGTTGTTTCTTGACCATAGGAAAGCAGGTTCGAAGGAGATTCAATCATCTAATTCCTTCCTCAATGCGAAGAAGAGGGTCAACTCCACCCTAGAGTAGTTTGTGACTATTTAGAGAGCTTTAGTATTGTGCCTACCCCATTGGGGGCTTTGGAATTGTATCAATTGTATCAACATTTGGGTGACCCTAAGAGGGGCATGATTGTAACTGAGATTCATTTTCAATATTAATAAAAGAAACATCCATTTTCTCATTATTTGCAATCTTGTTTATCATTTTATGCTTTTATGTTGATTTTGATTGATGTATTAGATAGGTGCATTGCTTTTTGGATAGGTCATAAGGTGATCATGATGGAACTCCACAATTTATGCAATTGATCTCTGACCCCTATGTTTTTCTGATATCAGGTGCAAACCATAGGTTACAGTTACGGTCTCATTGTTGGCCCATGGCTTCAAAATATGGTCTGTAGTCTGAACCGCACATCAGACCTACGGTTCATAGCAGACACAATAGATAGTAGGGAGCCAAAGCTTGATCGGATGAGGACCTGAGGTAGGCCCCATTTTTCACTCTATACTTTTTTATTCTGTCTATGTTTTCTAGAAAGCAGAAAAAGGGAAATCTAATTAAGACACTAAAAAAGGAAATGAATTAGGTCTTGGGGTTTCTTTTTCTGAGTTTGGCTAGGCGCTGCTAGGAACAGTGGACCTCTGAGTGTAGTCCACCCTAGAATCCAACGTGCTAGGTTTAAATTGTGTGTTGGTTTGCATGCTTGAGGCCCAATCAGAGGCTATATCATCATAATTTGCATTGTCAAAAAGTCATATAGGATATAGCATGCATTCTCTAAAAATGAAACATTTATTTTTGCATATCATGTAGGAAATAATCATTCATGTTGTATTATGCATTTTACTTTCTATGCAAATATTAAAAAGAACCACACACACCACGTTTCACTTAAATGCTAGTGAGTTGGGAGTGACATCCAACCACTAGTAGGGTTCAACGATGGTGGAGGTGACTTCCATCCGTTGGCCCAAATCCTACGTACCCTTGGATACTAGACCAATACCGGATCCGAGAACCTTTCGTACCCTAGAAAATTTGCATGTATTCTCTTCGGAGGGTATAACATTGACTAGGGGAAAATGGGTGAGGATCTGGGAGGACCTGTGCTCCTTGACCATGTGTGGGCTTCATTACCACACATTATAGGTTGGATTACGTGACTTGGAGTTCATAGCCAAGTTGTCGAGCTATGAGTATACAGGTGAAAGCCAATTAAACTGAGAATATCATCCAACAAGCTTTCAAACATGATAAGGAGTTTCTAATACTAACACAACAAATCATTGAAACAACATCAAACAGTTTAGGGCTCACTTTTAAAAATTTAATACAAGATAATCACCATTGTATACCTTGTTTGCATAATAAAGAATAAATCTAGACACTAGGTGCACCATGGTGGAGACACGGGGTGGTCGGCAAAGGCATAAGCCTGATGCCAATGACCAAGCCCCAATAGATTCACAACAACATATGTCGAACCCTCACCCACATGCACTTCCCGAACATCATTCGATGAGCATTAGAGGAGACAATTCGACACGAGGGGAACCTATTGAGCGTACCCCTGATAGAGGAGTTTATATGCATTCTTCTAGACATATAATAGAGCATGGAGCCTCTCAGCATGAGGGTGTTCCACTCGAAATCCATTATCGGGATCGCATTGCACGCGCATCCATGGGATCGATCGAAGAGTATGTTATACAGGGGTCCAAGTTGGTACCCCTACGTCATAGGTCTATAGGAGGATCCATGGCTCCACCTTCGAAGTACATATGGGATCGAGACCCACCCATTCAGGGGCATGCAGATAGGGCCACCATTGAGCATAGGCCTATGTAGACTCCCACACGTAGTGAACCTCGAAAGATCACTATTGATATGGCTAAGGTGGGAGCCAATGGCACACCACCACATGAGCGATGGAGATCTAGATAGTTGGATGGCTTAGGTAGCATCCTTGAGCAGCTAGGCTATAAGCCTTCGGCTCCACCCACTCATGCCTCGAGTGAGCATAGCGTGAGTTCTATTAGGACTACTAGAGAGCATGGAGAGGCTTCCAAGCACCCTCATGTGACACATCCACCATCCATGCATGGTGGCACAGAGCATAGGGCTCAGTAGGATGCCAATGCCATCTTCATGGACAAAGGCAAAAGCATCACAAATCAGTCATATGGGTACAAAACCCATAAGGTCACTCACATAGAGCATGCATACCAGAGGCCTATTATGGCCGATCACCTTGATAGATCACATAGATTGGTATCCAAGCAGCGATGATAGCTCCTCCAAGATCAATTGGAGGATACTCACCTAGAGAGGCAGCGCATCGAAGATGAGAATCTTCAGGCATAGAGGCTCATCAGACAAAGACTATATGAGCAGCGCATGCATGAGGAATGCATCCTTACCCAAAAGGAGCACGTAGAGTAGGAGGATAGGCTAGCTAGGGCTGGTCTATACACTCACATGGAGAATAGAGAGCACATTCATAGGAAGGCTTTTTCACAAGCCGATGTGCAGCAGGAGCGTAGAGATGCTCACACTCATATTAGTGCCCTACAAAGAGAATGACCACCACCATTCGAATATGAGAGGCAACAATAATATGAGGAAGAAGAGGGAGAGGGAAATAATCAAGAGTATCCTGAAGACTCCCAAGTTGAGGAGGAGGAAGAGCAACGTCCTCCACCTCGATAGAGGAAGAATGTACCTCCAAGACCACCCTCACGTCAGCTTAGGGAGGAGGACTTTCTATCCTCGTAGGCCTATAAGGCCTTAGCTGAGAAGGTAAAAGCAATCGAGAGGCAAGGCATGGTTCTTCAAAAGCCGACATTAAGAAAGATTCATAATGAGCCTTTGGACCCCTCGGTGCCTACTCCAGCATATCCTGAGCATTTTGATATGCCCAGGTTAGATAAATTTAAAGGTGATGAAGATGCACAAGAGCATGTCACAAGCTTTTTAGATGCATGTTTCTAGATTGTAAGCAAAAATGCCTTATTATTGCATACATTCATCACAACCCTCATAGGCCCAGCCCGAGAGTGGTTCAATCAGCTAAAGAAGCATAGTATCACCAGTTTTGAGTAGTTGGTTGATGCTTTCCTTGAACACTTTTCTTTTGGCATCAAGAAATAGGCTAACCTTTTTGATCTGGCTGTGCTAGCTCAACACGATGATGAGCCAATTGAACAGTACAAAAAGAGGTGGAGGAGATTAATGGTAAAGCTACCATTCCCTATTCCTACTATAGAACTGACCCAAATGTTCACCAAGAGTTGTGCCAAGCACATCTCATTATTGTTGCAACTACAGTAGTATCCAACATTCGAGGAAGCTTTGGCGCAAGCCAAAGTAATTGAGGATATCAAGTTGCAAGAAGGCAACTTGAAGCTCAAGAACAGGAAGGAGGGGCACAAGAAGAGCTCCATGAAATAGTAGGGCAAGCAGGCCCATGTAAATCAGGTGGTGCTAAACCTCCAGAGAGAGGATAAGGGGCAACAAAAGTAGAATTATCAGGCCCAACCTCCTCCTACGTAGTACGAAAAGTGCAATAATAATTATAAGGGCAAAAACAAAGAACAACGCCCACCTCGCCAGTTCACGCCTTTGACGGAATCATTGACATCAATATTCCATCAGTTATGCGAGGCTAAGGCAATCAGACTACCCGAGGTTAAGCTGGTTGATCCTAATCAGCCCAAGTCAAAGGGGTATCAGGATGACCTATTTTGCATCTTCCATCATGCAAAGGGCCATGACATCGAAGTGTGTTGGTCCTTCAAACATATTGTGTAGAATATGATAGGGTGAGCTTGTAGTGCCACATAATCTATTGGTCCTAAAAAACCAAAACATGGGGATTTATAAAAATCCATTACCAAACCATGAGGTGCTATGCAATAATGTTGGCAAGATCACCAAGTGCATGTCGAACCACCTACCCAGGGGTTCGTAGGTATGGTGAATGTTGTTACTAGACATGGGAGATATGAGCAACTAAATCAACCTCATGCTCCCATCAGGATACAAGCTATGCCAAATCAATGGCCAACTCAGAATATTCTAGGCCCACCAACGAGACCGGTGGTGACCATATAGAGCAGGTTGGTCCAAAACCTGTAGATAACTCCTATGAAGTTGTCTATTTATGAGCTGATACAGTAGTCCCCTAGGCATAAGGAGACTCTCATGGACATTCTAAGGTCCATCAAAGTATAGTCTCAAGATGCTCAAGCATTTACCAATTTTGTGGGACATGTACAATAGTGCCAGGAGCCTATGATCCAATTTTATGATCATGAAATCAGGATGGTTCCTACAGATACGGCTGACCCACCATTGCATATCATCACATGTGTTAATCACATGCCATTCAAGAGGGTCTTGATCGACACTGGTTCATCGATCAATATAATAATGACCAAGGCATTGAATCATCTAAAGCTACCCAAGTCACATATTGTGCCCACCACCTTCACATTGAGAGCATTTAACGATGCCCTATGCTCGACGGTTGGCATAATCATCCTACCTATTTAGGTAGGCCTAAAGACCATCTCTATGATGTGTCATGTGATCGAGGGTGCCATGCAATATAACATCCTACTCGGGAGGCCTTGGATTCAAGAAATGCATTGCATTCCCTCTATATTACATCAATGTGTAAAATATATGCATGAGGGATGGGTTCACGTAGTGTCATCAGATGAAGAACCTTTCAAGTTTGTGAACCTAGCAGATTTTCCTGGGGGTTTCATACTCCCATCAATGCACCTGGACGTCCGTCCTACATCATCGGTTAAGAATCTAGGAGGTAAACCAATAGTGCATGCTCAACCATCGACATCTGTATCACACAGATCTGAGCACACTACTGCTACTTCATTGAAATCGACTGCATCAATGATGCTTCGGGATGACAGGAAGTTAAAGGTAAAAATGGGCAAAAAAGAGAAGAAGCATGTGCCCAAACCAATCACCAATGAGGCTCCCATCCCCATGGAAGTGGAGGAAGCCCAAGATAAAGCCGAGGAGGTACCTCAACCTACCTCACCTGCATCATCAGTAGGGTCATCCGCACCATGGGTGACTGTACATCTCACCAACATAGGGTTAGGTGAGTATATTGTGCAGAATGTAACCTTCGGACCGATTCTGGAGACTACACAAGAGATGGGCCGACCGCATGCTCATCATTTTCTGGTTGGATCAGTAGTGCCATTGGGAGAGCCACCCAATCAGACTAACTTCATCTACGCTGGGTTGGATCAACTTCCAATGTGAACGCCCATGGATGAAGATGATGATGAACCTTTCATAGTAAATGTTCATTATCTATCCAACCCAGAGTACTCCATGCATATTTTTGAGTTATATCATTGGCATGGATATGACCTTGGTATTTTTGAACAAGGATGTAGGACTCCGCTTGAGCCACGTTATCAGTTGGCAACTGATAGGTTCAGGCTGGGGTTACAGATACAAGGACAAGATGATTTGCTCATAGCATCCTTAGATCACTTGTACCTTAGTCTAGGGGATGATGTGGATTTCAACCCATATCACCCTAATCCTTCTACATTCTAGAGGGATAGTCGGATGGTGTCTTACATCACCATAGCACCACCCGAGACGTATCATGAGAATATCTTGGTGGATAGTGAGTCCTCACCCGACACTCAATCAGGGGATGAGGCTGAGCCAGTTTATGAGGCAGTATCATATTTATGGTGCTTATATCCAATTTTATTGGACAACGATGATAGTGATCAGGAAATAGCCTATATGGGGCCACATTTTCTAGAACATCCCATTCTAGTGGGGGAAATGAAGGATTGTATTATGATAATGATGAAGAAGATGATTTGGAGAGAGCCTATCTAGGACCTCCCTACCTACGTCATCGTAATGCACCTTATATGATTGAGGACATGCGTAGAGAGATCAATATCAATCCTCACCTTAGGGGAAGACCACCGAACTTCGATGTGATCTATCACATGGTGTTTCTCGATCCACCTATGTACATAGAGCTCATTGAGCCGAATGATCCAATATTGCAATCAGTGCATAGAGAGGACCCAGTCATCCATAGTCTACATAGAGAGGACCCATTTGTGCCCATGCCGATAGAGCCAGATCTTGGGTATGGAAGTTACATTAGTGATGTAGATGTTTGTCCATGTGGTCCTAGAGATCAATTCCATTCCATCAATATGGTCTCCATTGATTTGACCACTCCACTCCACAATCCAACAGATCCATCCAAACCATTGCATTTAAATGTAGATGCTATCGATTGGGATCATGTTGACTCACCTATTGAGCCTGAAGATTTCTTCCCTAATGAAGAAATGTTGCAACCATTTCATTTTGTACCAGGTTATGCTTATGATGTCTATCATGCTGAGGGTGCTTCCAACGTGGAACCTATCAACCCGATTGATGACATCCATTTGATTCCTATGCCTCATCAGCTTGAGGAGGGATCACACATGTCAGTGGAGGAAACCTTCGATGTGGATATCAGCAATGATCCCACTATTTCAAGGAAGGTTAAATTTGGAGAGAGTCTCACTCCAGATGAGCGTGCCACCATCATCCCTCTACTGAAAGAGAGACCTAATATTTTTTCTTGGACATACAAAGATATGCCAGGTCTAGACCCAAAATTGGTTACTCATAACCTTTCGCTAGATCTGACGAAGAAGCCGGTCAAGCAGAAGCTTAGAAAGATGCATCCAATAGTAGCCTTAATGGTGAAAGATGAGCTACAAAAGTTGTTGGATGTAGAGTTTGTAATCTCCATCGACTATCCAGAATGGGTATCCAATATGGTGCCCATAGGAAAACCTGATGGAAGAATCCGTATTTGTATGGATTTTAGAGACCTGAATAAGGCAACACCCAAGGATTCATTTCCATTGTCGAATATTGATGCTCTTGTAGATGCAACTGTAGGTCATGAGATGCTCTCCTTAATGGATGATTTTTTTGGTTATAATAAAATTTGGATTAAACCTGAAGACCAGCATAAAACCATATTTATAATGCCATGGGGAACATTTTTCTATAAAGTTATGCCATTTGGTCTTAAAAATGTTGGTGCCACATACCAATGGGCCATGACATATATCTTTCATGACTACATGCATAAGATTCTAGAAGATTATATCGATGACTTGTTGGCCAAGTCATTGCTATGTAGTGAGCATGTTGAGGTCTTGAGGAAGGTCTTCGATCGCCTGATAGAGCACAATGTCAAGTTGAATCCTAAGAAGTGTGTATTTGGCGTAACTTCTGGTAAACTCTTAGGATTCATCATTTCTAAATGAGGCATCGAAGTCGACCCAATGAAGGTCAAGGCTATCTTAGAGATGCATCCTCCCTCCAATATTAAAGAATTAAGGAGCCTTCAGGGCAAAGTAGCATCGATAAAGTGATTCATCACTCAGTTATCGGATAAATATCGACCCATGAATCGACTGCTACACAAGGGGGTCCCATTCAACTGGGATGAGGATTGTCAAGCAGCTTTCACTAAAATAAAGCAATACCTGGTGACACCACTAGTACTAGCTCCACCAAGGCTAGATGTGCCTTTTCTACTATATATCGGTGATCGACTTTGCATTAGGGACCATGTTAGCCCAAAAGAATGTGCAAGGCAAAGAACAAGCCATATATTATATTAGCCGAACCTTGGTGAGTTACGAGCTAGGGTATGCATATGTGGAGAAACTGTGTTTAGCAGTAGTGTTCACTACAAAGAAATTGTGACACTATATGCTAAGTCATACGACATATGTAATATCAAAACAAAATCCTTTGCAGTACATGATGAGTAAGACGTATCATAATACATGTACTACAAAGTGGATCATGCTACTGATAGAATTCGACTTGGAATTCATAAGCCAAAAGTCCATTAAGGGACAAGTCATAGCTGATCAGCTGGTTGAGGCACCACTATCAAATAGTAGGCCTCTGACCATTGAGCTTCTGGATGATGTGGTCTTCATCATATCCAAAGCTCTCAAACCTGAAGAACTAGAGAATAATGTTGATATGACTCTGTTCTTCGATGGTTCAAAGTGCAAGCAAGGAGGTGGTGCAGGAATAGTGTTTTTCATGCCGCAAGGAGCTCCAATGCCCTTGTCATTTAAATTAGACTTTTCTTGCACCAACAACAATGCTGAGTATGAAGCCCTACTACTGGGCCTCCACATAGCCATCGCCATGAACATTAAGAGACTAAACATCTTTGGTGACTCCTTGCTCATAGTCAACCAAGTTAAGGGGCTCTTTCAGTGTCGATGTCCCATACTGAAAGCTTATAAAGATCTTGTTGTTACATATTTGGCTAAATTGGAATGGTATGACATCAAGGCAATCCCTCATTCATCAAATAGGTTCGTAGACACCATGGCATATTTGGGATCCTTAATCCCTCAGAATCCATCTATGGATTTCACTACCATCCATGTCAAGATGCTCTCGCATCCTGTAGCAGAGTGCAAAGCCTTTGATAATAAAGAATCAATCAACATGATTAGCATGGAACCAAAAGCTGAATGGTTCTACAGAGCTGAAGACTTTCTAAAGAAGGCACCCTGGGGGTCATTAACCTCTCATAGTCCGATGGGGAGTGGTACTACCATTCACCACAAGGTTGTTTCCCAGTCTGCATTTGCAAAAGTAAATACGCAGGGGGAGCAAGTCATCTTGGCAGTCGAAGCTGAGGCTTGTCAAAGCTGGATGTCACAAATCCAAGACTTCTTAAAACTTGGTATAATCCCAGAGGGATTGTCACATGCCACAAAATGCACATTCAAGCAGAAAGTGACTAAATATGTCTTGCTAGGAGATATTTTGTACCGACGAGGTTATGATGGAGTTCTCCTTCATTGTCTAGAGCCCCAAGAGTCATCTTGGGTGATTTCTCAAGCTCATGATGGTACGTGCGATGGCCATTTCAGTGGCATGGCCATCATCAAGTGCATCCTTCGAATGGGTTACTATTGGCCCACTATGGAGAAGGAGTGCAATGTGTATGTCAAGAAATGCATCAAATGTCAGCATCATGCTAATCTTATGCACTTGCCATCATAGGCCTTACAGCCCATCCAAGCGGCTTGGCCATTTTCTCAGTGGGGATTAGATCTTATAGGTAAGATCTCTCCTCCATCATCGGGCTGACATACATTTATTATCATGACTACTGAGTATTTCACAAAGTGGGTGGAAGCAATACCCTTAACAATGACAACTGGAGCTCGTATAGCAGAGTTTATACTAGGAGCATATCATAAGTCATTTTGGGATTCCATCCAAAATAATTTTGGATAATGGAACATCATTTAAGAACAAAACTATGAGAGCTTTGACATCTAAATATAGAATCAAACATAGTTTTGCAACTCCTTATTATCCACAAGCAAACAGGCAAGCTGAGGCCTCAAACAAGATAGTGGTGGCTATCTTGAAAAATATGGTCCAAGAAAACCACAAATATTGGCATATCCAGCTGCCCCTTGCATTATGGGCTTACAGGACTAGTATTCGGATGCCCACTAGGGCAACACCAATTTTCACTAGTATATGGCACTGAGGCCATTATGCCCTTAGAGTTGGAAATTCCAATGCTACGTGTCACATTGAAAGAGTTCATCGATGATGACACCATGTGGCAAGCTCGACTAGATCAATTGACGCTGCTTGATGAACATCACGTGAATGCCCTGGAGCATCTCCATGTTTATCAGGAGTGACTAAAATGAGCTTATAATATCAAAGTCCATCAGAGAGACTTTGAATTTGGGGATCTTGTGCTCAAAGAGAACCAACAAAACTCTAATTTTTCACCCGATATGCGAGACAAATTCATGGCTAATTGGCTAGGACCTTATATCATATCTAAAAATATTGGTCTAGGTACCTATCACCTAACATCTCTAGGAGGTGTTGAAGAGCTTGAACCTCTCAACATCATCCATATTAAGGCATTTTATGCTTGAGAGCATAGCAAAAGGCTCCAAGGGTTCCTAAAACCACTTGGTCATGTTAGTTAAAGGCCTCGAGGGTTTGCTTAAAACTGCTCGGTCATCCTAAAAGGCTCCAAGCTCTCTTGTGAGTAGTTTGGTCAATCAAAAAGCTCCAAAGGTATTTCAAACCTTTGGTCAACCCCAAAAGGCTTCGAGGGTTTGCTTAAAATCGCTCGGTCATCCTAAAAAGCTCCAAGGATTTTTTGAAAAAATTTGGTCAATTTAAAGGCTCCAAAGGCATGTACTCATCGTTTGGTCAAATATAAAGGCTCAAAAAATAATAAAAAAAATTGGTAAAGCATAAAATCCAAAAACATTTGCATTTGCATTATGCATTTTCATTTACACATGCATTCATTTCATCATTGCATTGCATATAGGTATTCTTCATCCATTGCATTCCATATTAGAATGGATTGTGTTTGTCAGTCTTACAAATGATGCCATGTTTGTGTTTTAATCATGCACCTCTGCATTTATCATAATCCACTGCATTCATACACAACACCTATTGCTATGAGATATGTATGTATACCAAAGTTTTCCAGTCACTCAGCCATACCTAGTGGGTTTCTCAGATGTCGTAGAAAGCTTCTTTTGCTTTTGTAGATGAGGTCATTAGTTGTGATAGTGCTTGGCATATCAGGATCCCATCACTAATTGACACATTTAAAATCCTGCTAAGATAAGGGAGGATGAAAGCTATGAAAGTGGTCTTGGGTATTTAGAGAGATGGGTTTTATTACCTGCTTATCTTGCAAATAGTTCGGTCTAGAGTGGTGAACCTTGGCAAAAGGACAAGAATTTCCCCTACTCGTACATAGATACAAAGTTTAAATCTCAAACCCAAAGTTCAAAGTTCAAATCTAAAGTGATATAGTGAATCAAAAGCACTATATAAATCCCTTGCTCAAGTAAAATGTGAGAAATAATGATTTTTATCACTCAGAGTAAAACATGAAAAATAGTGATTTTTATCACTACATATGAGCAAATATAAAAAATGGGGTGAGAACTTGAATCCCTGGATTGTTCACTATTCAAAGCCATAGAGTGAACCCCAATTGCAGCAATGGGTTGAAAGAGTCCCACCTACTTCTAGAGTAGTAGTTCTATTGGGTGATCCCCAATTATAGCAATGGGTTGAAAGAGTCTCGACTATTTTTGGAGGGGTAGTCTTGATCAATTTGCAAGATGAGCTAGCTCTGGGTGCCTGGGGTTGTCTAGCAGTATAGTCCAATCAAGTCTGAAACAAGGATGATACGAACATAAGAGGAACCCGATCTCACATATGGGTTGGAAGAGTCTCGACTGACATCTGGGGTATGCCTATGGTCTATCTAAAAATACTCACGTGCACACATAGGGGTAATGAACAGTTGGGTCATTCATGATGAAAGCCTTGTCCAACAAAAGCCTTGTACAATTAGTATGTGATGTTTGAGAAGTCTACTAGGGTGTTTGAGTCTCATGGAAAACCTCAAAAATTTCTCTAATAGCAACAAAATACCAAATATCACAAACCATATAAAATAAAGTCATTCAAATCATCAAACTGCAAAGTATCGAATCCATGATACATCATTACATAAGGCACAATCAAGATATAGGATAGATACCGGATGGATATCAAAAATGATATTTAGATGACCACTGACTATATTGTGCATATTTTTCAAAATTGCAAAAAGAATATAAAGTGACATATTACATCATTTGCATCATACCACTGCATATCATTGCATTTCATATATGGGTGATTAATTGAGTAAATTCCTGTAATGAGGATTTTCAATTACATTCATGATTTTTACACATTCTGTGGTGTCATCCATTAGATTGTTAAACTCATATCACATTCATTCCTTATGTTTTAAGTGATTAAAGCATACAGGTTCATTTACATTAGATTACCATCATGTAAATAAAGCATTACATACATTACACCAGCATAGCATGACATCATCACAAATTAAATGCATACAATAAAGCAAAATTAAATATGCATTTAAAAGTAAACATCGCATCCATATGCATCCATCATAAGTAGCACATCTAAACATCTAGATCACTGCATATCATCATCATCATAAATAAAAAATAGCTATCTAGTGCATGTCATCCATACATCACATCATATGAACATAGCATCAATATAAACATCTGCATCCATGTGCATAAACATAAACATAAAACATAAAAATGACAAGTACACATAATGAGCCAAAATGATCAATATCATATAAATATGTGTATCAATGAGTACATCAAGAGTATATCAAAATACCCATAGGCTACAACTATGTAGGTCCTCGACCTTACACTCAAAAATGGTACAATAAATATCTCAATAGATATGTACTATGGGGGCCTACACCCCCAGCCTGAGAGTCACCGCCATCACCCCCACCATCCCTGTGGCTCCTATGAGAGCTGGCTCCATGCGTACTAGAGGACCTATGTGTCCTCTCGGTCCTATGGGTCCGATGGCTAGAGCTCATAGATAAATTCCCTGTAGTCCTAGTCCTGGTCCGATGGGACCCTGAAGCATGTGGATCCTCTGGGACCTACCCACCAATCAACCTGATGTAACCCTCTAGCTGGTCTATGCGGGCTACCCTACCTGTGTGCCTATCATTGCCCTCCTCCATGAGGGCCTGTAAGCACCGGATATCTGCCATGGGGTCATGACCACCTGGTAGCAATGATGATGGTGTAGCTGGAGGTCCCATGATAGCCTAGGAGGATGAAGGATCCCCCCTCTATACCCTAAGTAGATCTCTCTCTACAATAGCCACACTCCACTACGCCTGTGCTAGATCACGTGCACTAGTGAGATCATGGACCTATGTCTCTACCCTTGTAGCCCATGCTGTGAGAGCTATGATCTGCTCCTGGGCCTACGCTAACTACCTCTCCCTATGAGCCAGCTTCACCTCCAGAGTGGTGATAGAAGTATCCCGTTGCAACTATTGGGTCTGCAGCCTCCCAACCTGACTCTGAAGGTCAGCAACCTAAGCTAGTAGCTACCCCACCTCACTATCTGGAGGTGCCTCACCCTCCTCTAGGGCCTCCTCCTCAACCTCAGCCTATGGAGCATCCTCTATAGGGGCCTCTGCACCCCATCCACCCTCGGTCCACTAGCGCACATTACGCCCCTCTAGATCAACCTCCGCCCCATCATCCACCCGATCGAGGGGCCCCTCTCCCTACCACTATAGTAGGGACCACCAAGTGTCATACACTGGGGTGGTCCCAGCCCTAGCCATGCCCAACTCCTAGAAGTCATCAGCCTCATCCCCAAGTGGTGTCGACTGAATCCAAGGTAGATCCCTCTCTAGTACTAGGCATCGATAGATGATAGGCAGCTCCAAAATATCTTGTACGATCCCAAACTAGTGGAGGACGCATGAATAAAATTGATACTCATGGATCTCGGCCTTGCGGTCGAGCAACCACCTATCTCGCCTAGCCTGGCACAGTCACTCGCCAACCTCCTCCCATGTAGGGCAATCCATATACGGATGCCACTCTATGTCATCCACCCGGAGCTATGCAAATCTAGTAATGTAGTGATCAACATCCCCAGCATGGGACCTACTCCAGAACCCCTCCTCCTCATGGGGCCAGCATGCCGCATAGCACTAGCACGCATCAGGGATAGTAGTGATGATGAGCGATAGGTCGGTCGATCGCTCGATCCTGATATGCTGCCAGCCCTAGATCTGAAGCAACAGGCTGCAGCTGATGCCAACTCGGCTCCTACGTGTAGCCTGATATAACTCTCGGTACAACTGGCATAGTAAGGTGCTCCCCCAAGCCAAGAGTAGTGGTCGCTATGTGGAGCTCTGTGTAACTCTCCTGACACTGGCCAGGAGGTTCCAGGGGATCCTCACACCCGAGGAGTCTGGAAGAACAATCTGAACCATGAGGTGCATAAATATGGCCTCTCAGATGGAGAAGACACCCTCCCCCTACCAGTATGTTGGCAATTTTGCGTACCTGGGGTACATTGCCTTTGCTCAAGTGTATAAGTTGTCATTGATGTCAAGAAGCTTTTGAAGGAATTTGATTTGATGTCAAATAATTTGTTTTAATGAAGGTTACGGCATGACAGGTTCGAAAGAAAGTAAGTTAGAAAATTGTCGTGATATCGCGACATGTCGCATTTTCACGACTTAAGTAGGAGAGAGAAAGTAAGTTGGAAAAATGTTGCGATATCACGACATGTCGCAGTTTCGCGACTCAAAGAGGAGAGAGAATGTTCAGAGTTAGAAATGTCGCGATTTCATGACATATTGCAAGGAATGTTGTACGGATGAAAAAGTGTCACGATTTCACGACATGTTGCAGGAGAGAGAGTCCGAAAGAAAAAGTGTCACGATTTCACGACATAATGTAGGAGAGAGAGTCCGATAGAAAAAGTGTCGCGATATCGTGACATGTCGGGTTTTCGTGACCCGAAGAAAATAAAAGCGCTAAGGAGAAAAAGTGTCACGATTTCACGACATGCAGCAAAGGGAAGAGTCTGAAATAAGAATTTTCGCGATTTCATGACAGGCTGCAAAGAAAACGTACGAAAGCTAAAAGCATCATAATTTCGTGACAGATTGCAAAGAAAGCATACATAAAGTTTATAGCGTCACGATTTCACGATAGGTTGAAGAGAAAGCAAACGGATGCAAAAAGTGTCACGATTTCGTGACAGATTGAGATGGCAACATATGGTTGGAGAAAGTGTCACAATTTTGCGACAAAAATAGGAAGCAGGTCTTCAACAGTAGAAGAGTCACGATTTTGTGATAGAAGCAAAATGAAAGAGCATGGAAGAAGAAGCATCGTGATTTCGTGACAAATTCAAGAAGGAAGAGCTCAAATGTGAAAGCGTCATGATTTCATGACATGTTTCATTTTTGCGGGCATAAGGCAGAGAAAAGCACAAGGCAGCAAAAGTGTCGTGATTTCACGACATGTCATGTTTTCGCTAGTGCAAGTCGAGAAGAGTGCAAGGAAGCGAAAGTGTCACGATTTCACGACAAAAACTGAAAGCAGGCCTTCTATAGGAGAAGTGTCGCGATTTCACGATAAAAGCAGAAAGAAGGTCGACGAAGGGAGAAGTGTCACGATTTTGCGACAAAAGCAGAAAGGAGGTCGACAAAGGGAGAAGTGTCGTGATATCGTGACAAAAGCAAAGTTGATGCTGACAAAGACAAAAGTGTCACGATATCACGACAAGAGCTTAGTTGAAGTCAAAAAAGGCTGAAGTGTCGTGATATCACGATAAAAGCCAAAATAAAGTGTATAGTTGCAAAGGTGTCGTGATATCGCGACATGTTGTAGTTTCATGGTAGAAGCTACAGAAGAGTTACAGAGGCAGTGAAGCCGACAAAGTTAATTTTAGCCAACAAAAATTAGGGCTTGCAGTCGACGTAAATTAGGGTTTGTTTTTGGTATAACAGTCGACTAAGATTAAAGTTTTCATCATGAAAATCTTGTTATAAAAGGAGGTTTGTTTGGAGAGTTGAATGTTGATATATGTGTTGTTGATGTGCGACATTCGTAGATAGTGCGTAGAGCAAGAAGTTCGATCGTTGAGAGTAGAGTGTGAATTCGATCGTAGTGTGCAGAGTGCATTTCATCGAATCATTCTAAGTGTGAAAGATCGCAAAGGAAGCAGAGTGTGCGAAGATGATGCCGCTGTGATTGCGCAGAGGTGCAAAGGTTGAAGTTCGATCAAGTGCGGCTGGGATTGCATAGAAAGAGCAGAGGACTTGTGAACTGAGTTTGATAGTTCTATTAGAGAACTTGAGGATAGAGGTGCATTGGTTCTTTGAGAAGAACCTGAGAACAGATTTGGTTGCTGAGCTATTGTGGACATGATCATAGAAGGTAGAGGTCTCTTAGGCTAAGCATTGAGGACAGGAGGTCTTCGGTGGAAAGGAGTTCCACGTGCTGGCAAGAGGTAGAGGCAGTTGATCTTCTGAGGGATCATTTCCAGAGCAGAGGGGAAGGTATCTCCTTTGAGCAGAGGCTCATTAGTTCTGATTGGGGGAAGGTATCTCCTTTGAGCCGAGGCTCATAAACATTGTAATTGGGAAGGATTCCCAAAGAACTTTGAGATAACTTTTAGAGAAAAATTTTGTGGACGTAGCCCAGCCATTTTGGGTGAACCGTAAAAATTGGTGTCACTTTGTGAATGATATTGTGCATTGTTTTGATATTGTTGTGGGTATATTGCTTTACTGTTTTGTAATATAAAAGAAAAAGTAAAAATATGTCTTATACTGTTCACCCCCCCTCTTAGTATAAGCTTGTGTTCTTCAATTGGTATCAGAGCGGGTGCCTTCAAAAATTTTAACAGCTTGAAGGAAAATCCAGTAAAGAACACAATGGATTATTCAAGTGGCAATGTAGCACCTATTCTTGATGGGTCAAATTTTGGTCTTTGGAGTGCAAGGATGAAGGTTCATCTAATGTCACTTGGTAATGAGGTATGGGAAGTAATTGAAGATGAGTACACTATTCCTGTACATGGTCCAAATACTAAAGAAGAAAGGCTCCTACATCATAGCAATGAATGCAATTCTGAAAGGGTTATAGAAAGCAGATCTCACCAAAGTGATTCACTGCAAGACAGCTAGTGAAATGTGGAAACAGTTGCAAGTGGTTCATATAGGTGATACAAATGTTAGAAAGGTCAAGTTGAGACAATTCAAAGGTATGTTTGAACAACTCAAGATGAATTATGATGAAAATATTAGTGACTACATGCTTCGTATGGATGAGGTTGTTAACTCCATGAAATACTTAGGTCTTGAGCTTGCTGAAAATGATGTTTGTGATAAGATTTTAAGATCTCTTCCGAATAGATTTAGTGAAAATATTTCTACTATTGAGGAAGCTAAAGATTTGGATAAGTTGAAAAAGGATGAGCTCCATAGTATACTTGCAGCATTTGAGTTGAGAACTCAAGTGAAGGTTGATGTCAAGAAAGAGGCGACTTTCAAGGCTACCAAGAAATCCAAGGGTAAACAGCTTCAAGAGAGTGATGAGTCTTCTAGTGATGAAGAGGCATATTACAGTAAGAAAGGCAAAGAAAGCACAAAAGCGTGAAAAATATAAGATGTTTCAATTGTGGAAAGTTTTGTCACTATGCTACTAACTGTACTATTCTCAAGAATGAAATTGATGAAGATAAACAGGATTCTAAGAGCAAGGATTCTGAAAAGCACAAGCATCACAGGAAGAACAAAGATGAGCACAGCAATCAAGGAAAGAGGTATTCTCACAAGCACAAGAAGAGTTTCTATCTAGACAAAGCAAGTAAGTGTTCTAGTAGTGATAGTGAAAGTTCTTCAAGTGATAGTGATAATTAGATGTTGTTCATATCAGAAAAAGAGGAAGAACCGAAACATAGATTCATTATCATGAAATGTCTTAGATGTGGAAATTTTGGTCACCTTGAGGATGATTGCACTAATAATGATTTGGTTTCTAGAATGTATGAGGATGCTTCAAAAAACTATAAGGAAGATGCTTGTATGGTTTTTGAAAAATGTAGCACCTCTAGTGATAAGAAATTTGAAAAAGGCTTTGATGATTCAGAAAGCAAACAAATAAAGGATCTTGAAAGTGAACTTACTAACGCTCTTAGTGTTTTGAAAAATGAAAGAAAGAAGAATGCTAGACTCAAGGATAAGTTAGATGAATGTTGTATGGAGAGAGATGATCTTATAAAAAGTCTTGACTTCTCTATGGCTAAGACACAAGAACTCAAGTATGAGTTAGAGTCTAAGGTTCTTGAGTATAGTGAGTTAGAACAGAAAATGGCTTCTTTGAAATAGGAAACTAAAGAGTACAAGGATAAGATTTACAGGTTTCAAGATAGCTCCAAAAAGGTTAAGTCACTCATCAAAGGTCAAAGAAATACAACGGATAAAATAGGCCTTGGTTTTGTTAAGCCACACAAGGAACAAGCTGGAGAGTCTAATAAGAGACTCCAAAAGGAAGAGAGTTTTGATGAGGAAAGTATTTCAGATCATGAGTCCTTGAATGATAGATGCGCAGAAATAGAAAACAAAATTTAGAATGAGAAGAAGAAGTTTTCAGGACCCAAGATGTCGAATAAAGGAAAATTTCACGACAGATGTTTTGCGTGTCACAGGTTTGGTCACATGGCTGCACATTGCATGGCTCAAGTGAAGAAGGTAAACGGTAATTTCAGAAGCGCTAGTTTCTTTCAAGGGTATTGCTACTCTTGTCAATAGTTTGGGCACAAGGCAGTCTATTGCAAGGTTAATTACAAGAACAAGTTTGATTAAAACAGGTTCGGCCAGAACAGGTTTGGTCAGAACAGGGTTAGTCAGAACAGGCAAATTCAAAGAATAGGTATGCCTAAAATAAATAACATTGTTACTTGTTATAAGTGCAACAATGAAGGTCACACAGCTAGATAGTGTAGAGCTGAACTTCCAAGGTACAAGAACAGAAACAGTGGTATGAACAGGTCCAAGGATCAAGGCATGGATAAGAACAGGAATGATAACAAGAACGAGGAACGGTGACGAGAACGAGAACAGGAATATGGACAAAGAGTTCAAGAGAAGGCCTAGCAAGGAAGTGATAGACACTGATGATGATCAGTGCCAAATGGGAGTTTTACTCCCACCCAAGAATAAATCACCTCATCAGGAGGTGGGGGAGGGACTAAGATAAGAAGCTCATTCTTAGTCCCGAGCCCCAAAGGTGACCCTTTGCCATTGATGACAAAGGGGGAGAGATATGAGTAAGGGGGAGAGCTTCAAGTGAAGAGGAAAGCTTCAAGTCGTGGGGAGCAAAACTTCAAAGGAAGATTCTCAGTTGTGGGCACCGTTTCCTAGTTGTTAGCACAGTTGGTTTCAGTTTTGGCTCTTGAGACATGTTTTCAGTATAGGTTTGCCATCAATGACAAAGGGGGAGATTGTTGGAAATTTTGGGTACCTGGGGCACATTGCCTTTGCTCAAGTGTATAAGTTGTCATTGATGTCAAGAAGCTTTTGAAGGAATTTTATTTTATGTCAAATAATTTGTTTTGATGAAGGTTACGGCATAACAGGTTCGAAAGAAAGTAAGTTAGAAAAGTGTCGCGATATTGCGACATGTCGCATTTTTGCGACTTAAGCAGGAGAGAGAAAGTAAGTTGGAAAAATGTCGCGATATCACGACATGTCACAGTTTCGTGACTCAAAGAGGAGAGAGAATGTTTGGAGTCATAAATGTTGTGATTTCGTGACATATTGCAAGGAAGGTTGTACGGACGAAAAAGTGTCACGATTTCGTGACATGTTGCAGGAGAGAGAGTCCGAAAGAAAAAGTGTCATGATTTCGCAACATAATGCAGGAGAGAGAGTCCGATAGAAAAAGTGTCGCGATATCATGACATGTCGGGTTTTCGTGACCTGAAGAAAAGAAAAGCGCTAAGGAGAAAAAGTGTCGCGATTTCGCGACATGCAGCAAAGGGAAGAGTCTGAAATAAGAATTGTCGTGATTTCGCGACAGGTTGCAAAGAAAACATACGAAAGCTGAAAGCGTCGTGATTTCATGACAGATTGCAAAGAAAGCGTACAGAAATTTGATAGCATCGTGATTTCATGATAGGTTGAAGAGAAAGCAAACAAATGCAGAAAGTGTCACGATTTCGTGACAGATTGAGATGGTAGCATACGGTTGCAGAAAGTGTCGCCATTTCATGACAGAAACAGGAAATAGGTCTTCAACAGTAGAAGAGTCATGATGTCATGACAGAAGCAAAATGAAAGAGCATGGAAGAAGAAGCGTCGTAATTTCATGATAAATTCAAGAAGGAAGAGCTCAAAGGTGAAAGCGTCATGATTTCACGACATGTTTCGTTTTCACGAGCGTAAGGTAGAGAAAAGCATAATGTAGCGAAAGTGTCACGATTTCGCGACATGTCATGTTTTCGCTAGTGCAAGCCGAGAAGAGTGCAAGGAAGTGAAAGTGTCGCGATTTCATGACAGAAACTAAAAGTAGGCCTTCTATAGGAGAAGTGTCACGATTTCATGACAAAAGCAGAAAGAAAGTCGACGAAGGGAGAAGTGTCACGATTTCACGACAAAAGTAGAAAGGAGGTCGACGAAGGGAGAACCCTGGGCATCCTCACTACGGTCACCAAAGATCTCATCAAAAACATCCTCCTTTCTGGTGAAAGGAGTGGAGGTGATGGGCTCACCATCAATAGGGATCCTGAAGATCTGGTAGATGTCCTCCAATGTGATAGTCATTTCACCTATGGGTAGGTGAAATGTGTTGGTTCGTACCTCCCAACTCCATGCCAACATAGTCATGTATGCCTGGTCTACCCAGATCATGGGAAAATCAAGCACATAGCTAGATCCAATAACACCAAACCACTCTCGCTCCTAGTCAGTGAGCTAATCGTGGAGGGTGCAGAGAATATCTGGATCCCTAGCTCTATAGAGCAAAAAGGTATAAGGACAATGATGACTAAGAAAAATAAAAATAGCTAAAAAAAATGACCTAAAAATTTCAAACAAATCTAAAAATTGCTAAAAACACAATAACATGCATGAAGTGATAAAAAATTTCAAGAAAATTCAAAAATGCATCTCAAAAGTGCAATAAATGGCATTAATTTCCAAGCAAAATCCAAAAAAAAATCATTAAAATTTGAAAATTTTCCAAAGTTGGGAACCACAGGCCAAAGTTGCGGTCCACATAACGGTAAAATTTTTGACAGTTGGGATGGCAACTGCAGTCCCCAATCTGACAATTGGGAACCGCACCTACCAGTTGCAGTCTAGGAACAATATCTTTTTTGGGTCACTTCCTAGCCTGGCACCCAAGGAAAATTAAAATCTAACCTAACCTAACTAGTATGAGGTTCTTTGCCAATAGTTTAATGAGGTAAATTTAACCCATTTCTTAATGTGGTTCATTTTTAAGTGGTAAAGAATGTGAGGACTAGGTTTAGGGTTACCTTTCTCGCACCGATCCCTCTACTGGATGAATATTGTGAAGGGTCCGCCATCGGGATGTTTACGAGGTGGTAGGTAGTGGTTTTGATAGCGTTTCACATCAGATATGCTTCCTCACCTCTCAGAGCTCTCCAGTTGCAAATCACTTTCAAGGAATAATGAGAATTTTTCAAAATGGGAAAATTTAAATACCCTTTTCTAATTTCGATGGATCACAGCTTAAAATCATTGTCCCAAAATTAGGGTTTTGCGACCATAGCCCTGATCTACGGTTCCCAAAATTTGAAATACCAACCGCATACCGTACGTGTGGTTTGCAACTGGCATTAAATGCATTAAAATCCCATCATGGGAAGGTCTTAAATGGAAAATAAATGACTCCTAATGGATCAAAACCTCAATAAGAGCAATAAATTTAACAAATTTGATGATTCTCAAGCACCAAGATCAATTAAAATTTAAATTAACCATAAAAATCAAATAATCAAAAGCCAAATGCACCTCATATTCATTCATTTACCCTATACACTCGATGGTTGTAGTGACTATGTTAGGATCCTCAATCCTAACATTATTAGTTAGTATTATTAAAAATTTAATTATTATATTATTAAATTATAAAGTGAACCATCGCAACCGTTCATAAGGTGAACCATCGCAACCCTTCATAAGGTGAACCATCACGTCTCTTCATACGTGAACCATCATGTCTCTTCACCAATGTAGCTTTAGGGTAGATATATATATTAGGTTGGCCATCCATATCAAATCATCCAAGAAGAATAATAAGCATAGATTCTAAGGAGGGAGCCCCCTATAGTGGCAAAGCGATTACAAGGGAGCCCCCTTTGAGTGGCCTGCGATTACATTTACATTAATTTGTTAATAATTTTATAGTAAGACCTTGGGGTCTTACCATTTGGTATCAGAGCTATGTGGTACCCAGTCATGTGGAAATTGCTCAAAGATATTCATCAAATCACTTCTGTGCATGAGTATCAAACTCGGTTTGAGGATATCACCAAACACAACACAATATTGGATGAATCAATTCTCATCAATGGCTTCATTAGGGGATTAAAAGAGGAAATTAGAATGGAGGTGATAAGGTTCAATCCCTATACCATGATGCAGACCTATGGATTGGCAAAATTAGCTAAAGATAAAATCAATGCACAACAACGATTAGGGAAACCACTTATGGAAAAATCATCGACCACTTACATCGCTCCCAAATCTATGCTAAAGAAAGGGCACAAAGCACTTACAAAACCCCCAAATCTAACCGAACTTTACGAATTAAACATCTTAGCTTTGAGGAGATGAAGGAACGACGAGCAAAAGGACTTTATGATAATTGTGATGAACAATTTGGACCCCACCATAAATGTGCTACACTAACATTGTATTTATTGAAGGAAGTTGATCCCTGTATCTCCATAGAGAAAGCAGATGAGGTAGTTGTTTCCGAAGCGACCAGTGCACCTACTCACCATAATGAAGACAATGAGGTCGATGTGCAAGAAGTGATTTATGTACCAAGCAAGGATGAGGTAAACATACCCAAAGTGATCAATGCTAGCCAAACATGCACTCTACAAGACCTACACATACCTTCCTCACCAATAGTGTGTTCTTGCCATATGACCAAACCTATTTGGAACCAACGCAGAGTGACTACACACTCCTTCTCCGTTGGCTCTACCAAGGAACCAAAAAAGGATATGAAATCATTACCATCACTTTTGATGCATCATTATAAAGTATTTGAGGAACCCCAAGGGTTGCCCTCCCATCCTCATCATGATTTTCCTAAGGAATATTCTACTATTGTTCTTGGCAACCCCTCGCTAATGCTTCATCCTTCTCGATATCCCTGCCTACGAAAGGATGCCATTAAAAGAGTCCAAGAACTTACACAAATCCTTCTTGGAAAATAAAGGACAAAGCTTCTCACTTTGAGCTTTGAGGACAAAGCTCTTTTTAAGGAGGGTGGCATGTTAGGATCCTCAATACTAACATTATTAGTTAGTATTAGTTAGTATTATTAATAATTTAATTATTATATTATTAACTTATAAAGTGAACCATCGCAACCCTTCATAACGTGAACCATCACGTCTCTTCATACGTGAACCATCATGTCTCTTCACCAACGTAGCTTTAGGGTAGATATATATATTAGGTTGGACATCCATATCAAATCATCCAAGAAGAATAATAAGCATAGATTCTAAGGAGGGAACCCCCTATAGTGGCAAAGCGATTACAAGGGAGCCCCCTTTGAGTGGCCTGTGATTACATTTACATTAATTTGTTAATAATTTTATAGTAAGACTTTGGGGTCTTACCAGACTAACACTGCATGCAATCCAGTGAGATGAGTAAATAACCATAAGGACTTTTGGGGCAAATTTATCATAATGGATTTGATATGCTTCTTTTCAATCTCGAAGAAGACCTTCAAGGCTAGACCGCTCCACAGGAACGAGGTGTTTCATGTCATTTCTCCTACGACATCTTTTCAGCAGATCATCGATAAATTTATTCAATAAAAATCTAATTAGGCATTGTATCCTTTTGATTCTCTAAGATGGCTATTGCAGCCCGACTGCTCCATGGGATAAGAAGTTGCAATTACTATTAACAGTTGCAATCATACACTGAACTAGGCCTAGCCAAGTAATTAAAATGCTCAAATATAAGTTTGTGTAGATCATTCATTTTTGGTCAAGCAACCTCATCGCTTTATTCATTGTCATTACCCTAATTGACTCATCGCTTGAGGGGGTAGTCATAATATCATAATCATAATCAAAATCAATAGAAGATCCTTAAAATCGTAGATCCCTTGATCTTGTCAGATTACGTTCGTCTTACTAACTATTGTCAACGACTATCATAAGCTTACCCCTTTGCTTGGGGTAAATAGAAAATATGATAGTTAGTTTGTAGCTCTCCTCCTTTTGGTTATATAGGCCTAACTCCTATTTTAGCACCAAAGCTACCCGAATGCCTGAGTATGAGTGCAAGCTCTATCAAATTTAAGCCTTTCACACAATTTGAAGTAATGATTCTAGGATTCACGTCCTTTTGATGGACCTCGGGTATCTAATGTTGATTAGATCAATGATCATTATAGAACCTTTGGCATCATTTTAGAAGGTCTATTTTTGCTCAGCATTGTTCAATCTCACAACGCATCTCAAAAGAGACATCTGTAGACACCTAAAATATATCATGTCGAAGGTGACTACTCATATGGGACATGCTGCAAGATCATATGGAAGATCTTGGATATACTAGAAGATAGAGCAGTGGTTCTAACCACTCAATTTGGGATCCTTGGTCTAATCAGTCTGAACCATAGCTGAGACCTATGGTCTACAGTCTAAACTACTACTAACATTTGCAGTTCATAGCCTAGGCTGCAACTATGACCTGCGGTCTAAACTAAAGTTCATTTGGCCTTCATCCAAGCTAAATTTTTTGGAACAACCATTTGATATAGAAGAAGGTAGTTGAAGGATGAAATATTCCAGAGGCTTCCAATCCAACTGTCCCAACTACCTCTTCTTGATCTTGTCTTCTCCATGAAGCCACCCCTAGCCCTTGGTTAGTCCTATAAGTACCCCTCATAATTAAGGTAAACTATCAAAGAGTGCATTGGATATTAGAGCAGTGAAGCCCTGTCATATTTTAGACTCACTTGAGTGCATTAAGAGGAAGTTTGATTGCTATCCACTTTTCAATTAATTAAGCATCATGTCAATTTATGCCATGGATGCCCTAAGGAGCTAGAATGCCAAGAAATACTAATTCAAGAAAACAGAGGCCTAATTGTGGAATTCAATCGCCAATCCAGTTAGAGGACACCAAGGTGACCCTTGATCATCAATTTGACAAGGAGGATCAAGCCTAGAATCCTATATTTGGAGGGCAAAACTACTTGATTGCTATCCATGACTGACAGCCACAATGTACAGTGCAGACCGCTCATTAGAGCTACGGTTTGCAACAGGTGATAAATATCCTTACTATTTTTGTTCTAGTATGCTTAATTAGGTTAGATTAGTCATTTTAATGGTTTCTTTGGTAGTTTAGAGACTCTTACTGGCTTAATTAGGGATTATAATAAGTTTACTTCATCATAGCAAGTAGGACATCAATGGCTTATTTTCATGCTATCTTGTCTTATTCCATGCAATTGATTCAATATATAGATAGCTTCATCCTTTACTTTCATGTTTCTAACAATCTTAATGAATCTTGCACAAGTTTAATATGTTTTATCCATCTTCTTGATTTCATAGTTGTTATGACATCTTTATGCATATTTTTCTAAAATGGTCTCATCATGAGAGGTTGCATATTTGTTTAATGTTTTTGTGTTGTTTTTTGACCGCAGGAAAGCAGGTTCGAAGGAAACTCAATAATCTAATTCCTTCCTCAACATGAAGAAGAGGGTCAACTCCACCTTAGAGTAGTTTGTGACTATTTAGAAAGCTTTATTATTGTGCCTACCCCATTGAGGGCTTTGGAATTGTATCAATTGTATCAAAATTTGGGTGACCCTAAGAGGGGCATGATTGTAACTGAGATTCATTTTCAATATTAATAAAAGAAACATCCATTTTCTCATTATTTGCAATCTTTTTTATCATTTTATGTTTTTATGTTGATTATGATTGATGTATTAGATAGGCACATTGCTTTTTGGATAGGTCAGTTTTTTACAGTGGCCTACAGGCAGTGCCACTGACGTTGATAGCGGCTAATAGAGCCAGCTACTCTAATCATCAGTGGCTATAGTTTGAGATATCATTTCCTATATTTTAGTCATAGATTTTATATTATCAGCATTAAAATCTATTTTCTAACCTAGAATAGAAGCATTTCTTTCATTTTTTTGCATTATTTTCATATTTTACTTCACTATTGCATGTATCTTTTGCACATATTTATGTATTTGCTTATGATTTACACTATTCAAGAGATAAGCCTCATTTTGAGAGGCCTCATATGCTACTGACTATATTTGTAGTTTCATGTGTGCAGGTCATATAGCAATTCCAAGGCTAAATATCATCAAGATCCATCATCATTAGCATCACAAAGAAGAGGTTCCAAGGATAATCCCTTCTACAATCAGTTTGGTAAAGACATAAAGACCTTATGGAGTACATATTCCCCCATTTTTGGAGCTATTTTGTGTAATTATGTATCAAATTTTGGTATCCCTAAGAGGGATAAAATTGTAACCGAATCTTGTTTGAATAATACAAAGAGAGCACTATGTTTCATCTTTTCAAATTCATTTTGATATTGCATTAGATTAGATGTATGGTTCTTTATAGCTTTACAAGTGGTGATCATGATGGGCCTAGCTCATTTTTTGGCTACTAACTATGTTTTTATTTTTTTTTCTCATTGCAGGTACAAACACTCTGAGTGACAGTAGCTAACATTCGCAGTTGCTCTAAGCGATAGCAACTAGCACCATAGTCATCCTGATCATCACTGACTACAAGAAATACAAAGAAAATACAACTTGCAGCATTCTTCTTCGGATGAGGATTCACTTGTAAGTGATTCTCTCCTTGTTTTTCTATTTCCTTTGTGTCTCTATTTCCTATATGCAGTAATTTAGAAATTAATCAGATCACGTAGATAAATTTAGAAGGAAATTTTTTAGGTTTTCTTTGTTTTCTTGTTAGCTGTTGCTAGGAACAGCGGTTGTTTCTATTAGCCATCCCAGAAGTTAGAGACTACAAATTCTTACTACTCATGTATACAGTGGCTAATACTATTGCTTATTATTCATAGAAGCAACTACTATTAGATCTATTTATAGGTCTGCATGATCTAAAGCCTACTCAAAGGTTGTATCATTCTAACTGCGTTTACATTTTCTGAACATGAAACATCCTTTATATGCATTTATTTATGAATATAAAATATCATTTTCATGCATATAGGTGAAATATCATGGCATGTTATTTGATTCATTGTACTTTTGCTTAAAGTAAAATGAAAACTTCATGCACCATGTTTCAAGTGTAAACATCGATTGCATTGGGATCTCACATCCACCGAATTTATCAAGACCAATGGTGGATGTCATTACCACTTGGTTATCTTATTTCTTGAGTTTTCATTACCCGATCATGGCCAAGGCCGATCCAAGAATTATCCTATCCATGGAAAATATTATGTACTCTTCTTCAAAAGGTATATCGCTACCAATGGTGTGTTGGGTGAGGATCGGTAGTACTTGTTCTTCTTGACTTGATATGGATTTCATCTCCATATTTTGGTGGGTATGATAGCCTGGACTTCATCACCAGGTTTGTTACTACGAGTATATAGGTGAAAACCTTAAAAAATCAAGAGTATCATCAATAATTTGCAAACACATTAAGAGAAATATTTTATATCCAACAAACCATAATACACAAGATGAGTTTTAGGAAACACAAAGAAAAATTTAAAAGAGATAACCATTTTTCTACTTTGTATGTTTCTAAAATTTATAGACAGTATAAATTCACAAGGTTATGGTCACAACATGGGGCAACCCTCGATCTACGACTGAGGTGGTAACCAATGCACCACAAAACACAAATAACACTAGAGTTGATCCACCTACACAAAATGCTCCTAAAAAACATTCAGGATGTCTTAAAGGAGATAGCTCCACACATGGGAGATCTCACCAAGAAACCCCAACTAGGATACCCAATCTAGGATCTTCTCGTGATCCAAATGAGGGTGTTTCAAAACCCCAATTATCACATGATGATAATGGATAAAATTTACCCATTGAGGGGTAAAATAGAGGGGGTGCACATAATCGCATGTTGAGCAACATGCAGCAATAGTATTGTCATTGTTGTCAACGCAGTCAGATAGATCTATTGATGCAGTGGACAGGAAGTTCAAAAGCCTTTCAGATGCATAAGACAGGAGTTCAAAGGTTACTCAGAGTATGTACAGGGATTGTCCAAGAAAACCGAAGTGGCCCATATGCAAAATATCAAAGAAAAATACAAGTAAGAAAAGTGTCGCGATATCGCGACATATACAACAGGCAAGAAAAACTGTCACGATTTCACGACATGTTGGAAGAGATAAAAAGCAAGAAAAACTGACACGATTTCACATGTTGAAAGAGAGAGAAAAAGTAGGATAAACTGTCATGATTTCACGACATGCTGGAAGAGAAAAAGGCAAGTGGAAAAATGGTCACGATTTCACGACATGTTAGAAGAAAAAAAGGCAAGTGGAAAAACTGTCATGATTTCACAACATGTTGGAAGAGAAAAAGGCAAGTGGAAAAACTATTGCGATTTCGTGACATGTTGGAAGAGAAAAAGGCAAGTGGAAAAACTATCGTGATTTCACGACATGTTGGAAGAAAAAGAGAAAGCAGGAAGAAGTGTCCAATTTCATGACAAGTTCGAAGAAAAGAGAACAAGTAAGAAAAGTGTCGTGATTTTGCGACATGTCGCATATTCGTGACTCGAAAAGGCCAGGCAGGTAGAGAAAGAAAAAGTGTCGTGATATCACGACATGTCACATTTTTGTGACTCGAAAAGGCCAAGCAGGAAGAGAAACAAAAGTGTCGCAAAATCACGACATGTCACATTTTTGTGATTCAAGAAGGGCAGATAGGCAGGATAACAAAAGTGTCGTGATATCGCGACATGTTGTATTTTCACGGGCCAAAGCTAAGAGAAAGAGCGAGGAGAAAAAGTGTTGCGATATTGCGACATGTATTTTTGGGGGCCGAAGCAAAGAGAAAGCACAAGGAGAAAAAGTGTCGCGATATCACGACATGTAGCATTCTCATGACCCGAAGGCAAGAGAAAGAGCAAAGGAGAAAAAGTGTCACGATATCGCGACATGTCGCATTCTCACGACTAAAGGAGGAGAGAGAAAGTAATAAGGCAGAAGTTTCATGATATCGTGACATGTTGTGTTTTTATGGGTACAAGCCAAGAAAAGAAGCAAGGAGGAAAAAGTGTCACGATATCGTGACATGGTGTATTCTCACGGTTAAGTTGAAGCCGATGAAGACCGTTGATAGCTGACTAATATTAGGGTTTACAACCGACTAAGATTAGGGTTTACAGCCAACTGAGATTAGGGTTTTCATCATGAAAATGTTGTTATAAAAGGAGGGTTGTTTGGAGAATTGATAGAGTTGAAGTGTGCGAAATACGGTCGCTGTACGTAGAGAGCAAGTCGTGTTGAATCATTCTAAGTGTGAAATTTTTCTAAGAAAGCAGAGTGCACAATAGGTAGAATATGTCTATCAAGTTCGAGTGTAGTAGAGTGTGCGAAGTGCTTGCGCAGAGAAAGTAGAGTGCGCAAAAAAAGTAAAGGTGACCAGTCAGGGTCTAGCAAAAGCAAAGGTATCTTACTATCAATATTTTAGTTTCATAATTGAAGTCCAGGTTGCAGCTTAGCATCAGGGGTTGGTGCTCCTTCCAGTAGGTTCTGGTAAATCAGGGGTTGGTGCTCCTTTCTGTTGGTGCAGATAAATAAGGGGTTGGTACTCCTTCCAGTGGGTGCTGGTAAATTGATTGTAAAGTTGGAGCTTTGTAAAGGCTAGATTTGGATGGTAGTCCAAGAAGTCATTTTTGAGGAGTAGCCATTTTGGTGAACCTCGTTAAATCTTGTGTTGTGTGATGTTCTCTTATGATACTTGCTTTATCTGGTTCTAAGGTTTCTTATTTCTATTTTAAGAGCTATGAATTTAAGTTAAAAAGAGCTACACGGATTCACCCCCCTCTCAGTGTCATTGTAAGACTAACATCGCATACCCATAAAAGCTCAAAATTACTTTGAGCATGGAGCAGATCTAATAGATATCCATAGTATTGGTGTGAATGATACACCTCCTGATCAACCATGGAGAACTCATCAGCTTGATCACCTAGACCAAGCTCTTGGAAGATCAAATCATAGGGCCACTTCTACTACTCATTCTCATTTTGAGAGTGCACACAATAAATATGTAGTGTGGCATACTTATGCCCAAGGGGAGAGCTCCAAGCACCCATGTAGTACAAATTCCTAATCAACACATGCAGGCACAAAGCAAAGAGTTGAATATAATATCAGTGTGCCTTCAACAAATACAAAAAAGAGTATAGCAGATCATTCCATTATAACCCACATTGCTAAGACTCCTCGCACAGAGTTACATAGCCAAAGACCCTATATGGTAGACTTATTAGATCATATACGTAGGCTTTGCATAGTCCAGAGAGAGAAAATACTCTAAGATCAATTAGAGGACTTGCATGTAGAGCATGAACGATTAGAGCAAGAAGATGTGAAACAAAAAAGGTTGCTTTACCAGTGTTTGTATGAACACCACCAAAGAGAACAACATATCCTTGATCAAAAGGAGTGAGAAGAGTGAGAAAATATATTAGCTCAAGCTGAGTTACCTCCATGTAGTGAGTACAAGAAATAAAATAATGAGAGATGTGCTATCTCTCACCCTGATTTGCATGCTAGACAAGTAGATAATAATACTCACCACACATCACAGCATGCTTCTAGTAAATAATAGTACCAAACACCAAATCTACTTGATCATGATTATTATGAAGAATCAAAGCAAGATGATCAAGATCAGTAGTATCATGAACCATCATCTGTAGATGTGGTCGATGAATACAATCGAGCACCTTGACCCCAAAGGAACCTACCACCTCCTGCATCCTGAAGTTCTCTTTAGGAGGAAGAGATTATCTCTTCTTAGGCTTACAGAGTGCTTATCGAGAGGATAAAATCTCTCAAGAAATAAGGAATGGATTATCAAAAGCCTACCTTAAGCAATATCCACAACCAACCTCTTTGTCCTTTGGTCCCTAGTCTAGTATATCCTGAACACTTCAAGATACCCAAGCTGGATAAGTTTCAAGGTGATGATGATGTGCAAGAGCACATAAATATTTTATGAATCTATGATTTCAATTGTAAAATAGTGATACCTTGTTGTTACAACATTATTACCCTTTTAGGCGCAACCCTTGAATGGTATAATCAGTTACCAAGGCATAGCATCACTAGCTTTGAACAACTAGCCATTGCTTTTTTTTAATGATTCTCATTTGGCATCAAGAATAAAATGAATCTATCTAACTTGGCTAATATACAATAGTATGATGATAAGCTGGTGATGGATTATGGGAACATATGGTGAAAGCTCATAGAAAAATTTTTGTTTGCCATCCCCACAAGTGAAAGCACTTGAATGTTTACCAAACGTTATGCCAAACATATATCGTTGTTGCTTTAGCTGCAAAAATACATAATATTCAAGGTGGTCTTTGCACAAGCCAAGGTGATTGAAGACATAAAATCCAAGAAGAATATTTGAAGCTCTAAATAAAAAAAAAGAGTGGAATAACAAAAACACATGCAATCAATCATATTAGGCCAAGTCTGCATCGATCAATCAAGTTTTTTTTAATATTCCAAAAGTAGAGGGATCATAGTTACAATAGAATTATCAAGCTCAACCTCCTCCAGTGTAGTACAACAATCAATGCACTAAAAATCATGGTAGAGATAAACAACGTCACCGACCTCACCAATTCATACCATTGTTTGAGTCCATGGCATCCATATTCAATCAATTGTGCAAGGCCAAGGTACTTCAACTACTATAAGTCTAGTTATTAGACCCTAATCACCATAAGCCAAATAGATATAGGGAAGATCATTACTGTCTTTATCATATATAAAAATGCCATGATATTGAAGTGTGCTACGAATTGAAACTCATGGTACAAAACATGATAGATAAGGATAAACTATGAGTTGATAGCCCTTTAGCACCTGATAACCAAAACATGGGAATATTTAAATATCCTTTATCTAATCATGAACCCCCAAGGAATCATGCAAGCTAGGTCAACCAAGTTCAGATAGATCCTTCCACATAAATATTTGTTGGCATGCTAAATGTTGTCACAAGAAACAAGAGATACAACTAGACAGAGTCACCTATGGCTCCCATTTGTATCCTAGTTGTGCCCCAGTAAATTCCAGCACAAAACCACTTGCTAGACCCACCGGAAAGACCAGTGATTACCCTCAAAAATAGGCTCACTTAGAGCCTACAGATGGTCTCAAAAAAATTATCCATATATGAACTTATCCAATAGTCCCCTAGGCACAAGGAGACTTTAATGAAGATTCTAAGATCTATAGAGATCCAACCCCAAAATCCAAATGCTTTTACCAACTTTGTGGGGCATATACAACAGTGCCAAGATCTAGTGATCAGATTCTATGATCACAAAATTAAGATAGTGTCAACTGCCATAGCAAACCCATCGCTACAAATTATTGCATGTGTTAACCACACATTTTTTAAGTAGTTATTGATTGATATGAGATTGTTAATCAATATTATCACAACCAAATACATAGGACACCTAAATATTCCTAAATCGTACATAGTTGCCTCGATATTTACTCTATGAGAATTCAACGATGTGTTGTGCTCTATAGTAGGTACTATAGTTCTATCTAATTAGGTAGGGCTCAAAACCATTATGGTAATGTGCCATGTGTTGGAAGGTGCCATGTAATACAATATCTTGTTAGGAAATACTTGGATCAGGGATATGAGATGTGTCCCCTCAATCTTACATCAATGCATAAAATACGTGCATGAGAGACAAGTGCATGTAGTTCCATCAGACGATGAGTCATTTAAGTACGTAAATCAGGTTGATTTACCAAGATATTTTTTCCTCCCATACATTCATCTGGACATATGACCCACATCACCAATCAAATATTTAGAGAGGAAGTCAAAATCGGTATGAGAGAATCCCTCTACATTGGCACCACTAGCCATCCCTAGGTCAACCATCGCTTCTAAAAAACCTTCAACATAATACTAACCGAAGGACACTTAGAAGCTTAAGGCACCTTTAATAGAATAAGAACCTAGGGTTATCCTAAATGTAGCAACCATAGAGATTCCAAATCCGATGGAGGAGGCTTATTCGTACAATATAGTAGATGAGATGCCTCAACCTATATCACCTACATTATCTGCACCACAGGTGATAATTCATCTATTTAATCTAGGATTATTTGAGTATCTTGTGCAAAACGTGACTTTGAAACCTATCATTGAGTCTGCACAAGACATGGAAATACCTAGAGCTCCTATTTTTCCTATTGGGATGATGGTACCATTAGGGATGCCACCAAATCAAACCAACTTCATCTATGGTGGCTTTGATTAAGTCACAGACTATATGCATGTTGAAGATTATGATGATGAACCTTTCACAACAAATGTTCATTATCTTTCAAATCTTAAGTTCACCCTCAGATACTTTGAATGTTACCATTGGTATGGTCATGGATTAGGTTTATACGATCAAGATATAGAACTCTTATCAACCACAATACCAATTACCTACAAATAGGTTTGGATTAGGCTATTTTGTTCATGTGTTGTATGATATTTTAGCTAATTCTCTATAATGCCTAAGCTTGGGATTTAGGTAGGATATTGATTGGAATTTTTACACTTATCCCAATCCCTTATGTTCATAGAGGCACTATCATCCAATTACTATGGTAACAATAGATCCACCCTTGGTCTATCATGAGAATATTTCTATAGAGGATGATTCATAAAGCATTCCAAGAATTTATTAGGTCATTATAAATTATGAATATATCGATGACATGGGTATTATACCTTAGAGGTCTAGTATAAATGAAGAATCCAAATTAGAATACAATTTTGAGGAGAATGAATCAAAATAAAACTCTAAAGAATATGAGAGTGGATACATCTTTGATGATGATGAGTATGAATATGAGACTGAGATAGCCTACTTAGGACCTCAGCACCTGCATCATCTTAACATTCCCCCGAGAGAAGTAGATCCAATCAAGCAACCTGTGAACATAGATAAAATATATCATATATTCTTCCCCAGTCCTTCAAATCTAAGATAGTTGCTTCCCCCAAAAGATCCCATTGTCTTACCTATTTCCATAGTATATCTGGAGATCCCCATACCTCCTATGCCACATCTAGAGCATGGGGAACAACCAAGAAATAATGAGTCTTATCCACGTGGTCCTGGATATTTTATTCCATCCATAAACATGATCTCCATTGATCTAACCACTCCACTCCACAATCCATCTGACCCTTAAAAACCATTGCACCTCAATCTTGAGGTCATTGATTTTGATCATGCCAATTCACCCCTTAAGCCTGAGTATTTATTCCCTAACAAATAAATATTGCAACCATTTCATTTTACACCAGGTTATGCTCATGATGTTTATCATGCTGAGGTCAACCTTGAAATGGTAGATCATTTAAACCCAGCTAATGACATCCATATGATCCCTACGCCTCATCCCCTTGAGGAGGGATCACATATGTCAATAGAGGAAAATTTCAAAGTGGATATCAATGTAGATTCCATGAATCCAAAGAAAGTCAAATTTGAAGAAAGCTTATCTCCTGAGGAGTAAGCTATCCTCATCCCTATATTGAAAGAGAGATCTAATCTCTTTTCTTGGACCTACAAAGATATTTTAGGTCTGGATCCAAAATTGGTTGTCCACAACCTTTCGTTGGACCCTACCAAAAATTCAATCAAGCAAAAACTTAGGAAAATGCATCCAATCGTCGCTTAAATGGTCAAATATGAATTGCAAAAGCTTCTGGATGTAGAATTTATAATTTCCATTGACTATCTAGAATGGGTATCAAACATGGTACCCATAGAAAAACCTGATGGAATAATCCACATCTGCACAGATTTTTGAGACCTCAACAAGGCAACACCCAAGGATTCATTTTCGTTGCCAAAAATCAATGCTCTTATAGATTCCATTGTAGGTCATGAAATGCTATTGCTCATGGATGGATTTTCTAGTTATAATCAAATTTGAATTAAACCCAAAGAACAACATAAAACCATTTTTACCACTCCATGGAGGACATTTTGCTATAAGGTTATGTCATTTGGCCTTAAAAATGCTAGTGCCACATATCAGTGGGCTATGACATATATATTCCATGACTATATGCATAATATATTATAAGACTACATTGATGACTTACTAGCCAATTCATTACTGTATGAAGAGCACGTTGAGATCCTTAGGAAGGTCTTCAATCATCTGATTGAGTATAACGTCAAGTTGAATCCCAAGAAATGCGTCTTTGGCATAACTTTAAGAAAACTCTTGGGATTCATCATTTCAAAACAAGGGATCAAAGTAGATCTAGCAAAAGTAAAATCCATATTGGAAATGTGTCCCACCACAAACATCAAGGAACTAAGAATCCTACAGGGAAAAGTAGCATCCATAAAGTGCTTTATTGCATAGCTATAGGATAAATTTTGACCCATGAATCGACTGCTACACAAGGGGGTCTCATTTAATTGGGTTGAATATTGCAAAAAATCTTTTGTTGAGATTAAACAATACCTATCATCGCCACTAGTACTAGCTCTGCCTAGACCAGATGTACCATTTTTGTTGTATGTATCCACCGTGGACTTTGCACTAGGAACTATGTTAGCCCAGAAGAACAAGTAAGACAAATAACAGGTTATGTACTACATAATTTGAACCCTGGTTAGCTACGAGCTAAAGTATGCATATGTAGAGAATTGTGTTTAGCAGTGGCTTTTGCAACTAAGAAGTTGCACCACTATATTCTAAATCGTACAATGTATGTTATATCAAAACAAAATCCTTTGCAATATATGATGAACTGAACATATCATAATACACATACTATAAAGTGGATCATGTTATTGATAGAATTTGATCTATAATTAATAATCCAAAATTCAATCAAAGCATAGGTCATAGTTGATCAACTAGCAGAGGCACTTCTTCAATATCATAAACCTCTTATCATAGAACTACCCGATGATGCAGTATTTGCATTATTGGAGTCACCTGAACCTGAAGAACCAGACAACAAAGATGATATGACTTTGTTCTTTGATGATTTGAAATTCAAGCAAGGGGGTGGTACAGGAATCATGTTTTTCATACCGCAAGGTGTTCCAATACCCTTGTCATTTAAACTCAACTTTCCTTGCACCAATAACAACGCTAAATATGAGACCCTAATATTGGGTCTCCGAATAGCACTCACCATGAATATCAAAAACCTAAACATCTTTGGTGACTCCCTTATCATAGTAAACTAGGTTAAGGGAATCTATCAGTGTAGGTGTCCTATCTTGAAAGTGTATAAGAAATTTATGGATACTTATTTAGCCTAATTGGAGTGGTATGACATCGAGGCAGTCCCTCGTACGTCAAATAGATTCATAGATACTATGGTATCTTTGGGATCCTTAATCCCTTAGAATTCATCTACTAACTTTATTACCATATAAGTTAAGATGCTCTCATAATCCATTATGTAGCATGAGGCTTAAGACAATCATGGATTAGTCCATATGATTCATATAGAACCAAACCATGAATGGTTCTATAAAGCTAGAGATTTTTTGATGAAGATATCCTAGGGGTCCTTTATCTCACAGGATCCTACGAATAATGGTGCTACCATTCACCATAAGGTTGTCTCCCAATATACATTCATACATAGCAAGTTTTAAAGGGAACATGTCCTCCAGTCTATCAAAGCTATCGCCTATCAAGATTGGTTAACCCAATTACATGATTTCCTTAATCTTAGAGTAATCCCATAGGGATTGTCACATGTCACCAAAAGAGCATTCAAGCAAAAAGTGACTAGATATGTCTTGTTAGGAGACATCTTGTATTGACATAGCTATGATGGAATTCTCTTTCATTGTCTCAAGCCCCCAGAATCAGCTTGGGCGATCTCACAAGCTCATGATAGTACATGAGATGGCTATTTCAATGGCATGGCCATCATCAAGAGCATCCTTCGAATGGGTTATTATTGGCCTACCATGGAGAAGGATTGTTGCACATATTTTAGGAAATGTGTTAAATGCCAACATCATGCTAATCTTGTGCACCTGTCATCATAGGCCTTACAACCCATTCAAGCAGCTTGTCCATTTTCTCAATGGGTTTTTGATCTAATTGGTAAGATCTCTCCCCCATATTCAATATGATACATTTTTATCATAATGGCCACTTATTATTTCACCAAGTGGGTGGAAGTGATCCCATTAACTTCTATGATAGGAGCATGTATTGTGGATTTCATACTTCACAATATATTATATTAGTTTGGGATCCCATCCAAACTAATCTCGGATAATGGTACCTCATTTAAGAACAAATATGTATGGGCTTTAATATCCAAGTACAATATTCAGCATAGCTTTACCACACCTTATTATCCATAGAAAAATGGATAAGTAGAGGCCTCAAACAAAACAATAGTAGTCATCTTGAAGAAAACTATAAAAGAAAATTTTAAGGATTGGCACATCCAATTACCTCTTGCATTATAGGATTATTGAAATAGTGTACGGACACCCACTGGTGCAACCCCATTTTTTTTAGTCTATGGAATTTATACCATCATGCCCTTGGATTTATAAATTCCAACATTATGCATCGCATTTAAAGAGTTCATCGATGATGACACTGCACAGCAAGCTCACCTTGATTAACTGATCCTTCTTGATGAACATCGATTCAATGCCCTTGAGCATCTCTGATTTTACCAAGATCATCTAAAACAAGCTTACAATAACAAATTCCACCTAAGGGACTTTAAATTTGAGGATATTGTGCTCAAAGAAAACCAATAGAACTCAAACTTACCGCCGCACCTATGAGACAAATTTATGGCCAACTAGTTAGGTCCATTCATTATTTTAGAAAATATAGGACCTGGAACTTACTGCCTAACATCGCTAGAAGGTTTTGAAGATCTTGAACCTCTAAAAATTATGCATTTAAAAGTGTTTCATAAATAAATAAATAAAACATAAAACATCAAAATACAAACAAATCAAAAAATAATAAAACACAAAAAAATCAAAACATATAAAATTCAAAAACATTGCAAAACATAAAAACGCAAAAAAATTTACATTATGCATTTTCAGTTTGCATATGCATTCATTTAGTTGCATTGCATTAGGTATTTTCATCCATTGCATTTCCATTAGGATAGGTTGTGTTTACAATATTACAAAATACACCACGTTTGTATGCCAATCATGCATCTTTAAATCATCATCATCCATCATCCCCTGTGAGTAATTGTGTTTTTCAACACAACCCATCAGTTGCTATGAGGTATATACTAGGGTTTTTAGATCATTCAGATATACCTAGTGATATTTTTAGATTTTGTAGAAATATATCTTGGCTTTCGAAGATGAGGTCTATTTTTTATAGTACCTTGCATATATCAAAATCCTATCACATTTTAAATATTAACAATCCTAGTTTGAAAAAGAAAGGATGACATTACAAAGTGGTCCATGTCACCTTAAGTGAAAGGTTTTCCTTGTTCATCCTATCATGTGCATGGTATAGAGTGTTGATTATTGGTAAAAGGACAAGCTCCCCTACCCAAATAAATCCCTTGCTTTCATATAAAATAAGCAAATTCCCAATTCAAAGCAAAGAAAAGTAAACAATGATTTTTATCACTAAGAAAATCCCTTGCTCCAAAAGAAAATAAAATATGCAAAATAAATTGTGATTTTTATCACTAAGCATGAGCAAGTATCCCAAAAAATGAAAATAAAATAAGGAGGTGAAGAGCTTTAATCCCTAGAATGTTTAGTATTAAATCAACATGGGGTGATCCTCACTACAACAATGGGTTGAATGAAACCCACCTGGCAATAGGGTATCCTTACACGTGGTGATATGTCTATCACATTAGTGACCTTCTTTTGTATAGACCAATATCAGTTTATGGATGAGCTAGATTTAGGTGGCTTGTATTTACCTAGTAGTCTAATCCAACTACATACAAATTTAGGATCATGATGAACATATGGTGATTCTCATTACAGCAATGGGCTGAATGAATCCCACCTGGAAATGAGGTAGTCTTATGTTTCATCTAATATATTCATTTGCACACACAAGGATAATGAATATCTTGGTCTTCTTAACAAAGATTTTATCTTTCATAAGTCTTGTGTAGTCATTATACATCTTTTTATTAATCAACTAGGGTGTTTGAGTCTCATGGAAAACCTCAAAAATCTCCTAATAGCAACAAGTCATCGTATCAATCATACACAATTTTCCTTACAAACTTTTGTTTATTAAGGGGTATCCATGAAATAGGATAGATACCAGATGGATATTAGCAATGATATTTAGATGTCCACTGACTATTTTACGCATTTCTGTTAATTTACAAAAGCTTATAGAAAAAGATCATACATCTTACATCATCTCATCTCACATATGGATGCTTAAATGTTTAATTCTTATGATAAGAATTACCATTTTCATTCATGATTTCCATACATTTTGTGGTGTCTACTAGTAGTTTTTTAAATACATATTAGATTCATTCCTTATGTTTTAAGTTATTATAGCATACAGGTTCATTTACCTTAGATCATCCTCATGTAATTAATGCATTACATACATTACATTTATCATATCAAATCACATAGACTAAATGCATAAACAATGGAAAAAAATAAACATGCATTTAACATTCACTAGTGCATCCATATAAGCATACAAAATAGTGCATCTACTCATATAGATCACATACATATATCATCTAGCTAGTGCATGTCATCAATACATTACATACATATAGCATAATCAAATCATCATCTAGGAATTGCATCCATAACTTCATCACATGAACAATAAAAGCAAAGACATAATACACATAATGAACCATAAATAGAGTATCATATATATATATATATATATGTGTGTGTGTGTGTGTGTGTGTGTGTGTGTGTGTGTGTGTTAAAGTACATAGAGGTACAAAAATGCATGTAGGATACAACTATATAGGTCGTCAAACCTTACACTCAAAAATGATACAAGTCAGCATGACGTATCAAATAGGGCCTACACCCCCTAGGTCACCTCCACCCTCAGATCCATATCTGTGAGTATATCTGGAGCTAGTGCTCATTGATCTCTTAGATTGTGCACCTGACCTATGACTATGCCGCACTGATGACTAACAAAACTTACGTTGCCTACTCTGATGGGAACTCCCTGCTGTAGAATGCTCTGGTAAAGTTCCACCTAGTAACTCAATCTAACCCTATAGAGCAACAATGTATGAAGCATATACTCCCATATAATTTGTCCTCTACTCTAAGAGACCCTGCAACCATATAATCTATGCATTTGCATCTAAGCCAAATGGTCCCTAAGTGACTGGAGTGTATGATGTGGCCTGAGAAATTGGTGTGACCTCCAACTGCATCTTGAGAGCATCCCTCTAAGTAGTCCTGACATCTATCATGGCATCCCTAGATATCAACTATTCCCATAGGAGATCTCTCTCCACTATGACCTGATCTATTATCATCTAACCTGAGTCTCCCTAAGCCTACAAAGTGGTCCTCTCCTCTTCATGCCCTCACCACTGTTGTTGGCCTGCACTCAACTGACTCTACATAGTAGCAAGAGATGTATCTCGCTTCATAACCTACCACTGAGCCACCTATAGTTGTGCCTATATACTGTGCACCTAAGCCCATAGATGCGAGACCTCATCATCTAGGGCATCCTCCTCACCCTTCTCCTCATCCTGAGGATCATCTACCTATCCTACAACCTATCCCCACTCATCCATCCTGCGATACACTTGTCACCCATCACCATCACCTTCCTCAGCTACCACCTCATATCTAGCTCTCCCCAAGTTACCACCACCCTACCATAATTGAGTTTTCCACCAAGTATCATACTCTATAGTGGTCCCAGGATCCCCTGCACCTATCTCATCTATCATAGAATCTACCTCCTAAGATAATGTCTTATATTTTCACCTTTAGGCGATGATAGAGGATTGGCCCCTCTAGCACATCTTGTGCAATACCAAACTACCTGGTGATCCAAGTATAGTTAAAGTACTCCCTCACACTCCTATAGTGCCCTATGAGCCATCTATCATGTCTAACTCAAGCCAACTACCTCTCTATTTCCTCCCATGCAGGATAGCCTAGGTAAGATCACCATATAATATGTCCATCCTATAACCCTATCAGTGGACCAATGTAGTGGTCTAGATGCCTAGTACGAGTGCAAATCTGGATAGTCTCTACATTTCATGGCCACTTAGAATCATAACACTGATCATCCACTACTATGGTAGCTATAGCTAAGGGTAAATCACCAGGTTGATCTATGTGGATGTGCTCCCACCCCTAGATCTATAGTAGGCTACATGCCATGCCCACTCGCCCTCGCTACGTAATTTGATATAGCTCATTGTAGAGTTGTGCCATAAATATGCTCCCCCATACCATAATAAAAGGCTATCATAAATCACACTCTAGAAAGTCCTAAACCATATATAAGAGGTTACAAGGAAACCTCGCTCCTAAAGTGTTTGGTAGTAGAACATTGTATATAATGTGCATAAGTACCACCTGAAATCGAGAGAAGATATTCTCCTTGTACTAATGGTCAACTGGTACCCCTCCATGCTCAATGTCCCCTAGTGTTGCAGCAGCTCAATCTTGGAAAACCTGCTCAAAAACTATATCCCTAGTGGTAGTGGGAGAAGAAATGATGACCCATCCATCAATCGGGATCCTAAAGATATGGTAGACATCCTCTGATATCACCATCATCTCTTCAATGGGGAGATGGAATGTGTTAGTCCTACTATCCCATTTATGGGCTAAGGCTGTAAGATAGTACTGTTCTGACATCACCATCGGCAATCAAACAACATACTAGAGACCAATCACCCCAAACCACTCCTAGTCATCATCATCTAAATGGGGTTGCAACTCAAGCAGTATATTAGGCTCTCACCCTCGAGCTATCAGAGTCTAATATCCAATAAAAGGGTAAATCAATGCACTCACTCACTCATCCAAAAATCCTAAAAATAAAATCAAGCAAAAATTAAAAATATATCCTAAGGTTCTCAACCACTCACATCGATGATAGCTACCACAACTGCCATCGATGTCATCAGCTGCTACTTCCAACGATTAAATTTTTGACCATTGGGGTTTGAACCTAGTCGTCCTCAATGATAGCAGCCTCTAATTGCCAAATTAGGTGTCACCCTGAGTGACAATGGCTACGGGATTGACCCCATGCGAGGTCGTCTCCTACCCAAAAATACCCAAAATTAAAATCCCAACCCCCTAAGCTAACCTAAGCTATACCTAAACTAAGGGGTGAGGTTCATTTCTTATAGTTTAGTGAAGTTTAGTTAACCCATTACTTAATGAGGTTCATTTTAAATGGTTAATTCACTAGAGTAGGAGATGGTGTATCTACCTTAGGAGCTCCGGCTCTACCACTTGTAGAGGCTTCTGGTTGATCCACCATGGTGGTTTTGGGTAGTTTTGATAGCGTTCCGTATCAATTTTTAGCTTCTCTCCCTTAGAGCTCTCACTTTCTCCACTACCAACTGGAAATAATGAACTAAAAATTACCAAAATTTATATTTATATTTTACAATTTTGGCAGTCACTCACTTTGACAGCGATCGTGGATCGAGTCAACCTCGTCCGTTGACTTTGATAGTGGTTATAGGATTTGCAAACCACGGTTGTCATACCTCATAGTGGCTAAGAAACAACAATAAATGCACCTAATTTCTCACCATAAGGAGTTTCATATTGGACATTAATGCATATCTACTGGTCCATAATCATCAAAAATCACAAAATTAACAAAAAAATCAAATAAACCAAAATTTCAAATGCACCTCGTATTCTTTTATTTAACCTATACACTTGGCGGTTGTAGTGACTTGTGCTCCATGCAATCCGGCAAGATGAGTAAATTACCATAAGGCCATTTGGACCAAATTCTTCATTGTCAAATTGAAATGTCTTCACTTCACTCCCCAAGAAGGCCATGCGGCCAGAATACTCCAAGGGAACGAGGTATTCATTTCCTTTCTTCTATGAAATATCATCATAAATCATAAAATTAACAAAAACATCAAATAAAATAAAATCTTCAGTGTGCCTCATATCCAGTTATTTACTCTATACACTTGGTGGTTGCAGCGACTTGTGCTCCATGCAATCCAGAAAGATTATTAAATTACCATAAGGCCATTTGAACCAAATTCTTCATTATTAAATTGAAATATCTTCACTTCACTCCTCAAGAAGGCCATGCAGTCGGACTGCTCCAAGGAAATGAGGTATTCATTTTCTTTCTTCCATGAAATCTCATCATAAATCACAAAATTAACAAAAAAATCAAATAAAATAAAATCTTTGGTGTGCCTCGTATCCAATGATTTACTCTATACACTTTGCGGTTGCAGCGACTTGCGCTCCATGAAATCCGGTAAGATGAGTAAATAACCATAAGGCCATTTGAACCAAATTATTCATTTATGAATTGAAATATCTTCACTTCAATCTCCAAGAAGGCCATTGTGATTGGACTGCTCCACGGGAACAAGCTATTTATTTCCTTTCTTCTATGATATTTCAACTGATCATCGAACACATCATATACTTAAATTAAATTACTATCATCTTAATTTCCTAAGAAGGCCATTGTGGTTAGATTGTTCCACATGATAGAGATGTATAATTACTATTAATGGTTGAAATCACAGTTGTAATAGGACCTACCCTACAACAACTTTAATCATCTTGAACTATCCAAATCAATCATCTTGGTCAAGTGACTCGTCACTTTCATCACTTGTAATTTTCCTCATCAACTCATCGCTTGAGGGGGTAGTCATAATCATAACATTCATAATCAAAATCAATAATTAAATACTTAATCATGTGAATTACATTCATCCTAGGAATTATTGCTAATAGCTATCACAAGCTTCCCCATTTGCAGGGGCAAAAAGTAAATATATTGAGCTAAATCTTTGCCAATCTGATACAATGATCATTTTCATTCGAATAATCTTAATTGATCACTTTCAAATCACATCCAAAGCTTTAATCAAAATTAAGCCTTCCATGTCATTTGAATCAATTATTTAGATATGCATACCATTTTCATGATTGGGACATCTAATATTGACCAGATCAATGAACATCAATCAACCTATAATATGGCTTTAGGTTATCTTTTTTGCTTAGTGTTGTGTTTTTACACAAGGCATCCCAAAAAGAGGTATCTGTACACCTAAAACACATCATGTTTAGGAGGCTACTCATATGGACACATATATAGGCCATATGACTAATCTTGAACCTTTCCAAGATCCAACAATGGTTCTAACCACTCATTTAGGGTAGCCTAGTCCTATGCAGCCACAGTCGCTAACGTCATCAGCGATGGTGACTATAGCCATCGATGATCAAAGAGGCTATCGGCTAGCCACATCTGTCGATAGCGACTAAGCCTATAACCAACTCAAGCTACCAAATTTGAGTGAAATCCATTGAGTGTAATGATTTCTTAGACTGTTAGGAGATCGAAGCTTTTGGAAGTGTCCCTGCAACTACCCAAGCATAACCATTTCTTGTTCTTAGCTTCCTTGTAAAGCTAAGACGATAAATTAGGTGTCTATTTAAGGCCACAAATTTACATGCAAACCCTAGAGAAATTGATGAGCATTTACCATAGCGAAGCCCTATTGGATTGGAGAGTGACTTCACATCCCTTTGAGGTGTAGTGAAGCCCTGTTCAATTTTTTAATGACACATATTTTTCCACCATTAGAGATTGCCCTATCTTGAAGATTAAACCTAGTGGTTCAAGTGCAAAATTTGCAATGAATCAAAGCCAATTTCATCGTAAAATTGTGTTTCAAGACACAAGCAACTCTTGAACATCAATTCACCATTGAAATTGATCATCGCTAGGTCGAGATTTGAAGAACATAATCCCTTTCCCATGGTCAGTCTTTTATAGTTGCATGCAGGTGTCGTTGTCGATGTTGATAGTGCCTAATAGAACCAACTTCTCTAATCAATAGTGGCTACAGTCTGAGATATCATTTCCTATGTTTTAGCCATAGATTTTATATTATCAGCATTTCAATCTATTTTCTAACCTAGAATAGAACCATTTATTTTAGTTTTATGCATTCTTTTTGCATTTTACTTCACTATTGCGTGTATATTTGCACATATTTATGTATTTTCTTATGATTTACACTATTCAATATATAAGCCTCATTTTGAGAGGCCTCATATGCTACTGACTATCTTTGTAGTTTCATGTGTGCAGGTCATATAGCAATTCCAAGGCTAAAGATCATCAAGATCCATCATCATTAGCATCACAAAGAGGAAGTTCCAGGGATAATCCCTCCTATAATCAATTTGGAAAAGATATAAAGACCTTATGGAGTACATCTTCCCCCATTTTTTGGGCCATTTTTTGTAATTATGTATCGAATTTTGGTATTCCTAAGAGGGACAAAATTGTAAATGAATCTTGTTTGAAAAATACAAAGAGAGCACTCCATTTTATCATTTTCAATTTCTCAAATGGTTACAAATGTTTCATCTTTTCAAATTTATTATGATATTGCATTAGATTTGATGTATGGTTCTTTATATCTTTACACTTCCCTTGATGTTCTGAGCTAGATTTTCCTAATTAGGTAGGAAAACCCCTTTTGAATTATCTTTTTTTTTGTCTATAGTTGGTCCTTTGGAGTCTGTCTCCTCATTTTAGTTGTTTCATGTTTATCTTGGGGAAACAGTCTCTTTTATTATTCCTTTATTGTAAAATTTTCGAGGATCCTTTCAAAACCCCTTTCTTCAATCAATCAAAATAATAATAATTTAAAGAATATTTCTAGTAATTTGTAGGTCTAACACAGATAGAATGTGAATGTGAAATAGGTGAAATATTCATTTTATATTATAGTTTAAATATATTTTAATTTATTGCAAGGCTCAGACGACCTGAACATGAGATATCCTAGTGGTTTTAACTTCTAAATAGCATGGGCATGGAAGGGATTAATCATATTATCTCATAGGTTTTGAATTCAAATAACCTAGCAAAGGTTACATGATTTTGATGAACTTCAATAGGTAAATGGTGCTCTAGGATTGAAATAGCTAAGGTAAAATAGTAATATAAAATACATAAAAGAAAGACAAGGCATAAAATATAGCTTATTTTTTACAAGCAAGGTTTTAAGTCATTATTTAGCAATAGAGGAATATTTAGGTATATAAATGGACATGGTATGATTCAATACCTTGTATGATTTTCTTCCTCATAACTTAAGGCTTTAACACTTTTTTGAGTGAAACTTGTTGCCTTTATGCAGATTATGAATACTTCTCTAGTGTATAATTGGGCTTGTCAAAGGAAGGAGATGATTGTCCTAATACCCTAACTTAGAATTTTCATAAATCTAATACCACTATTAACATATGGGGAGATAATCATAATAATATTTTAACCAAAACATGGGCATAACAGAGTGCAAAGATAAAATAATTTTACAATATAATAATATTTTATTTCACAATTTTCTCTCACTATCGTACAAATCCACTAGCCCAATTTTGTTGTATGTAGGGAAATTTATATATTATGAAGTCTCTTCACATTTAGGAGATTTAAATATTTTGTAGCTCTTGGAATTTCACCTTAAACTATTTTTTCATATTTTTATAATCTCATGGTAGATATGTCTTTCCAATTTTCTCTTATGGGAGAAATATTAATTTATTTCCCAATAATTACAAATATCAAATATTTACAAGATGTCAAGTAATGTAAGATTCTCTAATAAGAAGATATAATTGTATTTCTATAAAGTGGAGAATTTCCTCTAAATTTATACAAAATAATAAGAAAAATACTACTCATAAGAGTAATTTATTATATGTTTATTTAGGGATAATATCTAAAAAATAGAAAATTATGATATGGTAAGGATAATGGTGCTACCCTATGAACAACATGATATTGTAAAGTAATCCCATGATGGTGCAACAAATGGTTATTTTGATCAGAAACTCACTATAAATAATGTATTGATACTAGGAATATGATGCCCATCTATGTTAAAAAATTCTCGTTGATTTATCCAAGGATGAGATACATGTTAAAGAGTGAGAAAACCTAATCAAAGGAGTAAAATATCTTTTCATTTAATGTTACCACTTCAAGGCTTTAAAAAATGGGTAATTGATTTTATAGGGACCATATCCTCTACAAATAAGAGGTTTGGTTCTAGGTTTATTTTTAATTAGAATATATTATCTAACATAATAGGTGGTCAGACAAAAATTGTATTGTCTAGGTAGTTAAAAAAATCCTATACAAAAGTATAATTACCTAGTTTAGTTATCCTAAAGTGAGAGTAAGCAATAAGGGAAAATACTTTATTAATAACACAATAGTAGATTTTTTGAGAACCTTCATAATATGGCATAATAGAAATTCATTTTACCATCCTCAATCTAATTATTCCATAGAGGTATTTTATAAATATTAGGTGTGATATTTACTAAGATGTGTGATGTGTAATAGTTCACTTTGGATTTACATAAATACCTACAAATATTTGAATAATTTGACACCATTTTAGCTAACTTATGGAATGGAAGGTACAATTTCAATGATATATATACTCTCTAGTTAAAATATCATAATATCCACTTGCATGGACAACCTTGATTCCTTGAAAGAAATATCAATAGAAATTCTAAAATTGGATGGATCTAGAATGGAAGTAGTATTCAATCAATTACATAAAAAAATTAAGGTTAAATGCATGTCACCATATAAATATAAAAACTAAAACCTTACATAAAGATTACATGGAACTATTATACAATAGCCACTATAAGTAGCATCCAATAAAATTAATATGTAATGGTTGGAGCCATAAAAAACAAGACAAATCTATGGGAATGAATTGGTTAAGATAGAAACATCGGATGGACAACCATTTAAAGAACTAGTAAATTGTACAATGTAAAAGGCATACCAACTCCAAGAATTTTTTAAAATGATGGCTAATTATCCAAAATATGAGATGCCTCCTAGGGCATTTTTCTAATAGGGAGTCACCTAAAAAAGAGTTAGTTAAAATAATGTTCAAAACTACTTTATAGACTAGAATAGTAGGTTGCACAACTGACACCAAACTATAAGTGGAGTAATAATGACTGAATATTTCTACCAATAAACCAATAGATTATGAGTAATTACTTTGGGTATGCCACCTCAATAAGAATATGTTTTCAAATAAAACCACAAGCCCATTAATAGTTAAGTGTGGATATAGGACTAACACACTCATATATAAATACTAACCTCAAGAAAGAAAACAAAAAAAAAATAAGAAATATGTACCTACCCAAAATTGATAGCAAAAAATAAATCATGATAAAATAAAAGAAAAATTCAAAATTAGCACTTTAAAAAAGTGTTAAGGATGCACCAAAATAAGGTGGCATGGATGCACTATAGTTTGAATCCAATGTAATATTTATCTAGAGATGCCAAAGATCCCTAGAGAAGTCAAAGGATCCTAAGTGATGCTAAATAATAAATAGGAGTTAGGGTGATGACAACAAAAGGATACACTCGTGTACCCCATAAATATGTTGATATGAGAAAATAAGTCAAGAGAGGAAATTCTACAAAGGAAAAGTCTTTAATGTAGTCAAGGGAGAAGAAAAATTAGCATACCTTACAAAATAAGTTTATATAAATAAGAAATAAGAATTCAATTTAATTATCACCTCAATAAGTACTAAACCTTATTGGGAAGGAATCCTTGTGTATTAGAAAAAATACTTTCCATTCCTAGAATATTTATAAAAAATAAAAGAATACAATTTGAACCTAGGAAATTTTAGATTAGGATAATTCCTAAAGAAAAAAAGTTCTAGCTATAATATAAACTAGATCCATTAATATGTTGGCATCATAAGAAAAAAATTATCCCATAAAAGTATTGGTTCCATATGGATTTGGAAATAAAAAATATAATGCCATAATAAATATATCACCTGAGAAATAATGAATATTATGGGTATCTATTTATTAAAAATAAACTGCATATATAGTTTGACACCATAAGCCAATGAAAAGAAGAGTCAAAATAAAATTAATGCTAGAATATAGTGGCACCAAAGCTTGAGGTTGATGCTCAAAAATTAGACTAATGATGCCATGTAATAGAATCAAATTTGAGATACACCTTAAATTCAAAATATATTATGATAGAATAAAAGGATCAAAATAATAAACATTGTACCATGTCATAAACCATGAAAGGGTTACCCCATGAAAAAGAAGACATTGTAGTAAATATTGACCCAGAATATTTAATCCAAGTTATGGCATCCATGGGATGAAGAACATGATTAATAGACTGGTAATTATTGGTCTCAATGCAATAAAATTTGATAAATGGATACATAAGAAGAATTATGCACATGTTTAATTTAAATTAATTTAAGTATTAAATAAATAGACAAAGAGATTAGTCCATTGAGCATTTAAATGATTTGAAACTAGATCAAAGAAAAATTAGAAGTTTGAAGAATAGTTATCAAAGCATAATGTCATCTAGGGACAAAGGAAAGAAAAAGGTGGGTGAGTCTTACAATATCTCAATATTGATCCAATAAGTAGTGGTCCAATTGAAGAAATAGGATGATACTTCCTTGGTGTTAGAATCACCTATGACTAACTTCAGAGTCTAATTAGGAAACTCTTAACTATGTATAGAAGGATATTAAAAGTTATGCCTATGTTTCAATTAAAATTATCTACCACACCTTACTATATGGGAAGAAAAATTTTGTAAAAGACCCAAACACCTTAGGATGTAAGGAAGGGAATAGTGGAAATTAGTGACGTAGATGACTTGCTACAAATTGAACCCTCATCTAGAGCTATTACAATGGATTATGTAATAGAATCACTTCCACCCCCAAATATGTATCGAATCACTTCCACCCCCAAATATGTATCGGCATCTAGGATGGGATATTATTTTCAAATTTAACCTAGAATTCTATTCAAATATAAATCTAAACATTTGGAGCCTTGTACTTGTTTTTTGTTTAGTTGTACTTGTATTTTTCCATGCATTAGTGACAAGGTTTGAATTTTGCTAAATATTTTTTAATGTATATGGTGCTAAGATGAAGCAATGTGGTCAATGACATGGCTACAACTACTTTTCTCTCTGTTTCTAAAAAAATAATTCCAATCATACTATGCCAAATTTCATAATCTTATTCATCATTTATCATTCCTTTAGGAAGCCTTATCAATGAAATAACATCAACAAAAGTGGCACTGTTGCAGGTGATAAGTGGCAACTTAAGATTGATCAAAACAAATTAGGGCCTAAAATTTTTTATTTTTCATGATTTTTTCTATTAATATGCCCATACTTTTGGAGGTCATAAATTTTACATATGAAAGTGTATGAGGCTCTTGTTTTATATTGTGTAGTTTTTTATATCTATAGATGGATGACATTATTTCAAGGTCTTGTTACTATTTTGTGGTAATTTTTCTACAAATAGACCCAATTGGTAAATTTGCTTGCATCTAGCATATGTAAGTTCAAATATGAATTCCTCTCATTTATTTTATCATAGCACTCAGGTTTGATGTCTTCAAGTAGTACCAAACATCTAACTTCAATTAAAATCATTGTAGAAGTTGGTTAGTTGTATTGTATTTGAGAGATTTTAAATTCTTATGTTTATCTTTCTCTACACTTTCCCTTCTCTCATAGTGGGTGTTCACTTTAACTCCAACTACTCATTGGAATGGTGGTTGTAAATCTTTTGAACTACAAGAGGACTAGATTTTAAATTTTTAGTGCAACGTACACCTTGTTCCTATGGACCGTTTATATCCATTAGGGATAATTATTTAAAGATTTGCTTATTGCTTCATGATTCAAATTCTCCCTCTTGAGATTATAGGATAGATTGTGGTCGCCATATTTCACATTGAATATATTCTCACAAGAATATCAACATCTTGATCTAGGAGGTAGATTCATGGCTTCATGTTTGCAAAGAGGTTGATCTAGTTCATGTGCCTTTGGCAAGTGAATATGACAAGATTCATTAGCCCATTCAAGCATTCATTATGGTGGGGAGATGTACCATGTCTAATGTTTTATCACCTTTGCCCCTTAGTTTATATTATGGGGAGGTGTTGAAATATTTATAATCTGACCTTATTAGGCCAAGGTCAATAGTGATGAAGTACCTATGGGTGCTCTTAATGTAGCCTATGGGCAAGTGCTATGTAAACCTTCAAGCATTATCTATGTAACCATATTGGCATATTTCTATGTAAGCCTATGGAAATTTTTTCTATATAATCATATAAGTATCTCTATGTAATCCTATGAGTAGTTTTTGTGTACTCACCATTAGTGATATTGGTTAAACCACCTCTATGGTTAACCTTGATTAAAAGGTTTAATATATTTATTGTATTATAATTTAACCTTCTAGTTTATGTTGACTTGAGGTTAACATTTAATTGGGGATTTGGTATCACTATAGTACCCCCAATAAAAAAAATTATTAGGGTAAAAATACGATTTTTAAATTTTCCCAACCCTTTTACAACACAAAAATTGCCCATCAGTTGCACACCTGCCAAGGGCAAGTAGCCAAAAATTCCCTAGATGCAAGATAAATAATATCCACCCTAGACCCCAATTAGATGCAGTCCTCACTCTTGAGATTTTCTACGTCTTGATGGACCACCCCTGGGGGGACCCATCTCCTATCCTCTTCTTTAGTGGCACTAAAGTTCTCTAGACAATCTACTGGTTTATTACCTTCTCTAAATACATGAACAAAACCAACTTCTTAAAAATGCTTTACAATCTCTTTAATATCTTGCACAATGTTATAATTTGCCAATTAGCTTCTCCTCCTTTTTCAAAAGATTGATAATATTCAAGGAGTCTCCTTCAGTGATAATTTTTTTAGCACCAAGGAGTCATTGATTTCCTCAGTTCTGCTAACAACAAGAAAATATGGAAACCCATCAGGAGCAATTCTCACCCGATAGAATCCTTTTCTTTGGAATCATTGTTGAATCTCACCATTATTCCTTCTAGCAATCCTAAGGACCAATTATTTTGGAAGCCCACTTAGAGCATATATTTTTCAGTCAAGTCTGCTTACCAATTACTTATGACTCCTGAAGAGCTATTTTTCCTTCATCAAATTGTGTGGTCAAAACGTCTTGTTCCTAATATTTCCTTTTTCTCCTGGCTGTTCTTTCAAAGAAAAATCCTTACGATCAACAACCTACTCAAGAGAGGCATTATTTTCCCCAATAGGTGTTATTTTTTTTGTCATATTGGGAATCCTCTCATCACCTATTCCTCACTTACCCTTTCTCCGCGTCCATCCTCAACCATATCCTCCAAGCCTTTCATATCCTTTGGACCAAGCCTAATACCATTGTCAAACTTTTCCTCCAATGGCCCATTCCCTTTCATAACCCCCACCTCAAATTCCTTTGGACCACCTACCTCCACCATTTCCTATGGTAAATATGGCTTGAGAGGAACCACAGAGCCTTCTCCAATACCAAGTTGAATCCTGCCTCGATCACCAATAATATTCTCTCCTTCACAAAATAAAATGCTCTCCTTTTGGCTCCTTCCACTTGCCCTGCTTACAGATTTGATATTTTCTTAGGGTCCTCCTTGAACCTTCCTCTGAATGAAAAACCAATCCAACCTCAAACAAATAGTAGAGCAAATTCTAAGTGGATACCTCCACCAAGTGGATGGTATAAGTTAAATTTTGATGGAGCTGCTAAAGGTAATCCTAGAAAAGCTAGTGCAAGGAGTATCCTTAGGTACCACAATGGGAAAGTCATTTTTACCTTTGCTAATCATTTAGGAATCCAGACAAACAATGTTGCCGAAGCCAAATCCATATGGAAAGGCTTAGTCCTTGCAAAATATTATCCTAGCAGAGTAATTATTGAGGGAGATTTAATTATTATCATCAATTACTAAGGAACAATAAGAGGCCTTCATGGAGGGTTAAGGATTGCATTGATGAGGTAAGGATCCTTATCCTCAGTCAATAGGAGACCATATTTCAGTATACTTACAGGGAATCCAATAGGGTTACAAATAGACTGGTGAACCAAGGGGTCATGGCTAATAGTCTGATCACATGGACGGTTGGACTTCCCCAAGTGGTTAAAGATATCATGGACCAATAAGATGTACAGAATGTTAGAGATTAATCATTCAGCCTATTTTGTTTTTTTGATGACCTATTACAAATCTCTTGCTTTTTCAACAGTTTGTGTCAAAATGTCCTATGTCCAATGTAAAACTTTAGACACTTACAATGGTTTTCACCAAGATATCAATGTTGTCAACCTTGTGCTTAAATCCTTCCACATCATTGTTCTCATCATTCACCATCTAGCCAACGTTGGGTCTATTTTTGATATTTCTACTACACTGGTCTTGCCACAACTCCCAACATGATGCTTCGGCTTCCCACCATCAACCACAAATTCTATCATCTGGTCTTGTGTGATTGGTCCAATTGGAAATGCTTTGAAACTTTTAGTCTCCTTGCAGTGAATTCAAAGCAAGGTGAGGAACCCCAAATTGATAGTGGTAATTTCCAAAATGGTATCCAGAACTTTCACTTCTTCTTTCAAAAAAAGGCAAGTCCCCTAAGTTTCCTTGCACTTGGTATTCCAAATATTTGATAGGCCTTTCGAACTCCATTCCCTCTACTCAATTTCTTAATCCCCTACCAGTATATTTAGTTTTATTTTCTTCCCCATGATGAGTTTCATGGATTCATCCTACATGGAGTGGGATCTACTAGCTGAGTGCATCCTTACTGAGAGGGGCTTTGTCCCATTTTTTAGAAAAATTATTGTGACAACCTCGAGATAACTCTAGCGGTCCTAGAGACTTGGGAGGGCGAAAGAGTCACCATTCATAGAAGATAATTCATGATTGACATTCCTCTTTTGACCACCATTACTGGGCAATCGTCCAAGGGGAGATCAATCCACAAAGAGAAATATAATTGGGAGGTGGATTTAAAAGAGTTCAAGGATAATAGCAAGATTTACAAGGCAAATTCAAGGTTACAATGCAAGGACCTCCCCACCCCCTAGAATGATGTCATGAATCCCATCATGGAATTCATAACCATGGATGACCCGAAGAAAGTGTTATGTAGTTTCCACTTTGCATTTTTCAACCACTTTAGAGATGTCAATCCTATCAGTATCCCCCATTTTTTGTTCAACTCCATCAACTACTCAATTGAAACCTATAGGAGGAAGAAGGGTGATGACCTCCTATCTCATTAGGGTTTATTTAAGGTTATTTATAGTCATATTCTGAGTCATAGCCCTCAAGCCATTCCCCCTAGTGACCCCAAAGTCAAATCTAGCCCTAGCCAGGCCAAACCTAGTGCGTCATATTCCTCGACCATGTCCACCAAGAAAAGATTGGTGGTGGAGGTTGTTAAAGAGTTTTTGGTGAGAAAGAAAATCAAAGTGAAAAATTTGAGGGCCCCATCAGATCCTCACCTCACCTGAGGAATAGATTCATTCAAGATTATTGAAACCTTACCTGATGAGGAGGATCAGGATATCACGGCCAAGGTCCTGAAGTGGCTCATCATTGTGACCACTTCAAACCTGGTGAATTCCCTTACTGACCTTTGGGAGGCCCTACATCTTATGTTCTTCAATGAACAATTATTGGATCAAGAATATTTCAAGGTGGATGAGGTCAACTCTGAGGACACGATCAAGGATGAGGCAAAGGATGACGATAAGGAGGGCAAAGAGGATGCTAAGGAGGATTAGCTTTCTTGTCTTATTTTTGTGTTTTTGAGGCTACCCTTCATGGTGTTGGTTTTTTCTTGTGGTGGATCCCAGGAGGGGTTATGTCCCCCTTCTCCTATTGGTTGGGTTTTTCTCAAGGATGCATTCCCCTATTTTTCTCTTTGATTTTTCTCAGCATTTCTATGTTGTTTTTGTAAATAGGTTTTGGGGTCATCCTTTTAAAACCCAGAAGTAATGAAATGTTTTAACCTATTAAAAAAAAATTAGCACCTAGATCCTTAACTAGCTTTGCACCAATATGTAAAGCATTAACTTCAGATTTATGGCTAGTAGTAATTCCCAAAAATTTGTAGGTTAGCCCCACCAATTTACCCTGATTGTCCCTCAACATAGCTCCTACTCCTACCTTACCTAGGTTACCTTTGGAGGCCCCATAAAAATTGAACTTCAGCCATTCATCTTGGGGTGATTGCCATTTGACATCAATTATAGCCTAAGCATTTACCTCTTTGCCACTAATGGGTTCCAAATTCCATGCCTTAGCAATCAAAGTATTTTTAGTATTCTCTGGATTGATAGGGTCCTTGATAGATTTAGCATTATCCTCTAAAAAATAGGTGATACTTATAAAAATTCTCACTGCTAACCTTTTATCCTCTCTAAAAGTTATCATATTCCTCTCTAACCATACTCCCCATACAAAATTAAATGGAATCAGGTTCCAAATTACATTAAGACAAGAACTACAAAAGGGCTTCTCCCACTATTGTAACCATAAAACCATATTAGAAGGCATCACCCAAGAGATGCCCATCTAGTTGATAAGGAGTTGGAAAATATTTAGATCATAGGGATATTCCAAGAAGATGTGTTCCACGGCTTCTACATTTTCACATAAACGACATCTATTAGGTAACTAAAAACCTCTCTTCTTAATATTATCCACCATTAGGATCTTATTCTGAATTGCTTCCTAAAGAAAAATCTCCAATTTAGTAATAGCTCTCTTACTCCAAATTATATTCTAAGGGAAACCATTATCTACAACAGGATCCAAAATATCATAGGTTGTCTTCACGCTAATTTCACCATTCTCAATTCTACCCTAAACCACTGAGTCTCTTTGCCTAAAAACACCTAGGTAATAATCCTTTAGTTTAGCTTTAAGGAGGTTTAAAACCTCCAAATTCTCAGGGATTTCCTCTAAATATTTCTAGCTCAACCGATTATCCAATAAATTCATGTAGTCACAAACCTTTTTACCATATTTATCTTCTAGATCCTATTTTAGATTAGAGAAAATACCATTATTGTCTAAGGTATTATCATCTAACCAGGCATCCTCCCAAAACCTTATAGAGACCCCATATCCAACATGCCATTTCGCACCCTTCCACAAGGCCTCCCTAGCCTCCACTAGGTGGTTCTACAAAGAAGGATCATGACAAGGGTCCTGAATTATGAGAAATATGGTATCCTCCTAGATATTAAGATATTTATTTTTAATAATCCTATCCCAAAGATTTTTGCCATATCTTAGAACTCTCCATCCAACCTTGGATACTATAGAACTATTAGCCAGGTTGAGTCTCCTTAGACCAAGACCACCATGCTTCTTTTGATGGTATGTTTTTTCCCAAGCTACAAGAGGAATCCACCTCCTCTCTCCAGATCCAGACCATAAGAATTATTTTTAAATTCCTTATATAGTTTTGGAAACTTTAGTAGGGATATTAAAAAGAGAGAGAAGATAAATGGGGATAGTCTACAAAGCACTCTTAACCAGCAACACTTTACCTACTTGAGACAAGAGATTACCTTTCCACCCTACAAGTTTGAATTGAAACCTATCAATCAAACAATTCCAAATAGGTGTCTTGCAAATTCCCATGAACATAAGAATTCCAAGGTAAGTAGAAGGTAGGGTTGACATAGGATACCCTATCTCTCTAGCCACCCTTATTTGGAGAGTGACTTTAGTGTTAATGAAGAAGACCTTCCTCTTGTTCAAACTGATATTTTGGTGAGAGGCATGCTCATAGAGGTCTGGTATTCTTTTAAATTCAATTACCTCTTCCATAGTAGGCTTACCTAGTAAAATGGTATGATCCACAAACTATAAATGATTAATACCCTCAAGATTGTGAGTTGGTTTAAGACCCCCTATCTGGCCAAAAGCCTTAGCAGCATTGAGGTATCTTCCAAGCATTTCAGCCATAATAATTAAAATTTAGGGAGAGAGGTGGTAACCTTGTCTAAGACCTCTACTACTGATAAAAAAAACATTTTGGTTTGTTATGGATCATAATATATTACCTTGTAGTCTTGTAGTAGCTCCCTAACCATCTTCTCCACTATTTATAAAAACCAAAGGTAGCAAAAACTTTATCCAAAAAACTCCATGAAACTTTGTCATAAGCCTTGCTCATATCTAACTTTAGGAACATGCCTTTTATTTCACTAGAATTTATAGAAACCATGGATTCATTAAGGGATATAATCCCATCCAAAATCTATATACCCTTAAAAAAGCCTCCTTGCTCATCAAAGATAATGGAGGGTAGGAAGATCTTCAACCTGAGGGCTATAACTTTAGAGATAATATTGTAAGCAACATTACAAATACTTATAGGCCTATAATATTTAAATGTTTTTAACCCTTTCTTCTTACGAACTAGAACAAGGAAGGTATTTTTAAACTCCTTTAAGATCTAAATCGACTTTAAATATTCCTTCACTACTTCAATAACATCAAATTTAACAATATCCTAGAAGGTTTCGAAAACATCTGCTTAGAACCTGTCTGGACCTAGAGCTTTGTCTCTACTAAGGGATAAAGTGGCTATCCTTACCTCTTCTTCCTTAATATCCTTTAGAATTTTATCATTTATCTCCTTAGATATCAACTTAGGAATGTGATTAATCATCTCCTTAATCATTGTTTCATCATCTTCCATATATTCAACAAGAAGATTTTCAAAGAATTCCACAACCTCAATATCAATTTCTTCACTCTCTCTAATAACCTGGCCATCATCCTTAATAATTTCATCAATGTGGGTAAAACTCTTATTTTTTATAGTAGAGACATGGAAAAATTTAGAATTCCTATCACCTTCCTGCAACCATTAGATCTTGGACTTTTGCCTCCAGTAGATTTCTTTCTTGGCTATTATGGTGTGTAGTTTAGCATTAAGCTCCTTTTCTCTTTGGAGTGGGGTTTGGTTAATAACCAACATATTAATATCTTCTTCTAATATATCCAAATCTAACCAAATAGATTTCTTCTTTTGAAAGATATTTCCAAAGACCTCCCTATTCCACTTCTTGACTTCTTTCTTCATAGTTTTAAGCTTGTTTGCAAGAATTTACATCTTAGTACCCTCGGAAGGAATACTCCATAATTTTTCCATTTCTTTAAAAATACCTAGGTAGTGCAACCCACATAAATTCAAACTTGAAAGGTCCATTACACTTTTGATATTCCACATTATACCAAAAGAGCAGAGGATTGTGATCATATCTATATTTAGAAAGATATTTTAGATTAAATAAGTTTTTTTGGAACTAATATTTTGAAAGAAGAACTCTATCCAACTATAATTGAATCAGGTTTCTACCAGAGTGTTTTTTCATCCAAGTAAACATATTACCTTCTAAATCCACATCAAACAGACCACCATCATTTGAAAGCTTTTCTAGATATTGTATGCTTTCTAAGAACTCAACCATGCCACCTTGCTTCTCACCTAGAGATAAGGGGGTGTTAAAATTACCTATCATAATCCATTTTAAACCTCTAAAATACTTACCCATTTCCCCTAAAGATATCCACATTCCTCTATGGGCTTTACTTGAGTTGGGGGTATAGATATTGGTAATCACAAAGGAAACTTTAGAAGATTTAGTTGTGAGAAGTACTATGACCTGATATTCACTTTTAGCTAGCAGGTCTCCCTCATAAATATTGGAGTTCCAAAGAGATATAATCCCTTTGGAGACCCCATTAGCTTCCTCTTGAAAGCTATCAATATTTTTCCAAATACCTTTCTAAATTTTTACCCAATTCTTGAGATTCAATTTAGTTTTTTGAAGAAGCAAGAAATTAGGTTGGTAAGAGAAAACAAGGTCCTTAACCAACCTAAGTTTTTTAGGGATATTTATACCCCTAACATTCCAGCTTAGGAGTTTCATTGGTTCCAAGGTGTAATATTTTCATACCTATAAGAATTTCCTTAATAATAGGTTGTGTCCCCATAGATTTCTCTTCTTCTGCTTCCTTGTACCTTTTCTCCTTGAGAGACTTCCTACCCACCTTGCTAGACTCTTCTTGACCTAGGTCATGGGATTTACAATAACTCCTGGTAATTCTTACATTTGAAGTAACATATGATAAACCTTTCTCAATTTTGTTTCCTCTACAACCTCATGAATATCAATATCTATTTGGTCTTTCACATGGGAAATTTTAGACCTTCCTGCCCAGCCTTCACCATAATCATATTTTATTTCTCTAGGAACAATAGCAAGGTAGAAGGGACAGCCTCCACATCCACATGAGAATAATTTGGTCCTTCTCAAGAATAATTTGGTCCTTCCTATCTTGCCTTCACCATATTCACATTTTCTTTCTCTTGAGAGCAAATTGGTCCTTCCTGCCCTACCTTCACCATATTCACATTATCTTTCTCCAGTAGCAGTGGCAATGTATAAGGGATAATCTCTAAGTCCTCTAAAACTTCATTACATTAAAGGGGGCCTATACCCAACTACTTCTTGACATTTTGGTTTGCTTCTCCCTCCTCATGAGGGATTGAAATAGAAGATACATCTATATTTTCTTGCACACTCAAGGGACTGCTAAGGCTTAACTTGGAGGATTGTTCAATGTTCTCCAAATCCTTATCAGAGCTAGTCTCTATCACTTTCCAAATAATCTTACCCTTCCTTCCTTGCTCCTCTAAACTTATTCCAAAATCTTTGTTAAGGCAACATTTTTTGGCTAGGTGACTTGATTTACCACATCTCCTACATCCAAAAGGATTATTATTTATCTTTGACATATATAATATTATGGCGGTGCCTACAAACATCAATATCTTATTCCTTCTATTTATTCATATTGTTTATCTCTTTCTCTATTTTCATTTATATGCTCTTATATTTTCTCATCTTCCTTTTTGTATATGATTGTAGTGAATTTATACCTCATAATAATTTTGAAAAGTATTGTGAATTCTAAAAGGTTATGCCACAAAAAGGAACACACTTGAGCCCTACCCTAGCAAGATATCAGTTTCTAGGAGTGACCAATGTCAAGTTGACATCATTGGCCAAGTAGATGTTTAATTTGATGTAATTTAAAAAATAAAATAAAATATATGGAAAATACCACCAAAAAGTAAACCTAATATATACCATTATAGCATAATAATTTATTAAGTATTGTGATATCGGTAAAAATGAGTTTTACCAATCATCCCTTGGGCCCCGTAGTACCGATGGGCATGTCGCATCAGCGTAGCCGGCTACGTAAAAGGTTTACCCGATGCAACTGGAGGTTATAGTGGTGACAAGGAGCGAGATTCAAACCCATGAAGAGGCATATAAAATTGTAACAAATTACTGATTCCTCTAGTATAATTAAAAATGAGTTTTACAAATCTCATCTCAAATGTATATATGCAAAAAATTTGAGTTTATAAAATTCATGTTTTCATGCATATATTGAACACACACCTATAGGTTTGTTTAATATTTATAATCCTACCTATGTGCCTTAAAAGGATGGTGGAATGACATATGCAAGAAATCTGATAAATATAATTCTTCGAATGGACTATCTATGTTATATGTCCTATGATCTACCTTTTAAAAAAAATGTAGCTAAATAGAAATGCAGTCAAACAAAAATATAGTCAAGCAAAAATGCAATCAACTAGAAATTCATTCAAACATAAATGCAATCAAATAAAAATGTAGTCAAGCAAAAATGCAATCAAACAATCCTTGACTGACATTAATTTTGCATGAGCTACAACAAGCAAAAGCCTCTTTTTTTCTTTCTAAAATGATAAACAAAATAATAAAATGCACCAAACCAAATGCATTAATGGGCACTTCACTATTTCTTACCAAAAATAAAATGACAACAACAATGTCTCTCTTTGTGTTAAATTTAGATAAATATTTTTGGTTATATTAAATTATAGAGGAAAATATCAGATTGGATAGATAGCCAAAGTTCCTTGCACTGCAACATAAGGTAAACAAGTGGGAATAGATATAAAATAGCACATGGTTTTGGTGGTTGAAGGAGATGTTTTGAAGTACCTAAGACTTCTGTTTATACATTTTTCTCACCCTTCTATTATAATCTACCATGGAAAACTACAAGTACAACTACACAAAAATTAATAAATATCAATGTATGGGGACCTATCAAAATCTAAGAAAGTGTGTTGCTTCCTTAACCAAATAAATTAGGCCCTGGTTCCTCTTACAGTGATGTAACAAGATGGTAAGAAATAAATGCATAAACATAAAAGCATGACTTACAACATAGTCAATCTCACTTTCTTGATTCAATAGATGGGAAAGAGATAGATCACATAATACAAGTATATAATGATATTGGCCAAATGAATACAAAGTAATGTAAGCAAATAATTAGCATCCAAAAGGAAATCCATTTTTTATGTTGGTATGTGTTTATAGAGTGTAATATATAGAATTTAATGGAAGCTAGGTTCATCAATAAAGGACAAAAAGAGTGATTACAATCATGGTCAAAAAGGAGAGTTTTTGTAAATGATTTTTTTTGATAAGGTAAAATAAGGGGTTTTGAAAGATGCCCTGAACCTTTTACAAAAAAGGAAAACCTACCAACCCAATGCAAAGGCCATTGGGGTTAGGGAAAGAAACATTGACCATAGATTGGACAACCACCTAAAGGCAAACCATCTCCTCAATAAGAATGGAGTAAGAAGACTGATCAACCTGAGAACCCACAACCCACACAAAGGAAGGATAAAACCTAATAAAAACTAATAAAATAGAAACCACAATATACCAATAAATCCAGAGAACTCAGTCCTTTGTCTCACTATCTCCAACTTCTCTATTTTCTAAATCCACATCTGGCTCCTACTAATCCCAACTCATCATGCCCTTGATTATCTCTACCTAAGAGATGGCCAAGTGAAAATAATCAATAAGGAAATTGTAGAAGTCTAGCACCATCTTCCTGAAATACTTAGGAATATTAGGAGGTTATTGAGAACTTTGGGCTTTCCCTTTATACCTATTTATGGGATTTTATGAGCTCTTAGTTTTCTTGGTAGGGGTTGGGGAATCTAAATCATATTCCTCATTCATGAGGGGATTCTTATCATCATGCACCAAGGATGATACCAAGTGTTTGGAGTGTCTGGTTCACACAGCACTCCCACCAAAGCCAATGGGGGGAGACCCCCACATCCATAGGATATTACAAACCTTTACCACTCAAGACCAAAGAAATGATGGTTGGAGTGTCCTCTTGAGACTAAAAGTCACTCTATTTAGATTGAGAGGACTCTGGGGTTTCAACGATTATCAGCACTGAAGGCAAAGAATTCAAAATTTCTTCCCCCATAATTCCTCTTATTTTAACCACATGTTCAAAGATAATCTTCACCAACCCTTGATAAATTGGGTTTGACACTCTACCTCTTTTTACCATACTCGTAGCTTTTTCCATCAACTAAAAGAGGAATGAGGAGATGTTCATGAGTCTCTTTATTCAAAGCATGTTAAATAACATAAAATGGTAACTTTGAAGAAACTCTTAGTTCTCATCCACTATAAAATACGGCATGATCACCAAGGCCACTCTATCCTATGGTGACTTGAGAGAGTTTGTTTTGAATTCATTCTAAAATCTAACCAATTCCTCCCCTTCACCTAGAAAATTTTGGGTTTCATGGGCTAAGGAGTGCTTCTCCCTATTGTGGTAGACCCCATATATAGGTATTAGAAACTGTTGGTCATCAAATATGCACAAGAAAGGACTTTCGGTGGGTTTGCGCGCCCTGGACCTGCGACCAACATTGAAAGGCCGAGAGGAAGAGATGCCCCTCGTGCCAATCTCCGGAGAAAGGCCGGCTCCTATACTAATCTACTTTTGGGGTTTGAGATAAGAGTGCAGGAAAGAAATAAAAGGAGTTCGGGTTAGAGAAAGAAATAAAAAAGGATAAGGGTTAGAGATTGATGATTTAAGGTGGGGAAGAACAGGAAGCACGATCACTCACTAATAACTCAAATAGCAGCAAAAAACACCAAGAACAGATGAAAGAAACGAAGTGCCGAACTTCCTATGTATCCTCTGGACGGGTTCGCAGGGTTCTCCTCTCTCTCTCGTTGGAATTCAAGGTTCAGAGTAATAGCGATTAAGAAGAGGGAATAACAGAAACCTCGATCCACCAGGCAGCATAAAAGAAAATGACAAAGCGTTTTTCCTCTCCTATGTATCCTTCAGGGTGAATTTTAGGGTACAGTTCCCAATCGCACACCGGATTCGGGATTCGGAGTCTCGGTATACGAGTGCAAACAGACAAAAGAATTAAGCACGAAGGCAGCATAAAAGAGAGAAATGGAGCATAAAAATCTTTAGTATTAGACGCAGGACATTGAGTTACAGCAGCTTTCTAGCAGAAATTTCCCCCCCTTTTACATTGCAAAGCCTGGGTTTTTATAGAGGACCCGGCCCTCTGAATCATTATTACAAAATCGGCGGAGTACGCCCTCGGGCCCTGAGAAATCGGCTCCTCGCTGCTGCTGCGGATGAATTCTCAAATCGGCTACCAAAATTGGTAATGGTGACCGAGTCAACAGGGGAAAGATGCATTAAATGAGCCACCTGGGTGTCCTCGGATTGCAGGTGCGGTGCTCGAGTGGCGGCCATGCTTGCCGGGCTCTCCTTCTCGGACTGACACTTCGCATCCAATTGCCAAAAATGAGCAGCGGGCTTATCGGGCAAGAAAATATGCATTTATGAGGCCTTCTGACTGCCTCGGGAAAAATGCCCAACTCGGGAAGCGTTCCTGGAAAGTGCCTCGCTGATTTTCGCTTCGCAAAATTACTTCGGGGGTGAGGAGTGCCGAAGCCGATCTCTTTCTATCCTTCGCTGCTTCGCTGGCAAAACTGCTTCGACGATAGGTCGGGACAAACGCTTCGGGCCGATCTTCTTTTGAAAAGGCGGTTCGGGGGAGTTTCGGCCGAAACACTTTCTTGACCTCTATCGCTTTGGGTGAAAATCGGCCGAAGTGGATTTTAGAAATACTTCGGGCCCGAAGTAATTTCCTTGCCTTAGCTGATTCGGCCTATCTTTTCTTCCTCGATGAAGTTGTTTGAATGCTGCTTCGCAAAACTTTCGCTCGAAGTGGCTGTCAAAAATGTTTCGGGTGCGAAGCGTTATCTTTGTATCTTCGGCAAACTTCTCGCCCGAAGTAATGATTTGAAGCGCTTCGGGCCCGAAGTTCTTTTCTTTTCATTTTGTCCACCAGGGGGCGATAGGGAAAACCAAAATTGCTATAACTTATAAATAAAAGAAAACTTTCAAGAAAACAAATATTGTACAAAGTTTCAATTTTTCTGCCCCTTGGTGGAATGTGACAATATTGTCAACATTCTTGGCGGCTCGCGGGGCAACGAGCTTGTCTCGGTGGTAGAACCCTCAGCTTTCATCCATTGGGCCAGAGTCACCTCCAGATCCTTCTCCTTGTTCCTTTTTTGGGGATGCTTCCACAGCTTGTCCTTCTTCCTCCTCTTCTCCTGCTTTTGCTTCTTCCTCTCCTGTCGCCATTGCTTCTGCTACGTCTTCGGCCATTGGCAATGGGGCCAGGCGGACGTGGATGTTTCTTAGGGTTCGGCGAATCTGAGACCAGACCCTTTTCGTGAACAGCTCTTGATCTCTCAAGAGATTTGACCAAGGCATGGAACCTATCGATCTGCCCGATTTCTGCATGCTGGGACTTGGTATACAGATCGTTTAGGGAAGCGGTGATTCTATAGTATTTCAGTATGTAATCAGCAACCTGTTTCTCTGTTATAGGTTCGGCCCACTCGTCTATCTCCGAGACGTTGTCTTCAAACTGCTGCCACTTCGGCATGGTTTCTTCCTTGGCTAAGGGCTTTCCATCATCATCCGTGAAGCTCGGGAAGCCTAAGGCGACGAGGTCCTCGAAGTAGCCCATTGACGCGTGCCTCTCGCTTTCGAATGCGTCCAGTAGGATTTTTGCCTTTTGAGCCTTCTTGGCTATGGAGAAAAAGGCGCGAACTGTGTCCTGGGCCGTTGACCAATCCCTTGTTGTCCGACTCATTGCTGCGAGCTTCAAATCTTGATACCCTGCATCTTGGACCTTCAGGGCCAGCTTGAGTCGGGCTCTGACATTCTGAATGACTTCTTCGATGATTGGTCCTCCTTCGGCGGTAGCACTCTGGGCTTCTACGGTGTAAGCTAAAACCGAAAGGGCACTGACAGTCCGAGACCTAAAATTCTTGAGCAGACATGAGCGAATCTCTTTGATTTTGCTCCTATCAAATAGCCCTAGGCCCTCCTTCTCGTGCAGCTGGATCTGAGCTTGCAAGATCCTACTTTCAAGCTCCTTGACCCTCAAATCATTTTTGATCTGCCTTTGCGCCTGATTCTCAGCTGTGCATTCCAGCTGTGCTATCTGCAGCTTTAGGGCGTGTGTTTCTTTTCGCATCAGTTTGCACTGCCCCTCGGCCTCTGCCAATTTGGAGCGAGTCCTTGCTAGCTCCTCCTCCAGCTTGATGTTAGCACTCTCGGCTTCGAACCTGCGCTTGTTGGCAATGTTGGCATGCGCCTTGAAGGTCTCGATTCCAATGTGCATAGAGGCGGATTCCTTGTCCACGTTCAGATGCTCCAGGTCCTTTTCTTTATCTTGATATTCATAGTCCGCTGGAGTCATTTCATCCAGGGGCTTCTAGACTTTGGGTATCTTCTTTACTTTATGCACCTTTCCCGCCTCGAAGTCGAAGACGGCACATTTCTCAACTTGAGCGAGCGAACGCCCTCTCTTCTTTCTTGCCTCTTTCAACATTCTCTCTGTGTTCTGTCGGGCTTGGAGGAGTTTTTTGGCCAAGGGGGACTCCCGTATTGAGGACAGCTCGGAGTCGAATGCGGCTGGGTCTATAGCCGAGGGGTTGAACAAATATAGGGAGCTGAAAGGGATAGCTTCACCCGAAGGTTCGGCAACAGGGGTGACAGGGGCTTCGGCGAGTGGGAGCACGTTATGTACAACAGAGGAATGGGCCTCGGGGTTCAGCACTGGACTATTAGCTTCACCCTGGTTGATGACTGGAGGATTGGCGGTGTGGCTGGGCGAAGTAACTTGGACGGGTTTGTCCTGGCCGGAAGACTCGAGGAAAGTAGTTAGGGAGACGGCGTGAGAAGGTGACTGATTTCGTGGAGGCAGGGGGGACGGGTGAGAGCTTTCGGCCAGGATCGGGGTAGACTTACGAGCAACCAGAGCGTAAGGCAAAGAAAACATACCTGCGTGCCCTCCTGGCAGTGCGGCCATGGTGACCTCCTGGGCGATTGGTCTTTGTTCCTCCTGGGCCTCGGTACCCTCGGCTTCAATGACTTTCGTGAGTTCCTCCACGTCAATGACATCTATGTTTGGAATCGTTTCGGCACTTGGTGGAGTTTCTCCGTTGTTTGCTTCGACCGAGCCCGATACAGATCTTTCGGTAGGAGCGCTCGGAGCGTCTGTACGCGGTCGCTTTGGGAAGTTCGGAGGTGCCTGTGTAGGTTCCCGCTCCTTTCTTTTCCTCCTCTCGAGGGGTTGCTCTGATTCCTCTATCGTTGTCTCCAGATCTTCGGATGGACTCTGTAGTAAAGCTTTAGGCGCGACCCTGACTGCTCTTTCCTTGGGGACATTATCAGTCTTCCTGGGGCCTTCATCTGAACTTGGAGTGGCCGGTGGAACGAAATCGGCGAAGGACAAGGGTTTCCAAGACCCGATATTGGTCTGATACACAATTGCGAATTCCCTGTCCATTGTTAGAAGCCCGTAAGAATTCATCTTTCGACGATGGACTCTCATAATCCACCATTCTCTCAACTGCTCCTCGTCCCAGTCCTTCAACTCCTCTTTTAAATCATCCTTTGCTTTTCTCCAGAAAGTGGAGTCGGGAGTTGGGAATGGGTACTGGTCTGGGTCGAATCCGACCTCCATAGGATAGAAGTCATGCCAAGGAGGCAACGTCCTCATCTCCTCTAAGTGCCACTCCAGGTCCGTACCATTGGGGTTGTTTCTCTGCTCCAGAACTTCGGGGCGAGGACAGACATGGAAGTTTTTGCTTTTCAAATGATCTCTCATCACCCCCAACGGGTCGTAGAGCCACCTCTGTGGTATTTGGAGCAGACCAAAATCAGCGAGTTTCTCCTCCAGGTATATGTTCTGTTTTAAGGCAAAGACTTCGATCACTCCCATCTTGAAGGGGAAGTCGCAGGTGTGTGCCCACTTCCGCCCGTGGCCGTAGGTTTCGTCGGTCGCGTCACTTTGCCGAGCAACTTCCAGGGCAAATTGGTATTCCAAAGGGAAAAAAGGCAGCAAGAAGGGCTTCCCTGTGAAGCCGAAAAGGCGGATCACAAGCCCTTGCGTCAATTGAAACACATCCCCTTTTCTCTCCAGTACCACTTTATTTCTAAGGCCGAGAGGCACCCGAGGGCTAGACCCTATCAGAATGTGCATTATAGGTCCCAAAAACTATTGATTGAAAGGGTAATAGGACTCCGACCTCAGCAAGAGTCGGGTCCATTGATATACAGGCAAGGGGATTCCATCCTTGTCAACTGGTGAAACATCACAATGGGGGAGGGCTTTATGTACATGAAAGAAGAAGAGCCAAACCAAGAAGGAACAGGGTTGGAAGTACGGCTCCTTGCTAGCATCTTTAATGGATGACAACCGCATATGCAGATTTTGGGCCACCCATTCTACCCAATCGAAGAAAACTGGGTTGGTGTTCGGCCGCGAAGCGTCGGGAGCGTAGAACTCTCCTCTGGAAATGCATTCGGCTAGCGACACCTGCCATGGGCATACCGAAGTATCGCTTGACAAGCCCCCTACCCATGCAATGATAGAGAATATGTCTGTGTTCTTAAAGGCCTCCAAGGGCAGGGGCATCTGGGGTCGCTTACCGGAAGGAAGTCCGCTTTTGAGGCTTTCACGCAAAAAACTCAGAATGAAGGGATTAGCGGCGAACTTATCCGTTTGTTCGCTCAGGCTGACCTTGCGAATGGTATAGCCTTTTGGTGGCCTTTGCTGCGGTGCGAATGCCGCCTGCACATCCTCCGGCAGAATGGAAAACAATTTTTTACCCGAGGCATCCAACACCTGCCTAGTTTGCGGTTGATAGTTTTGAGCAATGGCGTATATGAGCTCGGGGTAGTGATGTGTAGGAAGGACCAGATACCAGTATATGTGGGAATAATATGCCATGGCCCTCTTGTTCTCCGCTGAGAGCCTGCTTTTCATGAAATCGATAGTATACCGAAGCTCGGCCACAGTTTTTGAGAGCTCTGGGTCTCTGATTTTTGCCCACTTATCGACAGGTGGTTCTATACTGGGCTCGTCATCGGACTCTTCCCTTCCTTCCATCACATGTTTTCCTGTGTGTGGGGGAGGATTGACCCTTCTGGGTGTCTGTTTCTTTTCTTCCATGGCTCTCGCCTTCTCTGGAGTCATCGCTTCTGGTTCCTTTCCCTTCCGTGTGGGGTTCCTCCGTCGTTCACTTCCCATTGTGAACGATTGCAGCAGAATAACTTGTAGTATAGAAGAGTTCAGCACCGCAAAACAAAGGACTGGGTAATCACGACGAACAATGGAGTTCTTGATGCAGAAGCTCTCCGAGGTGACAGAATGCAGACTCGACCCTCACACTTGCAAATGGTTTTGTTCTTAACGGGCATCTGCATTTTATAGCTTCGGAGGGCAACCTCCGGCATTTATGGCAACCACCGTAATTACTTTGTGGGCCTGGCCCGAAAGTATCGCTGCGGCATCTGATTGGCCATACGGCGGGGTCGTACGCGGGGCCATGCAATTTGGCAGTCTGATTTTGTATCAAGAGCGCGGATCGCTGCCACCTGGAACCCTGGCGTGGCATTTCGGTTAACGAACTGTCTTGGGAGGAGTGCCATTTCTTTCGCATTGATTTCATCTTCTTCGGCCCCCTTTTGAGGCTGCTATAGGCACGTTCCCCGAGGTACATCCTAAACATGTCCGCCTCGCATGCGCGGTTCGGTGATGTAGGGTTGGCGAAGAAAATACTTCACCGCGAAGTGCTTCTTCGGGCTGATTTTCTTCGTTTCGGGCCCGAAGTTCTCCTTTGCCACATTGTCGCTTTGGATTATGAACACCGTCGACCGAAATCCATTTCATCGAGGAGGGCCTCGCCAAGAACTGCTTTGGACAATGCCTTCGGCACATTGCTTTTAGCGAAGCATTTTCCATGTCTTTGATTCGCATGTGGTTCGGTTCTACGAGGATGAACTGCTTCGCGGCGAACTTCCTTTCGTCGGCTACTTCGGACCGAAACCCCCCGAAGGCGATTCCGATCATGCTTTGTGAAGCCGAAGCCAGGAATCTAGCTTTTGCGGTTGAAGTGGCACTTGCTCTTCGTGATCTTTTGAACAGAGTATATACAAAGCATTGAAATCCTATATACAAAATACATGCAAGATATATATATATATATATATATATATATTATTTTTTTTGCTGTACATATCTTAGTGATTGAAGGCCTTCAGGTGAAGACCATTGACTGAGATTGGTAAAACTTGGCCATTCGCATCCTTGAGGATGAAGGAATTGGCCGAATTCACTTTTACTATTTCAAATGGTCCGTACCGGAATGCATCCATTTTGTCATGATTCCCAGGCTTGGCCTTCCATGAATCCCACCTCCATACCAGGTCTCCTGCTTTGAATGTGCGATCGGATGATTTCCTTTTGAACCATTCTCGGGTGACCTCAGCATGCCGTGCGAAGTTTTGGTAGGCCCTTTCACGTTCCTCTTCTAGTTGTAGTAGTTGGACCGGGCGTTCCTCCATCGGGTTGGCTTCATCTTCTTCTAGCAACTGTAATGCAGGGATCTCGAGGTGAGTGGGTAGGATGGCCTCCTTACCGTAGACCAGAGCATAAGGCGAAGTCTTAATTGACCTCTTAACAAAAACCCGATCGGCCCACAAGGCCCGATCCAGAAGGAGGTGCCAAGTTCTTTTGTTTTGATCGATCAGCTTTCTCAATATCCTCAACAGGGTTTTGTTGGTGGATTCTGCCAATCCATTCCCCTGAGGGTAATAATTGGAAGACACCTTGTGATATATCCCATACTTGTATAGGAACTCGTTGATTTTTGCACCTGTGAAGCCAGGACCGTTATCTGTAATAATTGCTTCGGGGATGCCGAAGCGGGTAATCAATCCTTCCAGGAAGGCGACCACAGTATCTTGATCGGCATGTTTTGTGGGAACTGCCTCGGCCCACCTGGTGAAGTAATCCGTCGCAGTCAGAATGAATTTGTGCCCAGTGGAGGAGTTTGGCGATATGGCTCCTACGAAATCTAGTCCCCATTGTTGAAAGGGGGCCTCCACTTGTATCGGTCGGAGTGGCATCGAAGCATTTTTGGTCGGCGAATCTTTGGCATTGCTCGCACCTTCGACAAACGAAGAAGGCATCGACAAAGAGGGTGGGCCAATAGTAACCCGCCTTGATTATTTTTAGCGTCGTCGCCCTTCCAGAAAAGTGTCCTCCAGATAATCCTGAATGAAATTCGCCCAGGATTCTCCTCTTGTCATCATCTTTTATGCATCTGAGGAGGACGCCGTCAATGTTCCTAAAAAATAGGCCTTCTGGGCGCATAGCGTATCGGGCGGACCGCATCCTGAAATGTCTCTGCTGTGAAGCATTCAAATGCGAGGGGCATCTACCGGTGTTGAAATATTCCACTATCTCGCCAACCCAATCTCTCTCGGCCTCTTCCTGATTAGCGAGGCATTCTCCTGTTGGCAAGTCCTCCGACTGACAGTCTGTTATTTCGGCCGTTGCGTTCTTCGCCAGCTCTTGACATAGTGCGTGGCTGAACCAGCTTGGTGGGCTTGATCTCAATATCGAACTCTTGGATTTTGCTTACCCAACCAGCTCTCTTGCTTCCCAGTTCCCCTTGAATAATGAAACTACGCACGTCGGGGTGAATGACGAAGACTGTGGTTCGACTCTGAGAGATGAACTGTTTGAATTTTTTGAGAGACTTCATTACTGCATGCACTTGACGCTCGATGAAATTGTACTTTTCTTCATGGGGATTGATTATCTGGCTAAGGAACGCGATGGGACGTTCCTCTCCATCTTCCCCCTTTTGCGTTAAAACCGCGGCATAGCTTTCAGGTTCTCCTATTGCATACAGGATAAAATCTCGGCTGTAGTCGGGGTTGATCAAGACTGGTGCTCGAACAATTCGGGCCTTGATTTCTTTGAATGCTTTCCTCCTCTCTTCTATCCGAGACAAATTTTGCGCCTTTCTTTAAAAGCTCAGACATCGGCTTAACGACCTGGGCGAAGTCTGGGACAAACTTCCTGACGAAGTTAATCTGACCAAAGAAAGATTGAAGGCCCTTTTTATCCGCTGGGATTGGGAGCTTCATCAGAGCTTCGGCTCTGTCAGGATCCACGGCGAGACCCTTTTCTGAAATTGCATGTCCCAGCAGCTTTCCTTCGTTGACTGCGAAGATAGACTTTTTTGGATTGATTGAGATGCCAAATTCTCGGCATTTTTTGAAAAATTTGTTGAAGATGTTCTGGGTGGTTTTCTCTCTTTCGGGAGAATACGGTCATGTCATCCAAATAGATAACGATAACCTTGTTCAGAAGCTCGCCAAAAGCTAGGTCCATTGCCCTCTGGAAAGTAGCTCCCGCATTCGAGAGGCCAAAAGGCATTCGCTGGTAGGCGAATGTGCCCCACTTGGTTGTGAATGCGGTCTTATGCTGATCTTCGTCCCTGACCTAGATCTGATTATATCCGGAGAAACCATCAAGCGGGGAGAATCGTTGAGCTCTGGCCATCGAATGCAAGATCTGATCGATCTGTGGGAGAGGATAGTGGTCCTTGAGGGAAGCATGATTCAGGTTGCGGAAGTCCACGCATAACCGGATGTCTCCATTCTTTTTTTCGACAGGGACCAAGTTCGCTACCCAAGAAGAATGCTTGATGGGATAAATGATCTTTGCTTCGAGCATCTTTAGCGGTTCGGCCCTCATCAGGACCTCGATCTTTGGATTGACCGGCCTTTGCTTCGTCGGAAAGGTTTGGCCCCTTCTTGTAATTCGATTGTATGTTGGATTAGCTGCCGATCATATCCCTTGAGGTCGTGATAAGACCAAGCCACGATATCTGGGTACTTCTTACACAAACATCGGATCCGTTCCTTTTCTTTCAAGGTACAATCGGTCCCGACCTTTATTACTTTCCCAGGTTCCAGTTCTAAATCTTGATATTGTTGTGCGCTGATCTGGATCCTGTGAGAGAGCGATCGATCATTTTGATCGAAAAGGCTTTCAAGCGTGATCAATCCCTTGGGAACATGGTTGTTCTTCAACTGGACCAATCCTTCATATTCTTCCTCATCCGGGCTTCGGTCCTCGACCGTAGCGGCTTCTTGGATCATGAAATTGACGATCTGCTCGTCGTTGTCAAAAACTTGCCAGTGTAAATCTCTGTCGGGGACAGAGGGTCTATAGATCATCCTTACAGCCTTCGGCTTATGCACCATATCATCCACTGGAGAATATCGGGCTGCGATGGATGCTAAGACATCTGCATGTCGATTCTTTTCTTGTGGAACAGACTGTAAATTGAGGGATTCAAACTGGTCAAACAGGTCCCATACCCTATTGCGGTATGATTTAAGATAGTGCTTCTTTGAAGAGCATCTGTTGGTAACCTGGTTGCAAACTAGTTCGGAATCTCCGAAGATTTGAAGATGCCTTATGCCTAACTTGTCGGCTTTCTTGAGTCCCAAGCACAAGGCTTCATACTCTGCTGCATTGTTGGTGCAGCTCCATGTCAATCGGTAGCAATATTCTTTTTGCTCACCGGACGGCGAAATCAGAAGGATTCCTGCCCCGGCGCCATTTTTGCATCGGGCACCGTCGAAGAACAATTTCCATAGTCCTTCTTGAGCAAAAACTTTTCCTTCCCTTTTAGCTGGTTTCTCGGACTTGGCGATGGTGTAGCACCCCACCTCAGTTTCTATCATGGCATTGAAATCTGCCAATGAAAATTCATCTTCACAACACAACTGTGCGAGGGATTCCTGGACCAAATCCACGTGCTCTAGTTCCTCCGCGATCGTATGCACAGGGCCACTGCTTTCTTCTTCGGACATCTTCTCAACCAGGAACGTAGAAGGCTTTTCATTATAGATCTTCACCTTCTTCCCTTTGAAGGGGATCTCCAGATGAGTGTAGTCCATGGATAGATATCCGCCCAGCTTTGCCGTGAATTCTCTTGACAAGCACATGTTGAAGTAAGGCTCAAGGTCCATGACTACCACCTCTTGTATGACTATGATTTGAGGTGTCTTATGTAGCCGAATAGGAATATCTTTGATGACACCTACAGTCTTCACTGGAGGACTCCGTGACTGCTTCATGTGTACTCCATGCCTATTTCTTCGCATACGCCTTCGGCATTACTGTCGTCGCAGCTCCAGAATCTATCATACAGTTATGCACGATATACCCTTCCATTTGTAAGGATAAGTAGAACGGTGGTGGTCTATTTTTCCCCGTGATGGACGTGGACAGGGTCTGCACCAGGGCGGGTGGCTCTGCCTTCCTTGTATTGATCCTCTTCAATGACTCTTGCAACAGGTCCACTTGTCCAGGGAGTTGCAGAGCATCATACAGACTGATCTTGGCTGGGATCCTCTTCAACTCTTCTACAATGTTGTAGGCTGGGGAGCTATGCACCTCAGGTTCCTTTCTTGGTTCGTACTTGGTGCGATATTGCTCTGTTGCTTCGACCCTTTGTCGCTTGGTGAGCGAGGGAAACTTGAGCTTCTCCTTAGCCTGTTCTTTGGTCTCCACCTGAGGTGGTTCGGCAGTGGCCTTTTGGGCCTTTTCCTTGATCGGAGCTGGCGGAGGAGCTTCGCTCGGGGCCGAAGAGGATGGTTGTCCCTTTTCAAATCGAGCATGTACCTTCAAAGGAGCCATCTGAGTAGCATCCACCTCTATCGACCTTTTACCTCCCCTGGTAAGGACTGCGACTGGCTCTTCCTCGTCGATTGACAAGTTCTGATCCAATTGTCTGATGACATTGACTTGACCGCCTTGACTGCTGCTTGTTAGCGTCTGCACGTAGTGTTGATGCAACATGCATGTATTTTCCTCATGAGGATCATTACACGTAGAGCACCAGTATACATGATCGAAAGTGCTTGGGACTTCTTCTATCGCAGCATTTCTTGCCGAAGCTTTCCCTTGATGGACCGCTTGATCTTTGGTAAGTGTGGGCATGGGATAAGACCTTCTTGGTAGAAACTCTTGTTGCGCTTGCTTCTTCTTGACAACGGTCATGTCGTTGGACAAGGTCTGCACCGTGGCATTTAACGATTGCATTTCTTGCAATATCTTGGCTTGCATATCATCGGCCTTGGGAACTGATGGTAAAGAAGCCATGGTCGGTATCGGAGGTAGGGCAGGATGTTGAAGGGGTGCTGGCAACATCGGAAATGTTGGGGTGATAGTGGGGGGCATAGTTGAAAACATGGGGAAATGTATCTGTGGAGCCGTGATCTGTGACACAACAGGATTCGGGTTCCAAGATGAGATCGGATATGCAGGGATTGCAGAAATCTATGGAGCGACTGCGCTCGCATACTGGGCTTGAAGGAACTCGGGGAGTATGGGCATTGGCATTCTCTGAGGGAGTTTGCCTACGGCTATGAGGTCCGTTTCTACTTTCTTGGCTAACCCATACAACTCTGGAAAGGTATTGACATTGGAGTACCTTATCATAAGGCCGATATCAGGATTGAAGGCCCGAAGGAAGTAGTACGCCGTGGCTTCGTCAGTTGGGCGAAGTCCAATTGGGACTCTTTGCCAGGTTCGGGCGAACCTAACATTGAAGTCTACAATTTCTTCTTGCGGATGTCTTTGGATCGAAGTGAATTGCTGTAGAAGAGAAGTTGGATCGGCGGACTCGTTGAAACCTTGCATCAACTGCCCGGCCAACTGGTCCCATCCCGTAATAGTGTCGGGTGGCAGAGATCTGTACCAATAGAGGAGCTTTCCTCTAAGGGAGAGAACCAGGAGCTTCACCATCACTCGCTCTTCTGTGATATCGTGGATTGCCGCCAAGGAAATGATGTCCTGGATATGCTCCAGAGCAGTCTTTTCGGTTTCGTCGAACGTCGAGAGCTTTTTGATTGCAGCAGGTGGAACTTGCCCTTGGCCCGCAAGATTCAACGGTGACGAAGAATTCCATGCTGGAAATAATCTGGGTGATGGTTGCTACTGCATTTGTTGTTGTTGTTGTTGTTGTTGTTGTGCCATATTTGTGCCTGGGTTCTATGGAATAGAAGTCCCCGAAGTCCCTCTTGGGTTGCTTGTCGAAAGGCCAAAGGGAACGGAGGCACTAGGATGCTTCGGTGAGTTGGGAGGATTCGGAGGAAAACTAGCTGTTGTGCTATCGAAAGTTAGGCCTTGCTCGTCAACAGCAGCCTCTTGCGAGGATGTCCCGCGTAAGAGATATTCGGGGGTAACTAACCTAGAGTGTTCCCCAGAGGCGTCAATATCAAGCTCAAAGAAATCGGTTTCCTCTCCTCTATTCCTAACTCTCCATCTTGTTTGCATGAAGGCACGGGCTTTAGTACTTGGTCTTTACGACTTGAAGATTCTCGGGTAAAACAGAGTCGCCAGATGCTAAGAGTCTCTTAGTAATGAGAGCATCGATTCTCACTACTACTCAGGGGATGAGACTGACCAGGTCTCATCGAAAACTTGTTAGAACTACTGGCTCCGGTGAAGACGGGCTAGGGATTTTCTCAAATATGGGACCTTGAGTCCCACCGGCGTGCCAAAAATTGTTGGTCATCAAATCCGCACAGGAAAGGACTTTCGGTGGGTTTGCGTGCCCTGGACCTACGACCAACATTGAAAGGCCGAGAGGAAGAGATGCCCCTCGTGCCAATCTCCGGAGAAAGGCCGGCTCCTATACTAATCTACTTTTGGGGTTTGAGATAAGAGTGCAGGAAAGAAATAAAAGGAGTTCGGGTTAGAGAAAGAAATAAAAAAGGATAAGGGTTAGAGATTGATGATTTAAGGTGGGGAAGAACAGGAAGCACGATCACTCACTAATAACTCAAATAGCAGCAAAAAACACCAAGAACAGACGAAAGAAACGAAGTGCCGAACTTCCTATGTATCCTCTGGACGGGTTCGCAGGGTTCTCCTCTCTCTCTCGCTGGAATTCAGGGTTCAGAGTAACAGCGATTAAGAAGAGGGAATAACAGAAACCTCGATCCACCAGGCAGCATAAAAGAAAATGACAAAGCATTTTTCCTCTCCTATGTATCCTTCAGGGCGAATTTTAGGGTACAGTTCCCAATCGCACACCGGATTCGGGATTCAGAGTCTCAGTATACGAGTGCAAACAGACAAAAGAATTAAGCACAGAAGGCAGCATAAAAGAGAGAAATGGAGCATAAAAATCTTTAGTATTAGACGCAGGACATTGAGTTACAACAACTTTCTAGCAAAAAGTTCCCCCCTTTTTACATTGCAAAGCCTGGGTTTTTATAGAGGACCCGGCCCTCTGAATCATTATTACAAAATTGACGGAGTACGCCCTCGGGCCCTGAGAAATTGGCTCCTCGCTGCTGCTGCGGATGAATTCTCAAATCGGCTACCGAAACTGGTAATGGTGACCGAGTCAACTAGGGAAAGATGCATTAAATGAGCCACCTGGGTGTCCTCGGATTGCAGGGTGCGGTGCTCGAGTGGCGGCCATGCTTGCCGGGCTCTCCTTCTCGGATTGATACTTCGCATCCAATTGCCAAAAATGAGCAGCGGGCTTATCGGGCAAGAAAATATGCATTTATGAGGCCTTCTGACTGCCTCGGGAAAAATGCCCAACTCGAGAAGCGTTCCTGGAAAGTGCCTCGCTGATTTCCGCTTCGCAAAATTACTTCGGGGGCGTGGAGTGCCGAAGCCGATCTCTTTCTATCCTTCGCTGCTTCGCTGGAAAAGCGCTCGGCGATAGGTCGGGACAAACGCTTCGGGCCGATCTTCTTTTGAAAAGGCGGTTCGGGGGAGTTTCGGCCGAAACACTTTCTCGACCTCTATCGCTTCGGGTGAAAACTGGCCGAAGTGGATTTTAGAAATACTTCGGGCCCGAAGTAATTTCCTTGCCTTAGCTGATTCGGCCTATCTTTTCTTCCTTGACGAAGTTGTTTGAATGCCGCTTCGCAAAACTTTCGCCCGAAGCGGCTGTCAAAAATGTTTCGGGTGCGAAGCGTTATCTTTGTATCTTCGGCAAACTTCTCGCCCGAAGTAATGATTTGAAGCGCTTCGGGCCCGAAGTTCTTTTCTTTTCATTTTGTCCACCAGGGGCGATAGGGAAAACCAAAATTGCTATAACTTATAAATAAAAGAAAACTTTCAAGAAAACAAATATTGTACAAAGTTTCAATTTTTCTGCCCCTTGGTGGAATGTGACAATATTGTCAACAGTAATAAGGGGTATGGATATTTCAAACTCAATATTACCAAATTTGACCATCCTATCATGCCAAGTATACACCATATACTTTACCAATAGGTTATTATGCCCATTGAACTTTTCCAAGCACTAGAGGATACCCCCTTTTTTTAGAATTTTTTTAACATCCACATCAATATTTAGGGAGCTTGGTTCAATGATGACCTCCATTATTCCTGGAGCCCTTTTGAATCAAAACTTCTAGAGCAAGAGAGATAACATCAAATTGTCAACTGAGACCCCAAGAATACTCAAAAGACTAAAGAGTGTGAGATTAGGATAAAATAGAACCAACAAGGTATACTTCCAAATCCAAAATAATCTCCACATCCAAAACCAGGTCTAAGAGTGATGGCCAACAACAGACCTAGGAACCATGCAAAAAAACTCAAGAAGGGTCAAGAGGGGAAAAAACCTTTTTTCAAGAGAAAAGTGTAAGAACTCATGCTAAACCAGACTAGCCATAGGGTTGCCACACCTTAGAATTTGAGCACCAAGAGATTTACACATAGAAAAATAGGAATCAAATGAAGAAAATCTTTGAAATGGTCACCTCAAAATCCAAATTGATCTCACCTAACTATTGGCACTCTCATATGAATTTTGTGAATGATTGCCAAGTAGGATAGAGGTAGATATGGTAGTCTATGACTATGTATTTGGCTTCATCCTTGATCTCAATAGGTAATTCATAAAGCATATAATGAAAGATGAATATTTTAGGTAGCAAAAATGCATGATTATAAAAGTAGAGGTGGCATAATGCAACACGTAGAGTGAAGCATAATATAATATTTTGGCAACGATTTGATAGCATGCAATTTTTTCATTACCCATTTTCTCAAGGATGGATGGACTTATAAGATATTCAAATACCATTGATCCTAAAGTGATGCATGGAGGATCTAGGATATTTCAAAAAAATTGGTTCCTCCTTAATGGTGAATGAGGATCTACCAGGTTATTTATCATTGGGATCTATTGCTAGGCAGAGTTATTTGGGCAAGAATTGGTCAAGATACATTACTTGATTTATTACAATATTTCCTTGGTCTAATACATAATCAACCACCTATTAAATGTAGTTTTGTAGGATTAGGGACTTCTCAATTGATTGGAAACTCTCATTAATTCTGATACATAGGCAATCTCATGATATTTTTGGTCATACAAGGCATAGGTTGGAATTCTAGGTTGACTAATAGAATTATGCCACATAGGATGGAGCTTGATTAAAAATGTTTTGGATGAATGTCGAGCATGCACCATGGAATCCAAGATTGAAAATCATCATATGCTCATTCAAATAGAAATCATTGGAGTGATATTTATTTTTTTGTGGTGGACATCTATCACAAGTGGTTCAACAAATTATTATGAGTGAATGTTCCATTGACTAGGGAGGGAGTGTGATTCATCAAACCTATGATAAATCAATGCCATGATAGAGGGGAATCTTCATATATTCCATGTGGGAGGATAAAGGAATGCTCATATGCTTGGTGTGAGGTAATGAAGGGATCCTCGTGCACTCAATACAGGGGATAGGGAAAAAGTCCCTTATGCATTACTACATGTTTATGTCTATTTGGGAGATATATTCAAGCTTGTTCTATTGGGTTATTTTTGTGTTGTTTGAACATATATGGTGAATATTGATGTCTCAATAGCATTATTATTTTTGGGTACACAAAATTGGGTGTATACATTTTACCCCTTTTTAATGTATTCATTGTATAATGAGTATATGAACAATTTCAATATAAATCCCTAATTTTATAGTAAGGATGGTCTCTTATTGTATATAGCATAAGAAAAAAAATAATATCAAGATAGTGTTATGCTAGGGGTTAAGCACTAGAAGATGTATACCCCAGTGTATGTGTCCCATCAAGTTTTAGAGGGAGCAATGAGTATCTTTTGAAAACTCGAAAAGAAGAGTAATTCATGCAGGGAGTAAATTTTTTAAGGGGGGACATGGGGGGAAGAGAGAGAAATATGGGGAGAAATAAATGGGTGATAAATATTGTGGTAGTATGAGCAAGAGCTCTAGGTATAGCACTAGAGGAAACACAAAGGATAGTGTTGGGGTAGTGTTAGAGGTAGCATTAGGGACATTTTTTGAGGTATTGCTAGAGGTAACATGAGGAATAGCACTGGGGGTAGCATTATATGCCCAGCAAAAGATAGAACTATCAAGGAAATAAAAGTGATAGGTTTGTTGAATTTGATAGATCAGAGAGAAATAGTAGAGGTAGATCTGATACCTCTATGTAGACATAAAGAAATATGTTTTTTAAATAATTAGCCTAAGTAGAATGTTATGAATCAATACAAGAGGCACTAAGAGAAATAAAATTGATTAAGGATTAGGTAAAAATAATGGAGTGCAAAGAGGAAGTCACACAACTGAATTCAAACTAGAAAGGATAGAGGGGTAAATAAGCATTTTGGACAACCTAGTATTTGAGCTACATTATTTTTATGATGGTTGGGTTGCACTTTTGACTTCCCCTACTATGGAACCCTATGATAGATTATAGTTAGGTGTGGTGAGGGTCTAGTCAATGTGGTAGATGAGTTCAACAGTGGTGTAATTCATGGGGGTTATTAACATGGGGATGAGGAGGTTGAAAAGAGGACTTACAACTATAGCAAGTGGATGACAAAATAGTGGGCATCATTATCCATATCATTAGTGTTGTAGTGTGAATAATTTTGTAACAATTAGGCCTAGTGGCTGAAGTAATGTAAATAAATAAAATGTTTTAATGATATATGTGTTTGCCAATATGGTTGTGTATGCTTGAAAGGTGATAAGCAATGTGTAAATCATGATGTAGATGCATTTTTTTAGTAAAATACATGATTTGACTAATGTGACACCAATGTTCACCCATGAGGGTGTTTCAAATGTTCACCCACTAAGGTGTTTCAAAGATGATAAAAATGTTCACCTACAAGGGGGTGTTTCAGCTATGATACAAGTGTTCACCTACAAGGGGTGTTTGAAATGTTTGCCTACAAGGATTATTTTAGTATACTCACCCATAGGGAGTGTTTTATATATGATACAAATGTTTACCTTTAAATATTTTTTTAGATATGATACAAATATTCACCTTTAGAGGGTTTTTTAGATATGATACAAAGGTTCACCCATAGGGGTTATTTCAAATATGATATAAATGTTAACCTATAGGGATTTTTTCAACTATGATACAAATGTTCACCCATAATAGGAATTTCAAATGTTTATTTGCAAGGGGTGATTTAGTATGCTCACCCATAGGATGGTGTTTTGTATATGATACAAATGTTCATCCATAAGGGGGTATTTCAGATATGATATAAATGTTCACCTATAGGGGGTTTACCTATGATATAAATTTTCATCCATAGGATGTGGTTTAGCTATGATACAAATGTTCACTCATGAGGGGTGTTTCAAATGTTCACTCATGAAGGGTGTATTAGTATGCTCACCCATGGGGGGTGTTTCAAATATGATATAAATGTTCACTTGCATGGGTGTTTCATATATCATACAAATGTTCATCCACAAAGGTGTGTTTCATATATGATACATACAAATATTCACCCAAGGGTGTGTTTTAGATATGCTTACCCACATCCCCAAGGGGTTTTTTTAGATATACTCACTCATAGGGGGGTGTTTCATATATGATAACCCATAGGGGGTGTTTCATATATGATAACCCATAGGGGGTGTTTCAGTATGCTCACATATAGGGGTTTGTTTTAGATATGTTATAAATATGCACACACAAGGGGTGTTTCAAATATTCTAGTTAGGCAATGCTTGATTTAACTGCCCTTAGTAATAATCAAAATCAAGACTAAAGTGCAATATTAGATGTCTCTAGTTGTATATGATAAGGAGAATGAAGGGAAAAGCTAATAGCTAATGTTGTTAGTGTTGTAAATCTAATAGATAAATCTAAGAAAAATATTGAAGAGAACAATACTTTCAATGATATTATTTATCTTGGAATGTGTGTTTATAATGCAATATAGTTTCTTTAAAAATGTGCATGTCATATGTGCCATTGTTCTTTAAAAATGTGTAAGATAAGTGCTCAAAAACATAGCATTGCCTTTCTAAAGGCATCTCCAAGGAAGTTATAGGACCTAATAAAATAGAATCTATGTATTTAAGGAATCATACTAGGTCTATCATAAACTTATTAGGGGATATAATATGGTAATCTACACCTATCAAATTTATAAGGGGTCTCAAGATCACAACAGAATGCATAGAGGTACTAGGAGAGAAGTAAAACTAAAAGTGAAAAAAAATGAGAATTTCTAACAGTTGTTTGGGTGATAAATCATGATAAGAATACAGAACAAACATTGAAAAGTGAGCTAAAAATATTGGCCTTTTGAAGGAAGTTTTTTTTATTTCATGTCATGGTTGTCATATATCTGGCAAGGGCAACATAGGCTTTATAATTCCACTTGGAAAATCTACTATTCATTATGTCCTTGACAAGTGTAAGAATGACAAATCCTATCTTCCCAACCTTCCATAAGGTACTAGGGAAAATAAGGTTAGGTTTTGATTGGATAAAGAGAGATCCATTAGCATCAATCGCCTAGTACAAGCATAATTTATGTGTAAAATATCTTGACTAAGATTATAATATGCATCTTAAAAAACCTCTTAATATGAAAAAGGGTTTATGGAAGAAGAGTATTGATGTTTCTTTTCTAGGGAACTATAGCCTAATTTTAATAGGTGTTAAGTGGATGCTAGTCATCTTGCTAATCAATAGTTAAAAACACCCATAGTTCTCAAAGATAAGTGGTAAATCAAGTGGAAATTTTGGAAAATGAGTGATTGAGATGGAGGCAACCAGCTTGATGGATCTAAATGTTTAACAAAAAGGAAGGTCTTAATGATTTCCAAAGTATTAAATAATTAGAATCCTAAAATTATTTGGACAAGTATCAATGATAATAAATAGAATCTATGGCAATTAATCAATTATATGCATCTACTAGTGATTAAATGCTATGACAGTCATTAATACTATTTCCATGGTAGAAAATAATGATGAGAGAAGCAAACAAATATGAAATAAGACTTATTCGCTCATGTAGAGGATTTGGAGAGCAAGTGGGTAGTTAAAACTCTCTAGTTGTAATCGATAGGCCCAGGTTCAAATATCTCCCCTCATATTGTGGATATGTTATGTAAAAGGTTATATCATGACTACATAATAATATTTACCTCTTTTAAAAAAATATGAAATAAGACTTAGAATTTCATGAAACAAGCCATCTAGAAAATCATGTATAGGGGAAGATCCGCTAGGCTTAGTTACCTAGTGCAAATGCAATGTATGTGAGCTTATCATTGCATCATTATAGATCTCTTGATGCAATAGATAATGAGCATATATCAACAATAAATCATGTAGTTAATTACACACAAATGGAAGAACCATGCAAATGAGTTTTTGGGGAGGTACCACTAGCATAAAAAACCTATTAAATGCCATACAAAGTGATTCCTGACTAGGATCATCATTACAACATTGTGTCCCCATTTTAGTGTGTAGTAGACAATCATGCAAATATGAAAATTGACAAACATGTAGATAGGAAGAAAGTGCAAACAATCATATGAACAAGCAGTCAATGTAGACTGAAGTGTAATACCTTTTAAGGTGCATTATATGCATGGTTATTTTAATTATTTGTCATAAAGCATGGTTAGGTGATAAGCACCTAAGTCCAATTTGGTGATAATTATGAATGGAACTAGCCAATTAGACTCAAATTTATCTTTGAGGTTTTCTTTTGCATTGATATTTTTTATTCTCTTTAAGAACAAGATCTTTAACTTCAAAGTATCAGGGTTGCACCTTCCTATCTTAGGATTATCATAGTCTGTCTTGGTAGACTTACAGGTTCTCTAGGGTATGGATACACTTTTTTTCAAGAAACTCTATCTATATGAGGTAACCTAGGTGATATCAATAGAGGATTCCTATAGCAGGACTCATAAGGATGGCACTTCAAGTTTGAAGAGAAAGATAGATTCAATCCCATAGACCAAGGCATAAGGTGTGGCACTAGTAGGTGTATAAACATTGGTGTGATAAGTCCAAAGGGTGGGATAAAGTTGCAATTGCTAGTCATGGCATGTCTTTTGGGCAATATTCTTAAGGATTTTGATCAAGTTCTTGTTATAGGCTTCATCCTAGCCATTACCTTGAATATAGTAAGGTGTTTATCACTTGTGTTAATTTTTTTATTTAGCATAACTTTTCTAAACATCCTTATTTTTAAAGGGGATTCTATTGTCTAAGATCAAGGTAGAGGGAATTCTATAGCAATAGAGGATATGATTAAGAATAAATTTGGAGATTTGCACACCAATAACTAAGGATATAAATATAGTTTCTATCCATTTGGTAAAGTATTCAGTGGAATTAATTATGAACTTGTGTCCATTAGATGAAGGTGGGTTAATTTTTCCAATGATATATAGACCCCAAATATAAAAATGCTAAGGTGAAGTGATAGGTTGAAGAGCTTGGAAAGATTCATGGATCAAGTTTTCATGCTTTTGGAACTTATTATATTGCTTGACATAGTCACAATAATACTTATACATAGATGGTCAATAGTAACCCATATGTAGGAGTTTCTTAGAAATGACAACACCACTAAAGTGACCACCACATGATCCATCATGAGTTTTCTTCACAACTATTTGAGATTCATTGAAAGTCGAGCATAAAAAAAATCATTGAAGGAGCAATTGATAAGATATCTCCAATGATGACATAATGGTAGGCATATTTCCAAAAAAAATGCATTTAGTGTGATTCAAGCCTTCAAGTAAAGTTTCATCCTTTAAGAAAGTGAAAGTGCCCCTGTACCAAGGATATGGTGGAAAGAAAGCCTCAATGGAGAAGAATATTAAAGGTGAAAAACTGGCTTCCAAGGTATTGGGTTACCATATTTACCTAATGATAATCACAACATGCTCATCTTATAACTCTAATGGGATGAATGAGACTATGACAGCCATGATATCTACATGGCAATTACTTGTCCATGGAATAATTTTGACTATAATATTGTCAAAATAATCCATCAATTTCTCAATGATAGTCTTATATGAATTTAATTTATCATCCTTGTTTTGATATACACCATTGACTCATTTAACAAGTTGAGAATCATTAAATATAGACAATTATTTAAGTTGCAATGCAAGCACAACATGGAGGTCTAAAATGAGGGCTTCATATTTAATAGTATTGTTGGTACAATAAAATTGAAGCTTGAAGGATAGGGGAATTAACTATCCTTGCATGGTTCTTAAAATAATTTCTATCCTTGCTTCTTTCATATAATGAGCACCATAAAAGAACAAGGTCCAAGAAGTAGGTTGATCCACTTTTATGTCAAAAATGGATTCATTTTAGAATTATATAATCAATAGATAAGTGTCCTAAGGTGTTATGGCTAATTGATCAATGATAGATAACCCTTGATATATTTAGGGTTGATAAAATCAAGGTTGAATTCACTAAGAGAAATAACCCATTTGGTAGTTTTCCCTAAAAGGTGGGTTTTAGACATAAGATAGCATAGAGGATGAACTTTGGTGGTGACAAAAGTCTTATGATTGAGCATATAACACCAAATTTTTTATGAAGTAAATACTATAGTGAGACAAATATTCTCTAGAGGTGTGTAGTAGGCCTTGTAGCTCTCTAAAGTCCTACTGATATAGTAGATAATTTATTCTATATTTTGGTCATAATATTGAGCCAACATAGCCTCCAAGATATGGATAGCAACAAAAATATATTGTAAGAATGGTTGGGTTAGATTATTAGGAGTAATGATAGGTAGGGATAATAGATATGCCTTAAGAGTATAAAAGGTTGTTTGACACTCATTATCTCACTTATACTTGACATCTCTTCACACAAGCTTATAAAAAGGTTGACATCTATCTGTGAGTTGGTAAATGAACCTATGGATGGCCTGGAGCTTTCCTTGGAGGCTCCTTAGTTTAGTTAGAGTCTTATGGGGTGGTATATTAGTGATAGGAAATATTTTATTAGGGTCAACTTCTATTCCTCATTGAGAGATAATGAACCCCAAAAAATTTCCTAAAGTTACTCCAAAGATACATTTTGATGGTTTGATATGCACTTTATATTCTCTTAATCATTCAAAGATACATTTAAGTTATCAAACATGATATTAACATTTTAAAAAACATCTCACAATATCATCAACATAATGTTCTGCAATATCATGCATCATATCATAGAATATGTATGCCATAGGCTATTGATAGGTTACACTTACATTTTTTAGGCCAACAAGAATGACCTAGTAACAAAATGTTCCCAAAGGTGTGATAAAAGTTGTTTTGGTCTGATCTTTAAGAGAAATTTTGATCTGATTATACATAAAAAATAAATTTATGAAAGACAACATGCCATAAATAGTAATAAAAGCAATGATCGTGTTGATGTGGTGTAATGGGAAATTATCATTGTGTTATGCTTTATTAATCTACCTAAAATTGGTATAGACACAAACAATACCTTCCTTATTGGTGATGGGTACTATGTTGGAAACCAATTATAATAGTAAATATATTTGATAAAGCCAACATATAAAAGCTTCTAAAGCTCATCTTGGACAAGGAGGTCAATTCTAGGATGCATCTTTCAAAGTTTCTACTTAACAGGTTTTACATCGAATTGAACAAGTGGTGGACAATAAGGGAGGGGTCAAACCCTAGTATATTAGCATATGTCCTATCACTAAATTATTATAGAATTTTAATATATCTATCATATTCATCAAGGTTTAGGACCTTTCCAAGTTTTATAATCTTAGGGATTTCTTCAATAATGATGCTGACTTTTATTGTCTCTTTATGAAGGATACATGACTCATCCTTAAGCAGTAGAGGAGTTGGTAGCACTCCTAATATTTCAAGGTTAGTATGTATAAGAGGTGGTTGTTCATGATCCAGTGAGTGTAAGGTAGAAATATTAAGAAATTTGGAAAAAAAAATCCTTTGACACAAGACTTATCCTAATCAAAAGGATTGTGAAGAAGGTCTTCTATCTCACATTCGTTGTTACTAGATATTAGCTCAAGGTAGACTATTGTTAGAATATTAACACTAGAAAAATATGCAAATAGACAAGGGTTAGAGCCAAGGATATTCTAAAGGTCCTTTTTATCCTCCTCATACCAGTGTGACCCATGCAATAAGATAGTGTCATTATGGTATTCTTGAGATTAACAATTGGCTTCATCATTGCTATTAGATGGTATCAAAGTAAGTAGAAATTAACTTTTGCTAGGGATAAATCATATCCCACAATATCTTGGTCAATATTTAGCCTCTAAGGGTTTTTTAATACCCTATATTTTTTCTATGATTTCTCAAATTAACTAATATTTGTTTAGTGATGGGATACAAGATAGAAAAATAGCAGCAAGCATATTGTTGTTCTATTGGGAAGGTTTTACTACCATAAATCTACTCCTTATTAGTAGTACTTGCACAAACAAAGGAAAATCCTCCTATTTGAATGATTGTATCCTTTGAAGTAGGAAAACCTAAGGTTTGGGAAGAAATGAAGGGATTGGCTAGGTCTATAAATGGATCGTTATTTTGACTATTTTTCTTAGTATTATCTTGATTGTTATGTTGGGTTTGAGTCTAGTTATCTATGCTTAGGTTTGGATTCTCAAGTTGATTATTTTTGAGTTTAGGTTGATACTTCAAAGTAAGTGACCTTAATGCATCGTTAATAGGATATGAAGCAAAATAAGGTGGAAATAGATTAAGGGAAGGACATAGATATGCCTTGGAATGCTCTACCATAATTGTTTGGAAATAGGAGAATGGATCGACATCAATAGAAATATAAATTGTCTTATCTTGATATTTATACTTGAGGTATCGATGGTAGGTATAAGGGATGACCCACATTGTGTGGGTCTAGGGCCTACCTAGAAGGATATTTTAATTTAAATTATAATACATGACATAAAAAATGGTGCAACCAGCCTTTAAAGGAAAGAATATTATGCCATATCCCTTGCATTCTTCATTATCAAAGGATTTTTTAATGAGGTCATATTTTCCCAAGTCTAACTTGGTCAACCCAAAATTGTTGAGAAATTTTATACTACAAACATTAAGGCTAGAGTTATTGTTAGCAAGTAAATGCTTAATGAGCTTCTCGTCAATGTGGAAAGTTATGTAAAGGGAATGGTATATGGGCATAGCATATGGAGGAATATCTTTCTCATGAAAAGAAATAATATTATGAAACTTAATGGACCCTATAATATTGGTGATATCATTGGGCATAAGTATTGAGGAACAATCTATTCACTTAAGAGTTTAAGAAGGATGTCTCTATGAGCTGGGAAAGTTTTTAAAGTCTAAGGAGAGAGATTTTAGTAAGAGTTTTTTTTATTTGTTAGCACAAGACGAAAGCACATATATTACCATTTGAGGTTTGAAGAATTAAAGGTGTTTAATCAATATTTGAGGATTTTTTTCTTGAATGTAGAACTACAAGAGGTCTATAAGGTTGATCTAAGGATTGACTCTTATACTATTGAATGGTTATAGCATAAGTAGAAACTAAACTTATTGTGCCTACCATGTTTTGGGTGGAAATAAATTTGGCTTCCCTTTGATTATGGTTGGAAAGTGGATCTTGGAAGATGCCCAGGTCTTGATTAGTAAATTATTAGGCATTGGAGTAATGATGGTTTGGCCTCCCTCTAAAAGGTTTTGGATAATATTATGCAAAGTTCTACACCTATTAGTATTATTGCCAATGACATGATGATAGTTGTGATGTTCATCATGGTGATACCAATTGTGTTGGAATATATACATTATTTGGTACATGATAATGTACCACCTTGGGTACATATTTAGATTAGGAAAGCATATTAGATTAGAATGAGAGTATTTATTTTATGCAATGTAATAAATGCACAAGTGTGCAAAGTATTTTGGTAATGTAAATGTGCATAGTTGTACATGTGCACATGTGTCATAGAACAAGAATATGAAGAGTCATAGGAAGAGTGAAGGCCAAGAATGCTCTTGTAGACACTAAAATCATGTCAATACGATTAGATGACCAAGACAAGGTCTAATTGACATCATATGGCCCCCTTGGGCAACCCTCAGAGGTTACATAGTGGTCCTAACCACTTTTTGGAGGTTCTATCCCACTTTTGGGAAGTTTTGGGCCATGTAGGTATGGTCATCCCACCCTGGGATGGCCATGGTCTTTGACCCCCAAATAGTCAAAATTGGGACAAATGGCACCCAAAAACTACCATTTATCCTACTTATTCAAGCATGCTAGTGAGAGGGCATATAACTCACATGACACATTGCAAATTGGAGGCCAAAAATAGATATTCCTTCCCCCTCCAACGTATGGCAACATTTGGGACAAATGGCAACCCTGCCCCACATGCCCTCGCATGCCCATTTGACCATAGGCCCTCTTGGACTATAAATTGGATCAATTTTCCACCTAATTGGAAGAGAGGAGTCTTTGCATATTTCACCATAGAGTTTTGCTGAGATTTTTCCCCACTTTATTGTGCATTTTCCCTTGAGATCTCCATCGATCGAAGGAGAATTTCAAGTGACTATAAATGCACAATATGTTTACAAACCTGATCCATTTGAGTGAATCCTATCCCCAAATTTGTCGAAAATACCCCTGAGAGTGTTTTGGACCAATTCCTAGAGGAATTGGTGGTAGAAACCACCAAATTTGGTGGTTGTCCCACCCCAGGATGGCCCCCAAATTGTGATAGTCCTAACCATCCCACCCTAGGATAGCCATAAATTGGAGTACAATTTTGTTACTATTTTTGCATAGATAGTTTCTAAACTATATTATATTCTTGTTGTTCATATTTGGTGTCATATGGAGTTGTATTGCTTCGGTTATTATGCCTTTTATGATTGGTAGGTTTGTTTGGCTCACCCCAGTATGGTCATAAATCTTAGCACAATTTCCTTATTATTTTAAATTAGATCATTCATAGAGCACATAATATACATAGATCTCAAATTTGGTAGTATTTGGAGTAATTTTGAATATTCTATTGCATTTTTCCTCTTTCAATATTATTGATGCATGCACCTTCATGATTTCATCTTAATATGCACATGATTTTAATAAATTTCTATTTCTTGTGTATAGACCTAGGTATCACAGTGCATAAGGAAGGATCAAAAAGCTATAACAATGATATAACACTTTATGACAGCATCGAAAGCCCGCTCACTTCAATCATGAGTGCGAGGAAGACACTGGAAGCGTGCCTATGGGGCCTACACTAAGCATGAACCAGAAGTGGAATATATTGAGGCACCTTATGGAGACCGGGTGGATGAAATTCAACCACCATGTAATAGACCTGATGTTCCTTGCCCTCCTCTATAGGATCAAAGCAAATAAAAGAATACCAAATCCTTTGATGTGTACAGGTCATTGCTAGAACGCATGGAATCGATAGAGCACAAGACCTATGGGTTTGGGACTCAGAAGCCCACTTTACGTTAGATTCACAATTAGCTACTTTACCCATTAGTACCTTCCTTTCCCTATTCAAAGCATTTCAAGATGACCCAGCTAGATACATTTAAAGGAAAGTAATATGCATAGGAGCATGTCATCGAATTTTTGAATCACTGCTTCTACATCCAAGATAATGATGCCTTGATTTTGAGGATATTTTTGCTTACCCTCTTTAGCACTACCATATAATGGTACAACCAACTCCTGAATCATAGCATCTACAACTTTGAGTAGTTCATAGATGCATTCCTAGAATGCTTCACCTTCAACACCAAGCGAAAGGTGACATTAACTGACATCACAGGGTTAAAATAGTTTTATGATGATTCAATCACAAACAATGGAAATAGGTGGTGAGCACTACTTACCAAGCTACCATACTTACTCTCCATGATGGAGCTAAATCAAATGTTTGCTAAGAGTTGCTTGAATCTGATTTCCTTGTTGCTGCAACTCCAACAATACCCAATTCTTGAAGATGCTCTAGCACAGGCTAGAACAATTGAAGACATCAAAATTCAAGAGGGGGAAATTGTGAAACCCTACAAGAAGGAATGGACTAAGAACACCAAGAATAATCCAATGCAATCAAATTTGGCATCAATCAATCAATTTTCTATCACTATTCTAGAGCCTATGCAACCAATGCTGCCTCAAAAACCTAACTATCAGGTCACACCTGGAAAATACAATAAGGACAATCAAACAAACCAAGGTAAAAATCAATAACGTCACCCTAAGCAATAATTTATGCCCATTGCTGAGTCCATGGACTCTTTATTTGAGCACCTTTGTGCAGCTAAGGCAATTAATCTACCTAAAATTTGACCTATCGATCCAAACATACCAAAGCCCAAATGATATTGCAAAGACCTATACTACAAGTACCATAGGAAAAATGGGCATGACATGCAGATGTGATTCAGGTTCAAACACCTAGTATAGGATATTATTGATAGGAATGATCTTCAAGTCGATAAACCTATTACACCAAACAATCAACAAATGGGTATTTTTAAAGACCCATTGCCTACCCATGAGGAACAGGTAAAGCCAGTACCACAAGCAAATGAGCTCCAACTAGAATCCCATAAACAAGGGTTCATCAGCATGGTCAGCATTGTGACAAGGAATAAGCATTATCCAAGTCAAACCACACCACCTACAACTTCAAATGATATTCCTTCAATGTCACAGCCTCTGCCACCTCTAGTGCAAAACCTTCCACCTCGGTTGGTGGTCAAAATAAAGAGCAAGCTTGCTCAGAGCCCACAAACAACATTGGATTGGCTTTCCATATATGATCTTATTCAATAATCTCCACCTCATCAAGAATCTCTCATGGAGATCCTTAAGTTTATTGAGCTATATCCCCAGGATTCTAACTCCTTTAACTATTTTGTGGGGTATGTTCGACAATGCACTAAACTAGTGATCACATTTAGTGAGGAAGAACTCAAGCTGGTACCAAATGACATGGTTGATCCTCCCTTACACATCATCGCATATGTAAATGGAATACCCTCTAAGAAAGTTCTGATTGATATTGGTTCCTCCAGCAACATCATCACCATAACTGCTCTCAAACATCTAGGGCTTTCGGTATCCCATATTGTTGCATCCACCTATACCCTCCAAGCATTTAATGATGTTATATGCTCAATGGTTGGCACCATAGTATTTCCCATTTAGGTGGGACAAAAGACCATACATATATTGTGCCACATATTAGAAGGTGAAATGGCCTACAATATCTTACTAGGTAGACCTAGGATTAGGGACATGAATTTTTTACCTTCCATCACTCACCAATGTCTGAAGTACATATATGAAGGGTAAATACATGTTGTCTCTACAGACCTTGATCCCTTCAAATACTACAACTTGGTGCAAAAAATCCCTGAGTTGACCTTACCATAAACCCATTTTAATTGCCAACTGAATACATCTAACCAAGGTTTGATTCCTTCACCATCACCTTCCATTAATCCATCACCATATTTTGCCATATCATTCTCATTATTGGCACCCCCAGTTATGCCTTCATCATCATCAAATCCTCTATAGATAAATATGGGGAAAAGACCTATTGATGAGATCCCTCCAACCATATCCACCATCTCCACATAAGATATTTCTAGTCCAGCAAACGAGAAACCACCTTATGAGGTAAACATAAAATCAACTCAAGCCTCACTCCCATATCCTCCTTCTCTAATACCACAAGTCACATTTCATCTAGCTACCGTTGGTTTAGTATAATACCTAGTTAGAAACATCACAATAAATCCTACTATTGGGACAGTACTAAACATGGGTCGACCTTGTATTCCCATAGGCACTATCGTGCCCTTAGGCTTACCTCCTAACCAAAATAATTTCATTTATAGAGGTTTTGACTATGGCATCGAGCCATATCAGCAACAAGAAGAGGATGAAGAGATTTTTTTTTAGTATATTAACTACATGCCCAATCTGTACTTCACCATGAGATATATTCATCTCTACAACTGGAATGGCTATGGTTTGGGCTTGTATGAGCAAGGTACTCACATTCCTTACTAGCCACAATATCAAATTCCATATGATAATTCTAGTTTGGCACACAACAAGTCTGTGCCTCTCGAGGTCCTCACTAATAGTTTAGAGTGCATGAGCCTAAACTATAGGGATGAGCTTGCACGTGATCCCTATGCAAAATCTAATTAAGTCTATTCACTGGGGGATTACTTCCTTGTACCCATGAGATATCAAGAGATATCTCACAATGTCACGCAATCCTATGAAAGAGGTGAAATTTCACATACCCTTCCACATGACATTGAGGAAGAAGATCGAGGGTCTCCCTATGAATGAAAATTAGATGATGATTCATATTATGGAGTGGCATCTATCGAATCTTCTAGTTTGCACATCAAATATGCATGGATTGTCCTATTGGACAATGAACATGAGGGATAGCTACGTATATTCCCATTATAGCACCCTATTTGGTGATAGTTTCTACCCAAAGAAGAACAAGTTCACCCACAGCTACATCGACCACCTCCAGTCATTCCCTTTTTCTTGCAATCACCTCCATAAGTCTTGTGACAACCTGATATCAATATACCCCCTCAGCCACCTAGAGGATATCATATTTAAATCAACATGATTTCCATAGACTATTTTGCACCCCTGTGAGATCCGAATGACCCATCAAAGCCATTGCACCTTGACTTGGGGGCAATCAACTTTGATCGATGAGATTCTAAACCTATTAGTTACCATATACCTTCCTCAAATACCATCCAGTCATCACCTACACTATTCTCACAACATATCTTGGACAAGCTAGCCAATATTGAGTTACAAGTAAGTCACCAAAACAATTATTTACAATAGATCTTGAATCGACTCACAAGAATTGAGTTACAGTTGAGTCATCCAAAACCTCAACCCTTGGATTGTCAAGTCCAACCCCTTCCTATGTAGTCCACTCAAAAATCTCAATAGAACCTGGGGTAGAGGCAATAATACCATCAACCTCACACATTTACTCCTTTGTTAGAACCCTTAGTATTGATCTTCAATCGATTGTATGAGGCACAAGCAATCATGCTTCCTGATATCCATCCATTGAAACCTAATAAGCATAGATCAAAGCCACACAAGTAAAACACATATTGTGTTTACCATCGACAAAGGGGTCATGACATCCAGACATGTTACCCCTTTAAATATTTAGTTCAGGATATGATCGAGAGGCAAGAACTTCATATGGTATTCTTCTAGGATCCCTTGCCTACACACGAAGTAAACATAACATGTGTCCATTAAGTTGAACAACCTAATCAAGTGCACATTAATCTACTTATCCAATATTTTATGGGAATGATCAGTATTGTAACAAAGAAACAGAAATATCAAAATTGATCTACACAACCTGTGGAATCATCCAATGTTTCACCTTTGCTCGTCTCGTCTCAACGGGATATTGGCACTATGTAAAATTACACATCAGAGTAAGGTGATCGGTTTCTACTACTCCCCCTAGCCAATCCAATCATAATGCATCAAACACAATGCACATTGGGGGTACACAAGGTATCGCACCTTCCTCCTAAAATCACAAAGTAATCAAAGTTACAAAAAGTCCCAAAGGTATCTATAAACCCTTTGGTCAACCCAAAAAGCCCCAAAGGTATCTATAATCCCTTTGGTCACCCAAAAATCCACAATGGTATCCATAAAATATTTGGTGACCCAAAAGGCCCCAAAGGTATCCATAAATCCTTTGGTCACCCAAAAATCCCCAAAGGTATCTATAAACCCTTTGGTCAACCCAAAAAGTCCCAAAGGTATCCATAAACCCTTTGGTCAAACCAAAAGCCCCAAAGGTATCTATAAACCCTTTGGTCAACCCAAAAAGCCCCAAAGGTATCTATAAATCCTTTGGTCAACACAAAAAGCCCTAAAGGTATCCATAAACTCTTTTGTCAACCCAAAAATCCCCATAGGTATCCATAAACTCTTTGGTCACCCAAAAATCCCTAAACGTATCTATAAACCCTTTGGTCAACCCAAAAATCCCCAAAGGTATCCATAAACTCTTTGGTCAACACAAAATCCCCAAAGGTGTCTACTAACCTTTTGGTCACCCTAAAAGGCCCCAAAGGTATCCATAAACCCTTTGGTTACCCTAAAAGCTCCAAAGGTGTCTACAAACCCTTTGGTCACCCTAAAAATCCCCAAAGGTATCCACAAACTCTTTGGTCACCCAAAATACCCCAATGGCATACAATCATCCCATTGGTCAAATATACATACATATATATTAATCAAAATCAAAAAACATCATCAAAAAACAAAAATATAAAATATTACATTACATTGCATTTCATATCACTGCATTATACAATCAATTACATTAGGTATACTCATCCTTGCATTTCTACATTCTAGAGTTGCGCATACATGTCTAGCACCAATATTTTACACTAGTCATCATTCAAAATCAAAATTTTCAAAGTAATTATTCACATCATTCCATATTACACTTATCATTTCCATCTACATTTCCAACATTTCATTTTTGTGTTTGTTTTCCTTCACCTAAGTCATTTTTTATAGGGTGTCATTTAGGATTTTAGGTCACTTAGTCATCTCTTATTTTCTTTTCAATTTTTTTAGAAAGCTATCCTAATTTTTATAAGGTAGATTCCTACTTTTATTGTACCTTATATATGTCAAAATCCCAACACATTTTTCACATTAAATCCAAGTTTTGCACAAGGAAAGATGAAACCATAGAGTGGTCCAGGTTACCTTAAGTGAAAATTTTACCTTGCTCATCCTCCTATGTGAGTGGTTCAAAAATGCTGAGAATTTACAAATGGAAAAGCTCCTCCCTACCCAAATACCCAAAATAAATTATGGTTTTCACTACTATCAAAAGCAAAAGAAAAAAGAAAAATAAATAGTGGTTATCACCACTCCCAAAATCCCTTGCTGATCAAACAAAAATGAGCAAATCCCTGGAGTAATTTAAAACTAAAATAAAATAATGGAGTACTAAAATTGAATCCCTAGAATTCTCAGCATTTGACAAACCATGAGGTGATCCTCATTACAGGTTATGTGGCATCAAGCTTTCTTGGCAATGGTGGTATTCTTACACATTATGATATATCTGTTATATTAGCATCTTGCGTATGTGAAGATCAATGTTTGCATACGAATGAGATAGCTTTTGGTAGCCTATACTACCTAGTGGTCTAATCCAACTACGTACAAAATTTAGGATCATGATACTCATAGGGTGATCTTCAGTACAGATGGACTGCATCAATCTTGTTTGGCACTAGCGTAACTTTATACATTATCATAACAATGAACTCACCTGCACACACAGGGATATTGAGTATCTTGGTCATATTAGCAGATTCATACCTTGCCAAAAAGTCTTGCATGGTTAGTATATAACTTTTGATCAATTAACTAGAGTGTTTGAGTCTCGTGAAAACCTCAAATACATCCTATAATTCATTCTATTTTATCACATTTTGTTAGTTTACATTTTCACAAATACATTACATAGTCTCATGACAACATTACACATGAATCGATGAATTCTATACAGTCTATGGTGCTAACATAGTATGTCATATAGTATTCATATTTCATCATACATATCAACAAATCATCCATCTCATTATGCATATACACATACATATCCTCAAATAACATCATAGTACAACACATGCATCCATTAATGCATCTATAAATCATAACACATAATGCACCTAATGGTCCAAAATATCAAAATTAAAAATCGAGCAAACATTTTTAAACATCAACTGGGGCATTATCGTTATCATACCTCCCCTAATCAGCAATCAAATGGTTAAGAAATCAGCCTCAAAATGCCCCAAAGGTATTCATAAACCCTTAGTTTGATTAGTAAATTATTAGGCATTGGAGTAATGATGATTTGACCTCCATCTATAAGGTTTTGGATAATTCTATGCAAAGTGTTACACCTATTAGTCTTATGGACAATGACATGATGAAATTTGTGATGTTCATCATGGTTATACCAATTGTGTTGGAATATATACATTATTTGGTACATGATAATGTACCACCTTGGGTACATCTTTAGAATAGGAAAGCATATTAGATTAGAGTGAGAGTATTTATTTTATGCAATGTAATAAATGCACAAGTGTGCAAATTATTTTGGTAATGTAAATGTGCATAGGTGTAAATGTGCGCATGTGTCATAGAATATGAATATGAAGATCCATAGGAAGAGTGAAGGCCAAGAATACTCATGTAGACACCAAAATCATGTCAATCCGATTAGATGACCAAGACAAGGTCTAATTGACACCATATGGCCCCTTTGGCAACCCTCAGAGGTTACATAGTGGTCCTAACCACTTTTGGGAGGTTCTATCCCACTTTTGGGAATTTTTGGGCCATGTAGGTATGATCATCCCACCCAGGGATAGCCATGGTATTTGACCCCCAAAAAGTCAAATTTGGGACAAATGGCACCCAAAAACTACCATTTATCCTACCTAATCAAGCATACTAGTGAGAGGGTGCATAACTTACATGACACATTGCAAATTTTAGGCTAGAAAGGGATATTCCTTCTCCCTCCAATGCATGGCAACATTTGGGACAAATGGCAACCCTGTCCTGCATGGCCTCGCATGCCCATTTGACCATAGGTCCTCTAGGGCTATAAAGTGGATCAATTTTCCACCCAATTGGAAGAGAGAAGTCTTTGCATATTTCACCATGAAGTGCCATCGAGATTTTTCCTTAATTTATTATGATTTTTCCCTTGAGATCTACATCAAGCAGAGGTTTTTAAGTGACTACAAAATGCACAATCTATTTACAAACCTGATCCATTTGAGTGAATCCTATTCCTAAATTTTTTGACAATACCCCTGAGAGTGTTTTGGACCAATTCCCAAAGGAATTGGTGGTAGAAACCACTAGATTTGGTGGTCGTCCCACCCTAGGATGACCCCCAAATTGTGACAGTCCTAATTGTCCCACCCTAGGATGGCCACAAATTGGAGTACAATTTTTTTACTATTTTTGCATAGATAGTTTCTAAACTATATTATATGCTTGTTGTTCAATTTGGTGTCATTTGGAGTTGTATTGCTTTGGTTATTATGCCTTTTATGATTTGGAGGTTTGTCTGGCTCACATCGGGATAGTCACAAATCTTAATACAATTTCCTTATTGTTTTCAATTATATCATTTACAGAGCACATAATATGCATAGATCTCAAATTTGGTAGCATTTGGAGTAATTTTGAATATTCTATTGCATTTTTCCTCTTTCAATATTATTGATGCATGCACCTTCATGGTTTCATCTTAATTCGTACATGCTTTTAATTAATTTATATTTTTTGTGTGTAGACCTAGGTATCACAATGCATAAGGAAGGAGCAGCAAGCTAGAACAGTGATAGAACACTTTGCAGTAGCATCGAAAGCCCGCTCACTTCAATCATGAGTGCGAGGAAGACACTGGAAGCGGGCCTTGGGTTCTTGGAAGGATTTGATCCTTTTATTACTATATTAATTATATCAATTGAGAGCCCTTAATGGGAATATTTGTAACCACTTATTTGACATTTATATCAATATAAGGAGAATCGTCCATTTCTTTCATATATGTGTCATTTTATGCTTGTTTGAAGTGTCACTTTCGTAGTGCTTAGATCAAGTAGAACAATAGATGCATCTCATTTTCCCTTTCTAGGTGCACCATTTTTCCTCTTTATAGTGGTGATCATGGTGGAACCCTCGTCCCATTTCATTTTTTTAAGTTTTGACCCTATTTTTGTGCTTTGTATGTTGCAGGTACTGGTCATTATGGCCTAAAATGGACCTTGATTTCCTAATTGGAACACCCAGGTATGGCCATAGCAGCCATCCCATGTAGGTATGGCCCCCAAATTTGCAACCATCCCATCCCAAGATGACCACAAAATAGAGGGATTTTTGCTCAAAATTCCAGAAACTGCAGGATCTTAGGCCATCAAGGTAAGTGCCTAAACCTTCAGTTTGCATTTTTACTATTCAAAATTGCTTAAATTTGGTTTTTCTTGCTTCCCTTGTTTGCTTGAAAGGTATAAAGGTAGATTTCACTTTTCTATAATTACAAAAACAACAAAAAAAGAATAAAAATAGAAAATAACTAAGTAGAGATGCACTTGTATGGCTTGCTTGCTTGTAGCCTACCTAATGGGTAGGTTATCATTTAGGACATGCATTTTGTGGGTTCACTTTTATCTAACATTTCTAAAAGTGAAACGTTCTTTATGCATTTAGTGAAATAGCATTGAGTGCTCTCTTGTTTTACTTTCTTTAAGCATAAAAGGAACCACACACACCATGTTGTATTTAAACATTAGTGAGTTGAATTTCATCACAAACCACTAATAGAGACCAATTATGGTGGGTTTAATCTCCATCTGTTGGCTCAAATCCTAAAAACCCTATTTTTGGCCAAGGCCTACTCCAAGATCCATCATATCCCTTGGGATATAGCATGTATTTCTCTTTAGCGCGGTATATTATTGACTGTGGGTAAACTGGGTGAGGACTGGTAGGACCTATGCTCCCTGACCGGGTATGGGCTTCATCTCCATACTTTGGTGAGTTTACATGACCAGACTTTCATTGTCGGTTATTGAGCTACGAGCATACAGGTGAAATCTCTTTAACAAAAGAATATCATCCAACAAAAGCAAACATGTGACAGGAGGTCTTATTTGCAAACAATAAATTAAAACACACAAAATAGCTTTAGGGAACACACATAAATATTTAAAAGAGATAAACACTTATCTTATTGTGTGTTTCCATTCTTGTGTGTTGCATTATTAAAATTTGTAAAGGAGATAATCACCTAGGGTTTGGTAGGGAATAGTAATGGTGTGCACCTACATCCAAGCCCATTCAAGGGTGAACACTACAGAGAGTAGACAAGGAGACATGAGTCGTCTCTAATTTAGCCCTAATGACATGGTCATACCTCCTTGTTGTCCTACTACTCACCCAAGTCCCAAAATAGCCATTCAAGAACTTCACCTACAAGGGAGCCTTATGCGGGACACCCCCATAGGTTTTGATCCTAATTCAGGAACATACTCCTAATATTTAGACACTTCACATGCCTTCTTCCAAGAATAGTAGCCATGCACTAAGGTGCTACCAGATAGAGCAATCCCACGCATTTGCATTCCTATGGGTAAGATCAAGAGTACACACACTGGGTAGGGCCAATTGATCCAACTTTACCCTTAACCCACCCCAATAGGTTATAGGAACCTAAGTACTAAGATGAGTATGATACTCATCACTTAGGGTGAGCAAACTCAACCCTTACCTTCTTCATAAATGAAGGCATGAAGAAATCCTTGATTACCCTCAAGTCCATTATGATACACAAGCACGATGTACCTTTGTACTAGCTAAGTATAGAGATCACTTATCTAGGCCTGAACCTCAAGTGAATGTGACTATCCTCGATTGAGAGAAGCTCGTGATTAATATTTTAGATCGTCCTAAATGAGATAGGCCTTAGGGTGATGTTTCTAGGGCTCCTAGGCCCCATATGGTAGAACAGATAAATTAAGAAGTTACAAGATACACTGAATGCCAAGAACAATTCAAGAAGCTTCAATAAGATAAAGAATGCTTGGACTGCTTGCATAAATTAGATAAAGAAAGGATTGAACAGTAAACCAACGAGCTATTTTAAAATACCTTACTGTATCGCTCCAAATTTTTCACATCCTTACCTTCAGGCTATAGGATCCGTGCCCGGAAGGGGGATGGGAAAAGGATGTCGCGGTACCTCGGACTGAGAGGACTTTGCAAAGGTCCCGCCTCTCAAGGGAGGTGTATTTTGATGATTTTTTGACGGATGGTGGGTTCACCAGGAAACATTTAATGGCAGTTTCCACGCCTAGGTTTGGAATGTGTTTTTATGTGTTCGTTTTTAACCTTAAGCATTCATATCCTAGGTTTGGCCAAATGAGTCTAAATTAATCTATATGAAAATGCAGATTTAATGAATACAAAGAACAAATTTAAGACAAAAAAAACAAAGTAATTGAGGAAGAATAAGAAGAATACCTGACCCAGATGTCTGATGGAGATTCTGATGTTTGAAGCAGTCAGGATTGTCTGGAATTTGACAGAATCGTCTGAGATCAGACAAGATCATCTAAGATCTGACGAATTCGTCAGACGAATTCGTCAGAGACCTGCAAACAAAAGAACAGATGCAAAATATAGAGAATACTAATGTTCTAGTTGAGGGAAACTGTGCAAAATAACAATGACAACACTGAACCGAAACTTAAAGACCGAAACATGTATGAATGATGCTAATTAAATCATAATTATGGATTAATTATGCCTTTGATCTAGATGGGTGAACTCCAAAATGCAATATAACATAAAATATCAAATAAACTAGCTAATTTGTAGAATAAAACAACAGAGAAAAGGTGAAGAAATGCAAACTTATGGCACTGATTTCCTCAATGTGGACTGCAGTTGAGATTGTCTCGCATCAGTACAAAATCGTCTCTGATTCGACAGGATCGCCTCTAATCTGAATAATTTCGTCGATGACGATGTATGCTTGCTCCGACTGAAAAACAAGATGATACCTGCAACAAAATTGATATAGGACTACAGCAAATGAAAACTTAGGATAATTTAACGTGCATGAAGCTAAGTTACAGAGAATTTCAGCCAGGGGTTGGGAAGGGAAGGTCCTAGGTACTAAATAGGCTTAGGGGAGTAGTTATGAGGTTGGAGATCATCTCTATTTGGGAGATCTCAAACGGGGGAGGGTCTCTAACAGTGCAGACACGCTTCTTCCCAGATTAAAGGCCCGTTAGAACAGAAGCTAATTTTGCAAAATCAGTTTTGTGACAAGATCGTCTGGACGTCCTAGCCTGCACGAAATCATCAGATCGGGGCGATATCGTCTGATCGGCGACGATATCGTCAAACGGTGAAAACAACCTCTAAAAATGGCACGAAAAAGGGGGAAATGGATTACCCGACGGTTAATGGGCGGTTTGGGAGGTTAAATTTGAATTTAAATTATTTACTAAGGTGAATGTAATTATGACAATTTTACTGCGCCAATTTTAGGGTGCTACATTTTTCCCCCTCTTTAGCGAATTTTCCGAAGAAAATGCGTTAAAGATGAGTTCTTCTCGATCTACGAGAGAGCAAAAATTATTCCCATTTTTTAGGCGACGATTCTTGGTCGAATCGTATGACAGCTTACTATGGTGCCCCCTCCATGTTTTTACCCAAATCGAACATTTGAGGTAAAAACGCAAAAAAACAAAAAAATATATTTTTGAATAAAATTAAGAAAAATAGGGTAAAACCCTAATTCATTTGTACTGTTCATTTTCTGGTTTTTTAGAGCTCTGAAGCAAAAATGGTGGAGACGACGCACAGATCGACAGAGGTCCGGCACGGTCTACGGGTAAGAGTCTAGACTTAACTAGAATGCTTTAATTTAATTTTACATGCTTTGTAGGTAATTTTTAGATGAATTTTGAGCATCGCGGCCGTTTTTGGGCCGTCGATGTCATCGGGACGAAATCGTCCCGATTTCGACGAAATCGTCTCAATTTCGTCAATTTCGCCCAAGGGCGAAATCGACGAAAGGGGGGATGATTTCATCAAATTAGAGACAATTTCGGCTTGCAAAATCGAAGACGATTCTACTCAAATTTGGGACGATATCATCCAATAGTGGGCGATATCATCAATTGCATAAAATTGAATTTTAACTTGCATTATTAATTACTTGAATTGTTTATTAATGATTGTTTGTTGTTTTGTTGTTTATGTTTGCAGAGAGGTTTGCTAAAGAGCAAGGAATGGAAGTATGGAGGTTTGAGGGATGACTTTGCCGCTCTCACACAGGCAGAGCGAGATCACCGGCACGAGCCGGCTTACCAGCATGTGGCAGAGATGCCACAGGTGTCCACAGATATGGGGCTACTAACAGCCCTAGCAAAGAGATGGTATCCAGGTTCCTCATGTTTCTAGCTACCGACAGGGGAGATGACTCCCACTCTAGAGGATGTATGGAGGATTCTGAGAATCCCCATACAAGGACGATTGATCACTCCTATGGCAAATCAGGGCCACGCTATGGGACGACTGTGTGGTGACCCGAGCTTCGCCCTGGAGAAGGGCAGAGTTAATATCGAGGCACTGCGCCAGATGCTTGGGGCATCTAGACTCACACAAGTTCTAGCTGGAGTGGTTGGTGGACTTTTGCTGTGCCACCAGAGCGGGTGCATGGTGCCGTGGATGCTGGTAGATGTGATCTGCGACATGCGAGACCATGGGTATAGGTTCTCCTAGGGCAGTTATGTATTATGTCGATTGTATAGGATCCTATATGGGTTCATGTACAAGGGCGGCTGATGTCTAGTGATGACATCACTCCTACAGGTTTGGTGTTGGGAGCACATTGCAGTGCGAAGGCCGGTAGGGCTTCCTTTGACAGGGGTAGACGGGGAGAGGCCCCGAGTCTTCTACTGGTGGCTCTGGAGAGGGTCACAGCGGCGGATCGACCTCCCTATGTCCCGGAGACTATTGGATGCTAAGTGTGATAAAATTTTGGATAATTCTTTAGGAATTATACCATATTTGCAAAATTGAAGGTTGACATAATGACATGAAATAATGAAAATGGGTTTGCTTTTTAAAAGCATAATTTGTGTAACATAATGATTTAAGTCATATGGTTTTCATGATTTTAAATGGGGAATAAAAATTGTTACGATGGTTTGCGCTAGGCATAGAATATGTAGGTATAGACTTATACCATCATCGCGAAAATCCAAAAAAAATAGTTTTATTGCATGGTTGATTTTTGATAAACAGAAAATATGAAAATGAGGACTTGCGCTAGGCATAAAATTCCAATTTTGGTTTTGGAACTATACCATCGTCGCGAAAGTCAACTAGATATATATGTTTTGAGTGTATATTTTGAAAGAAATTTTTTATTTTTCTATTATATAGTTGTCTTTATGGTAAACAATGGTACTTGATTTATTCCAAACAAGTTGCAAAAATAATATTTCAAAGTATTTTGAAGACAAAATTTAGATTTATAAGGAATCCCATGTGCATATGTGAATTCATTTCTGATCTTGATTTATCATAATGATACACAAAATCTCTCAAATACAAATGTGTGTGCGATTGCGTTGTGCATTTACCAGTTTTGAGCAAGATAATATGATACAAGTGATTTGAAGAAACCAAATAAGTGTTCATTAACCATGATGTAGATGCATATAACCATACTAGACTACTATGTAGGTCGGATTATCAAGAGCTAGCTAATCCATAAGCAGACATAGGTCTGTACAAAAGAAGGTCGCTAATGTGACGGACATATCACCATGCTAGGAGTTACCCAAGGCCAAGCAGTTGGGCACAAACCACCTGTTATGGGGCTTACCTCACAGTTTTTGAATAATTGAGAATTCCAAGGATTCAAGCTCATCAACCCTTCTTTTCTTTTCAAAGGGTAGGGAAAGGGATTTTATTGCTTTCTTGCTTTCTGCTTTCTTTTGCTTTTCTTTTGCTTTCTTTTTCTTTTTGTATTTTTGTTTGCTTGATGTTTGAGATAGTGCTTGAAATATTGCTGTAATGATATAAAAGAACATTTTTCTTTTCTTTTTCTTTTTCTTTTTTTTTTTGTGAACTTTTCTTTTCTTTTTCTTTGCTAGGGATACTTGCTCGGATTAGCTGTAGAGCAAGGGATTTTTATTCTGGGTAGGGGTGAGCTTGTCCTTTTGCCAATTCTCAAAGATTCTAGACCATGTGCATGATAGGATAGTAGGGGAAAACTTTTCGCTCAAGAAATCACATCTACTATGTAGCAAAACATGGAAATTACAAATATAATCATTTTATTGTGAAAGGATGTGCTTGGTTTAAGTAAATAACAAGATCAATTCTCTATGCTCAAACTTTATTTAATTGAATTTTGTGGACTTTGATATAAGAGAGATTAGTAATCATGCCAGATAAAATCAAGATATTTATTTTTGTGAGTGTGCAAGTGAGGGATTCCAAATAAATGCTAATTTATCAAAAATAATTTGAAACATATAACTGCAACATTTGTAAGAAAATATATATAAACACTTTTGAGAAGTTTTGAGAATGTTGACTCCCTCTTTCTTCTTTATATTGTTTTGGTTTCGAAAGAGTCAAGCATATTGCTGTTTTTATATTTTTATCATTATTTTGATTTTTGGTTTTATTTTTGTTTTTGAGCAAAAAATTTAACAAGTGCCATAAATAAATGCAACAAATAGTTTTGAAGATTTTTGATGATTATGAATGTTTTTGATGTTTTTGGATTTTTATAAATTTGAAAGAAATACAAGATAGTAATTTTGAAGTATTTTAAACAAATATATACAAGGATGAAATGACCAAATTTATGCATAGTAACGTTTAAGATGCAAAATATTCATGGGTTCTTTAAGTTCTTTACCATCTAAGGTAGATAATTTGTATGCTCTTGATTCAAATTTAGCAATAATAATGTATGGTCCAAGCCATTTGGGCTCAAATTTACCTTTAAGGTCCTTAGTTGCATTTGTATTTTTTTGATTTTCTTTTAAAACAAGGTCGCCGATCTCAAAGGATCGATGACGAACTTTCTTAGCATATGATCTTTTAAGCTTGTTTTGGTAAGCACGGAGATGCTCCAAAGCATTGATGCATTTTTCATCTAGGAGTTCCAACTGACTGAGTCTGCCAGCTCGATATTCATCTCCTACTTCGGTATCTTGAAGTAGCAGAGCCAAAGAAGGAACTTCCAATTCAAATGGAAAAACTGCTTCAGCACCATAAACCAAAACAAATGGTGAAGTTCCCGTGGGGGTTCGAACACTAGTTCGATAGGCCCACAAGGCCGGGTATAATTGAATGTGCCAGTCATGGCTAGTTTTATTGACCAATATTTTGAGAATTTTGATTAAGGTTTTGTTAGATGCTTCCGCTTGACCATTACCCTGAGGATAATAGGGAGTGGACCAACGATGTTGAATCTTATATTTTTGGCATAATTTTTTAACATCTTTATTTTTGAAACAAGTTCCATTGTCAGAGATGAGATTTGCAGGAATTTTGAATCTACAAATGATTTGATTAAAAATAAATTTAGAGACTTGTGTGCCAGTGCAGGAAGCTAAAGGCATAGCTTCGACCCACTTCGTGAAATACTCAGTGGCGGTTATGATGAACTTGTGTCCATCAGATGACATCGGATTGATTTTGCCAATAATGTCTAAACCCCATTTAGAAAAGGGCCAAGGAGATGAAATAGCCTGCAGTTCTTGGGCAGGCGCATGGACAAGGTCAGCATGTTTCTGGCACTTGTCGCAATGGCGCACATACTCATGTGCATCCGTTTCCATGGTAGGCCAAAAGTATCCTATCCGAAGGAGATTTTTAGCAATGACACTACCACTAAAGTGTCCTCCACAAGATCCATCGTGGGCTTCACTCAAGGCTGATTTAGACTCTTCTAAGTTTAAACATCTTAATAGGATACCTTCAAAAGATCTCCTATATAAAGTATTGCCAATTATTACAAATCGACTTGCTCGTCGACGTAATAATCGATGCTGGTTTCTATTAGAATTGGCAGGGAAAGTCCCATTTTGGAGAAAATCAAATATGTCCGTATACCAAGGTTCAGGAGTAGTTTCATTGATTAGAAACACATCCAAAGGCTCTAAGCATGACTTATTTGAAGTGGGTTCCTGGAGTCGACGAATAATAATAGTGGCATATTCGTCATCTAACTCCAAGGGTAGGAGAGATGCAACTGTGGCCATAGCATCAGCTGCACGGTTGCTAGTTCGAGGAATAGCTTCCAAGGTAACTTGATCAAATAAAGACATTAATTGTAAAACATAGGCCTTATATGGGCACATTTTATCATCTCTGGTTTGATAAACTTCATTAATTTGGTTTATAACCAGTTGGGAATCACCAAAAACTAAAAGATGTTTAATTTTTAGCGCTAGGGCAACTCGTAATCCAAGGATTAGAGCTTCATACTCAGCAGTATTGTTGGTGCAAGCAAATGTCAATTTGAAGGACAAAGGAATAAGATGTTTTTGTGGGGATATTAAAATAATACCCGCACCAGCCCCACTCATGCATCGGGCTCCGTCAAAGTATAAGGACCATTGTTCAGTATGGTCAGCCTCTAATTGAAGGCATTCATCAGGAAATTCGATGATGAGGGGATGGGTAGACTCTAAGGGTGCAGCAGCTAATTGATCTGCTATGATTTGACCCTTAATAGACTTCTGTCCTATGAATGTGAGATCAAACTCGCTTAGAGCAAGAACCCACTTGGCTGTGCGACCCGATAAATAAGGTCGACTCATGAGATACCTCAAGGGATCGTATTTAGCAATGACATAAGTTTTTTGACTAAGCATATAGTGTCATAATTTTTGCGTAGCAAACACGACGGCTAGACATAGTTTTTCTAATGCTGTGTAGCGGGTTTCATAACTGATGAAGGTGCGGCTAATGTAATAATTAGCACGTTCTCTCTTTTCATCATCAAGTTGAGCTAACATAGCTCCTAAGGCATAATCTAAAGCTAAAATATATAGGAGAAATGGGCGATCATGTTTAGGTGGTGAAAGCACAGGTGGATTAAGGAGGTATTGTTTGAGAAGTTCAAAAGCTTCTCTACATTCGGTGTCCCAATTAAAAGGGACATCCTTCTTAAGGAGTTTAAGAAAGGGACCAGTTTTGTCCGCCAGCTTATCAATGAAGCGACGGATAGCTTGAAGTTTACCTTGTAAACTTCGTAATTCAGATATATTAGTAGGTGCGGGCATATCAGTGATGGCCACAATCTTGAGAGGGTCGATTTCAATACCACGTAAAGAAACTAAAACCCCTAATATTTTACTAGACTTAACTCCGAATATACATTTTGCTGGATTTAATCGAATAAGATATTCTCGTAATCGATTAAAAATTTTTCTCAAATCATCTAAATGATTATCTTCAATAATAGAGCGAGCTATAATATCATCTACATAATCATGTAGGATATCATGCATCATATCATGAAAAATATAGGTCATAGCTCATTGATAAGTTGCACCTACGTTCTTTAAGCCAAATGGCATCACTTTCCAAAGAAAAGGTACCCCAGGGGGTAATAAAGGTTGTTTTAGCCTCGATCTTCAGGAGCTATCCCGATCTCGATTATAACCGGAGAATCCATCCATTAAGGACATCATCCCACTCCTAACAAGTAAATTCAATGATTTGATCCATGTTTGGAAGAGGAAAGTCATCTTTAGGGCATGCAACGTTAATATCTCTAAAATCTGTGCAAACCCTAACTTTGGTAGCTTCTTTCTTGGTGACTCGGAACTACATTTGAGATCCATTCCGCATAATCAATAGCTTGTATAAAGATAACATTCAGGAGTTTTTCTAACTCCCCTTTGACTAGCAGAGCCACTTTGGGATGCATTTTTCTAAGTTTTTGTTTAACAGGTTTAGCATCCGGATGGACCACTAGATGATGCATGACTACGGAAGGGTCTAGACCTGGCATATCTTCATATGTCCAAGCGAAGACATCTTCATACTCTTTAAGAAATGCAATGTATTTTTCTTGTTTTTCTTGACTTAATTCTGATCCAATATTGATTATGTGAGGATTGTCCTCAATTCCAATATTAATTTTAATGACGTTTTCTACCTCCATGTGTAGATCTCTTTCAAAATTAGGTGGGGCGGGTGAAACGCCCAATTCTTGTAATTCTTGTAAGGTTAATTTAGATAATTCATCTTGAGGATTAGTGGCCTCAAGTTGGGCTATAGTTGGTATAGAACCATCAAAATAAAATCCATTGTGTAACATCTCTTCAACAGAGACATCATGGAAGATATCTCCTTCCAACTCTTCATCGGGGTCGACAATCATTTTAGGGTAAGCTATGGATAGCATGTTGCATGAAAACGACTGATTTTTAAGAGGCAAATCAACATGCCTATCCAAATAATCTTGATAACATATGAGTTGATCATCATATTCAAAAGGAAAGGGTTGACCCTTACTAGGAAATAGGCCCACACCACAACGGGTAGGCCACGGTTCTACCTCGAAAGGTTCTTTCATGCCATTTTGGAAAGGTCCCAAGCCTTTCCCTTTATATCCCATTTTAAGCATCATGGGTTTAGCTTTAATATAATCATTGGTAAAATAACACCGAGCATATCCTTCATGATGAGTTTTGATATTTCGAGGGATTCTTCCCCAGCTCATATCCTTTATAAATGAAGGCACAACTCCCGACTTGGTAAGTACTTCCCATAGGTTGTGGGAGGCCCAAAGTACGAGGAGATGGCAGAAATTTATTTAAAATAATTGAATCTTGCATGAAAGCATTTGTTTTTTCTGATATTAAGGTTGTGGATAAATCTGGTAAAAGTTCATCGTAAAGGGCATAAGATGTAGAAGGCTTATTACCTATATCTTTAGATGTGGGAGGAATGATAGATGTGTCTATAGGTTTTGAATTTATAGGGATAGAACTTGAAGGATTGGTTGTAGATTTAAGATCTTTTTGAGGTTCTAAAATGATTTGTTTAGAGGGTTGTTGGTCTATATAGGAGGATGAAATTAATGGAGGGGAAATAGGTGAAGTTATGGGTGTGTGTTTCATAGTTTTAGATGAAAAATAAGAACTAGGATGTGTGGACGACAGAGCAAGGCAAAATTGCACTCCAACGGGTTCTACCAAAGCACACATATCAAAAGGTCTAGGGTCACCATGGATAGTGACCAACTGATTTTTAAACTCAAATTTAACACATTGGTGTAAGGTTGATGGGACCGCTCGCATGGCATTGATCCAAGGGCGACCCAAAAGTATATTGTACGATGCTGGGCAATGTACAATAAACATGATTGTTTCTAGGGTTCTAGGACCAACTTGCAATGGGAGGGTAATAACTCCACACGTTTCTTGTGTTTCGTCATTAAAAGCTTTGATAATCATATCACTTTTCTTCATTTCATCACTTCTAAATCCAAATCATTGGTAGAAGTCAAAAGTGCAAATGTTTAGAGATGAGCCATTATCAATCAAAACTCTTTTGACAGACTACATCTCCAATTAGAGCAGGAATGTATAAGGGATTATCCTTATGTAAACCGTGTTGTGGGATATCTTTATCCCGGAAGTCAATACAATCAATCTCTCGAGTGATGATAGTATTGGCCATAGCTTCAGGTTGAATGTTTTGAGGTACCATCATTTGGCTCAATGTAAGCATCAACTCATCCCTATGGGTGGGAGAGGATCTTAATAAATCCAAAAGGGAAATTCTGGCCATAGTATTGGACAATTGCTCATTAATATTGTAAGGGGGTTTAGGTTGAACATTAGGAGCATGATTCCCTTTATTGGGGTTTTTCAAAATGAATGGAGCCGATCCATCATTCTGGTTTGGTTCTTGTTGGGAATTTTGAGCTTGTTGTCGGGTGACGACTCCAATGGTACCTACAATGTTATAATGAAGACGTTGAACTGGTCTCGGTTGAGCATTGATGGCTTGTTCATTAGAAAGGAATATATCAAAAGAAGGTCGAGTAGTAACTCGTCTAGGAAATGGTTCTTCTGGAACCATAGCATCTGTGATGGGTTGAATAGGATCTGATTCATTTTCAGAACTATTCGATTGGTTTGAAGTAATGTCTAGTTCACTTTCACTATCTGATTCTATATCACTAGAATCAGAAGTTTGAAAATTATGTAAGGGCTTGGTCGTAACCAGGGATAAGGTTGTGTCAAATATTTGAGGATCCTGAATAGGTAATTGTTCGCTAATGGTTCCTACATATCGGGTAGGAGGGGGAACATTATGATGTTCGATTTGATTGGCTACCTCTTTACCATGTCGTGGTAAAGGGTGTTGAAATATGTCTAGAGTTTGATTGGCATTTTGATTTTGATTTTGGGGAACGGTCTTTTGAGTATTATTAGGAGGGTTTTGTTTAGGTTGGAAGGCTTGCACTTCCATTTCATTATTGTCAATAAAATCCTGTATTTTATGTTTCAACCTTTTACAAGCGTTGGTAGAATGTCCAGGTCCTCTATGGAAATCACAGTGTAAGTCAGCTCTGTATCCGGGTATAGTTGGATCGAGTTCCCGGATAGCTGGTAATTGGATCAAACCTCTTTCAAGTAATTGAGGTAAAATAGTTGATAAGGGTTGGTTTAATCTAGTAAATTCTCGAGGAGGCTTGTCAGGAGGTTTCAATATAAATTTTTCTGTTGTCTTTGTTGCATTGATATTAGCAACATTTCTGCTGTCAGTGACTCCATCATCGATGACTTGTCTGTTTTTATATTGATTTTTGGATGTTTTCTCATCATCCTTCTTCCTAAGTTGGCCTCTCCTAATGAGGGCATCTTCTACTCTTCGATCTAAATCTATAGCTTGATCGAAGGTAGTTAAGGTAGCAGTCGATAGCTCATAAGATATTTGTTCTTGTAAATTGTTGATGAAAATGTCCAACATTTCCCTATAAGGTAGCACAAAGTGTAGTTTTCCTGTCAATTGCCTCCATCTAGCTAAGAAATCGGCAAAACATTCATCTTTGTCTTGTTTTAAATTGTATAAATCTTTAATAGTTACATGCCTCTCGATGTAGGCACTAAATTGATGGACAAATGATTCCCCTATTTCTTCGAAGTTTCTCAAAGAATGAGTGGGCAATTGATAGTACCACTCTAATTCCATTCCACCTAAACTTTTCGGGAACATTTTTAATAATAGCAAGTCATCATGCGATATGTCATGACATGCTATCCTAAACATGCGAAGATGCTCTATGGGATCTTCGGTTCCTTTATATATAGGCAAGATAGGCATGGGAAAATGCTTAGGGTATGGTTGAGCTACAACTATGGGATCCAAAGGTTGACTACATATCTCTCGATAATTATACGAGGGACGGTAGGGATCTATCTGGTCCATACGCAAAGCTAACTGTTTCACCATGGCTTCCAGATTACTAGTTTGCCCCCCATATTGGTTTGGTAGGGCATTGACATGGGTTTTATGGGCATATGATGGCGGAACATGAAGATTAGATGCCATGTTACTATTGTGCAAATTATTGGTAGGAAAAGTATTATGAAGGAATTTTGAAGTTGTATTATGATGTATTTCAGATTGTTGAAAATTTGTATTTGGCTTCGTTTTAGGTTTTTGTTTACTTGAAGCATATTGCTCAATAGTTTGGCGAAATAAAGTAGTGAAGGAAGGTTTCTTTTGTGTGGGAATGATTTTAGGTTGAATAACAGATTCCTTAGGAGGTTGGATAGCCTATTGTTTTGACATGTTTTGAATCATAGAGACCATATCCGTATTGGATGGTCCAGCCTTATCACTTTCTTGATCAATGAAAGATAAGGGATTAATGCGCACATCATACATATGTTCCAAAGCTGCCTGAGTGTCACTAATTTGCCCTTTATCAATACGAATTGCCACATTAATGTCATCAATGTTATCACTGAGAAATTTCTTGAAATGATCTATGTTGTCAAAAGCAATAGTTCCATTTGGAGCTACTCTAGGGGATGAGGATCCATCCTCTTTAACACTTCCTTCTTGTTCCTTATCTTCACCTAGGTCATCTTTTGGTTGAACTAGAGTTTTTCCTTCCGAAGTTGGATCTTTAGGAAGGACATTTGGGTTTCCAGTTGTATCTTGTAACCAATCTTCTTCTTCTCCTAAAGTTTCTTTACCATTCCTAAGTTTAGGCATGGTGCTAAATTTTGATTTCAGCAAATATATATATATATATATATTTTTTTTTTTTTTTTATATAGCAACAAATTAAGAGGTATATATTTACTATATACCTACCACAATATTTGAAATGAAATGTTTAAGTTTTTGCTATGTTTTTTAGTTTTTTAGTTTTTTAGCTTTTTTAGTTTTTTTAGTTTTTTTAGTTTTTTTTTTTAGTTTTTCTTTGTTTTTGAAATAATATTGTAAAGACAATCAACACAATAAATGCAAGAAATAAGACTGAAAGTAATAATCTAGTTTTCTATAAATAATTTATAAATATCATTAATAGGCTCGAGTTGTTCAGGAGTCATGAAGTATTCTTCTTCAAATTGAAAGTTTTCTTTTAAAAATTTGATGAAAAGAGCTATAGTGATATTATCTGTCTCAGATGCTGGTTGATAAAAGTAAAGCTCATGGCAATACTCTCGATATAGCACAGCTCGTGGAACTCTATTCCATATTTCCCTATCTATAATAACAACCTCTTGGTCTTCTACACAACCTAGGAACTGGTGCACAATGGCTATGTTCTCGAGGTATTCCTCGAAGGTGAACAATTCTGAAGATACTAGAGCTCTCCTATAAGCTAACCATCTATGGCAGGCTCTCTGAAGTTCATGATAAAAAACTAGTTGATGAGGATCTAGGATTCTATCTAGGACTAGCCTCTTGATTTGCTTAAGTTGTGTGGACCTAGATGAGATGAAACTAAGTCTTCTATCAAGTTCGTTCCACAGGAATTGATTTCCACGGCTGCCAATTGGTTTTCTACATTTATAGTAACTGCTAATATTTTCTTAGGAGCTACCATCTAAACATGATTTTAAAATTTAAATGTTTTAAAATGCATCTATGTTTTAGTTGTTCTTATTTTATTTTTATTTTTTTTGTTTTTGTTTTCAAAAGGTTATGATGCATTCACGTCGGGTTCACCAAAATGTATCGCTCCAAATTTTTCGCATCCTTACCTTCAGTCTATAGGATCCGTGCCCATAATGGGGATGGGAAAAGGATGTCGCGGTACCTCGAACTGAGAGGACTTTGCGAAGGTCCCGCCTCTCAAGGGAGGTGTATTTTGATGATTTTTCGACGGATGGTGGGTTCACCAAGAAACATTTAATGGCAGTTTCCACGCCTAGGTTTGGAATATGTTTTTATGTGTTCATTTTTAACCTTAAGCATTCATATCCTAGGTTTGGCCAAATGAGTCTAAATTAATCTATATGAAAATGCAGATTTAATGAATACAGAGAACAAATTTAAGACAAAAAAAAACAAAGTAATTAAGGAAGAATAAGAAGAATACCTGACCCGGATGTCTGATGGAGATTCTGATGTTTGAAGCAGTCAGGATCGTCTGGAATTCGACAAAATCGTCTGAGATCAGACAAGATCGTCTGAGATCTGACGAATTCGTCAGACGAATTCATCAGAGACCTACAAACAGAAGAACAGATGCAAAATACAGAGAATACTACTATTCTAGTTGAGGGAAACTGTGCAAAATAACAGTGACAACACTGAACCGAAACTTAAAGACCGAAACATGTATGAATGATGCTAATTAAATCACAATTATGGATTAATTATGCCTTTGATCTAGATGGGTGAACTCCAAAATGCAATATAACATAAAATATCAAATAAACTAGCTAATTTGTAGAATAAAACAATAGAGAAAAGGTGAAGAAATGCAAACTTATGGCACTGATTGCCTCAATGTGGACTACAGTCGAGATCGTCTCGCATCAGTATGAAATCATCTCTAATTCGACAGGATCGCCTCCGATCTGAACAGGTTTGTCGACGACGATGTATGCTTGCTCCGATTGAAAAACAAGATGATACCTGCAACAAAATTGATATAGGACTACTGCAAATGAAAACTTAGGATGATTTAACGTGCATGAAGCTAAGTTATAGAGAATTTCAGCTAGGGGTTGGGAAGGGAAGGTCCTAGGGACTAAATAGGCTTAGGGGAGTAGTTAGGAGGTTGGAGATCATCCCTATTTGGGAGATCTCCAACGGGGGAGGGTCTCTAACGATGCAGACACGCTTCGCCCGGATTAGAGGCCCGTTAGAACAGAAGCTAATTTTGCAAAATTAGTTTTGCGACAAGATCGTCTCGAACGTCCTAGCCCGGACGAAATCGTCAGATCTGGGGCGATATCATCTGATCGGCGACGATATCGTCAAACGGTCAAAACAACCTCTAAAAATGGCACGAAAAAGGGGGAAACGGATTACCCGACGGTTAACGGGCGGTTTGGGAGGTTAAATTTGAATTTAAATTATTTACTAGGATGAATGTAATTATGACAATTTTACTGCACCAATTTTAGGGTGCTACACTTACATGAGATGGTTCCTACCCCAAGTACCCATAGACAGGAGGTCCATCAATGGCAACCTACTTTCAATCAAGATAGGCCTCCTAGACCTAACCAAAATTTGTCCCCTAGACCTCCAAGGTCTAATCGGTACTTCCATCCCAGGCTGAACATAGATCACTGTCCATAGGTGCTTACTCCTATTTGTAGGCCAGTTCAAGAGACACCCTATGGGGCCTACACTAAGCATGAACCAAAAGTGGAATATCTTGAGGCACCTTATGGAGATCGGGTGGATGACATTCAAGCACCATGTAATTGACCTGATGTTCCTCACCCTCATTTGTAGGTTTGAAGCAAAGAAGAGGATATCAAATCCTTTGATGTGTATAGGGAATTGCTAAAATGTATGGAATCAATAGAGCACAAGACATCTGGATCTGGGACTCAGAAGCCAAATTTACATCAGATTCACAATCAACTACTTTACCCATTAGTACCTTCCCCTCCCTATCCAAAGCATTTCAATATTCCCCAGCTAGATACGTTTAAAGGATAGGAATATGCATAGGAGCATGTCACCGAATTTTGGAATCACTGCTTCTACATCCAAGAAAATGATGCCTTGCTTTTGAGGAAATTTTTGCTTACCCTCTTTGGCACTACCATAGAATGGTACAACCAAATCCTGAATCATAGCATCTACAACTTTGAGCAGTTCATATATGCATTCCTTGAATACTTCACCTTCAACACCAAGCAAAAGGTGACATTAACTGACCTCACAGGGTTAAAATAGTTTAATGAAGAGTCAATCACAAACTATGGAAATAGGTGGCAAGTGTTGCTTTCCAAGCTACCATACTTACTCCCCATGACAGATCTAACTCAAATATTTGTTAAGAGTTGCTTGAAGCTTATTTCCTTGTTGTTGTAACTCCAATAATACCCAACTCTTGAAGATGCTCTATCATAGGCTAGAACAATTAAAGACATCAAAATTCAAAAAGGGGAAATTGTGAAACCTTGCAAGAAGAAATGGACTAATAACTCCAAGAACAATACAATGCAACCAAATCTAACATCAGTTAAACAAGTTGCTATCAATATTCCACGGCCTGTGCAACTAATTTTGCCTCAAAAGCATAATTATTAGGCCACACCTAGAAACTAAAATAAGGACAATCAAACAAACCAAGGGAAAAACCAACAATGTCACCTTAATCAATAATTTATGTCCATTACTGAGTCCATTGACTCTTTATTTGAGCACCTCTATGTAGCTAAGGCAATTAATCTACCTAAAAGTTGACCTATCGATCCAAACGTACCAAATTCCAAAGGATATTGCAAATACCTATACTGTAAGTACCATAGGCAAAATGGGCATGACGTGTAGATGTGATTCAGGTTCAAACACCTAGTACAATATATGATTGATAGGAATGATCTTCAAGTCGATAACCCTATTACACCAAACAATCAACAAATGGGTATTTTTAAAGACCTGTTGCCTACCCATGAGGAAAAGGTAAAGTCAACCACAAGTGAATGAGATCCATATAGAATACCATAAACAAGGGTTCATTGGCATGGTCAGCATTATGACAAGGAATAAGCATTATCCAAGTCAAGTCACACCACCTACGGCTTCAAATGATATTCCTTCAACGTCACAGCATTTACCACCTCTAGTGCAAAACCTTCCACCTTGGCCAGTGGTCACAATAAAGAGCAAGCTTACTCAGATCCTATGAAAAACATAGGATTGACTTTCCATCTATGAGCTTATTCAACAATCTCCACCTCATCGAGAAGCTCTCATGGAGATCCTCAAGTTGATTGAGCTACAGCCCTAGGAGTCTAACTCCTTTAACAATTTTGTAGGGCATGCTCGACAATGCACTAAACTAATTATCATATTTCATGAAGATGAACTCAAGTTAGTACAAAATGACATGTTCAATCCTCCCTTGCACATCATCACATGTGTAAATAGAATGCCCTATAAGAAAGTTCTGATTGATAGTAGTTCCTCCAAAAACATCATCACCACAACTGCTCTCAAACATCTAGGGATTTTGATATCTCATATTGTTGCATCCACCTATACCCTCCCAGCATTTAATGATGTTATATGCTTTATTTTTAGCACCATAGTCTTTCGTATTCATGTGGGATAAAAGACCATACCAACATTGTGCCACATCTTGGAAGGTGAAGCCTACAATATCTTATTGGGTAGACCTTGGATTAGGGATATGAAGTGTGTACCTTCCATCACTCATGAATGTTTGAAGTACACATATGAAGGGAAAGTACATGTTGTCTTTGTAGACCTTGAGCCCTTCAAATACTACAACTTGGTGCATCAAATCCTCGAGTCAACTTTACCATCAACCCATTTTTATTTCCAACCGAATACATCCATCCAAGGTCTTATTCCTTCACTGTCACCTTCCATTAATCCATCACCATATTCTACCATACCATTCTCATAATTGGCACCCCTAGATATGCCTTCATCATAATCACATCCTCTATAGAGGAATTTGGGGAAAATGCCTATTGATGAGATATCTCCAACCATATCCACCATCTCCACATAAGATATTCCTAGTCCAGCAAATGAGGAACCACCTTGTGAGATAAACATAAAATCAACTCAAGCCTCACTCCCATATCCTCCTTCTCTACTACCATAAGTCACAGTTCATCTAGCTACCACTAGTTTAGGAGAATATCTAGTTAGAAACATCATAAAAACTCCTGCTATTAAGACAGTGTAAAACATGGGTCAACCTCATCTTCCCATAGGCACTATCGTACCCCTAGGCTTACCTCCTAACAAAAATAATTTAATTTATAGAGCTCTTTTTTGAGGATATTAACTACATGTCCAATCCCGACTTCACCATGATATATCTTCATCTCTACAACTGGCATGGCTATGGTTTGGGCTTGTATGAGCAAGGCACTCACATTCCTTACCAGCCACAATATCAAATGCTATATTATAATTTTTGTTTGGGACACAACAAGCCTGTGCCTCTCAAAATTCTCACTGATAGTTTAGAGTGCATGAGCCTAAACTATAGGTATGAGCTTGCACGTGATCTCTACGCCAACCCTAATTGAGTCTATTCACTAGGGGATTACTTCCCTACACCCATGAGATATCAATAGATATCTCACAATGTCACCCAATCCTATGAAAGAGGTGAAATTTCACATACCCTTCCACATGACAGTGAGGAAGAAGATCAAGGGTCTCCCTATGAATGGACATCTAATGATGAGTCATATTACAAAGTGGCATCTATCGACTCTTCTAGTTTGCATTTTGAATATGCATGGATTGTCCCATTAGATTATGAACATGAGGGATATCTATGTATATTCCCATTATAGCATCCTATCTGGTGACATTTTCTACCCAAATAAGAACAAGTTCACCCACAGCCGCATCGACCACCTCCAGTCATTTTTTTTCCCCTGCAATCACCTCCACAAGTCTTGTGACAACCTGATATCAATAGACCCCCTCATCCACCTAGAGGATATCATTTTTCCATCAACATGATTTCCATAGATCTTTTTCCGCCCCTATGAGATCTGAATGACCCATCAAAGTCACTACACCTTGACTTGGGGGCAATTGACTTTGATCGGGGAGATTCTCCATCTATCATTTACCATCCAGCTTCCTCAACTACCATCCAGTCATCTCCTACACTATTTTCATAACATATCTTATGCAATCTAGCCAATATTGAGTTACAAGTGAGTCACCAACACAATTATTTACAACAAATCTTGAATTGACTCACAAGCATCGAGTTACGATTGATTCATCCAAAACCTCAACCCCTTGATTTTTAGGACCAACCCCCTCCTATGCAGTCCACTTTAAAGTCTCAATAGAACCTAGGGTAGAGGCAACAATACCATCAACCTCACATATTTACTCATTTTTCAGAACCCTTAGCATCAATATTCAATCGATTGTATGAGGCATAAGCAATCATGCTTCCTGATATCCATCCATTGAAACCTAATAAACATAGATCAAAGGCGCACAGGAAAAACACATATTGTGTTTACCATCGATAAAGGGGTCATGACATCCAGACATGTTACCCCTTTAGAGAGTTTAATATATGATCAAGATGCAAAAACTTCAGATGGGTTTCTTCTAGGATCCTTTGCCTGCACATGAAGTAAAAACAACATGTGCCTATAAAGTCGAACAACCTAATAAGGTGCACATTAATCTACTTCTCCAAGATTTTTTAGGAATGATCAGTGTTGTAACATAGAAATAGGAATATCAAAATTGATCTATGCAACCTATGGAATCATCCTATATTTCACCTTCGCTCATCTCATCTCAACGGGACATTGGCACTACATAAAATTACACATCATAGTAGGGGGGTTAGTTTCTACTACTCCCCCTAGCCAAGCCAATCATAGTGCATCAAACACAATGCACATTGGGGGTACACAAGGTATCACACCTTCCTCCTAAAATCATAAAGTAATCAAAGTTACAAAAATCCCCAAAGGTATCTATAAACCCTTTGGTCAACCCAAAAATCCCCAAAGGTATCCATAAACCCTTTGGTCACCCAAAAAGCCCCAAAGGTATCCATAAACTCTTTGGTGACCCAAAAGGTCCCAAAGGTATCCATAAACTCTTTGGTCACCCAAAAATCCCAAAAGGTATCTATAAACTCTTTGGTCAACCCAAAAAGTCCCAAAGGTATCCATAACCGCTTTGGTCAAACCAAAAGCCCCAAAGATATCTATAAACCCTTTGGTCAACCCAAAAAGCCTCAAAGTTATCAATAAATCCTTTGGTCAACACAAAAAACCCTAAAGGTATCCATAAACACTTTGGTCAATCCAAAAATCCCCATAGATATCCATAAATCCTTTGGTCACCCAAAAAGCCTCAAAGGTATCTATAAACCCTTTGGTCAATCCAAAAAGCCCCAAAGGTATCCATAAACTCTTTGGTCAACACAAAAGCCCCAAAGGTATCTACGAACCCTTTGGTCACCCTAAAAAGCCCCAAAGGTATCTGTAAACCCTTTGGTCACCCCAAAATATCTAAAGGTATCTACAAAACCTTTGGTCACCCTAAAAAGCCCTAAAGGTATCCACAAACTCTTTGGTCACCCAAAATGCCCCAATGGCATCCAGTCAGCCCATTGGTCAAATGTACATACATATATATTAATGAAAATCTAAAAACATCATAAAAATAACAAAAATATAAAAATATTGAGTCTCTAACAATTCTCCTTATGTTTCTAGGAGAGTGATTGAAAGTAATTGAGCAGATTTGAGGCAAGTCTTTGAGGAGACTTGTGGACTTGTTGAGTAGATTGGACAAGTTCTGTGTGGACTTGTTGAGCATATTGGACAAGTTTTGTATGGACTTGTTGAGCAGATTGGACAAGTTTTGTGTGGACTTGTTGAGTAGATTGGACAAGTTCTATGTGGACTTGTTGAGCAAATTGGACAAGTTATGTGTGGACTTGTTGAGCAGATTTGAGCAAGTTCTGTGTGGACTTGTTGAGCATATTTAAGCAAGTTCTGTGTGGACTTGTTGAGAAAATTTTAGCAAGTTCTGTGTGGACTTGTTGAGCAGATTTGAGCAAGTTCTATGTGGACTTTTTGAGCATATTTAAGCAAGTTCTATGTGGAATTATTGAGCAGATTTGAGGATAGATTTTGGTACAGATTTGAGGACAGATTTGTGCCAGACCAAAGATAGAGATTAAGAAAATTTGTGCTAGATAAAAGAATTGTATTTAGTGTATATTTGAGACAAATATTTGGAGGTGACAGAACAGAGAGGACAGTAGTCTCTAGTGGATAGAGATCCATCAGACAGGGTTGTGAGGATAGGTCTTCTAAGTGGGGATAAGAGTCTTTAGTGGAGAGAGATCCACAAGCCAGTGCAGTGGAGGCAGTAGTCTTCTAGAGGATCACCAGCCAGAGTAGAGGATAAGGAGTTCTCCTATGGATAGAGATCCATAAACTTGATTTAGGGGATTGGTGTCTCCTTTGGACAGAGGTCCATAAATATTGTAATAGGGAAAGTATTCCCAAGAGATTGATTGAGAAAATTTTAGTGAAATATTTTCTCCATGGAGTAGCCCACATTAGGTGAACAACATAAATTGTGGTGTCTCTATTGTGTGTGGTGATTTACGCATTGCTTTGATTACTACTATTGATATTACTATCTTAACATTGCATAATATTTATTTGGAAAGAAAAAGTAAAAAGTGGTCTTATAATGTTCACCCCCCCTCTTAGTATAAGCTTGTGTTCTTCAATTGGTATTAGAGCGGGTTCCTTCAGAAGATTTTAATAGATTTAAGGAAAAGCTAACAATAACACAATGGATTCTAAGAATGTATCCTCGGATAATTCAGCACCAATATTTGATAGAAGTGACTATATATATTGGAGTTTGAGAATGAAGATCTACCTGATGGCTCTTGGCAATAAAATTTGGGAAGCAATTGAATTTGGATAGGATCCCTTGATTAATCCTCCTACATATAAGGAAGGTAAGCTCCTACAGCATTACAATTCAAAGGCAATAAATGCACTTTTAATAGGTTTGCATAGAACAAAGTCTATGAAAGTTATGCATTGTTAAACTGCAAAAGATATGTGGGAAAAATTGCAAAATATTTATGAAGGAGATAAAAGTGTCAAGAAATCAAAGATATGAAATCTCAAAGGAAAATTTGAAGAATTAGGAATGAAGGATGAGAAAAACATTAGTTCTTACCTAATTTTAATTGATGAGGTTTTTAATTCTATGCAAGGACTTGGGATGAAGATTGATGAATCAGATGTTTGTGATAAAGTCTTAAAAACTCTTCCAAAGAGATTCAGTGAAAAGGTTTATGCTATATAATTTTCAATGGATGGAGATACTTTGACAAGAGATATGTTGCTTGGTATGCTCAAAACATTTGATATAAGAATAAAATATCCTATTCCCCAGAAGGAAGCAACATTCAAAGCAATCAAGAAGAAAAATGGTAAGAAGTCATAATCAAGTGATGAGTCGTCCAGTGATGAAGAAGTAAATTATGGCAAAAGGAATAAGGATTCAAGAAAATATAGAGATACAATATCTATTAAATATTTTAATTGTGGAAGGTATGGTTATTATGTAACTTACTGTCAAGAAGCCAATAATAACAATGATGAAGAAAAATAGGATCATAGGAACAGGGAATTAGAAATATATAGGCACTAAAAGAAAAGTAAGGATGGACAAATCAGACAAGAAAAGAAGTCCTTTCAAAGACAAAAGAGGAGTTACTATGTGGATAAGGCAATTAAGTACTCAAGTGATAGTGATGCTAGTTTTTCATATAATGATAGAGATGAAGTTCTTTTTATGATTGAAGAAAAAGAACAAGTTAAGAAAAGGACTCCAGTAATTCTCAAGTGTTTTAGATGTGGTAACTTTGGACATCTTGAAGATAGTTGTACAAGGGATGGTTATAGTTTTAGTGATGATGAATATGAAGATACACTTGAAGGACCAGAAGAGAATATTCTAATGGCACTAGAAGAAGGAGAAGGTGATACTATAGAAGATAAGCCAACAAAAAATAAATATATGGACAAAGGTAAACAAATAGAGGAATATTCAGAAAAGGATGGATATGATATCAAGGGAGAACTTATTTATACCATTGACATGGTAAAGGAGGTAATAAAGCAACATTCTAACCTTGAAATTCAACTTTAAGAATGTGATGGAGAGAGAAGATTGCTTATAGAGGATTTAGAAAAATCAAAGGCTAAGGAAAAAAGGTTCAAGGACAAGTTAGAAGCAAATATCTTATAATGTGAAAAGTTAACACAATAAGTGGCACTACTAAGAGAATATTTAGAAGACTCCAAGGTCAAGCTAAAAGGGTTCAAAAATAGCTCAAAGAACTTGGATAATTTTATCAATACACAAAAGCCTACATCAACCAAAACAGGTCTTGGATTTAAACAGATTCAAAAGAAATGGGAAGGAGAGTCAACCTCAAGTTTTGGAGGAGAAGAAACTTTAGATGAAGATATTTTAGAAGAAGACATTTTAAAAGAGAGTGAGACATCTTAGGATGATTTGGACAATAGAGAGTTCAACAAGAACAAGAACAAGAACAATGCACAAAGAAGATACAGATGGAACAACAATCAAAATAGGTCAAGAGAGACTAAGAGACCAATGAGGTCAAGACAAGGAAACTTCAATGGAATATGTTTTTCATGTCACAGGTTTGGGCACATGCCTTCACAGTGTAGGACACATGAAATATAGAAATAAGAGAATAGATAATTTTTCCATGGGTATTGCTACTCATGTAATCAGTTTGGTCACAAGGCAATAAATTGTAGGGCTCATGACAGAAGAAGGTATGGCTTCACTAGGATAAATCCTAGGACATTTACACCTCCAAGAAATAATAACATTAAGTGTTATAAGTGAAATAATTATGGTCACACAATAAAGTGGTGTAAAGTAGATATTCCAGAAATAAGTAGTAACAAGAACGGGAACATGGATATAAACTAGAACAGGAATAGGAACAGGAACGAGAACATGGATATGAATAGGAATAGGAATAGAAACATGGATAGGAATATAGACATGAATAGGAATATTAAAAGAAATAGTCAGAGGAATGAGAAGGATCAGATAAAAATAAGAGAGGATAAAGGTAAATAAAAATACCTTCTAGGAGTAGAAATACTGCCACCCTAGAATTAACCACCTCAAGAGGAGGTGGGAGAGGGGTTAAGATAAGAGGCTCATTCTTATCCCTGAGACCAAAAGGTAACACTTTGCCATTGATGTCAAAGGGGGAGAGATTTTAGTAGGGGGAGAAGTTTGGTATTTGAGAAAAAAAAAAAAGAGCATTGAGCCAAGGGGAGCATTGTCCCAGAGGGAGCAAAACAAAGGAAAGGTCAATTTTTTGGTAAAAAGAATTTGGGTTGCCATCAATGACAAAGGGGATATTGTTGGACATTTTGAGCTCATTTAGTTTTCATTGATGTCAAGGTAAAAAAAATTCATTGATGTCAAGGTAAAAATTTGTCATTGATGCCAAAGTGAACACATGAAGCTGTCATTAATACCATGGAGTACACCATCATTAACATCAGGAAGCAATGCAAAGAGATGGAGAAAAGTTATCCAAATATGATTTTATAAGGATTTTTGTTAAAACCATGGTGGGACATTAAAAGATTTTTTATTAAAACCATAATGATATTTCCCTAATATTGTGTAACACCTTAAAATTGACTCATCTTAATTCACCCATTTGACACATTTGCATGAAAAACACAAAAAATTGTAAAAATTATATTTTGCATTTATTACCTTAAAATTCATGCCTCTTTGATGAGATCGTACTACGATCAGCAAGATCATAGTACGACCTCCGAAATCGTAGCACGATTTTAGACAATACGATCTCTACGATCGGCGTACGATATCGCCGATCGTAATACGATCTTGCCCTGAAATAGAAAAATTAAAATTAGAAAAAGATAAAGTTAGTTAAACGGTTTCTTACCTCTACCTGTGTAACTGCACGAGATCTGCGAGATCGGATCCGTTCGGTTTCACCCAAGCTTGGAAGAAGTTGCAACAATCCAACCTCCTCCCTATTCTGGACACTCTCCCCTACCTATTTAATCAGACCATCCCCTCTGCAATTCTCCTGGCTCCATCACACTTTAGAAAACTTAATCCAATTTTGCATCTAGCTCTAGTTATTTCAATTTTTGCTTGTAGGATCAGAGAACGTTGTCATAGATCGGATGTTGTAGTACTATGATCATAGTATGAACTTGTAGGTTCAGAGTACGATCTTGCTCAGAAGGCTATGATCTTGCCTACAGCTTGCTTGGGGGCAACCCCGAGCCCTGGTTCACAATTTCTTTGCATTTTATCATTAAATATGTATTTCATTTAGCATATTTATCACATAGGAGATTCAATTTAATCATCTGCATCCCTGGAGTTCACCCAATTGCATGTAATTGCATCTTTTAAGTAATTCATATTCATTCATTTGTCAAATCCCTATCACCATTACTGTCCATAACATCTATTAGATCTAGAACATACTTGTTAAACATAATTTTAAGTATAGAATTATAGATCAATCTGTTTTCTATCCTTCACCCATGCATTTGCTGTCTTCTATCAAAATCGGATCATTTTATCTCTGTTCGGGTTACGATCTTGCAGAATCGTAATACGATCTTGCAATATCGTAATACGATATCACCTATTTCTATACGATTTGGACTGCATACAAAAAGTAGAAACTTCATCAGACATCCGGATTAAGGTAAGGTTTTTAATCACTTTAAGCATTGTGTTATCTTCTTGCATCCTATTTTCTGTTATCTGTTGCTTGCATTTAAATTAAAAAGTGCATATAGATTAAGTTAGTTGCATATTGGCCAAACTTAGGCTTGTATGATATTGGATTAAAAAGAACACATCTAAACAAATTCCTAAGCCTAGGCATGGAAACTACCACAAAATGTTTCCTGGTGAACCCAAAACCCATTCGTCAAAAAATCACCATATAGAAAGTACGATTAAGTACTTCTCTTTGAGGTGTAGACCATCCATTCTCCCATTCCCCTCTAAGGCACGGATCCATCTACCTTGAGGAAAGGAGTGCGAGAATTTTTGGCCTACATTCTTTGGTGAACCCGACATGAAACATAGGCATTTCTTCTGATATTCTAAATAGTTACAAAAACAAAACAAAAAATCAAACAAAAACATTAGTTAAAACACATAACTTTGCATCCCATAGATGGTAGATTACAACATTAGAAGAGTTGTGCTTATAGATGTTAAATTATTATTAGAAAAACAAGAAATTTCTCCATTAGGTAGTGTGCCATACCCTGAGATTTGGAGAAGGTTAGAAATTATAAGAGCTAAAGAACCCGAACTTAAGAAAATCATAAGATTTGACTTATCTAGAATCTTGGATCCCTATAGTGCACCTTTCTATTTTGACCTTCAAAGAGCATGTGATAGGTGGCTTGCAGATAAGAGAGCTCTCATTTCCCCAAGCTTTTATTCCTTTGAAGATTATCTGGAAGATGCAATAGTAGTACATAAGTTTTTATCATGTGTTGAAAATCGAGAGGTTGTCTTAGATGATAAGAGAAGATTTAATAGAGTTCCTAGAGCTGTGATTTATCGAGAATATTGTCATGAATTATACTTTTATAGGTCAAATTGTGAAGTCGATTGCATTACTATAGCCCACTTCATAAAATTCTTAAAAGGCAATTTTAAGTTTGAAGAAGAACATTACATGACACCAGATCAACTCGAACCTATTAATGATATATATAAACTTTTTCAAGAAAATTAAGGCATAATATTATATAGGTGTGTTTGCTTTGTTGTTGCAACTTAAAAACCAAGAAAATCACAAAAAAAAACTCAAAAATAAAAAATCAATCATAGTATTTTATTTATTTAGTTAGGTATATATATAACATATATACCCCAAAACTTTAGCACATATATATAAGATATATATCTGCAAAAACAATTATTCTAAAACAAGATGCCCAAATTAAGAAGTGGTAAACAAGTAGATAACGATAATATGGGAGAACAAGAACAAGATGATTTTGAAGATAGAGCACTTATTGAAGAAGATGTACCTTCAGAAGATGAAGGTGATAATGAGGAAGATGAAATAAAAGATCCTAATGAACCTACTTTAGATGAAAAGGGAAATGTAAAATTTGAATCTCTTTCAAATTTTACTCAATTCATAAAAGATCATATAGGGGAATTTAGTCAAGCAGTACAAATGGATAATTCAGGAGAAGGTGATATGGAATCAGCTTTGGTAGCTGCATTTCGAATACATACAAATCCATTATCTTATATGCCTTCAATAGACCAAGATGATAATCAAGCAGGACCATCTACTCAAAATATGGTACCTTTGAATCAGAATGTTTCAAAACCAAAAACACAGTCATCTAATATGGTTGTTAGCAACACTAAAGTAAACTTTAAACAACAAAAGCAACCATTTGCTTCTATATTTTCTCAAGATCTTAATCAAAAAATGTCAAATCAGCAACAAAAGGCTAAACAAGTACAAAATACCAACTATCAACAAAAAACTCAACAAAACATAGTTCCCACAAACACTTTACACAATAGTGTTTCAGTTGGAAATCTTCACACAACAACACCCACTTATTATCAAAGACATAATAGTATGGTACAACCAAATCAATTTGATGGACAACAACAACAAGGGCTTGAAGCTATGGTCAAACAATTAGCTTCTCGCCTAGACCAAATGGATCCCTACCATCCCTCATACAGTTATCGAGAGATGTGTAGTCAACCTTTGGATCCTGTAGTTGTAGCACAACCTTATCCTAAGCATTTCCCCATGCCTGTTCTCCCGATATATAAAGGAACTGAAGATCCTATAGAGCATCTTCGTATGTTTAGAACAACATGTCATGATGTCTCCCATGATGATTTGTTGTTGCTAAAGATGTTCCCTAAAATTCTGGGAGGTATGGCCCTAGAGTGGTATTATCAATTACCCAACAACTCTTTAAGGAATTTTGAGGAAACAACAGAGATGTTTGTTCATCATTTTAGTGCCTATATAGAAAGGCATGTGACCATTAAATATTTATACAACTTAAAACAAGGAAAATATGAAAACTTTGCTGAATTCTTGACAAAATGGAGACAACTTCTAGGCAAACTACACTTTGCATTACCTCATCGGGAGATGCTAGACATATTCATAGGCAATTTGCAAGAACAATTATCTTATGAACTTTCTACTGCTACAGTAACCACCTTCGATCAAGCCATTGATTTAGCTAGAAGGGTAGAAGATGCCCTCATTAGAAGAGGTCAATTTAAGAAGAAATATGAAGATAAAACTTCTAAGAATCAATACAAAAACAAACAAGTAGTAGGTGATGGAGTTACTGACAGTAGAAACAATTCAAATGTTAATCTTACAGAAGCAATAAAGAAGTTTGTATTGAAGGTTCTTGATAAACCACCAAGGGAATTTACAAGATTAAACCAACCTTTACATATGGTTTTACCTCAACTATTAGAACAAGGTTTGATACGGTTGCCCAAAATAAGACAACCTGATACAACCATAGCTGGATTTAGGGCTGATTTACATTGTAACTTTCATAGGACTGATGGTCATTCAACCAACTCATGTAAATGGTTAAAACATTTGATACAAGATCTAATTGATAAAGGTGAAATGGAAGTAGAAAATTTCCCTCCAAGAAATGTTCAAAATAATACACAAAAACCTCAAAATCAAAATGCAAATCAAAATTTGGATATTTTTCAACATCCTTTACCGAAACATGGTAAAGAAGCCATAAATCAAGTGGAACACCATAATGTTCCTCATCCAACTCGATATGTGGGAACTATTAGTGGTTTTCTACCCCATCAAGATTTGCAAAAATCATGTGTAATTACTGAATCTCAAGTTACTATTAGACCCTTAAGAAGTTGTCAAACTACACCTTTGGAAAGTGATGAAGAAAGTGAAATAGGAAGTGAAGCAGAGATTGATTCAAATAGTTCTGAATATGAATCAGATCAAGTCATACCTATTACAGATTTATTGGTCCCAGAAGAACCATTTCCAAGAAGGATGACTACTAGACCATCATCTCAACAATGGCTTTCAAATGAGCAAGCAAAAAATGCTAGACCCCATTTTGGTAATCCACGACATAGTAATATTGTAGGTACCATTGGAGTGGTTACAAGGCAACAAGCACAAAATCAAAATTCTCAGGATCAAAGTGAGAAAACAACCCCATTTGTATTAAAAAATCCTACTAAGGGAAATAATGTAGCAAATCCACAACAAAGATCTCCATATGATATAAATGAGCAATTAGCTACTATCACAACAAGAATATCTCTTTTGGATCTCTTAAGAACTCCTTCTATGCATAGAGAAGAATTAATGAAAACTCTAAGTAAGATGATGGTACCTGAAGATATTGAACCTAATGTTGTAGTAAATGTTGTAACTTTGGATGAAATAAACTTCATAGATTTCCATGATAAAGATATCCCTCCTCAAAGTATGTATGGGGATAATCCTCTATACATCACAACATTGATTGGAGATGTAGGAGTTAAGAGAGTCTTAATTGATAATGGATCATCACTAAACATATGCACATATGATTTCTTTCAAAGGTTTGGATTTAAGAAAGAAGATATGAAAAAAACTGAAATGATTATTAAAGCATTTAATGATGAAACTCAAGAAACATGTGGAGTTATGAAGATCCCATTGCAAGTTGGTCCAAGGATTTTAGATACGACTGTGTTTGTTGTACCTTGTTTTGCATCATACAACATTCTTCTAGGTCGACCTTGGATCAATGCGATGAGAGCAGTACCTTCCACGTTACATCAATGTGTTAAATTTGAATTTAAAAATCAATTAGTCACTATTCATGGAGATCCTAGACCATTTGATATGTGTGTTGTGGCAGAACCTGTAGGAGTTCCATTTTGTCCTGCTATGTCTGTTGTCCATCCTAGTCCATCTTCATCATCAAAACCTTCTAAAGCTAAATCACCTTCTAAATCCACATCATCAAAAACATAGTCTAAATCATCAACATCATTATCATCATCACCTTCTGAACCTATATCTAATCCATTTCCTAAACCTATAATAGCAGATCCACCTCTTGAATCTACAACATTTAAATTTACAGCATCTAAAGAACCAACCAAGGAAGATAATCCATCTACTTCATATGCCATTTCGGATGAAGTATTACCAGATTTATCTTCAGTACTGGCAACAATAGAAGAAGTTAATTTTGCTACCCAAGACTCCTTGGTACTATCTAAATTACCACCATCTCCCCAAACATTAGGCTTACCAAATAAGGGAAGCATCTGTCATATTGGGAGTTGTGCCTTTGTTTATGCAGGATATGATTGGGGTAAATTTTCAACTGTAAAAATTACAATTGATCAAGATGGATTTGCTAAATGTTATTTTTTTGATGGATATATAAAATCAAAACCAATGATGTGTGGTATGGGTTATAGAGGTAAAGGTTTAGGACCTCATGAAAATGGTATAAAAGAACCTTTGGAGGTCGAAGAGTGGCCAGCCCGATGTGGTCTTGGTTATATACCTACAAAAATAGAACCATTCCCATATGAAGATGATGACCACCTGGTAACATATCAAGAATATATGGAACAAAAAGAACCTTTTAAAATGATACATAATTGTAATATGTTAACTATGGTCTATCCAGAAATGATTACTTCTTTGGATGAATGTTTAGAGGGGGATATCTGTCATGATATATCTCTGGATGAGGTTCTAAGAAATAATTTTTTCTTTGATGGATCAATGTCATGTGTAGCTCACATAGAAGCTACTAACCCACAAGAAGAATTAGCAAAATATACACTGGAAGAACTACAAGAAATGGGGGTGTCACCCGCACCTCCTAACTTTGAAAGAGAGTTGAATATTATTGTAGAAAATTTCATAAAAATTAACATTGGAACAGAAGAGAATCATCACATGGTCAAAATTGGATCTGAGTTAAGTGAAGAAAAACAAAAGCTATATATTGAATTCCTTACCGAATATCCTGATGTCTTCGCTTGGACATACATAGATATGCTAGGCCTAGATCCTTCTGTAGTTGTGCACCATCTAGTAGTGCGCCCTGATGCTAAACCTGTAAAATAAAAACTTAGAAAAATGCATCCCAAAGTAGCACTACTAGTTAAAAGTGAATTAGAGAAGCTTTTGAATGTAAATTTTATACAAGCTATTGACTATGCTGAGTGGATATCAAATGTCATTCCAGTAACTAAGAAAGAAGCTACTAAAATTAGGGTCTACACAGATTTTAGAGATATTAATGTTGCATGCCCTAAGGATGACTTTCCTCTCCCTAATATGGATCAAATCATAGATTTTACAGCTGGGAGTGGGATGTTATCTCTTATGGATGGTTTTTTAGGATACAACCAAATTAGAATAGCTCCTGAAGACCAAGCTAAGACAACTTTCATTACACCTTGGGGGACTTTTTGTTGGAAAGTCATGCCCTTCGGTTTAAAGAATGTTGGTGCAACATATCAAAGAGCTATGACATATATTTTTCATGATATGATGTATAAAATTTTGCATGATTATGTGGATGACATTATAGCTCACTCAACTAAAGAAGATGATCACATTAATGATTTAAGAAAAGTGTTTGACAGATTAAGAGAATACCAGATACGTTTAAACCTAAAAAAATGTATATTTGGAGTAAAATCTAGAAAATTATTAGGAGTCATTGTTTCTATGTGAGGCATAGAGATAGATCCTTTAAATATCAAGGCTATCCATGATATGCCACCTCCTAAAAACATATCATAATTAAGAAGCTTGCAAGGAAAGTTACAAGCTATTCATCACTTCATTGACAAATTGGCAGACAGAACAGAACCTTTTCTTAAATTACTTAAGAAAAATATTTCTTTCCAATGGGATAAGGAATTTCAAGAATCTTTTGATAGCATTAAGCAATACCTTCTTAATCCTCTAGTGCTTGTTCCACCTAGACCAGATTGTCCTTTCATTTTATATATTTCTACCTCAGAACTGGCACTTGGAGCTATGTTGGCTCAAATTGATGATGAAAAGAAGGAACGAGCCACATATTATATAAGTAGAACTTTAATAAGTTATGAAATGAGATATACTCCATTAGAAAAACTTTGTTTAGCAGTTGTGTTTTCTACACAAAAATTGCGTCATTATATGCTTAGTCAAAAAACATATGTCATTGCTAAATCTGACCCATTAAGGTACTTGATGAGTAGACCATACTTATCAGGATGCACAACTAAGTGGGTTCTTGCTCTTAGTGAGTTTGAACTTGCATTTATCAGCCAAAAATCCATAAAAGGCCAAGTTATAGCTGATCAGTTAGTTGTTGCTCCTATAGAGTCTACTCATCCCATGAATATTGAATTTCCTGATGAGTGCCTTAATTTAGAAGAAGATCATTCTGAAACTTGGACATTGTTTTTTGATGGAGCTAGATGTATGAGTGGTGCAGGTGCAGGTATTATATTAATATCTCCTCAAAAGCACCTAATACCTTTATCTTTTAAATTACAATTTGCATGTACTAATAACACTACAGAATATGAAGCTCTAATCCTTGGATTACGAGCTGCTTTAGCTTTAAAGATTAAAGTTTTATTAGTTTTTGGAGATTCTCAACTCATGATAAATCAAATCAATGAATTTTATCAAACATGAGATGAGAAAATTCACCCTTATAAATAATATGTGCTTAAGCTTGTTTCATTATTTGAAAAGGTAACTTTAGAAGCCATTCCTAGAACTAGCAACCATGTTGTCGATGCTATGGTTGTGACTGCCTCTTTACTGCCTTTGGAGTTGGATGATGAATATGCTACTATCATTATTCATAAACTCCAAGAACCCACTTCCTCTAAATCCTTCTTAGAGCCATTGGATGTATTTTTTATTAATGAAATTACCCCAGAACCTTGGTACACAGATATTTTTAACTTTCTGTAGAATGGGACTTTCCCTGAAGGATTAGATAGAAACCAATGTAGGTTACTACGTAAGTGAGCTATTCACTTCGTAATCATTGGTAATACCTTATATAAAATATCTTTTGAGGGTATCCTATTAATATGTCTAAACCTAGAAGAATCTAAGAAAGCCTTAAGTGAAGCCCATGATGGATCCTATGGAGGACACTTTAGTGGAAGTGCCATTGCTAAAAAACTCCTTAGAATGGGCTATTTTTGGCCTTCTATGGAAAAGGATGCTAATGATTATGTGCATCATTGTGACAAGTTTCAAAGACATGCTGACCTTGTCCATGCTCCTGCTCAGGAACTCCAAACCATAGCTTCTCCTTGGCCCTTCTCTAAATGGGGTTTAGATATTATTGGTAAAATCAACCCAGTCTCATCTGATGGTCATAAATTTATAATAACTACAACAAAATATTTTACAAAGTGGGTTGAAGCTATACCTTTAGCTTCTTGCATAGGAGTTCAAGTCTCCAAATTCATCTTCAATCAAATCATTTGTAGATTTGGAATTCCATCTAATCTCATTTTTGACAATGGTACATGCTTCAAAAACAAAGATGTTAAAAAATTATGTCAAAAATATAAAATTCAACATAGATGGTCTACTCCTTACTATCCACAAGGAAACGGCCAAGTTGAAGCATCTAATAAAACACTAATCAAAATCCTAAAAATATTGGTTAACAAAACAGGTCGTGACTGGCACATACAATTATATCCCGCTTTGTGGGCTTATCGAACTAGTGTTCGTACTCCTACTGGCGCTTCACCTTTTGTCTTGGTCTATGGTGCTGAAGCGGTTTTTCCATTTGAGTTAGAAGTTCCTTCTTTAGCTCTTTTACTTCAAGATGCTGAAGTAGGAGATGAATATCGTGCTGGCATATTAAGTCAGTTAGAACTTCTAGATGAAAAGTGCATCCATGCTTTAGAGCATCTTCGTGCCTACCAAGACAAACTTAAAAGATCATATGCAAAGAAATTCCATAATAGATCATTTGAAGTTGGAGATTTAGTCTTAAAAGAAAATAAAAAAAATACTAATGCAAGAAAAGACCTTAAAGGAAAATTCCAACCAAATTGGCTTGGACCATTTATCATCACTGCTAAATTTGGATCAGGTGCATATAGATTGGCTACCTTGGATGGAAAATATCTCAAGGAACCCATGAATATTATGCATCTAAAAATATATTATGCATAAAGCCAACAGCCTCATCATTGTACATAGTTGTAAATATATATATTTAATATATCATCAAAAATAACCAAAAAAATTACAAAATCTGAAAATTCCCAAAAATATTTCAAAGCATTATTAGATCAATATTTCTGCATTTATTATCTACTAAGATTGCAAGTTATATTTTAATTTACTTCAGATAAATTCAAAAGTTATCTTGAACCATGCACTAAAATTCATATTTAATAAATTTTGATTTTGTTGCTTTGATTATAAATCTCTCTTGTACCAAAGAACACTATTAATTCATTAAATAATTTTGAGTATTGCGAATGATCTTGCTACTTCTTGAACCAAGAACACATTTTACATATTAAAAATGATTTGTTGCAAATTCGATAAAAATGATACTGCTTAGTAAATCTTAAATACCTTAAGTGAAAGAGTTTTTCTTGCTATCCTATCATGTGCATGGTCTAGAATACTGAGAAATTGGCAAAAGGACAAGCTCCTCCCTACCCGAATAAAATCCCTTGCCCCACGTCTAATCTGGGCAAGTATCCCAAAAAAGAGAAAGAAAAAGAAAAAGAGAGAAAAAAGAAAAAAAGAAAAAAAAAAGAAAAGCAAAAATCAAAGAAAAATGTTCCAAAGCAATAAAATCCCCTTGTTCAGAAAAGGACAAGAAATCCCTATCCTATAAATGTGAAGAAAATAAGGGAGTATTGAACTTGAATCCCTAGAATTTCTCAGTTATTCGAAAATCATGAGGTAAACCCCATAACAGGTGATTTGTGCCCAACTTGCTTGACATTGGGTAATTCCTTCTCACATGGCGATATGTCTATCACATTAGTAATTCCTCTTTTGTACAGACCAATGTCCGCATTTGGATTAGCTAGCTTTTGGTAATTTGATTTACATAGTAGTTCAGTACCATTGCATGCACAAAATCATGGTCAAATGAACATTTCACTCGCACACACATTGGTTCATTTAAGTTTACCTTATCATTACCTTACTCAAAATCGGTAAATTAACCTTTACAAAGCACACACATTTGTTACTTGAGAGATTTTGTATCATCATGACAATCAAAATAGATAATGAATTCACTTTTCACACACTGGTTCTAGATAAATTTGAATTTGTCTTGGAAATAAGTTAAAATATTGCTTTGGAATTTTGTTAGATAATTAATTTCAATCCTTTTGCATTAGTTCTTATAAATTATTTTATCATCATAGCACAATAATTTATCTCAAATAATATTGCAAAATCAAACATAATCATCATGCATTTCATTTTGATTTTCGCGATGATGGTATAGTTCCTAAGTAACTATTTTCTTCAAATTTCACACTTAGGAATTTTATGCCTAGCGCAAATCATACTTCTAATTTTTCATACCCCAAAATAATTCCATATATTTCTTTACAAAAATTATAAAATATTTTGCACATGTGACATAATGATCTATCCAACGTTAATTTTGCATTTTAAAGAATAGACAAAATTTATATCTTGTCCTGCATTTTCATTTTGATTTTCGCGATGATGGTATTATTCTTAAGGAATTAGGAATTCTTTGCCTAGCGCAAATCATCTTTCAAATTTTTCATGCCCAATCAACAAATTTTCACAAACACTTATTAAACACATTGTTCCAAAACAACATCAAACACATTCTTTTTTACCACAAAAGCCTTAAGATTATTCTTAAGCAAACGACCATTTTAGCAATATCAAAAACATTCCTCACAAACAGGATTAGCTTCGAGACTTAGCGAGCTGTGAACTCCACCAACAGTCTCATAACAACACAACATCCTTTGAGGTTTATTGCTAGAATCTATCAAAATTTATTCCAAAACATTTCATTTTCATAAACACATTTTCAAAAATCAAATCATTTTGTTCATTTCATTTACTCAAAGCATGATTAATAAACATCTCATCATCCAACAAATTAAAATGTAAAATTAATTAAACAAAACACATGAAGTCACATCGAGACAAAAGATATATATATATATATATATATATATATCTCAAAAATCTATATACAAAAATAAAGTTAGACTGATATGCCACAATCCTCAAAAATGGTATACTCAGTCAGATATATCATACAAATATCTAGGATCATCCCCTAGAGGCCCTAGAACTCTGTGCCTCATCATCTCCTCCAGGGGGTGGAGGTGGTGGTGGCATATCTCGTGTCACCATAGTAGTCCTAGAGGAAGATGCCCTGGATGTAGAATGAGATGACCCAACTCGAATCGGCTCTGCAATATCAGTAGGGAGAGGCTCTCTCCGATCTATAGGTACCAATACAAAATATAGAGTCTGATAGAAGTTCATCTATGCCACTGCTCGTAGTAACTCATCCCCTACTCGACTCCACTCAGATCACCCTTCTGAGCTGGTACCATAGCCCTAGCTCTCTGTCCCACCTATGCTTGAGCCTCTACCAACTCTCTCTCTAGAGTCTAGATCCTGCTATGTAGACCTGCATCCTCAGCTCTAGTCTGTGCTAGCTCTCCCTCTAGAGACTCTATAGTAGTCTTCTAGGTGGCATTCTCCCCTTGTAATCGAGCTACCTCTCCTCATAGAGTAGCCATCTCACTACTCTCTCCCTCCTCCAGTATCCCCTTGCCCTTCCTGGGTGAAGGTGGTCTCTCCTCATGATGGGTAGATGCTCCCCCTCCTCTTGGGGTGAAGCCCTCCTCTCCTGTCTCTCTCGAGAATCAGTCCTCTTCGAGATATATGACCATCCCGAGTGTGAGGACCTAGTCTCCTCAAAGATGCATGAGTGATCGACTGCTCCTATTGGCTCGTTGATCGATGTTGCCTAAAAACTTGATCAGTGGCTCGTAACACTGCACTCCTCCATGTAGTCAATCGAGTAGGATGGATATGGGCATACCAATATCTATATCTCTCTGTAACCCCAACATCGTCATCCTTATTGTCTCTATCGGAGCATCATCAGGCTTTGGATCCAAAAATATTGCCAAGTTGGGAGCCCCATTGAGAGTGGTAGGATCCTGAGTAGACCTAGCAAAAGTAACATTCCTGTACTGAGGAATGTCCTATCGGAGCCCAAACTATCATTGCACTCGATCAAAATGGTGCAACTCCACCTCCCCATCATGCATCCATAACCAAATGGTCCACTGATGTGGGCTAACTTAAGGTATCCTCCTCCCATCTTGGAAGTCCTCTCCATGGCCTCCATGTAATATCCTCAGCCAATAAATCATCTAGGAGCCATCGCATACCAACAAGGTGGCTCGTCTCCCATGTCCTCCCTGTATAGGCCAATAGAATACCCGAGGCCTATCCTCAGCCACCCTAGGCTGGTCATCTATCTCCCTAACCAATGACAACCCTGTAGGCCGCTGAATAGCTAGGTGCTCCCAACACCACACCTATAGAAATGATGTCAAAATGAGGCCCTTGCCCTCCTTGTAGACTACTCTGTGTAGAAATATATATAGTCTACATAAGAGGAAGGAACCCCAAGCAAAGTGGACCCTCTGATCTCTCATATCACATATGACCTCTGCTAAGGTCCAAGGAAGTTGCATCCCACTAGGATGGCACAAAATCAACCCGCTCACAACCCCACTCAGTAGTATAGTCAATCGAGAGACTCCCTCTGTCCTATCGAGTCTCTCTAGTGGAACCCCTCCCTTCCTCAATAGGAAGCTTGGATCTCCAGTCAGTCGATGCATAGCTTGGCCTTGGTTTCTAGATGTAGCAATCTGGATACCCCATAGTGGTAACCTCAGAATCCTCTAGACATCCTCTAGGGTAGGAGCCATCTCTCCTATCGGTAGCTAGAAGCAAGAAGACTCTGGATACCATCTCTCTGCTAACGTTGTTAGTAGTCGCATACCCAGACAAATATGTGGCATCTCTACCACATGTCTGAGACCCACCACCTCTAGAGTAGCCCGCTCATCATCTGTAAGGGCATCCAAATCTGCCTGTAGGGTGGCATGTCTCCACTCTCGGTTCTTTAATTCAGCCAACTGTCAAAATAAAACACAAAACAACAAAATATTAGTAATCAGACTTAAAAATATTATCAAATAAAAAATAGCAAGATTGTATCAAAGAGCAGATGAAATCGTATCAATTTCGTCAAGATCGTATCAATTTTTGTGATATCGTATCATACGATATCGCTTATAATTGATACGATATTGATGAAATCATACCTATTTCTTCAATATCGTATCATACGATATTGTGAAATCGTTATGATTTCATAATTAGGGCTACGCGACGGCAGTCGTGCCCTAAAAATCCAATTTTAATTAAAAATTTAACAAAAAAATATGAAAAATTTATCCTAAAAAAGTAAGAAATCCTTACCCGGAGTGCTCTGTCTCCCGCCCGGATCAAATCTACGCGATGAGAAGCTCCTGCCATGTTTTCTCCAGAGCTCTGAAAGTGCACAAAGGTAAAAAGTAAATAAGTTACCTTTTAGGTTATTTTTCTTATTTATACTCCAAATTTTTGAGTTTTTATCCAAACGTCAATTTGGATATAAAAACTCGAAGGGGGTATCATAAATATTGTATTTCAAAACAACTTACATCAAAACTTAAAATCATCAATGAAAATTGTAATAAATTTTTGCTTTCTCAAAAAACGTGTCATACTTTTCTTTAATGCAATTTCTTCCGAAACTACGCTAAAGAGGGGGCAAAATGTAACACCTTAAAATTGACTCATTTCATTTCACACATTTGCATGAAAAACACAAAAGTTGCAAAAATTGTATTCTGCATTTATTACCTTAAAATTCGTGCCTCTTTGATGAGATCGTACTATGATCAACAAGATCGTAGTACGACCTCTAAAATCATAGCATGATTTCAGACAATACGATCTCTACGATCGGCGTACGATATCATCGATCGTAATACGATCTTGCCTTGAAATAGAAAATTTAAAATTAGAAAATGATAAAGTTAGTTAAACGGTTTCTTACCTCTACCTATGTAACTGCACGGGATCTACGAGATCGGATCCATTCGGTTTCACCCAAGCTTGGAAGGAGTTGCAACAATCCAACCTCCTCCCTATTCTGGACACCCTCCCCTACTTATTTAATCAGACCATCCCCTCTACAATTCTCCTGGCTCCATCGCACTTTAGAGAACTTAGTCCAATTTCGCATCTAGCTCTAGTTATTTCAATTTTTGCTTGTAGGATCGGAGAATGTTGTCATAGATCGGATGTTGTAGTACTGTGATCGTAGTATGAACTTGTAAGTTTAGAGTATGATCTTGCTCATAAGGCTACGATATTGCCTGTGGGCAACCCCGAGCCCTGGTTCATAATTTCTTTGCATTTTATCATTAAATATGTATTTCATTTAGCATATTTATCACATAGGAGATTCAATTTAATCATCTGCATCCCTGGAGTTCACCCAATTGCATGTAATTGCATATTTTAAGTAATTCATATTCATTCATTTATCAAATTCCTATCACTATTACTATCCATAGCATCTATTAGATCTAGAACATACTTGTTAAACATAATTTTAAGTATAGAATTATAGATCAATCTGTTTTCTATCCTTCACCCATGCATTTGTTGTCTTCTATCAAAATCGGATCATTCTGTCTCTGTTCAGGTTACGATATTGTAGAATCGTAATACGATCTTGTAGTATCGTAATATGATATCGCCTATTTCTGTACGATTTGGACTGCATACAAAAAGCAGAAACTTCATCAGACATCCGGATTAAGGTAAGGTTTTTAATCACTTTAGGCATTGTATTATCTTCTTGCATCCTATTCTCTGTTATCTGTTGCTTGCATTTAAGTTAAAAAGTGCATATAGATTAAGTTAGTTGCATATTGGCCAAACTTAGGCTTGTATGATATTGGATTAAAAAGAACACATCTAAACAAATTCCTAAGCCTAGGCACGAAAACTGCCACAAAACGTTTCCTGGTGAACCCAAAACCCATTCGTCAAAAAATCACCATATAGAAAGTACAACTAAGTACTTCTCTTCGAGGTGTAGACCATCCATTCTCCCATTCCCCTCTAAGGCATGGATCCATCTGCCTTGAGGAAAGGAGTGCGAGAATTTTTGGCCTACATATTGTGATGGCAGAATTAAGGTTTTTATTAAAACCAAGGTGGCAAAATTATTTTTCATCAACCCAGTGAAGTGCAAATGACAATTTGATATTAACTCAAAGAGGGCTTTAATTTTTTATTAAAGTCTAAATTTTATAAACTAAATTTATAATATTTAAATTATTTTGAATTTAGATTAATTATAAATTATAATTTATACAAGTATATGTCATCAAGTTGAATCATCCATCAATGTTGTATGCAAAGTAAATGAAGGGTATTTAAATCCTAAGACAAACCTTAGGGAAGAGTGAATTTGAAATTGAACATAGCAAAAAATCTGAATCCTTTGAAAATCATGAAGTGAGGTATTGAAGAAGCAAGGAAGTGCATCGTGTTTGAGGTAGCACATCGTGTTTGAGAGAGGAACAAGGGAAAGGGAGTAGCACTCATGGTCTAGCTTGGAGCTAGACATAGGAGAAGGCCAAAGGCTTTGAAGCCTTTGTGAAAAGGCTTAAGCAGCATTAGGGCTTAAGCTAAGCACGTGGAGCACTTAGCTCACATGGCTAGCTAGCCGCAACTAAGGCACCAACAGAGGGAGAAGGTGCAGGGTCGAAACTCCCAAAAATGTGGAAGGGGGATTCACCAAAGGTTTTTATGAATTAATTTTATTTTTTGCATAATACTAAGGTTTAGGAGGCATAAGGGAATATTTGTGATATTTGATCATTAAGCTAAGGTTTTAGGGGTGTTTGTGGAATTTGATTAATTGTGCTAAGGTTAGGGAGTTATAAGGTAATATTAATTTATTTACCTAAGTGGTAAATAGGTGCTTTATTAAGGTAAATATTATTTTACCTTAGGAAATAGAAATTAAGTTGGAATATCAATTTTGTGAAATTGAGAAATTGAAGGTGTGTTTTGAAAATGAAATTTATGTGAAGATAAATATTGCTATTGAGAAGGAGATATAAGGTGTATCATGAAATTGAGTTATTCTTGTATTTTGTGAAGTATAACACTTGTTATCTAACCCTTGGCACTTGGAAAAGAAGAAGGTATTCCCTGAAGGCAGTTTTTGAAGATCATTCTCCAATCAAGAAAAAGGTATGAGCACATTCTTCCATAGTTGAATTGATTGATTGGTTTTCTGGAAAATAAGTTTGGAGTGAAAAGGAATTGATTAGGGTTTCCTATTGAGTGTGTTGAGTGAATGCTTCAAGGTTTTCTGGAATAAAGAAGTGTTGTTAAAACCTTGTTTGATAAGAATTTTTGAAGCTATTGTTTGAGTGAAGAACTTGAACTAGGGTTTCAAAAGAACATGAGTATCATTGTTATGTGAGAGTTGTTTTATAAGCATTGTTTTTGAAGTAATTTTTTGAGTAAAGAACTTGAACTAGGGTTTGAAAAAAACATGGGTATCATTTTTATATGATATTTGTTGTTGAGCATTGTTGGAAATATTTTGAGTGAGTGATCATATGCTTGGACTAGGGTTTGTGAGTAAGGATTATTTCATTGAGTGATTGATTGAGTAGAGTTCGTTGAGCCTAGTCAAGTGGATGTGTGAAGTGATTGTTCAAGTTCCATAAAACAAACTATTCTATATTCTGAACTGAGTTGAGGAAGTGATTGAGCATTGAGTTGAAATTGAAGTATATTGAGTCTCTAACAATTCTCCTAATGTTTCTAAGAGATTGATTGAAATTAATTGAGCATATTTGATTCTCCTCATGTTTCTAAGAGAGTGATTGAAAGTAATTGAGCATATTTGAGGTAAGTCTTTGAGGAGACTTGTGGACTTGTTGAGCAGATTGGACAAGTTTTGTGTGGACTTGTTGAGCAGATTGGACAAGTTCTGTGTGGACTTGTTGAGCATATTGGACAAGTTCTGTGTGGACTTGTTGAGCATATTGGACAAGTTCTGTGTGGACTTATTGAGTAGATTGGACAAGTTCTGTGTGGACTTGTTGAGCATATTTGAGCAAGTTCTGTGTGGACTTGTTGAGCAAATTTAAGCAAGTTCTGTATGGACTTGTTGAGAATATTTGAGCAAGTTCTGTGTGGACTTGTTGATCATATTTGAGCAAGTTCTATATAGACTTGTTGAGTAGATTTAAGCAAGTTCTATGTGGACTTGTTGAGCAGAATTGAGGATAGAGTTTTGTGCATATTTGAGGATAAATTTGTGCCAGACCAAAGATAGAGATTAAGTATATTTATGCTAGACCTAAGGATTGTGTTTAGTGTATATTTGAGATAGAGCTTTGGAGGTGACAGAGTAGAGAGGACAGTAGTCTCCAGTGGATAGAGATGCATTAGCCAGGGTAGTGAGGATAGGTCTTCTGAGTGGGGACAAGAGTCTTTAGTGGAGATATATCCACAAGCCAGTTCAATGGAGGCAGTAATATTCTAAAGGATCACTATCCAGAGTAGAGGAGGAGTTCTCCTATGTATAGAGATGGGATTGGTATATCCTTTGGACAGAGGTCCATAAACATTGTAATAGGTAAAGTATTCCTAAGATATTGATTGAGAAAATTTTAGTGAAATATTTTCTCCATGGAGTAGCCCACATTGGGTGAACCACGTAAATTGTGGTGTCTCTATTGTGTGTGGTGATTTGTGCATTACTTTGATTATTGCTATTGATATTACTATCTTTACATTACATAATATTGATTGGGAAAGAAAAATTGAAAAGTGATCTTATACTGTTCACCCCCCCTCTCAGTATAATCTTCTGTTCTTCATATCATACCTCCCCTAATCAGCAATCAAATGGTTAAGAAATCAACCTCAAAATACCCCAAAGGTATTCATAAAACCTTAGTTTGATTAGTAAATTATTAGGTTTGGAGTAATGATTATTTCGCCTCCCTCTATAAGTTTTTGGATAATGTTATGCAAAGTGTTACACCTATTAGTCTTATAGCCAATGACATGATGAAAGTTGTGATGTTCATCATGGTGATACCAATTGTGTTGGAATATATTACATTATTTGGTACATGCTAATGTACCACCTTGGGTACATATTTAGATTAGGAAAGTGTCTTAGATTAGAGTGAGAGTATTTACTTTATGCAATGTAATAAATGCACAAGTGTGCAAAGTATTTTGGTAATGTAAATGTGCATAGTTGTCCATGTGCACATGTGTCATAGAATAGGAAGATGAAGAGTCATAGGAAGAGTGAAGGCCAAGAATTCTCCATATGAAGAGTCACATTCCATTATATATATGTGTATATGTGGGTGTGAAAGATATAGAGTGATATAGAGAGTGATATGTAGAGTGGCATATACAGTTGTAATGGAGAGTGAAGAAGTATGATGTATTTGAGGTCTTTATTCAATAAAGATCATATTTTCATGAGCATTTATTAGTGGTATTTATATGAGTCATTTCTAAAGTTATTTATGAGTTTTATATGCTTAGTAGTTTGCCATTATCATATATTTCATATTGCAACTTTATTTTAGATCTTGTGGTTACTTTATCTTAAGTATTTAGCTTCAAAAGCTAATAGTGGTATCAGAGCCACAACAAGGTTTTGTCTTGCATAGGTTTTTAGTTGCAAAGGAGATTTCTACTGGTTAAGGAGAGACCAGTAAAGTTGAAGAAATTACCTTTGGAAAATAAAACTAGAGAAGATAGGATTTCTCACTATGTTGAAGGAAAACTAGTGAAAGTTGAAGATTTACCTATTCCAAGAGCAAATTTGGAATAGAAGGAGATTTACAGGTCTTGAAGATAGACCTTGACATTGAAGAGATTAAGAGACCCTTGAAGGAGGTCCTATTGAAAATTTTGATAGAGAGAAGAAGATTCTAGATTAATTTTTGGCTAGAGTCTTTCCATAGGGTTGAAGGAAAACTCGTGAAGACTAGGACTCAACATAGATTTTGGTTCCACTAGTTTTGGGAATAGCTAGTGAAGATTATTGATTTTAGAATTCTAGAAATTTGAATGTATTTGGTTATTATTGTCTAAGTTTTTGTTGTAGAATATTAGTTCTTAAAAGTTGAGAAGCTTCCTATAATGGATAGAGAAGAATTTCACCTTCGGTTGCCTAAAAGTCTATGTGCTTTCCTCATGTAAGGATTAATTCTTTGTTGTAGAAAAGTAGACATTGAAGATTAAGGAGGTCTAAGAAAGAAGGCCCCATTGAAGATTAAGGAGGTCCAAGAAATAAGGCCTCATTGAAGATTAAGGAGTTCCAAGAAAGAAGGCCCCATTGAAGATTGAGGAGAACCAAGAAGGAGGTCCTCATTGAAGATTGAAGATTGCATATTAAATTTTGAAGAGACCTAAGAAAGAGGTCACATTGAAGAATTTCTAGATTTGGAAGATTGAATATTGAAGATAGAGGAGGACTACAAAAAGGTCCTATTGTAGAGTTGAGAAGCAACAGATTTTGGAGATCCAAGAAAGAGATCTCGTTGCAGAATTCCCATAGTTGGAAGATTGAAGAAACCAAGGTAAGGTTTCATTAAAGTTTTTGATTAAGAGAAGTTGAGTAGCTACAAAATTAGAAGACCCAAGAGAAGAGGTCTCAAGAAGATTTTGGAGAAGAAGAAGGCTAGAGAAAGAAAAGAATATTGCAAGTAGGAGAAGATCTTGATAAGAGGAATTTGGGATAATTATCACCATCCGACAACAAGCCCAAAAGGAAAAATGATTTGGCAAGAAGTTTGCCAAATTTTGAGAAGGTTTTTGAAGACCTCAAGACATTCAGATTCTTGAGGAAGAAGATAGTGAACGAGATCATATTTGAAGTTAGAATTTGGCAAGAATCTTGAAGAAGGAAGAAGGATTGAAGAGGCCACAGTTTTGAGAAATTTGAGGACAACCACGAAATTTTGTAGGCTGATTTGTAAAAGAAGAAATTTGCTGATTTTCGAAGGAGAAGTTGAAAGGTCACATGACAGAAAATTAAAGAGAGCATAGAGCTACGATTTGGAGAAGTTTTGGGAAGTTTTGGACAGCCAATTAAAGGAAGGCTTGATAGTAAAATAAGGCAGCAAATTTGAATATTCTTGGACATCAAAGAATCAGATTTTGTAAGCAGATATTTGAGAGGTTTGAGCTACGAATTTGGGCAGCATTGGAAAGAGAAAAGTGAGCTGCATTTTGACAGAGTTTAGGGATAGATTTGGAAGAGCTTTGGACAGCAAAGCACAGAAGGATTTAGCAGCATTTGAACAAGGATTATTGCTACAAATTTGGACAGCAAGAGGGCAGCATTTGTAGCTGCAAATTTCAGAAGTTGATAGCATACATTTGAAGGAGAAATAAGAAGAAAAAGTTACAACAAGAAAGCTGATTTTTGGGCAGCAACTAGAGCTGCAAGTTAAAGATTTTAGAGCAGCAAAAGAAAAGGGAGTATAGCTGCAAAATTACATAAATCTAAGACAACAAGCTATCAAGAAGAAAAGCCACAAAGGAAGCCATAAAATGTGTGTATATTTGATGCTATAAAAAGTATTCTTTTACAAGTATTGAAAGTAATTATTATAAGTTCTTGAAAGCATAATTTTTAGAGTTGTTAAAAGCTAGAAAAAGGAAGTTTGAGTAAAGTGTCTCAAAGCCAAAAAGAGACACCATTATTATTTTTAAAAATTTGCAAAATAGAACAGCAAGTATTAGAGTTACAAAGTGATAAAAAGGAGTGATAAGGAAAATATTATATGTTGTTTTTACATAACAAAAAGTGCAGATTTATTCTAAGTTTTATTGAGGCTGAATAGTCCTCAAAACAAAGGTAGATTTAAGGTGTCTAAAGACACCAAAAGCAACATCAAACTTGCAGAATATGTTGGTGAAGGAAACCACCAAAAAGAGTGGTAAATCCACCAAGTAAAGCACCATCGAGTTGCATAGGTTGAGCACCATAGAAAAGTGCAAAGGTGACATCAAAGCATAGGGGGAAAGCACCCAAACATTACCTAGAAGAACAACCATCGGATAGAAGAGGAGCCACCACCAAAAGGAGAAGAGCCACCATGGAAGAGCCACCAAAAAGGAGCACCTAAGTGAAGGAAAACCATCATAGAAGAGCCACCTATAGAGGAGCACCTAAGTGGAGAAGAGCCACCATGGAAGAGCCACCTGTAGAGGAGTGCCTAAGTGGAAGAGCCACCATTGAAGAAGTTGAAGCACCATTTGCAAGCCCAAAAATGTATACAACAAAGAAGATAAAGTTTTGGATAGTGAAAAGGCATTAAGGGAGACCAAAGGTCTAGGGTTTGTAACCACCAAGAAAGGAAGCATAAAGAAAGCATGCATAACATTCCTTGCAATGTTGCACTAGTCTATTGAGTACATTACATGCACAACCAAGTGTCAAGAGAAAGAAAAGAACATAGGCAAGGGAGTTAAAACATCAAAGAGCACTCAAAATTCATCCATAAGGTTCAAGAGAGTTATAATATTGCATTTGCCACTTGGCACAAGGAAGGAGGAGTGCTACAAGTCTTTGAAAAGTCACAGGTTATGTTAGAAGAGGATAAGGAAGTATTTTGGTGACACTTGTCACTTGTCTTGCAAGATTCCAAATGTTACCAAGGAAGACCAAACATTTTTGGAGCACCATTTATTGCATGAGAGGGAAATACTTTGGCATAGACTCATTTACTACAGCAGAAAGGAATATGTTGGAGTTGAAGCACCTTGACTAAGTTGAAGGAAGTTGACCAACCTAAGTGGAGCACCCATTTTTCAAAGAAAGTCTAGATTTAGCATCAAGGAGGGAGCACCTCAAATATTTGAAGGTAATTTATTATTTTTGGAATTGATTTATGCTAAGTAGGAGTTATAAGGATTAAAGGAGAATTATTATCTAAGGTTAAAAGTATTTTATTGGAGAGATAAGATTTTTGGAATATTATTTAAACCTTAGAAATCTGAATATTGCAATTTGAAAGCTTCTACAAAGTATTGAAGATTGATTTAAATATTGAAGTCTTTATTTTTGAAGTTTTGTAATTTGAGCATTTGAGTTTACAAAACTATTTGAAATATTTGCAATTAGACAAGTTTGGAGAAATAAGGTATCCTACATCAAATTAGGAATACAAAACTTGCAAATATTATTTTATAGAGTTTCTAAATTTCTAGAGTTGGAGTTATAAGGAATCCAACATCAACATAGTTTTATGAAATTTAGAATTGAAGAATTATATTCTTGAATTTGGGAGATAAAAGGAATTCAACATAGAAGTTTTTGACAAAAGAAAAATTGCATTGATAGTTTAGTCTCTAATTCAAAATTATAAGAGACATAAATTTGAAGATTTGCAAGATTTGAAATTGCATTCAAATCATTGATTGATAAGAGGAAAGTAAAGTTGCTATTTTTGAAGAATAGAAGTTGAAAAATTATATTGTCATTTTCAATCATTAGGGAGATACAAGGAGTTCTACAAAACATAGAATTGAAAGAACTATATTGAAACTAGGGAGATAAAAGGTTGTCAACAATTGAAAATTATCCTTAGTCTATCATTCAAAACTAAGGAGAAATAAAGAATAGAAAATTTGACTACATCAATTAAACTAGGGAGATATAAGGTAGTCTACCCATGACAACAAATAAGTTCTTTCTTTCAGAATCTCAACTACTCAAAGGTCCTAATTACACCTCATGGAAAAACAAGGTGAGATCAATATTGATAGTAGAAAAGCTTTGGGAGATTGTCAAAGGAGAAAAATCTAAACCTACTGAAGATGATAGGGAAATTCAAAAATATGAGGAAGATGAAGCAAAAGCGCTTATGATAATAAATTTTGCAATTACAGATGATATACAACCATACATCAGTTCAGCAATAACTTCTACAGAAGCATGGAATACCTTAGCTAAGATATTTGAAGGGAAAAATAAAGCCACTATCTTGAATCTACAAACCCAATTACATTCTCTAAAATTCAAGAGTGGAGAAAGTATAGAACTATTTCTAAGAAAAGTGGCAGATATAAAAGGAAAGTTATTAACCCTAGGAGAGACAATAGAAGATAAATTTCTTGTCCAAGTTATTTTGAGAGCACTTCCAGAAAGCTACAAGCATCTAGTCACATCCTTACAAATTCTAAGTAAGGATACATCATTTGAAGAGTTAGTCAATATACTATAGGAATATGAAGTAGAGAATTCAGTCAAAGATGAAATGACTAACAATGCATTAGTCTCAAAAAATAATTCACAAGGAAATGTTGCTTCAGTTTCAAGAAACAAAACAAAATGGAATGAGAGATATTGTCAAGTTTGCAAAAAGAGAGGTCATAGTACAAATTACTGTAGATTCAATCCAAGGAATCAGTGTCAAGGGAATCAAACAAACTCAGGAAGTCAACCAAATAGGTTGTCTCAATCTAGACAATATCAGAACCAATATAGACCACATCAGCAATAATTTTAGCGTCAGTACAATCAACCTCAGCTACAATATAGAGAAGGAAATCAAAAGGGACACTTAGCTCAAGAGATACAAGAAATACAAGAACTAGAAGATACTACAGAAGAACATGAAGCTAAAGCACTTTCAATAAATATAGTATTTTATGAAGATACTAATCATTTACTTGATCAAGATACAAACATGAAGCAGAATGAAGAAAGTGAAAAAGAAGAGCACAAGTTCAAGAAAGAAGATGAAGACCATATTGAAGATAAAAGTCTTCAATAACCAAATAATGTAATACAGGGGGTGTTGGAATATATTACATTATTTGGTACATGCTAATGTACCACCTTGGGTACATATTTAGATTAGGAAAGTGTCTTAGATTAGAGTGAGAGTATTTACTTTATGCAATGTAATAAATGCACAAGTGTGCAAAGTATTTTGGCAATGTAAATGTGCATAGTTGTCCATGTGCACATGTGTCCATAGAATAGGAAGATGAAGAGTCATAGGAAGAGTGAAGGCCAAGAATGCTCCATATGAAGAGTCACATTCCATTATATATGTGTATATGTGGGTGTGAAAGATATATAGAGTGAGATAGAGAATGATATGTAGAGTGGCATATACAGTTGTAATGGAGAGTGAAGAAGTATGATGTATTTGAGGTCTTTATTCAATAAAGATCATATTTTCATGAGAATTTATTAGTGGTATTTATATGAGTCATTTCTGAAGTTATTTATGAGTTTTATATGCTTAGTAGTTTGCCATTATCATATATTTCATATTGCAACTTTATCTTAGATCTTGTGGTTACTTTATCTTAAGTATTTAGCTTCAAAAGCTAACAAATTGGGTATTCTTTGGTAGTGTCTATAGGCTTGATAGGAGGAAGTTCTATCATTTTAGCCTCTAGTAGTTATTTCAATATGATAGAGGGAGGGTGGTCAAATCTAGTATAGTTCCTTTTGAGTTTGTATTGTTTAGTTAAGACAATATTTTAGGATGTAGGTATTGTTATGTTCACATTATTAGTTTGGCAAGAATATGTGACACTGTCCCTTACCACATGTGTATTCTTATATTGGTTAGGATTATTTGTCCTCCTTAAATTTTAGTTTTCCTCTTCTCATGAGGGAGGTCTCCACACACTTTGCTAGATCAACTATATCTTTAAAAGAAGAAATGTTGGTTGTTTCTAAAGGATAGGACAATTGGTCATGTATATTGAGAATAAATATTTTTAAGTCTTTTTATGGTGGGATGTATTCAAGTCTCCCTACTAGGGCTTTCCATTTAGCCAATAATTTTAAAAATCTTAATCATTGGCCTACTTAAGTTGGTAAAGGCTATCAATTATGATCATGTCTTCAAGATACATTGAGAGTTGTGGTATGAACATCTCTAAAATATTTGTAAAACTCTTAATGGAATAGAGTGGTATCTAGAAATACAATTCTAAGGTAGGACCGCTAAGGATTTTTGAAAAAAAATTAAGAAGTAAAACTCATCATAAGAAACATCACTACAAGTCACTCGGAAGAGTCTTAGATCATTAATTGAATCCTCTTCTCCCTTATACATCTAAAATTTAGGTATTTTAAAATTAGGGGGGAAGGTTTGACTAGCTATGAGGGGACCCAAAGGTTGTTTACACATGTCCCTATAGTAATACTTATAGCTTAGTGAGGGTCCAGGAAGATATTCCAGTCATATTTTCCTCCAATTTGGAAGTGATGTCAAGAGGGGGCATATTAGAAGGTGCTTGAGGTAAGCTTAAAAGAGGTTGTGAATTATCATATGAGTATGGTTGAGATGTTTGAAGGAGTGATATCAAAGGTGGTGTTACATGGATCACTCCCAAAACATTTGATAGAAAATAACTTAAGGTAAGAGGAATGTGATTCTAGATAGGAGTGATGCTAGAAATGAAGTTAGAGGCAAGCACAATAGTGGATATGGATAGAATTGTAGTTTAGCTGACATTAAGGTATAGAATATCCACAAGAGAGGTATCTATATGATAACAAAAATATCATGGGATGTCCTAAGCCCTACAAATCAAGGTAGAAACAATCGGAGTAATGGTATAATCTACAAAATGTGCACTTGATGATGCATTAAGGTTGGATGCATATACTTATCATGCATTTTTATTTGATTGATTTTTATTATTTAGTTGATTATTTTTTAGGACAAAAAATAGTCCTTATACTTTGGGCACCATGACTCCCCACAATGAAATTCTTGCTAGCTGCATCTAATGCCCATGCCACATGTGGAGTACCAGTTTGGGAAGTCCGAGTATGGGATGTGACTCTTTTAGACAACCTCCAGTATTTTTTACCAAGGATGGATCCTTGCTTGTATTTGATCTTTGACACTCTTCCTCTTATATTATCTTAATCCTATTGAGTTATTTTTCCATAGAAATATAAAGAAATAAAATGCAATAAACAACAGAAAGTAAATAACATAAAATAGTAAACAAATAATCTATCCTAACTAGCCTAGTTATTTTTACATTAATTATGTGTGCCCAAGACCTTTGGATCTAGATCCACCTAATATGAGATATTATTTCCCATGATATAAATATACAATGATTAGATCTAAATATATATTCATCATCAATGCTTGGTCTGGTCCATGGATGCTTCTCGATAGATTTTATGATTGCATATTTAATATTGCACTTTTTCTATAAATGGGGGACTGTATATCCTAAAATACTAAACACGTATGCATAGCATGCAAGGTCCAAGGCCACAATCCTAGCTGGGGGGTATGGAGGGCCAACAACCCTCCATGCAAAGGGTAAAAGCAAGATATCCTAGAGCAAAATTTGACCTCCTAATTCTTAAAGCCTAGGTGGTGAAAGCTTAATCAAATTTCAAGATATGGATCTTTTATTTTATCTTCTTCCTGAGTCTTGGTCCTTTGTACTCGATTCAAGTGGTGCATCTTGGTGTTATTTTTTATTTATTCTCCTATAGCATCCTGGTTATCATTGCTAGCCTACGATTACTAGATGTTTTATGTTGGGTGGGTGTTCCCAAGTCATTACTTTCTTCTATTTGTGTACCTTGCCACCTTGGGTTTTTAGCAGAACTCTTATTATATCTTCTTTTATGTTAGTTTTGGTTGAAAAGTCTACTTACTGATGTTGTGCACCTCTCTCTGCTCACTTTTAGATCTCAGTTGTCTTTCTTCCAACCAAATATCTTCTTCACAAATCTAGCCAAGGTGCCTTCTCCTCCCAAGTGTAGTGAGAATTCACTATAATTATAGTGGCACATAGGGGATCTTCAACTCAATAAATATGAGGAACCTAAAGGAACCACTGCCTTATCCATTGATCATAGAGTCAAAATTGGGGTGGAAGAGGGATGGTAAGTGAAGGTGGGAATTTTAATAGCACACCTAAAACCTTGTGCTCTCATATATTTATAAATATTGGTAATTTCCTACAATAAAATCAAAATATGTATACAATGGTTGTGGTTAGCCTCTATCCATTAGGCATAGAGTCAATAATCCCCTAAGTGGTTGATTGAGTTGTTTATTTCTTTCTATTTTTCTTGTTTTGAAGGTAAAATAATTTTACCTTTAAGGAATTGGAGCTCTTGAGAATCCTCCTTGCTACAAGTACACAGGTGCCACGAATGTTTTATTTATTTGATGCAAGCTGATTGGTACTAGTGTTGACTCATTTTTTGCGCTTGATATTTTTAGATCATATTTTCCACTTCTAGCTTAGATTCTTTGTCTCCTTTGAACTATTGAGGGTGGAGGGGCTTCCTTCTTAGGTTTTTTATTTCCCATGCTTGTTTTCTTGATCACTTAAAAGGGAGTGTGACTTCAGTACCTTTGCCATCCCTTAGCCTATTAGGTTCTTGGCTTAGCTCTACATCTTGTTGGGTGCTACTCTTTCTAGATTCATTTATTCTTCCTCATCATCCCATATCATTAAAATATGGTCAAAAGTAGAAATTTGTTGAGTGAGAGAAGGTGGGGGGTGATAGGTTGGATAGTTGGGGTAGGTTTCTCTCTTTCCTTGAACCCATCCATGAATAGGATAGTAATTTGGTCCCATTCACTAATTAATTGTGGGGGAAGATATTTGTACCCATTATGAACTTTCCCTTTGAAGTATGCCATAAGAAACCTTAAATCCATGTTTTTCTTTATAATATTGTGCAATGGTAGAAGCATGTTATAACTCATAGATTTATTAGTAGTACCAATAGATCCTTTCTAGTATAATATGGTATGATTTCAAGCATTGACATCAAAATGTAATACCATACATCTAGTGGAGCTAGTGGCCACAAGGGATTCTTTTTAATCCATGTGAAAAAGCTCATGAAGTGGAAAGTGGATATGTTTAGGCATGTGAATCTCGTAGTAGGCTTCTTATGATCTTTTGGGCTCTTAGTTTTGAGCGGAGTTTCCAGGTGAATATTGTATTTCATCTAAGAGCTAATAGATTGAGGCCTTCATTGGAATCCCAATCTAAGTCCTTTTGAGTGGATTCTTTTGGATATATATTTTTGAGTGGAGTCACCATGTGGGTAATGCTTGATCAGACATAGGTTCCCACCATAACCTTGGCTTATATCTTGATAGATAATTTATTTAGATTATTCCTTTTGTAGTGGAGGAGAACTGTAGTGACTACACTTGGAAGGAGAAAGCACCTTGGCTAGATTTTTGAAGGAGAGATCCAGTTGGAAGAAAGATAACTAGGATCTCAAAGGGAGTGGAGATAGGCACAAAATATCAATAACTAGACTTTAAAACTAAAATTGATGGTAAATAATACACAATCAGAGTTTTGGTAAAAATCCAAAATGACAAGGTGTACAACCAAATAAAAGAATGACTTGGGCACACCCACCCAACATAAGCATCTAGTAATAATAGGCTAGCAATTATAATTGAGATGTCAAAGGAGCGCAAATGGAAAAATGGTAGCAAGATGCACCAACCAGACCCAATACAAAGGATAGAGACTCTAAACAAAGTTCAAAAGGAAGATCCATATCCCAAATTTTTTTTAAGCTTGCACCACCTAAGCTTTGATAATTTAGGAGGTCAAATTTTGCTTCAAGGGCTCCCACCCTAACCCTTTACATGGAGGGTCATTGACTCCCATATCTCCCAACTAGGTCCATATCCCTAGACCCCACATATTGTGCCCATGTATTAAGTCTTTCCATATGTACAATCCCCTCTCTGTAAAAAAAGTACAACATTAAATATGCAATCATAAAATTTATCAAGGAGCGACTAAGGACCTGACCAAGCATTAATGATGAAGAGATATTTACATCTAATCACTATAGATTTATAGCATGGGTAAAAATATCTCATATTAGGTGGCTCTAGATCCAAAGTTCTTAACATCATGCATCATTAATATAGAAGTCACATGGGTAGGATTTTGAAGCAATAATTTTGAATTTCCAAAAGGGAAAAGCACCCAATTTTTTATAAATACTAGTGTTTTTATCATTGTAAAAGAGGTTGAATTGTTGTCATGTCTAGCATTTGATATTTATTATTTCTCCAACCTATTTCTATTTTGTATTCTAATATGGACTTGATCCTTGGGCTATTGTATATACAGGTCACTGAGCCTCTTACAATTGTATAATATTGTAATGCACTTTAACACAAATACAAAGAGGTGTGACTACAATAGCATTTATGTCCTAGTTTTATTGTTTTTGTATCTTTCTATGGGGGGTATATGACCACTCTATTATTTACATCCTATCTTCCATAGAATATTATTAGATTTATAGGCTAACAGAGTTGGGACCATGTTCATTTTTGTTGTGATGAATCCCACTGGAATGCATAATAGGAATGGCATTCTTAGTTAGGCCAGATTAGTCCTTTACAACTATATATCATTTACTTTCTATTTTTTACTACATTTTCCTTCTTCCCTTTTTCTCTAGCAAAAGCACCTAGTAGGATTAGACTAGATTAGAAGGAAGAGTGTTAAAGATTACATCTAAACAAGGAGTTGACCTTGATTAAAAATACTAGAGTTGTTCGAAGGATTCACATCGTAGGCTTCCCAAACTGGCACTCCATGCATGGCGTAGGCACCAAAGAGACTATGATAACTGTATTGCAAGAGGTCATGGCACCTAAAACGTAAGGACCATTTTTGGTCCCCAACAATTATATACATTTAGCATAGTAGAAGGTATAAAATTAGTATTGGGGTGATTAGGGATATCTTCCCACATAGAAATGTTTTAATTATTATTATTGTCTCTAATGACATCCATAAACACATACATATGCTCTCGTATGAACTCTCTCAAATGGTCTATGGAGTCAAAAGTGTATTGTGTTCATCCTCCTCAAAGTTGGGATTGTAAAAGGGATTCTCTTCCTCATAGTCATCTCTAAGAGAGGTAAGGTATGAGGACCCTAGGCATCCTCTCCTATGATTGTTGTACTGATGTTCAACCATGGAATAAATTTAGGGATGAGAAAGGGGAATTTACTAATTGAGATCTTAAGACTTCAAAGGTTTAATTAAGAAGTGTAAATAGATTTTATCTTTACCGGTAGGAAGGCTTGGTCAAAAAACCTTGGAGACCTATAGAGGTGTTCACATCGGGTTCAAAAAAATGTGAGACTAGTAAAAATAGGTTTTACCAATTTCACTTCAAATGTATATATACAAAAAATTTAAGGAGTTTAAAAATTAACCTTTTCATGCATGCATTGAACACATACCTATGGGTTTTGATTTACAATATGATATATGTGTCTTAAAAGTATGGTGGACTAACATATGTAATAAAGCCAATAAATATAATTCTTTGAATGGACTAGTTATGATATATGTCCTATGATCTGACATTTAATAAAAATACAGCCAAACAAAAATATAGTCAAACAAAAATGTTATCAAATAAAAATGTACTTAAGAAAAAATGCATTCAAATAGAAATATAGTCAAATAAACATGTAGTTAAGCAAAAATGCAATCAAACAACTCCTATATGGAATTAAATTTACATGAGCTACAACAAACAAAAGTCTCTTTTTTTTCTTTCTACAATAGAAAAACAAAATAATAAAATGCACCAAAATAAATACAATTACAGATGCTTTAATATTTATTTTCAAAAATAAAATGACAACAATAATGTCTCTTTCTACATTAAATTTAGATAAAATATCTTTTTTAATATTTTACATAGGAAAAGACTAGATAGGATAGATAGCCAAAGTTCCTCGCACTACAATGAAAGGTAAATAAGTGGGAAAAGAGATACAATATCACTTGGTTTTGATGGTTGAAGGAGATCCATTGATGTACCTAAATACTTTTGTTTGTGTGGTGTTCTCACCCTTATGATATGATTTTCCATAGAAAACTACAAGTACAACTAAACAAAAAGCAATTGATATTAGTGCATGGAGGTCTACCAAAAGCTAGGAAAAGTGTGTTCCTTCCTCAAATAAATTTATCAAGCCTTGGTTGATCTTACATTGATGTAAAAATATGGATAGAAACAAATTCATGAACATAAAAGCATGACTTACAACACACAGTAAATCTCACTTTGTTGGTGCAATAGATGGGAAAAAGATATAGATCATAGAATACAAGTATATAACAACGTTAGCCAAATAAGTGTGAAGTAATGTAAGCAAATAAATAATAGCTAGTAGAACTTCATCTTCCATGCCAATATGTGTTGGATTTTAAGCCATATTATCGTATATCCCAATATTATGGATCTTGAGTAGTCTCAAATATAAGAGCAATCAATATATAAAATGGTCAACATAATTAATAATAATATTCATGAAAATGACAAATATGAATATAAATGTCCAAAGTCATTCATGCAATAACATAAATAAAACTTATAATATAATTGCTCAAAATATGCATACAAGCTTTAATATTAATGCTTGAATGTTTCATACATTTTCCAGATACATTTCATGGAGCTTTGTCTCCATAATATAATATTAGAAAGGTGACTCTTCAAATACTTGAATATTGCACTTCTCACATTTGGGAGTTGCAACCTTTTCTATTCCATACATAAGATAAACCTCTCATGTCCTTTTGGCTTCTCATATTTCCACTTGTATACATGACTCTTGACTCTCTATTTACATGCACACTTAACTCTATGACACTTGCACACTTCTACATGACACTTACACACTTCTACATGCACACCTAATACATGATACTTGTGCACTTTCTCACATTACACACTCGCACACTTAGTTACATGACACGTGTGCTTTCTCACATTACACACTTACTAGCATTATTACATGATACTTGTGCATATCCTACACATAGACACTTACATAAAGCAAAAATATAAATCACACTCCTAAATTAAAGACTCAAACCTTATTCTAATATCTACATTATACCATAGGTACCATGGGGGTACATTAGAATGTACCAAATAATGTAATGTTCTTCAACAATATTTACATAATGCAATATGTGAAGTGTAATGGAAAGCATTTTTGTCAATCAAGGATAAAATAAATGAATGCATTTGTAGTTAGAAAGGAGAGTTTCATGAACAATAGCCAAGTAGGATGAAGGCAGATGGGTAATCTATGACTATGTATTTGGCTCTTTCCCTACTCTCAACAGGCAATTCACAAAGCATCCTATAGAAGATAGAGGATTCAAGTAGTAAATATGTGTGATTTTAAAAACAAGGGTAGCATAATGCAATGAATAGAGTGAAACATAATACAATTTTTTTATAGTGATTTGGTAGCATGTAAATTTTTGTATTACTCTTTTTCACAAGGAAGGAGGGGCTTATAGGATATTTAAAGACCATTGTTTTGAAGTGACACATGGTGGATCTAAGGCATCTCAACAAATATGGTTCATCTTTAATTCTAAATGAGGATCTACTAGGTTAGTCTCCATTTGGATATATTGGCATGCGGAGTTGTCTAGACAAGAATTGGTCAAGATATATCACCTAATTTATTACAAGTTTACCTTGTCCTAATACATAATTAATTGTCTAGTAAATATGGTTCGGTATGATGAGAGGCTTATTAGGTGGTTGGTAATTATAGCATGTTGGTAATCAATCATTGTTAAATTCATGGCATCCACAAGTCTTATGCCAAAAAAAGAGCTTAAGAAATTTTTTTAGATTCCATCATGATAGCCTCAACTTTAGGAGTGGTGGTCATTTTAGCCAAAAGTGTTAGCATTTCCCTAGATAGTTCTCTTCTAATGACAACATAGCTTGAGGACCTAGTATATAGTAGTGGTATAGTACCTTCTATAGATAACACTAGCATCATTGAAGCATTATAATCCAATAGCACACCCATTACAATAGCCACTTAGACTATTGATACCATGACACCTCCCTTCAACATAGTTGGCATCATGACAACTCCATCCTACAAAATTATGAAGACTTTTTATATGGTACCATGGCAAACTTCCCTCTAGTAATGGATAATAATACAAGTTAAATTGTATCCTAAATGGATTACAAAGAGAACCATATAAAAAATAAGGTCAAGGGGATTTTAGAGTTTATGAAAATGAACCTCACAATAAAGCTTATTCTAGACTATTAATGCAAGAGAGTGACCACAAGGATATGTTGAAAGATATATCTAATCATCAATGGTGGACTAGATCAAGAATTAAATCCAATAAATTAAATGGGTTGATCCAAGGTTCAAAATGGGCACATCTATTTTTTCAAGCATAAGTATAACATAATCTTAAATTTGTTGAATATTTATTGTCATCTTTTAAGCCAATTGTTTGAATATAAAAAGAGTAATTGAAGTAGCAGACATCATTCTTACAACAAGTGCACCAAGAGTTACAAACGGTGTTCTAGCATTTCAAGGTGTACCATCAAGACATTGAAGTAGTATACATTATTTCATAATAAAGGGATTCATTCATTGTTGTGTTGGATTAGGAGATGATGCAACTTCAAGATTCATTCAACATAAATGGGAATCAACCCACATCATTGATCTAAGTATCCAAATGTCTAAAAAGAAATTTAAGACCTAACAATTCATGTTCTTGGCGACTAGGGACTCTAGGCCATGCTCCAACATAGAGACCACTCATTATAGTTGTTAGGTGTGTTTGATGCCTACACCCTGCATGGAGTGTGTAGTTTTGAAAGTCCAGAGAGCATTGGATGCTGCTCTAGGGATAACCTCTAGGATTTTTCACCAAGGTTAGCTCCTTTTCTAGGTGTCTCTTGGTGCACTTCTTCCTAATCTAGCCTAGTCTACCTAGTTTTTTAGTGAAAAGGTATAGAAGGAAAAGCAGTAAAAGAAAGGAAAATAAAATATATCTAAACTAAACTAAGGATGGTGTTGCACCAAGATTAAGGTCCTTCATGCAGTTATGGGATTAATGAATACATGAACCACATATGCCAATAAAATGATCATATCTCATTGCAACACAAAAAATTATTTCTTATGAAGCTTGCATCAGGAAGGGATATATAATAGTCATGAGGTTCTCATACAAACTTGCATACACACAAAGAACAAGGTAAAAAGCAAATAGCCATAACTTTGATATATATGTTGATAATTAGTGAATTACATGTGCCACAATAAAATAGATTGAAGGGGCATGTACATAAAATGACTTGGGATTCAAGTCCATATCACTATAAAAGAGAAAATGAGAAAATAAAACTAATTGGACCAGATACTAGGCATGAGAAACTAGCATTATCTTTTCAACTTTACAATGAAGAGAACATAGTATTTATAGATAAAATTTAGAATTTTTCCTTCATAAAATTTGAAGTCCTTATTTAAAAATCCTACCCATGTTCTTCTACATTGATTGTGGAAAATTTTAAGGTCTTTAGATTTATATTCATTAGGGGTGAGACCTTGTCACCCATGTTGGAAATCTATAGTAATTACACATGGGGATCTCTTGTCATTAATATTGTCAAGTCTGTGGTTGTTTCTCGAAAACCCATAGGCTAACGTATTTTAATATTATACATGGTTGCAAGAAAAAAATCATACTCCCAAGAAAGTAGAACTCCTCAAAATGTCGTACAAGGTGCAGGGTCGTGGTCCTTCAAATAATTTACCCAAACCCTGATGACCGTCCCTCTATGAATTATCTTGACCAAATGTTTATTTTTTGCTTTTATGCATTTATTAATCTAATTGGTGTCTTTATGGTTGAATTTACCTTTGCTCTTATTCTATGTTTTGGTTATCTCTATCAGCCTATAATTACAAGATATTTTAACTAGGTGGGTGCACCCAAGTCATTTTCCTTTCAGTTCAAAATATTCCTTGAATATTGTTGTCTTGGGTTCTTACTAGAACCTTGGTATATCACTTTGTTGTCAACTCTGACTTTGGGTATCCAATTATCAAACTCTTGGGCTTCACCTTTACCTAAAATCTTTCTTGGAGATCCAATTAGTTTACATCCTACCAAAACCACCTTTCATAAAATTGGTCAAGGCTCCTCCTAAGTGTAGTAAGAATTTATAGGGGATATTCAATTCAATGAAGATTAGAAACCCAGAGAAATTATCACCTTTGAAATGGAGTCAAAATTTTGGGGCGGTAATCTAGAGGAAAAGCAAGTGGCCTTCTTATTTCCACTACTCAAAATCGGGGCTACTTCTAAACGTCGATACTTGCCTAAAAAAAATAAAACTATAATACATATATACAATGGTTGTGGGTGGCCTCTATCCATTGGGCATAGAGTTAAGAAACCCCCTAGTTGATTCTAGATTCACTTTGTTTCTCTTCTTCTATTTTTAAGGGTAAAACACTTTTACCCTTAAAGAATTGGATTTCCTAGGAAACCCCCTCCCTACAAGTAGTTTGATACTAAGGATGAATAATTTCTCTAGTGTAAGCAGGTTGGTACCAATACTAAATCCCTCTTATTGTTGACCTGGTTAGACCACATCTTCCACCTCCAACTTAGATCCATTACCTCTATTATATCCCTGGAGGTGGAGAAGCTCCTTATCTGAGTCTGATGAGTGTCTGTGCTTGCCTACTTGAGAACTTTAGATGACTTTAATAATGCATGGCTTGGAGTGCCAACATTGAAATTTTATCTCATAGTTTTGATAGAACTAGATACCGCAAGAGGTTTCTATAGCTCCATCCCATGAAAATCCAAGGTGGTGGAGTGGCCATCAGCAATAAAGGCTCTAATGTAAATTTTTCTCATTCATAATATTTTGCATCCTTTACTTTGAACAGAGTCTCCAAGTGAATATTGCATTACTTTTCAATTTGATATATTAATATATTCATCGAAATCCTAATCTAATTTTCTTTTATATGGTTTCTTCTAGTTGTTCATTCATGAGCGGAGTCTCCAGGTGAATGCTTTTAATGCTTTAAAAAGCAAAAAACCAAGACCTTCACCAAAATCTTGGATTAAGCTCCTTTTGGTATTATTGATCACACCAAGCATGGCGGAAAACTATTAATGAATGGATCTAACTCTAGTTCGCACTCTAGCATAATGACCACACATTGCGGTTGTTGGGTGCATTCAGTGTCTGCACCCAATATGGAATGTGCAATTTTAAAAGTCTAAGGAGCATGGTATGTAACTTCAGGGATAACCTTTGGGGTTTTTTACCAAATCTAATTCCTTTTCTAGGTGTCTTCTTGACACACTTCTTCCTCCTCTAGCCTATTCTATCGAGTTTTGTGGGGGAAAAAGGTTAGAAGGAAAAGTAATAAAGAAAGCAAATAAAACCTATCTATCCTAAACTAAGGGTGGTGATACGCCAAGAGTAATATCCTCCATGGAGTGATGGGATTAATGAACACATAAACCACCTATTCCAGGAAAGTGAGCACATCTCATTACAACATAAAAATTATTTCTTATGAATATTGCACTAAGAAGGGATAGATACTAGTCACAAGCTTCTCATACAAACTTGCATACACACAAAGAATGAGACATAAAACAAATGGTCATAGCTCTCATATATATGTTGATAATTAGTGAATTACATGTAACACAATGAAAGGGTTTGAAGGGACCTATACATATAATGATTTGAGGTTTGAGTTCAAATCACTATACAAGAGAAAATGAGAAAAGAAAACTAATTGGGCCAGATACTAGGCACAAGGAATGAGCATTATCTTTTCAACTTTACAATGAAGAGAATATTAGTATTTATAAAAGAAAATATATATTGAAACTTGTCTCTCCTAAAATTCAAAGTCATTTTAAAATATTGCTCTGGATATTTTGTATTAATTGCACGTAATCCCAAGGTCTCTAGATTTGGATCCATTGGAGTGAGACTTTATCACCTACGCTAGAAATTTATAGCAATTAGACACGGATATCTTGTCATTAATATTAGGTTCATAGTTGTTTCTTAATAACCCATAGGCGGATGCATTTTTATGGTGTATCTACTTATAGGAAAACTATACTCCCAAGAAAGTAGAACTCCTCAACATGGTGTATGAGGTACGGTGTTGTGATCCTTTAGAGTTAATTTTCCTAGACCCCGATGATCACCTCTTTGCATGTTACGTTGACCAAAATCTCATTCTTTTCTTTTATGCATTTCTCGGTCTAGTTGGAGCCCTTGTATATGACTTTACCTTCACTCTTATTCGATGTTTTGGTTGTCCCCCTAGCCTATAATTACTTGATATTTTAACCAAAAAATGTGCCCAAGTCAATTTTCCTTCTAGTTATAATCATTCTTTGAATAGTGTTGCCTTGGGTTCTTGCTCAAACTTTGTTCTAACTCTTTGCTATGAGCTCTAACTTTGGGGATCTAGTCTTCAAACTCTTGGGCTTCACCTTTACCTAAACTCTTCCTTAGATACTCGATTATTGTACATTCTTTAAGCCATATTTCACAAAATTGGCCAAGGCACTGCTCCTCCTATGTGTAGTGAGAATTCACTATACAAGTGAATCAATAAATTTAATAGAAGTATGTTATATTGGATAAACTCAACAACCTAAACAATATGGTAACACCATTCCTTATAAACCCATGAGCTAAAATCTCTAAGAACAAGGCATCAAGATAGTCATCTATCTCTATAAATCCAAGTACTATAGTGGTTATGCATAAGAAACAAATGTTGAAGGGATGATGCACATGATACGATTAACTATTGGATCATCCATGGAATAAAAATTTAGCAAAACTTCCCTTTTCATAGATGGTTAAGCTCAGCAATAACCTAGAGTGGTGAGCAACACTTATTATCTTCCAATTTTTTTATCTAGAATGGTAAATTTTGCAATTATTTGAGTTGAGACAATAATATAATTTTGGAGCAAAGTTAGTAGGGGCTAAGCATATCTAACACAACCCATGTTGTTAACATCGTAGGTTAGTGGTTCCATAATATAGTTGGAACCAAGAGTAGTTAAGGAGTTGTACAAACACCTCTTTCCAAAAATTCTTGATAGATTTATGAAAGAAGCCTCACAATTGGTAAAGTGGATACCTTTTGTGAAAGAATATATGTCAAGTGTTGGTTAAGTATAAAATACAAAGGTATGTTAGAAGTGTATCCATATTTTTTGGTTTCATTATATATGAATGTGTATAAATAGATATATAGAAATAAATAGTAAATATAATCATGATGTGTTTCCCTATTGGTTTTGAAAAAGGTTAACATTTTGAATGACTAAAAAGATCTGAACTGCAAAAAAGATAGTTTTGACATATATTTTTATCTTAATTCTACCTCTAATCCAAATTGACCATAAATTTATGCATAAGTGTGAATCATTGCAAATTTGCTATATTTAGGATTTTCAAAAATTTAAATTTACTAAATTTGGGACCTTTCACTGGGGCCCATTCGCCTGAAATTTACTAGGTGGAATTTTTTTTGGGGTCAATTCGCCTGACGTTGATAATAATTATCCTATTTTTATTTTTATTCACCAACCAATTTCACCCAATTCCACGAAAAATTAGCCTTCAAATTATAAATAATTTTGTTTTTCTTGCCCAATTCGCCACATATACTACTTGTATAAATACTAAAGGGGGTACCAATAAACATACATCTAAAACACTCTAACTTGAAAATAGCTCTGAAGCAATGAAAAACCTATTGTCAGTCGACATATTTGTCAATTGGTTGTAGGGTATTATCAATCATAAGACATCGATCAGTTCCACAAACTTGACAAGGTTGTAGAGGAGTGCTTCTCAACATAAACTGGTCCATTGCAGAGGAGTTTCAAATAGCATATGTCAACCAGTTGTAGAGGAGTGTCAATAGGCATAATCTAATTGGTTGCAAAAGAGTGTCTATCGATATAATTCGATCGATTACAGAGGAATGTCAATCGACATAAGTTGATCAGTTTTAGTGGAGTTTCAATCGACACAAGTTGATCAATTTCAAAGAAGTGTCTGTCGATATAAGTCGATCAGTTGTAGAGAAGTATCAATTGGCATAAGTTGATCAGTTGCAGAGGAGTGCCAATCAACATAAGTCGATTGGTTGCAAAGGAGTGACTATCGACATAAGTTGATCGATTGAAGAGGAGTTTCAATCGGCATAAGCCAATCGATTGTAGGGGTAGTATCAATCAGCATAATCCGATTGGTTGTAGAGAAGTGTCCATCAGTATAGGTCGATCGGTTAAAGAGTGTCAATCGACATAAGCAGAATTGTCAATTGGAAATTATCAATCGATTGTCGATATTTTGATAATGATGATCTATTGCAGAGGACTTTCCCTCGACACATATCGACTGGTTGTAGTAGATTTTCGATCATAAAAAAATGATTGATTGCAAATATTTTGATAGTTTTGTCAATTAATGGTGATTGACTGCTTTCAGTAACATTAAAGTGACTATCGATGATAGAAATTTGTGATGACTGTGACAATAGGTAAACAAAATATTCTAAAAATCAAGGTGCTTGTTTTATTTTGGATAATCTCTAGCAATAAATTTGACTTAATGCCTACTTCTTGTTGTAGCGTTGTTACTTCTTTTTTAACCTTTTTTATTTTCTTTAGAATTTCTAGGTAGAGTATTCTTCCTCCACTTTTTTATTTTCTAAAGCTCTTTTTCTTCAGTTTCATAGGCAGCATAGATGCACTATCTACAACTATGGTATACAAGTATCCATGTCATATTGTTGTGTGTTACGAGCATTTTTGTTGTCAGAGACTACTTCTTATCTATTAGAGTATGTTTTCTTAGCATTGTTTTGATTTTTTGTTGTTCTCTAAGCATGAAAGTAGAGGTCATTCTAGAGGGCAGTGTAGGTTCATCTAAAGACTTATATATTCTTTATGGAATTACAGTTTAACCTTAGTTACTTAGAAACACAAATTATTATTGAGGGAAGTATACGATTTTCCTTCAATTTCATATTTATTTTCTAACATATAAAGGTGTTTTATTTACAAATGCAATGTCATCTACTAAATATGGAAAGAACGGAGGCCAATATTCTGGTAAAAAAACAATTCCAAAATATTTTACACAAATATCAAAATGCAATGAGGTATCCACATCTACACAACATGCAAGTACAAACACCTTTTACTATCGAATAATTACTTTTTCTATTTTTTATTCTTAAATATAAAGCATTTTTATTAATAGATTAACGGTTGTCTGCTTATCTACATCTTTAAAATAGTGTCTTTTTACATCCAAAAATGATATAGAACACCAAACATTGAATGTAGTAAACACTGTCGACCCTGATATGCGTCCACTCGAAGATATTCCAGTGGATGAGATGGGACCACGTGATAGTTTTTCTAATAATGACATTCAACAACCACTTCATGATATGCCTAGTACAAACACACCAACCGAAAAAGAAAATGACAGTACAATTAAAATGTAAACCTCTAGGGAATCTTGTAGTCAAAAATCTAAACGTCAAAAGACAAGTGAATGGACTATTGGAAGGGATTTTAAAAATGAATGGGTATGGTTATACCCCATTATTAAGTGATATGAGACAGAGAAAATATGTAGATATGTTATTTGTAGTTGGAAACTGAGAAAGGATCATTTGTTGCAAAAGAAGAAAGACAATAGAAAAACACTATGGGAAAGTTTATATCAAAGAAATGTAAAGTGATGGAACAATTAATAAATATCATAGGCGGAAGGATGCATTGGAATGTGTGCATGTCAGATATGCACTTGAATACAAAAAATCAATGAAACACCAACAAACTCCTATTGAGAAGGGTGGAACAATCTAGGCCCAATTTCAAAAAATTAATAAGAACATAGTAGCCTTAAAACATTTGCAATTTGTTGTTGTATATAGTATTCTAAAAAATGATCGATCCATGTCTGATTTTCTTGATTATAAGAAACTATTTCAAATAGCTGATGTATATAACCTTACCAGTTCCCATTGGTCAAATCGAAGTGGTTGAAAAATGGTAAAATGTCTATCACTGGTTGAGGACCTGAGAGAGAATGTAAAACAAGCCAAATTTATTTCACTTTCCATTGATGAGGTAATGATTGTTGACAACACATCTTGGATTTACATACATGTTTACTGATATAAAATTGGATTGTCTCAAATCGATAAAATAATATTCTCATTGTATTCTACTCTCTTCCATGATTCTAACAATTCGAACGGCAAGTAAAACCTACTCCCGATGTGATTTCTATGAAGGTTTGAAGTTTTGTATTTAAATTTCAAAACATAAAAGAGAAAAAACAAAAAAAAATGGAAAAAGAAAAATATATATATATATATATATATAATACCATAATGTCTTGGTGGGACCATGGGCAGCCACATCAATAGTCAAAGGACCAAGTCAACACTTGGAATGCATGAAAAAAACCAAGCTTGGAGAGTTCGCGTGGAGAGTTTGCCAAGCCGTCAATTACTTGGGGACCTGTCTTTGTAAATGCGCAGGCCATTTGAGCACATGGGGAGTTTGACCTCTTATTTGGGACCTTTTGATTTCCACTTATCCCATATTAATTGGATTCACCTAGGAGATGGTATTTTTAGTGTTTGTTATTATATTGCAAGCTTTTAGGTGTTATTATAGTTGTGTAATATTTGCCATATATTTGAGAGTGTGTTGGAGTGTATTTTTGTTTTGAAAACACAAAATGAATTGTAAATTGGTTGATGGCCACAGCCAAATTATTGCTCATGGAGTGTACAGCCAAAATATTATTATAACGATTGTTGCTCCACATTATTGTTGAGTTTATTATTGATGGCGGGAGTGGCAACAGGAGCAAGGTTTGGAGCAGAAGCGGACGCAGGGCTGGGATCGGATCCAAAATAGGGCGCAGGTTACTAGGCGGGACCGACACCAGGGTCAGGATCAGGTACGTCTGGGCCCGGGCCCGGACCAGGCGGTTTCGTGGTGGGGTCGACAGGGGGCTACTCGCTTGAGCTGGATGGTGGGCTGGGTGGGGACGGGATCCTGGGCCCACGCCCTCTGCCCGGCCTCGACGCGACGGACGGCCTCGGGAAGAAGCCCCCCGATCCTGGGCAAGGGCTTGCCCCGGGAGGGCCCAAACCCTCCTACCAACAGATTTTGGTGGGCTCCAGGACCCCTGCTCGGGCCCTGGGCGTAGGGCTTTCCCTTCAAGGCACCCACATTTCCATCCAGGAGGAGGTTTATTCATCCCTGGTTTTTGAATCATCGTCTTCCTTGGTTGGGAAGTTCTTGGGCGGGTGCCCAGACATGGAGACTATCCACAGATGGGCGGCTACCAAATGGAAGGTCTCTGGGCATATTCAGCTGGTTGCCCTGTCCAAAGGCTTCTTCATTATTAAACTCAACAACAGCGAGGACGCTGAGAAGATCCTGTCGGGCGGGCCCTGGTTCCTGGGTCACAAAAGTCTTTTTCTCAGACGTTATGGTGCAGATTTTCACCCCAGCACCCAAAGCATCAACTTTGCCCCGATCTGGGTTCGCCTCCCGGACCTTCCCTTTCATCTGTGGCGTGAAGACGTCCTAAAGCTCATTGCTCAGTCGGTCGGAGACCTGGTGGCCTTTGATCCCGTGACCAAGGCTGGCTCCCGTATGGTGCATGCCAGGTTCTGTGCTAACGCCAATCTCGAATCTGAGCTCCCCTCCTCGGTTACCATCTCTTCTGGGTCCTTCTTCTGGCATCAAACCCTAATCTACAAAAATAAACCTACTTTCTGCACCTCTTGCAACACTCAGGGCCACCTCCCTCACCAATGCCCAACTTCCAAAAAGGTTGATGACCCTAATCCCAAACCCCCTCGCAGATCTGGTCGGGCCCCGTCCCGGGGTCCCCCTCGTCCCGACCCCAGTGCTTCCCTCAAGGAGGTCTCCCCGTCGGGCCCAAAGGCCCCCCTTGGCGGGCCCGGTTCTAAGGGCGACCTTTCCCAGATTCCTATTCCCAGCGACCCCTCCGGGGACCCGATCCCAGACCCCCCCCGCTTCCCGTTCTGGCTCCTTCCCCTCAAGCCCCGGCTGCCAACCCCATCCTGAGGCGCAGGCCCCCTTCCCCGTCGGCTCCCCCTCCAACCGGGACCCGCTCCTCCCCCCCTCACCCCCGCCTGGCCTCGGCCCCCCAGGCATCCTTCCCAGAGCCTACCCCCTTGGTGTGTGGATTTGAGCGATCTGATGGCGAGACCGAAGCCAGCTCTCCGTCCGAGCCCGACGAAGTCAGCCCCAAAATGACCCGAAGTAGGTCCTTTGCCATAGATTTTGGTAGCAAACTCAAACGAGGGTGGCCCACCCTATGTGAACAATGGTCAAGGATCACGGAGGATGACATAGCTAATGGCTCCCAGACTACGCTCTCCGACGTTGGCACGAGCTCTCACAAGGCGGACGACGCCCGATCCAAACCCCCTGCTCAGGCAGGAAAGGGGGGCAAGCGACCCCACAAGGGTGCCAAATGAAACTCATCTCCTGGAACATCAGGGGACTCAATGGGGTCCCCAAGAAAAGGATCCTCGGTCAACTCCGTAGGGACCACCGCCCGTCCTTCATCCTCCTTCAGGAGACCAAGATAGATGATGTCGCTGCCCGGAGGATAGCCCATGCTACCTGGAGCAACTGCGAGTTCCTCTCCACCCCCGCGACTGGCTCAGCCGGGGGCCTTATGTGCATGTGGGACCCCCGGTCTTATGAGGGAAGGCTCATTTCTTCGTCGCCCAGGATTATAAATATTTTGGTTCACTGTCTCAAATCAAAGCGATCGTGGATTCTGTCCAACGTCTATGCCCCCAACAGCCCCGTTGAGAAAGCAAGGCTTTGGCAGGAAATCAGCTCGATGAGAGAAGCTTTTGCTCCCCTGCCCTGGATCCTGTTCGGAGACTTCAACAGCCCCCTATTTTCCTCTGACAAATGCGGGGGCTCTGAGGTCAGGACCAAAAGCATGGATGACTTTGGGGCCTTTATCGCCCTCAACGAGCTCATGGACGTCAGCCTGAAGGGAGCCCGATTCACGTGGTCCAACAAAAGAGCGGGACCTAGCCACATTCAGGTTAGATTGGATAGAGTCTTCTTGTCCAAGGAAGCCCTCCCCATTTTTGCTGACGCCACCCTATTGGCCCTCCCCAAAATTGGGTCTGACCATAGCCCCCTCCTCCTCGAAACTGATCATCGCCCCCCCAAGGAGGCCCTTCTGGTTTGAGTCCATGTGGCTGCACCACCCCAACCTCCGGGCCCAGGTCGACTGCTGGTGGGCTCCCCCAGTCCCTGGTCGCCCCGCTGAGCAAGTCTTCCACAAGCTGAGATGCATCAAAGAGCACCTTAAGGCATGGAACAAGGAAGTGTTTGGTAACATCTTCGAAAGCAAGGAGGCTGTCCAAAAAAAACTCGAAGAGATTGAGTCCAGATTCCAAGCAGGCTCCCAAGAACCGGGGCTCAGGGAAGAGGAGCGCATTGCCCTCAGCGAGTACCACAATATCCTGGCCAGGGAAGAAACCTTTTGGAGGCAGAAGTCATGCGCTCTGTGGATCCAAGATGGTGATGCAAACACCAAGTTCTTTCATGCATCGACCCTCCAAAATAGGGGTTCCAACAGAATTGCCGAGCTGGTTGATAGCAATGGCAGAACCATCACTAAGGAGGAGGACATCCGTGCTGAGGCAGTCCACTTATTTCAAGAGCTCCTGGGCGATGGACCTCCTATGTCCTCAGAGGTGGTTGATTCCCTTCTGGATCACATCCCGTTGTCTGTCCCGACCATGGCAAATGCAAAGCTGGTGCAAGCCCTGTCTGACCCCGAAATCCAAGCCGCCACCTTTTCCATGAAGGCTGAGGCGGCCCCGGGCCTGGATGGGTTTCCTCCCTGCTTCTTCCAGTATTTTTGGGACATCATTGGACATGATGTGTGCGCTACCATCCGGGACCTGCAGTTTGCCAGATCCATCCCCAGAGGCATCAACACCACCTTCATAACCCTGATCCCGAAGACTCAGGCGGCCAGATCCCTGTCAGACTTCCGCCCCATCAGCTTGTGCAACGTCCTCTACAAAATCTTGACTAAAGCCATGACCACCCGCCTCAAGGACATCCTCCCCCTGATCATTGCCCCCTGTCAGGGAAGTTCAGTCAAAGGCAGGCTGATAACAGATGGGGTCATCATCATGCACGAGGCCATTCACTCAGCTGTCCTATCCAAAAAGGCCCATTTCTTGCTCAAGCTTGATATGAATAAGGCCTTTGATAGGGTCGATTGGAGCTTCCTGACCAAGGTCCTCCTCAAATTTGGGTTCCACCCTTCCTGGGTCCAACTCATCAACAAGTGCGTGTCCTCCCCCTGGTTCTCAATCCTCGTCAATGGATCCCCGGTCGGGTTCTTCCCCAGCTCCAGAGGCCTCCGACAAGGTGATCCCCTATCCTCGATTCTCTTCATTATCCTGGCTGAGGCCCTGGGGCGAACCATTTCGAACGCTGTGGCTCACGGTCTTATCTCGAGCATCAGGCCAGCGTAGGGCCTACCCCCCGTGTCCCACTAGCAGTTTGTGGACGACACCATCCTTGCCTCCTCGGCCTCGGTCCCTCAAGCTAAGGCCCTCAAGAACATCCTGACCCTGTACGAGGAGGCGGCTGGGCAGAAAATCAACCTTCGAAAAAGTAAGATTTTCTTCATCAACACCCCCTTGGCTAGGCAAATCAGAATCGGGCGGATCCTGGGATGCTCCCCCGGCTCCCTCCCCTCTTCCTACCTTGGGCTTCCTCTGTTCATAGGGGCGTCTTCCAAGATGTTGTGGAATGGGGTGATTGAGCGGATCCAAAGGAAACTTGCCCCCTGGAAAGGCCACCTCCTCTCGCAGGCCGACAGAGCCACCCTCTTGGCGTCAGTCCTTCAAAGCATACCGATATACTTCATGTCTGTCTTCAAAATTTTGGCCTCCATTGCTTCCCTCATCGAGAAAATTCAGAAATGCTTCCTCTGGTCAGGCTGCGAGGACAAGAAAAGGATTCCCCTGATCTCCTGGCCCCTGGTCTGCCGCCCCAAAGGAGAGGGAGGGATCGGGCTCAGACGGGTGGTCCCCATGAACAAGGCCCTTCTGTCCAAACATGCCTGGAAGGTTCACACCAATACCTCCGACGAATGGGTTTGCATTGTGCATAGGAAGTACTACCACAACCACCCCTTCCTCGGTGACACCCAGCCCCACGATGGATCTGCCTTCTAGAAGTCCCTGCTTTCCACCAGAGACATTGTTCAGCAAGGGACCAGATGGATTCTTGGGGACGGAGCCAAGATTGACTTCTGGGAGGACAGGTGGATTCTCGACGATGCCCTGAGCTCGGATAGGGAGCTCCTCCTCCTCAAACCTGGGCTTGCGGACTGAGGCCCCAGAGCGTCTGACTACATGACCCAGTTCCAGGGGTGGACCATCTGGAAACCCATCCTGAACCCCAGGTTCCCGCTTCAAGCTGCCAGGCTTCAGCGCATCCTCAGTGCGACTGTCATCCCATATTTCGGAGACAGTGATAGATGCGTGTGGCATGGCTCTCCCAGCGATGTTTTTTAGTCAAGTCAGCTTACCACATTCAGAGAACCCCAGGGGCGACCACCTTCCCGACCCAGCAGGTCTGGGCCAAGAATTTGATCCCCAAAATCAGCCATTTCGTTTGGGTGGCCGTTCAAAATAGAATCCTCACGATCGAGAATCTGATCAAGCGGGGTTTCCAGATCCCTAACAGATGCTTCCTCTGCCGTGCCGCTTGGGAATCAACCAATCACCTTTTCATAAACTGTTCTTTCTCCTCCGAAGTCCTGGGCCTCATCCTCTCCCATTTCTCCGTTCAGTGGGCGGCCCCCAATTCCATTTCTGATCTCCTATCACAGTGGCCCACCCCCTTTGCTCACCCCTTTCTTCGCTTCCTCTGGAAGGCCTGCCTTCCTCATATGCTCTAGAAAATTTGGCTCGAACGTAACAGGCGAGCCTTTTCCTCCTCGGCCCGCTCCCCCCAGTGGATAGCGACCAAGGCAGTCTCCTTTGCCATCGAGAATTCCCGCCTCATTCCCCTTTCTGAGGAGCCCCGATGATCGAGCGAAGCCTCCCTGCTCTCCTCCCTCGGCATTCAGCTTTCCCCCCTGCTCCCCCTCCCGCCCCCTCCCGACGCTCCCTAACCAGGTGGACTCCCCCCCCCGGTTGGCTTAAGCTCAATTTCGACGGCGCCTCCAAAGGCAACCCTGGGGCCTCTGGGGCGGGCAGGGTCATCAGAGACTGTAACGGGGAACTGATCACAGCCTTCGCGGTTCCGCTGGGCAGACAAACCAACAATTTTGCCGAAGCTGCCGGCCTGCTTAGTGGCCTCTCGGCCCTCAGGGGCTCCCCCTCAAATATCATCATCGAAGGCGATTCCCAAGTCGTAATCAAAGCCGCCAGCAGGCCTGATTCTTGCTCCTGGCGATTCCATAATTCCATCCGGGAGGCCCTCTTCATTCTTCAGGGCTTCCCCGATCACGCCTTTCAGCACGTGTTCAGAGAAGGTAACAGGGCTGCTGATTTCATGGCAAATCTAGCCATTACCGCTGAAGATTTCACCACCTGGTCCTCGCACTTCCCTGCAGGCCTAGTTCAAATCGTGATGCAGGATCATTCCGACCATGCTGTCAACACTGGAGTCTAGGCTTCCCCGTGCCAGGGTCCGAGCGGTTTGAGGACGTCTCAGGGCCCAGTTAGCAGGGCCCATCTGGCCTTTGGCGGCCTAAAGGTTTTCGGTTTTCATTTTTTGTTGCTCCTGGAGGTTGTCGCCCCTGTCTGACGCTGCTGTTTTTTTGAAGGCTTACGGATCTGTAAGGTTATTTTGTGCCATAACGTTTTCTGTAGTCATCAGGGCCCCCGGGTCTGGCCCGATTTTTTGTTTTCATTTTAATGCTTCGGCTATTACTGTAATTAAGGTTTTGGGACCCTTTTCAAAAAACCCGTTGTAAATAACTTGTTACCTATCAAAAAAAAATATTATTATAACAAATATTTTGTCACATAACTCCTTAAAATATATAAAAGAATTCTATGATAAGGGATTAAGAAGGAGAATGATGGAACAGGAGAAAAGAGTGTGAAGAGATAAAGTGAGATTTTTCTGGGTTTTGTGAAAAGAGACTATACAAAACAATATTGTTGGTTGTTGGAGCATGTGAGAATCTTCCATTGATGCTTGTGGAAGTATTATTGTTCCTGAGAGCAATATTTGAAAGAGCCTTTGAAGGAGGCCCAAGTTGTACATCATTTCTTCACTGCTGAATAGAAGGGAGTTTTTGGTGCTGGAGTTTTCACCCACATTGGGTTTCTCCAGGGTAAATATTTTATCTTCCTCTTTTGGTGATGTTTTCCTTGTTCACATTTATACTCATAATTGGCACTATTCTATGTTGCTTAAAATATCATCTTCCACATTTCAAGTTCTTTCAATTTGAAAATACAAGCATTGTGAAATTGTAAATCCGTATGTGATGAGATTGGGAATGACATAGGTAACCTATCTTTACGGATTATTTACACATTTCACAATAATTTGAGACAACCTCATTTGCTAGCACTACATAAGATGATGGAAAATTGTAATGCGAAAAAAATTTACAATGTTGTTGTAACAAGTTTAAAGGATATTGTCGAAGTGGATGAAAAAGAAATTTCCACAGAGTTAATTTGTGTTGGAAGATGATGGTGCAACTACAATGCAAGGAAAAAGGAATGGTCTTTGTATTATACTTCAGACATCAATTACCTCATATTTGATTCACATTCATTGCATGGCTCATCGAATGAATCTTGCATACAAAATTGTAAGCACATTTAAAAATGTAGCCAGAGTGGAAGATCTCATCTGTGAAATACACTCTTACTTTTCATGTAGTCCAAAAAGGTTTGCATAGTTTCAACATCTTTCTTTAGGTGTAACTGGAGGCAAAAAATTGTTAAAAGATGTGGACACCAGGTGTATTTCACTGTTTCTTCCTGCAAAAAGGGTTTTTTCAGAATATCAATCCTTAGTGGGGTTTATGTATGCACATCGTAGGGATGTTGACAAGGCAAAATATTTGCTATTTCGTATGACTGACTTGGAAACTCTTCTCACATTATGTGGTATTCTTCCATTGTTGCAAGAAATGAATTCTTTGATTAAACTCACACAGGAAAGAGCAATTTATATTGTCGATTTCATCAGGATGAGAAAACAAATATGTATGCTTATTGATAAGGTTTACTTATTCGGAGAAAATTTTAAGGATCCTTTGTTTGATAGTTGGAATACGTTAGTTCAAGTCAATGATCCTAACAACTTTTTAAAGTTCAACATCAATGATAATATTTGTATTGTTATCCATGGAAAGATGATTCCTTTATATCGTTATGAAAAGCGGTTAGATACACTTACAGATGATGTTGAACAAGTGCCCATAACACATTATAGATTCGATGAGGTTTTGGATAGTACTAAGAATAAATTGAAAAGAATTGCAAAAACATTAACAAGTGAAATAAGAGATCATTTTCACAGAGAAGAGGTGCTTGAGGCCATGGTTGTTGTTAATCCCATGTTCTGGAATCCTTGTCTTGACCACAGTAGTAAAAGTGAGTTGTTTGTAAAATATATGGGCACTCTTATGACACATTTCTCTAAATGTGTGGAAGTAAATGACATTCAAATTAATGGTATTCTAAACAAAGAACTTCTAAGACAACAATCAACCAATTTTGGAATAACAATGGTTAATCAAATTGCACATTTCAAAAATCCACATGAGACTGGTTCCATCACGTATTTGTGGCAAAAATTGTATCCAAGTAGTGTCTTACAAGAAACTATGAGTGAATACTTTATTTTATATGAATTATGTCAGACAATGATTTTGGGATCTATTGAAGACGAAAGGGTTTTCAGTGCACTATCTTTTGTTAAATCTAAATTTCGTAATAAGTTTGGACAAAAATTTGGAAAATTGTTTGAGAATGTATGTGTCATCGTACGAGTTGGATAAGTTTCCCTATGACAGAGCTTTGACATATTGGAAGTCCCTAGCGGATAAAAGAGGTCTCACTAATATTGTTGATAATGAGGATAATGAGTCAGCTTGCAGTGATGAGATTATGGAAACGCAGAATTCACAAAGGATTCCTGGTTCTTTTGGAGAAGTCGACAAGACATTGTTTCAGCTTCCAACAATGTAAAATTTCAATGAGTTAAACAAATTCATATTATCAATGATTTTTCGGATTTGATATCATTTGTAAAATTTCAATGATTTAAAAAATTTCATATAATCAATGATTTTCCATATTTGATATCATTTGTAAAATTACAATGATTTAAAAAATTCTATAATCAATGATTTCTCGTATTTGCTTTTTAATGTTATTGACTGTCTATGTTGGAAAAATTTTATGATTTATGCTTTAGCTTTGAGTAAACTAGAAATTTTAAAACCATGCATGCATACATAATTAGTAAATATTTCTTTTACAAAGTGTTGTATGTAGTCTAGAATAGTAGAAAGCACAATGCAAATAGCATAAATCTCAAGTTATGAAAACAACAATACAATATAAATGGAAATAGCATGAAATCCAAGTTATGGAAATAGCACAAGATAACTCTCATTATTATATCATAGCTTTGTTATTGAATTAATTGTCTATGTTGACAAATTATTATGATTTATGCTTTGACTTTGAATAAATTGAAAATTTTCAAACCATGCATGTATGTATGTATCATTAGTAAATATTTATTTTAAAAGGTGTTGTATGTACTCTAGAAGGCAAAATGCAAATAGCATATTACTCTAGATATGGAAATATAAAAACAATATAGCATAATACACAAGACAATACTCATTTTTATATCATAACAAGATTGACTTTGAATAAAATGAAAATTTAAACCCATGCATAGATATATCCTTCGTAAACTCAAGCATTAATTGAAACAACATAATACTCAAGTGATGAAAATAACACACAAATATAAATGTAAATAGTATAATACTCAAGTAATAACAACAAATGTCTTGTTTTCAAATGAAAACATATCATAAAATTATCTTTTTGATAAAATCAAATTTTTAAAAGCAATAACATAACCAAGTTGTCTTTTGGCTTTTCATTCCTTAGATGGGGGGCTAGAGGTAGTTTCAACTTCTTTTTCCTTTTTCGTTGCTTCCACATTCTGCAGTTCAAGGGGTCCTCCCTCGGGCTGGTTATCAGTCCTCTCCATTGCTCTAGAACTGACAAGGATGTTCTCTACACTTTTCAAGCCTTCGAGTAGGGTGTTTTCCTCTTTCCCAACATCTTTGGATATTGGTGCAAGAACTTATTTACCCTTCTCCTTAAGCAGAACATCAAGATCCAATCCGTTTTGGATAATGATCTTCCTAAAAGCGTTGTTTTGTTGAACTGCTTCCTGAGCTCTTTTTTTATTGTCATAGAAGCCATTAAGAAATCCTTTGCCATCTAGAGATAGTCTTGCAGGTTTTGAACCTGCTTCCTCAAATTATCAAACTTTACCTACAAAAGGAAAAATAAGTAGTCAACAGACATTTACATTTTAAAAAAAGAACAAAAAAATTTAGAACACATTAGTCTAACCTCGACAACATTCTTTGCAACTACAACAACAACAACCATTTTCTTATCACATGCCCATTCATTAAAATAATCTTGGGCTTCAACATTTAAGTTCTCCAATCTGTTCAACATAATGCTTAAAATTTCATCATTGTAAGATGTTGTAACCTTCACCATGCTAGATTTAGCTTGATGTAGTAGAGCATCAAGCTTTTCCAGTTCATTTTCAACTAAAGAAAAAAAGTTCTCTTTTTGAAATTTTTTGAATCGGGCATTTATTTCCTTTATCAAAACTTTGGCCCGATACTCCCATTGTTTCATTTCTTTTACATCTGGAATTAGAGAATATTTAATGGTTGCTTGAACATTGTCAGAAACTAATTCATTTTTAGAAAATATTACTTTTTCATCCTCTGGTAGAGGATGAGCCTGAGGGGTGCTAGTTTCCTTAGGAGGAGATGGACTTGAACATTCTGCTCCTACTTCATTTTGAGGATCTCGAAGCAGATCTGTTACTTGAAAAATAGTGGGTATGTTGCCTTGTAAAAAGAAATCCTGATCAAGTGGAGGATTATCTAACCCAACACCAGAAGCTTCCTATACACCTGTAAAATTACCAAAAGATATATTTTTGAATCCTAAAAATTGCTTGGATGTTGTTCCCTATGGCCTAGATGGAAGAAAATGTTTTCCACCTTGGAAGCATTGTTGACCTCGCATTTGAGGTTGGCATGGTGGAGGAGGGGGCGACATCGACTGTTGTTTTCCATGACGAAATTGTTGTAGAGGACCTTAAAAAATCAAAATAAAAATTGGTTACAAAATTTGTGAAGGTAGATTGTAAAAATTGGTTTATAACACTTATCGACCGAAGAAGAGACCTCTTGCACAGCCACAACTGCAAATGGAATGTGGGTGCGTTGTACATCTGAAAACACATTATAAAAATTAATAAAAAACATAGTAAAATTTGGTAACAAATTTTGTGAAGGCAGACTGTAAAACTTACTTGCCGAAGATGAGACCTCTTGCGCAACTACGCCCGTTGGTAGTGGACATGCAGGTGGAGGTTGTCGAGGATTAGGAGAATTAGATCTTATGTGTTTCCTTGTTATTTTTCTTAGTGGTGGCATTGTTTCCTCCATAGGTGTTTTAGAGTCTCCTGATTCCTCTGGATTATAACCTCTGAAAGCAGCATCCCGCTTTGAAGAGGAAGAGGATGCCCTTTTCTGTATTTTGTATAAATTGTTAAAATTATAAAAATGACAAACATATTGAATATAAAAAATTATTAGTTTCATATTAACTAAAAATTACCTGCACCTATTGTTCTGTCATGGCTATAGTGGCTAGGTCTAGGTGCCAAGAAGTCGGTACTACAGTGTTCTACAAATTATAATAAGATTCATAAAAAAAACCAAGAATGTAGTTGCATGTGCTTATTTTTGGAGAAGGAGAAGCATGGGTTTTCACATTTTGGATATCCATTCTGATCCGATGTGAGACATAGGTGGACCAATCAAATTGTTGGTGTGCAATACAACGAACCAAATATGCCAATGCCCACATCAGAATTTTTGTCAGTCTTCCTTGCAGAACGAGTCTGGCTAGGAAGAATTCGCAACATGCTTGAAGAAAATTGTTCTAAATACCTGGTACAATCAAACCCCTTCTAGACTTGGTAGCGATAACTGCAAAAAAAACAAATCAGTAATTGTAAACCCTAGAATTTAAATTCAATTAAATATAAAAATATGTAGTTATACCTTGAAAATATTTTGATTGGACATTGAAGGTGGTCTCCAGGTAGAGTTTATCATCATCAGTTAAAGTGAATTTTGATGTGATAGGATCACAATCGGTGTGAGGTAATCCTGTCAATCTAGAGACGTCTGAGGTTGTGAAAGAAAATCCAACATTTTTATTGTCAATGACAACATTTACCATGGTCGAATCAATGTTGTAACCTATAATTATCCTCTCCAATAGTTTAATATCTATGTCGAACTACGACATCAAAACTAGACCTCGAAGACCAGAGTCTTGGACCCATGACATGTCGTAACCCGATGTTGATAAAATTTTGAAAATTAGGGGAAAACAAGGTTTTTGAAATTAATTTTCAATATTGCAGGGGTGATAGGGGATGCCATTGGGTTATTTCATTGGGTACGAGGGACTATGGATCAGGAGGTAGGGTGGAAGGTATTGGAAAATTGATGGAAAGCATCAGAAAAGGGTTAAAACGGAAGGAAAAGGGTTAAAACTGCATTAGAAAAGGTGAAAAAATGACTGTTTATGCCTTTATATAGACTTTTTGAATGAAACCATTGAATAAATAATCGACACGTGGTATCTGCATGCAATCATTTAATGCATGGTTGACACATGGTACAGATGCAACACATCGTCAATGCAACTAATCGGTTGTGATGCAATTGATCGGCTGTGCTGCAACCGATCGACTTTGTTGCAACCGATCGACTTTGTTGCATCCGATCGATACTGGTGCAATCAATCGGTCTGGCTGTATCCGATCGACACTGGTGCAATCGATCAGCATTACTGTATCGATTGGTATTCCTGCAATCGATCGACATTACTATATCAATCGGCATTAATGTGACGCATCAGCATTGCTGCATTCGATCAGCATAGCTGCAACCGATCGACTTTGTTGCAATCGATCGATATTGATGTAAACGATTGGCATTGTTGCAAACGATCGATATTGATGCATTCGATCGGTATTACTACAATCGATCGGTATTGTTGCAATCGATCGGTATTACTACAACACATCGGTATATGTACAACCGATCGCCATTTTTCAATCGGTATATCTGCAACCGATCGGTATTTTTTGACCATCATGTCTACAATAGATCGGTATTTTTTGACCATCATGTCTGCAGTTGATCGTCTCAAACCGATCGACCTAGTCTGATCGACATAGATTTTCCTGTCGGTATAAAGCCTTTGATTTTTTTGTACAAGTGTAGAATTTAGAAACCGATAAGCATAGCTCCCAACACAAAAAAAATCACCATAGTTTGAAAATTTTTGGTGAAAATGAATGCAATTCGTCATTTCTCCTTGGACATGATTCACCAAGATTTTGAGACCGATTTGTCAGGATTTTATAGATATATTTCGGGACCGACCCCTTATGCATAACCCTGCCATAAACCTTGTCATAGATCCCCCCTTCCCCTCACCAATCCCATATTTCTTATCTTATATATGCTTATGACATAATTTACATCAAACCTTTGTTACATATCCTCTAAACATCCAATTCAAGTTTTCATTTTTATTACTTATATATCTCTAATTATAAAAGATACAAGCCTCATTAATAAGATCACATATAGCTAGATTCATTAGAAGAACATAGAATCTTCTTTGTTGATTAACCCAATAAATTAAACATATTTAACTAAATAAGAGTCAATTTACACATCAACTATAATTAAATCATATAGTAGTTATATCATAAAAATAAGGGTATCTATAAACATAAAATTATTTTATTTAAGGGCCTTTGCTTTTACTTGAATAAAGACTATAGATTAATCACTTATGCTTTTTTTTCTTTTTCTTTTTTTATTTTTTCTTTCTCTTTTTGAATTTTATGACTTTTTTAAATAGATTTATGTTTTCAATCCATAAAACTTAGAGTCAATTACTTGTTATAGTATTTATATACAGGTATCAATGTCTTTGTTTTGACACATTCATTATAGATAATCCACAAACCAATCAATCTTGAATTTTATGCAACATCATACTTGTTATCCATGCCTCATTGTATTAAAATTTTATCCTTTATTATTTATATTTTAGAAAAGAATCAATTATTTATTTATTTTTAAAAAGATATTATGTGCACACAACACATGAGATTATAAAAGAAACTTTCAAGTATTGAGGGAACTCAAAATCCTAACCTCTTTACAAAGCCTTTACACACCACCCCTTAAGACCTTATTGAAAGATACTCTCAAGTACCTAGGGAACTCAAACTCTTAACCTTTGTACAAAGCTTCCACTCACCATTTTACAAGACCTCGTGAAAAGATACTTTCAAGTATTGAAGGGACTCAAACTCTTAACCTTTTTAGAAAGTCTCTACTCACCATTCCACAAGACCTATGGTAAGATGTTTTCTTTGATGAAGAAGCAAAGCATATTTTTTTAAGAAGTACAAAAATATTTATTATTTACTAGTCATTTTTCTTCCTTGTAATGCACAGTTGTATCTTAAAAACACAATAAAATATTATTGTCTTTCATGTACCTTTGTTTTCCAAAAATTCTTACATAATATTTAATTATTTTTTATTATTATATCTTACAACTATTTGACTACTTATATCTTTTTCCTCTCAAATAAATATATTTTTTTTTCATTGATCTTCAAAAACTTGAAATAGAATCAAACGGCCTGAGTTTAAGTGAAACTAAGGTTTATGTTTTTTCATATCACAATGTTAATTATATTAAATACATGGTAGTAGTTCCAAGGGAACAGTGCAACGTTTCGGGTTTTGGTTCTTTTTCGGGAGATTCCAGATTCATACTGCAGTGTAGACGAGTGTGCGAGGAGGTGGGTGTACATTACAGTTGAGGATAACCAATCCTCATTTATTAAATAAACAATATCTATCTCATATGTTGTATGATCTTTCCTACATTAAAAAATTACATGCTAGCATAATTTTAATGTAATATGAAGTCTAAATCAACCTAGATAACCTATTTATTTAAAAGCGCCTACATTTATGCTAAATTAAAATAAAACTAAACAAAAAATAAATAAATATTGCATTTATTATGGTTACATACCTCCTATCCCTATTAAATGACTTTGGCTTCATTGATTAAACTATATCAAATCTTAAAATAATAAAGTTGGTGAGTTCTTAAGGGTTAGGTGGATTGATAAGATATTAAGCACTTATCAAGAGGAGACCTAAGTTCAAACCTTGCAGGCATACCTAATCTGAGCAAAAGTAGTAGTCTGACTTGAGTTCGCTGAGTGCATGCCAGCTTGACTATGACATTAACCTTGAGATACCAGGATCTCCCTCCCTCACTCTGAACGTAGTAGTCTGACTTGAGTTCGCTTAGTGCATGTCAGCTTGACTATGGCACTAACCCTGAGACACCAGGATCTCCCTCACTTTGAAATGTGTTTATCGAGGAAAGGTGGGGGTTATAGAGGTAGAGCCACCGAGGGTATGACATTGGCTTCATTGATTAAATTATGATCAAATCTTACCAAATTATACGTACATAATAACGAAGTTGGTGAGTCCCCAAGGTTTAGGTGGATTGGTAAGACATTGGGCACTTACCAAGAGGAGACCTAGGTTCAAACCTTGGGGGCATACCCAACCTGAGAAAAACTAGTAGTCTGACTTGAGTCTGTTGAGTACAGAGGAGAGGCAAGGGTTATAGAAGCAGAGCCACCAGGGTCTCCCTCAGTCCGGGCTTGTTTACCAAGGAGAGGCAGAGACCTATGTTCAACCCTTGAGGGCATACCCAATTTGAGCAAAAGTAGTAGTCTGACTTGAGTCTGCTGAGTGCATTCCAGCTTGAGGACGATGATACCAACCTGGAGCCATGGGGATCTCCTTCACTTCGAACTGTGTTTACCAAGGAGAGGCAAGGTTGTAGAGGCAAAGCCACCGAGTCTCGGACGACGAAACGACGGTACCAACCCTGAGCCACGGGATATCCCTCACTCCAAATTGTGTTTACGAAGGAGAGGCAGGGTTATAGAGGCAAAGCCACTGAGGGTCTCCTTCACTCTAGGTCTCCTTTACTAAGGAGAGGCAAGGGTTATAGAAGCAGTTTCAATGATTTGACCTGTGTTTGAAAGCAGAAATCTCGGGAAGGATTATTATTCCCTACATCAAATTATCAAAGATGAAAATATGTTACCGATTTCCCTAATATTAAAAAAAATAACCAAATTAGTAAAACTATTTCAATCCCTTATAAAATACCTTACATTTTCTTAGCAGTTCTCATATCAACAGGCATGTAAATATCTACAATACCAATACCATTTCAACCCAGATAACCAATTTATTTAAAAATATCTACATTTATGCTAAGTTAAAAGATAGCAGGAAACAAAAAAACTTACACTTATTATGGTAACATACCTTTTATTCTTATTAAATGACATCAGTTTTAAATAATTAAATTATATTTAAAAATTACTATACTTTTATTCTTATTAAATGACATCAATTTTAAATAATTAAATTATATTCAAAAATTATATATATAATAATTAAATTGGTGAAATCAGTTTTTCCCAATATAAAGTACTTCGTATCTCTTCAAATATAAATAAGCACATAAATAGTACCATTTCTATCTCAAAAGTAAGTGCTCAAAATTTTTTAATTTGAATTTGCCAAAATATTGTATGCTTACCATTTAGGAAAAAATATATAGATCTTCTCTTTACATCAATCTATGGTTGCAATTCAATCAAATTATTTTTATTTATTAGTTATATAAAGCAATGTTTACTATTATTATTATATTCTATAATAAACTAGTTGTGATACTATGATTTTGTCATTATAGCCTCCAGTTGCGATACTATGATTTTTGTCATTATAACCTTCACCATTCATATAGGAGGTGGACCACTAACCTTTCATATTGGCAAACACTTCATTTAATTTAATCTTTCAAATGTAATTCAATCAAATTATCTTTTTTAAAGATTATGCTATATTCATCTTTTCCTCTAAGATCTAAGTTTGCAGATTTTTGACTGTGAACCCGGGGAGAAAATTTTACCAGGATCTCTGGCGTTTTGGCGGGAATCCCTCTGCACTGTCGACGGCCGTGGCTCTAGGGTTTCAGTTCGGAAACCTCCTTCAGCGTGTTTGGGGTCTGTTGCAGGCCTCTGGACAAGGATCTTTCGGTTTCCCAGGAGGGCCCAATGGGGTCTCTTCCTGGTTCTCGCGAAGGAAAGAATACCTCTTATGCGGAGATTCTTCGAGAGACTCCCGCGTCTTCCTCTCGCCGAAGCTCAACGCAAGGGCCTTCCATCTCGCTAGCCAAGAATGCGGGCAAGGGCTCTCCCGGGCACGGAATTAATGGTTGTCTCCCGCAATCTACATCAAGACCGAAAATTGTCATCGAATCCGTAGCCGGTTGAAGACACGATAAACTACCGGACCACGCATGATCCGATTTGCAAGTTCATGGGCATTCGACCCACCCCCGCACTTTTTGCATTCCCCGGGTGAGACAAAACTGGGAGCCAATCGGTGAGTACTCCTTATGGCCCATTAGCAATGGGTATTTCATTATTAGTTTTTCTTCCCTAATGGATAGAAACAGAGCATTTGAATCAGAGAAGAGGAGCCATGGCCCTGCAGGGTTATTTGTCCAGCCATGGAGAGCGGGTTTTGACCCTCGCATTGAACCCACGGCTGTCCCAGTTTGGATCCGCTCGTACGCGCTCCCGATGGAGTTTTGGGGTGAGCGGATTCTTGAATTGATAGGCAACTCTCTAGGTAGATTTTTGGGAGTTTCTAAGGATACCATCGAAGGAAATACTGCCGTTTATGCAAGAATTTGTGTAGAATTGGATATTAGTCAATCGCTACCAGCTGAGATGGAATTGGAGCTAGCAAGACATTCTTGGGTACAACAGCTAGACTATGAAGCCCTACCTTTCCGTTGTAGAGTCTGTCATTTGCATGGCCATTTGGCAAGGTTCTGTCCAAATATCTTGAGCACCAATGCGGATGCTACACAGGGAATGTCAAATCGCTCCCGAGGAGGTAAGTCCACTTCGGCCAAGGAACCATCCGTCATTCCCACCGGGTCTGAGGGCCAGAATGATGGCTTTGAACAGCAGAAGAGGAGAAGAAACAAAAAGAGAAATGGTAAGGAGCAAGCTCTCCCCAAGCCAACAAATCGGTATGAAATCTTCAAATCTCTTGTGGATCAAGAAGACCAACCTATGGAAGGAGCAGATGGGATCCTTGAGGACAATATTATCCCTACTCATGCTCCTCCTTCCTCAACCCCTGTCCTTGAACAGGCTTTTGATTCCTCTGAGACTTTGCACCATGAAAACCTTGGGACTCGATTATCCACGCCCCAGCCCAGCTCGTTATCAAAGATGTTTCTATGGGAATTGCAGAAAAGCTCATAGAAAGACCAGCTCTTGGAATTTCACAGTGGAGAAGAGATCGAAAAATAGTAATTCCCAAGGGGTGGGCAGGAAATCCAATAAGGATCTAATCGCAGAGGCAAGGGGATAAGCTAATCAATGGAGGACTCGGCAAGAACAATTGATTCGTATTGCTCCCAAGGTTTCCAATGATTATACAATCTTGGAATGTGAGGGGTTTAAACAAAGAGAACCCATCAATCTGCTGTTCAAAGACTTTTAGAAAGAAGTAAAACAGACTTTCTCGCTCATTCAGAAACAAAAATGTCATTAGACCTCATGAGTAAAACTGTCGGCCGAACTGGAGGGGTGTCGGCCATATGGCAGTTGGTCGCTCTTGGTGCCTCTGGAGGGATTGCTACTCTTTGGAATCCTTTGGCATGGATAGCAGAGATCATATAGCCCTGGAGAGGGGTCCTAACATCTCTTTTCAAGAATATAGTTACAAATCGAACAAGTCTTAATTACAAATTTTTATGGGGTACGTAATACCGAAGGTCGACGGTCTCAATGGAAAGTCTGTTCAAAACATGAGGTCCTCCCGGAAGATCTTGATTGGATTTTAGCCGGGGATTTCAATGCTAAATTATCCGCTAGAGATCGAGAAGGTGGCATCCCCGTTCCGGATACAGGGGATAGGTCGTTTATTGCCCACGTTCGTGCCTTTAACCTTGTTGATATCAAAGGCCCTGGTACAAACTTTACTTGGACTAATAAGAGAAGAGATCCATACAATAGGAGGGTTAAGCTTGACAGGTTTTTGGTCTCGGAGGAAGCTTATGTTAGATGGAATATCAAATTCCGCATCTTGGAGGGCCCAGCTTTCGATCACTCTCCCATTTTGGTCGGAGGGAGGGACTATGTCGTGAAAGTATTACAAACCTTTTAAATTTGAAAATTTTTGGTTGCAAAAAGAGGACCTACGTAAGGAAAATTCCACAAGTGGTGGAAAGAAGGCCGTCCCCCTTTTGGAAAAGCTATGTTCAAAATTCACAAACAGCTTCTCTATGTTAAGAGTAAACTGAAACAGTGGAAGCAAACTAATAAATCTGATTTCCAGCTCCAACGGGCCCCCTTGTTGGATAGATGGAATGAGGTGCAAAAACAATTCAGAGAAGGTATTATTTCTGAGCATCTTAAATTTGAGGATGACGCCTTACGCAAAGCAGTTGAGGACATTGATAATCAAGAAGAGATCTACTGGAGACAGAGAGCCATAAATACTTGGCTATTAGAAGGAGACAGAAATACTAAATTTTTTCATCGTTCTGCCTGTGCTAGAAGGCAATTGAATAACATGGAGTTCCTCCAAGATGAGTTTGGAAATTCTTTTGACACTCTTCCTGACATGCACTCCATTTCTATGGAGTACTTCTCAAACCTCTTCAAGGAAAGTCTGCAGCATGATGTGGAAGCTCAAAATGAAGTCATTGACGGAATTCCCTCTATTATTTCTCATGAAGAGAATCAGTCCCTTCTTAAGCCCATAGATCGTGATGAACTCAAGAAGGTGGTCTTTGGGATGTGCACAGGAAAGTCGCCTGGCCCGGACGGTTTCCCTATTGAGTTCTTTCAGGCCTTCTGGGACATCCCGGAGGAGGACGTGTTGGTCGTCATTGAGGAATCCCGAATTAACAAAAGAATGCTCAAGGCTCTAAATCATACCTTTATCTCTTTAATTCCGAAAGGAGAGGGGGGGCTCTCATTTCTGATTTCAGACCTATTGCTCTATGTAATGTGATCTACAAAATTATTTCTAAACTTATGGCTGAAAGACTAAAACCCCTCCTTCAAAATTTAATTTCCCCTGAGCAAGGGGGTTTTGTTGAAGGAAGACAGATCTTGGATGGAGTGATCTTGGCTCAGGAGGCTATCCATTCTATGCATAATTCAGGTAACAAAGGAATGTTCATCAAATTGGATATGTCTAAGGCTTATGACAGAGTAGAGTGGGGTTTCTTGGTCAAGATGTTGGCAGCCTTTGGTTTTTCTCAGATCGGATTGCCCGGGTCATGAGCCGTATCTCTACGCCTTCATACTGCTTTTTAATTAAGGGGCTTCCCTCGCCACCTTTTGGAGCCTCTCCGGGTCTCCGTCAAGGAGATCCCCGCTCTCCTTATCTCTTTCTTATCTTGGTCGAAGGTCTTGGCGGACTCTTCCCGAGAAGAAGACGTCAAGGACAGACTACAGGAATTAAAATCGGAGCCGAAGTTTTGACTCATTTACGCTTGTGGATGATACGGGCTTGGTGGGAGTTGCCGACCTCGTAGAAGCAAGAGGAATCAAAGATACTCTTAACGTCTACCTTCGGGCTTCTAATCAAGCCATCAATGATTCAAAATCAAAAGTGGTCTTCTTCAACCTTGATCAAAGGTCGCAAGAGAGAGTTATGGAGATTCTGGGCTTCACTCGGACCTCCCTTCCTGTTGTTTATTTGGGGGTTCCTCTGCACTTTAAAAAACTGACAACTGATTTCTGGAAGGACCTCGCTAGATGGCATCAAAGAGAGAATGAATCATTGGTCTCATAGATGGTTAAGCTATGGGGGCCGATTAACTTTTTTGAAGTCTGTTATTCAGGCTATGCCTATTTACAAATTTTCAATTCTGGCCGCCCCTCCCTCAATCTGGAAAGAGTTGGACAAAGCGGCTAGAAGTTTTCTTTGGGAAGGTGCCAATGGAGAGAGGAAATGGGCCTTGGTTGGTTGGGATAAGGTCACCCAGCCCAAGGAAAAAGGTGGGTTGGGCTTGAGAAGCTCCAAGTTTAACAATCGGGCCCCGGCCGGGAAATTGTACTCGGAGGTGGATTTCTCACCTTCGTCTCTCTGCAGCAGTAATCCTTTCTAGTAAATACTTGGGTACTGCTCCTCCCAATGACTTGGGCCGCTATCCTCTGGAAGGTAATGGTTCTCTTGTGTGGCAGGCGCTCAAGCTTGGTTCTTGCATTATCAAAGATCAATTGTTCTGGAAAGTTGGGAGAGGGGAGAAGGTCCGGTTCTGGACTGACTCTTGGGATCAGCATCCTCCTATTCTTGCAGTGTTTCCCGATCTGCTTCCGCTAAAAATAGCTCTTGAAGACAAAGGCTGGATTCATATTCAGACCTACTTCACTACCAGCCCTCTGGGGGAATATAAGGTTAAAAAATTTAAGCGGCTGGGTGAATGGCCTATTCCAATCCCCCCGGAGCAGGCCCCAACTCTGGAAAAACTTTGGCTGAAAGGTTTCTATCCTGGGAGTGATGAGGAGGATGAGCTTGCTTGGGGCTTTGGGAACCTTGGGGTTTATTCTGTGAAGGAGGGCTATGCTTCGATCCTACCTGAGCCCCCCCCACACTCTTTTCCTGTTCATGAATGGAGGAAGATTTGGCATCCCAAGGGCTGGCCGAAAGTGAACTTCTTTGCTTGGCAACTGATGCATAATGGTATTTTGACCTTTGACAACCTTAGAATTAGAGGCATCATTGGTCCTTCCCAGTGCGTTTTATGTTATAGGAATGAGGAAACTGTGAACCATCTTCTCGTTTGATTGCTCTTTCACACAAGCAGATTTGGCAACGTTGGTTCTCCCACTTTAAACTTCGTGTGCTTGGAGATCTCGTCCCGACCAATTTATGGGAAAGCCGGAAGAGAGGTAGATTTATTTCTAAAGCTCTTCGTACGGGCTGGGAGATCGGTTTCCTTTTTATTTGGTGGCAGGTTTGGTTGGAAAGAAATGCTCGTATTTTTCGTGAAACCTTCTCTTCGGTGGAGGGGATTTGGCATATCATTTGGAGCAAAGTTGTGGAAACCGTTGCCATCTATGCTGAGAAGGAAAACCAGCTTGCTTCTAGGCCTTTGAGTGGGAGAGATGCTGATCTGGAGAGACAGTAAGAAGTTGTTGGAAACCTCCCCTGTAAGGTCGGGTCAAAATCAATACCGATGGAGCCGCTAAAGGTAATCCGGGCAATGTCGGGCAAGTGGTGTTATTTGCCGTGATCATGCTGGGACTGTGCTATATTGGGAATTGCAAGGTCTGGGATATGCCACAAACAATGAAGCTGAGGCCTTTGCTATTAAATCTGCTTCCATCTGGGCCGTCAAGCATGGCCATAGAAAGATAATCATTGAGTCTGATTCTCAAATCTTGGTTGGTGCTCTTGATTGCATGCGGAACTTTGCCTTAAAAGCTTGGAGGCTCCGGATTTTGGTTGCCCAAATTTTAGAGCTTTGGAAAGAAATTGAGGATGTGATTCCTGTTTATGCTAGTAGATCTCTTAATAAAGCGGCCGATTTCCTTGCTAAGTTGGGTGCTGAGAGAGAGGTTGGGATTCATCTCGCATAGCAATTTGCCTCGTGGAGAATGTCGAGATCGTACAAGGCCTTGATCAATTCCTTGAAATAATGTGCAAAGTTTTTTTTGCTAAGGGTCCTTTCTGTCGCGATTTCGCGACTTGTTGCCCTGTCGCGGCTGTTGGCTGGTTACTGTCGCGATATCGCGACAGGTTGAGTCTTTGTAGTCTCCGACTGGTTTCTGTCGCGATATCGCGACATGTCGCGTTATCGCGGGTCGCGATTCCGCGACATGTTGCGCTATCGCGACATGTCGCGCTATCGCGGGTCGCGATCCCGCGACATGTTGCGCTATCGCGACATGTCGCGTTATCGCGTGACGCGATCCCGCGTCTTGTCGCGATATCGCGACATGTCGCGTTTTCGCGCCTCGCGATTCCTCGACATGTTGCGATATCGCGACAGGTCCCGCCTTCCTGGCGTCTGGGTGGTTAACTGTCGCGTTTTCGCGACCTGTTGTGATGCTGCTTCTTTGAGCTGGTTTTTGTCGCGATTTCGCGACAGGTTGTGCCCTCCTGGTCTCTGGCGTTTTTCTTGCGCGATTTCGCGGCATGTTTGGCTCCTTTGCGACTGGGTGGTTTTCCGTCGCGATTTCGCGACCTTATTGAGGCTTGTTAGTTGCTTTCTTTTTCTGTCGCGATGTCGCGACGCTTTCTGCGGGAGGCTGTCGAGGGCCTTTCCTGTCGCGATTTCGCGACATGTCGCGTTATCGCGCCTGTTGGTGCCTTAGTGGCCGTGTTGGGTTTTCCTGTCGCGATTTCGCGACATGTCGCGGTTTCGCGACCTGTTGTCGTTTCGTGCCTTCCGTTCTCTGTGCCTTGCGGTTCTTAGCCTTGCCTTGGTGCGCCTTCCTTGTTGTTTTGCTTGTGGCTCTGGCTCGGGATGTGTTCTCTCCCGCTTGTATCTGGTTCTTGTTTTAATACAAGTTTTTCATTTTTTCAAAAAAAAAAAAAAAAAAATTATGCTATATTTATCAAATAACAGGAATTCAACTGATTAATTTTTTTAACTTTCATTAAAAAAAATATATATGATAATTGTTATCATTATAACCTCACCACAAATACAATAACAAGGTGGACCACCAGCCCTTAGTATTAACAAATACGTAGGCTGCTTTCAATTAGTCTACCCTTTCAGGCATAATTCAACCAAATTATTATTTTTAAAGATTTTACTTTGTTTATAGGAGCTCAAATGATTGAATTTCTTGATTTTCATTTAAAAATAACTTTAATTTTTATAGAAAAAACTCACATTTAAAAAAAAAATGCTTAGGGTTCAGGGTTGGACATCCCCATCCCACCATGACCCTTCATAAGAGCACCACACAACCACCCCCTCACACACTCCCCCGCCGCAATTTGAACCAGTTTGAACCTTGGACCTCCTAAAGAAGAGCTAAAGACCAAACCTTTGACCGCATGATTAATTTTTTTTTTATTTTAAGTCTGGTTATTGTGAGAAATACCATGTTTAAATTTTACTAAACAATATATGTATAATTATCAACTTCTTGTGATATCATTATATCAATCTCATATAATCAATTTAAAATAATTATATCCTAAAAAATAAAAAATCTTCTCTATATTCAAATATTTATTTTTATTCATATTATTATTGATAGCTATGAATGCAAATTTTAAAAGTCTAAAGAAAAATATTTGAAATTTACTTGGTACATTGACATTATTTTTTCTGCTTTTCAACTGAAAACCTGGTTTTAGTTCTTAAAAAATAGATTCGATTGTATTCTTTTGTAATCCTTTTACATAAAGCCATATTCTCATAATTAAATACATTACTTAAAAAGTCTTTTTGATTGTCATTTTGATTAATGTAATAAAGAAAGACATTTTTTTTATAAATAGTATTTTAAATTTAATGAAGCCTCTATGAATTTGAAAAGCTCTAAAAGTCGCATCATTATTTTGACTGCAACCCTTTAAATTTTATTTGTTCTCAGACCATCATCTTTCGATTGAGTCAGACCACCATCTTTCGACGAAGGAGCGAATTTGCTTGTTTTGCCTCTTAGGTGAAGTTGAAACCGTTGATCACTTTATTTTTTGTTGTCCCATTTGTTATGAGATCCGAGGTGAAAACCTTATTTTCTAAATTTGTGTCTTCAATCATTCAAAGGTTGTTTGCATTTATAATTTTGTGTTGTTTTTTTAAAGATAATAACAAAACATGCTCTCTGTATTTGAAGAATGCATCGCCATATACATAGTTTGAAACAAGAGAAGCAAAATCAACTACAAACAACTCTTCATTTATTACAATGTTAATTTAAACATAGTAGTTTTTTTTTTCTTCAAAAAAAATTTCTATTTTATTTGTGAAGAGATCTTTTAATTACTAAATGGTATGAGTTCATATGATTAAATTCTTAAAAAGAAGATCAAAGATTCAAATCTTACCAAATAATACATAAAAGCTAATATAATATTGATATGTGGTCATGATTTAACACAAATAACCATGTTTCAAAAAATTAGTGCATGTGTAGGGTTTAGGGGGCTTCCGTTCCGGATCTGTCGCTCTGATCCTTCTGAGCGGAAGGCCCCCTGTCTTCCCTTGTTTATATATGGTTGTTCCTTTTGGTCTATATGCTCTGTTTCGGCGGTAGGCGGTGTCTTTTTGCTGGTCGGGAGCATTTTTACTTCATTTCAGATTTACTGAGTGCTCAGTAAGCCATTGTAGATCCGACTGAGGTCCCTCAGGGGGATAGAGCCATATGCCGGCCCAACCTAACCTGTGGAGGTGATTTGGAGCTTTTGTTGTGGTACATAGTGTTCTGGTTGGTGGTTCCTTGTTTGGCTTTGACATGCGTTTTGGTTTGGTGAGTGTCGAATCCGCTTGGGTTGGTTGTCAGTTGGGGTCTTGGTCAATCAGCTCTGCATCTCTTTTGGTTTTCGTTTTCCACTGTATATCCGGTTGGGGTCTTGGTCAATCGGCTCTGCATCTCTTTTGGTTTTGGTTTTCCACTGTATATTTGGTTGGGGTCCCTGAGGGGATACGGGCGGTTTGGTGGTGTTTGTGGATGCTGAGCATCTTTCTCCAGATCTTGCTTGGGTGGAGTTGTCAGCGTGTGGGCTTGCAGTTTGACATTCTGGGTGGTTCCCGAAAGAGTTACAGTGACTTATGATTTAAAGTGGTTTCGTTGTAGTGTCCTGGCTTCCGGTTTCGATTTGTGCTGTGGGAGTTGGTTCCAATTTGTTGTATGGTTTGAGCGGGATTATTTATTTGAATTTCTTTGAAAATATTTGTCGTTTTTGTTTGTTTGGCTGTTAGTTTTGCCAAAACGAAAGAATGTTAAATCTTTAGGTACGGCGATCGGGTTGCTTCTTTACTCCTGTTGAAGTGGTTGTATAAGGTTGAGGGATGCCTTTCCAAACCCTCGTTTTGTTGTCCTGAGTTGCGCTCCTGCTGAAGCTGTTGTGCAAGGTTATTGGATGCCTTTCAGAAGGCTCTTTTAATTACCAAAAAAAATCTCATATAACCAATTTTATATATATATATATATATATATATATATATATATATATATATATATATATATTTTTTTTTTTTTTTTACATTCTCATTTATAGTATTAGCATCACTTCTACAATATTTTTTTTTTGGGTTATATAGGAGAGTTGGTCACAACCACACTATTTTTAGTAACTCACAAGTGCAAAGTTCAAACCATAGGAGTTGCTCCCACCAAACCTATTTCGCCTCGTTATTGTTGATCCGACGTGAAAGGGACCATCGACCTCTCGGGATTGTCGGTTTGGCGCACACTCAAAAGATTCAGATCAGACTACTACCTTTGCAAACAGGCTGCCCCCGAAGTTTTAAACTGGGTGTTTTTTTGGTAAGTGTCTAGCCAAACAAGCACTTACCAACCAATTTACCTAACCCTCGGGGATCACTTCTACAATATCTACTTGTATAAATACTTTCATGCAAATAAATTTATAAAATAATTTATATCATTTTTTAAAAAAATTATGTTAAATGATTAAAATATTAAATGATTGAGATATATGGCTAAGGTAACTCACATCAAAATTCAAATCCTAATTGATGTAAAAGAAAAATAACAATGCTTTCAAAACTTTTTTTTAATTCCACCATAAATTGGTGAAGCCCAACCCTGCCATATGATTTTGCCGAAGAATATACATAAATCCGCATATAATTGTATGTTGTAACAAATCAAATACACGCGCTGTGTGCACCCAACCTTGCCATATGATTTTGCCGAAGAATATACATAAATCCGCATATAATTGTATGTTGTAACAAATCAAATACACGCGCTGTGTGCCGGTGGGGCAGCGAGCTTTGGTTCTCATATCGTATACATTATGAAAAATTACTGGTTTCGAAATTAAGGTATTTTTAGATAAAAATATTAAATTAAAAATAAATTATAAAAAAAACGGTTGACAAGAAATCAATTAGTGATATGACTTATCACACCTATAATTAAATAGCAAACGGCATATGCAAAGCTCTGAGTTTTTTTAAACGGAAAACAATCTTGGTCTTGGTCACACAGACATGGTATTCATGGACAAGGAGGAGGCACCACCTTCTCTCACCCACAAGATTTGTTGTTCTTTCCTTGTTACAGATTATCTCTTATACTCTGAAAAACAATTAAAAACATTTTTACTTATAAACTAGTTCTTTATAGCCTTATATTTAGATATTTTGCTTATAAATAATACTTAGGTCGAACTTATGTGACTTCCAAAAATATATAATAGTAAATAACCTTAACAATTTATCGTAAAATTTAATAATTAAATGAGATCCCTTCAACAAGTAAAAAAATTTTCCCCCTCTTACACACAAGCAACTTAGAAAGTACATTGAGTTAGGTCTCAACAATTTGACCATGTTCATAATAAATTTCAGTCTTGTCAATTCATTTATGCTAGAGGTACAGCATAGAGACCATCCAAGGCTGTTTAAACATCACCATTTGCTCCTCTTCCATCTCCGTGTGGCTAGAAAACTCCCTCTAAATGTGGTTTGTACAATCCTCATGAATTTATAAATGTCTTGTAGATTTGTGGCTTTAAGAGAGATGCCTTTATTGACTGTAAAATCTGCTTCAGTCTATCTTGTGCATAATCAAAGTCCTTAAAAATATCCCTTGCATCAAATTTCATGACCTAACTTTCCCTTATTCATTAGGCAGCTGAAGTAACATTTTAGGGTTCAGCTAAAATAACTCATTGTAAGGGGAATGTTACTATATAATAACATGTCCCCAGGATAGAAAACGAAACATGTTACAGCTTAAATTACGGTCAACATGCCACATTATTCACAAGAAAACATTAGCCTTCCCAATTATGTAGATTTTACAATGAAACAATTTGATGTTGTTTGGGTCCAGATCCCAAACATTATACCTATAATTCAACTTTAAATTAGTATTACCCTTAACATAGGTTGGTCTGGAAGTACAGAACTCAGCGAGTGTAACACATCCGTTGTTGATTGGATTGCAAACCAAAGATTCATTTCACAAAGGGCTTTACTGCAAAGCAACCTTCAAATCAAAGCTTGGATGGGAGGAGGGAGGGGGAACCAAAAATCATTGTTATATCCTTCATTCCAAATATGTGTATCTAAATGCACATGTACAATTTCATTTGGCATTTAAAATTGCTGAGTTTAAATCTCCAACTGTTGCTATGAAAGTATAGTTGACTGCTATAGCAAAGTCCATTTATTATATTAGAAAAATGGGAAAGGCATTTAACTTTTATCAACAGTCCAGATCGGTACCCAAAATATTAATAACCCACTGTCGAGCACTGTCGATATAATGGCTTGAGAGTCAGGGAGGTTGATCGATTTCACTCAAAAGTCTCCCCCTATATAAACCTCACAAGTACATAATCAGTTCCCCATTTTGTGAAAGCCAAAAACAAAAGTGCAATGCATTTCAACAGCACTAAATGTCGTAGCCTCAAAATGTGAATTGGCATTAACAAAATATATTTACAGCAACCTCAACGTTAGGCAGCTTCACTGTCACACGTTGAGACTGTGCCACATTTTTAAACCCTCAATGGACAAAGATTGACTAATGTCTAGGATTTCACAAACCATATGATACAATTCAAAGTTACACCAACTCCAGAATATGAGAGAAAATATAGTGTTTGATCAAGTTGAATCTGGTTTAACTAGATTTCCACCCTCTGACACTGATATATTTGTTCCTCCGGTACCTCCATACTGACTATCATCTGTTTCGAGAAAGTTTAACATGGAACAAACCTCTGTAACAATTGAATTACAAAAAAAACAACGCTGATTATTCAGAAGATGCCGTGAAATACACTTTAAACATGACTTGTGGTTGCATGGAACAAAAAGTGTATCAACTTCATTGTGATAGCAGATGCAGCAAGTTTCATCTTCATCTTCCCTATCTGATTTTGGTGTTTGTCTATTCGCTTCTAATTTTTCTTTGAGGCTTTCTACAAAGTGCCTTAGCTCAACTAATTTTCCCAAAGAAGGATCACCTTTAAAGATACCAACCTGCAGTATAACAAAATCACCATATCAAAACAAGAAGAGCCTACCAAAGTGTTTCTAATACTTTCAGACAAGATATAGTATGCAAAACATACCCAGTTATACTCCAGTAGGTACTGAAAATTGGACTCAACAGCAGCTGAAGCATCCATATTTGCAAATGCTTCCAGCATATTATTCTCCATACCATGATTTGTGGATGCAGAAGCAGCTGCTAAGTTGAGAACTATTCCCACAAGAGGTGCCAAAATCATTGCCCGACTTACTTTTTCTAAAGACTGACCCTGCTGTCTCAATGCACTGGTCAGATGATAGGGAACGTCAATCATATCAGACAGTAGCATCACAGAAACTTAAACAATATGCTTATATAATCAAAATTTGAATGCAAAGTTGAAAAATATACTACTACAGAGTGAAGAACAAATTGAAGATAGGAAACTTTGGAACAAAACCAATGTAACACAGATGTCCACAACTTACTTGTCAAAAAGTTCGGCATCTGCACTTGAGGTTGTATGGTTTAGCACAAATATGATTAACTCAGTCAGCCTTATCATATTTGTTTCAGATCCACAAAGAAAGGCTCCAGGCATTTCACGAGTGAAAAACTCAAGAACTCTTGCTAGGTTACAAGAAAGTTCAAAAATGATTGTGCATTTCCTTTGCTGCAAATCTGGAACCTGAAAACAATACGACTATTACAAAGTCAATGGCAAACAGCACTTTCATAATATCATGTATTCTGGAGGAATATTGCATTCCCAAGCTAGCCAAAGCCTATCACAAAAATGTTCAAAATAAAGTTTTGACAGATACAGGATAATAAAAGGCTATTGTGTTACACAGATCACTTGAGAAGAGTTAATGTAAAGAAATAGTGTACCTGATGATGTTCTTGCATCTCCTTGATTGATACAGAAAACTCGGTGACAGTCCAACTCAAGGTGTTAAACAAACGATTAAGGAAAGACGCAAACAGCTTTTCATCTATGATGCACTTTTCTCGCAGTAATGCCTTTATGTACAGCCAAGCCAATTACAATATAACATATTAAAAGACAAACCTCGTGAAAATAATGTATGTTAAAAATCACAAACTTTTTCAATTGCATTGTGCTATATCGTATAAAATGCCCATGCAAGTGAATTTTTTATGGAAATTGGCTTTCAGCAGAAAACAAATGTCACAGATAATACGCAAATGGTTCATCTTCAAAAATGGTATTTTACTTTTTGGAAATGAGATGTTTTTAAAAAAAAAGGAATCAAGTACCTGAAACAGTGTAGACCAAGATTCTCCATGTTTTGAAGTTCCAAAACCAGAACCCTTACAGAGCCGCAGAAGTATGTTTGTAACTGGAATCCAAAACCTATTATCAAACGCTGAAAGCAATGCACCAGGCATGCGTTCTACTGCTGCCTCATTGCTTTCAAAGGCAACCATGTATTCTTTATACTGTACTAACACAGATATAGACTGTAGAAGAACATCCCTTAGATCTGCATTGGCTATCCTTGGATCATTGAAATGTGTAACGAGAAAAGTCACCTGTGAAAAGTGACGAAGGAATAAACAACTACTACAACAAATAACCATTAAATAGTTATTGCTAAGATTAGCTGTGTAATTATGTAGAGACCACTTTAACAAACAAACATTAAGTACTAATTCTATAGACATAAAGCAGGTGGGATGAACAATGGACCACACACACAGCAAATTTTGAAAAATGCAGCAAACCTTTGTGGACTAAGAACAAGTTAAATTATATAATGAGTTCATACGTGGGATAATGAAAAGCAAGATATTGCAGGGAACAAAACTCACTAAATTAGATCTAGATAAGATTTTCCCCTAATAACCCTAATAAACTTCAGTAAATTTGAAAAATCTCTAAACTTCCTGATATGTTCAAAGGCAAAAAAATCATTGATAAGAATTGCTGAGCATCAGTGATCTTTCAGCCACATTGAGCCAATTATAGGAATATGAAATTAAAGGTGTAGATGGGTTTGCATAAGTGAAGATCCCTGAATTCAGTGGCATTTGATATCCACTTATGTAAAATCCAAACAAATACAGTAGGATCTATCTTCACTTTTTGCTAAATTATAAACAGATATAACCATTCTAGTTGCTATTCATTGTCATCATCTTGCTATGAACCAAATGATATACATTATAACTAAATGATATACATTATAACTTTTGCTGAACCATTATAACACCATGTCATCCTGTCACTGGTAAATGATACCTTTGTACTAGTCTATTAGAAGTAACTACCATATGTAAGCAAACAACAAGATCTCTCTCTACAGTATTCAAAAAATAGGTGACATGCACTGATTACCTTACAGAAACTGCACAGAATGCTTGTCCACAAGAATATACGATGCAAAACAAACATAACAGAAATTCTTTTGTTATTATCATATGCAATGCACAATGTCTCGGTATATTGCTGGACTTACTCAATCAATGAAGAGACTTTCAAGGGAGTACATAGAGAATTGATCACAATGGGTGTGTAAATTTGTGACTAAGCATAATTAAAATAATTAGGCCTACGAACATACAACACCATATAAGAGTTCCTTTTATTATATGATGTACCCGTATTTGTGAATAACATGCAGAGGTAATGCCAAAATTGCTGCCTATATTGATCACCCATCTAGACAAGATGGCATCCTTCCCAACAGTAATCAGAAACAAACATAGGATTCAGAAAAGTAGGATGAGTAGACAGCTGATGACAAGCTTCAGTCTAGACAGGCATTGTTATAAAAGTAACAGGCTCTGGCAGAAATGATAGGATTGTTGTCACGGGAATGTCAAGCAAATGCTCTAGGCCCATCTGTGATTGATGTAGGTGCTATCGTCTCCATATCATTCCGTAGTTGTTGATTTTGCCATTTCAGCTGCTTATAGGATCTTACTAACTTGTTCAGCCGGCTCAAGTGTCTTCCTGATGATGTCTTTCTCATACTACCACTTGGCTTTGTCAATCAGCTTGAATGTGTGAAACATGAGGATACAGGTCAGATTTCTCTTCTTCCAAGCTTCACACAAATCAAGTTTATAGTGACATTAATCTATTTTACTGGCTTGTTCTGTTAATTTCATTTCAAGTTCCAACACATTTGCTTCTAGATACTTCTTTCCATTTCAAAATCTTTCTTTAGTCTGCCAGTTGTTTAGTGAAAAGTGTTTCTTGCATGGCTACCTCACTTGTTTTTTCGCAACAATTATTTGATTCTATGTTAAATTTGCCTCTCTAAACTTTCATCAAGAGATGCAGCTCATGTTTCTTAAACTTATCGGTCAATGCCCTCTGTGCTCTCAATCTACTTACAGATCCACAAAGTGTCTCCAAATTCAGCAAACCTTTTGCAGAAATTGAATTTCATATGCAAAAAATAAATAAATAAATAAAATCATTCAGCGCCTTCAATTTCATTTAAACCAATTTAAATGCCAATTTTTTTTTTTTTTTGAATAATACTTCTTATAAACATCCGCCATGGGGATTGAACCCGGGTCACATCACCGATAATGCAAGTGGCGTCCTTTCCGGTAGACCACACTCACGCGGATTAAATGCCAATTTTATAATGGTCCCTAAATTAATCACGAGTTTTGATTTTTATTGATAAAGACAGCACCTTTTATTTTATTTTATTTTCTCGGTGGGGGGAAGGGGAGAAATTTCTACATAATAATTGAACAAAAACAAATGCAGACATTATTCTTTAAGACAAATCCTCTCGAACGGTCATCTTGACCTAATTTATAATAGCTACCGAAGATTCTATCCACTTGTCACCACCAAAGGCTCTAAATGTTTACAGAAATTAATTTATTATCTCAGACAAGTTCCAGTTACCCCATCACTGGAGCTGCAGCCTATAATTGCAATCAGATATATACTCAAAAATGTATCTATGCAACTGTTTAGCCCTGCTTCATTCGAATCTGTCGAACAAACTCTCTGAATTGCAGAAATTTGACTCTAGAAAACTTTATTTTATTTTTTTAATAACTCAAAAATACAACCCATGGCATGAGCTAGATTGTGGTTCCCTTGAATTTAAAAATAAAAGTTATTGTAATTTTCAAATAGGAAAAAGTCCGGGACCTTCATTACAGCCTCTTTTTCTATTATACTTGGTATTTTTGCATTTCTTATGTTTTATATACTGTAGATTGTTTAAAATATGACTCTGCTGAATTTTAATTTTCATTTGGAGGAAGGATCAATAATGATTTTAGTAGCCTTGAATATTAACTGCAAAAAGTTGAATCATGAAAATGGCTCCTCAAAAATATCCAATGAGGCATAGGTGTACATCAAGAGGTAGTTCCCAATAAATTGATATGCAACTCATGTGGGCATTACTTCATAGGAATTTTAACCAGTAGGCCACCTTGTTTCCGTCTGGCTGTGGAGGTGGTGTCAAAGGACACAAATAATATCTCCAACATTTGAAAAGGTACTGAAAAAAGAAAATTCAATTTCAAAGGCAAATCTAATTGGGGGTTAGGAAAACAACCGAGAAACAAAAAATTGAACAAGAAGTTTCTAGATCTCCTTCCTGTTCTCAATCCCCAAACATTCCAAAAAAAACAATGGAATTTTAAACAATTTTTGGAAACTTATAAAGATTCAGCAAGTTGACAATGTTGTAACTGACAACCCTTCAATTTGTGTAGGTGATGAATGGTTGATTGTTGAAGAATGAAGAGATCCAGAAATTTACTGCACCCCTTGTGCTGCTCTTGTGTTCATTTATTGCTTCATGATCTAGGCATGCTTCTATGGGTCCATAAGGTCGTTCAAAGAGCCACAAATAATTACATATATCATACATCGATCACCTATTATATATCAAATTTAGCCATCACCACAAACTGAGTGCCTATTATGATTTACTAAGGTCTGTCTAAGGCCATGTGATAAACGACATGCATGTCTTACATCACTCTTCAAAGAGCAGTTGAGGGGGGAAAACAGCTTTGATAGTATTATCTGTGGCACTATGTGGAAGAGTTCTCTTGCAAAAGGTCCTAAAGGAAAGAACATGAAAGGGATCATTCTTAGCAATAATCTTTAGGAAAGCGCTACCAAGGTCTTCAAAACGTAGGAACTGTGAAGCAATAGTTGGCATATTTTGCAGGTTGATGGTGACATCTCTTGCAAGGATTTATTTTATGAGGCGACTCACTGTAAGAAAGCCATTGCATTCCATTTAATGATCTGAAATGTGATTATGAAGAAATATGGTACATAACTATTTAGGAATGGAAGATGAAGCATTGTCGTTTGCATACATTTGAATGCTATTTGAACACTATAATATTTGGGTTTAAAACAAACAAAGACTAATTGGTCATTTCTTTACGAAGCAATTGTAAGGTGGCACACATGTGCATCTATTGCAGAGTGGATGAGAGAAAACTTAAGGCATAAAAGTTGGAAAAAGGAGATTCACCACTTTTGCAACCAAGGAGAACAGAACTCTTGTTGTTTTAGGAATACGGTGGCCTTCTTATGGAGTAAAGGCACAGAGCACCCTAAACAACAGCATCACTTTGAGCCTAGAGTCGGATCAAATGCAACAGCTGGCACAAAGGACAAAAGTACAGCTTCAATCATATTCATTAAAAGAAAAGAATCGGGCTTTTACACAGGCAATGAGAGACCTTGTTGATGTTTCCAGAAACTTATGTTTGGCATCTAGCAATGTTGCTAAAGAAGCACCTATTTTTTCTTTTCCAGGACTCTAGTATGTTCTAAATGCCTTGGAAGGTCCAGATGACATGATACTAACATTGAACCTGAAAGGAGTGATCATAAATCTAGTGCTTTTACTGCTACAAATACTGATTATGCTTTGGAAAATTACTAAGTAATGAGGTCATAAGAGCATCAAAAGGAGAAACTTGTTTCCTCTTTAAATTTTCCCCCACATAATTGAATTTTGCAAAACTTGTCTTCAGTTTTGAATAGACATCATAATGCCTTTTGACAATATATATATATATATATAATGCAATGAACAATCTTTAATGTTTCAGCATGCATTTTTCTTAATATCTGCTTCTATATCTGTTCCTAATCAGAGACATGAAGATAAAGCAAGTATATCCACTACAATTTCTCCAAGATGTAGAAATTTATTAATGCCTTTTTCCCATCAGCAAAGATTGTGTGAATTGTATTGTTGCCAAAACCAGATAACTTAGAATCTTTCAAGCCTTGCCTGAACCTAACTCTTGTATATTTGTACAATTTGTCCAATACACAGTTACGTTGTCTCTCCACAAGTTATAATTAAATTGCTCATCCAGGGCTGCTTTGGGTCAACTCATCCTGAGCATCATATTCTAGAAGCTTTCCAGCCCCAAGATTTGAAACCACAACAGTATTCCATTATCTCACATTAGGCGTGTGTACCATGTCCGACATTGGCAAACAAGTATACGTAATTTTTGCTTTCATCAATTCCATTGTGTGCACATACCAGTCTGCACTATCTCAAGATGTTGCAGCAAATTTGTATGTAAGTGAATGATCAAGTTATGAGTAACCTTAATCTCCATACATGGGATAACTTTCTTCTCCCGTTCAATAAAAACAAGAAAAATAGCCTGTTTATCACCCTATGTTCCACTGATTTGGGCCCTTGGAAAGCATAATTGCATTTATATGTTTGGTGATAATGATGATGACACACACAGAGGCATAGCTAATGTAGGCCATTATTAAGTTTCAAACTGCTGCTGCTCAAATTGTTCTTACAACTGTTCAGGCTGCCCTGTTCATGCTGCTAGTTGCACAATAAACTGGGAGTCTAGAAAACCTGTTCGAGGTTGCACATGCAAAACTACATGCAAATGATATTTTCCAGGAAAAGATCCATAACTACTTTTATATGCATTCTAGAATATTCCACAAGCCTTTAAAACATAAATTATAGAAAAGCAATCAATAGCAATGTTTATGTGATTCTGTACTCTAAATCATGGTAATAACATTGCAGGATTCGCCAATCCAAAGTCCCATGTTCACATGTTATGTTATAGAGTGAGCTCAACATAAACTAGATTATCACATTTCTACTGTCATATTTAACAAGAAATACTAGTCCAAGATAAAAGAGCTTTAGCATTTAACCTTAACTTCAAAAACCTAATACACCCAGGTGTTGTAGGTGAGTTGGAGAGGAGAGGGAAATCCTCCAAGAGAGGTCCCAGGTTCAAATCTCCACCCTACCAAAAAGCTGAATTGGGTATCCAAAATCCAATTGATAATGTTGGTGCGGGCAGGGTCGGGTGCGACTCCCGGGTGACTTTGATGGTGTAGAACCCCCTGTTCGTGGTCTCTCAGACCAAGGCGGCCCCGCAAAGGGTTTTTCGCTTAAAAAAAAAAAAAAAAAAAACTTCAAAAACCTAATACATAGCTTTGATATTAAACTTAACACCAGTCCAAAGCCTGATTACTTTATTCACATCAGTACATAGCTTTGCTAGATAAGCTTAAGACCATTCCAAAGCCTTGTAACTTAATATATGTCAGTAAAAAGCTTTGATATTACCCCCCTAGCCATTCTCAGAACAATGTCACATCTGGGTTAAATGCCTACCTTATCTGAAGAGGCCTGAATGAGTCCCACAGTCATTTCTAGGGGACAACTTGGATTAAATTTATTTAGAGATAATGCAAAATATAAAATAAATTAAAAAGGAGGAAAAATACAGCATGCTCCTCTCCCTTCTTCCTTGTCACATTTTCTTCAATTTTCCCCTGCTCTAGGGTTGTTTACAATCGCGTTTCTAAACTAGTCCTCCTCCATCAAATGGTTAACTAAAACTTCAGTATTCATACATTGGACACTCCTTTCAAATTTGATATTTTCTTAACATTTTAAAGAACCCTATCTCTGCTGGGTGAATGTCTCTGAAAAAATTCAAAAGATACCATATAAGTTCACGCTATGTTTACTTATGACCACTCAGCATTGCAGATAAGATTACTTCAAAAAACATAGCATAAAATAGAGAAAGGTATTAAAAAACTTCAGTCTTATTAGTTATTTATATCAGTGCATATGAAAAATCCTAATTTCAGTTCTCATATACCTTTAACGTTCCATATTTTAGTATATCCATATCCATAAGCACTTTCATAGCCATATTTCATGCACTACAAAATATATTAGGGATCTGACACAAGAAATACTATCCTATCGCAACTGAATTTTGTTGTACCTGGGTAAGGGATCAAAAACTCATAACAAAAACCAAAATTAACACATGTAATAAGATCTAAAAGCTGTCTAATTAACAACTAGTAAATTCCAAATTTTAAAAATCAACAAACAAGCACCAGAGACTACTGAGTTTGCATCTGCATATGGCTTGTATTCTAACTTGCCAAAGAAGCTCAAAAAAAAACTATGCACTAGAAAATAAATACATACAAATGAAGAAAGTCCTTGCTGCAAAAGAGCTGCAGGAGAAACAAAAGGAGGATCACTCCTGCGTAGGGCATGAAAACAATCTACCTGCAGAAAAAAAAGGTTGCATTTAGCTGATACTGTATTTTCCACATCATACCTTCCAACATCTGATAACAAAATACTGATATGTTCATCTGAAAATTATAAAGATTAATGCATTATCCTGTTTTCTAGATTAACATCAAAATGTATGCTTAGAAGTACCAATGCCTACCAATGTTTCTACATAGAACTCTGGTATGTAAAGAAAATTTTGATCAATTTTACTCAGGACCAGAAGTAATTGTACTATCCACATGCATGTCGCATACATTCCCCTTTGCTTCCACCTAGCCAACAGAGAAACTTTGTACCTGCAATATGCATGCTAATTAATAATCCTTAAAACAAAGAGTTCAACACCATGTAAATTTGAAAAAAAAAAAAACTCTCGCTTGTTTAAATAGCTATTCAATGACATCCATTATATTGCACAGCTGTTCTTTGACACAAAATGTCACTGGTTAACATAAAAGCATCTCATTAAGACTCGGACTTGTCTCAGACTCAGCAAGGTCCCTTTTCTTGACCGGGATTCAGGCCTGAGGGAAAACCCAGGAAGGACTCGACAAATAACTAGAAACATAAAATATAGTAGATTTTACAGAGAGAGACTCGACTAGGGTCAAAATGACTTTCCCAACTCAGGCTCACGAGTTTCAATGGAGTAGGGAAGAGTCTCTACATATGCTTAATTCTAAGGAAGAGTTCATGCTATAGTGGTGAATGCCGTGTTGATGCAAAGGCTAGTAAGCAGGCACAAATCGAACTAAAGATGACTAAATTAAAATATGAATCACATAGTATTTCTAAGTGAAATTTTATAGCAAAACACGAAGCGCCAACATCTAAAATCAAGAGACAACCACCATCTTCTATTTATTTCATAAACATATTTCTAGCATTGTCCTTGCCATGTCATTAAACCATTTGACTAAGTTATATACATATCAAAATTGGAAGGTCCCAGATAAGCCGTGTGCATCTTCTCAAGTTTCAACTATGATGTTTGTAAGATATGTACAAACTAGTGTTGAAAACACTGTGATTGGCAATTTATTGATGAGGCTCTAAAAAAATTGGATTGGCAATAAATAGGAAAATTCAAAAAATTGCCAATAACATTACATTCGCACATTTTGCAAAAGCTAAAAATAATAAAAACCTGAAATAAAATTGCAAATAACATTATATTCACACATTTTACCACAAATATCAAAGACAAACATGCTAGTATTGCATTAAGTTGTTTAAAATATGTTGGATGTATCATATATATGAACCTAACTGAAGAAAGCAATGAAATAAAGATAGCAAGTATAATACATGATATATAATAGCATAACTCAAATTAACATGAAATACAGATATAATCAACTGGTCCCTCCACCTCAAACCGTTCTAAACCATGTGACCCTAAATAAGTAAACAAATTAACATTTTAAGAAACAAAATTGGAAATTACAAAAAAAAGAAAACCGTGCCTTTAAAATACATAATAAAATATAATAATGACTTACAACTAAATTAAAATGTCGTTATATTATCTTCCAAACAAGCTAGAAACTTGACCCTTATCTTAAAAGGTGTTGGAGTTTGTTTACCATCATCCATGCTAAACCTTTCCACGAAGTCCAAAGCATACCTGGTTTAACAAAGGAAAATCTATTTCCCAACTGCCAAACCTGCATTTCCAAAAAGTAATGCAAGATACCCAAGTTTGTCATATCAAAATTCTTCTTCAGACCCCATTTAGCAATGATAAGAAATCCAATATGGGTTCCAATAATGATTATGTTGGGGTCAAGATATTTGTGGAAAACATGTTTCAGACCATATGAAGATTTCTTCGTTTTGCAAACCAAGCATTCCTGCTCAAGCTTAACAAACTATGGTGCTGTTGCATGTAGATTTCTTGATTTAAATCCATAAGTAAAACACCCCCACCATTCATTTGATGCAATTCTCATTTAAATGCAACAACAACAAACATAAAAATCTGAAATGTCTCAAGCTTAGCCAAAAAAAAAGCAAAGATTTCATCATAACTAATAGGTTCCTTCTGAAAGAATCCAGTAATCCCAGCATCACAAGTATATTTTCTCTTATAAATATATTTGCAACCTACACGGTTCTTAACCAGAGATAAAATAGCCAAATCCTAAATCTCATTCTTTGCTAAGAACTTAAAAAGTTAAGTTCATCCAGCATTGCATTCTTTGACTCCTGCTGACCTTGAGCCTCCTCCTAAGTTTAGGAATCACTAGAACTCGTAACTCATGCCATATGCACAAAATTGGAAGCTTTTGTCCTCAAGTACGCCCAGGGTAAGCAACACCAGCGACATCTGAACCAATATCTTGAAAAGTTCAGCAAGAATTTTATAGAAGATGAGCTTCACCTACAATAGAAGAACATGCAGGTGCAGGTGCAACAAGTGAACTAGAATTAGGCTCTCTGTCTTTACCAGAATGTGATACAACATAATCAAAAACTACAACAAAACATTACACAACAAGTTAATGGGAATGGAATAAGAAAGCACCTCAAAGAGTGCCCGGCTCTCTTTAAAACTGCAAATTCCTCCAAGTAATGACTTGTCGAGAATCTAGATCATGCAGTTGGTATCCATCCATGGCTTTTGATCTGTAAATTACTTTACTTTCTCGCCTGGGATCTAGGCCCATGCATCAAAGTTAACTGCTTTTTCCCGGAATTTGTAGTTCACATTTTTAGAGTCTGATATACTCAACATTTCCACAATGGTCCAATTCATCCATTTGCCATTATAATTTTTTGAAATGTATATGAAACAGCATGCTAAGATTTGATCTCAAGCGTTAAGTGGTCAAATAGTAGAAAAGTTTCACTCCCTTGATAATTGAACATGTCTAAGTCCACTCATAAATAAATGACGTCTAAATGGGTCACCTGCCAACCCATGAATAGCAGTCAAACTTACCCATTAAGAGGGGAAAAAACATGTTCACATTTGATGCCACCTTGCCTAGAGAATTTCCTTAAGGCATGCTCCACACTTTCCTTTCTCTTATTGATCCAAAAAAATATTTATGATCTTCCCATTGTGTTTCTCAACAAAAGCTTTATAATCTTTCAAGTTTCCAGTCGTCTGATAATTGAATTTCAAAAATAAACCAAAACACATGTATAAAATTCATCAATTTAAGCGAGCATTTATTTCAAATCCAGAAGAGATGCTTTGTACATTGGTCCCCTGAGGTCACTACACAAAATTTGCAAACATGTTCAACAATCTCCACTGTTTCTCATTATCAACCTCTTCCCTTAATACTTTCCAAGGACCCAACCTTTCCAAACACCATGCTTTGAAAAAACAATGGGTAAACCATGGACATGCCCAATTTACCCATCAACTGGATATTTATGATCAAGATGGCTAAACCTCTTATGCCATAATTTATGCATTGGAACCAAAAGAGGAAGGAGTAGGGTTAAACTTGTGAAACTTGCACAATCTAGTGTCTTGGTTTACATAAACAATTGATGCAACTGCAAAATTGTTATCAATGTTCTGAATCAAACATTTTTCAGGCAATAAATCTTCTTTCATCCCTGTTCAAGTCAATTTTGTGCTACATACGAAAATGAAAATGGAAACAAGAATCAAGAATTTTCCTAAAAATCTCAACTACGATATAATACAGAAATATTTGTGGAATAAAATTGGGGTGAGGGGGAGGAAGAAACAATACATCTAACCCCATCTATGTGTGCGTTAGAAAAAGAGAGTACACATTTTTTAAAATCATGTGCTTAAAAACTGATATTCTTGAAATTTTATAAGTAAATTTAGTTGTCTCACTTGATAACCCTTAGATGTTTAAAATTCAAGCAAATCAACAGTTTACAATTTTGTTACTTGAACTAGTTTAGAATTTTGTAAGTTTAGTTGGTAGGAGGTTAGTAGATAGCGGTGGCTCTAATATATCTAACATCTAGTGGTGGTTTCGTTCATTTATTCTTTTTTCTCCCTCTTTAAAAAGAAATGGCCTCATATATAGGAAGTGGCCATTCACGTTACCTTGATGTTTCTGGCATGCTTTTATACCCAAATCTGTTTCAGAAATGTCTGAAACATGAAACCACCCCACAAAGGGATTTCTATGCAACTTAGACCTGGTGCACAGCAAGCAAAATTGAACTAAGACTATGCACATGATATTCATTAGAAATTTGAGCATTTTCAACAGTCATAGTCTTGTGCATATTATTGTCCACAAATTCCCTCCCCAGATGTTCAAACTTTGAAGCATCAGGATTCAAAGGGTATGATGCACCAGAATCAACAATGAATGAATTAATTCTTTCCAAAATGTTAAACAAGCATAGCAACAGAGGAGGTAGAGAATGCTTTAGGTCAACTACCATTAAGAGCATTCTTGTTTTGTACATTAACATCACACCTCTTCTTGTTAAACAATGCTTCTCATTGTGACTAGATTGCCTCAATAGTTGCCACTTTGCTATGATTTCTTGGAGTTTTAGCTACTACAAATAATAAAGATGGGTTCTCCTCTTCAGTGATTGTTAGCATCTCTATTGAGAGGCTTTGCTTTTTGACACATGTACATGACAACATTTTCACATAGATCGGTCTTTTTTAATCCTAGTGTAAGCATATTTCCATATTATTATCATTTATGTTTATCAAATTGAGTAAAATAGCATTGTGCAGAGAAAGATGACACAATAACTCACACTCAAGAGTTAAAACCTGTAGAACAAGATGGACATATTGTTTGACAAGTACACCTTCGATGCATCAATAGAACTCATTTACTCATCTAACAATTGATTTGGGCATGAGTGGCTTGAGCAAGGACATTGTTAATATGAGTTCTAGGCTTCTATGATGCCATCTTTGTCACAAATGTGATCAAGAAAATCACATTCAATTTCAATTCAAAGAAGTTGTCAGGTAGTCATTACCAAAAGCAAGAATCATTATGGGGGTGAAAGTACCCATGTAAAACCAGCAAAATTGATGTCATTACTATATAGCTCCCAAGACAAAATTATGCCAGTGTACTTGGAATTACTCAAAATGGTGAAGTATCACACTTAATAACTTAAGGGTCGAAAATGTTCAAAAGATCAAAATATACCTCCTTGCAGAATTTCAACCTGATCCCAAAAAAAATATAATTTTGGCACAGATCACAATGTTACCCAAAAATGCAAGGTTACAGAAGTATTGGGGATGAGGGACAGTGAAAAGAGTTTCAGGGACGGCGGGGGATGGCAAGCCGATTTTAGGAAACAGCTGGGGGATAGCTAGGGGACGGCAAGTATAATAGTATCTGATGGGCTGCCCTCATCATATTTAGAATAATTTACACAACAAAAATACTAAATAGTCTCATTTACAACAAAAATATTTAGAAGCCATTAGAATAATTTACAACAAAAATGCCATCTACCATTAAGAATCAAGGCAAAGGAAGAAGAGCACAAGAAGGATGTATTTAATTGCTTGACAAGGCTGTTGGAGAAAGAAACCTAGGATACACATCAGACAATGTAGAAAAGTTGAAGGAAGATTCAACTGGACCAAGGCAGTCATGATTTAGGACTCATTTTTCATGGTTACTTCCATGACAGTGTGTCCAGATAGAAGATGAAAAAGCACATGGACAATAAGAAGCTGAGACTCAGGTAGAGAGACAAAGAATGGAAGAACACCTAAGCAGAGGGACCTAAATGATTTTTATCATCCAGGCCTAAATAGAAAACCACCATCTGCCACTGATAAGTACAGACAAAAGAAAGAAGAGCACAAGAAGGATGCATTTAATTGCCGGACAAGGCTGTTGGAGAAAGAAAAGAGAAAAAGTTGAAAGGTACTGTGCAAGGGAAAGTTTTTCTGAAAGAACTGCCTCTGGTGCTTCTTTAGAAGAAAGAGACTTGCATGACTATCCATCACAATCAGAGACTGCAGATACAGTGGAAAGTGATGACTGAAAGGAGGAATTATAAGGGAAGCTCAGAGCCTGGCAGGAGTTAGCGGGGAAACGTCCCCTTTGCTGTCCCACCATTCTTGGGACAGCAGGGACAGGGGGATGCGTGTATCCCTGCAAAGATGTTATACAATAACCAAATCAGGCTCTTGCAACTGCAAAGCTTCATGTAGACATTGAGATCTATCTAGTGATCAAATATTGAGATAAAAAAAGAACCTTGATTTTGATAAGGTTTACAATGTGGGCCAAAAAGACCATACCAAAGCTGAATTTGAACTTATTGCAGAAAAGCAAATTGATGTATCGAACAAGACCTTAAATGTGGCAAAGTTTTATGCTAGAAAGAGAAAACATAAACTATTAATAAAGCCCAAACCTCAACTCCAAGCATGCACTTCATTCTCTCTAGTAAAATAGAGAAAGCTCTCTTGGACATGAATGCATTAACAGACGCCGCAATTTCATGACATTATTAGCCACTTAATGTCAAGGAAAATTTAAAGCCACAGGATAGTTCCAACACCATGCACAAATGATATATTCACAGTAAAAAGATGAAAAACACAAATAGGGGGATCCAAATAAGGCACACAGAAAAAAGGGGATCCAAGCAGTACCCCGATATTCAACAGTCCTCAAGAGTATATACTAAAATACAAGAATACAAGAGATCTGCTATAAGAGCAAGTGCTCTCAATACTCTAGACTTGCACATAAGGTATGCACAAATTTAGATGGATGACTCCATAAGCATGCACTAATGGAAGATAGCACAAAGCATGTACAAGCACACATGGAAGCTTGCAAATGCATGCAAAGATACATATGGAAAATTCCTTAAAGCATGCAAAAGCACATGCGGACCATGGACATCTTCAACCATACAAACGTACAAGTGGAAGATTTCCAAATAGGGAAAAAGAAAAAAGACAGAATTTTTCCTATCAAACTATTGCTGACACATACTAACCTATATGATGGCTACAGATGTACTGCCTAAGTAATACTGACACACTTAATCCCATAACTCTTCATGAATTACTCAAAAGACCAAAGACAGAGTACCAAGCAACCAATATTTTCAAATCAAAAAAAAGAAATTCAATAACTTTTGCTTGGATATCAATTTGTCAATTTGAATCTTTATTTTAATCTCGTTATCACCCAAAGAAACTATAATATGAAAGTGGCCTTACCAAGTACACTGTCGAACACAATCAACCAAATCTTCTCTATACACATTTCGAGCTTCTTTTAGGCGTTTCAGATGTTCAATAGAAGTTTTCTCAGCTCTGATTTGCTTATCTGTGTCATCTAGGAGAGATATCGACTGTGACTGGTGTGACATATAATATGAAGCCTGCATTCATGAACAAAAAGTCTAGTTAAAGTGCCTAAAGTCAATACAAAATTAAAGTTCTGGTATTGCCATCAACCTTAAACTGAATCAGTACAAGTTAGCAGCAGATAGAAGAAAAAACTAATCAGCAGAAAAAGGAATATTCAATAAAGCTAAACAAGCAATATGTATAAGGAAAACACTTCTAATAAAACTCTGAATATCGATGACAGATTCATTGACATAAGCATTTTAAGTGAGATCAAAAATGCTAAGAACATTGTAATAAAAGTAATTTGTAACTTCACACTGTTTCAATAATAAACAAAACAAAATACTTTGTAAATTAAGATGGGATTTGTATAGTTGAAGATTAGGTCTGCATCTAGTCTTAACTTATTGATACTTCTTTGATATATCTTGTATAATGAAATTCATAAGATCTACCAAGTTCTGAGCCTTGAAGATGGCCTATTATGGCAGCATCTGACTTGTCTAACTTGATCATATCCAAATACATCAAAGATTGTTTAGACAAATATGCACAGCCTGATGAAGAACATCAATGACGATCTGAGACAACATAGACTCTCCGAAAGTGATTGTGGGGACATTGTTAATAGATATATGGAGCATTTAAGAAGATTAAGTTTCTCATCAAGAGCACTCTAACATAAGCATTTTTTATACCAATGAGAAATATTTGAGGTTCCTCATCAATTAGGAAAACAAGTTGAGGTAGATTTGCTGGAATTAGTCGTTGCTTCTTTAGTTCTCCTTTTGATGTAGGTGGTTTTCACACTTCAGCAATCTGACAGCTTGATTTATAATCAGAAGTTCAAAATCTGTTCTCTATGTTACTATTCTGATGACCCATTTGGCTCTTCTCCACCAATTTTTTTTTCTTTTTTTTTTTAATTATTGAGCCACTTTCTAATCACTCTATAATAGTACTTTCATTAAGCCATTCAATATGATTAATCAAGATGGCATATGTCCTGCAATGAACTTGTATGGAGGGGCTTCAACTCACAGTGGACATGAGCTTCCCCTTGTTCCGTATTTACGTTTTCTTATATCAGTGAATAAGGACAAATTACAAGGCACGTACCTTGTTTTTTCAATTATCAGGAGCATTCCTTACTACAGGTTAGCTTCTGTGCTGGACCTATCTACTACCTTAATATCTTTTAAAATACCCTTACATTATATTTTTTTAATTGGTTATATGAGATTGAAATGGGCCACACCCATAGTACATCATGACCACATAGTGGTATTATAACAACTTGGCTATTATGCAAGTATCGCTTGGCAAGATTCAAACCTAGGTCTCTTCCTTGAAAGTCAAGGAATTTAGCTAGTTGAGCTAATGTCATTTGATATTACCTTTATATTATATTACATCCTTTTTTTTTGTTACATTGTATTGAAACGGGACCCACCCGTATTATATCATGACTACATAGTGGTATTACATGTAATGCTTGGCAAGATTCAAACTAATTCCTCCTTGAAAGTCGAAGAATTTAACCAGTTGAGCTAATGTCATTCGACAAATCCTTATATTATTTTAATATGTATAACTTATCTTATTAATGACCTACTAGGTGGATATTTACTAAGAGGTTCGTATGAGAGGCTATGACTTTTTATATTATACCCGGTGGACACTCCTCTACTATTTGGTGGAGAAAGTACCTATTTTCTATTCAAATATCTTTTATATACAATGTTGTATATTGAATTCTTTATAAATTTCATGTATTAGACCTATTGGACCATCACAAGTCATATCAAAGCTACATTTTTGAACCTATGGTTCAACTTCTAGTTAGTGACCAGAAAAGTTTTTGGGGCTTGAACCCTACACTCATTTTCGCCAATGGCCAAGACAATTTCAGCCTATGGCAACTTTATTCAAGTGGATATTTTTAATTAATTCTTTGTGGTATCCATCTTATCTACCCAGCTTCCTCCCAATATTTAACAATTGTCTACCTCAACCACAAAAAGGTGCAGTTCCAGACATGAAATGGAGTCACTCAAGAATGAAAGGATACGAACTGAGATATGCAAGGGCATAACCCAAAAGCAAAAAGGATGGGACCCAAGATACCAAGGGGTGAGACCCACGAGCAAAAGGGTGCAACCCAAGAGCAAAAGGGTGCAACCTGAGATATGAGAAGGTGTAACTTGATAATAAAAGTGAGCAACTCAAGATACGAAAGCGTATGAACTAAGATACAAAAAGGTGCAATGTAAGATGCAAAAGGGTGTAACTCACGACCCAAGACTTGAGACAAATGAAAAAATAAATTATCATGGGTTGTATACCTAAATTTTTAGGGCAAAGATGCACAAGCTTGGTGGAATGCCCAAGGAATATTATATGTTTATAGATGATATCATTGAGTTTTATTTCACAAATGAGACAACAAAATGGTGGGAAAATTCTAAGTCAACAAAACAATTACTTGGGCCGAATTTGAAAATCTCTTCTTAGGCAATCGGTCTAAGAAAGTCTCCGAGACAAAGTCTAGCACATGAAATTTTATCATTGAAGGCCAAATTAAAAAAACAAAAAGATGAAATCAATAGACCATAGGATCAAAATAAAACATTATCAGCTCAAACTAAAAGTTCTATGAAAGAACAAAAAAGTTATAACAAGCAACCACAAGATTTGGATAAGATTTTGTTTTAAAAGGATAAAAAATTTGCTCGAATTAAGAATAATAAGCAGTCTTGCTTACAGAAGTCAAAAATTTGAAGAATAATTAGAAGTTGAATTCTAACACCAATTACCATTTTGTTCATAAAGAAACATCTACAAGTGATATTAATATGTTAACAAGTTTGTTGTTGCTAATGATGCAATTACAACTGTTACAAAGAGCCTCAAAAATTCACCTGAAATCATTCAAGATGCTCGCGCTATTCCTAACAAGTATCTTAAAATTAAACCTTATAGACATTCTAATCATGGCATCTGTCATCATGGAAAATCAATTATCAGCATCAACATCTTGAAAGACAGAATTTTTTTGGTTCTTATCAAAAGCAAGCATATATATCCAATTTTTGAAGACACTCGTGGATTCAAGACTGAAGTAAATTATCACAAGATTCCTACTCAAATCCCATGCCTCTTAAGGTTGATCTAGAATGAATTAGTCTCAATAAAATGAGGCAATATTCTCAGTATTTGCAGCATTCATATCGTAATATATCTTATTGTGCTTCAAGGAAGAACCAATCTCTTTCGAGAAATGCTTTGAGGGAAACATGCAAGAAATCAACCCAGAAAAGCATATATACATTGCTATTTGAAAATTTTCAATAATGCTTCAAGGTCGAAGGTTTTTCAATATAGGGGGGGTTATATGGGAGGACCTAACCACTACCTTATTATATCTCTTATAACACCTTATTATAATATTATATTATATGGATCATATTTGGAAAACTCACAACTCACGATAAACTCGACGTCCCAATTTCGGAGATTTTATGGGCAACTTGGAAAAACTCGACCAAAAAAAAAGGAAGAAAATTTTTCAAATAAAAAAAGAACATTTTAAACAACAATTGGAGAGCCAGAAAGCTAATTTTATATTAGATATTCAAAAAAAAGAGCACAATTACAATTCATAATCATCAAATCCAACCTAGTATCATACAAATGCAAAATATCAAAAATATAAAGCAGTTTTGAACTGTTTTTTGTTTTTCCCTCCTCCCCCTTGAACTAGATGGTTGGCCTTGGCTCTGAACGGGTGGTCAAATTGGAGGCTCCTCAAGTGCAGGATCATCATGGTGTATCTCCTCCAATCCTCTCAAATGTTCAGGTTCCTCCTCAAAGTGCCTTTAAAAATGAACAAGCTTTCCATGAAACTTACTACAACTCTGATCTTCATATTCCCTTTCTTCATTATTGGTCTTTTCTTTCAATTTTCCCAAATTTAAATTCTAATAGTATTATATTAGGAAGAGATGACAAGTAGAATCTGTTTGGTCCAATAATAAAAGAATGACAGTCAACATTCAACATACTAGATATTTAATCAAATGCAGTTACAAATATTTTGCCTCTTTCATCAATTAGTCTCTTTCCACAAGGGTATATGGAACTATTAAGAGATCTCTATATTTCTATTGCATTTAAGAACTTAAGCTTACCATAAATAACATGGTCACTTTCTTAGAGATTAAAGTGGATGTAGTTGAAATTTTAAAACTCCTCTAAATATAGAAAACATTATTTTCAAAATTATTAATAATGAAACTCTATAAAAAATTGTCCATAGTCGGAGAGAAGAAAAAATGCAAAAATAAGGCCAAATGACCTTTTAATAATTATTTTTCCCGTCAGTTTTTGCTAACTACCTGAGGCTTGCCAAGTTTCTCGAAAGAAAACAGCAAGAAATAGTGAGAAATATCGCCGCGAATTGGCAATTTACTCAACGCCAAGAAAATTAAAAAAAAAAAACTTGCTGCCCACAATTTCTTGTGAGTTTCACGAGAAATCGCAGGAAATCAGCGATTTTTCTGACTATGATATGGATAACCTACCTTATTAATAACCTACCAAAGTCAAAATGGCATTAGCTCAACCAGCCAGATTCCTCAACATTCAAGGAGGAGATGCAGGTTCGAATCTTCCCAAGTGATACATGGATAATATCTCAGCAGTTGCAATACCACTATATGGTAATGATGTAATATGGGTGAGGGCCGTTTCAATCCCATATAACCAATTAAAAAATAAATAAATAACCTACCAAATGGTTATTTATTAAGAGGTAGGTGAGAAAGGTTATCACTCTTTATATTATACCCTCAGATTAGATATTAATAACCCTCGACCATTTGGTGAAGAGAGTATCCATACATCTATTCATGTCTCTATTATATAACATTGTGTATTGAATCCTTTGTGGATTTCATGTAATAGACTTATTGGTCCATTACAACTTCCGTTGTCCCAATGACCAACATGAATTCTAGGCGAACCTTTTCTATGGGTAAGAAGATATTTTGAGGCACTATTCGTCAATGATCATTATTAGACATGCTTTAGATTATTATTTTTCATTATTTTGTTATTAGGTTCAAATTGGTAAATGATGTGTCATCACATTTAGATTTACATCTCATTTAGTAAACCACCAACTACCTATTACAATTGGGGTGCTTCCTGTGTTGTTTTAATTTTGGGTGGCCCTTTATGCTCTATACCCAATATATAAAGAAGTGTCAGACCTCTACAGACCCTTAATCAATAACCAGATGTTGATTGAGCCTTCTTTGATCCGCAAACATGAATTGCATCACTTCCAGCCTCAGAATTATCAAAGTTGTCTTTCTTGTTTACAATCTCATGTACTATAACCATATGATATTTCCCAGTGAAAATATCCATTATTCTTCATTGTCTTCTTGCGTCAGCTATATATTCTTCACTTCCCCAATTACTAGATCATCTTATGCAAAATAGCCCAAAGGAATCTTATAGACCGGCTAAATAAATTAATTTTTTAAAGATGCTTACAAACATAGCTGCTACATTTCCTGATCCTAATCAACAAAATTTGGAAATTTGCAATTTACTAAAGCACAGCAGGAAATTTGTCAAATTTGGGAAACCTAATCCCCTCTAAAATGTGTGCCCTCATTGGATCAACAGTTGGGAGAAAAAAACAGAAGTTTAATTTGAGAAAAAGTGATTACCTTCCAGATATTTCTTAAGTGGCATCTAGCTCAAATGGTCTGAGACGAGGAGCTGAAGCTATGAAATAGTTAAAATGCCTCACCACTTGTTCTTCAAAACATGGCCTCACCTTGGGCCGGAAGCACATAGCACGTAAACAATTTTGAATCTAATTTGGAATTCTGAGAAAGTATAGAAGGTGTATGCATGGCTAAGAAGACTTAATAAGTTAACTGTAAGGAACAATTACTTATTTTGAATTTGATTTAAAATCCATTTTTAAATTAATGGCTTTTATTTTACACTTACCTTTAAAAGGTGTTTAATCATATAACAAAAGATAGAGAAGATGCCAATTTAAAACTTTTATTGCTCTATATGTTTTGGTATGTTTTTCTAATAAGATTTGAATTTCTTAAAAATACTCTTGGCTCATTTTGCATGCTATACATATACACTATATTGTCGGTGACAATTTTTCCCAAATTTTGTCTCAAGTACAAGTGCAATTCAAACTCAAGTACAAACCAGGCAATTTAGCTTAAAAGTGACATCCTAAAATCGAGTACAGCCTTTTGTCATTCATTTGATATTAAAAAATATATATCAAACAGCTAATATATGAAGAAGTAATTTCACTCTAGAAATGAAATTAAATTATATTAATGTCCATGAATAACCAAATTAGGTCAATCAGGCTGAGAATACATCAATGTGACAAAAAAAGCAAGGTGGTGGGAAAGAAAAAAAAAAACCTCAAGACCAAAATAGGAAATAACTGAAAAATTTTTACTCATAAACTAGTAATAACTAGGTGATAACTTAGAATAGGGTAAACCGTAAATATATCAAAGGAACAACAACCAGACATTGTAGGAAGCATATCCACTCTGGACTAGAAGCATTCCCACAAGGGGAATCAATGGAAAAATTAACAGTAGAATTATCACAACACATATGGATTCTATGCATTTTCGGGTCTGTACATTGCACACCACTGAACAATTCAACAGTAAGCTCAATGTGTGTTTAATTTTAAAGCAACACATCAACAAAAATTATTACCAGCACCTCGATTTGCCAAATGATATATTGAAAAGTAGAGAGGTGCATGCAATAAAAGTGAAAACCACACACAATAGTCCAAAATATTAGTGTACTTTAAGTCTGTAGAAAAAAATGAATAATTTATTTTTCCATACCTGCTTAAAATTTGGGGCTAGACCCCAATGATAGAGTAAAACCATAGTATCAAACAATTCTTCTTCCCTTAAAGCACCCGATAATACTTGAGTCAACCTTGATCCAGATTTTGTATGATGCTGAATTGATTGATATCTAAGACCAGAGTCTGAATGCTCACTGGAACTAGGTTTATCCACTATCTCATTACTGTAGCTCCTTGCACTGCATTCTGTGGTAACATTTGTTGCCCTTTCTGGAATAGCATTGCCATGACTACTGGAACACTTGCTGACAAATTTCATAGGGTTTTTGCCACTGCTCATAAAAGTTGCAGTAGTGCCTGAACAACAACAAGGTTTTTGTCTGGTCGAATGTGTCACTTTGCTCTCTTCAACTTCCATACAACCTTCATCCCACTCAATTTCTTTCAAGTCTTCATCTTGAGTAGGATGGGTTTTAAAAAGATGAGTGTGTGTCCCACCCAACCTAGAAAAATCAATACGATGTGAATCTGCTTTTAGAAATAAGCCAATAGGAAAGCTCCGTTTACCTCCCCTATGTAGAAAACCAACTGCAGTATCAGTTTTTTCTCTTGGCCCCTTCATTAGGTCACATGCATCATCCAAGCCAAAACCTTCAGATAAGAAACGCAGTAGTACTGTATATGCCGAAACAAGAACAGAGTTATTTGAAAGACCTGGTGGTGGCATATTACGATCAGCGCCTTTATTCTTCCAAATTAGTTTCTGCAAAAATGTCCTGAACACTGAACCTGGTGGTTGTGTCAGGGACAACGGACTGAAGTGTATCAAAATGCGGCACAATTCCCACTGCATTTCTTCCACCTGAAAATATAAAGAGAGTTTCAACTGTTCACAACTCATGAAGCAACTTAGAAAATAAAAGATAAAAGAAAAGAGAATTCTATAAATCTTAGAATATACCAATAAGGAAAAAGTGATTAAAATTCCAGCAATTTTATGTAACATTAGTAACATAGTTGAAAATCAAATAACAACGAAACGTGCAGAATATATAGGAACTTCAATTTTGTATTCTAGTGAAATAGTATAATATCAAAACATCTCACAACACTCAAAAATCTCTGCAGCTAAAATATCAACTGTAGGGCAAACCAAGGCCACAAAAATCTGAAATAGGGACTTAAAAGAAATTTCAATGTTCTTATTTATATGGTATTCCAATTAATCAAAAAAGCTAAGGTAAGCAAATTGAGATATCTGTTATGATTTACCAGACCATAGTTGTAAACTTGTAAGAGAATAATATATATCTTAAGTACAAAATATTCTTTGATGTTCTCAGTATCTCTAATTCAAGATAATTTTGTTTTCAAAGTATAGTGGATGGAAGAGAATTATTTACAATTGATTTAAACTATCGTTAGCAGTAGGCTCATGTGCATACACAAATGAAAGAGGGGGAACATTCCTTGAAGTCTATTTCATTCCAGGACACAGAAGTACATAAACATTTTTTTTTTAAAAGCACAGAAATGTACTTAATATTTAATAGCTTATGCAGAAAGGCACATGCGCACACACACACTGCAATAACCATAAATGATGTATATACAAAAAGAAGATTTGAGTGATACTGAAGCCTGTTTGGTTGAGGTTTTAGATCAGCTGTATTTTTCCTGTCTGTATTATGTTCAACACCCTCATTTCATGTTTGATGTTTTGTTACACCCCACTTCTTCCTACGTGCCACAAATCCCACCTTCCCCTATTACTCTGGGCAGAGATAAAGCAAACATCGAACATCTACACAAGGGATTTGCAATCTGTTTGAGACATCCCAGCATCTTAATGGATGCTCATATGATCATTGGCAGCTCTGCAAAATGTCATGCCAATGGCAATAGAATTATAGCCCGTTGATAGGAGCACAACTATACTCAGATGCATATTTACAGGGTCTGAGCTGGTTTTGTAGGTTCGGAAGACAAAAAAAAGTTCTGAGGTTCAGTTTTTCCAGGAAGGTTCAGTTCAGTTCAATTCAAAAAATCGAAAATTTAATAATATATAATATATTTAAGATTAGATTTATATTGAATTTATGTAAAGTTAGGATTTAGAACTTTTAATCTTTTATTTTTTTCCCAAGTCATACTAAAAAGAATTGGAAATATAATTATTTTCAAAAATGGTCAGAATCTACCAAACCAGTTCGATCCTATCTGAAAAGTCCAAACTAGACCAAAACCATCCCAGCTTCAATCAAAACTGGCACCTACCAAACCAGTTCGATCCTGTCTGCAAAGTCCAAACTAGACCAAAACCATCCCAGCTTCGATCAAAACTGGTGCCTATATGCTTACATGCAAGCACATATATATAGATAGATAGATAACCTATATAAGTTTTGAGACATCCCCGCATCTAAACAGATGCTTATATGATCATCAGCTGCTCTGTAATAAATAAGACTTAACAACAATGGCACCATAGCCCATGAAAGGAGCAAAACTATCAATCCATGCATCCATGCAAATAAAGGTAAAGATGAATTTTTAGGGCACAGCCAAGCCAGCATGACTCGTGGGTGTATAAGATCCTCATATTATATTTCTTAAATCAATTGTATACTTATTTAATTTCAACCTTTTGACCAAGCTCATGGTAAATTTAGTCTTGCCAATCCATCTAAGCCAGTCTATAAAGGTAATACTTTAGGTCCCACCCTCGCCTAGCTTGCATGGTTGGAATACAAACCCCCTTGCAATAAACAAGGAGTTTTCATTTTACATTGTATATATTGTTTCAAATTTTTTACAGCCATGGATTCTATCTTTCCACAAAGCTCATGCTAAATTGTGCCTTGCCAATCTGTCTAAGCCCAAGGCAGAGAGAGAGAGAGAGAAATATTTTTTAAAATCTATAGTAGTTCCTATTAAGAAGGATTTGATTGTAGTTTATTGTGGCTACTCCTATCATCCAAATTTTATTCATTTGAAAAGGCATTTAAAATTTAGTGTGTAAATTAAAATATATGGAAGTTCTATTCAGTGGGATTTGATTGTAATTTATTGTGTCCATTTCCATCATCAAAATTTATTCATTTGAAACCAACTTAGGGCAAAATGAAATTACTTTTTTTTTTTTTTTTATTAAGTAAATACTTCTTATACATATACATATCCGCCGTGGGGGTTGAACCCGGGTCACATCACCGATAAAATGAAATTACTTTGACAATCAAGTATTATAAGCAGAGAACCAACAGGTCTCTAAAGAGAAATAAAGAAAGGATTATGTAAAATATTAAAACAGACGCCATCTATATCAATTGTAGATGGATATAACAAAATCTTTTGAGACATACCTTGACAATGAATTATAAAGTAAGGTTGGACATGAATATTATAAAATTATAATATAAGGTAGAAACTACACTTAATAGAAGTCTCCAACTCTCAAAAAGGTCTCAACCTTGAACTGTCACTAGAATCCTCAAAATGGTGTTGAGAATCTTCTTCATTGATTCCACGTTTCCATTGCAAAAATGTCCAAAAAAAGACATGCATAAATATTCTCAGAATGGAAACTTATCAAGTTCCCAACAAATATAGAAAGACTCTTACATTATATTACCATAAACAAAATGATAGCAGTAGCACCAGGTGACACAAATTCTGAAACGTATGACTTCAAATGGAACTATAGTTAGATTAAATTTTATTTTATTTTTTTATTGCATGAGAAACAATCAATTCTCCTTACAATGTTGCTCGCATTGTGGCGCCCATTCACCTATTCGGCACTAAAACTTCCAAGCTCCAATGTCAGCATTCCAAAATACTAGTATTGCATTAGATAGAAATTGTCAAAAACAGAGAGTTGTCAATTGGACAAAACAAAGACGGATCACATCCCTGCTGGACCCTATCTAGCCTAGTTAAATTACTTGGCCAGCACCATTCTGACAAATTCATCGTAGTTGCCCTGCCCATCACCATCCATATCCGCCTCCCAGATCATCTTGTCAATTCTTCCGCCATGAGCTTCTCCCCCAGATTGGCCATCACATGCCCCAGCTCAGCTGCAGATATGTAACCATTCTGATCCATATCGAAGACCTATCAGGCCTCCTTCAGCTCTAGAAATCCTTGTCTAGTATCAACTACAAGATTAGAAATCAGTAGCTGGCAAGGATTATTCAAAACAAGCAAATCAGTAGCTGGCAAGGATTATTCAAATCAAGCAAATCAGTAGCTGGCAAGGATTATTCAAAACAAGCAAATCAGTAGCTGGCAAGGATTTCTAGAGGGAGGGGCCTCTGGTCAAGATGAGAAGGAAATTTTCATAAGAAACTGACAGGCATAAAGGTCCAATTGAAGTGTGCATTTTCCCCATGGATATGAGAATTTACCATCTCCAAGAAGGGTGCACTATTTGATGAAAATGGGTCAATAGGTACGATTATTACAGATACTAGAAATCCTTCCCAGCTACCGAGTTGCTTGTTTTGAATAATCATCCTAGGATTGATTGTGGACTTTCAAGTTGGCGAGGTATTCATTTCCAAGGCACATTTATATCAATATCTCATGCATTAGACTTTACTAAACTTGAAAAACAATGTGTCTGATTCTGCAGTAATTTTGCATAAGCTTGCAAGATCACAAGATCAAAACACCTCAAAGTCTAGCCAACATTCAACCAACAAATATGTAAATATAAAACTTCATAAACATTGGGATCTCCATGACATAGAACAATGAAGCTTGGAAGTCCACTTAGCTGTGGATCTCCAATGCTCTTTTATAGGAGAGCAGGAGACTAGTTTAAAATTTAAGCTTAAACGCTTAATTGGATTGTAGCTAGGATAGCAGATTTGGTTACAATCAAATCTGAAACAGATTAACCTTGACATCCGGAGGTTGAACAAAACTCCAAAGTAAGAATTAAACAAGAAAATAAAATTGCATCCCGTAGGACAATAATCCAAATACTCCAACATCCCCCCTTAAGCAACTTGGGAGAAGTAAGGAGGAATTCCAACAATATCCTCCCTGAAGAACTACTACATTCACATAAAGCTCAAAGGAAGTGAATTGAATCAAAACTGATGCAATACAGAAAAAATGTATGGTGGATGAAGCTGAAGTGGTTGACAAAGCTGCCAGGCCGAAGCCAAAAAGCGTCAAACCAACTCAAGTGCTCCCACAAAACAAGGTGCTCCGAGTGTTTCAAAACAAAGAAGCAAGCACAAAACACCATACAAAGAGTCATGATCGAAGCGACAAAGCTACTTAAGCAGAGGGGTACCAATCTCCAAAAGAACTCCAACAAGAAAATCAACATGGTGACAATGGGTCCCAAGCGATGCCAAAAACAAGGGCTTACAAACTACCAATGTCGCAGATGCCAAAACATGCTTACAAAAGTGCATTAAGAAACAGCAAAGATCACCAATCAAAGTAGTGTTACAAAGTAGCCCATCATCAATTCATATGATGGAGGAATAAATTTATCACAACAATGAGCATATAGGGAAAAACGCTTTTGAGAAGGAGAAGGAAAGAACTTGATCAAGCTTGATCTTCCATGTCTTTGTCATTGCCCTCCAAACCTAGAATCTTCCTCCGATATCAGGCATCCAAGTGTGAATATTTATCGAAAAAGATGTAATAAATAGTTTACATCAAAATACATATGAAGAGTCTGCCAATACAAGTCTCGATCCCACAGATGTGTCCGGGATAGTGGATAAACATCTAGAAAAGGTAAATGCGAAGTAGTTTTTAACATCGATGAGGCCATAGGCCATATGAGACGATCGTCATTGAGGATGTTGTTTACACAATATATGGTTATCAACCATACTCTGGTCATCGAAGCATGGTGTACAACCCACAACCCTACCCCACAGGATTCAAACCTTGGACCTCCTATTTAGAGTTCCAAAGTCTTCACCATATGACCTACTCAGGTTGTTGTGGTTGTATGACAATTTTGGCCACCAGATGACAAAGTTACAAAGGTTTGAAGTTTTCAGCTGCAGTCAGGGCAAAAAATGCTATCACACATTGCAATTTTGGATAGTAAACTATTTTTCATCAATTAAAATCTCTTGCTTTCTTTCAGAAAAACATGTCATGCAATATATTGTTCGAAAGCGCCCTGAGCCTATTTTCCAATGGGACTCTTGTGCTGGAGTTAGAGCATCAAAAGTCTCAAGAGGTAGGAGGAGTCCTTACTTCTAAATAAATAATAATTTTGGCCCCTTTACCAAAAAAATATCAAAAACATCCTATGACCATCCACACCCAAAAAAATATTTACATGGCATAAAATAAAAAATTTATTGTGGGATGTCTGACCACTTGTCAAAATGGGGCCCACCCTTCATTACTTGTCTCCCAGTGACAATCCAAGCACCTTTCACCTCCAGTAGCTACAACTTATGATTTGGAGTGGCAAGGTTTGGAATGTTAAACATTATTGGAATTTATACCTATTTTTACGGGATTGTGCTTCTAATGCACACATGCCAAGTTGTAGATCTCATTGAACTCCAATAGAAGTAACTCCACAACATCATGTCAGATGAGATCAAAATTGGAATTGCAACAATGATGCATCAGATTTTCTTTTCTTCCAGTAAAGAAATAGTCCATGACAATACGCTATAACTCTCAAAAAAACAAGCATTGTCGGTGACCACCAAGTGCAAAGGCTCCCTCTTTAATCATAGGGACAACTTCGCCCGAAATTCACCACTGTGAAGGTTGGATAATGAAAACTGCACAATAATTGCAACAGTACTTCCAGACACGACCAGGTCATACACATTGGAGTTGGACCTAAAAACTCTAGGCCAAAGAACAAAAAAATGGAAGTTCTCTTGTTGTATGTTGCCAAATATTGAGTGAAGCAACAAGGCATTGCTTCCAGCCATGGCCAGGCACAACTATGGGGTTGATGTCGATGATAGCCCTACCGCTATATCAGAATCCATCCTTGCCCCTTGCATCTGGCATTCTTCTAGGGAGAGTCAGAGTACACACAGCAGAGGAGGGTTTTGGTTTCCTCTTGAAGACACACAGTAGACTACCCTTGAGAATACCACATGGGAAAAGGAAAAGATAAAGGAAGCCCCAATGGTTGCAGCAAATTTTTTATATTACTTTAACATTCCTTTTAATGCTGTGGTTGGTAGAGGGACAAAGCTCCGTACTGCAGAAGATATCAGCAAGCCCTTATTGAAGGATTGTTTCACAAACACGTGTGCTCTTGTAGAAAAGCAAAGAAATTTATGGACTAAAAGAAGGTACAGCATTTTATGAAGCTCAACTTCTTAGTGGCTTTAGGTGGATCCATGCTCTCCTTGAGGTCAGTTGATGCCTCTGGAGGGGTGGAGAGCATACAGTTGTTGTTTCATTTGTTGGAGGAGGTGAAGTGGGAGTGGAGAACGTTATCCAAGTAGTGATAGACAACACAACAACTTATGGATCCGCAAGAAAACTTCCCAAGGAGAAGTACCCCACTATTTTTTGCATTGACCTCACTCTTGAGGACATTGGCAAAATATTATGGTTGAAGAGATGAGAAGGCAAAGAACATCACTAGATACATGTACAACCACACATGGGTGCTCACCTTGATGAGAAAGCATACTGATGCGAAGGACATTTTTTGCCCAAGTGTCAATTCACCTCCAACTTGATTGCCCTACAAAGCCTTCTAACTACATCCACTCCACTTAAGAGGATGTTTGTGAGCAAGCAATGGTTTGGCTCGCCATATCATGCAAAGAAGGCAGCATAAAGGGTTGTCAAGCAAGTCTTTGACAGTAAATTTTGGAAAAGTGTGCAAGAAATAAAGTAATTATTTTGCTTTCTAGAATCTAAATCTTTAGTTTTAAATTTTACTTTCTGAATTTGTAATTACAAATTATAAATCTGAATTTGTAATTTTTAATTTAATTTATTTATGATGATTAATTTTTTACTATTCAACTTCAAGTGATGGAACCTATGGTCAAGGTTTTTTGCCTTGTAAGTGGAGATCAATTGTCAATGGGGTATTTGTAATTTTGTATGAGGCCATGGATAGGGCAAAAGAGGCCATCGAACACTATTATGGAGGTGGTAGGTACAAAATTGATCCCCCTTGATGAATTATTGATAAGAGATGGATGAGCCAACTCCATCAACCTTTTACATGCAGCCAGGCACTCTTGACCCCAAATTCCATTTCAGCCTAATTTTCATCATGATGAAGAGGTTATGGAGGGCTTCTACGCCTGCATTGAGAAGATGATGATTGACCAAGAGAAACAACACCGAATATCGACCAAGTTATAGGCCTACAAACAAGCTAAAGGGAGGTTGTTTCATCCACTTTTTATATTTGGTCAACGACAAGCTCACGGCCAGGTAAAAGTCTTAAATTTTTTTAGCTGAACTTCACTTTCAATTTACAAATATGATAATTTGTTTAAAAAAAAAATTGCAGATTTGTGGTGGGAAGATTATTATGCTAAAACGCCAAATCTTCAAAATCTAACAAATCCGCATTTTGAGTCAGCCTTGTAGCGCTTTTTGGTGTGAGCGCAACTGGTCTCTTTTGAGATCATACACACCAAGAAGCGCAACAAGTTAACCCAAGAGTGCCTCAATGACCTCGTCTTTATGCAAGACAATCTTTGGCTTCGCATCAAACAAGTGAAGAGGACCAAATATGACTTGATTGACTTGAATGACATGGATACACTTTCAAACTAGACTGTCGAAGTTGTGGATACCATGTTCAATGAGGAGGACATCAAGGGAAGCAGAACAGTCTACAAGATTGAGAAAAGATCTTGAGGAGCCTCTACCACCTCTCCAAGAATCCAATTCAAGGACAAGGAAGGGAAAGCAAAAAGCAGTTTAAATCTACTCGAGTATGTTGTACTTCATTATATTTTGGTGATCATTTATGATGATGAATTGTAATTATGCTTTTTTTATGAAAATCTAAAAGAAAATCGCCTTCCCAACTCTCTAGTTTCTATTTTATATATTTTGTGTGAATTAAATTATTTTCTTCAATGTTCTTTTATCAAGTTTTTGCCAAGTTATGAGTTTTCCAACTATAGCTCATATAGGAGTTCAAATAACCTTGACCCACATAAGAAAGCTTTAGGATTTTCTATCTCTAGATAAAAGTTTTCACTTTGTGGTCTTAAATACAAGTCAATCCTCACCATAAACCATGGAGCACCACCCATTACTTCATCTTTGGCTTTACAATTAGAAAAGATTATGAGAAAATATCCTTTTGGAAGAGAAGCCATAGAATGGTATGAATTCAATCTCCATTTCTTTTCAACCTATTTTCGAATCTCTAGAAAATTTGGCCAATAACCATTGAATTTACAGATTAACCCTCTCTTTTTAAGAAGCATTATATCATGCTCAACCATCTAATATTTTATAATATTTTTTGGTGAATCCTCTACCACCTTGATGAGGTTTGCCATAGATTCTTTCATTCCCTTTATCCTTGACCAGCAAAAGATTACTTTCCTCAACCAAGACATCCTTACTTCCAACTAGGCTTGCTTAGATGATTTTGATGATTTTCCTTTGATGCTCAACCTGTCTATATGAAAGACTTCCATTGTTCAAATTTTTTCAATGACCTAGAGCAGAACTCAAAAGTCCAAATATGAGGCGCACTCTTCACTTGGACTTGGCTCACACATCTTTGTTCCTCGCTCGCACTTAACTTGCATGCCTTTGCTCCTCATTCAAAAATTTAAATTTTTTTTTACCATCTCTAATACAACTGTATCCTTTTGGGTTGGAGTCCCCATAAACAGAAGTCCCCTTTGACTTAAGTCTTCTTTGACGTGGCAAAAATAAAACAAGACGAATATATAAAACACACATACACTATACACAAAAATCTGCCTGCATTGGAAATGCTTAAGTATATTCATGTACAAGCAGCTACAACATGAATCAAAAGGTCAGTTGGCCCCATGGGCTGACATAAGGTTAGTTTAAAACAGAACAGCCTATCCAGTTTTACTATCAAAAAAAATTAGATATACTACTATACATTATAAAGTTTCTGAATTTATTCTATTGTCTACGAATAAGTTTACAAATGCAAATGAATCTTTTTCTTTTCTAGATAAAAAAAAAAAAAACAAAACAATAATAATAATAACAGTTATCAGCAAAACTCACCTTACTAATAGCACTTGATAATGCCAAAGTTGTCTGTCTCATATTTCTGTCCGAAGAAATATCTTCCCGAGAGCCAGGCCACCAAACACTCGGCATCAATTGCTGCAAATCCTGCTTATTTGGACCTTTTCTTGACAACAATCCTTCCATTGAAGACTCAAAATCTGACGACTTCCACCAGTGTGTCATTATTTCCTCTCGTCTGAGGATATAGCAGGCTAAGGCCAGATATGGATAGGATCCAGTATATGGGCAGTCTACAAGAATGATCGGTGATGTTTTGCAATTATAAGCAAGCTTCTGCATAATTGGTATAATTAATTCCCTAAATTCTGGAAACGACCAAAAAAGATCCATGACCTTATCCAAACTTGCACCATCATGAGGTCCTTGGGTTCCAAAAGTTTCCGTCATGAAAGGAACCAAAGCACCCCAAACCACATACTCCTTGATTCCTGGATGACCTTCTAAGAGGCTGAAAAACCGCTTGCAAATCTTTTTGCTTATGGGATTTAATAACTCTGCAAGTGGAGTAAATCTCTTTAACCTTCTCAGCTTTTCTAATGATGTGGAAGTGCTGGGATCCTGGCTATAGAGTTTAACAAGCCTTAATAAGCAGTTTAGGAGGTAAGTAGCCATTTCTGCAACCATTGCCACATCCTCTTCATCCTTCACCTTGGGAGGTGCTTGGATTGGAAGGAAGCCTTGGATGGGATACTTGAAAGGCCTTGAACCAAAGTTTAAATCACAACGTTCACCTTGAGATAAGGAAATTGCAGGAAAATATCCAGACCCGGGGTCTAACTTCCTTACTCCGTGAAAAGCTAACCCCAGATGAACACCATTTCTGTAAAACAAAATTTCATTTGCATCCAAGTCTATGCAGCATCCTATAACATCTCCCACGACCCACAACTGCCCATATGGCTGGGAAGCTTTGTTCCACTTCTTAATCCGTCTTCCATCATAAGCATAGGAATCCTCGTCATCTCCAACCCCTTCATGACGAGTAAAAGGACATGTAAGTGTGGCCCAACCAAGTTGCTGAATTCCGGCAGTCTCCAAAGTTACTTCGTACATCCACTTTCCTTTCCATACACACGCATTAGCACGAGCACTGCTGAACATCGCCTGGCTTTCTATGAGTAAAGAATGCTTAGAAAACCTTATATCGCCAGAGGCACTTTTCTCATCCATTACAACCCTGTTCTTACTAAAACCACTATCAAAAACAGAAACTCCATCCCGCTGCTTCAAATCTGCACTTGGTGCCCTGTAAAATTTCCTTAACTTGAGATTCAAAATTAACTCTGTGGAGTTCACATCAAAAACATTGTCCTCCAAAGGTAAGGAATTCCAAGGCACCTCAAATATGTGGCCTAGAGTCCGTTCAAGCTCACGCCTTTCATTGTCTTCCGTGGAAGAAAGGATAGCAGCCTTCCCAATATTGTCCTTATCCTTATCCTTATCATTACCGCTGGATAAAACTATCGCTAGACCTGCCCCGACACCATGTTGCTGCACTTGCCCAGTCGTCACTGCCTCTTCAGCCATAATTTAAAAGAATAGGAAAGAAGACCCTTTTCTGCAACTTTCAGAGCTTCAAATTTTAGATTTCTCAAATCTAGGGTAAGGGTATGCATATACGCTCGTGCTATTCTCGATCCTCTCGGGCTTTCCCACTTTCTGCAAGTGTAACCATATGATTCTTAAATTAAGAATCTCAGAAACCCCCTGCCGCCTTGAAGTTCAATGGAATGGATTCCATGATTATGATTATGATTATATCTGTATATACACGCGCCTTCGAATTTCAAATATTTGTATAATTTAAATGTCAAATCCCACGCATTCGCCCTTGCAGAAACTTTGGGATTCCACTGTTACCGATATCTAATATTTGAATCACAAGAAATGCACTTTTTCGCCACCGACTTCATCAGAAAAAAATAAAAGAAACCGAAATTCAGAATCGAACAACCAAGCCTGCATCCACACAGAATTCCTCCACCTCGTCAAATTGCGCCAATCATGAATTTGTTTTGAAAACCCTTGGCAGGATGAAATCAATTTAAGATTCAAATTCGCAGACTCAAAAGAGGAAAAAATAAAAAAATAGATCAACCGGTTAACAAAAAAAATCGAGTAAATGTACAATATCCGCTGAAACCCTGTCCGAAAACAAGATACGAAGAAAAACTAATAAAGAATGAGAGAAAGCGTATAGAGAAACATCTTTACATGATATTAATGTTGAGTCGGCAAATCGAGTCGCAGTCCCAAACTGTGATCTTGTGCTGCCGAATTGCAGAAAGAAAATTCTGAGAGAAAACGAAATAATTGCAAAAATTTGCTCTAAAATATTTTAGTCATACATACGGAGCACGGAGGTATATAAATTCATATAATAAATAGCAACTAGGGTTTCGTTGCTTCCATTTCCACCACATGCTTTCTAAATTTCCATATTTGTGTAGGGGCCGCCTGGCCTAAGTATTTCATTTTCGATGGCAATGACAACGAGTTGCGAGAGATGGTCTTTGACAAACCCGACGGCGGTCGTGATGACGTTTTCTAAGCTTGGCCTTTGTGGCACCGCCAGCTGGAGGCTAATATTCACGCATGTGATTGTAACACGTAGGGTTTCTGTTGCCTTGGGTTCCGCTATTATTACCGTGAATACTTTCTGATTGGAATTTGAAGTCAACGAAAATGTAAAGGAAATGTTCAATTAGGAGTCTTGATGTGGCTAAGTATGGCCCTTTCTCCTCACGAGGAGAATGCCTGAAAGTTACTCATCGTTGAACATGTGATGCCTTCTTGACCTCTCCTTTCCTTCCCCTTTGTTTTAAATTTTCGATAAGATTTTTACTGCTCCTCGCGCATTTGAAGTCTGATGATTACACAATGACACTGAGAGGGGGTGAATCAGTGTAGCTATTAATTTTTATATCTGCAGCATTTAATATGAAATAAAGAGAACTTGACAACTGAAAAACAACTTGAACAAGAGAGCACACCACAACACTCAATATACCGAGGTTCACCAATTTGGCTACTCCTCAAAAATGACTGCTTAGACTCCAATCCAAATCCAGTCTTTGCAAAATCAATTTTACAAATACTTTACCAAGCATCAACTGGAAGGAGCACCAACCCCCGTAATTTTCTGCACGCAACGGATGGAGCACCAACTCCTAGTACCAAGCACCAACTTGGACTGCAATTTCGATCAATTTAGAATGACATAAAAATGTCTTCACTTCATGCACGACCCTGACTGGTCTGCAATTAACCCAACTCTACACACTCTCACGGCTCTGCTTATTTTTTTCTTGATTATTTTCTAACCCTCCTTTTACAGCAATTTCTCTCTAACAGCAGCAACATCTTCTCTGTATGATTATTCTTTTATAACCTTTCAATCCTGCATACAATCGAATCACATACTTTGACTGTTCGAATCCATGCAATACGGCTGTTCGGTTCCATGCACTTCGATTGTTCGAAACCCTGCAATACGGCTGTTCGGTTCCATGCACTTCGACTGTTCGAAACCCTGCAATACGTCTTTTTAGAAAGCTTTTTTGATTCTCCATATTCGACTGTTCAATTTCTTCGAATACGGCTTTTCGAATGCTTATTCGAAACTCCATATGTGATGCATCGAATGCTTTTATTATCCTTCATATTCGGCTTTTCGAATGCGTTTCAATTATGCATGTTTGGCTGTTGCATTGCATGTCCAACACCTGTCAACGTTTAACTGTCTGTCTGACTTCAGTTACTTCTTATGTGACAGACTGCATGATGCTTTTCTGCCATGTGTCACCTTTCATGTTGCTTCGGCATTTTCCAGTCTAACTGTTTCCTATCGCGATATCGCGACACTTTTAACTTATGCTGACGTCACCCTGAAGGTTGTTGCGAAATCGCGACCATTTTGGCCTTGAAAGCTTTTCCCCCGCTCATGTCGCGAAATCGCGACACTTTGAACTTTTGCTGACGTCATCCTCAATGCTGTCGCGAAATCGCGACGTTACAGGCTTCCGTACAACTTTGCTTGCAACCTCCAGCGAAAATGGAACATGTCGCGAAATCGCGACACTTTGCTCTTCCGTACAGCTTTGCTTGCAAACTCCAGCGAAAATGGAACATGTCGCGAAATCGCGACGCTTCCGGCTCTTGCTGACGTCATCATTCTTCTTGTCGCGAAATCGCGACGCTTTCGGCTCTTGTTGACGTCATCAATTTCTTGTCGCGAAATTGCGACGTTTTCGGCTTCTAGCAGCTTTCTTTGAAACTTGTTGCGAAATCGCGACACTTTCGGCCCTTGCTGATGTCATCGTTAAGCATGTCGCGAAATCGCGACCGTTTTGGCTCTTGGAAGCTTTCCCTGCATCTTGTCGCGATATCGCGCCACTTTCAACATTTGCTGACGTCATCGTTAAGCATGTCGCGAAATCGCGACCGTTTTGGCTCTTGGAAGCTTTCCCTGCAAAGTGTCGCGATATCGCGACACTTTCAACATTTGCTGACGTCATCCTTAAGCATGTCGCGAAATCGCGACCGTTTTGCTTCCGTACACTCTCCTTTGCCAGCAACAGCGAAAATGGAACATGTCGCGAAATCACGACACTTTGGGCTTTCGTACAATCCTCCTTGCAAACTTCAGCGAAAATGGAACATGTCGCGAAATCGCGACACTATGCTTCATGCAATGATGAAATTTTTACATCTTTGTGCCTTGTGTTTTCACCTTGCCTCTTTTCATGAAATTTTGACTTGTAATATCATTGCTGCATCTTTCAGTTCTACACTTTTGACTAGTAGCGAAATCGCTACACCTTAGTTTCCCTTTGTTTCAACATGTAGCGCCATCGCTACACCTTAGTTCCTCTTTGTTTCAACATGTAGCGCCATCGCTACACCTTAGTTCCTCTTTGTTTCAACATGTAGCGAAATCGCTACACCTTCTTCTTGTGAATTTTTACTTGTAGCGAAATCGCTACATCTTTGTTTTCTGCACTTCCTAATTGTAGCGAAATCGCTACACCTTTGTGCCATGTATTTTCATCATGCAGCGATATCGCTACACCTTTGTTTCCATTCATTTCAACATGTAGCAATATCGCTACACCTTTGTTGCTGAGCATTCTCTCTCCTCTTCGGGTCGCGAAAACCCAAAGTATCGCGATATCGCGACACTTTTCGTTGCTAGCTCCTTTTCTCCATTTATGTCGTGAAATCGCGACATCTTTTCACCTTGCTTCCCTCTCTGCCAGCATGTCGCGAAATCACGACAGTTTACCTTTCACTTTCTCTCTCCTCTGCCATGTCGCGATATCGCGACAAATTGGCATGCACTTTCTCTCTCCTCGACAATGTCGCGAAATCGTGACAATCTTCCTTGCATTTTCTCTCTCTTCAGTTTTGTCGCGATATCGCGACACATTTTCTCTCTCCTCAGCGAAAACTCGACATGTCGCGAAATCGCGACATTTTGGCGTGCATTTTCTCTCTCCTGCTTTTTGTCGCGAAATCGCGACACATTTTCTCTCTCCTCAATGAAAACTCGACATGTCGCGAAATCGCGACATTTTCGGCTGCGCCTTCTCTCTCCTCGACCATGTCGCGAAATCACGACAGAAAACATGTCGCGATATCGCGACAGTTTTCTTCCTTGTCTCTTTCTGCCAATTTCTGAATCTGGGTTACCTCTGTTTGTCTTGAAATTCACTGCACTTGATCTGATCGACCTCGAACCGCATCAATCGCATCAATGCATCTGTGTTGACAACAATGACAATACTTTTGCAATTCTTTTGCTGCACCTTGCTCAAAAAGTCAGTATAAAACAGGGTAATCTGCAACACTTGGGCTGTTTATCTAATTGAGTTTAAATGTTGTGACTATATATTAATCGGTTAGTTAATAATTTAAACATAAATCAAATGCAAGGAAGCATTTAATAAATAAATATTTTTTTATTGAGTAAATATTTCTTTTATATATATATATATATATATATATATATATATATATATATATATATATATCCGTCGTGGGGATTGAACTCGGGTCACATCACCGATAATGCAAGTGGCATCCTTGTCGATAGACCACATCACGTGGATAAATAAATAATTTTAAAAAATTACATATTTGAATAAGAACTTTTTTATTAAAAATAATAAAAAGTTTTAAGTATTATAATAGTTTGGTTATTATTCACTTAATAAAATTTAAATTTATGTGTTTTCGTGGACTAGGTGGATTGGTAAGTGCTTGTCTACACTTACCAAGAAGATACCTGGGTTCAAACTTCGAGGGTAGCCTATTTGCAAAAGGTAGTAGTCTGATCTGAATCCTCTGAATGAATGCACCCAGACTGATGATGACTATACGAATCCAAAATAATCCGTACAAATCCCAAACAATCGGTGGTTCCCTTTATGTTAGGTCAACAATAATAAGGTGGAATAGGTTTGGTGGAAGCAACTCCTATGGTTTGAACCTACCCTTCACGTCAACAATAACAAGGTGGATTTGGTGGGAGCAGCCCCTATGATTTGAACCTTATCCTTCACGCTAGGTTAATGATAACAAGGTGAAATATGTTTGGTAGGAGCAACCCCTATGATTTGAATCCTGGTTTATCAGTTACTAAAAATAGTGTGGTTGTGACCAACTCTCTTATGTAAAAAAAAATAAATTTATGTTTTCTCAAGGAACTCAAACGTTGAACTAATGTCATTAAAAATAGTGTGGTTGTGACGACCAACTCTCCTATGTAAAAAAAAAAAAAAAATTATGTTTTCTCCTTGAAAATCAAGGAACTCAAACGTTGAACTAATGTCATTTGATCCTTTATGCAAAACAAATTTATGTTTTCTCCTTGAAAGTCAAAGAATTCAAACATTGAACTAATGTAATTTGACCATTTATGCAAAATATTAATATAGATGAAACTTTTTTTTTTTTTAATGAATTCATACGTTGAATTAATGTCATTTGATCGTTTATGCAAAATATTAATATAGATGAAACTTATTTTCTTATTAACATAGGCCAACATTATCCTTTATTTTTAAGTAGCAATCATAGGAGAAAGGTGGCATTATACAAAAATCAACCAATAACTTTATGCTTTAATTATTGTAAATGTTAGGTTTTTTCTTTTTTTCCTTAATAATTGTTGTTGTTCATTATATTGTTGAACCTTGTGCTTGTTTGGTTAGGCATTTATCAAGAAGACACCCAAGTTCAAACCTCAGGGGTAGCCTGTTTGCAAAGGTAGTAGTTTGATCTGAATCTTTTGAATGCGTATCAAATCGACGATGATGGTATAAATATTGAGCGACAGGTGATCCCCTACACACCAGGTCAACAATAACAAAGCGGAATATGTTTGGTGGAAGTAACCCTTGTGGTTTGAACCTTGCACTTGTCAGTTACTAAAAATAGTGTGGTTGTGACCAACTCAAAAAAAAATGTTGAACCTTGTGATTTATGAATTAGCAATCATAGGAGAAAGGTGGCACTTTACAAAAATCAACCAATAACTTATGTTTTAATTATTGTAAATGCTAGGTCTTATTTTTTTGGCGTTTCTATAATAATTGTTGTTCATTGTAATGTTAAACCTTGTGATTTATGAATGATAAGTCCCTAAGTCATATAAAAAAAAATTTATGCATGAGTTTCATGTAACAAAGATGTAATGGATACTACCTCGATGAGTAGTGTCTTAAAGAGGGCCATTACAAACTATATAATTTCATGGTCACTTTTATGGGTGTATAAGGAGGTTTCAACTAAGGTTTGTATATGGTGTTTGTAACATGTCCAAGTAACATATACTTACAAATTTGAGGTAAACATTACATGTTATCTAACATTTAGCAATACTTTTTGTTCATACTTGATGTTGGTGGACTAATTTTTTTGAAGCAATACGAAGTACAACGGGTGGCACAACTACGGCCACACTCCCTTGGGGGCATAGCAACATGGGCCTTCCTCCCCACGGACTAATTTTGGTTTCACTCTACTATATTTTAGACAATCAAAGATGTAATGATTTTAACATGTATTTATTATGTTGTGCAACAAGTTTGTTTGTTACAAATAAATGTATGGATGCATCGAATTTTAATCAATCGTATAATGTTAGAAAGTTGTTTGTGTGTCGCCTCAACATCTCATAGTCTTTCAATATTGGTTTTCTATTTTTTATATTTTACAACAAGTTTCGATATTTGACTTTGTTTGAATTGCAACCTTGTCAGAATATTAGTTTTCAAGTTACAATTATATAAAAAAATCCACAAGTATTTTTCATCATCATATCCTAGTCGTATATATTTTATAAGTGGCAATTGTTCAAGGTCATTAATCGAGATTATGGATCTTTCATCAAAAGAGATGCTTCTTGTATGTGAAAATACCTATTGAAGACAATGATTGATTTGTAAATAGCTTCGGTCCTATGAAGCTCATCTCATCAATAAGGATGTAGTGGATTCTCATTTTTATTTCATCTATGCTCGTTTTAAGGTTTTATTCATATTTTCTTTATCATACTCACCCTTTCCTCTTTCTTATAGAAATATGTGAATTTACTACAATAGAGAGTAAAGAGACGAATGTATATCCTCAATCTCCATTGCCGCCTAAGACATCCAAAAGGAAGAGAAATTTGTGGAGCATATAACCAAGCAAGGCAATGATGATTATGGCGCATATAACTATTTTGGAAAGTCTAAAAAGCAAAAGCAAGAACAATGGTCTACTAGTAGCTTTTTTTATCAAAAAGATGAAAAAATCTTGTATGGAAAAATTTTGGGACAAAAGAGAGAAAACTACTTCTATTGGAAAATCTAAGAACAAAATAAAAAAAAAAATATTGAGAAATTTGAAATACAAGAAGAAAAGTAAAACAAGGAGGAAGTAATTCTATTAAAAATATGGAGCACTAGGAGAAAAACAAGATGGCGATCAAAAAACTTATTTTATTAAGAAATTTGGAGTGCAAAGAGAAAAACAAAAAGACATAGATTGAGGTCATTACAAATGTACAACTTATTGTCATCATACTTTCTCCCAAGATATTTGTCCACCCCTAGTTTATAAAACTCCCTCCACCCATTGAGATTATCCTAAAACCCCAAAGTTTAATTTATCATTAAGGCTTTTAGAAGGCATGTGCTTTTGAAAACCCATGCAAGGGTTTAAATAATTCATCTATAAAAAATGTTTTCCATTTTTTATTGATGTCTTTTCAAGACCCCACCTTTCAAATTGGTTCTTATTTGCCTCCCATAGTGAGCCACAGCTAAAAAACTTTTGTAAATTATTTTATTTGAAAAGCATGGTGATGACAAAATGGCATAAAATGGTACAAGTGACAAAAGTGACAAGGATATATATATATATATATATAACTTTTTGTATCTAAATTAGTGACACTAATTTGGTTTAGCTCCCCAATAGCAGGTCAGGTCAACGACAACGAGCAAAGTCAATGATTGCAGCTGTGAGAACAAGTCGTCTAGCCAATAAGTCTACAATTATCACGGTCAATAAGACCGTGCATGGTATAGATCTATCCGTCAAGGCTGCCCTTTAGCGCCAGCTCTTTTTGTTATTGCCAGTGATGCCCTTTACTATTTGCTCAGACATTCTATATATTATCCTAAGGTATAAGGTGTTATTCTTCCTAATGGTCAGGATCTTATTAATGTGCAATTTGCAGATGACACAAATATTTTTGTTTCCCTTGAAGAGGAAAATTTGAATAATTTGTTTCATGTGCTCTCCATTTTTGAAAGTGCTTCTGGTGCTAAGATTTCTTTTCCTAAGTCCATTTTGCTTAGCTGGGATTGGAATCCTCCTTCTTGGTTTTCTAGATTTCCTATTCAATGGGGAGGACCTACGAAGCAGGTTCGTTATCTTGGTATTCCCTTTGCAGTGGATCCTTGCCTCAAAGATATGTGGGACTGGGTGAAAAATAAAATTATTGGTAAACTTTGTAAGTGGAATAGATTTCCTTTGACTTTTGCTGGTAGGTTTTAGGTCTGCCAAAAAAATTTATCCTCTTATTCCACCTATTTCACTTCCACTTAGTTATTTTCTGCTTATCAAGTTGATGTGATTCAGAAATATATTCGTAGATTTTTGTGGTCTGATGGTCAAGGCAGGATTAAAAGGCACCTTGTTAATTGGAAGTGGTGTACTTCTGAAAAGTTGAAAGGTGGTTTAGGACTTAAGAATCTTAAACTTCAAGGCATTGCTTTATCTGTGAAATGGATTGTGAAATGTTTAGAAGGCAGTGAGCCTTGGAAAATTCTGGTCAGGCATAATTTATCTAATGTTGTCCCTCAAAAAGCTAAGTTTTGGAAAAACTTACACATTACGGATATTCTCTTTGGAAAGTTTCATGTTGCACCTGCTGGCTCAACAATTTTTCGTAGTATTTGGAGGGCTTGGGAAATGGTTCGTGATAAAATTGTTATTGAGAATGTTGTTGGGCACAATATTGGTATTTATTTTAGATTTGGTTCTATTTGGTGGAATCTTTTCCACAATGATAAGCCCCTTGCTCTTATCAGGGGTTGTTCTGCTAAAAAGTGGGCTCTCAAAGGTATTAATACGTTTAATGATATTTTGACTAATGATATTCTCATGCCTTGGGAATGTCTTAGTACAGTGTATGAGCTTCCACAATCTCAGTGGAGGACGTATACTTTACTAAGGGATTCCTTTTTGCAGCATGAGAGGCATGTTTTTCTTGATAATATACACCAGTTTTATGATTCTTATAAATGGACAGATGGCACCAAACTCAAGTGCATTAAGGTGAAGTTGTTATATAATCTTTTACAGGATTCTTCTGATATTATTTGTCATGTTAGTAATTGTTGGCAGCTGGCTCTCTCTGCTAATCAGTGTCAAGGTGTTTTCCAGCACTTATGGTTCAGTCCATTAGAGCCTAAGAAGGCTTGTTTCAGATGGATGCTTTTACTTCACAGGCTGCCAATTAGTAAAGAGCCTCACATTTATTCTATATGCTCTCTTTGTCGGGTTCCTGATACTTTTGACCATATATTTTTTGATTGTTTATATGCTCGTGAAATATGGAGTTTATTTCTCTCTCCTATGCATAATTGGGATATCATATATGCTCATATCAGACAGTTTATATTATTGGGCTTCATTCCTCAGTTGCATCATTGTTTCAATATGTTTTGGTTGTTGTTATCTACTGAGATATTATGGCACATATGGTCTGCTAGAAATGATGAGTTGTTTCGGCAAGTTATGAGAACCCTTACTGAGTCTCTAAGGAGACTCATAAGACTTAAAATTTTGCTTCAGGTTGCTCGAGTGATGATTTCCTTCAAGTCCAAATTCAGTTCCAAGAAAGCAAATGTTTTTCCTCAGCTTCAGGGCCTTCATTTTCAGCTTGACAGTTTTACTCAGGTGCATACGCTTCAGTACTATCTTCAGTCATTTATTTCAAAGTATAATTTGAAAAATACCAGTAGTTAATAATTTGTTTTGTGCAGATTCGAAGTCCTTTATTGCTTCAGTTCTTTGTTTTGGAAGCGTTGATGAGGCTTACTGCTGGTTTTTGGGTTGTAGTTATCAGTATTAGTCTTTGTAATTGATGTTCATACTTTTAGTTTGTATTACTCGGGCTTATTTCCTTGATGTATATTGTCAGTTGATGTAATCCTTGTGATGTATATAGATGGTTGTTATATTCCTTGTGTTGTATATATTTGGTCTTTGATTGCCTTCGGGCAATTGTTTTGTACTTATTTGTTTTTATATTAATAAAGTAAACGATCTTTCATTTCAAAATTAGTGACACTAATACGTTTTCATGAAGTCCAAGCATTATGACCTCTATGGTTTAAATCCTCAAAAGTTGTTTTTCAATTGGTTATACGAGATTAAAACGAACCCCACTCGTATTACATCATCACCATATGATGGTATTACAACAAAGCTTGGATATTATCCATTTATTGATTGACAAGATTTGAACCTTGGTCTTCTCCTTGAATGTTGAGGAATCTAATCAGTTGAACTAATGTCATTTGATATTCAAATCCTCAAAAGTTGGTGTACATCACTATGAAAATTTTGGGGATCATTAAACATCTGCAACATTTAAATTTTTAATATATTATTTGATTAACTTTTCACAAAGAAATAATAAACACTACTTGTATGCCACTAATTTTTTTTTATTTTCAAGACCTCAAATCATGAAGCTTGCCTTGTCCCGACACCCAAGTTGGTATATCTTTGGGTTCTCATCAAGAACATCCAAGTTGGTATATATCTTTGGGCTCTCATGAAGAACATCAAAGTTAGTATATCTTTAAGCTCTCATCAAGGAGATCCAAGTTTGAATAATAAAGAAGATGACCCCATTATGTACCCTATTGTACTTTGCCTACTTCAACCAATAAAAAAAAACATAAAACCTTCTAACATATACCTTCAAATAAGTAGGTTTATGGTTCATTTAATATTTATAATTAAAAATATATATATAACATTTTTAAGTCACCATGAAGAATAACAAACACGCTTGATTATTGATGGAGAGCATAGTATTTTGCTAATAACCCAAACCATATAATAAGTGGAAGTTTAGCATTTTGTTTATTATCTTTGAATATTTGAATAAAGTCAATTTAAGTGATAAAGCATTGTATTTCTATTATCCAAATATGGCACGCATAACAAATATTGACTAAATATTATAAACATCGTACCAACTGAATAATACTTGCCAATAATGATGTTGTGCTTGGGATATTTTTCAAGGTAAAGTTTATGGTTGAGATATTCTTTTAGGTAAACATAATTGGAGGGGACGACCAACAAATTTTCCCCTTCCAATGGCAAGGAATTACACCGATATATTTTTGTGGGTAGTGTAAGAATATTTCTCTACCTAATTGGAGCCTTCATATTTTATTTCCACCATGATGTTATGTTTCGATTTCTTTTATTTAGATAGGGTAAGAGACTGGTATAACCGATGCTTAAGGTTGAGTATTTTTATTTCAATCATGACTCCGTGTAAGGTCGATAGTTAAACTTTAGCACACAACCACACAACACCATGGTTTGAACTTTAGACCTTTCAAAAAAGAATCAAACCTCTAACAGTTGTGTTATCCCCTAAAACATGTACCTATCATATTATCCCCTTACATTATAAGATAATTGATAATAAACATTCTAAGCTTTAAATGTTGTCCCTATAGGGGAAATAATGCAACAATTCGGCTTTGGCTCTTCTTTGGGAAGTTCAAGGTTCAAACAGTGACGTGGACGAGTGTGTGAGGGGGTGGGTGTTGGTGGTTGTGTGTTAAATACTCTATTGATAAGCATAGCTCTTGGATTTAGAGGAATCATGGTTGACGTGGGCGAGTGTGTGGGTGTGTGTTAAATTCCCTATTGATGAGCATAGCTCTCGGCTTTAGGAGGAGTCATGGTTGGGAGATCCTGCCCAACCCTATGTGTCGGTTGTAGGGGTTTCTCACACTAATCAAATAAAAAAAATGTTATCCCTATAGAGAATATTAATGAATACAAATTTTTCATATGTATCATTTTTTTAGTAATACTTCTTATACAAATCCACCATTAAGATTGAACTAGGGTCACATCACCAATAATACAATACAAATAACATCCTTATCGATACCATCTATATAAAAAATATATATAATATCCTTAAATAATTAAAAATTAAAAATACTTTAATGTTTATAACTTGAAGATGCCTATTCAAAATATATCCTCAATGTTAAGGCAAGAAGCTAATAAATTTTTTTATTTTTTATTTTTAATTATGCATATCGTTTTATACAACTTCCAAAGCTTTAATTATGCATATTGTTTTATACAACTTCCAAAGCTTAATTTAACAACTCAATTAAACTTAGATCAAATAATTATATCTTAGGCTATAACTAAACAATATTCTTCATTATCTAGAAGTTGACTATTCTAACTGAACTTACGTAATAACGTAATAATTTACATTTATTTTAATAATTAAATTAAATATATTTCCATCTTTTGGTTTGTGTTGTGGCAATCTTACCTATGCCTGTAGTTGTTTACAATTGTTTTAAATTCATATCTTAAGCTTATTTATGGTGATTATTAATATGTAAAAATATTTACTATTATATTTATATTTAGTAAATATACGATCACATAAAAAAAAACTATATTATATAGTGTAATATTTTTAATATTCATGGATTTTTTTTATTGATTGGAGGAAGGAGTTTTGAAAGGGACCCCAAACCTTTTACAAGGGAATCTTCGAGAGAATTCTAGAAGAAAGTCCCCAAGAGGGAAAAAAAAGAGTACAAACACATGGACTCCAAAATTTAAACAAAATTTCTTACCTAGTACAACACAATTAAAAATAGAGAGTTTGGCTCATGAAAATAAAACTCTCTATCTTAAAGTTTAAAATATATATTTATGCTCAAATTTAAAATTTAAATCTTAGATTCCCACTTAGGAGAAAACTCTCAATCTAGGAGGTCCCACGGATCAAGAATCCCTTCATAAAGAGGCACTTATTACTGGAAACCCACCAAAGCCCTAGACATTTAAACCATAGTAACCTGCTTTCAAAAATGATTTTGAAAAACAAAGTCTCCCACCTAGGAGAAACTTCATGCACTCGAAGCTCCCACGGACCGAAAAAACTACAAAGGGAAGGGAGAATACCACCTGGATAAAAGCGTGAAAACATCCTGCTTCTAAATTGCCTGGATTTGGAACTACCTCAGAAGAAAACCACCTTAAAGGAAACTAGGAAGAAAGCCTTCCACTTCAGGTCGCCTAGAATCTTACAAAAAAGATCCGCTCAAGCACTGATAAAATTAAAAACTCTATGTTTTAAAGTAAAATAGAGACTCCTACTCATAGAATTAAATTTGAGACAACCTTTTCCTATCCAAGAAATATCGCCATGAACTAGGAAGAGGAAACCACCTAAGTTGGAAGGACTTTCACACCCTAAATTGACACGAAAGATACTCTCTGAAACACACATTAGCTCCCAAAGAAATGGAAAAGTGTTTTTCGTAAGAAAACAACAAGAATGTAAACACAAAGAGTTGCACAAAAAAACCATTTTTTAGAAAAGACATATGGGTTGACCACAAAAATGTCCATATTAGATGCAGACCATCACTGGACCTCCAACATCAATTGGATCTACCTGACTAGGCAATCATTGTCAGAACCTCTCCCTCGTTGTCATCATAAAAGCACATGGTATCCACCTAAAGACCACAAAACACAACAAATAAAAAGCCCTTCCAGAACACTTCCTACATCAGACGAAAAAAAGACCTTCTGACCCCAACCCAGAAAGCAGTTTGAATAAGAGGTAATCAACAAAACCCTTCCTCTATGGACATCTAACACACTGCAGAGACTAGGGTCAACTGGACTACCTCCCACATTAGTTGAGCTGAATATTACCTCAAGCTTCCTAACTGAGAAGCCACCACTAGACCCTTTCCTCTATGGTAAATGAGGAAGTGCATGGTCTGCCCTCAAAGACCACAAAACATCATAAAGAAATTTGACCATCAGAACCACCACCCGCATCAAAAAAATAAAAGATCACCCAAAAACCAACTAAACAACCTAACTAGAAAGCCAACACTAGAATCCTATCTCTATAGATAATGTGAAAGTCCTTGGTCTCTCCTTAAAGACCAAAAACAATGCAGAGAAAAAACCCCACCAAACCACCATCCACATCAGACAAACAGGAGACTACCCAACCACCAACCAAACAACTTGACTAGGAAGCCATCACTAGAAGTCTATCTCTACAACTGTCGAGAAAGCCCTTGGTATCCCCTCAAAGATAAAAAAATGCAGAGAAAAAGTCTCACCAAACCACCACCCACATCAAGCAAACAAAAGATCAACCAACACCATCTGTCTGACCAGGAGGTCGCCATAAAAGCCTCTTCTTTAGGGTTGTTGTGAAAGCACCTAGTCTCTTCCCAAAGACCACCCAACATTGTAGAGAAAAAATCCAACTGGACTACCTCACAAAATAGATAAATAGAAAGCGACTTGACCACCCAAAGAAGCACCATGGAATCTCATCAAAAAAGGGCATCCACAATCCCAACTAGCATCATAAGAGCGAGACAGGAAAGGAAAAGAAAAGGGAACATCTCCTAAGAAGCTCCAAGTGAGACTAAATACCACTGTGGAATCATAAAAAATCCCAGGAAAGGAGAGGCGGCCTCTCGCTCAAAGAGTGGAGCTTGGGAGCTTAGGAGCTAGGAGCACTCCTATTTAATAATCTTATTTTAAAATATTCATGGATATTTTAAAACAAATAAATATTCATGGATATTTCTTAATCTCATGGTGAAACTATTTTTTTGAAGTTTTTTTCCCTTGAAAAAAAGGCTTGTACTTGGGTCCCCACCCTTGGCAAATCACAACTCTCTTTTGTAAAACTTGAGAGTTTACAAAATATTCAATTCTCATATTAATTGAGATGTTATAACTAGATACCTACATCTTTTTCACAAAAAGTCTAAATTTTTATATTCATTTTCTAGAACTTTATTTGTTTTTGTAAACATAAATATTCAACATCCTTTTTCTTAACAATTTCCAATCTTGTTCATTCATATACCAAGTGAAATATTGATTAGTGATGGTCTTTGATGATGTCAAGTTGTCATTGTGCTACTTGAATATCCATAACTGCTCTATTGGCTCCAAGTTTTTATTGATCTGCTATGATGTTTTGAACAATTGGTCCTGTTGTTCCTTGATGCTACTGCACCCCTTTGAAATCCAGAAACATTATGTTTTTTCTACCAAACACTGCCATACTTGATTCCTTTATAACTCCATGTAGATCTAAACTATGTATGCCTTAAGCCATGCCTCCAAGTTTTTTGTCATTCAAGGTGGTGTGGGTGTCGATATATTGCAACCTTAACTTGATATTATGTTTCCTTTGATTCTTCAACATTTTTTTATTATTATTTATTCTTCTTCACAATCTTCTCTCTTATACCTTTCTTTTGGTGCATCCTTGTGCACTTTTGACAAGGCTTCCTTGGACTTTGTTGTTGCTTCTTCCATGGAATCTATTGTTGTTGTTGTAAATTCAACTTTTGAGTTTTCTAATGGTTCTTCAATGTGTTCCCTTGCCATAGTTACTTCTTACTTATCCTTAGATACTTGCTTCTTAAGCTTTTCCTTCTGAATGCAACCACAAACTTGTGCATTGTCATATGTATTTTTTCTTCTATTATATCCCCTTTATTCATTTCTTCCAATTCCCTCTGAAGCCTTTTTACTTCTTCTTAATATCCTTTGATTGTAATCTTCAAACTAGCTATCTTTCTATATGAGTTCCTTTGACTCAATAATGCATGCTCCATTTCATCCTAGGTGAAATTCCTTTCCCTCGCAAGAATTATCCACCAATCATAAGCTTCCTCTCAAAAAACATTAAAAAGCGTGCATTCCCAAAAATAGACACTAGAATATAGAGATATAAAATTCATACACCATTCTCGAGCACCAATGTCTAGTGAAAATTGGTAACTCGATGGTCTCATCCCCAAAAAATTCAAAAGCAGCTAGGGTTTGGAAAAAATAAACCAATGTTTTTCAAAAAAAAAATATCCTCTAATCCTTGCTATCACTGGCAGAACAATTTAAATACAAAATAATTGACATAAAAAAGGAGTGCAGTTATCCATTACCACTTTGCATTAATCCATTACCAAACTACTCCTTCAAAAGGTTCAACACTATTGCATAGATTGTTGTTGTTGTTGCGAAGAAGCGTGAATGACTTAAATGGAGACATGGTTCTTCTCGATGGTGGTGGCAACATCCTATGAGAATTTTGAAGTTACTTTCATATAATTATAGTAAAAATATTTTAGAACAAACAATTTCTAGTCATATGATTTAGTCAAATTCTGGCATGAAAATGACATAATAACTATTTTCATGAATATGTATGACCTATAGAATAATCCACTTATGTCTTTTGAAGAGACTTGAAATTATACTTTTCATTTAAAATTACCACACAACCAAAATGTGAGTATATTTACTTGTAATTCTTATGGACCTATTTTGTTATTTTTAAACCAAAACTTATCCTATTACATTACCCTTTCATGTATCCATATCCATGACCATCACTTAGTATCTTCATTGCATATTTGAGCACTATAATTTCTTATACACGTATTTTTATACAAGTTTACATTTTACCACATGCATCTATTTTTGCATCCTTATAGTTGTAACATTTTGTCACTTATCTTCACCACACTTAGTTGTAAGCAATGATGTCGTGAGTGACTTGAATTTATCTTCAATTTTTAGCAATAAATTTCTATTCTACAATTTTTAAACCATACTTTAGTATTTTATTTTTTTACATCATAAATATATGCTTGCTCCTTTAAGACATTATATTTTTGTTCTCTCGCTCCATTTTGTGCAAAACCAACTTACAAAAGTTTGTATCAAAGCCTTGCCATTTATTTGTGTAGTGCTATTGTTGCTTCGTTCATATGCCCTCCTTTACTAAGTACAATAATGTTTGAACATATTTTTGTGGCCTTATACACATTATCCTAATCACATTGTCTTTGTTTATCGATTGTTATGTTGAATTCAATGGTTATCTACCACTAATTTTGATAACTTTGATCTTCATATCTCTTAGTCTCAATCTCTTTTAAAGATCACTTATCCAACAAACATACACCTTCAATATTTTTGCAAAACCAATAAATTAAGGGAGTCATTTCATTTGCAATATCTTAAGATGTGACAATTGGAAATTTCTCCATGTTTTGCATTCTATCAAACTTTGTGACCATTTAATAGATTTGTCAACAACATAACAAGCTTTACCAAGATGTGCCTTTTTTCTAACCATTTGAAATCCAAATTATTGTTTGTTAAATAACCTCTTTTAGAAACCATTAAATTCAAAAATTACGTCTTATATAACCTTTTTATGCTACTTGAGGCATAACAACAGATTCTACAAGCACATAAATTTTGATGACGAATAGATGGGTCGCTCACAACCTAGTACACAATCTTTGACATATTACACATGTAAAGCAATGTTTTTTCTCTCTCAAACACATGCATCACATAATTTTAGAGGCATAGTGGAAGAACTTCCATGTGGAAACCATGTCTCCATTAAAGTAGTCTTTGCAAGCCTTCTAAAGCTAAATGTTGGGCATGAAACTTGTGATGGATACCTTGCCATAGACAATTATTTTCTATAGATTGGATTTTTTTTGCTGGAGAATAAGGGGTTGTACTTGGGTCCTCCACCCCTAAAAAATCACAACTCTCTTCTTTAGAGAATGAGTGTTTATGAACAAATTCAATTCTCATCTCAATTGAGTTGCTATATTATTTTACATAAAATGTTTGAATTCTTGATTTTCATTTTCTAGAACTTTTTCAATTTTTTGCGTGAATACAGATATTTCAGAATCTAGCATCCTTATTAATATTTTCCTACAACAACCTTCAAAATACCAAAATTTCACCTATTCTATTAATGCATTGCATATTAGTAGAGTAATACTTCTAAAATATCACATTATCATAGCCCGCTTTACTAGATCTAGATTGCTAGTTTCCTTCCTAAAACACAAATACAACCACAAAAATTGTAAAAAACAATCTATATGAAAGCACATTAATGTTATAAAATAAAGCAGATATTACCAATGTAAAACATTAAAATAAATTTTAATCAGCGAGCAACATTTTCTTGTCATTTTCAACTAAACTTACTACTTCCTCTACCCAAGGAAAAGAGAATTTAACTTCATGATCCTCAATTAAAACTCCTTTATTGGCTATCCTATCCGCATATTTGTTTCCTTCCCTTAATGTATGTGTAAACCTGATTTGTTCAAATTCTATAACAAGGTCTTGGATTTCCACAATTATCTCTTATATGTTTCATGGAGCCTTTGTTTTCCTCAAAATAGCATTTATTACTATGAATGAATCACCTTCCATCCATACCTTGTTTCATTTCATTTGTTTACATATTTTTAACTCTTCCAAGTCATCGAAGATTCAACATCATTATTTGTCTTAAATCCACTACTGAAAGTGTAATGAGACAAAATATTTCCTCTATCATTTCTAATTGTTCCTCCTCCTTCTTCTATTGGTCCTGGATTTACTTTAGATGCTCCATCAAATTTAATTTTACCAACTCCACATTTGGTGGTTTCTACTTTATATTCTTCGCCTTCTTTTTGTTTCTCTTATCCTCAATATCATAATTCCATTTGATGACTTGATTCCATCTATCAAGGCTCTCTACTTCTAGATTAGGGATTGGGTGAGTTGATAGGGTTAGTTTAGACTCCTCTATGGCTAAACAAATCTTCCTTTTCATTACCTCCAAATTGCTTTCCTTTCCTTTAAATATTCTTCTATTCCTCTAACCATATAGTACAAAGTTTTATATCTTTTAATATATCCCATATTTTTTATAAAGCCTCACTTTTAAAAGTGCTTGCCATTGCTTTAACCATTCTTCAATTCTACCATTCATCATCATGCATTTAACAAATATATTAAGAATCCATTGCCATAGTTTCCATACTATTGAGTAGTATCCCAAGAGATGGTCTATACTCTCCTCATTCATTTTACAAAGAACACATTTTTAGGGGCTATGAAAACCCCTTTTTATAAGGTCATCCCAGGATAAGATTCTTCTATGACCTACTAGACAAACAAACATTTTGACTATAGGAATGCTTAGGTTATCCCAAATATCTCTCCATATTCTTGTGATATTCCTATTTTGATGGTGCTTTATATTATATCCACTTCTTGTTGTGTATTCTCCTGAGCTATTCAAATCCCATATCAATTTATCGTTGGGTCCCCCTAATCATTGTTGTTATCTTACTACTCAACTGCCTCCTAGAATCAATGTCTTGTATTGTATAAAAATATTCTTTCCATTTGTATCTTCCTTCATGATACTTGTACAAAATATTTGAAACGCTATCACCATATTTATATTGAAGTAATTTAATCCATGGTTTCAAAATTGGATCTAGATTAAGTGGTTTTTTTTCACACCAAGTTTAATCCAAATAGAATTTTTTTATCCAATTCCCACCATCCATATTAAACCTTTAATCACTAGATCAATTGAATTTTTATAATCGTTTCATAGTACAGAACCATTTGGTAAATATAATGCAACAAATATTACAGGGGGGCCATTGGGCTCAACATACTTAGAAGAATTCTTGCCCATTGTATTTGACTCTCTTTGTACAATCTCCAAATTATTTTTTTCCTAAGAGCTAAGTTTGCATCTGTAAGAACTCTTAAATTGAGACCTCCCCTAGTTTTATCATCACACACCTTGCTCCATTTCACCAAAGGAAATTTCCTTTTATCATGTAATCCTAACCACAAAAATGATCGCATAATAGATATAAAAATTTTTCTATCAATTTTGGCATATTATACAAGGACATCGAATATGTTGGAATGGCCTGTAAGACTAATTTGATTAGCTACACTCTTCCTGCTAATGATAACCATATAACTTTCTATGCCAATAGCTTATTATGAACTTTACTTATAATTGGATTTCATAATTATATCCTCATTCTCTCCTCAAATAAGAGCATCCATAGATAAGTTGTTGATAAATTTACCTCCTCCATTTGAAGTAACTTGCAAATCCTTGCTTTGATTTTAGTAGGGGTGTTTAAGAAGTAAATTTTGGATTTTTTCGTATTAAATTTTTGCCTTGATGCTCTTTCATATTCCTTAAATAAATTATTCAAAGATTTGGCCTTGTATATCCTTGCCCTCCCAAAAAGGGTTGTATCGTCTACAAATTGTTGGTGGGTGATGTTGTCGATGTTATTACTAGCTTTTTTTTTTGGTAAGTTGGGATTTAATTCCTGAGGGTTTTAACTGGGTCCCAACCCCAGATATACAAAACCTTCAAAATGCCAAAGTACATTCATATTGCATAATCCTTTGCCATGAGGGATCGACCTATGCCATGTTAACCAATCCCACGTAGGGGATACTGTTGCCAAAATTCCCTCACAGGGGATATAAATGTCGGTAGATAAAGGGTGCTTGCCCACGCAGGGGCTACTAGAACTAAACAGAATTAACCCATAGGTAATCTCTAGGGCCCTCGTTGGGGCTAACATAGAGAAACCCAACCAGGTGGGTAGCCAGAAGGCACAAAAATATACATCACCAAAAAAAACAGTAAGACAACCCATAAGTAACTCCGACCAAAAACTGACAGTCCTAGAGCAGATCAGGGGTCGACCTCCATGATATCTTCTTTCGCGTGCTCAACACTATGTTGGAGGGATTGCTTTGGAGTGGTGCTCGCACTCTCAAAAGCTATGATGAAGCTTCGAAGAAAAATCCGGGTGAGACGATTTGAGATGCCAGATGTGGGGGCCGAGTCCCCACTAAGGTCCTCAATATCCAAAGGAGAATTCTGGTTGGATTCAATTTTGGGCTTCTTGGCCCTGGAAGACCTGCGGATAGGAGTGGTCGTCTCCTCGGTTTTGACTTTACGCTTTCCCAAAGAAGGCTTCTTGCTGGTGGAAGGGGTGGGTTTGGATGGGGAAGGGGTGGGTTTGGGAGGGGAAGGGATGGGTTTGGAGGGGTAAGGGGATGGATTGGATGGGGATGCAACTACAACACCTTTCTTTGAGGCAGGGGTGCTAGGAACATCGTTGCTCGCTAGAAGCTCACTAGATAGAGAGTGAGCAGGGCTTTGGGGGGATGGGGAAAGGGGGGGAGGATTGCAAGGGGGTTGCCGCAATGGGAGGGTTAGCTAGAACGTGATAGTAGATGATAGTAAACAGCCCCTGGTGGGTGGGGGGCACCTTTTTTTGAGCAACGGCCACTGAGAGATGCATGGAGCGATAAAGGAACCCAGGAATGTTCATGGGTTTATATCCCTGGATATGGTTGACCAGAGTGAGGTGGAAGCTAGCCATAGGCTTGTTGGGATCATCGCAGGCTAGGTATTGAATGAGGGGAATAACAATAGTGGAGAATGGGGGAGGAAGGGACTAACGCTCCAGAGCATGACCATCCCACAAGAAATTTTGATAGTTGAGGAAACCTTCCAATTCTGGGTCCCAACAGTGTTTCTCACGACGAACAAGGCAGCCAGTGATCGGTAGTTCTGCAATATCGTCTAGCAGATCCTGAGTGACCTTAAAGCACATATTCTTGATGTAGACATGGCCATTCGACCATGTATGAACAAATTCCTTAGTAATATATTCTTCTACTCCATTGAATTTCAACAAGAGGGTGGTAAGCCTAGCGCTCTGCAGGTAAGTAGATGACAAGACATCTAGATGGAGATATTTTGGTTCTAGGTAGGCCATGGTGGCGGTGGTGGGGACAGGAAAAAAGGTGATGGAAGAGGTCCACAGGACATGCTTGCGAAGGGGAGCATCGAGGACTAAGCCAAAGTGGGGAATTAAATAGGCTAGGGGATGTGAGCAGCCCATGCCGAGCCTCGCGAATGAGTGACAGGTGGACGGGAGGATGCCAAACCAAGGAGAGCAGGGATTGAGTGGAAGCCTAGGGACCATATTTGTACGGGTGAAGTTTATCTTCTGGGCAAAAGCTACAGACGTGGATATCGATAGGGAAATGAACTAAGGTGCAGTTGAAAACGTAGCTATGGGATTTGGCAAAAGGCATTGGGACGTCGTAGAGGGAAACCAACGGGTTGACTTTGCATAATGATTGTAATGAATTACGACCGGGCCAATCACCGGGTGGTGTTGGAGCACACATCACAAGGCTCTTGAACGATGGGAAGCCTGAAGCACATCCTGCACAATATTGAAAAGATAAATCATTGGTTAGCATGGATGGGTTTGGAGTACCTATCATGACTGTCCGAAGCCGTAATTTGAAGGACATCTAGTGAGAATGAATCGTGCTACACGGTGATGGGAGTTTGGCCTAAGCCCATGTTGGCCAATCTGTCTGCAATCCGATTGGCTTCCTTGTACGCATGAGTGACCTCCACCTGGCAATGCTAATTTAAAAGCTTCCTGCTTTCTTGGATAAGGGATTTGATGTTCCATGGAGGGGCTTTGTTAGAGATTATGTAGCCAATGATATTGAGGGAGTCTCCTTCTACGTGGATCTTAACACATGACCCCTTGATAAGGTGTAAACTTAGCCACAGGGCCCACGCCTTAGCCATATTATTGGTTTGATGATGAATATTCTCTGCAAAATCCATAACCATCTTTCCTCTATGATCCCTAATCACTCCCCTTGCCCTGGCCAAGCCGAAATTCCCTTTAGACGCTCCATCGAAGTTCAACTTTAACCATCCCTCAGGAGGGAGGATCCATCGAGCTTTGGCCCGAGGATGGGTCATGGGGGGGGATAAGGTGGGAAGGGGGATGTTGAGGGAAAGGATGATGCCAACATCAATCTTGCTTAAGGGGGATCTGGGCCACGAAAGAAGATGGGAGTTCTATGAAGCATATGAAATGGCTTTAATGGCTATGGAGGTGGAGTTGTATGAGGCGATTGAGAAAACTCTACCATTGCATTTGAGCCAAACCTGCCAGATGAAGTGATGGAGGCAAATTTTCCAAAGGAAAGCTACTTTGGGATTTCTAAAGGGAGCAGGCCATTGGATGAACATATCCAAGAGGGAGTTGGGGCAGGCCCACTGAATTTGAAAGGTGGAGAAAATGTGATCTAAGCCTTCCCTAGTAACATCACACTCTAAAAGGAGGTGGTTGATAGATTCCCAGTTGGAAATGCAGAGGTGGAATCTGTTGGGGATAGGGATCCCCTTTTCATGAGATTGTCAATGGTAAGAACCTTGTTTTGAATGGCTGTCCAGGAAAAGAACATAATTTTTGGGACAAGGTTCTTAACCCAGGCTAACTTGAACGGGATAGCGGGAACCTGAGAGTTGACTAGCATGGAATGGGTAGATTTGACTGAAAAATCCCCACTGTTAGTTTCTACCCACACTAGGTAGTTAGAGGAGACTGTGATAGGGATGATGGTGGTTCTAAGCATCTCGGATAGGATCTTCTCGGCCCGCATGAGGTGCTCGTTGTCTTCTAGGGGGATCTTCCATTTACCCCTATCCATGTAGTTCTCCACTTTGCTGCCCCATCTCCTTTCGAGACTTGGTCTAAGTCTGGACACCTCAGGAAGATCCTTGAGGGGTTTGTCTTTCAACCACGTGTCTTCCCAAAATTTAATAGATGCACCTATACCTAGCTGCCATCGGGTACCTCTCATGATAAGAGGTTTCACTTGGATTACGCCCCGCCAAAAGGCTGATCCATTAGTAGGGATGTTGTTGTTTGCTAGGGTCAAGTTATTAAGATATTTGCTTTGGACGATTATGACCTAGTTCGCTTTGTAGTTGGTGAACAACTTCCAAGCCTATTTTTTCGATAAGGTAATGTTCATGTTGGCCAATATTGTCATACCAAGGCCCCCTTGGTCCCTAGGTTGAAATACTTTGTCCCAAATAACAAGGTGGAACTTTCTCGTGTTTTATAGGCCTGCCCAAAGAAACCTTTTTTGAATTTGCTCAATTTTGGAGTGAACAGAGGCAGGAGCTTTGAATACTGACATGAAATAGACTAGGATGCTTTGGAGGACTGCCATAGTGAGGGTTGCTTTGGCTACTTGGGATAGGAGGGAGCCTTTCCAAGCAACAAGCTTGCGATTTATCCTATCAATAACATTATCCCACATAGATTCCTTTGGGATTTTGGTGAACAAGGGGAGACCCAAGTAGGAAGTGGGGAGGACAACAATGCAACATTGAAGGATTCGAGCAATTTTCCATTGTCTGGTGCCTAGGGTGTTGAGGAAATAACACTTACTCTTGAGATAGTTGATTTCTTGGCCTACAGCAGATGCGTAGGTATCAAGGATCCCTTTAATGGATTTAGCTTGGACAACGGAAGCTGATGTTGCAATGATAGTATCATCGACAAACTGCTGGTGGGATAGGAGGGGAGATTCAAAAGAAGCTTTGATACATATCATACATCTCAAAACCATGGCCTATTTGAAAGCTCTGCCCAAGGAATCGACCAAAATGATGAATAAAAAAGGGTACAAGGGATCTCCCTGTCTGATCCCTCTGAGGCTAGGAAAATAACCTGCAACAGATCCGTTGACCAAGACTGAGAACCATGGAGAAGTGATGTAGCCTTTGATGAGATGAACCCATTCTATGCGGAAGCCGAATCAAGATAGAACTTTTAGGAGAAAACCCCTATCCACCCTATCAAAAGCTTTGCTGATATCCAGTTTTAGAAACATGGTCGCTTTTTTGTTGCACTAGGAAGAGTGGAGGGTTTCATGAAGAGCTATGATGCTATCAGTGATTGATCTTCCTTCTACAGAGCTTCCATGGAATGGATCAATAATGGAGGGGAGGAGTTTCTTCAGCCTAAGAGCTAGGGATTTGGTTAGGATCTTGTAAAGGATGTTGCACAGGCTTATGGGTCTGAAGTCATTCATGGATTTGCATTGGGGGTTTTTGGGAACCAAGGCAATGAATGTGGACTTAGTTCTCCGAGGGATGGTTTTGGTTCTTTGGAGTTCCATGATGGCATCACCCACCTCTTTCCTCACAATATCCCAAAAATTCTAAAAAAACCTAGGGGGAAACCCATCAGGTCCAGGGGCCTTATCAGATTTCATGGAGAATAAAGCACTTTTAAATTCTTTCTCAGAGAGGGGTTGGATCAGGGATTGGTTCATCTCAGGGGTTACCAGAGGGGGAATATTTTCTAGCAAGGCTTCTTGGGCTGCAAGGTTGGAGGGAGTTTTAGTGCCCATCATGTTGCTAAAAAAAGTGGAGGCCTCTTCCCGGATCTTGAAGATGTCCTGAGTGATAGAGCCATCCCTCAAGGTGAGCTCTCTAATTTTGTTTGTGCTTCTATTCTGCAGGGTAGATGCATGGAAGAATATAGTATTGGCATCCCCATCCTTGAGCCAAAGGGCCCAGGATTTTTGGTGCCATAAGGTCTCTTCCCTGGCTAGAATGTTATGATATTCAACTAGAAATTGCCTCTCTTCTTCCCTGAGCTGGGGGGTCCACTGATCATGCTGAATCTATTGCTCTAAAGTCTTGAGTTTGCTTAAAGTTTTTTCTTTGAGATCGAAGATATCCCCAAATACTTCCCTGTTCCAAGTTTTAAGGTTTTCTTTGATGATCTTGAGCTTTTGGGATACTTTGAAGATAGCTGAACCAGGGACAGGGGTCTTCCACCAGTATTCAATCCTTTGTTTCAACTCCGGGTGATGGATCCACATGCTTTCGAACCTGAAAGGGGTTGAGAAATATGGGGCCTTATTCGATTCTAGGATGAGAGGGGAGTGATCAGAGCCGATTATAGGAAGGGAGATCAGGGATGTGTCTCCAAATAGGGGATGGCCTACTGGGAGAGAAAAATCGGTCCAACTTAACCTGAATATGCTCAAAGCCCGCCCTTTTGTTGCTCCATGTGAACTCGTGGCCACGAATTTGAATGTCCATGAGCTCATTTTCAATGACAAATGCCTGGAAGTCCAGAATGCTTTTGGAGGGGGTGGAGACTCCCCATTTCTTATCAAAATGGAAAAGGGGGGAGTTGAAATACCCTGCTATCATCAAGGGAAGGTGGGAAAAGGCGTCCTTCATGAGGGACAAGGATTTCCACATATTGAATCTTTCCATAGGATTATTTGGGGCGTAGATTTTGGATAGCACCCACGTGAATTTGTTTTCCTTGCAGTAGAACACTATGTATTAAGATCCTACTGGAGTTGGAAATGACTTTGCCTTCCACCTTATCCGGGTCCCAAAGACACAGGAGACCTCCTACAGATCTCTCAGCTGGGATGAGGCCCATTGTCCAGTCTTCCAGATTTTTTGCACTACGCTGTGAGTTTTATTAGCATCAATTTTTGTTTCTTGAAGGATGAGTATAGAGGGTTTGTACTCTTTCTTGGTGGTTCAATCTAACCTTTGTTTGCTCATGCTATTAAGCCCTTTGATATTCCAAGAGAGGATATTCATTTAGATATTTTGGCAGGTTTCTTGCCTCCCTTGCTTTGTGATAAGCGAAACAACATTTGATTAATTTGATGAAGTATAAATAATACATTAGGGCCAGGATTAGTCCGGAGGTTGTGGAACCACCCGAGACCAATATAGGCGGAGTTGTAACAAATAACAACTAGCCTAAATTAATCAATCTAACAATATAAGATTGTTACGATTGAATTAATTAATAAAGGAAATATTGAAATATATTCTAACATCCCCCCTTATTACAATATTTCAGGAAACATATAACTATTAGCTATACTAGCATCCCCCCATTATTTTGAAATACATAGAGAATTGCGAAACAATTCAAATTTGACACGTGCAAGTGCCTTAGTGAATATGTCTGCAACCTGATCATGGGTGGAGATGTACTGAAGCTGAATGTGGTGCCTTGGTACTTCGTCTCGAATAAAGTGGCATTGTGTATCAATGTGTTTGGTTTTTTCATGATGCACTGGATTCTTAACAAGGTTCAAAACACCCATGTTGTCGTAGAACAAGTGTATTGGAGATTTTGATGGAAGACCCATACTTGTCAAGATGCGATGCAACCATATCACTTCGCACACAGCTTCACGTGCGGCGTGATACTCTGCCTCTGTTGATGAGATAGCAACCACCTGTTGCTTCTTGTTGTGCCAAGAGACAGGACCAGATCCAAGATGAAACAAATATCCTGAAGTTGATTTACGATCATCAAATGATCCAGCATAGTCGGAGTCCGTGTATCCCTGTAAGAAGAATTTGTTGTTCTTCTTGTATTCTAGGCCATATTCCATTGTGCCACGGACATAGTGAAGAACTCGCTTTACTGCTTTCCAATGTGTAGTCTTAGGTTCTTGCATGAACCTCGAAAGATAATTGATAGCAAATACGATATCTGGCCTAGTGTTGGTCAGATATATGAGACTCCCAATCAGCTGATGATAGAGAGTAGCATCTACCTGAGGTGATTTGTCATATCACGATAACTGAAGACCTGTTTCCATTGGTGTTGCCATCGGCTTGCAGTCAATCATGCGATATTTTTCTAGTAGTGTCTTGGCATATTTTTTTTGGGACACTTTGATGTAGTGCTCCTTCTGGTTCACTTCCAGGCCAAGACAGTAATGGAGAAGTCCGAGATCTATCATTTCAAAATATTTGCTCAAATCCTGTTTGACAGAAGAGATCATTGTTTCTGAACTCCCTGTTATGAGCAGATCATCAACATAGAGTACAAGCAACACTATTTCAGAGCCTTGCTTCTTGAAATAGAGGTTTGCATCCGACGGACATCTCTTAAATCCGTGTCGTAGTAGGTGATTATCCATTTTTATGTACCAAGCCCGAGGGGCCTGTTTCAAACCATATAAGGATTTGACCAATTTGCAAACTTTCTGTTGTTGGCCTTCCACTTCAAATCCTTTCGGTTGAGTCATGTAGACTTCCTCTTGGAGATCACCATTTAGAAAGGCACTCTTGACATCCATTTGGTGCACTTTCCACCCATACTGTCTTGCCATAGCACAAAGAACTCGAATGGTTGTCATCCGAGCAGTAGGTGCAAAAGTTTCCTCGTAGTCAATGCCTTCTCTTTGAGCATAGCCCTTTGCAACAAGTCGGGCCTTATGCTTATCTATTGTCCCATATGCCTTGTACTTGACTTTGTACACCCATTTGCAGCCTATGGGCTTCTTTTCGTATGGCAGATCGACAAGCTTCCAAGTTTTGTTTTTCATCAGAGACTTATACTCTGCATCCATAGCGGCCTTCCACTGAGGCTCACCAAGAGCATCTTGCACTGATGCAGGTTCAAGTTCATCTATTGAGGACATAAACACCCTGTCATCATCAATATCCATATCTTCTGTATCTCTCTCTGGATCTACAGAAAGTTCCTCAAAATATTGACACAGATCATCAACCCCAGTAATCTCTGTTGCAGCTTTCTCCTGTCGAGCCATGCTGCGAGTACGAGGCCTATCCAATGTCAAATCCGGTGGAGTGGATAGCTTAGAGTCTCTAATTGTACTTGTATACCACTTTGGATTCTTCTTCTGTGGTGATGAAGAAGATGAAGAAGGACCTCCAACCTTGGATGAAGGAGACTTCTCAACCTTAGTTTCCACAAGGTCTAGGTATACATCTGATGTGTTTTCTGATGTGAAAGCCTCATCAAAAACTACATCTCTACTGATGTGTATCTTCTTGGTTAAGGGATCAATCAATCGATAACCCTTAGAGTGCTCATCATACCCAAGAAGAATGCACTTCAATGTCTTCTCATCTAGCTTCTTCCTCTTTTCTTTCGGTATGTGCATGAATGCTTTACAACCAAAAATGCGTAGATGAGAGATGGAGGGTTTCCTGCCACTCCATGCTTCCTATGGAGTCATTCCTTGTAGGGCCTTAGTGGGTGCCCTATTCAATAGATATACTATTGTGGTGACAGCTTCTGCCCAATATTGTTGCCCAATTCTAGCTCCTGTGAGCATGCAACGAACCATTTCCATGATGGAACGGTTCCTCCTTTCAACAACTCCATTTTTTTGAGGAGTATAAGCAGTAGTCAACTGTCGTGTGATCCCATTTTTAGTCAAGAACTCAAAAAATTCTTTAGAGGTGAACTCCCCCCCTCGATCTGAGCGGAGGGTCTTTATAGAAGTCCCTGACTCCTTTTCAACAGATTTCTTGAATTGTTGAAAGAAGCCAAATGCTTCAGATTTTAGTTGAAGAAAGAATACCCACACCTTTCATGAGTAATCATCCATGAATAACTGAAAATACCTCTTACCCCTACAACTGTTGGGTGTTAAAGGACCACACAGATCGGTGTGAACCAACTCCAGAGGTTTCTTTGCTCTTGTAGAGCTCCTTTCAAAAGGTACTCTATGTTGCTTTCCTGCCAAGCAGTCAGAGCAAACTGGCAATGTGGTAGAAAGGGAAGGAAGACCCTTTACCATTTCATACTTACTTAACTCAAGTAAGTAACCCGAACTCATATGTCCATATCTCTTGTGCCATAGGGAAGTTGCCTCCTTTGTAGAGACAATCATGGCTACATCTGGAGAAGAGATAGTATCTAGGGCAAATAAGCCATGCTTATATGAAGTGGTTGCAATGTTCTTACCCCTCCTGGTGATAGAACAACACTTCTTGCCCCCCTCAACACTAAAGTTTACAACCATATTTTTGTCCAGAATTTGTGTGATTGACAACAAGTTGTTCGCCAATCCTGGAACATAGAGAACCTTCTCAATCTGACACTTGCCATCAGGAAGAGAAACAGAAACTGTTCCTTCTCCCTGAACCTTGTAGGTTTTATCATCGACAATAGTGACAGGTTTGCCCTCTTTGGCCTCAAAAGACTCAAACCATGATTTGTCACCAGTCATGTGCTTACTGGCTCCAGAATCGACATACCAAATAGGATCCATCTGCTTGGATACTATGGTAGTCATGAGCACTTTGTGTGCTCTTTCAGAATCCATGTCAGATTCCTCAACAACAACATTCACTTGTTGTTGTTTGTTCTTTTGTGGTTTGTTCTGGCCTTTCTATTTTGATTGTTTATTCTTATGCCAACATCTGTTTGTATCATGACCTTCTTTGTCACAGATCTTGCAATATCTCTTTTTCTGTTGAGGTTGAGTTTGTTTTCCTTTTGAATCCTTTTGAGAACTACCTCCCTTCTAAAAATTACCCTTCTTCTTGTTTTGCCCCTTCCTGTTGGTGTATAGGGCAGTGTTAGAAGAATCATCTCATTGTAGTTGGCGTGCCTCCTCTTCTTGAAGCATATTTACCAACTCAACATAGGTAACTTGTCTCTGTGATACATGAAGTGAGGTAATCAACACTCTAAAAGAATCTGGAAGAGCTCTCATTACCACTGAGGTAAGGAGCTTATCATCAACTGGTGCTGCTAAGGAATTTAATTTTCCTTTCAACTCAGACACTCTGCAAAGAAAGTTTTCAACTGTCTCTCCCTGTTTCATGCTTAGACTATGTAATTGAGACTGAAGAAATAGAATGGTGGAGTCATTCTTCCCTTCATATATAGTTTTAAGGGCATCCCATGCCGCTTTACTATTTGGACAGTCAACAATATGAGGTTGAACTTCATCAAAAACAACAAGCAAAATGAGCACTTTTGCTTTGCTATCTTTCTTGTCAAAGTCTTTCTGATCAGCAGATAGAGTTGTGGCTCCAGTTGAAGATGAAGGTCTTACTGTTGTTCCAGACACAATTTCCCAAAGATCATCCATCTCTAGGATTGCCTTCATTTTGTTTTTCCATGGTGTATAGTTTGGACCTTTCAATAACTGATGAGCATCAGTCATTAGTTTTGCAGACATTGTGAAGGTTCCTTATAACACCAAATGGTCGCCCCTTCGATATACCTTAATTCCAGGCCATTATACCATACAAAATACCCGCCCTTACGTGAGGGAGACTATAGGTATTTTGAAAAACCAAAAAAATTACCCGCCCTTACGTGAGGGAGACTATAGGTAATTTTAATGATTATACGATACGTGGTACTTAGGCGGTACTGAAAGGGAATCACCTCGTTGATGGCACCGACCTTAGAAAGCCTTCAATCCTCATGCGTGGGGCGTAACCTCCCCTAAACACTTTGGATATCCAAACTTTCATCTGGATTTAAGCCTAAACACGAGAGTGATTGGGGTAGTGGATGGAGTAAAAAAATAGCAAAATGGTAAACTTATCTCTCCCCGATGATTAATAGAGAACAAGCTCAGACGTCATTGTGGCAGCTATATTAGGTGGCGGATACAGTAGCGCAATCACGACAACTTTACCTGTAAGTGCTGGCCAGAGGTATCACAAATACCGAACGTTGCAGTGCAATAAATTGCACGGATGGGTTTTAATTATTCCGGGGACTTAGGGAGTGAATTTGATTTTAACTTAAATGATGTAGTGCAAAAGAAGGAAAAAATGCAACATACAACATAAAAGTGCCCACAAAAATAACCCACTAGGTGTCGGGCGCAGTCGAAAATGCACCTTTACAATAATGCCAAAATTTGCTTTTTCAAAAAATTACTCTCAATCCCCCCTTGATTTTTCGAAAAAAAATTACTCCCCCGTTAAAATTTCTCTTTATAAAGCATTTTAAAACATTCTTTTATAACTAAAGTTAAAAAAAATAACTTTATCTTACATAGTAAAAAATTATTTAAAAAAAAAATAACCTTAAACTATTATAAAATAAATTAAAATGATATTTAATTTTAACTTTAATTAAAGAATATTAAAAAAAAACTTTAAAAAAATGAAAAAAATTTATACCTTTGAGGGGGGTCGACGGGACTCGAACCCGCGACCTGAGGCTCCCGGAGCCTTAACCACTCGACTCACCGCCAGGTGAGCCAGTGGGCTGATCTACCACAGATCAGGCTCCACGCAGTCTTAAGGAGCCCCCGAAGGCGTAATAGCCCCCACGGTGGCGCTCCCTCCTCGTCCACCACTCGGGCAGAGCGCAGGTGGCGCTGTTGTGGCGGATACACCGACGGCTCGTGGGTGGCACAGAGGCGGCGCGTGGGTGGCGACGAGGTGGTTGGCTCACAGAGAGCCAAACTTTGCTCAAATCACGCCAAACCTTGATCCTTTCGGATCGTTTCTCTGCTGCAGTGAGATACAAGACCAAAATGCACCTTAAAAACTATAGAAATGAAGGAGAATCACCTGATAGATGTCAGCCATTGACGCCCTGCGTGAGGAAAAAACTAGTTTTGGAGGGTTTTGAAAAAATTAGATCAATTTCTAATCCAGCCAATCTGCTCCGATTGGCTTCTTTCTTCCAAAAAATCACTCAGAAATCCAAAGCACTACAACCAGTGATAAGGAAAAATAGGAAGTGATTAACAGGTTTGACGCCAAAATTTGCAGGTGACGGTGAATATTCTCCAGGTGACGCGCGTGGTTGAATTTCCTCGTCCGAGGCAGATTGCAGGTATATCCCACATGGATGGGATCGTCAGCAGGTAAGGGTAATAAAAGGTTCTTTACTCCACAATGGAGTATAGCCTCTCGGGGAGAGGCTCTCACCCGAGAGGGTCATGGGGAAGCCTCGGTGTTGGCTCCCATGACATATGCACTCTATGCCTTGCCCTTTCGACCGTGCGGTCGATTGCCTCGAATTTCCTCTTTCGATCGTGTCGTCGATTGCTTCGAATTGCTCCTTTCGACCGTATGGTCGATCGCCTTTAAGAAAAACCAAATTTTTCGAGAAATTAAAAAAAAATTCTCAAACTTTGAGAAAAATTTCTCAAATTCCGAAAAACTATTTCCAATTGAGATTTAAAAAAAAATCTCCGCTCGTTTGCTCCGCTACTACGAGATCACTTCGAGAGAAATGAGAGTGGCGGAGGAAGAGCTCTGATACCATGTGATAAGCGGAACAACATTTGATTAATTTGATGAAGTATAAATAATACATTAGGGCCAGGATTAGTCCGGAGGTTGTGGAACCACCCGAGACCAATATAGGCGGAGTTGTAACAAATAACAACTAGCCTAAATTAATCAATCTAACAATATAAGATTGTTACGATTGAATTAATTAATAAAGGAAATATTGAAATATATTCTAACATGCTTGAGATAGGGGGAGGTTTGAGATTTTTTGTCTCATCCTTTGCCTGAGTGAACAAGGCTGGACCGAGGGTTAACTGCACTCCATTGGCAACCTGGTCATTGGTGTCTTTCTTGCTTTGTTCATAGGAGGTGGGTCAACATCTTTTCCTTTCACCCCAAATATCAATGGGGCCCCTCCTGCTTTTGGTGATGATGGAACTAATGTCTGCTCTAGAGTGGGTGGGACTGAAGGCATCATCCCAGAATTCAGGATTAGATTCAGTTGGGGATAGAGGTTCTTCCGAAGGGAAAGTGAGAGCAGATCCAATGAGGGAAAGAGGGTTCACCTCCAACAAGGGATCAGACTGGGGAAAGAGGGGTGGGGGGGGGAGACATCAGGGGTGGGTATGGATGGTCCTTTGGAAGGGGAGAGGAGGGGGTGGGAAGGGTGGAGGGGTGATGCACGGGGATGGATTCATGGAAGAGAACCTCATCATTAGAACAATTTAAGGGCCCAAATCTATTAGAAAAAGCAAACATGGAGCATACCTGATCTGAGAATGAAGAAGGGTTGTTGGACGGAGGGTCCTGGAGAGTGATCTACTTTCCTTTTTCTTTGTTCGATCTGTGGTTCCCAGGTCCTCTGGATCAATCGTTGCACTCTCCCACATGATTGTGCTAGTGTCGAGGAGGGGGTGGAGCCTTGGTGCTTGGTGCCTCTTGCTAGGGCTTGAGGGAAGGACAATGGGCTCGGAGGTGTCCCTGGGATTTGCATTCGATGCATAATGCTGGTTTGTTTTCATACTCAATAGCTTGATACCAATGTAAATCCCCATAAATGAGGTTTAAGCGGGTTGGGATTTGGGATGCAAGGTTGTAATTGACACAAATTCAAGCATAGGCCATGCAGGATCAGGCTTTAGTTGTAGGGTCAAAAGCGCTAAGGTCCCCAATGTACGTCCCAATCCACCCTAGGATATATTTGTGGAAGACTAGATGGGGAGATCAAGGAGACGAACCCAGATCAGAGTAAAATTTATATCCTGTCTCTGGGGGTTGAAGTCTTCCTTCCATTTTGTCACAAAAAAAATTTTCCTTCTGAAGAACCAGGGTCCCCTAGTGAGGATTCGATCATAATCATTCTGGTTGTTTAAACAGATCAAGAAAAAATCCCTTGATAGGGCCACAATCTGGAGGCTCCCTGTTGTGCGCCATTTGAATCTGGCCCACCTTCTTATGGATTCCATATCAGGTCTCCCCCCACAAACTTGCCAACAAGGGAGAGGGATTCAGTAGAGAGTTTGTCTACCATAAGCGAGACGGGAAGGACCAATTTTTCCCCAGAAGTGATCACGGGGGGTGATTAGGGTTACCAGTGGGGCTGGGTTTTTTCGTCCCCATTACCTTCTCAAGGTAAGTCATCCTGTCGGGGTCCGAGTCGGGGTTTGTGGGAGCATCATCTGAGGGGGGGATCTCACCTTGCTCCAGATCCCTAAAGGGGGCCTGGGGAATCCTGACTGTAGAAACCACAGTTGCAGAGAGAGCTGTGGACGACATTTTTTCTTGGTCCTAAATATCAAAATTTTTGGGTCCTATGGATATCAATATGTTTTGACCGATCCTTGTTATTACTAGCTTTAAGTCCACTTATAAGCCCATATTTGTAAGCCTTTTTCAAGTTCCTACCCAAAACCTCCTCCATAATAATGAATAAATATGGTGATAGAAGATCTCCTTATTTAAGGCCTCTCTTGGCTTTAAATGATTTTGTTGAGACACAAGATTTAATCCATCTGACCCATTTCTTCCCAAATCTAAACTTTTCTAATACTTTAAAAAGAAAATCCCATTTAACCTTATCATAGACCTTACTCATATCAAATTTTAAGATAATTGCTTTCTCTTTTCTTGAAGTTGTTAAATGCATAACTTCATGAGCTACTATGATCCCATCCAAAATCTATCTCCCTTTTATAAATCTTCCTTTCTCTTCTAAAATAATTATGTCTAAGAGTGGTCTTAACTGATTTGCCATCACTTTGAAAATAATATTATATGCCATATTACATAGGCTTATGGGTCGAAATGAATCAAACAATTCTACATCCTTCTTTTTTGGAATTACGGTAAGATATGTTGCATTTATTTTATAAGGTATGTATTGTTTTATCCTAGATTGTTCCACTGTCACTAATAAAGAATCCTTTGCTATATCCCAATTATGTTGATAGAATGCTACAGAGAGCCCATCTAGAACTAGATATTTATCCTTATTAAAAGAGAAAAGAACTAGATGAACTTCTTTTGGAGTAATAGGCTCCATCAGTTTCCTATTGTCTTCATTTGTTAACTGAAGGAAATTCTTGTAGAAGTTTATCATTAAGAACTTCAAACTCCTATGATCCTAGGATATTATGATAAAGAGGCATTTCCTCATTTATGATTTCACTTTGGTCTTCAATCCAAACCCCTTCTACTGATTTAATTCTACTAATTTTGGATGTTGATCTTTGTACTATTGCCATCCTATGAAAACAGCTTTATGTTTTTATCTCCTTCTTTTAACCAAGTCTGTCTTGATTTTAATCTCCAAAATTTCTCTTCCATATTAAAAATATTATGATATTCACTAAGTAACTCCCTTTCCTTCGAGCTTGCATTATTATGATCACCTTTTTGGAATTTTGAAAGTTTATCTTTTAGTTTTTCTTTCTTCTCAAAATTATTTTCAAAAGTGTTCTTGTTTCATTCTTTTAATCTATATATCATTAATTTAATTTTTTATTGGAAGAGTATACAACCCACCATTTAATAAAGAATTCCTTGTTTGTTCTAACATATCAATAAGTTAAGGATGATATTCCCACATTTGCTCATATTTAAAATATGAATTTTTTTTTAATTCACTTACCACCATTTTAACTTTTATTGGCCAATGATCTTAATCAATCCTTGTCAAGGTATTAATTTTAGCACAAGTCCCTTCATCTAGCCAATGATATGAGAGAATGCATCTATCTATTTTTTTGCTATTAGGTTATGGCCTCTCCTATTGTTGGTCCTTGTATATTTGTCTTCTTCAAACTCAACCTCCCATAGATTATTGTTTCAAATAAAAGCTGAGAAATCTCTCATAATTTAGGTTAGTTTCCTAATTCTTACAAAATTTTCATCCAACTTGGTTATGGCTTTAAAATTTCCTCTAATCATGAATCGGGTTTCTTGGTCTTTACTTCTCATAAAGGCTTTAATACCACTCTAAACTTCTAATCTCCCTAACTAAGTTGTAGGTCCATAGACATTCATAAGGATGAAACAAATATATGCAAGAAGCATGTGACTAAAAAGGCTATCTAATGCCTAGTTTCATGAATGATTACACATGAGGTTCTAATAGGATTACAACAAGTTAAAATCCCCCATACCCCTCCTTCAAAATCTATAGCATCCCATTCACATCTCACCCATATTGCTTTCATAGTTTTGGAAACTTCTTCTTTTGTCATTTTAGTTTCATGGATACAAAGAATATCAGGCTTATTAATTAAACAAAGGTCCCTAATACACCTCTACTTTGAGGGGGCATTAGCACCCCTTATATTCCATAAGATGGTAATCATGTATCATTAGGGGCTATTGGCCTCGCCTACGAATTACCAATATCATTTTATTGTTTGGTAAAGAGAAGTTCAACCAACTTAGTTTGTGTTCCTTTCTCTATGTTTTCTCTTGCTTCCTTGGATCTCACTTGATAATTTAAGGGTTTTCCTCTTTTTTCCTTGTCTATACAAGGAGTAGGTCTTATTATTATATTCCTCAATGTTCTTTCACAACTTTCTTTTTTCTTATATTTAGCCTCTCCTAGTTCTACTATGGAAGCTTTTGACTTGTCCTACTCATTTTTTGGTATTTCCTTATTAGTGGTAGATGTATTAACATCTAACACTGCATTTTATTTACTAATTTTTTTCTCATGAATGGTGCATGGTATTTCAAGAGAGTCTTCAAAATATGATTTGACACATTCCTTAGGTTCATTGAGAATTTTTGTCCCTAAATCAAGATCATAGACGATTCCTTGTTAATATGTTGAACTTGTTGTAATGTGTCCTCTAATATTTGATCTACTTTTTCTTTGCAGGCTAAAGCCTCAAAAGAGTTATTATTTATTCTAGTATCTTTCCTTATTGGTTTCCACTATTTATTTGCTTTTATTTTTCTTCTATTTTGGAAGTTGAAAACCATCCTCATCCATATCCACTTGTAAATTTCTCTTTTAGTTTTCTACATATGATTCTATCGAACTCTTATTAGGGCATGATAGTTCAATATGCCCCACCATATGTCATCTTCTACATATAAAAGATATGTTTTTATAATCTATGGTTTGGATCCACATCTTATCCCCATACTTAAGAATGATTGATTATGGTAAAGGTTTACTTATATAAATCATGATCAATATCCAAGCATAAATAGCCAAGAGTCCATCTTTCATAGTTTATAAAATCTCAAGGAATTCTCTCAGAGTATTTTCTATTGCCTTAAAGGTATCCATTTACCAAGACTCAATGAGTAATCCATACATCCTAACCCATATTAGTACTAGGGACATACTAGAGGGTAAGGAAGAGTCTTGCTCTTCCCATAAACCAAAGACTCATTTTTAGGATTCTATATATTTCTTCCCTAGAACAAAAAATGGCTAGGAATAAATCTTTGAGAAGAAAGTATAGAATCACTCCTAGAGACTTCCAATTCCTATCAATCCATTTCATCAAGGCTGAAGCCCCTGGCCAATACCCATTAAATTTACCAAAAATTACATTATCTTTGAGCAACAAGGATTGATCCTCTATGGTTTTCTCACTAACCTCTACTACTAGAGATGATTCTAAGGATTTAGCTATAAATCGGTCCATGGGAAGGAAAATAAAACTCAAAATATACTAAAATTTACTAGAATATCCTATAGCGAATATAATATCTGATAAAAAAATTATAATAATTTACAAGCAAATTTTATAATATAAAGGAGGGAAAAAGAAACATAGTTGAAAAATTATATGTTTAAATAGAATGTCATGTCTCACTGAAGCCACATCCCTCCATTGCTCCTCACATCATCTAAACCCTAGTTGACATTTATTTGTAATTTTGTTTTTTATGACGAAAAATTGTCATTGCCCTTGTTACGGATGACTAACTTTACAAGGTCGTATCTCCCTCAATATTGATTAGATTTCTTCATATGGCCACTCATTTCAAAACTCTTCAAATTCTGCACAAAGTGGTCCAAGAATCACCTGAATCGGGAAACCATTCGTGAAGATATGGCTCCTAAAATATGAGAGGTTTTAAAAAAATACCCTAATCCTTTGCAATTGTTTTTGTAGATTGGACATTAATTGATGAAAGAAATAGATATTTTTATGCGGGGTATACAAAAAGCACTTTTATGAGGTGATCGTGGGCAAGTTAAGAGTGTTTCCTCCTTCCCATTAGATATTAACAATAGTATAACAAGATATAAGAAGAAAATAAAAGGAACAAGAAGAAGAAGAAGAAGATCAAGAAAGAATACACATTGATGAAATTTGTGTAACAAGGAAAGAAGATAAAAGATGTACAAGCAAATAAGGTTGTGATACAAGGTATGAAATCCTATGATGTTTTTTCTATGAACTTACACATAATCTACTCCTTGATGGAGTAGGATTTGGGGCACATTCTGTGGCTAAATTTAAAGTTAGTCTCCAACTTGGGTTCTAAAGGGCTTTGATAAAATAAGACTACTTTAAGAGAAACATCAACTCTTATAAGAGAGTTATCATAGTTGATGCATAGCTTAGGTAATGGACTCATGTAATCCAATTTGGTTTGTATGCTATATTTGAAAGGTATAACAAAGTCTAGCTAGCAATGATGTTATGTTTGTTAGAAATTATACCCATTTTGAGGAAACTCATTGGCAAACAACAAATCTATACAATGTAGAGGCATAGGATCCCACTATACAAAAAAGCATTGACATGCGATACAAAAACCACACAAACCAATAAATTTCCTCTCCCATAAATTGGATTTCTACTTAGTGTAGAACATATTTTATGAACCTTGTTCATGCTTACCATTGCTTATCTATGAAACTATAACAAATGATAACATGGTGTGAAAGAATGATATAAAAAACCACGGACAAGGAATTTTTTAAATTTAATCAATTATACTAATAAATATGTTTGTCTCCTAACATACACAATGAGTACGGTATAAATTTTTTACATAATAGAACTGTCTATGTTCTAAAGTTGTTTTTCACATGCATGAAAGCCTTTTGGCAAATTTACATAGTTTTTGTTTGGCATTCTTCACCAAAAGGCCATGGGATGGAATTATGTATTAATATAAATAATGCTTTGTGATTATTAATTAACTTATCTATGGTCTCCATATTCTACCGTTCTTCATTATCTCCCACACTTAGGGTTCCAAAAAAGAGTAGTTTATCTATCAAAATATATTTATATATACACTTAATTATCTATTGTAATATTAATATGCAATTCATTGAAATATTGTAACGATACATGATCATGATAATAGTATGGATGGTTTCTATTTCAATCCATATAGAAAATTTCATAAAAAAATGTATTTTTTTGTTATAGCTTGAAAATAATTAATTTTCTAATAGTTTTATTCGTACCTAACAAATTTTAGAAAGATTGTAAAGAAGAATGTAGAATTAAAAAATCCAAAAGTTAAGCTTAAATTAGATTTTTGAGTGGAAAACAATGGTTTTCTAGTAGATGATATGAGCTTTTTAAAAATGGATCAAAATTTTATAAGTGGATACACTATGAGTGAACCACTCATATATACCATCCTAAGTGGATAGAATCTGAAATAAACCACTCATCCATACCATCCTGTTACCTCCATAATATGGCCTACAACAAAATAACAATCAACATAAACTTTAATTTTTTTTGGGCCTCTTATTTCAATTAAATATTAACAATCACTTGTTTGTTTGGAATAAGATAAAAAAGATCAAATAACATCACCCACTATTAGACATCATAATCCAAAAATCATTGCACACATAGTAAGTTTATAATTTTTCCTCATGGCAATAGTGGATGTAAATCGAATGAAAATCTATGTCATCACATAAAGTATGCATTGCTTTCTGGAACAACACATAGCCTTAAAATATAATATATAAGATGACCCACAAGCAAATATGGGTAAAATCTTCAACAAAATGGAATATACAAGATGACCCAAGAGTGAATTATGCATACTTTATTCTCAAAATGAAAAATATGAAATATGATCCACATGAAATATGCATTGATTAAATTGAATGGAATTATTTGAGCTGGTTAAGTTCTTCAACTTTCAAGGAGGTGACCCAAGTTTAAATATTTTCAAGTAATACATGCATAATTTCTATGCTATTGTAATACCACCATTGATCCACATAAATGATACAATATGAGATAGGCCAAATTATGCACGAGGTTTACTTAGAGCCAAATATTTTTTAAACAATAGGTTTATTGTCTTTTTGGTTTAAAGAGTTTTACAAATTTAGGATCTAGTGCAACTCAAGTATAAATTCTTAATAAAAATAATATACAATGATAAACTAACAAAATTTCTAAAAGCCACAAATTAGAATAGGAGAAATAACAAGGCATACCAACAAATGTCCTTGGTAGTAGTATGTTAGATTTGTTGAAATCTATAAATGTTAGTGTACTATCTAAAAGTGGTTAGAAAAAGAAAGGAACATCATATGGAATCATACTCATTCAAATATTAAATATATACTCTTCATAAGCACTAGTAGAACTTGCAAGACAATATACTTCACAACTTAGTTATAATGCCTTCTAAACATATATTAAACTCTATAGTTTGTGTCCATTGAGACCACCTTTAATTCATGTGTATGCTCTTAATTATCATATCCTACTCTTAGTAAGTACATTTTTTCCAATTGGTTATATGGGATTGAAATGCGCCCTATGCATATTACATCATGAGACAACATAGTGGTATTACAACATCTTTGACGATTATGCATGCATCCCTTGCCAAGATTTTATCCATGGTATCCTCATTAAAAATCAATGTACATAACCAATTGAGCTCCTATCATTTGATAAATATCAACGTTCATCGATGGAATTTAAATTTTGGTTTATTTTGTCAAATATATTTCTCCCCATCATTTGATCCAAACCCTTTAGGCATACCTATAGTAATTATTAACACCCTTCCAACTTCAATTTATTTAGTAATGATTGTAAGAAACCATTATGGTGGAAAAATATGATAGATAGTATCATAGACTCAAATAACTAGCCATTGGAAATGTGAAACCATATTAAGAAGAGTAGAAAGCTTAATCATAAGGAACTAAATATAATAAAAATATTTGAATCATTCATTTGGAAAAATATAATGTAAAATAAAAGCAAAAGAGTCTTGTTTGACAAAAAATGAATTTTGTTAATTTTAATTATGACTCAACTCTTTTTGTAACAATGCCCTTTGTTGTTCTACACAACTAAGTTTGAATCATAACACATCATCAAAATAAAATTCCTATAATATTATTAATCCTATTATCTAAAAACATCAAAGTTAAATGATGGGAAAACCTTATGTCCAACAAAAAAAGGGCTCTCTTAGCAAGGATGAAATAATAAATTAGGTATAAGTGCCAAGAGTGGTGAATATTTGTACATCAATACGTCATAAGGGGATTTATAAAAAGCATAAGAGAGACAACATCAAATAATATTAAGTAATAAAAATTAGTGTAGTAAACCTCCACGTGAGTAGCTTCTTCTAAATCACAAGACTTTATCATGAGCTTTATCTCAATCTATTTGTAATGCAATTATAAACCCTTATGTGATTATAAGTCATGATATTTTTTTCTTAAAAAAATACCTTGCATGATGGAACAATGCTACTAAATTATGATGGTATCTAATAAGGTTGTTTCATCCATCAATATAATGAAGAACTTTGGTTACAACCATTTCTATAATTTGTGATTGGAACAATTGATGAATAAGAAGTCCACAACACTTCTCTCTCTATTTCTCTCTTTATATATGTGTGTGTGTGTATATATATATATTTTGCCTAAACTAGTGGCTCTTTCATCAGTAATGAGAAAGAGGACCAAAATATGCCATCAAAAAATCTATATAAATAAATAGAGGTTTTCAATCAATAACATAGAGAAGGTAGAGTGGGTAGTTGGTTAGATCTAAGTATGGATAGTACATGGAAAATATTGGAGTTAGTGACTCTCCTAGGGTTACCTCATTTGGTGGGATCCCTGGGGAAGAGGATCAAGTTGGACCTTGTGAACAACTTGATGCACTATCTCCTTCAATCCTTCAAGATAAATATGGCAAAAGGCAAACCCATGTCATGGACCAACCCCATATATATATTATATAAAAGTCAATGACTCTCCTAGGGTTACCTCATTTGGTGGGATCCCTGGGGAAGAGGATCAAGTTGGCCCTTGCGAACAGCTTGATGCACTATCTCCCTTCAACCCTTTAAGCAAATTATGGGAAATGGTAAAGCCATGCCATGGATTGATCCCATATATATATATATACCAATTGAAGAACACAAACTTATACTGAGAGGGGGGTGAATAGTATAAGACCACTTTTTACTTTTTCCTTCAATTCAAATTTCAATTCAATATTATGCAGTGTATAGATAGCAGTATCAATAGCAGTATTCAAAGCAATGCACAAAACACCATCCACAATAGAGACACAACAATTTACGTGGTTCACCCAATGTGGGCTACTCCACAGAGAAAATATTTTACTAAAACTTTCTCAATCAATATCTTTGGGAATCCTTCCCAATTACAATGTTTATGGACCTCTGTCCAAAGGAGATGTTGATCCCCTAATCTCAAGTTCATGGATCTCTTCCATAGGAGAACTCTTTCCCCTTCTGCTCTGGCTAGTGATCTTCTAGAAGACTCTATCTCTCTACTACTTTGACTTGTGGATCTCTCTCCACTTGAAGAATCCTCACTCATATCTGTCTTCAATTGTCCTAGTTGCTAGATCTCTATCCACTGAGACTCTATCCTCTATACTCTATCACCTCCAAATCTCTATCAATAGGTTCACTTAGAACCTCCTCAAATATGCTCAATAGGTTCACTCAAAACCTGCTCAAATTTGCTCAATAGGTTCACTCAGAACCTACTCAAATCTACTCAATAAGTCCTCTCTAGGACTTGCTCAAATCTGCATAGCAAGCTTTCACAAAAGCTTACTCAAAATCAGTCCACAAGCCTTCTCAAAGACTTGCCTCAAATCAACTTAACAAGCTCACATAGAACTTGTCCAATCTCATAGAATCATAAAGAGAATTGTTAGAGACTCAATATGTTCTAAACTCAATGCTCAATCAATATATCAATTCAACCTCATAGAAGCATAAAGAGAATTGTTAGAGACTCAATATGTTCTATACTCAAATCCCAATCTTAACTCAAATCAATCTCAACTCAACTCAAATCAATCTCAACTCAAATCAACTCAACTCAATATTATAGAAGCATAAAGAGAATTGTTAGAGACTCAATATGTTCTATTCACAAACTCAATTTCTTTCTCAACTCAATCTCAACTCAAATCAGAATATAGAATAGTTTGTTTTATGGAACTTGAACAACCACTTCACACATTCACTAGACTAGGCTCAAACAACTCTACTCAACCAATCACCTCTAGGAACAACTCTTTCTCACAAACCCTAGTCCAAGCATGAATCAATCAAATCAAAATGTTTCCAACAATGCTCAACCACAAATCTCACATAACAATGATACTCATGTTCTTTTCTAACTCAAGTTCAAGTTCTTTGCCCAACCAATGGGCTTCAACAACAATGCTTATAAAACAAGGTTTAATCACAACTCTCAAACCAGAAAACCTTGAAGCATTAAAACCAAACACTTTCGAAAAGGAAACCACAATCAATCCTTTTCTCTCCAATGATATTTCAGAAATCAACCACCATAAACAATCAATAGAGAATATTGCCCATACCTTATTAATGCCAAGAAGTTGTCCACAAAATCTGCCACACTCAACACAACTTTCCTTTCCAATCTCAATGAGGGTTAGTGGACTTCAAATAATAATCACAAAATAAAGCATAACTCAATTTACACCTTTTTACTCCAACTCAATAATCACATCCACCAAAGATATATTCAATAACCCTCAAGCAAAATATTTTTCTCAAGAATGTTTCAATAATTAAAAACACTCTCCAAATAACATCTCAACAATGTGCCAAATAAGTAATAATCCTTATTACTCCTCAAACCACTTATACCCTAAAGAAATTAAAATCTATGCCTACCTACTTATCTCTCCAAAAACCACTTTTACTATAAAATTTATGCACAAATTTTAAACTAACTTTTAGCACCCAATAAAACAAAAAAATTGTTTTAATTTTCTTTTACAACTTTAATGCATACCTTGGCATGAATTTCGGAATATCAAACAAAACATATAAACCTTGGCAGCATGCGCACGAAAAACCACAACCAGTGTTATAGTCTTCTCCCTCATATTCGACGACGTCGACGGATTACTTTTATTTTAATTTTAAAATTTAAACTAAATATTTAAAATTAAATATCTCCATCATCGGGGCACCTTTTTTGATGAAACGAAAAGCCAACTTGGGTTTTAAGAAAAACCCATTTCAAATATGCCATCCATGGTTTTAAATAAAACCTTTTATTTTGCCTACCTTGGTTTTCACAAAAAGACTTTCCTTGCACTTTTCACAAAACATAGTGCATGCCATCATAGATCCTTTTGACATCAAATAACCTTTTGACATCAATGACAACATTTTAGCTTAGGGACTCAAAATGTCCAACAATCTCCCCCTTTGTCATTGATGGCAACCCATATTCATTTACTAAAATCTGACCTTCTTTTCTGCTCCCCCTGGGACTTTGCTCCCCCTAGCTCAATGCTCTCTCAAAAATCAAATCTCTCCCCATATCAAAACTTTCCTTAATATACACAAATCTCTCCCCCTTTGACATCAATGGCAAAGGGTCACCTTTGGGGCTTGGGGCTAAGAATGAGCCTCTTAGCTTAGCCCCTCCCCCACCTCCTCATGAGGTGGTTAATTTTGGGGTGGGAGTATTTCTACTCCTCGAAAGCACTGCTCTTTACCTTTATCTTTCTCTCTTCCTTTATGAGTTTTTTGAATCCTCTCACTATTTCTTTCCAAGTAATCATCACTTTTGTTCCTGCTCTTGTTCTTGTTCTCATCCATATTCTTGTTCCTATTTTTGTTCTCATCCAAGTTCCTGTTCCTGTTCCTATTCTTGTTCTCATCCATGTTCTTGTTCCTGTTCATACCTGCTTCTGGAATATTTTCTCTACACCATCTTGTTGTGTGACCATAATTATTGCACTTATAACACTTAATGTTATTATTCCTTGGAGGTGCAAATGTCTTAGGATACCTCCTAGTGAAGCCAAATATTCTTCTACCATGAACCCTGCAATTCATTGCCTTGTGACCAAAACCATTGCATGAGTAGCAATATCCTTGAAAAAGTTATCCTTTTCCATATTCCTGTCTTTCATATGACCTGCATTGTGAAGCCATGTGCCCAAACCTGTGACATGAGAAGCATCTCCCATTGAAGCTTCCTTGCCTAGACCTCATTGGTCTTCTGTTCTGATTATTGTTCCATCTGTATCTTCTTTGTGCATTGTTCCTATCTTTGTTGAACTCTCTGTTGTCCAACTCATCCTCTGATGTCTCATTCCCACTTACACTATCATCTTCTGAAGTATCTTCTTCTAAAGTTTCTTCTTCATCAAGACTTGAAGTAGATTCTTTTTCCTGTTTCTTTCCAAAGCCAAGACCTGTTGAACATGATGTTCTTTGTTGTCCACAAATGAACTTATCCAAGTTCTTAGAGCTATTTGTGAAACTCTTCATCTTGATCTTGGAGTCCTTTAAATATTTCTTTAGAGTAGCCACTTCTTGTGCTAACTTCTCACATTCCAAAATATTTGCTTCTAACTTTTCTTTGAACTTACTTGCCTTAGCCTTTGACTTCTCTAAGTCTTCTATGAGCAATAATATTTCTTCATCACATTATTGAAACTGATTTTCAAGCTTAGAGTGTTGTTTTCTTACCTTCTTTATTGTGTCAAGGGCATAGATAAGTTCTCCCTTGAGATCATAACCATTCTCTATTGAGTAATCCTCTATTTTTTTACCTTTGTCCTTATCATTACTTCCTTTTGGCTTATCTTCTATAGGATCACTTACTTCATCTTCTAAAGCCATTAGAAGATTCTCATCTGGTCTTTCAAGTGCATCTTCAAAACCATCATCACTGAAACTATAGCCATATCTAGTGCAATCATCTTCAAGATGTCCAAATTTACCACATCTAAAACATTTGAGAATAACTGGAGTCCTTTTCTCTTTAACCATAAATAGGACTTCATCTCTATCATTGTCTGAAAAACTAGCATCACTATCAAATGAGTACTTACTTGCATTATCTAATAGTAGCTTTTCTTTTGCCTTTGGAAGAACTTATTTCCTTGTTTGTTCTGTCCATCCTTGCCTTTCTTCTGGTACCTGTGTCTTTCTGATTCCCTGTACTTGTGATCCTATTTTTCTTCATCACTGTTGTACTTTGGCTTTTTGCACTCTATTGCATAATGTCCATACTTTCCACAATTGAAGCACTTAATAGATCTAACATCTATGAATCTTTTGGAACCTTTATCTCTCCTACCATAGTTAGCTTCTTCATCACTAGATGACTCACTGCTCGATTCTATCTACTTTCCCTTTTTCTTTTTATCCACTTTGAAAGTAGCTTCTTTCGGAGGAATAGGATCTTTTGTTCTTATCTCAAAAGTAGTAAGCATGCCAAGCAAAGAATTCCTTGTCAAAGAATCACTATCAATTGATGTTTCTATAGCAGAAACCTTTTCACTATACCTTTTTGGAAGAGTTCTCAAGATCTTATCACAAGCATCTGATTCATCAACCTTCATTCCAAGACCTCTCATCTCATGCACAAGTTCATCAATCTTACTGAGATAATCATGAATATTTTCATCATATCTCATTCTTAAGTTCTCAAATTCTCCTTTGATATTTCTGATCTTAGCTTTCCTGACACCTTTATCACCCTCATATATGTCATGTAGTAGATCCCACATATCTTTTGTTGTTTTACAATCCATAACCTTCATAGATTCTGATCTACCCAATCCTTTTATAATTGCATTCATAGCTCTTGAATTTGCATGCATTAGAATCTTACCTTCCTTATCTGTCGGAGGATTGACTATAGAATCATATCCAAGTTCCACTGCATCCCAAACTTCATTTCCAAGTGCCATCAAGTGAAATCTCATCAGCATACACCAATACAAGAAGTCACTTCCATCAAATACTGGTACTGCATTATTGAAGGGTCCGTCTCTTTGATACTTTTGATCCATTGTGTTCTTAGACCGCTTTTCCTTCAAGCTATCAAACTCTTCTGAAGGAACCCACTCTGATACCAATTGAAGAACACAAGCTTATACTGAGAGGGGGGTGAACAGTATAAGACCACTTTTTACTTTTTCCTTCAATTCAACTTTCAATTCAATATTATGCAGTGTATAGATAGCAGTATCAATAGCAGTAATCAAAGCAATGCACAAAACACCATCCACAATAGAGACACAACAATTTACGTGGTTCACCCAATGTGGGCTACTCCACGGAGAAAATATTTTACTAAAACTTTCTCAATCAATCTCTTTGGGAATCCTTCCCAATTACAATGTTTATGGACCTCTGTCCAAAGGAGATGTTGATCCCCTAATCTCAAGTTCATGGATCTCTTCCATAGGAGAACTCTTTCCCCTTCTGCTTTGGCTAGTGATCTTCTAGAAGACTCTGTCTCTCTGCTGCTCTGACTTGTGGATCTCTCTCCACTTGAAGACTCCTCACTCAGATATGTCTTCAATTGTCCTGGCTATTGGATCTCTATCCACTGAGACTCTGTCCTCTGTACTCTATCACCTCCAAAGCTCTGTCAATAGGTTCACTTAGAACCTCCTCAAATCTTCTCAATAGGTTCACTTAGAACCTGCTCAAATATGCTCAATAGGTTCACTCAGAACCTGCTCAAATCTGCTCAATAAGTCCTCTCTAGGACTTGCTCAAATCTGCATAGCAAGCTTTCACAAAAGCTTACTCAAAATCAGTCCACAAGCCTTCTCAAAGACTTACCTCAAATCATCTTAACAAGCTCACACAGAACTTGTCCAATCTCATAGAATCATAAAGAGAATTGTTAGAGACTCAATATGTTCTAAACTCAATGCTCAATCAATATCTCAATTCAATCTCATAGAAGCATAAAGAGAATTGTTAGAGACTCAATATGTTCTATACTCAAATCCCAATCTTAACTCAAATCAATCTCAACTCAACTCAAATCAACTCAGCTCAATCTTATAGAAGCATAAAGAGAATTGTTAGAGACTCAATATGTTCTATTCACAAACTCAATTTCTTTCTCAACTCAATCTCAACTCAAATCAAAATATAGAATAGTTTGTTTTATGGAACTTGAACAACCACTTCACACATTCACTTGACTAGGCTCAAACAACTCTACTCAACCAATCACCTCTAGGAACAACTCTTTCTCACAAACCCTAGTCCAAGCATGAATCAATCAACTCAAAATATTTCCAACAATGCTCAACCACAAATCTCACATAACAATGATACTCATGTTCTTTTCTAACTCAAGTTCAAGTTCTTTGCTCAACCAATGGGCTTCAACAACAATGCTTATAAAACAAGGTTTAATCACAACTCTCAAACCAGAAAACCTTGAAGCATTTAAACCAACACTTTCAAAAAGGAAACCACAATCAATCCTTTTCTCTCCAATGATATTTCAGAAATCAACCACCATAAACAATCAATAGAGAATATTGCCCATACCTTATTAATGCCAAGAAGTTGTCCACAAAATCTGCCACACTCAACACAACTTTCCTTTCCAATCTCAATGAGGGTTAGTGGACTTCAAATAATAATCACAAAATAAAGCATAACTCAATTTACACCTTTTTACTCCAACTCAATAATCACATCCACCAAAGATATATTCAATAACCCTCAAGCAAAATATTTTTCTCAAGAATGTTTCAATAATTAAAAGCACTCTCCAAATAACATCTCAACAATGTGCCAAATAAGTAATAATCCTTATTACTCCTCAAACCACTTATACCCTAAAGAAATTAAAATCTATGCCTACCTACTTATCTCTCCAAAAACCACTTTTACTATAAAATTTATGCACATATTTTAAACTAACTTTTAGCACCCAATAAAACAAAAATTTGTTTTAATTTTCTTTTACAACTTTAATGCATACCTTGGCACGAATTTCGGAATATCAAACACAACATATAAACCTTGGCAGCATGCGCACGAAAAACCACAACCAACGCACTATTTCCCTTTTACACAACAAAAGGGAGTTCGTAGGATTCGAACCTGAGTCCTACGGCTCCTGCGTCCTAACGGCGCTTGCGCACCACGTGAGCTAGCACTCCACACAAGACCAAAGGCGCCTCACTCTCCTTTATCCTCCATGCAACAGCCAACGCAAAACAAATTTCTCCTTTCTCAAACAAAACAAAGTGCATGCGATTCGAACACTCAACCACTTGCCTCCCAACACCTTTGCGCTGCTCGAGTTGCCAACAGGCCACACTGCCCACGATGTCTTGGAATTCGACCACACCTCATCTTTTCCCTTTTTTTTTTTTTTTAACCCCCCAAACACAAGAGCAAGGATGAGGAATAATAAACCTTAGTCATCCTTTTTTATAGTCTTCTCCCCCTTCCCCCCCCCCTCTTTTTTATTTTAATTTTAAAATTTTAATTTTAATTTTAAATAATTTAAAATTTAAACTAAATATTTAAAATTAAATATCTCCATCACCGGGGCACCTTTTTCGATGAAACGAAAAGCCAACTTGGGTTTTAAGAAAAACCCATTTCAAATCTGCCATCCATGGTTTTAAATAAAACCTTTTATTTTGCCTACCTTGGTTTTCACAAAAGACTTTCCTTGCACTTTTCACAAAACATAGTGCATGCCATCATAGATCCTTTTGACATCAAATAACCTTTTGACATCAATGACAACATTTTAGCTTAGGGACTCAAAATGTCCAACAATCTCCCCCTTTGTCATTGATGGCAACCCATATTCATTTACTGAAATCTGACCTTCTTTTCTGCTCCCCCTGGACTTTGCTCCCCCTGGCTCAATGCTCTCTCAAAAATCAAATCTCTCCCCATATCAAAACTTTCCTTAATATACACAAATCTCTCCCCCTTTGACATCAATGGCAAAGGGTCACCTTTGGGGCTCGGGGCTAAGAATGAGCCTCTTAGCTTAGCCCCTCCCCCACCTCCTCATGAGGTGGTTAATTCTGGGGTGGGAGTATTTCTACTCCCCGAAAGCACTGCTCTTTACCTTTATCTTTCTCTCTTCCTTTCTGAGTTTTCTGAATCCTCTCACTATTTCTTTCCAAGTAATCATCACTTCTGTTCCTGTTCCTGTTCTTGTTCTCATCCATGTTCTTGTTCCTATTTTTGTTCTCATCCAAGTTCCTGTTCCTGTTCTTGTTCCTGTTCTCATCCATGTTCTTGTTCCTGTTCATACCTGCTTCTGGAATATTTTCTCTACACCATCTTGTTGTGTGACCATCATTATTGCACTTATAACACTTAATGTTATTATTCCTTGGAGGTGCAAATGTCTTAGGATACCTCCTAGTGAAGCCAAATCTTCTTCTACCATGAACCCTGCAATTCATTGCCTTGTGACCAAAACCATTGCATGAGTAGCAATATCCTTGAAAAAGCTATCCTTTTCCATATTCCTGTCTTTCATATGACCTGCATTGTGAAGCCATGTGCCCAAACCTGTGACATGAGAAGCATCTCCCATTGAAGCTTCCTTGCCTAGACCTCATTGGTCTTCTATTCTGATTGTTGTTCCATCTGTATCTTCTTTGTGCATTGTTCCTATCTTTGTTGAACTCTCTGTTGTCCAACTCATCCTCTGATGTCTCATTCCCACTTACACTATCATCTTCTGAAGTATCTTCTTCTGAAGTTTCTTCTTCATCAAGACTTGAAGTAGATTCTTTTTCCTATTTCTTTCCAAAGCCAAGACCTGTTGAACATGATGTTCTTTGTTGTCCACAAATGAACTTATCCAAGTTCTTAGAGCTATTTGTGAAACTCTTCATCTTGATCTTGGAGTCCTTTAAATATTTCTTTAGAGTAGCCACTTCTTGTGCTAACTTCTCACATTCCAAAATATTTGCTTCTAACTTTTCTTTGAACTTACTTGCCTTAGCCTTTGACTTCTCTAAGTCTTCTATGAGCAATAATATTTCTTCATCACATTCTTGAAACTGATTTTCAAGCTTAGAGTGTTGTTTTCTTACCTTCTTTACTATGTCAAGGGCATAGATAAGTTCTCCCTTGAGATCATAACCATTCTCTATTGAGTAATCCTCTATTTGTTTGCCTTTGTCCTTATCATTACTTCCTTTTGGCTTATCTTCTATAGGATCACTTACTTCATCTTCTAAAGCCATTAGAAGATTCTCATCTGGTCTTTCAAGTGCATCTTCAAAACCATCATCACTGAAACTATAGCCATCTCTAGTGCAATCATCTTCAAGATGTCCAAATTTACCACATCTAAAACATTTGAGAATAACTGGAGTCCTTTTCTCTTTAACCATAAATAGGACTTCATCTCTATCATTGTCTGAAAAACTAGCATCACTATCAAATGAGTACTTACTTGCATTATCTGCATAGTAGCTTTTCTTTTGCCTTTGGAAGAACTTCTTTCCTTGTTTGTTCTGTCCATCCTTGCCTTTCTTCTGGTACCTGTGTCTTTCTGATTCCCTGTACTTGTGATCCTATTTTTCTTCATCACTGTTGTACTTTGGATTTTTGCACTCTATTGCATAATGTCCATACTTTCCACAATTGAAGCACTTAATAGATCTAACATCTATGAATATTTTGGAACCTTTATCTCTCCTACCATAGTTAGCTTCTTCATCACTAGATGACTCACTGCTCGATTCTATCTGCTTTCCCTTTTTCTTTTTATCCACTTTGAAAGCAGCTTCTTTCGGAGGAATAGGATCTTTTGTTCTTATCTCAAAAGTAGTAAGCATGCCAAGCAAAGAATTCCTTGTCAAAGAATCACTATCAATTGATGTTTCTATAGCAGAAACCTTTTCACTATACCTTTTTGGAAGAGTTCTCAAGATCTTATCACAAGCATCTGATTCATCAACCTTCATTCCAAGACCTCTCATCTCATGCACAAGTTCATCAATCTTACTGAGATAATCATGAATATTTTCATCATCTCTCATTCTTAAGTTCTCAAATTCTCCTTTGAGATTTCTGATCTTAGCTTTCCTGACACCTTTATCACCCTCATATATGTCATGTAGTAGATCCCACATATCTTTTGTTGTTTTACAATCCATAACCTTCATAGATTCTGATCTACCCAATCCTTTTATAATTGCATTCATAGCTCTTGAATTTGCATGCATTAGAAGCTTACCTTCCTTATCTATCAGAGGATTGACTATAGAATCATATCCAAGTTCCACTGCATCCCAAACTTCATTTCCAAGTGCCATCAGGTGAAATCTCATCAGCATACACCAATACAAGAAGTCACTTCCATCAAATACTGGTACTGCATTATTGAAGGGTCCATCTCTTTGATCCTTTTGATCCATTGTGTTCTTAGACCACTTTTCCTTCAAGTTATCAAACTCTTCTGAAGGAACCCGCTCTGATACCAATTGAAGAACACAAGCTTATACTGAGAGGGGGGTGAACAGTATAAGACCACTTTTTACTTTTTCCTTCAATTCAACTTTCAATTCAATATTATGCAGTGTATAGATAGCAGTATCAATAGCAGTATTCAAAGCAATGCACAAAACACCATACACAATAGAGACACCACAATTTACGTGGTTCACCCAATGTGGGCTACTCCACGGAGAAAATATTTTACTAAAACTTTCTCAATCAATCTCTTTGGGAATCCTTCCCAATTACAATGTTTATGGACCTCTGTCCAAAGGAGATGTTGATCCCCTAATCTCAAGTTCATGGATCTCTTCCATAGGAGAACTCTTTCCCCTTCTGCTCTGGCTAGTGATCTTCTAGAAGACTCTGTCTCTCTGTTGCTCTGACTTGTGGATCTCTCTCCACTTGAAGACTCCTCACTCAGATCTATCTTCAATTGTCCTAGCTTTTGGATCTCTATCCACTGAGACTCTGTCCTCTGTACTCTGTCACCTCCAAAGCTCTATCAATAGGTTCACTTAGAACCTCCTCAAATCTGCTCAATAGGTTCACTCAGAACCTGCTCAAATCTGCTCAATAGGTTCACTCAGAACCTGCTCAAATCTGCTCAATAAGTCCTCTCTAGGACTTGCTCAAATCTGCATAGCAAGATTTCACAAAAGCTTACTCAAAATTAGTCCACAAGCCTTCTCAAAGACTTACCTCAAATCAGCTTAACAAGCTCACACAGAACTTGTCCAATCTCATAGAATCATAAAGAGAATTGTTAGAGACTCAATATGTTCTAAACTCAATGCTCAATCAATATCTCAATTCAATCTCATAGAAGCATAAAGAGAATTGTTAGAGACTCAATATGTTCTATACTCAAATCCCAATCTCAACTCAAATCAATCTCAACTACAAATCAATATCAACGCTCAATCTTATAGAAGCATAAAGAGAATTGTTAGAGACTCAATATGTTCTATTCACAAACTCAATTTCTTTCTCAACTCAATCTCAACTCAAATCAGAATATAGAATAGTTTGTTTTATGGAACTTGAACAACCACTTCACACATTCACTTGACTAGGCTCAAACAACTCTACTCAACCAATCACCTCAAGGAACAACTCTTTCTCACAAACCCTAGTCCAAGCATGAATCAATCAACTCAAAATATTTCCAACAATGCTCAACCACAAATCTCACATAACAATGATACTCATGTTCTTTTCTAACTCAAGTTCAAGTTCTTTGCTCAACCAATGGGCTTCAACAACAATGCTTATAAAACAAGGTTTAATCACAACTCTCAAACCAGAAAACCTTGAAGCATTAAACCAACACTTTCGAAAAGGAAACCACAATCAATCCTTTTCTCTCCAATGATATTTCAGAAATCAACCACCATAAACAATCAATAGAGAATATTGCCCATACCTTATTAATGCCAAGAAGTTGTCCACAAAATCTGCCACACTCAACACAACTTTCCTTTCCAATCTCAATGAGGGTTAGTGGACTTCAAATAATAATCACAAAATAAAGCATAACTCAATTTACACCTTTTTACTCCAACTCAATAATCACATCCACCAAAGATATATTCAATAACCCTCAAGCAAAATATTTTTCTCAAGAATGTTTCAATAATTAAAAGCACTCTCCAAATAACATCTCAACAATGTGCCAAATAAGTAATAATCCTTATTACTCCTCAAACCACTTATACCCTAAAAGAAATTAAAATCTATGCCTACCTACTTATCTCTCCAAAAACCACTTTTACTATAAAATTTATGCACAGATTTTAAACTAACTTTTAGCACCCAATAAAACAAAAATTTGTTTTAATTTTCTTTTACAACTTTAATGCATACCTTGGCATGAATTTCGGAATATCAAACACAACATATAAACCTTGGCAGCATGCGCATGAAAAACCACAACCAACGCACTATTTCCCTTTTACACAACAAAAGGGAGTTCACAGGATTCGAACCTGAGTCCTACGGCTCCTGCGTCCTAACGGCGCTTGCGCACCACGTGAGCTAGCACTCCACACAAGACCAAAGGTGCCTCACTCTCCTTTATCCTCCATGCAATAACCAACGCAAAATATATTTCTCCTTTCTCAAACAAAATGAAGTGCACGCGATTCGAACACTCAACCACTTGCCTCCCAATGCCTTTGCACTGCTCGAGTTGCCAATAGGCCACACTGCCCATGATGTCTTGGAATCGACCACACCTCAACTTATTCGTTGCCTCTGCCTTTAAACATTTTTCACACGAGCTCTTTTCACTTTCTAATAATCACATTAACCACAAGAGCAAGGATGAGGAATAATAAACCTTTGTCATCCTTTTATATAGTCTTCTCCCTCATATTCGACGACATCGACGGATTACTTTTATTTTAATTTTAAAATTAAAATTTAAATTTTAAATAATTTAAAATTTAAACTAAATATTTAAAATTAAATATCTCCATCACCGGGGCACCTTTTTCGATGAAACGAAAAGCCAACTTGGGTTTTAAGAAAAACCCATTTCAGATCTGCCATCCATGGTTTTAAATAAAACCTTTTATTTTTCCTACCTTGGTTTTCACAAAAAGACTTTCCTTGCACTTTTCACAAAACATAGTGCATGCCATCATAGATCCTTTTGACATCAAATAACCTTTTGACATCAATGACAACATTTTAGCTTAGGGACTCAAAATGTCCAACAATATCCCCCTTTGTCATTGATGGCAACCCATATTCATTTACTAAAATTTGACCTTCTTTTTTGCTCCCCCTGGCTCAATGCTCTCTCAAAAATCAAATCTCTCCCCATATCAAAACTTTCCTTAATATACACAAATCTCTCCCCCTTTGACATCAATGGCAAAGGGTCACCTTTGGGGCTCGGGGCTAAGAATGAGCCTCTTAGCTTAGCCCCTCCCCCACCTCCTCATGAGGTGGTTAATTCTGGGTGGGAGTATTTCTACTCCTCGAAAGCACTGCTCTTTACCTTTATCTTTCTCTCTTCCTTTCTGAGTTTTCTGAATCCTCTCACTATTTCTTTCCAAGTAATCATCACTTCTGTTCCTGTTCTTGTTCTTGTTCTCATCCATGTTCTTGTTCCTATTTTTGTTCTCATCCAAGTTCCTATTCCTGTTCTTGTTCTTGTTCCTATTCCTGTTCTCATCCATGTTCCTGTTCCTGTTCATACCTGCTTCTGGAATATTTTCTCTACACCATCTTGTTGTGTGACCATCATTATTGCACTTATAACACTTAATGTTATTATTCCTTGGAGGTGCAAATGTCTTAGGATACCTCCTAGTGAAGCCAAATCTTCTTCTACCATGAACCCTGCAATTCATTGCCTTGTGACCAAAACCATTGCATGAGTAGCAATATCCTTGAAAAAGTTATCCTTTTCCATATTCCTATCTTTCATATGACCTGCATTGTGAAGCCATGTGCCCAAACTTGTGACATGAGAAGCATCTCCCATTGAAGCTTCCTTGCCTAGACCTCATTGGTCTTCTGTTCTGATTGTTGTTCCATCTGTATCTTCTTTGTGCATTGTTCCTATCTTTTTTGAACTCTCTATTGTCCAACTCATCCTCTGATGTCTCATTCCCACTTACACTATCATCTTCTAAAGTATCTTCTTCTAAAGTTTCTTCTTCATCAAGACTTGAAGTAGATTCTTTTTCCTGTTTCTTTCCAAAGCCAAGACCTGTTGAACATGATGTTCTTTGTTGTCCACAAATGAACTTATCCAAGTTCTTAGAGCTATTTGTGAAACTCTTCATCTTGATCTTGGAGTCCTTTAAATATTTCTTTAGAGTAGCCACTTCTTGTGCTAACTTCTCACATTCCAAAATATTTTCTTCTAAATTTTCTTTGAACTTACTTGCCTTAGCCTTTGACTTCTCTAAGTCTTCTATGAGCAATAATATTTCTTCATCACATTCTTGAAACTGATTTTCAAGCTTAGAGTGTTGTTTTCTTACCTTCTTTACTGTGTCAAGGGCATAGATAAGTTCTCCCTTGAGATCATAACCATTCTCTATTGAGTAATCCTCTATTTGTTTGCCTTTGTCCTTATCATTACTTCCTTTTGGCTTATCTTCTATAGGATCACTTACTTCATCTTCTAAAGCCATTAGAAGATTCTCATCTGGTCTTTCAAGTGCATCTTCAAAACCATCATCACTGAAACTATAGCCATCTCTAGTGCAATCATCTTCAAGATGTCCAAATTTACCACATCTAAAACATTTGAGAATAACTGGAGTCCTTTTCTCTTTAACCATAAATAGGACTTCATCTCTATCATTGTCTGAAAAACTAGCATCACTATCAAATGAGTACTTACTTGCATTATCTACATAGTAGCTTTTATTTTGCCTTTGGAAGAACTTCTTTCCTTGTTTGTTCTGTCCATCCTTGCCTTTCTTCTGGTACCTGTGTCTTTCTGATTCCCTGTACTTGTGATCCTATTTTTCTTCATCATTGTTGTACTTTGGCTTTTTGCACTCTGTTGCATAATGTCCATACTTTCCATAATTGAAGCACTTAATAGATCTAACATCTATGAATATTTTGGAACCTTTATCTCTCCTACCATAGTTAGCTTCTTCATCACTAGATGACTCACTGCTCGATTCTATCTGCTTTCCCTTTTTCTTTTTATCCACTTTGAAAGCAGCTTCTTTCGGAGGAATAGGATCTTTTGTTCTTATCTCAAAAGTAGTAAGCATGCCAAGCAAAGAATTCCTTGTCAAAGAATCACTATCAATTGATGTTTCTATAGCAGAAACCTTTTCACTATACCTTTTTGGAAGAGTTCTCAAGATCTTATCACAAGCATCTGATTCATCAACCTTCATTCCAAGACCTCTCATCTCATGCACAAGTTCATCAATCTTACTGAGATAATCATGAATATTTTCATCATCTCTCATTCTTAAGTTCTCAAATTCTCCTTTGAGATTTCTGATCTTAGCTTTCCTGACACCTTTATCACCCTCATATATGTCATGTAGTAGATCCCACATATCTTTTGTTGTTTTACAATCCATAACCTTCATAGATTCTGATCTACCCAATCCTTTTATAATTGCATTCATAGCTCTTGAATTTGCATGCATTAGAAGCTTACCTTCCTTATCTATCGGAGGATTGACTTGTAGAATCATATCCAAGTTCCACTGCATCCCAAACTTCATTTCCAAGTGCCATCAGGTGAAATCTCATCAGCATACACCAATACAAGAAGTCACTTCCATCAAATACTGGTACTGCATTATTGAAGGGTCCATCTCTTTGATCCTTTTGATCCATTGTGTTCTTAGACCACTTTTCCTTCAAGTTATCAAACTCTTCTGAAGGAACCCACTCTGATACCAATTGAAGAACACAAGCTTATACTGAGAGGGGGGTGAATAGTATAAGACCACTTTTTACTTTTTCCTTCAATTCAACTTTCAATTCAATATTATGCAGTGTATAGATAGTAGTATCAATAGTAGTATTCAAAGCAATGCATAAAACACCATACATAATAGAGACACAACAATTTATGTGGTTCACCCAATGTGGGCTACTCCACGGAGAAAATATTTTACTAAAACTTTCTCAATCAATCTCTTTGGGAATCCTTCCCAATTACAATGTTTATGGACCTCTGTCCAAAGGAGATGTTGATCCCCTAAATCTCAAGTTCATGGATCTCTTCCATAGGAGAACTCTTTCCCCTTCTGCTCTGGCTAGTGATCTTCTAGAAGACTCTGTCTCTCTTCTCTGACTTGTGGATCTCTCTCCACTTGAAGACTCCTCACTCAGATCTATCTTCAATTGTCTTGGTTGTTGGATCTCTATCCACTGAGACTCTATCCTCTGTACTCTATCACCTCCAAAGCTCTATCAATAGGTTCACTTAGAACCTCCTCAAATCTTCTCAATAGGTTCACTCAGAACCTGCTCAAATCTGCTCAATAGGTTCACTCAGAACCTGCTCAAATATGCTCAATAAGTCCTCTCTAGGACTTGCTCAAATCTGCATAGCAAGCTTTCACAAAATCTTACTCAAAATCAGTCCACAAGCCTTCTCAAAGACTTACCTCAAATCAGCTTAACAAGCTCACATAGAACTTGTCCAATCTCATAGAATCATAAAGAGAATTGTTAGAGACTCAATATGTTCTAAACTCAATGCTCAATCAATATCTCAATTCAATCTCATAGAAGCATAAAGAGAATTGTTAGAGACTCAATATGTTCTATACTCAAATCCCAATCTTAACTCAAATCAAAATCAACTCAAATCAATATCAACTCAAATCAACTCTCAATATTATAGAAGCATAAAGAGAATTGTTAGAGACTCAATATGTTCTATTCACAAACTCAATTTCTTTCTCAACTCAATCTCAACTCAAATCAGAATATAGAATAGTTTGTTTTATGGAACTTGAACAACCACTTCACACATTCACTTGACTAGGCTCAAACAACTCTACTCAACCAATCACCTCAAGGAACAACTCTTTCTCACAAACCCTAGTCCAAGCATGAATCAATCAACTCAAAATGTTTCCAACAATGCTCAACCACAAATCTCACATAACAATGATACTCATGTTCTTTTCTAACTCAAGTTCAAGTTCTTTGCTCAACCAATGGGCTTCAACAACAATGCTTATAAAACAAGGTTTAATCACAACTCTCAAACCAGAAAACCTTGAAGCATTTAAACCAACACTTTCGAAAAGGAAACCACAATCAATCCTTTTCTCTCCAATGATATTTCAGAAATCAACCACCATAAACAATCAATAGAGAATATTGCCCATACCTTATTAATGCCAAGAAGTTGTCCACAAAATCTGCCACACTCAACACAACTTTCCTTTCCAATCTCAATGAGGGTTAGTGGACTTCAAATAATAATCACAAAATAAAGCATAACTCAATTTACACCTTTTTACTCCAACTCAATAATCACATCCACCAAAGATATATTCAATAACCCTCAAGCAAAATATTTTTCTCAAGAATGTTTCAATAATTAAAAGCACTCTCCAAATAACATCTCAACAATGTGCCAAATAAGTAATAATCCTTATTACTCCTCAAACCACTTATACCCTAAAGAAATTAAAATCTATGCCTACCTACTTATCTCTCCAAAAACCACTTTTACTATAAAATTTATGCACAAATTTTAAACTAACTTTTAGCACCCAATAAAACAAAAATTTGTTTTAATTTTCTTTTACAACTTTAATGCATACCTTGGCACGAATTTCGGAATATCAAACACAACATATAAACCTTGGCAGCATGCACACGAAAAACCACAACCAACACACTATTTCCCTTTTACACAACAAAAGGGAGTTCACAGGATTCGAACCTGAGTCCTGCGGCTCCTGCGTCCTAATAGATGCTTGCGCACCACGTGAGCTAGCGCTCCACACAAGACCAAAGGTGCCTCACTCTCCTTTATCCTCCATGCAATAGCCAACACAAAAAAATTTCTCCTTTCTCAAACAAAATGAAGTGCACATGATTCGAACACTCAACCACTTGCCTCCCAATGCCTTTGCGTTGCTCGAGTTGCCAATAGGCCACACTGCCCATGATGTCTTGGAATCCGACCACACCTCAATTTATTCGCTGCCTCTGCCTTTAAACGTTTTTCACATGAGCTCTTTTCACTTTCTAATAATCGCATTAACCACAAGAGCAAGGATGAGGAATAATAAACCTTAGTCATCCTTTTATATAGTCTTCTCCCTCATATTCGACGACGTCGGTAAATTACTTTTATTTTAATTTTAAAATTTAAACTAAATATTTAAAATTAAATATCTCCATCACCGGGGCACCTTTTTCGATGAAACGAAAAGCCAACTTGGGTTTTAAGAAAAACCCATTTCAGATCTGCCATCCATGGTTTTAAATAAAACCTTTTATTTTGCCTGCCTTGGTTTTCACAAAAAGACTTTCCTTGCACTTTTCACAAAACATAGTGCATGCCATCATAGATCCTTTTGACATCAAATAACCTTTTGACATCAATGACAACATTTTAGCTTAGGGACTCAAAATGTCCAACATATATATATATATATATATATATATATATATATATATATATATATATATTAATGGAGGAGTGTTGTAAACTTCTTATTCATTAATTGTGCCATTATGAATTATAGAAATGTTTGTAATCAATGTTGTTAATTGTATTGGTGGATGGAACAACCTTAACTTAAGGTCATGTCTTGCACTTGATAACAACTTTAATTTATTTAAATAATAAATTAAATATTTATTATTTTTCATATTTTTACTTGTCATGTGATATATATACATTGTTTTAATATTTCCACTAAGATGCTATAAAAGATGAAGATTTTCACCAAAACTTGTTGTATGGAAAAGAGGCACGCATTTCAATTCTTCCAAGTATGCAAATGGTACTATCTAACATGTAAAAATGATTAAAATAGAAACAACATGCAAAAAGAATAAAATGTTTAATGGATAAAGATAATATATACAAATATATTTATATTCATGAATCAAATAGAAGTACTATGAACCTCTTCAAGGGGGTAACCTTCTTAAGAGCAACATGTTTGTTTGTTATAAATAAATGTATGGATGCAACAAATTTTGATCACTCATATTTTGTTAAAAAGTTGCTTGAGCATTTCATCAACATCTCCCACTTTTCAATCTTGGTTTTGTATTTTTGACATTTTGCAACAAGTTTTGATCTGTGACTTAGTTTGGATTGCAACCTTGTTTTCATAATATTACTTTTTGGGTTATAATTTTATTACAAGATTCCCATAATTTTATTCCATAATCATGTGCTAATGGTATGTTTTTATAGATGGCAACTAGCCAAGGCCACTACTTAAGATTATAGATCTTTCATTAAAAGAGGTATTTCTTATACATAGGAATGCTTGTTGTAGACAATAATTAATTTGTAGAAATAGCTTCGGTCCTATGAAGATCATCTTATCAATGAGGATGTAGTGGATTCCCATTTACATTTTATCTATGCTTTATTTATGGTTTTATTCATGTTTCCTTTCTCCTATTCATCCTTTCTCTTTCTTATAGCAATTTGTTAATTCATTACAATAGAGAATAAAATTGTTAATTATCCTCACCACCTACAACATCCAATAGTAAGAGAAAGTAGTAGAGCTTATAACAAAGTAAGGCAATGATGGTTATAATACTTATAACTATTTTAGAAAGTTTAAAATGCACATGCAGGAAAATTGATCTCCTAGTAGCTTCCTCTATCAAAAAGATAAAATTTTCTTGCATGGAGAAATGTGGAGACAATAGAGAGAAAATTATTTCTATTGGAAAAATTTGAAGAACAAAGTCAAAAAATTCTTCTATTAAGAAATCTAGAATACAAAAAGAAAAACAAGATAAATAAAAACTAATTCTATTAAAAAATATGGAGTATTGGTCTCCTAGTAGCTTCTATCAAACATTTAGACAATAGAGAGAAAATGATTTCTATTGGAAAATTTTGAAGAACAAAGTCAAAAAATTCTTCTATTAAGAAATATAGAATACAAAATAAAAGCAAGATAAAGAAAAACTAATTCTATATAAAAATATGGAGCATTGGTCTCCTAGTAGCTTTTATAAAATACTTATAACTATTTTAGAAAGTTTAAAAGACACATGCAGAAAAATTGATCTCCTAGTAGCTTCCTCTATCAAAAAGATAAAAATTTCTTACATGGAAAAATATGGAGACAATAGAGAGAAAATTGTTTCTATTGGAAAAAATTGAAGAACAAAGTCAAAAAATTCTTCTATTTAGAAATCTAGAATACAAAAAGAAAATAAATATAAAGAAAAACTAATTCTATTAAAAAGTATGGAGCATTAGGAGAAAAACAAGATGACAATGGGAAATTTCTTTTATTAAGAAATCTGGAATGTAAGTAGAAAAACAAGAAGGCATGGATTAGGGTCATTGCAAATGTACAAGTCATTATCATACTACTTTCTCCCAAGCAAGTTGTCCACCACTAGTTTATAAAACCCCCTTCCACCCGTCAAGATTATCCTAAAAATCCAAACTAGAATTCACCATTAAGGCTTTTAGAAGGTATGCACTTTTGGAAACGTATGCAAGGGTTAAAATTATTCAATCACAAAAAAATGTTTTTCAATTTATTTTTATTTGTGTCTTTTCAAGACCCAATCTTTCCAATTTATGCCTATTTGCCTCTAGTGATGTGTCACTACTTAAAATTTAGTAAATTATTTTGTTGAAAAGCATGGTGATAACAAAATGACATAAAATTATGCAAGTGGCAAGGATACATATATACCAGTATTGTTCATTTTTTATAGCTTTGTATGGCTTTCTACATTTGAACGACTAACACTAACAAGTTTTCATAAATCCCAAGCATTACAAATTTCATGGTTCAAATCTTCAAAATTGGTGTACATCACAATGATAACTTAGGGGATCATGATACACACCTATTGTATTTACATTTTTAATATCTCTCTCATTCGATTAACTTCTCACCCAAAGATAGTAAACACTACTTGTGTTCCAAAAACAATAAAATAGACAATCGCTAAAGTTTCTTTATTCTTGAGACCTCAAGTCTTAAAGCATTCTAGCATATGCCCTCAAATGATCAGCTTTATGGGGTATTTAATATTTTGAACTAAAAAAATATATGAATACTTTCAATTCATGTTGAACATTAACACACACTTGATCAATAGAGAGCAAAGTATTTTGTTGATGACTTGGAACATAAATGGTGCAAGTTTAATGTTTGGTTATTATTTTTTAATATCCAAATAATATGCCTATTTAGCGATAGAGCATTGTATTACTATTTCTCAAAAATGGCATACAATAACAAACTATTGACTAAATTGTATATATACCATACCAACTAAATGTTAATTTATGCTAATACTTACCCAAAAATGATGCTAAGAGGATGTGTTTGGGATATTTTTCAAGGAAAAATATATGGTTGAGATATTTTTTAGGACAAACATAATTGCAAAGGATGACCACCAAAATTTCCCCTTTCATTGGAATTTTTCCCCACTAGTTAGAGCTTTAATATTTTATTTCCACCACAATGTTATGCATATTTATTATTGTCATGTACCATTATTAGGCATTGATAATAGTCAACCTAAGCTTTAAAAGTTGATCATATAAAGAATGAATAAAAATAAGAAATGAATGCAACTTCTTTATATGTACCATTGTTAATTCCACAAAATGTCAATATAAATTAAATATAGAACACTCTTACTTATATATATAAAAAATTACAAACACTTTAATGTTTATAACATGAAGATATCTATTCAAAATATGTTCTCAATGTTAAACTAAATATATTTCCAACTCTAGTTTGTGTTGATGGCAATCCTTCCTATTTTAGTGGTAGTTTTCCCACATTTGTGTTGAACCCAAGTCTTAAACTTATTTACTTTAATTATTTTTTTGTTGTGTAGGGAACCTTTATAATCCCTAGCCCATTGGGTAAAGACAAAATCAATGGGACCCATGATCCTCCAGGTAATAGAATAGGGGCAGCCCATCGACAAACACTCGACTGCTACCAACCTACCTATTCATTTCTTGGCTATTTATTTTGATTATTAAAATGCAAAAACATTTGCAATTCTATTTGTATTTAGTAAATACAAGTCCACTTAAAAATAAACTATATTAAGTGATACAACATTTTAAAAATTCATGGATATTTTTCTAATGTCATGGTAAGACTAATTTGGAAGTGTTGGCAAATATGCTTGATTATCTCATAGTTAAATTTTCCAAGATCAAATATCACATATAAAATCTCATACACAAATAACATAATTAATGCTCAATAATAAAACTTCAAAATTACATTCATAAATATTATTTTGTTACATAGAATGGAGCTTTGTATCTAATATATAACCTTACAAACAACTCTTCAATACTCTTAACTATTGCTCTCCTCAAACTCACAGGACAAAAACCTTTCACATGCCTCGCATTATGACAAAGCTTATCATGATTACATAACCTCTTACTTTACATATTGACACATCTCATATGACTCTTCACTTCCACACTTAACACCTAATTCTTATGACTCTTCACTTCCACACTTGACACCTATCACCTATGACTCTTCACTTGCATACTTGACACCTTGCACACACAACTCACACTTTGCACACTTGACACCTTTCACACTTTATTACATAACACATAACACTCTCCACACTTTGACACATACTTTAGACAAATATTAAACTCACTCCTAATCTAATATTTACAATAGTACTCTGTGGTACTTCAATAATACTCAATGTGCCAAATAATGTAATTTTTAGGGTACTTAAGAATAGATATTTGGGGATATGTTATTATATTATATAAGGGTAGGCATGGGCCACACATAAACCAAGGTTGATTGTATTATAATATAATATTATATTAGTAGTCGGCTCCCCAAAGTATAATTAGAAGATGGTTATAAAAAGAAGAGATATTTGTCATTGTAATCATTATAGAGATCAATCATATGTAAGCATCTTTGTCCATGAAGTGGCTTATGAGACTTTGCCCTCTCTAAGTGGCACTCTCATCTTGGGAGATATTATGGAGTTATTCATTCCTTAAGGAGGATTATTGGTGTTTTCCTACCTTAAGGGTATTATCTATCTATGTCTCATTTGTGGATTGTTATTATGGATAATTATTTGTGGATGAATGATTTGATATTTTTGCATATTAGTGAATGATTTATGTTAATGAAAACAAAGTTTCATAACATTAATATCTTCAACACCCATGTATTACATTATTTGGTGTGAATAATTTTAGTCTTCAATCTCTAATTCTAGTCTTTGTCCTTCGACTTTGGCTCTCATACTACTTGAAGTTTTGGCACTGTCCTATAAACCTATTCTTTGCAATGTTTATAAGCCTTTCTTTGTGTTCATAAAAATATTGTAACATGTCCATGATCTTGTTCCAATCTGATTTTGATCCATCCATAGTGTTGTTGAGAAGCAACACACCCCCACTGAAAAATGAGAGTCCATCCTTAGAAAACCTCAAGCTTTCATTTTTGCAGCAGGGACCCTCTTGATAATTTTCAGTGTTTAAATCCAATTTTGCTTGCCTCTTTGTTAAAGTTGTGCCTTTTTCCAAGTCTTTCTAGCATTGTTATTTCAAGCTTAACTTTCTACATGCTAGAATCATTCATGCACAAAGAAAATCTCGCACCGGTACCGAGAAAAATCTAGAAAACAGTTGCATAAATTCACTGAAAACCAAAACTTTCCATTTTTGGTAGTGTCGCGATATCGCGACACTTCCATTTTCGAAAATGTCGCGATATCGCGACGAATTTTGGCAAAAGCAGCTAAGTCGGAAAAGTGTAGCGAAATCGCGACACTTTCCATTTTTGGAAGTGTCGCGATATCGCGACGTTTCCATTTTTGGAAACCATCGCGAAATCGCTACCGACAGGAGGAGAGAGAAGGAAAGTTGTGCGGAAAGGCGCGATTTTGCGACATGTCACGAAAATTAGCTAAGTCGCAAATGTGTCACAAAATCGTGGTCAACGCGGTCAACGCATGCAGCTACGGGAACTGTCGTGATATCGTGACGTGTTCTATTTTCGCAGGTTGTTGATGGAAAAACAGCTTAAGTACAAGGGGAAGAGTGCAACGCGTCACTAGACATGTCTCAAAATCATGACATGCTTGAAAGGAAGTTGTGCGACGACTAGCGGGAGGCGTGATTTCGTGACATGTCGCGAAATCGTGACATGTCGCATTTTGGGAAGAAGTTGCATGGCGCTGGGGACGTCGCGATTTCGCGACATGTCGCGAAATCGTGACATGTCGTAGAATCGCGATAGGAGAGAGAAAGTTACATGAAAGGCCTGAAAATGCAAAACAGCTGTAAACAGAAGGCATCCTGGGATAGTGACACGTGTAAAGACGCGTGTGAGATGTTCAGGGCCGACATGCAAGCTTGCTTTGCGGTTTTTAGTCTGATTTTAATGTTAAAGCTTTGATTTAATGTTTATTAAAGTACTAATTAATCTTTTTGTCTTTCATACAGGAATCCATCTGTCACCTACGGGACAACTGGAAAAAGGCCATAAAGACAAAGTTAAAGTGCAGATTTAATCAAGGACCGCCATGCTAGAGGAGAAGATGCCGGTAAAAGCATTCAATGGAGATTTATTGCAGACTTAATAGCTTGAAGACCATTTCAACTCAAGGATGGATATGCGGAGATCAAATTGATGGAGAAGTGGTGACTCATCCGGCTCACCAACAGGAATTAATGAAAGCATTTATTTGCAGTTGCGGGTGAATGCAAGTGGCATTCGAATTTCATCTTCTCCATTTATGGCAGCTAACTGCACTGATTTGCAGAGGGGTTAAGTTCTATCCGGACTTTGATTTTAAAGTGGCTTTATATTGTAAAACCCGGGTCCTAGGGTTTAAGATGATAAGATTTGGGGTTTGGGGAAGAAGATATTTTTGAAAAGATCAGGGTCTGTCCTGAGTCTATAAATACAACTGTAAAATGTAATCGCGGGAGGCGGAGACTTAGAAATAAAAGGCTTATAAGCAATTTCTTGCAAATTTTGTGAAATCCTTTGTTTTCTGGACTGGGAGTTGATGTGCTTTTGCTGTTTTCTGTGGTAGCATGGCCAGGAGCCTAATATTTTATAGATCTGTGATAAGTGTATCTTCTTCTGTTATCCGTTCCATTAAAGTTTGTTAGATATATGCTATAAATCTGCCATTATCAAGTTTAAATATGTTGTTAGGCTTCAGTTGTTCTATTGTCTGCTAGGGGAAATTACAGATTTGAGGTTCAAGTTTGTTCTAATTGCTCTGTCTTCACCGTGTGAGCTAGGTTGTCGGTGAAAGATACCAGCTTTTAACCAGCTGCCCTTGGATTTATAATTTTCTGCTAGATCTGTTCCACTTTGCCTTGTGCTCCTAGTTGAAAGTGATCTTAGAAATCTGGACACTTTCTTCTTGGATTTGTTCTGTTGTGAAGCTAGTAGTATAGATGAAATTGATAGTTTTAAGTTTTACAGTTTAAAGTTTGATAAACTTCCCTTTCTGCCTTACCCTACCCTCTCTTTGCTTACCGTGAATGATCCATTTTTACTTTCTTTATTTGTCTTTTATTTGAATCTCTCGACCCATGAGAGCTAGATCAAGGATCAATTTCAAAACCTGATTGTTAACAAGTAACAACTTTTGCAACTACTGAACAAGTTCAAGAACCCCTTGTAAGGTAACATACAGTCCATATTGAAATCTATTCCGAAGCGGAAAAGAGTGAATAGACATTCGACCCGACTCGTAACTCGCACCTTGGATAACCAGCTAGATCCTAAAGTGAGTGGGATTCATCCCGTGGGTGTCTCCGGAGCTTCCTGCTCATCCTTCGCAGGGTGCGTATGAAAGCCGGACCAACATCTAATTGGCGCTAGAAGGAGGGCCGAGAACATCTGTTCTTAGTGCACTTGAGTTGGGAAATCCGACTGTATGTGGTGCTTGACAAATACTGTATTTTATCCAGAGTCTGGCATTTTAACATTTAAAAGTGGCTCAATTTTATAAATTGTCAGTACAACTTTTGTAAGTTGTCAGTGCAGTGTTTTAAATTACCAAATACATAACCCGTTGAGAACTGCAAAGTTATAAGTGCTTGTGAAAACTGGATTCTACATACAGGGTAACAAGGTCCCACCCCAGAGCCGGAGAGCTCCTTGTTCCTGAATTAGAAACTCCGAGAAGAAGTAGCCACAAAAGGGCCACATCTCTATCACAGACAGTTTTATCACCATTGATAGTCACTCCAACCAGAGCTCAGAATATTCCTGTCAATCCATTAGCTATGGCAAATTGGTTGGGCTCCACAGCTTTGAACATTCCGGGTATAGCCCATGACTTGCCCAAAAATCCAGAAAGATATCTCCCCAGGTACAAACATGATGGGACAAGAACCGCAGAAGAACACTTGGTTGCATTCAAGAATGCACTGAAGTTATTAAATGTACAAAGATGAAGATGTTGCCTGTAGACTCTTCCCGTTCACTCTCCAGGAGGGAGCTTATGATTGGTTTTTAAACCTCACCAATGATTCTATCACCAGTTGGAATGATTTAGAGAAAGTTTTTGTGTCACAGTTCGGGGAAGTGATAGACCCCAGTATTTTATATCAGCAGTTTTCTAGCATCAAAAGGGAATTAAGTGAATCTATCAGATCCTATAATGTCAGATTCCAGAAAGCCTATGGTAGACTTATTGGGTATTATGTACCTAATGCTGACTTGGCATTAGAGATTTTTAGAAATTCCCTGGATCCCATGACCTCTGTCTTCTTGAAGAGAGATGCCACTGTTACCAATTTGACAGAAGCCTACAAAGAAGCTTTGATTCTGGAAAGACAGTTGGGACCCCAGCCTTTAAATGCTTAGCAAGTTCCTCTGATCACACAAGCTGCTCCTATGTTTAATCCCATTCCACATCAGATGATGTTGCCAGTCTGTCAGACTCTACCATCAGCAAGTCCATCAACTGCCGCACCTGTTGAGAATGTACAGAACCCAGTGAAAGAGGCTGACAATGCAAGGATTGAAGAAGTCTCAAAGATTGTTCGAAGTCGGCCAATGATTTTCTGAGTTTTAAAAGGCAAACTTCTACTGGTGACAATCCCAACAGATACTCATATCAGCCAAATAGATTTAACAGGCCCCCATATGAACCTAATAAAGATTACAAGGGTAAAACTCATGATGTGAACATCTGTGATTTAGCTCTGCCCAACTGGTGCAGAATACATGCCACTTCTCAGCATGGGGAGTTGGACTGTCCGGAATTTTGCAATGCATTTGAAGCCTTGTCTGGTGATCTGATCTCCCCTAAAATCAAAGAACTGCTGATGGCCCAAGTTCATCTGGCCACAGTGCAGCCATGGTCCTGGATTCCTTTTCTTTCCCGGATGAATCTGAGAATGTAGTTGAAATGCCTATAGATGAAGTACAGGCTTTCCAGCAGTACATAAGAGATAGCTACAACCTGAGGAACAGGAATCCTGAGCCAAATACCACATCAACTCCTCCTGACAACTCTCACAATATTCCTCCGGACCCCTCTCCAAGCAATAATCCACCTCCACCAAAGGGAGGAGCTCAGAGAGTACCATATGTTGCTGTTCCTCCACTTAACAAAGGATATAACATAGTGGAGGATATGAAAAATATTAAGGCCAACATTACTCTGCATGAGCTGGCACAGATTTCAGAGCAGAGAGACAACCTGATAAAGACATACTCTGGCCCTGCTGCTAAACCTGTAGACAAGGGAAAGAAAATAGCAAATGCCAATCTAGCCATGTACAAAGAAAAAACTGAAGTTCCCCCCTTTTTACTGACTGTCAAAATTTTTGGGAAGAACTTACATAATTGTTTGGTAGATTCAGGTGCATCTGCTAATGTTATGCCGTTGGCCATTTGTCAACAATTGGGGTTGACCCCAATGAAATCTGAAAGAAGAGTCGTCCAATTGGACAAGTCAGAAGTTAAAGTTGTTGGAGAGCTTCAAAATATTCACATCCAATTAGCCTCTGAGCCTAGGGCTCAGCATAAGATTGAAATCCAAGTTGTGGATATCCCAGTGGGATATGGGATGCTGTTGAGTAGGGATTGGTCTAGGTCCTTGAATGGATACCTGGCAACAGATTTTTCACACATGTGGTTGCCATGGAAAGGAGTGGCAAATCAGTTGCGGGTTGACAGAGAACCCAGGTACAAGCACACCATTACAGAGTACAATGCAGCTAATGAAACTGTCAATATTGCAGAGGTAGATATTGGTGTCTACAATTTGACAGCTGGGCAGAGTAACCAGTTTAACAAAGCTCATCCTGTACATACTAATGAAGTCTGGACACTTCATGTGGATGGAGCCAGATGTAAGCAGGGTTCTGGAACAAGGGCAATCCTCAAAGGGCCTCAAAGTCGAACATTTTTTATGTCTTACCGCTCGCAGCTCCCATGTACTAATAATTTAGCAGAGTATGAAGCTCTGATTTTAGGTTTAAAGTTTGCTTTGGATAAAAATGTGAAAAACATTCAAGTTTTCACTGATTCAGAATTAGTGGCAAGTCAAGTCAGGGGTAAATTCCAGTGTAAAGCCTCCTATTTGAAGGGATACAAACACAGGGCCTGGGATCTTGTAGAAGGCTTTGATGCATTCAATCTGACACACATACCCAGGGAACAAAATTCACATGCTGATGTCCTGGCATCTTCAGCTGCAAGTTTAAAGCCATTGGAAGATTTTAAGTGGGATAAGTTCTCAATTGAGTTAGTCCCCTGTCCTTCGGGCTCCAAACAATATAGACAGCTTTCAAGTTTTCTCGGATGATCAACAGATTGTAAACTTTTTGCAGAGTACTAACACCTTTGAGAATGCTATAATTGATGAAGGCCAAAGAGACACCCTGCTGGAACAGTTGGATGATGACAGGGGAATCATGAGGTTGAAGGACAACAGGATCCCAAAAGGAATGGTGGAGCTAGAAAGGCTATTTGATGTTGACAAGATCAGGCAAAGGGTGAATTCTGAGGATTTTGTAGCTGCCACAGACAATGGGACTGAAGACCTGAACATAGGCACTGAGGAGGATCCAAAGAACATCAAGTTGGCAAAGGACTGTGATCCAAAAATAAAGAGAAATATGATTGATTTCCTGCACAGGTCCAAGGATGTAATGGCCTGGTCATACAAAGATTTAAAGGTATTTGATCCAAAAGTTTACACTCACATCATACCTTTGAAAGAATCTTGCAAGCCTTTCAGACAAAAACAGAGGCATGTTAATGCTCTGTTAGAACCCCTTATCCTGAAAGAAGTAGAAAAGCTCTTGAGTGCAGCAATTATTTTTCCCATCAGGCACTCTACCTGGGTGGCCAATCTGGTGCCAGTCAGGAAGAAAAATGGGGAGATCCGCCTGTGTGTGGATTTCAGGAATTTAAATAAGGCATCAAAAAAGGACAACTATCCCCCGCCTTCTATGGATGAAGTCCTGCAAATTGTTAATGGATCAGAGATAATGTCTTTCTTGGATGGCTTCTCAGAGCTATAACCGGATATTGGTGGAGAAAGAAGACAGAATGAAGACTGCTTTTACCACCAAGTGGGGGACTTTTGCTTACAAGAGGATGCCATTTGGTTTAATAAATGTCGGAGCAACATTTCAAAGAGCAATGGATCATGCCTTCAAGGGGCTTATGGGCAAATGTATTGTTGTATACATGGATGATTTAACAGTCTTCTCCAAATCCAGATTTGACCATGTCAAGCACTTAGAGTCTGTGTTTAACAAGTGCAGGGAGTTTGGCATTTCTCTGAATCCAAAGAAATGCATTTTTGGTGTAACAGAAGGGAAGCTCCTGGGGCACTTAGTCACAAAGGATGGCATTTCTATGGATCCAGGCAGAGTTGAGGCCATATCTGGCATACCATTTCCCAACTCCAAGAAAGAGTTGAGGTCATTCTTTGGAAAGATAAACTTTGTTAGGAAGTTCATCTCCGGCTTTGCAGAGATAGTTAAGCCAATGAATGACATGTTAAAGCATACTGCCCAGATTGTCTGGACCCCAGAAGCTAAGGCTGCCTTCCAGGAAATCAAGACAGCCATTAAACAAGCACCAGTCCTGGTAAGCCCAGACTTCAATGCAGATTTTTACCTGTACACTTTCTCTTCAGAACATACACTTGCTGCAGTTCTGACTCAACGGAGGGAAACTGGAGAACATCCAATTGCTTTTAAGAGCACCAATTTGAAGGGAGCTGAACTGAAATATTCTAGATTAGACAAACAAGCTTACGCTTTAGTAAGAGCAGTGAAGCAGTTCAGACACTATATACTCAGAAGCAAAACTCATGCCATAGTGCCAGACCCAGCTGTGAAATACCTCCTAAGTCAGAATGAGTTGGGTGAACTGAGAGGCAATTGGGTTACCAGGTTGCAAGAGTATGACTTGGAGATTAGGCCTGCTAAATTGATCAGAGGACTTGGTTTGTCCAGACACATTGCTGAAGTGCCTCTACGGGAAGAAGTTAATCAGTTAAATTCTGAATCTGATGATTGGTATGGAGATATCATTCATCTGCTACAGTTTGGAATTTGCCCATCCCATTTGAACAGAACTCAAAGGAGAGCATTAAAGTTAAAAGCTGCTCATTATCTCCTCAAGGCAGGTACTCTGTACAGGGAGAATTATGCTGGCATCTTTCTAAGGTGCATTTCTCCCAGTGAAGTCAGTGAAGTCATGGCTAGTTTTCATGAAAAACTAGGGGCAGGGCATTCATCAGGATCTGCTACAACATAAAATATTAAGAGCAGGTTATTATTGGCCTACACTTTTTAAGGATGCACATCAGCATGTCAGGACCTGCCATCAGTGCCAGAATTTTGCAGCCAAAGAGGCTAACCGGGCTCTGCCATTGCAACCAGTTGTGATAAACAAACCTTTCATGCAGTGGGGACTTGATTTTGTGGGGGTGATCAATCCAAATTCCTCAGCAGGACATAAATATGTGCTGACAGCTACTGACTATTGCACAAGGTGGGTTGAAGCAGCAGCCACCACAAGAAGCACAGCTCAAGAAGTCATTGAATTTCTTGAAACAAATATCATAACTAGATTTGGGGTTCCCCTGAATTTGGTCTGTGATAATGGGCCAGCCTTCCAATCATTGGAGTTTGCAGATTGGGCATACCAGATGGGGATAGTTATCAGATTCTCATCCAACTACTATCCCCAAGGCAATGGACTGGCTGAGTCAACAAACAAGAATTTAATGAATGCCATCAAGAAGTCTGCAGCAGATAAACCCAGGCAATGGCATACATTGTTGAAATATGCACTGTGGGCTGACAGGATAAAACATAAGGTTGCTCTTAAGACTTCTCCCTTTGCTTTGCTGTATGGTACCCAGCCAATTGTTCCCATCTCCTTGAAGTTGCCCACCTACCAATTTGCCTTAGATTATTTTGAAGATCATGATGATGCTGAAGCCCGGGTTTTAGATCTCACTAACTTGCAGGATGAAAGACTCCAAGCCCCGGAGCACTTCAAGAGGCATCAAGAAACTGTCAAAAGGTGGTTTGACAAGAGGGCCAAAGTGAAGGCTTTCAGATCGGCGGACTTGGTGCTCCTGTGGGACAAGGCTCATGAGAAGAAGGGTAAGCATACAAAGTTGCAACCACTGTGGATAGGCCCCTACCAAATTGCTGAGATATTGGGTAACAATGCATTCCGTTTACAAGACCTGGATGGTAATTTTCTGGACCTCCCTGTTAATGGTCAATACTTGAAACATTATTTCTTCGTTGTTCCATCCAATGTATCATTTGAATGAAGTCATAAAGAAGTTGTAATATGTGTACATATTGTAAATAGCTCTGCAAGTTTATTCTCGCTTTAGTTTAGTTCTAGTTTTCTTGTGCAATTGCTTCAATAGTTTTTAGTTTTATGTTTCTTCTTGGTTGCCTCGTACGGTTTTTTAGTTGCTTGTGTCTTTTAGTTAATCCTTTTCCTATATTTAAGTCTCGTGCGAGTCTTTTGTTTCAGTTTTAGTTGCTTTGCTTCTTTTTCTTTGCTCGCTCGTACAGCTTCTGTGTTTTAGTCTCATACGAGCTTTATTTTTTTTTGCTTTAAGGCCTGTGTCTGTCCTTGGAAGTCTGTGCAAAGTCCTTTGGCTTTTGAAATGTTCTGTTCTTTGCCTTTGCCTGAGCATCAATGAAAAGTCAGCCTTCTAAAATTGTTTTATTCTGAGCTGATCAATCCAGTCTCCACCCATTGTTCATTATTCCAATTGAGATAGTCTGCTTAAATTGAACAGTGGAACTATTTTGTTAGTCAGAACAAAGGTAGAGAGATGATTGGATTTTGTGTCTTGCTTGCCACAGCTTGTTTTAATGATAGAAAAACTGCTATGCTGTTTGGTTGGAGGAACTCCCGGGAATCCAAGAAAAGTCTGGTTATAAGAGGGGACTATGGTTCATGCAATTATTTGGGTGTCACCAGAGGCTATCGGTGCCTAGACTGAAACAGTTCCGGATTGATCAAATGATAAAAGAAAATTGTAATTTCTCTAATGCCTTTCAGGTGTTGATATATATAAAAAAAGAAGAGATAAAAAGAAAAAGAAAAAAGAGTTATATGAGAGAGAGGCAGCCAGATTCCAAAAGCTATTTTTCTTTTACCAAGTTGAAGATCCTTCCTTACAGTTGTAAATTTGGGTCGTGTAAATCTAAAGGGTAACTCTGTCTAGGCTGTAAAAGGCTAAACTAGTAAACAGAGCTCTACTCGGTTTCCCCTTTTACAATCTAGAAAAGCTGATCAGTCCAAAGTTCATCATTCAATCCAGTCATCCTTGAAGAAAGTTTTATACCCTTTGTAATTGCACATCAGAAATCTTCCTTGAAGTAATTCAGCCTAGTATGTCCTTGGGAAATTTTAACAGCTAGCAGTTGGCAGTCAATTTATTGTGAAGAATGTCTGTGGCAAGGCATGATGCATGGTCTTTTTGTTTTGAAACTAGAGTCCTGGGTTCTAAAATAGTGCTACTATTTTACCCGCAGATATCGCCATTTGTTGAGAAGCAACACACCCCCACTGAAAAATGAGATTCCATCCTTAGAAAGCCTTGAACTTCCATTTTTGCAGTAAGGACCCTCTTGATAATTTTCAGGTTTAAATCCAATTTTGCTTGCCTCTTTGTTAAAGTTGTGCCTTTTTCCAAGTCTTTCTAGCATTGTTATTTCAAGCTTAACTTTCTACATGCTAGAATCATTCATGCACAAAGAAAATCTCGCACCGATATCGAGAAAAATCTAGAAAACAGTTGCATAAATTCACTGAAAACCAAAACTTTCCATTTTTGGTAGTGTCGCGATATCGCGACACTTCCATTTTCGAAAATGTCGCGATATCGCGACGAATTTTGGCAAAAGCAGCTAAGTCGGAAAAGTGTAGCGAAATCGCGACACTTTCCATTTTTGGAAGTGTCGCGATATCGCGACGTTTCCATTTTTGGAAACCGTCACGAAATCGCTACCGACAGGAGGAGAGAGAAGGAAAGTTGTGCGGAAGGCCCAGATTTTGCGACATGTCGCGAAATCGCGACATGTCGCAATTTCACGTTAGGAGAGAGAAAGTGGGTTGCAAGAATAAAAAATTGGCTAAGTATGAAAATGGTCACGATTTCGCGACATCGTCGTGAACGATGCAGAGTGAGAGAGGAAAGTCGCGATACTCGGGACGTGAAATCAATTTTCATGAATTGTTTATGGAAAAGCTTAAGTACAAAGGTGCAACAGCGATTTTGTAACATGTCGCAAAATCGCGACATGACTTGCAAAGGAAAGGTTGTGCGACAGCTAGAAGGAGGCGTGATTTCGTGACATGTCGCGTTTTCGCGACCGACCGGGGAAGAAGAAGTTGCATAGCGCTGGGGACGTCGCGATTTCGTGACATGTCACGAAATCGCGACATGTCGTAGAATCACGATAGGAGAGAGAAAGTTACATGAAAGGGCTCGAAATGCAAACCAATCTGTAAATGAAGGCATCCTGGGATAGTGACACGTGTCAAAGAGACGTATGAGATGATCAGAGGCCGACATGCAAGCTTATTTTGGGTTTTTAATCTGATTTTAATGTTAAAGCATTGATTTAATGTTTATTAAATTACTAATGAATCTTTTTGTCTTTCATACAAGAATCCATCCGTCACCTACGGGATAACCGAAAAAGGCCATAAAGACAAAGTTAAAGTGCGGATTTAATTAAGGACCGCCATGCTAGAGGAGGAAGATGCCGGTGAAGGCATTCAATGGAGATTTATTGCAGACTTAATAGCATGAAGACCATTTCAACTCAAGGATGGATATGCGGAGATGGAATAGATGGAGAAGTGGTGACTCATCCGGCTCACCAACAGGAATTAATGAAAGCATTTATTTGCAGTTGCGGGTGAATGCAAGTGGCATTCGATTCTATCTTCTCCATTTATGGCAGCTGACTGCACCGATTTGCAGAGGGGTTAAGTTCTATCTGAACTTTGATTTTAAAGTGGCTTTATATTGTAAAACCCGGGTCCTAGGGTTTAAGTGTGATAAGATTTACGGTTTGGGAAGCAAGATATTTTTCGAAAAGATCGGGGTCTGTCCCGAGTCTATAAATACAACTTCTAAATGTAATCGCGGGAGGCAGAGACTTAGAAATAAAAGGCTTATAAGCAATTTCTTGCAAATTTTGTGAAATCCTTTTTTTTCTGGACTAAGAGTTGATGTGCTTTTGCTGTTTTCTGTGATAGCATGGCCAGGAGCCTAATATTTTATAGATCTGTGATAAGTGTATCTTCTTTCGTTATCCGTTCCATTAAAGTTTGTTAGATATATGTCTGTAAATCTGCCATTATCAAGTTTAAATATGTCTGTTAGGCTTCAGCTTGTTCTATTGTCTGCTAGGGGAAATTACAGATTTGAGGTTCAAGTTTGTTCTAATTGCTCTGTCTTCACTGTGTGAGCTAGGCTGCCGGTGAAAGATACCAGTTTTAACCAGCTGCCCTTGGATTTATAATTTTCTGCTAGATCTGTTCCACTTTGCCTTGTGCTCTTAGTTGAAAGTGATCTTAGAAATCCGGACACTTTCTTCTTGGATTTGTTCTGTTGTGAAGCTAGTAGTATAGATAAAATTGATAGTTTAAGTTTTACAGTTTAAAGTTTGATAAACTTCCCTTTCTGCCTTACCCTACCCTCTCTTTGCTTACCGTGAATGATCCATTTTTACTTTCTTTATTTGTCTTTTATTTGAATCTACTGACCCATGAGAGCTAGATCAAAGAATCAAGTTAAATCTGATTGTCAACAAGTAACAACTTCGCAACTACTGAACAAGTTCAGGAACCCCCTGTAAGGTAACAGACAATCCATATTGAAATCTATTCCAGAAGCGGAAAAGAGTGAATAGACATTCGACCCGACTCTGTAACTCGCACCTTGGATAACCAGCTAGATCCTAAAGTGAGTGGGATTCGTCCCGTGGGTGTCTCCGGAGCTTCCTGCTCATCCTTCGCAGGGTGCGTATGAAAGCCGGACCAACAAGTGTATTTCAATTTTATTTTTGTGATTTGTTTTTGGTTTGGTTCTCTTACAATTTTTTCAACTACTTTTGTTTTATCAACTGGAACATCAGTGCCTTTTGAATGATTTGCATTATCATTCTTATCATAATCATAATAAATTTGTTTTTCATCTTCATTATCTATAATATTTCCCATAAAAGGCTCTTATTTCATTTTCATCATCATTCTTTGTTTCTTGAACTTCTTGAACTCAATTTTCTTTTTTATTTTCTTCTTTCTATCATTGTTGTTGTATAAGTGTATATCAAGGCTAATATTGTATTGGTTGGAACCTTTGAAATGGTCTATTAATTTAATTCCTTTGATTCAAATACTTATATCTATAATATCTTGTACTATGTCCTTCTATATTGCATATGTGTCAATATTTTCTTCTCTATTCAGGTTGAGATTTTGATGACATTGCAATATTATTTGATGTATTTTTATTTGATATCAAGAGATTATTAGTCATTTCATCTCTGACTAGATTTTCCACTTCATATTATTGAAGAAAATTGACTAACTCATCAAAGGCTATGGTTTTATTTAGCACTTGAAGATAAGTAACTAAAATTTTAAATGTTTTTGGGAGTGTTCTTAATGTAACTTGAACTAAGAACTTGTCTTCCACTTTTCTCCTAAAGTTAATAACTTAGATTTTTTTTGTAACACACACAACACACATACAATTGTTGTGGTTTGAACCTTGAACCTCCCAAATAGAAACCAAATCCCTAACCACCACGTTGTCCCCATCAAGACTATAAACTTAAATTTTAATTCCACCAGCTTTTGAAGGAAAAGTTTTATACTTTCTCCATTTTGAACCTTTAAGGAATAAAATTGTGACTCCAAATGCAATATGGTTGCTTCACAATCAAGTGGCATTATCTCAACTTGTTAGATTCCTCAACATTTCAAGGAGGAGATCCAAGTTCGAATCTTGCCAAGCAATACATAGGTAATATCCAAGATTTGTTGTAATACCATTGTATGGTGATGATGTAATACGAGTGGGGCTTGTTTCAATCCCATATAACCCATTAAAAAAATATGGTTGCTTCATTCTTTCCTTTAAATATTTTGCATAATTTTTTCCAAGCAATTTTTGAAGTCTTTGCTTCACTTATATATGGTTGAATTTCATCTGTTATGCCAAATGTGATTAGCATAAGGGATTTTGCATCATCATACTTAAATTTTTGTTTCCCACTTTCATCTTCTAGCATGTTCTTTGTTCTATTTACTATTTTCCAAAGTTTTTCAACAATAAGAATTGAATTCATTTTATTTTTCCATGATGTAAAATTAGGTCTTTTCAAAAGTTGTAATTCAGAAATAATGTTTTTGTATTTGCTATAATAGATAAAATCCTCTTCAAGTCAATCAATTTCAATTCATTTTACCTCTTCTTATAACTCAAAAAATTTAATTTAAAATTCTTACCTCTTATTTAATCACTCAATTTTCAAATTCATTTCTTTTAATCTCCTTTTATCTTCCAAATTTTTAAAATTTGTAAGAAAACAATACTCTATTCAAAGAAGAAAATAGTTATGCAATACATCACAAGAATGTAGTGAAGCTCAATAGACTGATTGATTATTCCATGGGATCAACTTTGTATAAATAGCAAAGTTGATCAATGTGAGCCGTTGGATTACAACAACTCAATAGATCTGAGCTAGTCTTAACTGGGAGTTTACCTACCTCATGCAAGAGTGGTAACTCAAGTTAGACTATCCTAGTAGAACTTAAGATTTATTCTAACACCCCCCTTAAGTGATACTAGGGGTAAGAAAAAGAAAGCTAGAAATGAGTCCCGACAACAAGGCCTGATTAGGTACTCATGTACAACATATAAAGCAAAAAAATGAGTCCCGACAACAAGGCCTGATGAGGTACTCATGTACAATATAATATTTTGGAGAGATGATGAAAAAACCACATGGGAAAAAACCATCTTCCAAAAGAAGAAGAAGAAGAAGAAGAAGAAGAAGAAGGGAGAGGATAAAACCTCTGCAACACTCCCCTAAGACAACTGCCTTACCCCAAGTTTCTCACGCAATTGATGGTAGCGTGGAGAAGCAAAGGGTTTGGTGAAGATGTCTGCAATCTGACTCTCTGTCGAAATATACTCCAAGCAAAGATCCCCATCTTGAATATGTTGTCGAATGAAGTGCATGTGAATCTCAATGTGCTTGGTGCACTGATGCTCAACTAGATTTTGAGAAATATGAATTGTGCTTTGGTTATCACACCAAAGTATAATAGGTTGGTCATGGAAAAAACCAAACTCTCTCAATATCTGATGAAGCCAAAGAGCCTCCTGACTGGCCAAAATTGCTGCCCTGTACTCTGCCTCTGTAGATGATAATGCAATAGCCTGTTGTTTTTTGCATGACCAAGATATAGGTGAAGAACCAAGACAAAAAACATAGCCAGAGGTGGAACATCTATCTTCAACTGAACCTGCCCAATCTGAATCAGTGTATCCTATAATCTCTGTAGATCCTCTACTATAGAATAGCCCAAAATGAGTGGTCCCTTGCAAATAGCGAAGAATTATTTTTGCTGCCTGCCAATGGCTAAAATGAGGTGTTTGAGAAAATCTAGAAATTAAGCCAACAACATAGGAAATTTTAGGGCGAGTATGAGTTAGATATAATAGACTCCCTACAAGTTGTCTGTATAGAGTAGCATCACATAGAGGTGAAGTGCAGGAAGAAGTTAGAGTTACCCCAGACTGAAAAGGCGTTGAAGAAGGCTTGCAATCAACCATCTTAAACCGCTGAAGAAGATCTAGAGTATACTTCTGCTGACATAATGAAATCCCTGTATCTATTTGAGTTATCTGAAACCCAAGGAAGTAATGAGCTAAACCTAGATCAACCATCTCGAATCTCTCTAAAAGGGAGTTTTTTATAGTCTGAATGTGAGAAGTGGCACTACCAGTGAGGAGTAGATCATCAACATAGAGAACAAGAATGGTGATGTTATCTTCTTCACGCCAAATATAGACTGTAGCATCAGACTCACAACGAGAAAATCTTGGTGGAAAGAAGGAAAGAATCCATCTTTTCATACCAAGCTCGAGGAGCTTGTTTGAGACCATAGAGAGACTTTCTTAGTCTACAAACAAGGGAGGAGTCTTGAATAAATCTAGTTGGTTGCTCCATATATATTTCTTCCTTTAAGTCACCATGCAAGAAAGCACTTTTCACATCCATCTAAAAAATAGGCCAATTTTGTGAGGCAGCAAGTGCAAGTACAAGCCTAACAGAATCCATCTTTGCAACTGGGGCAAAGGTCTCAGAATAGTCAATGCCTTCAACTTGTGAAAAACCCTTAGCTACCAAGCGAGCTTTGTGTTTGTCAATGGTTCCATTTTCTGCATACTTGGTTCGGTAAACCCATTTACAACGAACCAATTTTCTTCCTTTAGGAAGAGGGACTAGATCCCAAGTTTGATTTTTGATCAAGGAAGAGTATTCATTTTCCATGGCATCATCCCATTCTCTTATTCCATTTTCCTGATTAAAGGATTGAGGATCAGTAGAAATTGATTGACAGACAAGACCAGAACCCAAGGAGTGACTAAGTCTGGATGGTGGAAGATCTTGGATATAAGGGGTGGCCTCTTGAACTATGGTGCGGGCCCATTTTGGCATTGTTGGAGGAGTAATGGGTGTGGCAGGACTTTGTGTTGGAGTTTCAAGAATAGGATCCTCATTTTGATTATTTATCTCAAGGATGGGTTCTTCATCAGATTGAGGCTCAAATAATGGAGATGGCTCAAAGGAATCAAGGTTGGTAGAGGAAGATGGATGAGGATCTTTAGAAGGGAATGTTTCATCAAATTGAACATTTCTATGAAAAAATACCTCATGAGTGGTAGGATCAAGGAGCCTGTAGGCTTTCATATCCTCACAATAACCAACAAAGATAAGTTGCTTGCTTTTCTTGTCTAAAGCCTTCCTCTTTTTCTTTGGGATGTGGGCCCAAGCAGTACAACCAAAAACTCGAAAAAAAGAGACATCAGGTTTTGAGCCAGACCAGGCTTCTTCTAGAGTCAAATGCCCAAGTGCTTTGTGTGGTGTGCGGTTTTGAATGTAATTTGCATAGTTTATTGCCTCAGCCCAAAAAATTATTGGAAGATCCCTTGAGTGGAGCATACAGTTAGCCATTTCCTTTAAAGATCTATTCTTTCTTTCTGCTACACCATTTTGTTGTGGATTATGGGAGACTGAATGTTGATGAATAATACCATGAGTTGAGAGGAACTTAGAGAACTCATTACTGAAGTATTCCCCCCCATTGTCTGTACGAACCTTTTTGATTTTGCAAGAGGCTTGATTTTCAACTAAGGCTTTATAATTTTTGAAGTGGGATAGGACATCACTTTTGTATTTTAGAAAATACACCCAAGTTCGTCTTGAAAAATCATCAATGAAGGTTAAGGCATATTTTGCTCCTTTGAAATATGGATGTGGGAAGACCATTAAATCACTATGGATTAGTTCTAGTGGGGAGGAAGCTTTTTGGGAACCACTTGGGTGAAAAGGATCTTGATGTTGTTTCCCAAGAGCACATCCAGGACACACTCCATCAATAGAAGAGACTTTTGGCAACCCAGTTACCATTTCATGAGTACTCAACTCTCTCAAATAGCTATAACTGAGATGTCCAAACCTTTCATGCCAAATTTTGCTTTCAAGATCTCCATGAGCAACAAAACAGGAGGCTCTATTAGAATATTTGAATCCCTTGAAGTGAAATAGGTGAGCTTTATGATCAATGTCACCTTTTGCTATAAGGGAGTATGGTTCTTGAAAGTCTTTTATTTCAACTCCTGTTGGTGAGAACAGAACTGTTTTGCCCTTTCCAGATGTACAAATTTGGTAGATAGAGAGAAGATTTGTAGAAATATCTGGGACATAGAGAACATTATTGATATGACCACCATCAATGGTTATGTCACCTTTTCCTTTGACAGGGATAAAAGATGAGTCACCAACTTCAATGCTGCAAGTTGAGCTTGAGGAGAGGGAAGTAAATGACTCATGTGAAGAAGTCATATGATGAGTTGCCCCTGAATCTAGAACCCAATATTTTGATGAAGTTTTAACAACTTTACCTTGAACATTTAAGGCTTTTCCAATTTGCTTCTTAATGTCAATTTTATGATCCTTCATTGTTGCCTCAAGCTGTTGTAGTCTTTTCCAACATCTGCTCACTGAATGACCATCCTTTTTGCAATGAGTACAAGTTATAGGTGCTTTTTCTTTCTTTTTAAATTTTTCTTTATTGGAGTTGGAAGCTACTAAGGCTTTTGAGGAGGAGGGAGAGGTCTCAAATTTTGAAAGCTTCATTTCCTCTCTAGTTAGCCTATCACAAAACTCCTCTAAAGTGGGTATTTTAAAACTTGTACCAAGTGCATCCTTTGTAGACAAAAAAGTGGTTGCAAAAATTTGAAATGCTCCATTTAATTTGGAAAGAATAAGATAGATGCATTCTTCTTCTATTTTATTTTTGCCACTGCCTTTTAATTGTGTGAGGACTTCCTTAAATTTGGTGAGAAAATCTACAATTGTGCTGAAGTCTTCAGGAGATAAAGTTGTTAACTCTGCCTCTAGCTGCATTGATCTTATTTGATCCACTTTACCAAACAAGGTTTTTAGTTTGTTCCAACTCTCAAATGGAGTTTTACATTCAGAAATGTGAAACCATAAGCTTTCACTCACATTTGTGCTTATAATACCCATTGTTTCATACATTTTTCCTTTATGAACAAAAATTTCATATTCTTTTTCAAATTCAGGCTGCTTCTCTTCTAGCAAATGTGTGAGACCTTTTTGAGCAATGAGATTTAATATTCTGGGTTTCCATGTGTGATAGTTATGAGGGGTGAGTGGGTCAATTGTATTTAGAGAATTCATTTTACCCAGAAAAAAAATTGCCAATAACCCACCCAAAATTACCCTAGAATGTAGCAATTAGGAAAAAAAATTGCCAATAACCCCCCCAAAATTGCCCTAAAATGTAGCAATTAAGTACAAGAAGAAACCCCCCTTGAATCAATGCAACAAATAGGTGCAAGAAGTAGCACCATGAAACCCGCTTGAATCAATACAACAAATAGGTGCAAGAAGTAGCACCAGGAAACCCCCTTGAATCAATGCAGCAAGCAGGTGCAAGAAGCAGCACCAGAAACCCCCCCCCAAAAAAAATTGTATTGATGAAAGTACAAGGAGACTCTTCACTATATGATTGCCTTTATAGAACAAGCTCAAAACAGTGAGAGGAGTCCAAAAGAAGGAAGGTTACAAGGTTACAATGCTTCATCACAGAACATACCTTTAAAAAAAAAATGCTAGGCAAAGTGCATTTTCATAACACAACCAAAAAATTCTGATCGATAAAAAAGGAACATCGTCCAGACAACAAATCAGCAGCTAAAACAAATGTGAGCCAAAATCTTCCAAGCCAGAGAGTTTCGGTTGCGATTGCGAGAATTATATTCTCTAGAATTCTCATTGCCTGCTTATAATCGCCGAAAAAAGGTAATGTGAAACCTGCGATGGATTTTACCTTTTAAAAGGAAGGAGGCACCAGTAGCTCTCTTGCTGTGCATCTTTTAATGAAGATGGCCAGTACACTGTCGTGGTGCCTTCAAAACACACAACTCCAAAATAATAAATTAGTCTTCGATCTGAGAGGTATAGACTCACCACTGCGGATGCCAAGTGCTAAGGAGTCAGTGCACTTTCCAAAAAAAACTCTTATCTCCACTTTCAAAAGAAGGAGCTCCTGCAATGATGAAGACGTGCGTACTCTGTGAGACCAGAAAAATCCACGGCCTTGGCTCAAGATATATATCCTGCATCAAAAACAAAATGGCCCTTGTGGACTATCGAGTCTGTGTAGTATATTAGAAGAAGATAATCTTGTCTTCATGCTGTACACGACGACAGGTATAACAAGCCATGGATGCCAAAAGTTGTGCATGACATTGGAACCTCCTCCTTGTGGTGCTTGCCACCTCTTCTCTCTGATCACAGGATTTATCGCAAAAGAATCCCTGGATGATGAGCCTCCCCGATCAAGAGAGGAATAGGTCTGTGGTGGTCGCCATCTCCAAAACCAGTGAATAACACCTTCAGCAAACTCAAATAACGACTAAAGTTTTCCGTAGTGAGAACTAAAATAAAAACTCGATCTGGGAATGAATTATCGGGAGTGTTGAAGTGAAGAAGCAGTGAACCGGGTGCTGCAATCCACCGAGTATTGGTGGGAAAGACACCTGTCCAGAAGCCTTAATGGTCGTCGCCGCGTCAACACGACCTTACAACAAAATGTTGAAGTGATGTTAATCATCAAGCGCCAGTTGAACACTAGTTGAACGGGAAGAAACAGTGAACCAGTTGCTGTAGTCTGTCGACTGTTGGCAGGAAGGACACCTGTCCGAAAGATGCATAGTGGCACCGTGGCACTGGACCTTCCTCAATGGTCATCGACTGCAGCGTCGACATGACCTTACAACGAAATAAGATGCCACGAAGGAGTTGATCAAGCTCCAAAAAATAATGCGCCTATAGTTAAAAAAAAAAAATTCACCCTTTGAAAGTTTTCAACTTAAAAAATTATCAAATAGAAGCATCTTTCTAAAAGAAGGATGTGCAGAGAAAAATAGTGACACTTTTTAAAAGGATCTGAAAAAGTAAATTTTCTTGACTACAACTGTTGGCCAAGTGATAGCTAGAGTTGGAAAAAAAACAAGTAGTGAAAACTTGTCAAAAATTATCCGAGAGAAGTCATAAGAGACCAAACTTTTACTAATGCAATGAATTATATTTGAAAAAAATACTTAAAAAAAAATTCGAATAAATACAAAAACTATCCTAGCTCTGGTACCATGTAAGAAAATAATACTCTATTCAAAGAAGAAAATAGTTATGCAATACATCATGAGAATGTATTGAAGCTCAATTGACTGATTGATTATTCCACGGGATCAACTTTGTATAAATAGCAAAGATGATCAATGTGAGCCGTTGGATTACAACAACTCAACAGATCTGAACTAGTTAGTCTTAACTGGGAGTTTACCTACCTCATGCAAGAGTGGTAACTCAAGTTTAGACTATCCTAGTAGAACTTAAGATTTATTCTAAAAAATTTTACAATCAATCTTTTGTTCTCAATTTCATCAATTTCAAGTCACTTAATTTCATTTCATCTTCATTCCATTCACTTCTTTAATTTTATTATATCTCCAAAATTCAATTCACTCTCACAATTAAATTTCACTTTCACCCAGATTCCAATCAATTCAAACTTTAGTTCAAATTTGAAATGTTTAGTTTCCTTATATCTCTCATTCATTAATTCATTCCTTCTAATTAATTCTTTAATAAATTAAAAAACAATCTATTTTCCTTATGTCTCCAATGAATACCTTTCCTTTTATCTCCCAAAGTTGACAAAATTTTTATCAAATTTCAAATTTATCCTGAGATCCTTATAACTCGAGACTTAATAAATCATGCATACTAGAAATTATGTGCTTAATTCCAAAATATGTGACTAAGGAATAAATTAAACCATTAACACTCATCTTGTATCTTCTACGCACACATGACAATTTGTTTGGATAATGTTTCACCTTATCGTACGTGTTTCTTCTAATTTATCTGAGCTATCCTCCTTCATAAGCATTGGTGCAATAAGTGTTACTATGCTCACACTTTAATATCTCTACTCCCTAACTCAGGCAATAAATATTCTTCCTCCTTCTGCTTAGGGGCTCTCATTCTTCAAAACACAGTCCTTCTAGCTTGGGTTTCAACAAAAGTGCTTTCATTCTCCTTATATATAGTCCTTTTAACTCATTTTTCAACAAAGATTATTTAGTATTCTATTGTAGCATTTTCTCTCAATAATATTCACCTCCAAAAGCAACGTTCATCCTTAAATATTCACCTCCAAATAATGCTCATCCTTGAATCTCCACCTCCAATATTCTCCTTTGAAACAACGTTCAACTTCCATGTTTATCTTTGAATTTTAATCCTCTTCGTAGATATTCATGACTCTTCAACTTCTTGCATTCAAATGTATATTCTCCAACAATAATCCAATGATGTATTCTTAAAAATATTCTTCTCGTTCCAATATTTTTATCTTCTTCCAATCTTCCAACAACTCCATGTTCTAATTTCTTCAATCTTCTTCCAATTTTCCTAGCAACTCTTTCCCATTCCAATCTCTTCAATCTTATTCCAATTGTTCTAGAAACTCTTCTTTCTTCTCATTAATATTTCTTATTTAATTTTCTTCTGCTCTCTAATAACTCCAATAATCTCTCATGTCCAACAATCTCTCACTAATGTATCTCTCATACCATTTTTGGCAAATATGCCTGATTATATCATAGGTAAATTTCCAAAGATCAAATATCACATATAAAATCTCATACAAAAATAACACAAGTAATTCTCAACAATAAATCTTCACTATCGCATTCATAAATCTCATTTGTTACAGAGCATGGAGCTTTATCTCCAATATATAACCTTATAAATGACTCTTCAATAATCTTAACTATTTATACAATCTACGATGACGATGGAGCAACCACAAACTGTTGTGATAGTGATAGAACAACCACATGCATCAACTGTTGGTAATATCCTTGTAGTGGAAAATTATTCTACCATAAGAGGTTGTTTAGGATTATAGATTCCCTGGATGAACAACCATAAGAGGTGATAGAGCAACCATAAATTGTTGCGATGACAATGATGAAGCATCCACAAACTGCTACAATGGTGATGGAGCAACCACAAACTACTGTGATAGTGGCAACAACAATGAAACAAACACATTTTTCAAATTAAACCCTAGATATCTATAGAATGGGATAAGGCGATAAATATTTTGAAACTAAGGTTTAGGCAGGAACTTTTACTACAAGGATTCAACAGGAGTCTAGAGCTAGAATTCGTACAAGACCATTTGACCCTGGATATTCGTGGCTTTAAATTGTAAGGGGCAACCAAAAGGATCTAGTATGTAATTTTATTTTGTTCTCAAAAGGAGATAGAATTGTGCTGTTGGATGACCTAGCATGAATGGATGGTGCCCAAGGAAACCATTACTTGGTAGGAAAATTCATGGACGTTCATCCTAATCTCGATGCAATCTGGAGGTGGGCAACAAAAAAATGGTGACCTCTAGGACATATGGAAATAGTAGCAATTCCCATAAATTTTTTTCTTATTTACTTGAACTATGAGAACATAAAAAGGATCCTCTAATGAGGGCCTTGGTTCTTTGGATGTCAAGGGTTTTTTCTCAAGAGGTGATCCACAAACTTTGACCCTTTCACTTAGAGCATCAACCAAGCCCCTGTTTGGATTAGATTACTAGGTCTCCCCCTATATTTTTGGTATGAAGATATATTAATAGGGACTACCCATCATTTGGGACACCTAGTGGTGATAGACTCTGCAATGACAAGTAGATCAAGACTTATTTACACATGGGTGTGCGTGAATATGAATATGAAGAAAGCATATGTTAAGTCGATTGAATTGGTATCCATGTATGGGTCATGGAACCAAATTATAAAGTATGAAAACATTTTTGTCAAGTGTAAATATTGCCATCATGTGGGGCACTTTAATCAAGATTATCCTTAGAAGAAAAAATAAGCTCCATGATGGTAACAAAAAAAGAACGGTAGAAATAAGGAAGGTTCAACAAGGAAATCCACTAGAGAACGAGGGAATTTTGGTATGGAGAAAACACCCTCATCCAATATGGAGAAGAAAGGGTAGGAGGAAGAAGAAATGATAGAAGAACCTCAATAGGTAAGTAATCCCCTTGATATTCTTCTTGTTGCTTCAACTGATTTAGTTGTTCATAATCCTTTTGGATGCCTCCAAATCATCTTAGAAGACTTAGATTATAATGCTTTAGTTTTTTATCATGAACAAGAGCAAAACACCCTTGAATTTGAAACCCAAATAAAAATGATTTCCCTCTTACCCTGGAGGAGAAAATTGAGATTCAAGATAGATCACCTAGGGATCAAGAACCTATAAAGGAATAGGGGAGCCCTAATCGAGTCACCAAGAGCTCTAGAAAAACCAAGGTAGATGTTGGGCATGAGGTAAAATGGGGAAGATCTTCTCAGTCAAAAATTAGAGAAAGGAAAACTATGAAAGAGGTTAATGGAATATAGATGATCCTCAAATTGGGCAGTCAAGATAGATCATCTAGGGCTCAAGAACCTAGGAAGGAATAGAGAAGCCCTAATTGAGTCACTGGAAGCTTTAGAAAAACTAGGGTGGATGTTGAATATGAGGCAAAAAAGGGAAGACCTTCTAAGTCAACAATTAGGGAAAGAGAAATTGCAAAAGAGGTTGCGAACAAAACACAAATGACCCTCAAATTGGGTGGGAAGAAACACCCAACCAAAATTAAAAAATGAGAATCATATCCTGGAATGTTAGGGGCCTCAATGCCCATTCCAAAATTGGTTGGTGTTGTCATTAAGGATGGACTTGAAGCCTCAAATATTGTTGTTACAAGAAACCAAGTTGGACAGTCAAAAGCTGGAAAGAATTAGAAGTATTTGGAAAGAAGCCAATTTTATTGCTAGTGTAGTGAAGGGTGTTACAGGAGGGCTTTTATGTATGTAGGATGACAAATTTGTTAAAGGAAGGATCATCTCAACTTTGTATAGAATGATCAATGTGCTCTTCCATTGTAAAGAAACCAAAATCAGTTGGGTTTTGGCCAATATCTATGCCCCAAACACCTGTATAGGGCGAAGACAATTATGGAGGGATTTAACTTCAATGGGGAAGGATTTACATGATATTGCATGGGTTTTGGATGGGGAAAAAAGTCTATTTAGGTTTTTGGATTCCTTGGCCAAACAACCACAAGAGGTGGCAAAGCAACCACAAACTATTACGATGGTGGGGCAACCACAAACTGTGGTGGTGATAGAGCAACTACAAACTATTGTAGTGATAACGATGATGATGAAAGAACCATATGCATTGACTATTGGTAATATCCATGCAAAACTCATCTTGGTAGGTCTAGCAGTGGTATCTCTAGCTATGCTGGGATCCATGTTGGTTTAGTCATCTTGGCTTAATTGGTGATGTTAGGATAATGAAGACAATATGAGGATAATCATGGTACTAAGCTATAAAGAGACAACATAGAGAGAAGAGAGAATGGATAGATGTTGTGATTCTCCTTCATTAGCATGACTCTTGGTTGTTTGTTCTCTTGTTATGATATTTGGTTTGATGTTCTAGCTTGCTTATAGTCATTGTTTAAGTTGTATCCTTTGAAGGGTTGCATGTTTTGTTTTGTAAAGTAATATGAGTATGTCCCTTTATGTTGGTCCTGATTTGTGGTCTCTTCATATATATTTTTGGATGTAAAACAATTGGGCCCCTTTCAAAAACCCCTTTACAACCTAATAAAAAATATACTCTTATCCCTGTGAGTGTGGTCTACCGACAAGGATGCCACTTGCATTATTTGTGATGTGACCCGGGTTCAATCCACATGGTGGATGTGTATAAGAAGTATTAATAAAAAAACAAAAAAAAACACACTCTTAACTATTGCTCTCCTCAAGCTCACAGGATATGCAACATTTCACATGCCTCACATTATGACAAAGAATCTCGTGATTACATAACTTTTCATTTTACATTTTGACACATCTCATATGACTTTTCACTTCCACACTTAACACCTAAAAATTATGGCTCTTCTTCCACACTTGACACTTATCACCTATGAATCTTTAATAACATACTTGAAACCTTGCACACACAACTCACATTTTGCACACTTGACACCTTTCACACTTTATAATATAACACCTAACACTCTCCATAATTTGACAAATATTAAATTCACTCCTAATCTAATATTTACAATATGGTACTTCAATAATACTTAATGTACAAAATAATGTAATATTTCCAAGAGGAAGCCTATTTTAATGAAATATTTGAAGTTATAATCATACAATTATAGTATAAATATCTAAGAACACATAATTTATACTCATATGATTTAGTCAAATTCTGACATAAACATGATACAAGGACCAATTTGTTAGGATCCTAATCCTAACCCTTAATATATAATTAATTAACCTATTGTATTTATGGACCATTGTGTCCTTTCACCTCATAACTCTAGATAGGTATTTATATGCATTCACAAGGGTGTAATTAATCATCCAAGAACATAATAATTTATATCTCTTTGAGAGCATTGGCAGGAAATCCCTCCAGTGAAACAACGATCATTCCAAGGTGATTTAACACATTTTATTTTTATTTTGCAGTCACTCCATTTTTTTCCACCTTTTATCATTGCTAGGAATGAGGTTCCTACCAACTAGTATTAGAGCCATCGTTCATCGTAAACATCTTTCACTCTGTTTTTAATTGCAATCATCAACCGCTCAACTTCTGCACCTTCGTTCACCCAATTCATTTATCATACTATGACCATAAACATATGACTAGCTGAACGTGTATTACTCATTTCCGAAGTAAAAACAAACCTTGGGATGCTAAGGAATTCTCAAATCTCTGTTGGATGCCATAAGCACATTCTAGATCAAAAGCAAAGTAAAAAATGGTGAAAACCAGGAACCTGCTGATGACGTCGACATTTTTCAACAGATTTTTTTTTAAATCGGGCGATTGGGATGTATTACAAGAAAAAAGAATTATCAATTTTTTTCCCATCCACAGATCCTTGTAAAGCAAATCAGGTTCAAAAATAAGATTTAGATCACAAACAAATCCAACTAAATACCATCTGTGACGTTTTTAGGTGACAATGAAAAAAATCCGACGCAAATTTATAAAAAATTAAATTATAAACTAATTTTTTAAAATTTTTTTGCCGATGTCGATGACGAACTTCAACGTCGGAATAACACACAAGAAAAATATTGGATGAGAATTTTAGTTCCACATCTACTAAACAAAAGGACTTTAAGTGTTTAAATAATACTTAAGGCATATAAGGTTTACATGCCTTTTTGTCATGCTATCTTGGATCCTAGTGTGCGCGTAAGCTAAGTTGTCACCCTCTATTGACTTAGACTGATTTGCTCGACCACCACTTGTCCCTGTTTGTGTGGCTCTCACTACTCTTCGATTCATGTCCCTTCCCGTCGCTCATCCTTAGTGCCTCTGACCCCCCCCATTACTCTACTTGTAGTCGCTCACTAATTCCACCTCACTCTTCGTACCCCCGCTTGCTCCTACCACTCTACCCTTGCTCTTCATGCTTGCACTTGCTCCCACCGCTCTACCCTTACTCTTTAGACCCCCGCTCGCCCTCGAACCTACAACTGTCGTCCAATCTCTACTGCTCCCACAAAATTCAAATTGAAAATTAATTGTGATATTTTTGATGTGCCAAAATTCAAAAATTCAAATTCAAAGTAATTAGACCGTTAAGGCCTAATTAGTTGAAAACCAATTTTTGGTAAAAATTTTCAATTTTTTTTGCAGAAATCTATAACAAAAACTAAATTTTTGCAAATTTAAATCTTGAAAACTACATTTTTCACTACCAAGGAGGAAATACAAATCACAAACTAGCCCTACAATGGCCAATGGCAGGAGATCACAAGACTCTATCAAAGACTTCATACAAGAAATGAATCGGTGGAAGGATGATCTTGAAAAGAAAATCATGACAAAGGAGGATTTTCACCTATGGAGTGACGATAATGAAAACAAGATAGCAAACCTAGACTTAAAAATTGATGTCACTAACCACTCCATTGATATGGTACAACAAAACTTGGCATTAATCCAAGCCGACCAATCTACCGGAGCACCAACACACCAAGCATTACTTGGGGGACCACAAACGTCAATCCTACCTCGAACCACTAAATTGGATTTTACAAAATTTTAAGGAGGCTAATCCACCAATTGGATCTATCGAGCTGACCAATACTTCTTCCTCTACCAGGTCCTTGAGGCACAGAAGGTTTGCATCGCATCCTTCCACTTGGAAAATATCGCCACCCAATGGTATCAATGGTACGAAAAGACAAATGGCCCCCCTACATGGCTAGAATTTACAAAAAACCTAATGGTACAATTTGGCCCTACTAAATTTGAATATTTCACAAGAGCCCTTACCAAAATCCACCAAACCACTACAGTGCAAGAATACCAAGATCAATTTGAAAAATTGGTAAATCTTACATCAGGGATAAATGCCTCATTTTTCCAAAGTTGTTTCATCAGTGGCTTAAAGGAAGACATTCGATTAGAAGTACAAATGCTCAATCCCATTGACATGATGCAGACTATTGCACTAGCCCAAATGGCAGAAGAGAAATTCAATAACCAGCGTCGATTGGAAAACCCATCTAAGGCAGAATCACAAAATACTTACACCACCCCAAAACTTAACCGAATCCTACCAATTAAATGTATTAGCCTTAAGGAAATGAAAGAACAAAGAGAAAAAGGCCTTTGTTTCCATTGTGATGAGAAATTTATACCCAATCATAAATGTATTACACCCAAATTATATATTTTGGATGCAACTATTCCTTGTTAATCAACCAACGAAGAAGAGGAGATCAAGGTAGAAGTCATGACATATACACCCGATGATAGCACTCAAGGTCCACTAGAAATTTATTTCAATGCCCTCATCGGTAATTCTTCTCCCCAAACTATGAAAGTTCTAGGATCCTTCAAATGACAAAACCTTATTGTGCTTATTGACTTCAACAGTACCCATATTTTCATTGACCCACGTACAACGAAACAAGCTAATTGCTTTATCCATCCTTGCAATAATTTTGAAGTCATGATTGGTAATGGGGGAAGGATCGCTTCTAAGGGGAAATGCAATAATATTAAGCTCACCTTGGGCTATTACACCATGAAACATGACATGTATGCAATTACCTTAGGAGGATGTGATATTGTTTTAGGAGTACAATGGTTACGAACACTCGGGACAATCCAATAGGATTTTGCATTATTATGGATGAAATTCATAATAAAGAATCAAACATCAAACATATACTCTTAAAGGATTAAAATCAGGCCCTTCTCCACTAGCAAGCTCTCATCGCATGGAGAAAATTATTTGCAATAGAGGAAAGAAAATGGTTTCCCACTTATTTTCTATCCAAGACACCAAGAAAACACAAAAAGGGTTGCCCCCTATCGTTGTTCTAATCCTACTATTCTTCCTACCTATCCCCCACCAACACTTCCACCTTTAAAATTTCCTTTCTTACAAGAAGATAACATTAAAATAGTGCAAGAACATGAGCAAATACTACTTGGAAAACATAGAACTAAGCTTCTCCCTTTGAGCTTTGAGGACAAAGCTCTTTTTAAGGAGGGTGGCTTGTTAGGATCCTAATCCTAACCCTTAATATATAATTAATTAACCTATTGTATTTATGGACCATTGTGTCCTTTCATATCATAATGCTAGATATGTATTTATATGCATTCACAAGGGTGTAATTAATCATCGAAGAACATAATAATTTATATCTCTTTGATAGCATTGGCAAGAAATCCCTCCAATGAAACAACGATCTTTCCAAGGCGATTTAACACATTTCATTTTTATTTTGTAGTCACTCCATTGTTTTTCCACCTTTTATCCTTGTTAGGAACGAGGTTCCTACCACAACTTCATGAATATATATGACCTACCAAATCATCCTTACACATGTCCTTTAAGTAGACTTGAAATGATACCTTTCATTCAAAACCACCATACACGCAATATGTGGGTATTTTTACTTGTAATGCTTATTCACCAAATTTATTTTTTTAAACCAAAATTTATCCTGTTATTATACTGTGATGCATATCCATATCAATAACATCTTCATTGCATATGTGAGCACTATAATTCCTTGTACACATATTTTTACAAGAATTCACATTTAACCACATGTATCCTCCTATTAATAATATTTTTACCAGTTATCTTCATCACACTTAGTTGTAAATAGTAATGTTGTGAGTGACTTACATTTATCTTCAAGATTTAGTAATATATTTATATTTTGTAAATTTCAGACTATACTTTAGTGTTTTGTTCTTGATTTACGGATGGATGCTTGCTCTTTTGAGAATTTTATTTTTCTTATTTTGCTCCATTTTTGGCAAAACCAGATTACAAAAGTTTGTAACGAAGCCTTGTTATTTGTTTGTATAGTGCTATTATTTCTTTGTTCAAACATCCTCCTTTATTAAGAACAAAAATGTCTAGACATATTTCTAGGATCTTATACACATTGTTCAAGTCACACTGCCTTTGTCTATCAATTTTTATGTTTAATTTAATGTCTATTTACCACTAATTTTGATAATTATGATCTTTATATCTCTTTTTTTCTATACCTTCTATATATCACTCACCCAATAAAAAAGCACATCCTTAATTTGTTAGCAAAGCCAACAAATTAAAGGAGTCATTTCATCCACACACTTTAGATATAATGATGGGAAAATTTCCATGTTTTTCCTTCTATCAAACTATATAGTCTCCCTTTAATAGATTTGTTAGCAACACAACTAGCTTTACCAAGATGCGAATTTTTTCTTGTTGACCTTCTAAAGGCCAATATAATTTTTTTAATCTAACCTATTTTAGACACCATTCAAGTGAAGTCTTAAGACAAAATTTTTATGCTGTCTAAGGCATCATATTTAAGGCCCCATAATAGATTTTACAAGCACATAACTTTTGATAATAAATAGATGGTTCCCTCAAAACCTAGTACGTGTTCTCTGATATATTGCTAATGAAGATCAAGGTTTTCTCTCTCCTAAATATATGCATCACATATTTTCAATAGGAAGAGTGGAAAGGAGGTCAAAATATTCAACAAGAAAAAAAGGTTGTGATATGGGGCATGAAGATATGTGATGTGTGTTCTAAGAACTTGTATATAATCTACTCCTTTGTGGAGTAGGTTCTAGGGCACGTCTTGTAGCTAAATATGAATTTAGTCTCCAACCTGGGTTTCTAAAGAGCTTCAATGAAATAAGACTACTACAAGAGAAACATTAATTATTATAAGAGAGTTTCCATAGCTGATGTATAATTTAGGCAATGGACTCATGCAATTTGATTTTATTTGTATGCCAAATTTGGAAGACATAACAAAGTCTAGCTAGAAGTGATGTTATGCTTGTAAAAAATTATACTTTTTTTGAGGAAACTCATTGACAACAAAAATTCTAGCCAGTGTAGGGGTATGTGATCCCCCCATGCAAAATAATATACACATGTGACAAAAACACCACATTGGCAAAGTTATTTTCTATCTCACAAAATTGGATTTCTAGTTAGTGTAGAACATATTTTATGGACATTGCTCATGCTTATCATTACCTATAAATAAAATTATATTACCACATGCTAGCATGGTGTGAACAATTGGTTTAAAAATCATGTACAAGGAAGATATTGAATCTACTCAATCAGAATAAGAATTATTTTTGTCTCCTTCTAATGTTTTAAACGAGTTGTGTAGCCATGAAAATGATTTAAATTTTTTGCTTAATAGAACTTTCTAAGTTTTAATGTTGTTTTTCACATGTGTAAAAGTCTTTTAAAAACTTACATAATAGAGATTTCTAAGCTCTAAAGTTGTTTTTCATATGCATAAATGGGTTTAAAAAATTTACACAATAGATATTTCTAAGCTCTAAAGTTATTTTTCACATACGTGCAAGCCTTTTGTCAAATTTACATAGTTTTTGCTTGACATTATTTACAACAAGGCCATGGGATGGCAATTATATATTTAATAAATGTGATTTTATTATGGTATGAATTCAAGTGATTAAGAATGTGAATTTTAATATAAAAATAACTTTGTTATTTGTAGTTGACTTCTCTATGGTCTCTATATTCTAAGTTTCTCCATACTCTCCCACCCTTAGGTGCCAAAAAAGAGGAGTCAATTATATTAATATTATAATTGACTATATCTATATATATAGTCAATTAATATAATTATATATATACACACACACACACACACAATTATATTAATTATTAATACAATTATACACATTTTTTTTTATTGAAGTAGGATGCGAAGTATAATTGGGGGTTTAATGTGGGCCACCCTCCCCATGATTTGAACTTGGGTCTCTTGATGTTGGGAATGGGGGTTAAGAAAATTTTATTTAATGCATAATTTCTCATATAAATTTAAATATAAAGACACAACAAAGTATAAACACATAGGTTATACAATAATATTACACTTCACATTGATTCACATTTGATATATCTTTTTTTTTTCATATCTCTCTCGTAAGCCATAGTTTTATACATCATGGAATCTCTTCACATTCTTCAATATTCATAGCTCTTGGAACTTCACCTTTAGTTGTCTTTTCATATTCATATTCAATATCAGGGTAGATATGTCTTTCATTTTCCCATTATTATTTTCATTTGATAAAATATATTACTAATTATTATCCACCTAATGATTACATAATGTCAAATAATGTAATATACTTTAACCCCTCCTTGGTATTAAATTGTTTATTTCAAATATAATTCTTTAGCTCTAGATATTTCTCTAGCTCTTACTCTTTGGATCTAGATCTAGCTCTAGCTTTGGATCTAGCTCTACCATTGTCATTTGCTGGCTAGATTTCACTTTGTTGGCTCTGGCTTGACTGGATCTAAGTAACCTCCACTAGGTCTGCCTTTATGAAATCTTTAGGTTTACCTCTAGGTCAATACCTATAGGTTGCCTTTTATCCATAATTGCCTCTGGGTTGCCACTTTGCTATCAATACCTCTAGGTCACATTTCTTGGTCACTATTGGGTCAACATTACCTTTGGATCAACCATTGGAATAATTATTTAGTCATCATCTCCAAGAATTCACCACTGAACTATATCATTGGAATCATCCACATCCTCAAAATATTCCACAAGCATTCTTCTATAGGTCCTTGTAATTATAGGTCATCAATAATTCTTATATAGACTCTTATAACTATAGGTCATAACCTTCTAGAATCATTTATCTCAAATTTTCCAGCACATTTCACCATGGGAAAACTCACATTATTATTCAACAAACTTATTTTCCTCTTATAAAACAATTTAACTCCTTTATCTTAATCTATTTTGTTATATTTTGTCGATCCATAATTTATTCTTGTTTTGTCATTTTTCTTTTCTTTATATTGACAAGACTTGATAATGATTATTTCCTCCACAAATTTCACAACAATGGAGTTTCCAATATTTCTCTATCTTATGTCCATGTTTGTCGTAATGGTCACAATTGTTCTTTTTGTTCCTTTTTAACAAAATTTGTCTTACTAATATCTAACATGCATTTGGTTTTATTATTTTCTATTGTACATACATTTTTACCTGTCACAACTTTATCTAACATAATATTGTTTTTACCATTCCCTGATTAACTATTACTTGCTTGTCCTTCATTATTACTTGTCACAAAATTAATATTAATGGTCCTTGTCAAAATTTCACTAGCTTGTCCCTATATCCAAGGCCTTCACATTTTGGCTTTATTTATGGTATTATGGGCTCTTTCAAATCATATTTTCTTAAACCTATATTTTTGTATCCCATTTTATTTAACAATTTGAACCAATACCTTTAGTATGCTATCATCACACTGATCAATTTCAACAAAACTTAGATTATCATTATCCCTATAACTACCAATAATATCATTAATACATATAGAACTATCTTTATAACTATCAACAATTCTGACAACATGGGCTTTATTTTGGATAACACAAGCACTCTCTATACTGCCAACACAAATATTTTTTCCATAAACATTCTCACAAACAATGCTCAAATACCTAGTGTTACTTGATATATCTATTCTAGTATCATAACATGCATCTTCCATCATGAGTTAGATGAAAATTATCTTGGATAATATTTTTTTTTAATTGAAAAACCCCTTACAGGGCCGCCTTGGTCTAAGAGACCATTACCAGGGGGTTCTATACTGTCAAAGTCACCCGAGAGTCACGCCCGACCATGCCCGCACCAAGATTATCAATTGGATTTTTGGTACCCAATTCAACTTTTTGGTAGGGTGGAGATTCGAACCTGGGACCTCCCTTGGAGGATTTACCTCTCCTCTCCAACTCACCTACAAAACCTAGGTATATCTTGGATAATCATATTTGAAAGTAGGGCAACGTTAGGGTAATTTTTTTCTAAAAAATATCTCATATTTTAGGAACCTTATCTTTGCAAAGCATTGTCCGATTCAACTAATTTTTGTACCAATTTGTGTAAAATTTTAAGAGTTTTAAAATGAGTGGTCATATAAATAAATCTAAGAAATATTGAGGGATATGCGATCCTATGAAGTCAACCATCCGAAATAAGGGCAATGCCAATTTTTCAAGTCACAAAAAATAAAATTGCAGATATCTGTGAGTTAGGGCTCGAATGATGGGAGGGGTAATGGAGGAATAGAGTTTTAGAGAGGCAAGACATTATATTTGGACATATAAGTTTTTAGTTATATTTCTTTTTCCCCTTATTTTTCTTAGAAATTTTTCTTGCAAATTATTTTAGGTATTTTTGCTATATTATAATTGCTATAGGATATTTTGGTAATATTTAGTAGATTTTGAGTTTTAGTTTCCTTCCCATGGACTTATTTACAGCTAAATCCTTATATTTATCTGTATTAGTAGAGGTTAGTGAGTGCCTCATAGAGGAGTGATCCTCATATCTCAAATATAAGGTAGTTTTTGGTAAATTTAATGGGTCTTGGCCAGGGGCTTCAACCTTGAGAAAATGGATTAATACGAGTTGGAAATCTCTAGTAGTGATTCTATCCTTTCTTCCCAAAGGTTTCTTCATTAAATTTTTGTTCTAGGGAGGAAATATATAAAATCCTAAAAGGGGATCCTTGGTTTATGGGAAGAGCAAGACTCTTCCTTACCCACTAGTATGAAGGCTTTGCTTGTGAAAATGTAAATCTATCCCTAGTACCAATCTAGGTTAGGATGTATGGATTGATCATTTAATTTTGGAAAATAGAAACCTTTAAGGCAATAGGAAAACTTTGAGAAAATTCCTTAATATTTTAGAAACTATAAAAGTTGGATTCTTGGATATTTATGCCCAGATATTGGTTGTGATTGATATAAGTAAACCTTTACCAGAATCAATCATTCTTAAGTATGGGAATAAGTTGTGGATCCAAACCATAGATTATAAAAACATATATTTTAGATATAGAATATGCCATGAGGTGGGGCATATTGAAATATCATACCCTAATAAGAGTATTACAGAATCATATGTAGAAAATTGAAAGAGAAATTTATAAATGGATACAAATGAGGATGGTTTTCAACTTCTAAAAAATAGGTCTAGACAAATGAAAGTAAATAAATAGTGGAAAAAAATAAGAAAAGATATTGGAATAAATACAAATTCTTTTGAGGCTTTATTCTATGAAGAAAAATCAAATTAGAGCTTAGAGGACACACTACAACAAGTTCAAAATATTAACAAGGAACTGTCTATTTAATATGATTTAGACTTAAGGATGAACATTCTTGATGAAACTAAGGAATATGTTTCATAAAATTTTGAATACTATCTTTATACACCATGATCCATTCAAGAGAAGAAAACTGGTAGAGAAAATGCAATGTCAGATCTTAATACCTCTACCATTAAGAAGGAAATACTAGAAAATGAGCAGGACAAGTCAAAAGCTTTCACAGTAGAGCCAAGAGAGGATAAGTCTAATGAAAAATAAAGTTATGAAATAACAATGGGGAATATAATAATAATTATTAATACTTATACATATAAGGAAAAAAGAGGAAAACCCTCAAATTCTCAAGCGAGATCCAAGGAAGCAAGAGCAAATATAGAGAAAGGAACACAAACTAAGTTGGTTGAACTTCTATTTACCAAACAATAAAGTAATATTGGTAATTCATAGACAGGGCTAGTAGTCCCTAATGAGACATTATTACCATATCATGTAATATAAGGGATGTTAATTCCCTCTCAAAGTAGATGTGTATCAAGGCCTTTGTTTAAGTAATAAGCCTAATATTCTTTGTATCTAGGAAACTAAAATAACAAAGGAAGAAGTTTCCAAAACTATGAAAGCAATATGGGAAAGATGTGAATGGGATGCTATGGATTTTGAAGGAGTGACAGGGGGAATTCTAACATGTTGGAATCCTATTATAACCTCATGTGCAACCATTCATAAAATTAGGTATTGGATAGACTCTTTAGTGACTTATTTCTTTGTAGATATTTATTTTATCCTTATCAATTTTTATAGATATTCAAATCAATAAAGTAGATTAGAAGTATGGATTTGAAGCATTGACGAGAAGTAAAAACCAAGAAACTCAATTCATGATGAAAGGAGATTTCAATGCCATTACCAATCTAGATGAAAATTTTGGGGAAATTAGGAAATTAACACAAAATATGAGAGATTTCTCATTTTTATTCAAAATAATAATCTATTGGAGGTTGAGTTTGAAGAAGACAACTATACATGGAACAACAACATGAGAGGCCATGACCTAATAACAAAAAATTAGACAAATGCATACTATCATATCATTGGCCAGATGAAGGAACTTGTGCTAAAATTAATACCTTAACAATGTTAGCTTTTGATGCTAAATACTTAAAGAAAAATAACCTCAAGATCTAAAATAAATATACTATATCAAATATAATATAATGGCAATATTATAAACATATAAAACTCATAAATAACTTCTACAACAACTCATAAAATTGCCATTAACAAATGCTCACAAAAATAGTAATTTGATATAGAATAAATATCTCAAGTACATCATACTTCCACACACTCTCCCTCTACATTGTGTTCCTTGCACACATACATAGAGACACATATATAATGGAATGTGACTCTTCATATGGAGCACTTTTGTCCTTCTCTCTTCTTGAGACTCTTTACTTCATATTCTAAGAACACATGTGCACATGGACTATTATGCATATTTACATTATTTAAATACTTTGCACATTCTAAAATTGTGCATTCATAAAGTAAATAATCACACTCTAATCTAGGAAACACTCTTAATCTAGAGATGTACCCAAGGTAATACATTAACATGTACCAAATAATTTAACATTATCCAACACCCTCCTATATTACATTATTGGTTATTGAAGACTTTAGTCTTCAATATGGTCTTCACCCTTGGTTCTAGAACTTGTGCTCTTCTTTTTTGCTTTCTTCATTCTACTCCCTGTTTGTATCCTGATCAAGTAAATGATTAGTAACTTTATTTGGTTCAATATTCATCTTGATTTGTTCTTGATTTTGTTTGTATTTTCATTATGTTACTTTTCTATATTCAAAATTGTTTGATATGATCTTCATCCTTGAATTCTCCCATGTAGCCTTGATGAACAAGAGATCTCATTATCTTACAAGTCATAAGTGGATCAAAATCAATCCATTTTCTTTGCTTTGGTTCTTTGGATGAATTTATTCTTGTTCTTCAAAAATTTCAAACTTGAATCCATTAATAGAAGCTTCAAAAATAATAACTTGAAAAAGATAATCTAATTTGAATATTAATATTTGTTCAAATATTCTATAGTACTTGTCTTTATAGTAGCAAAACATAGATGAGTGAGATTTTTCTCCACAATATTTACATGGATAAAAATTCCAACAGTTTGCTTTCTCATGACCAATCTTATTGCAATAAGTACATCTTGAAGATATCTTCACTTCTTTGTTACTCCTTTTTGAAATTTTAAGTTCATAAATTTTATTGATCAACTGATATAACCATTTGTGTATAATTGAGGTAATTCTACCTTTGCTTCTATCATAACTCTGTAAGAAATCTATTTGAAAAATATTTTCTACCTTTTGAGAATAATTTTTGAGTTTACTTTCAATATTTCCATTAATTTCTTCTTTCATATTGTTAGAATATGTCTTTATAGAATCTACTCTTGTCATACTATCAATTTGTGATTCCTCAAGGATCTTTCTAAGCCATATTGGTTCTTTTCTTCTAATCACATTTTCTTACTATTATTATGCTTTCAATAAATTATATTTCTAAACCATTTTGATTCCTTTATACTTAATAAGTTCTTCCATAGTTTTATAAATTAGACTTCCTTGTAACTCCCCAGTCTCAAAAGAATGAAAGAAAACTTTGATAATATATTTCAGGTCTCTAACCTTTGAGGTCGACTATCTTATGTCTCTCTAGTTTTGAATATATTGTCTTTCTTAATAAAACCTTTTCAACTTCTAAATCTTTAATATGAATACCTTGTATCTTCCTTGTTTGATTTATCAATCAATAATTTTGACATAGTTTCAATTCTTCAAAACTCTAGGTTGAATTCCTTTTATCTCCCAAATTTCAAAAAATATAATTTCTCAATTCTAAATTTCACAATCCTATGTTGGTGTTGAATTCCTTATAACTCCAAAATTAGAAATTTAGAAATCTAGTAAAAGGATATTTGCAAAAATTATATTCCTAGTTTGATGTAGCAAACCTTATTTCTCCAAAATTTAAAATATTTGCAAATATTAAAATGCTTCAAAAATTTCAATAACTCAATTATAAATTTTATCAAATCTTCTCAAAACTTGAAGTTGATTTCCAAAATTTCCAAAATAATTTGAAGGCTTCTCAAAACTTTCCAAAAATAATTAATAATACTTATAGGGTTTCAAATTTTACTTCTAAACCTTTTCTCTCCAATAATGAAACTAATCTTGTAATTAATATTTCTTCAACCTTAGAAAAAATAATATTACCCTTTATCCTTATAACTCCTAGCTTGGAAAAATAATTAAATTTCAAATAGAGTGCTTTACCTCCAACTTTAGGTGTGAAATAATCGATCAAGGGTGTTTGACCTTCCCTTGAATGATGCTCTCACTCCTTTGCCGCACGTATGGTGCTTCTCTCCACTCTATTGCACTGATGAATGAATCTGCCATGCTATGCTTGATGCTCAATGATGATTAATACAAATGGAATTAAATACTTTGCATTTATGAGGGTCTGAGATGTTTCAATCACCTCCTCAATATGGTTGGCACTCCTCCTTTTGTTCTAACAAGTGGCACTCAATATTTTGCATGTAAGACAATACAAAATTGATTTATTTTCTCCTTAATGCTTTGTAAAACCCTTGTAACTTTTTGTGCTTAATTTTAGTTGATGATGATGGCACTTCAACTCTTTTCCAACATCTGTTCAACCAATGATCTTTTATTATGGTGGTTACAAAACTATCAACCACTATTGCTTCCAATGTATCGTATTGATTCTTGGTATTCTCTCCTACATTCTCCTTGGACTCATCTATTTTAAATAATTCTTAGCTTTCACTTTAATCTAGCTCATCCTCTTCAATGCTTTGACTTCTCAATACATATATTTTCAATGTCTGCTCAACTCTCTACGTTTGAACTCCTTTAATGATGTTATGGTGTTGAAAATTTTACTTGGTGGCTTCTTTCTATTTTCTAGAAGCTCCTTCTTGAGCTTTGGTGGATCTTCCAACTCTGGTGGTGCTCTTCACATCTTCTAACATTTTTTTAACATAGAATGAATGCTTCTCCTTGGATTTATGCATGATGACTTCTTTGGTGGTGCTTTCTATACCTCCTTGTCTTAAGTGGTTCCACCTCTCAACGATGGCTCAAATTATCCCAACTTGGTGGTGCCTTTTCACTATCAAATATTTATAATTTTTTGTGCTCCTTGGTGTCTTTAGACACTTTGAATCTTGCTCTATTTTGAGCCCTTATTCGGTTTATTTTGCTTCAATAAACCTGCACTTTGTAAGATTATAAAAATATTAACATTCTTTACTAGTATTCTCTTCTCCTTATTTCTTCTTTTCAAGCAAACTCTAAATTCACTCTTTGCTATTTTATTTTCTATATTCTAAGATGAAAGTGCTACCTCCTTTCTTGGCTTGAAGACTCTTAACTTTAAACTATCTTTTGCTGAATTCAATAGCTCTAATATGGTGCTCTCAAAAAACTTAAAGTAGAATGGTTTTAATACTTAAAAAATAAATTTTTACAACACTAATGTTACACACCTTTTGGCCTCATTTGTAGCTAATCTCCTTGGTGACTTGATTCACCCTTTTACTATCTTGAATTTGTAAATTTTGGAGCTTTAATTTCTTTTATTTTGCTACCCTAAAAACATTATTTTTGTAGCTCTAATTGTTGCCCAAATATCAACTTACTGTCCAAATAACTATTACAAAATGCTAAAATTTCTAGCCTTTTTACCTTTACTGATGTTGCACAAAATTTGCTTTCTTTTGTCTTCAACTTCTCTGCATTTTATAGCTCTACATCATGCCTTCTAATTGTCCAAAAATTCTGAAATTTGTAGCTTCAATTGCTACCAAATATTTCTTCGCTTTGCTATCCAAACTTTATGAAATTTGAAACTTCTAATGCTACACAAAATTCTATCTGAAAAATTCTCATTTCTCCTTCCAAAAAGCTCCCAAGAAACTCTAAAATGTTTAGCTCAAATACTTCTTCAAATGCTATCCAAAATATAACTTTATCTCCTTCAACTTGCTGCCTTAGATTGTAGTCAATTTCTTTGTAACAACCCAAAAATCTAAATCATTTTTTTAAGGCTCAAGTTAAACCAAGTCTATACAGATAGATTCCATAGAAGCTTTTACTACATTGTGAGTTTCAGATGTTGCAACATACCTCGGGTGGATAGGAGTGGCCAGTCTCCCATTTTAATTCTAGGGTTTACCTTGTCCATTGCCCATACAACTTAAAGAACAAATTTGAGTGGTCATCCCATTTTATTTCTCTCTATTGAAGGACATTTTGACCATAGCGTGGGGTTAACCCTATCTCATTCATCTAATAAAAGGGATTCCAAATACCCTACTAGTGTCCATAATTCCTTAACTAGTATTTAGGTGCAATTTTCTTATAGTTTTATACATCTCTTTTAGTGTAGAATTACGGTGCACCATTAAAATATCCTTCGAATGACTTAATGGAGATGATTGTCTCATATGAGGCTCATTTTATTTGGTTGTCATTTGATTGGGGTTATTCTTTCTTAATAGGTTCCTCATCAAATGACATCCCCCATAGGAATTCTCCCATGTTTATTTGGGTTCCTATGACTATCATTTGCATGACATCTCTATCACATGGGTATGCCACTTTCTCTTGGAGAACTCATTACATGGATCTAGTTACAATGGAATTCTAAGCTCGCTATATCTCAGAGCACACTTTAGTAGTATTTTACTAAAGTGCCCATTGAAAACCTAAGGGATTATCACATCATGTATTCATTAGTTTTGGTTCTAACCTTAGGAGTCTATTTAGGTTGACAATTTATTGACAAAGCTTATCAAAGAAAAGTCCCCAAACCCTAAGGCGAATCTAAGATATCTTTATCCATTTATTCCATTTTACAAACCACAATTGCATAATTCATAATCTATTGTGGGAAATAAAGAAAAAATAAAACATCTAACTTTCTTCACGTTGATACATTCCATTATAGCAAAATAAATAAATCCATTTCTTCATTTACATTTGAAATCAAAGGATCAATAAATGCTAATAACAATTCCACAACACAAATGATACACATATACACATCATATATCCTGGGAACCCTTTTTGAGAGAAAACCTAACCTTAAGAATAGTCCATATTTATTTTCATTGCAAGTCTTTTAGCACATTTACAAGAAGGAATCCATTATTCCTTTTGCTATAGATTCGATTTATAGCATAAGATCCTTCTTATTTTTTAGGTCCTTTCATTAGAAGTCTTTGTACATCCCTTGTTTTTACAAAAGAGAGGGAACCTAGTTCGCTCTCATTAAACTTCATTCATTCATCAAACTACTACTAACACATAAGAGACCCCTCCTTGAGTATTCTCTTACCAAATTGTGATTGTGGAACCCCCATAAGTTCTCTTTCAATTATTGGGTCCCACGCCCAATACCCTCATTCATTTACATTGTACAACAAGATTCTCTTTCCTTTAGAAGATCCCATATTAACCTAATTAAGGATATATACTCAATTTTCCTATGATTCATGATTTATTTTAGCAAATACAAACTAAGCTATTCCTCATTAAATTATGAATTAGATCTATTTTTGCAAGGTTTTCCTGTAACATTGATTCTTCCAAAATTCTTAATATAATCCAACCAAAAGAAGATACATCAATTAATCCATAAGAACTATCATGATTATAAAAGATTCCCTTACTAATTTCTTTCTATTCTTTAGAGGTTAAGCATAATATAAAAGTATATTTCATCTATTCTAAATAACATAAGTATAATATTATCTTGTTCCTAAAATATATCAATTTTTACTTAATGATTTAATTACGATAATAAAAGGTAGATGTCCTTTATTTTATTATCTAAAAATAACTTCTCTAACTAACTTTTAAGTTTTCTTTAGAATTTGGTCAAAAAAATAAATACCCTAAAACATTACCATCTTTTCATAAGACTTTCTTTCTACTATCTTTCCTTTCCTTCTCTTTAAATAATATGGGCTATTATATTACAAATGTAAAATAAGATAACAACTCATTACAACTTTATTCATTAGATTTAATCCTTCATTATTAAATACCATGGTCCTTATATAGTTTCCTCTTACAAGTGTATACCCTTTTTTTCCAAAAAAACTCAACAAGAAGTTTGCAACATCTCCCTTCTAATGCATGTTCCTACGTACTAAGGAGAAATCCTATCATACACTTTATTCCCCCCAAAACATATATTAAAACCTATTTAAATAATATGACCACTTCCCAAGAGGAGTGTGTGGGTCCTACTAGATTTAAACTACGTAAAGGTTCATATTTCATTTAGATTTAAAGTACAAGCCTGTAAATGATTTTCGATCACTATTCTAAAGGAGAGCTCACCACATAATAGAATGCACAGTGAGTTGTTTTGAAGACAGGTCCGGTCAACCAAGGTGGAGAAGACACTTGGCATCTTATAATTAATCCAAAAAGATACATTATTTAAACCTAAGGTTTAGGCTTAGAATAAATCAAAGCTATGTTTAATATTCTACGTTATACATATCTAGATGAGTTGCGTAGGTGCAAACAATGTTCATCTGTTTGCACTCAATAAAAAAGTGAAATCTCCTTGTTGTTGTGTGTTATACTCAATACAAATGTGTAATCCAAGATGCACATGGTGAAGCAAAGAGATTCTAAAAGGAGAGCAATGTTGGTTATAAATTTTCTATGGTGAACCAATTTGAGAGATCAATATATAGAGCAAAAATATATATAGAATCTTAGAATACTCTTCTAGGGTCTCTCAAAGCATATACATTTCATCACTCAAATTAAAAGCACAATCCAAGGTAGCAATCAACTTCGTCTATACTGAATTCACACACACCCAAGCAATATTTCCATCAAATAGAGAACGTGCATAGTGTACGTTAAAATGGATGTTTCCAATGGTAAAGTAAATCTGAGATGCTCTTCAATGATGTAATATTGGCTACCTAGTTCCTCTTCAATTCTCAAGAAAACATCTGCTCTCCACTGGTGCAATAATGAATATGTTTCTCAAACCTTACATTCCTTCCATTTTTTTTGGCATTCCTATCTCCTTATTCTAATAAGGTTTAAGGTGGAAGACAAAAAATTTGTACAAGATAACGAACCCATAACCATTCGTAAATACATTTTGCTAAGTTGGGTTTATTTGTCCACTTGAAGCTTATACAAACAATATGTCATAATTGTCTTTATATCCTTTATTCTAAAATTACATATAGCAAATGGTCCTTTCTTTATATGAATCATTTTAATAAAACAATATTTACCATTAAATCCTCCTAAGAAAGCAATATAAAATATTTCTTACCTTAGTTCTTCACAAAGTAATTTAGTTATATTTACTTAAAGTCATCTGTTATGTAAGAGAAAAATATAACATGTCAATAATGCAAAGGCAAAACTAGTTTTAAAATAGCTATATTATAAGTCAAATCATTTTGACTCCATAACCCATCAATTTCGTGCCCACTTGTGATGATGCCTATTATTGCAAAAATACTAGTCCATTAGTAACATGTCATTTATCAAAAAAATAACTCAAAACCTTATGATCTATCAATAAATATATCATACTTTCTGGTTTGCAAGGGTGGATCTCTATTCTTTCTCAAGCCTTATTTCGTTTTGGGGTGGGATTCTGTTCACCCATTCTACTGTTTCCTAGAGGATATTTATCTGTGTTTCTTTTTGGTCTTGAGGAGGAGACCATGGTTTTATTTCCCACAAATAAGAGACTCTCTAGTTTGAGGTTTCTATGGTAGTTCTAATTCAGGGGTTTCCTAATGGTTCACTTCTCTTCATTCTTTTGGTCTTGGAGGGAGGATCCCATGCTCTATTATGTTGCAAAAGGGTTCTGCTTTTTTCTTCTAATTTCATGGTAGGGTTGGGCTTCTTAAATTTTTTTTTGGTGTTTATTTTCATGGACTTGCCTATAGTTTTTTTGGTCTTGAGGGGAGATCATGTGTTGATTGTTTGCTACAATGGAGGGCTTCTTAAAATCTAACACCGCGTATGATCTACTTCGTGGTTTTTATTCAAGGGTTTCTTGATGGTTCTCTTATCTTCATTCTTATGGTTATGGAGGGAGGAACCTGTGCTCTATCGTGTTGCAAAAGGATTCTACTATTTTCTACTTGTTTTGTAACGAGGTTAGGCTTCTTGTAGTTTTGCTAGTGTTTATGTTGATAGACCTACCTATAGTTTTTTTTTTATCTTAAGGGGATATCATGTGCTGATTGTTTGATGTAGTGGAGGGATTCTTGAAATCTAACATCATGTTTGATCTACTTCATGGTTCGAGGGCATCATTTATTGGCCAAAGTTTTCTAGATCTAGCTGCACATCACATTATATACAAGAAGACCTTGTGGCCTGTGGATTATTTTTCAGACTATTTCATTTATAGGCCTTCAAAAGACCTGGTGTGGGTTATATTTTGGGTCCTATGTTTTTTCTTATTCCAATATTCCTGGTGCTGGTATTTCTAATTTCTTGTGGTTAGACCTGTAAAGAGTGTCTACTCTCTACTCTTTGGTCCTTATGTCACTGTTTGGTTTTCTCCTGAGTGGGAAAACCTTTTTTAAATTCTAGTGTATGGGACTACTTAGTTTTCTCCTAGGTGGGAAATTTTTTTTCAAATTTTAGTGTATGGGACTCTTTGGTTTCTCTTGGGCGGGAAAATATTTTTCAAATTTTAGTGCATAGGGATATTTTATTTTCTCCTGTGCGGGAAAACCTTTTTCAAATTTTAGTGTACGGAGAAGCCTATCTTTGCGGTTGTGAGGTTTTCATTCAATGGGAATACCTATTTTTATTTCTGTGGGGGTGTTTATTGGTGTGTCAGAAAACCTACTTTTCATTCCCATCTAGAGATTATTATGAGAAGATAATCTTTGGGTGTCTTCTTTAGAGATCGTCCCTCGATTTCAGGGAGGCTATTTATTTTGTTTTTTCCTCATTGTAAAAGGTTACAAGACCCTTTCAAAACCCATTTTACCAATAAAAAATATTGTTAAAGATATCACAAAAATCTCATAATTATTTATATGAAAATGTTAGCCAAGGAAGGGTCATAACATACTATCCCCATTGGGCTTAATACAATCCTCTGTGTTGTTACCAGTATCTTGCAATAAGTCAATAAGTCAAAAATTATATTTTATTCATTCAAAAAAATATGGAAAATGTTTTTGTATATCAACTACTTTTTCCAAGTAGCATTATTTTTTGAATACTAGTCCCATTGGACTTTACATTGTTCTAGAGTTCGGTTCCTCATATGTTTGAAACAAAACTTCAAAATATTTATTGGTTGTACTTCAATCACTATAGGGTCATTTATCTGCAAGTTAAATGAAATCTATACATGGTCAGGATAAACTATGTACTTCCTAAGCAGGGATACATGGAAAGTATTGATGATTTTGGACAAGTTGGGTGGCAATTCAAGATAGTAGGCAACTGGACTTATCTTCTTGATGATATTGAAGGGTCCAACATATCTAGGATCTAACTTGGTTGATTTTATGATACTCTTCATGGGTTTTACCATGAGAAATACTTTGTTTCCCATGGATAATTCTCTAGGTATGCACTTTCTATCGATATAACTCTTTTGATGATCAAAGGATTCCTTTAGCCTTGATCTAGTTAGTTTTAGCTATTCCTCTCTCTCAAATTGTGTCTGATCTGATGGTAATATAATATTCTAGATTATCCCATGAGAGGGGTGTTCAACATCTTCTACCATATAATTATTCAAATGGAGCCATTCCCAAAGAAGCATGGTGCCCATTGTTATAGGTAAATTCAACTAGGTGCAGAAAATATTTCCATCTAGATTTCTAATCCATACAGTACATGTGAAACATATCTTCTAAAACATGGTTGACCCTCTTAGTATGACCATAAGTCTCTAGATGTTAAGTAGAGATAATATTTATTTTTGTGCCTATAGCCCGATGTAAGGCTTACCAGAAAGCAGATGTGCATATGGAATCTCTATCAGATATAATTACTTCAATAAATCCATGTAGCCTAAATATTTCCTTGCAAATATATTAGCCACCACAACTTCATCACCCTTAGTACTTCTTGAAATGAAGTGTGCAACCTTGGTCAATTTGTCTACGACCACAAGGATAACATCATGCTGGAATCTATTCTTAGGTAGTTCCCTGATAAAGTCCATAGATATTACCTACAATTTTTGGATAGGTATATCATGTGGGTATAAAAATCCTATTGGATGTCGGTGTTCAACATTTACTTTCTAAATTTCCATGCACATTGTGACAAATTCATTTATGTCCTTTTTCATCCCTATCCAATAGATTTTTTTCATGTTCTTTCTCATTTTGACCCCTTCATGGTGAGTCGAGTAAGGAGATCTATGCACCTCTTGCATAATCATCCTTCGTAAGTCACCATTTTTTGGGATGACTACCCTATATTTAAAACATACTAGTACATCCTTAATGTTGTAATATTTGTTTTCTTTAAGAGTCCTTACCATATTTACCTTGATATCATTGCAAAACCAATCCTAGATTTACATCTTTCTAACTTGATCCATAAATCTACATGGCTATGAGTTATAGCAGCTATATGCCTTCATATGCTTAGGGCATCCACCACCTTGTTCTATTTACCTTTGATATATTCTATACCAAAATCATATTATACTAAGAACTTGATCCATCATCTCTATCTTGCATTTAGCAATGGCTAAGTAAAGAGATACTTCAAGCTCTGATGATCAATCTAAGCTCAAAAGGTTTCCCTAAAAGATAATATTTCCATATCTTAAGGGCATGTACTACTGCTACTAGTTCCAAGTCATGTGTAGCATAATTTACTTTACGTTTCTTTAGTTTTCTTGACTCATATGCTACCAGTGATTCCTCTTAGGACAAAAATCCTCCTAGTCCTTCTAACGGTGCACCTATGCATACCAAAAAGCTTTCCTTGTGGGTCTAGAATTTTTAGAATGGGTGCGATAGTGAGTTTTTGCTTTAGTAACACAAAGGCTGCCTCACACTTATCTATCCATTTAAATTATTTCCCTTTTGTTTGAAGGTTGGTTATGGGGTAGGCAATCTTGGAGTAATATTTTATAAAGCATCTATAGTAGCCTATTATTCCCATAAAACTTTGTAATTCAGTCATATTCATGTGTTGGAGCCAACTCATGGTGACCTCTATATTTATTGGGTGTACTACTATTTCGTTAGTAGAAATAATATACCCAAGATATTGTACCTCAGGGACATAAAATTCATATTTTGAGAGGTTACCATAAAGCTAGTTTTCTCTTAACAACTCAAGTACTATCCTTAAGTGCTTATCATGCTCTTCCTTGTTCTTGGAATATACAAGAATGTCATCCAAAAAGATCAAGATAAACTAATATAACTATCTTCTGAACATATTGTTCATTAGATTCATGAAAGTGGTTGGAGCATTAGACAACCCAAATGGTAACACTATGAATTCATAGTGCCCATATCGAGTTTTAAAGGTAATTTTATGAGTATCTCCCTCACAAATCCTCAATTGGTGTTATCCTAATTTTAAGTTAGTTATGGAGAATATGGTTACCTATTTCAATTGGTCAAACAAATCCTCAATTCTAGGCAATGGATATCTAGTCTTTATGGTTGTTTTGCTCAATATTCTATAGTCGATACACAATCTTAGTGAACCATCATTTTTATTTACAAATAGAATAGGTGCACCCCATGGTGACACACTGGGTTTTATCAAACATTTCTCTAACAATACCTGGAGTTGTACCTTCAACTCTTACATTTCTATAGGATTCATCCTATATGGGGTTCTATATATTGCCTTAGTTTCGGGCATCAATTCTATGGTGAAGTCAAAAAAACTTTTTTATGGTAAACCAGGCAAATCTTTAGGAAACACATCCTTATATTCTTGCAAGATTGAGTGTTTACCAAACACCTCTTCATTTTTACTCTTCTCTACTTTGTTAAAATTGACTACTAAAATAAATCCACCCTTTTCATAGTCTTATTTAGTTGCATTGTTGATAGTAAATGAGGTCGGAAAAAACCTTGTTCACTAACAATGCATCTTTATTTTTAGTACTATAAATATAGTCAATCCATCTATCATGGAATTTGATTACAGCCTTATGGTATTTTAACCAATCCATCCCTAAAATAATATCAAATGTATGAAGGAGAGAAACATATAGGTTCCACTCTATGGAAGCATTAGGTAGGATGACCTGTACATGGAGATAACGCTTATCCATAGAGTAGGGCTGTCTAGAACCATACTTTACTTTCCACCCTTTCACCAAGAATCTTAATCTTTCTAATATATCCCTGACTAAACTAAAAGAAATGAAGCTATTTATTGCTCCACTATCTATTAGAATCTTAACATTCTTATTAAATATTGTACCTTTCAGAAGAAGTGGGGTAGCCTATCGGTCTAGATTATGACTACCTATAAACGCATAGATTCTCTAGTTTGGTTCTTCTAGTCATTTATTACATCCAACCTAATGTGGACAATTACTAGCATAGTGTGGACCGCCATAGTCATAACATCCAGTATTAGGTCTACGATGTCTATTTTGAATCTGTTCCTTAGATTTCTCTGTTGATCCTATGTCAGGTTACCTTTAAGGTCAAGATACATTGTTGTTTTTATTATTATTGTTCCTTCTTGGGAATTTATTTTTATTTTCCTCTTGCTTCTTATCATACTTATTTTTGTAACGTGGGTCATATTTTATTTTCTTATTTTGCACTTTATCCCATTGTATGAAAATTGCATTGGTCCTTTTCCTCAATGCTTGTCGATCTTCTTCTGATAGGTTTGTTTCTACTTGATGAACCATATCGTAGGGTTTTTATATCACTTATGGTTTATTTATATTAACAACTGACCTTATTCTAGGTTCTAGTCCTAGAATAAACTTGTGCACCTTCATGTTTTCATTTATCTCATAGGTAGGTACATACTTAGGCAATTTAATAAATTATTGGAAATAAGTCTCTACAATCCTTATCCCTTGGACAAGGGTGGTAAATTCTGTAAACTTTTCCACATATAATTGTTTTATAAGAATTTTTTTTCGAAAAGCTTCCATAAAACCATCTTAGATCAGATTTATTACCTCTATCTTATATCCTTTTCTAAAGGTTTCTCACTAGTCCAAACCCATTTCCTAGAGTTGTAGGGTAGTCCATATAGTCTTAGTCACCGATGTATAGTTATTTATGGTAAAATATATTTCTAACTTAGTTAGCCATGCCTCAGCCATATCTCCTCCTCCTTTACCATTGAATTTAGACACTTTAACATTTTTTAAGGCTTTAGCCAATTCTAATTCAATTCGAGCCCTGTCATCTTGTTCTATTGGTACTGTGGTTCTTTCTTGTGGTGCTTCAAAATTTCTATTTTAAAAATTTTTATTGACTAAGGTTTCTAGCATCTATCTATGTTGCTCTAATTGTTCTTGCAATAGAGACACAATTGCTGAGATATTTGTTGCATTAGGATTAAAATTTTCCTCATTTCCATCATGGGATCCTATTGGAGTGTTGTTTACTTCGATCAATGGAAGTTGTAGAGGGGGCCTTCCTATGCCTCTACCTCTACCTCTATGTAGTGAGGGAACCATTATTATAGTCCATACAAGTAGCTTCTTTATTAGGTACTATGCCATATACCATTAATTTATTTTATCATTCAAACAAAACTAACATCTATCCCTTAGAAATAATTCAAGGGTATCACTTGAAACACTTACTTTTAGTGTGGTGTATTACTAAGAGTAGGATGAAAACACATATTTGGATCAATGGTATGGTTTTGAAGAACACAAGCTTATACTGAGAGGGAGGGGTGAACAGTATAAGATCACTTTTTACTTTTTCTTCCAATTCAATATTATGTTGTGTAAAGATAGCAATATCAATAGCAGTAATCAAAGCAATGCACATAAACCATACACAATAGAGACACCACAATTTACGTGGTTCACCCAATGTGGGCTACTCCATGGAGAAGATATTTTACTAAAACTTTCTCAATCAATATCTTTGGGAATCACTCCAAGGGTGGTAAATTCTGTAAACTTTTCCACATAGAATTGATTTGTAAGAAATTGTTTTCGAAAAGCTTCCATAAAACCATCTTAGATCAGATTTATTACCTCTATATTATATCCTTTTCTAAAGGTTTCTCACTAGTCCAAACCCATTTCCTAGAGTTGTAGGGTAGCCCTAATAGTCTTAGTCACCGATGTATAGTTCTTTATGGTAAAATATATTTCTAACTCAGTTAGCCATGCCTCAGCCACATCTCCTCCTCCTTTACCATTGAATTTAGACACTTTAATATTTTTTAAGGCTTTAGCCAATTGTAATTCAATTCGAGCCCTGGCATCTTGTTCTATTGGTATTGTGGTTCTTTCTTGTCGTGCTTCAAAAATTCTATTTTGCAAATTTTGATTGACTAAGGTTTCTAGCATCTACCTCTGTTGCTCTAATTGTTCTTGCAACAAAGACACAATTGCTGAGATATTTGTTGCATTAGGATTAAAATTTTCCTCATTTCCATCATGGGATCCTATTGGAGTGTTGTTTACTTCGATCAATGGAAGTTGTAGAGGGGACATTCCTATGCCTCTACCTCTACCTCTACGTAGTGAGGGCACCATTATTATAGGCCATACAAGTAGCTTCTTTATTAGGTACTATGCCATATAACATTAATTTATTTTATCATTCAAACAAAACTAACATCTATCCCTTAGAAATCATTCAAGGGTATCACTTGACACACTTACTTTTAGTGTGGTGTATTACTAAGAGTAGGATGAAAACACATATTTGGATCAATGGTATGGTTTTGAAGAACACAAGCTTATACTGAGAGGGAGGGGTGAACAGTATAAGATCACTTTTTTCTTTTTCTTCCAATTCAATATTATGTTGTGTAAAGATAGCAATATCAATAGCAGTAATCAAAGAAATGCACATAAACCATACACAATAGAGACACCACAGTTTACGTGGTTCACCCAATGTGGGCTACTCCATGAAGAAAATATTTTACTAAAAATTTCTCAATAAATATCTTTGGGAATCACTCCAAGGGTGGTAAATTCTGTAAACTTTTCCACATAGAATTGTTTTGTAAGAAATTGTTTTCAGAAAGCTTCCATAAAACCATCTTAGATCAGATTTATTACCTCTATATTATATCCTTTTCTAAAGGTTTCTCACTAGTCCAAACCCATTTCCTAGAGTTGTAGGGTAGCCCTAATAGTCTTAGTCACCGATGTATAGTTATTTATGGTAAAATATATTTCTAACTCAGTTAGCCATGCCTCAGCCACATCGCCTCCTCCTTTACCATTGAATTTAGACACTTTAATATTTTTTAAGGCTTTAGCCAATTCTAATTCAATTCGAGCCCTGACATCTTGTTCTATTGGTACTGTGGTTCTTTCTTGTCGTGCTTCAAAATTTCTATTTTGAAAATTTTGATTGACTAAGGTTTCTAGAATCTACCTCTGTTGCTCTAATTGTTCTTGCAATAGAGACACAATTGCTAAGATATTTGTTGCATTACGATTAAAATTTTCCTCATTTCCATCATGGGATCCTATTGGAGTGTTGTTTACTTTGATCAATGGAAGTTGTAGAGGGGGCATTCCTATGCCTCTACCTCTACCTCTACATAGTGAGGGCACCATTATTATAGTCCATACAAGTAGCTTCTTTATTAGGTACTATGCCATATACATTAATTTATTTTATCATTCAAACAAAACTAACATCTATCCCTTAGAAATCATTCAAGGGTATCACTTGACACACTTACTTTTGATGTGGTGTATTACTAAGAGTAGGATGAAAACACATTTTGATCAATGGTATGGTTTTGAAGAACACAAGCTTATACTGAGAGGGAGGGGTGAACAGTATAAGATCATTTTTTACTTTTTCTTCCAATTCAATATTGTGTTGTGTAAAGAGAGCAATATCAATAGCAGTAATCAAAGCAATGCACATAAACCATACACAATAGAGACACCACAGTTTATGTGGTTCACCTAATGTGGGCTACTCCATGAAGAAAATATTTTACTAAAACTTTCTCAATCAATATCTTTGGGAATCACTCCAAGGGTGGTAAATTCTGTAAACTCTTCCACACAATAGAGACACCACAGTTTACGTGGTTCACCTAATGTGGGCTACTCCATGAAGAAAATATTTTACTAAAACTTTCTCAATCAATATCTTTGGGAATCACTCCAAGGGTGGTAAATTCTGTAAACTTTTCCACAGAATTATTTTGTAAGAAATTGTTTTCGAAAAGCTTCCATAAAACCATCTTAGATTAGATTTATTACCTCTATCTTATATCATTTTCTAAAGGTTTCTCACTAGTCCAAACCCATTTCATAGAGTTGTAGGGTAGCCCAAATAGTCTTAGTCACCAATGTATAGTTCTTTATGGTAAAATATATTTCTAACTCAGTTAGCCATGCCTCAGCAACATCTCCTCCTCCTTTACCATTGAATTTAGAAACTTTAACATTTTTTAAGGATTTATCCAATTCTAATTCAATTCGATCCCTGGCATCTTGTTCTATTGGTACTGTGGTTCTTTCTTGTCGTGCTTTAGAATTTCTATTTTGAAAATTTTTATTGACTAAGGTTTCTAGTATCTATCTCTGTTGCTCTAATTGTTCTTGCAATAGAGACACAATTGCTGAGATATTTGTTGCATTAGGATTAAAATTTTCCTCATTTCCATCATGGGATCCTATTGGAGTGATGTTTACTTCGATCAATGGAAGTTGCAGAGGGGGCCTTCCTATGCCTCTACCTCTATCTCTACATAGTGAGGGCACAATTATTATAGGCCATACAAGTAGCTTCTTTATTAGGTACTATGCCATATAACATTAATTTATTTTATCATTCAAACAAAACTAACATCTATCCCTTAGAAATCATTCAAGGGTATCACTTGACACACTTAATTTTAGTGTGGTGTATTACTAAGAGTAGGATGAAAACACATATTTGGATCAATGGTATGGTTTTGAAGAACACAAGCTTATATTGAGAGGGGGGGTGAACAGTATAAGACCACTTTTTACTTTTTCTTCCAATTCAATATTATGTTGTGTAAAGATAGCAATATCAATAGAAGTAATCAAAGCAATGCACATAAACCATACACAATAGAGACACCACAATTTACGTGGTTCACCCAATGTGGGCTACTCCACGGAGAAAATATTTTACTAAAACTTTCTCAATCAATCTCTTTGGGAATCACTCCCAATTACAATGTTTATGGATCTCTGTCCAAAGGAGATGTTGATCCCCTAATCTCAAGTTTGTGGATCTCTTCCATAGGAGAACTCTTTCCCCTTCTGCTCTGGCTATGTGATCTTCTAGAAGACTCTGTCTCTCTGTTGCACTAATTGGTGGACCTCTCTCCACTTGAAGACTCCTCACTCAGATCTATCTTCAACTATGCTGGTTGTTGGATCTCTATCCACTAAGACTCTGTCCTCTGTACTCTATCACCTCCAAAGCTCTATCAATAGGCTCACTAAGAACCTGCTCAATAGGCTCACACAGAACCTACTTAACAAGCTCACACATAACTTGTCCAAAATTGAATAACAAGCTCACATAGAACTTGTCCAAATCTAATCAACAAGCTCACATAGAACTTGTCAAAATCTGCTCTAGCAAGCTCACCAAGAACTTGCCCAAATATGCTCTAGCAAGCTCACCAAGAACTTGCCCAAATATGCTCTAGCAAGCTCACCAAGAACTTGCCCAAAACTATCCACAAATCTGTCCCAACATTGTCCTCAAATCTATCCCAAAGGCCTTCTCAAAGGCTCAATCAATCATGCTCAAGTAGCACTCAAATATCATCCACAAATCTATCAAGGCAAAGCTCAAATATGAACTCAACAATGAATGGCAATGTACTCTTCAATGGATGACAACAATGATCCATAATGATCTCAACTCAAATCAACTCATAGAAGCATAAAGAGAATTGTTAGAGACTCAATATGTTCTAATATCAATCTCAACTCAACTCAACTCAAATCAAATTATAGAAGCATAAAGATAATTTTTAGAGACTCAATATGTTCTAATCTCAATATCAACTCAACTCAACTCAAATCAATCACCACAAGGGACAACTCTTTCTCACACAACCCTAGTCCAAGTATGTATCAACCAACTCAAATGTTTCCAACAATGCTCAACCACAAATCTCACATAACAATGATACTCATGTTCTTTTCTAACTCAAGTTCTTCACAACCAATGGGCTTCAACAACTATGCTTATAAAACAAGGTTTAGACACAACTCTCAATCTAGAAAACCTTGAAGCATTCAACCAACCACTTTCGAAAAGGAAACCACAAACAATCCTTTTCCCTCCAATGATATTTCAGAAATCAACCACCATAAACAATCAATAGGAGAATGTGCCCATACCTTTTATGAAGATGAAAAAACCTCTTTGTAAATCTGCCACAATCACAAAATTCTTTTTCCAATCTTCACAAGGGTTAGTAGATCACAAAATAATCAACATTACTCCACTTTTCAATAATCATCACCAAGGCCTTTAATTGCACAACTTCCTTATCTCTCCTAAAACCACTTGTACCATAAAATAAAATAAATCAAAACATTGCATAACCTTTTCACTCCCAAAACCACTTATACCATAAAATAAAATAAATCACAATATTGCATACCTTGTCACCTCATGAAAGAATTAATCCTCTTGAAAAAGAACAAGGCAAACTTCACTTTTGGAACCCCTTTGCAAAATCAGAAATATCTCTTTACACACACCTTATTTCTCCTTCTAAATAAGTTAGTCAAATAGCCCTCAAAATAAGCTTTTCGACGATATATAATATGCCCCCTTTCCAAAATAAATTGAAACCTTTACATATATATATGCCACCCTCCATTAATTGCACATAGGTCGGCCCTCCATTAATTTAAACTTAAACTTTAAACTTTAATATCTTCATCACCGGAGGTCCTTTTTCATTAAAACAAAATTCCACCTTGGATTTTAAGAAAATCCCTTTCCACATAAGCCCACCATGGTTTTAAATAAAACCTTTTATTTTTCCTGCCTTGGTTTTCATAAAAACCTTGTATATATCCATGCTCTCCAAAATATCATAGATGATTATCTATGAAGTGCTTTTGCCACCAAAACCAAATGTGATCCATGTGACATCAATGACAACATAAAATGCCTCAAATTAACTCAAATTTCCAACAATATCCCCCTTTGTCATTGATGGCAACACCTCTAATGCAAACACCACAATCACTGCAAAAACCATCTCTGAGAATCAAAGTTGCTCCCCCTGACTCAATACTCTCTATGGAGGTTGCTCCCCCTAACTCAATACTCTCTTTGGAGGCTGCTCCCCTAACTCAATGCTCTCTTTGGAGGCTGCTCCCCCTAACTCAATTCTCTCCCCCTTACTCAAATCTCTCCCCCTTTGACATCAATGGCAAAAGGGACACCTATGGGGCTAAAAGATATGACTCTTAAGCTTAGCCCCCTCACCCCCTTCTCTTTTGAGGTGATTAATTTTGGGGTGGGAGTACCTTTACTCCCATATTACATTGTTTCTTTCCTCTATCAACTTCCTTCCATGTTTTTCTGATATCCTTCTCTTGATGAATTCCTTGATCTTCTTGTCTTGAACTTGTTTGACCTTCTTGTCTTGAACTGTTGACCTTCTTGCCTTGAACCTGTTTGGAATTGAGTCCTACACCATCTTGCAATATGCCCAAAGTTATTGCAATTAAAACACTTGATATTGTAGCCTTTGGATGGTGCCCATGTCCTGAATTCTTTCTTGAAGTAATTTCCATATCCATTCCTTTCTTGAACCCTGTATTGTGAAGCTCTGTTTTCATGACCATTATGACCATGACTTCTGAATTGTGTAGCTCTAAAACCAAAACCATGTTGCTCATTTCCTTTGCATTGAAAAGCTTTATGACCAATCTTGTTACATGAGAAGCAATGTCCCTAAAAACCATACCTTCTTCCTTTGAAGTTTCTTCTAGAAAAATCAAACTTCTTTGATCCATGGATCCTCAATTTCTTCCAATCCATTCGAAAACAATTCCTTAAACCTTTTTTCCTTTTCCTCATACCTTTCTTGACCATTATCCTTATGATCATCTTCAACTTGTGCATTGCATTCTTGAACCTTCTTTGTAGCATCTAAAACCTCTTTTAGTTTCTTCCTTGCCTTTCTCTTCAAGAATTTATTTTCCCTTTGAGCTTGATTCACCTATCTCAAAACAAGAACCAAACTGAATATTTGGAGCCATAGGAACTTTGGAGCTTTCCTCACAAATCTTAGGTGCTTCTTTGCTTTCATATTTTAGAACTTCCTTTCCTTTTGAGTGTGATTCCCCAAACCTGAAATATGGGACCTTTGGTGCTTTGAAACCTTTCCAAAACTTGTGCAACTTATCCTTGGAGTCTTTCACTTCCAACCTTAAGGAAACAACTTCATGTTCTAATCTTTCACATTCTTGCTTCCTTACCTTTAATTGTTCAAGCATATCTTCTTCAATTTTCTTTGCCTCTTCAACCGTGATTTTTAGATCAATGAGATCTTGTAGGAGCTTTACCTTTATCTTCTCATCCTCTTGTGCTTGAGCCTTTAGTCTTGAGTTTTCTTTTTTATTTCTTCAAAAGCTTGTTCTGACACTTTATTTTCTTCATGATCATAATTGTGCCTATTTTTCTCTTCATGATAAATTCTTACTTGAGATTCCTGCTTTTGATCTTCAGTAGGAGCTTCTTCTTTTTCATTGACTGAGAGACTTTCATTATTGCTGCTAGAAGCACTGATTGCTTCTTCCATATACAAGCTCTTCTTGTCATGCCTGCCTTGTTCATACATGTTTTCCTTTTCTTTTTTATTCTTGCATTCATCTTCACTATTTTGATTGTGCCTGTCTTCCTTGAGTTCCATTTCATCTTCACTATCACTGAAGCCATTGCAGTAACCTGAGACATGATCGAGTTGACCACAAGCAGAATATTCTTCTTTTGAAACCTTGAATGCTGCCTTTTGAGAAACAATATCTTTGAAAATCCAGTCAAGTTCCATTTCCTCTCTATTGCTGCTATACCCATTTTGTGGACAATAAAATGCCCTGTGACCAAGCTTACCACACTCAAGACATCTTACTGATTTTTCTTCTTCCCTTCTTAGAGCTTCAAGATCGGATTCATTTTTCTTCTTAGATCTCATGGTTCTTATTTTGCCTTTCTTTGCCATGTGTGTTCTTGTAGAATCTTCCCTCAAGTTGTTAGCCTTTCTGAAGGAACCCGCTCTGATACCAATTGAAGAACACAAGCTTATACTGAGAGGGGGGTGAACAATATAAGACCACTTTTTACTTTTTCTTCCAATTCAATATTATGTTGTGTAAAGATAGCAGTATCAATAGCAGTAATCAAAGCAATGCACAGAAACCATACACAATAGAGACACCACAATTTACGTGGTTCACCCAATGTGGGCTACTCCACGGAGAAAATATTTTACTAAAACTTTCTCAATCAATCTCTTTGGGAATCACTCCCAATTACAATGTTTATGGATCTCTATCCAAAGGAGATGTTGATCCCCTAATCTCAAGTTCGTGGATCTCTTCCATAGGAGAACTCTTTCCCCTTCTGCTCTGGCTATGTGATCTTCTAGAAGACTTTGTCTCTCTTCTGCACTAACTGGTGGACCTCTCTCCACTTGAAGACTCCTCACTCAGATCTGTCTTCAATTGTGCTGGCTATTGGATCTCTATCCACTGAGACTCTGTCCTCTGTACTCTGTCACCTCCAAAGCTCTATCAATAGGCTCACTAAGAACCTGCTCAATAGGCTCACACAGAACCTGCTTAACAAGCTCACACAGAACTTGTCAAATCTACTCACAAGCTCACACGAAACTTGTCCAAATCTGAATAACAAGCTCACATAGAACTTGTCCAAATATGCTCATAGCAAGCTCACAAAGAACTTGTCCAAATATGCTCTAGCAAGCTCACCAAGAACTTGCCCAAATATGCTCTAGCAAGCTCACCAAGAACTTGCCCAAAAATATCTACAAATCTGTCCAAAACTATCCACAAATTTGTCCCAAACTGTCCTCAAATCTGTCCACAAATGCCTTCTCAAAGGCTCAATCAATCATGCTCAAGTAGCACTCAAATCTCATCCACAAATCTATCAAGGCAAAGCTCAAATGAACTCAAGAATGAATGGCAATGTACTCTTCAATGGATGACAACAATGATCCACAATGATCTCAACTCAACTCAACTCATAGAAGCATAAAGAGAATTGTTAGAGACTCAATATGTTCTAATCTCAATCTCAACTCAACTCAACTCAAATCAACTCATAGAAGCATAAAGAGAATTGTTAGAGACTCAATATGTTCTAATCTCAATCTCAACTCAACTCAATTCAATCTCATAGAAGCATAAAGAGAATTGTTAGAGACTCAATATGTTCTAATCTTAATCTCAACTCAACTCAACTCAATCATCACAAGGGACAACTCTCTCTCACACAACCCTAGTCCAAGTATGTATCAACCAACTCAAATGTTTCCAACAATGCTCAACCACAAATCTCACATAACAATGATACTCATGTTCTTTTCTAACTCAAGTTCTTTCACAACCAATGGGCTTCAACAACTATGCTTATAAAACAAGGTTTAGACACAACTCTCAATTCAGAAAACCTTGAAGCATTCAACCAACCACTTTCGAAAAGGAAACCACAAACAATCCTTTTCCCTCCAATGATATTTCAGAAATCAACCACCATAAACAATCAATAGGAGAATGTGCCCATACCTTTTATGAAGATGAAAAAACCTCTTTGTAAATCTACCACAATCACAAAATTCTTTTGCCAATCTTCACAAGGGTTAGTAGATCACAAAATAATCAACATTACTCCACTTTTCAATAATCATCACCAAGGCCTTTAATTGCACAACTTCCTTATCTCTCCTAAAACCACTTGTACCATAAAATAAAATAAATCAAAACATTGCATAACCTTTTCACTCCCAAAACCACTTATACCATAAAATAAAATAAATCACAATATTGCATACCTTGTCACCTCATGAAAGAATTAATCCTCTTGAAAAAGAACAAGGCAAACTTCACTTTTGGAACCCCTTTGCAAAATCAGAAATATCTCTTTACACACACCTTATTTCTCCTTCTAAATAATTTATTCAAATAGCCCTCGAAATAAGCTTTCCGACGATATATAATATGCCCCCTTTCCAAAATAAATTGAAACCTTTACATATATATATAGCCAACCTCCATTAATTGCACATAGGTCGGCCCTCCATTAATTTAAACTTAAACTTTAAACTTTAATATCTTCATCACCGGAGGTCCTTTTTCGATGAAACAAAATTCCACCTTGGCTTTTAAGAAAATCCCTTTCCACATAAGCCCACCATGGTTTTAAATAAAACCTTTTATTTTTCCTGCCTTGGTTTTCATAAAAACCCTGTATATATCCATGCTCTCCAAAATATCATAAATGCTTATTTATGAAATATTTTGGCCACCAAAACATAACCATTGTGATCAATGTGACATCAATGACAACATAAAATGCACAACTCAAATTTCCAACAATATCCCCCTTTGTCATTGATGGCAACACCTCTAATGCAAACACCACAATCACTGCAAAAACCATCTCTGAGAATCAAAGTTGCTTCCCCTGACTCAATACTTTCTATGGAGGTTGCTCCCCTAACTCAATACTTGCTAACTCAATCTCTCTTTGGAGGCTGCTCCCCCTAACTCAATGCTCTCCCCCTTACTCAAATCTCTCCCCCTTTGACATCAATGGCAAAAGGGACACCTATGGGGCTAAAAGATATGACTCTTAAGCTTAGCCCCCTCACCCCCTTCTCTTTTGAGGTGATTAATTTTGGGGTGGGAGTACATTTACTCCCATATTACATTGTTTCTTTCCTCTATCAACTTCCTTCCATATATTTCTGATATCCTTTTCTTGATGAATTACTTGATCTTCTTGTCTTGAACCTGTTTGACCTTCTTGTCTTGAAACTGCTTGACCTTCTTGCCTTGAACCTTTTTGGAATTGAGTCCTACACCATCTTGCAATATGCCCAAAGTTATTGCAATTAAAACACTTGATATTGTAGCCTTTGGATGGTGCCCATGTCCTGAATTCTTTCTTGAAGTAATTTCCATATCCATTCCTTTCTTGAACCCTGTATTGTGAAGCTCTATTTTCATGACCATTATGACCATGACTTCTGAATTGTGTAGCTCTAAAACCAAAACCATGTTGCTCATTTCCTTTGCATTGAAAATCTTTATGACCAATCTTGTTACATGAGAAGCAATGTCCCTAAAAATCATACCTTCTTCCTTTGAAGTTTCTTCTAGCAAAATCAAACTTCTTTGATCCATGGATCCTAAAAAAAAAAAAGAAAAGTTTGTCTCATACCTTTCTTGACCATTATCCTTATGATCATCTTCAACTTGTGCATTGCATTCTTGAACCTTCTTTGTAGCATCTAAAACCTCTTAGTTTCTTCCTTGCCTTTCTCTTCAAGAATTTATTTTCCCTTTGATCTTGATTCACCTATCTCAAAACAAGAACCAAACTGAATATTTGGAGCCATAGGAACTTTGGAACTTTCCTCACAAATCTTAGGTGCTTCTTTGCTTTCATATTTTAGAACTTCCTTTCCTTTTGAGTGTGATTCCCCAAACCTGAAATATGGGACCTTTGGTGCTTTGAAACCTTTCCAAAACTTGTGCAACTTATCCTTGGAGTCTTTCACTTCCAACCTTAAGGAAACAACTTCATGTTCTAATATTTCACATTCTTGCTTCCTTACCTTTAATTGTTCAAGCATATCTTCTTCAATTTTCTTTGCCTCTTCAACCATGATTTTTAGATCAATGAGATCTTGTAGGAGCTTTACCTTCATCTTCTCATCCTCTTGTGCTTGAGCCTTTAGTCTTGAGTTTTCTCTTTTCATTTCTTCAAAAGCTTGTTCTGACACTTTCTTTTCTTCATGATCATAATTGTGCCTATTTTTCTCTTCATGATAAATTCTTACTTGAGATTCTTGCTTTTGATCTTCAGTAGGAGCTTCTTCTTTTCACTGACTGAGAGACTTTCATTATTGCTTCTAGAAGCACTGATTGCTTCTTCCATATACAAGCTCTTCTTGTCATGCCTGCCTTGTTCATACATGTTTTCCTTTTCTTTTTATTCTTGCATTCATCTTCACTATTTTGATTGTGCCTGTCTTCCTTGAGTTCCATTTCATCTTCACTATCACTGAAGCCATTGCAGTAACCTGAGACATGATCGAGTTGACCACAAGCAGAATATTCTTCTTTTGAAACCTTGAATGTTGCCTTTTGAGCAACAATATCTTTGAAAATCCAGTCAAGTTCCATTTCCTCTCTATTGCTGCTATACCCATTTTGTGGACAATAAAATGCCCTGTGACCAAGCTTACCACACTCAAGACATCTTACTAATTTTTCTTCTTCCCTTCTTAGAGCTTCAAGATCGGATTCATTTTTCTTCTTAGATCTCATGGTTCTTCTTTTGCCTTTCTTTGCCATGTGTGTTCTTGTAGAATCTTCCCTCAAGTTGTTAGCCTTTCTGAAGGAACCCGCTCTGATACCAATTGAAGAACACAAGCTTATATTGAGAGGGGGGTGAATAGTATAAGACCACTTTTTACTTTTTCTTCCAATTCAATATTATGTTGTGTAAAGATAGCAGTATCAATAGTAGTAATCAAAGCAATGCACAAAAACCATACACAATAGAGACACCACAATTTACGTGGTTCACCCAATGTGGGCTACTCCACGGAGAAAATATTTTACTAAAACTTTCTCAATCAATCTCTTTGGGAATCACTCCCAATTACAATGTTTATGGATCTCTGTCCAAAGGAGATGTTGATCCCCTAATCTCAAGTTCATGGATCTCTTCCATAGGAGAACTCTTTCCCCTTCTGCTCTGGCTATGTGATCTTCTAGAAGACTTTGTCTCTCTACTGCACTAACTGGTGGACCTCTCTCCACTTGAAGACTCCTCACTCAGATCTATCTTCAACTGTTTTTGGATCTCTATCCATTGAGACTCTATCCTCTGTACTCTGTCACCTCCAAAGCTCTATCAATAGGCTCACTAAGAACCTGCTCAATAGGCTCACATAGAACTTTCTTAACAAGCTCACATAGAACTTGTCAAATATAACAATCTCACAGAACTTCAATAACAAGCTCACCAGAACTTGCCAAATCTGCTACTACAAAAAACTTGTCCAAATCTGCTCTAGCAAGCTCACCAAGAACTTGCCCAAATATGCTCTAGCAAGCTCACCAAGAACTTGCCCAAATATGCTCCAAATTGTCCAAATCTGTCCACAAATTTGTCCACAAATTTGCTCAAATCTGTCCACAAAAGGCCTTCTCAAAGTCTCAATCAATCATGCTCAAGTAGCACTCAAATCTCATCCACAAATATATCAATGCAAATCTCAAAGATGAACTCAATAATGAATGGCAATGTACTCTTCAATGGATGACAACAATGATCCACAATGATCTCAACTCAACTCAACTCATAGAAGCATAAAGAGAATTGTTAGAGACTCAATATGTTCTAATCTCAATCTCAACTCAACTCAACTCAAATCAACTCATAGAAGCATAAAGAGAATTGTTAGAGACTCAATATGTTCTAATCTCAATCTCAACTCAAATAAATCAATTAATTCTATAGAACTTAAAGAATTTTAGAGACTCAATATGTTCTAATATCAATCTCAACTCAACTCAACTAATCACCACAAGGGACAACTCTCTCTCACACAACCCTAGTCCAAGTATGTATCAACCAACTCAAATGTTTCCAACAATGCTCAACCACAAATCTCACATAACAATGATACTCATGTTCTTTTCTAACTCAAGTTCTTTCACAACCAATGGGCTTCAACAACTATGCTTATAAAACAAGGTTTAAACACAACTCTCAATTCAGAAAACCTTGAAGCATTCAACCAACCACTTTCGAAAAGGAAACCACAAACAATCCTTTTCCCTCCAATGATATTTCAGAAATCAACCACCATAAACAATCAATAGGAGAATGTGCCCATACCTTTTATGAAGATGAAAAAACCTCTTTGTAAATCTGCCACAATCACAAAATTCTTTTTCCAATCTTCACAAGGGTTAGTAGATCACAAAATAATCAACATTACTCCACTTTTCAATAATCATCACCAAGGCCTTTAATTGCACAACTTCCTTATCTCTCCTAAAACCACTTGTACCATAAAATAAAATAAATCAAAACATTGCATAACCTTTTCACTCCCAAAACCACTTATACCATAAAATAAAATAAATCACAATATTGCATACCTTGTCACCTCATGAAAGAATTAATCCTCTTGAAAAAGAACAAGGCAAACTTCACTTTTGGAACCCCTTTGCAAAATCAGAAATATCTCTTTACACACACCTTATTTCTCCTTCTAAATAAGTTAGTCAAATAGCCCTCGAAATAAGCTTTTCGATGATATATAATATGCCCCCTTTCCAAAATAAATTGAAACCTTTATATATATATATATATGCCAACCTCCATTAATTGCACATAGGTCGGCCCTCCATTAATTTAAACTTAAACTTTAAACTTTAATATCTTCATCACCGGAGGTCCTTTTTCGATGAAACAAAATTCCACCTTGGCTTTTAAGAAAATCCCTTTCCACATAAGCCCACCATGGTTTTAAATAAAACCTTTTATTTTGCTTGCCTTGGTTTTCATAAAAACCTTGTATATATCCATGCTCTCCAAAATATCATAGATGCTTATTTATGAAATACTTTTGCCACCAAAACTCAATGTGACATCAATGATCCATGTGACATCAATGACAACATAAAATAACTCAAATTTCCAACAATATCCCCCTTTGTCATTGATGGCAACACCTCTAATGCAAACACCACAATCACTGCAAAAACCATCTCTGAGAATCAAAGTTGCTCCCCCGACTCAATACTCTCTATGGAGGTTGCTCCCCCTAACTCAATACTCTCTTTGGAGGCTGCTCCCCCTAACTCAATGCTCTCCTCTCCCTTACTCAAATCTCTCCCCCTTTGACATCAATGGCAAAAGGGACACCTATGGGGCTAAAAGATATGACTCTTAAGCTTAGCCCCCTCACCCCCTTCTCTTTTGAGGTGATTAATTTTGGGGTGGGAGTACTTTTACTCCCATATCACTTTGTTTCTTTCCTCTATCAACTTCCTTCCATGTCTTTCTGATATCCTTCTCTTGATGAATTACTTGATCTTCTTGTCTTGAACCTGTTTGACCTTCTTGCCTTGAAACTTCTTGACCTTCTTGCCTTGAACCTGTTTGGAATTGAGTCCTACACCATCTTGCAATATGCCCAAAGTTATTGCAATTAAAACACTTGATATTGTAGCCTTTGGATGGTGCCCATGTCCTGAATTCTTTCTTGAAATAATTTCCATATCCATTCCTTTCTTGAACCCTGTATTGTGAAGCTCTATTTTCATGACCATTATGACCATGACTTCTGAATTGTGTAGCTCTAAAACCAAAACCATGTTGCTCATTTCCTTTGCACTGAAAATCTTTATGACCAATCTTGTTACATGAGAAGCAATGTCCCTGAAAACCATACCTTCTTCCTTTGAAGTTTCTTCTAGCAAAATCAAACTTCTTTGATCCATGGATCCTTTCTTGACCATTATCCTTATGATCATCTTCAACTTGTGCATTGCATTCTTGAACCTTCTTTGTAGCATCTAAAACCTCTTGTTTTCCTTGCCTTTCTCTTCAAGAATTTCTTTTCCCTTTGAGCTTGATTCACCTATCTCAAAACAAGATCCAAACTGAATATTTGGAGCCATAGGAACTTTGGAGCTTTCCTTACAAATCTTAGGTGCTTCTTTGCTTTCATATTTTAGAACTTCCTTTCCTTTTGAGTGTGATTCCCCAAACCTGAAATATGGGACCTTTGGTGCTTTGAAACCTTTCCAAAACTTGTGCAACTTATCCTTGGAGTCTTTCACTTCCAACCTTAAGGAAACAACTTCATGTTCTAATATTTCACATTCTTGCTTCCTTACCTTTAATTGTTCAAGCATATCTTCTTCAATTTTCTTTGCCTCTTCAACCGTGATTTTTAGATCAATGAGATCTTGTAGGAGCTTTACCTTCATCTTCTCATCCTCTTGTGCTTGAGCCTTTAGTCTTGAGTTTTCTCTTTTTATTTCTTCAAAATCTTGTTCTGACACTTTCTTTTCTTCATGATCATAATTGTGCCTATTTTCCTCTTCATGATAAATTCTTACTTGAGATTCCTGCTTTTGATCTTCAGTAGGAGCTTCTTATTTTTCACTGACTGAGAGACTTTCATTATTGTTGCTAGAAGCATTGATTGCTTCTTCCATATACAAGCTCTTCTTGTCATGCCTGCCTTGTTCATACATGTTTTCCTTTTCTTTTTATTCTTGCATTCATCTTCACTATTTTGATTGTGCCTGTCTTCCTTGAGTTCCATTTCATCTTCACTATCACTGAAGCCATTGCAGTAACTTGAGACATGATCGAGTTGACCACAAGCAGAATATTCTTCTTTTGAAACCTTGAATGTTGCCTTTTGAGCAACAATATCTTTGAAAATCTAGTCAAGTTCCATTTCCTCTCTATTGTTGCTATACCCATTTTGTGGACAATAAAATGCCCTGTGACCACCCCCCCCCCCCCCACACCCCAATTTTTTTTTTTCTTCTTCCTTTAACCTCCAAAAATATTTAATTTTTTTTCTTATTTCTCATGTTTCTCCTTTTTCCTTTCTTTGCATGTGTGTTCTTGTAGAATCTTCCCTCAAGCTGTTAGCCTTTCTGAAGGAACCCACTCTGATACCAATTGAAGAACACAAGCTTATATTGAGAGGGGGGTGAATAGTATAAGACCACTTTTTACTTTTTCTTCCAATTCAATATTATGTTGTGTAAATATAGCAAGTATCAATAGTAGTAATCAAAGCAATGCACAAAAACCATACACAATAGAGACACCACAATTTATATGGTTCACCCAATGTGGGCTACTCCATGAAGAAAATATTTTACTAAAAATTTCTCAATCAATCTCTTTGGGAATCACTCCCAATTACAATGTTTATGGATCTCTGTCCAAAGGAGATGTTGATCCCCTAATCTCAAGTTCATGGATCTCTTCCATAGGAGAACTCTTTCCCCTTCTACTCTGGCTATGTGATCTTCTAGAAGACTTTGTCTCTCTGCTGCACTAATTGGTGGACCTCTCTCCACTTGAAGACTCCTCACTCAGATCTGTCTTCAATTATGTTGCTACTGGATCTCTATCCATTGAGACTCTATCCTCTTTACTCTGTCACCTCCAAAGCTCTATCAATAGGCTCACTAAGAACCTGCTCAATAGGCTCACACAGAACCTCCTTAACAAGCTCACATAGAACTTGTCAAATTTGAATAACAAGCTCACACAGAACTTGTCCAAATTTGCTTAACAAGCTCACACAGAACTTGTCCAAATATGAACAAGCTCACAATTTCCAATCTATAAAGAACTTGCCCAAATCCGCTCTAGCAAGCTCACTAAGAACTTGCCCAAATCTCTCAAATCTTCCACAAATTTCAAATCTGTCCCAAATCTTTCAAATCTGTCCCAAATGCCTTCTCAAAGGCTCAATCAATCATGCTCAAGTAGCACTCAAATCTGAACATCCACAAATATATCAAGGCAAATCTCAAAGTTGAACTCAAGAATGAATGGCAATGTACTCTTCAATGGATGACAACAATGATCCACAATGATCTCAACTCAACTCAACTCATAGAAGCATAAAGAGAATTGTTAGAGACTCAATATGTTCTAATCTCAATCTCAACTCAAATCAACTCAACTCATAGAAGCATAAAGAGAATTGTTAGAGACTCAATATGTTCTAATCTCAATCTCAACTCAACTCAACTCAATCCAATCTTATAGAAGCATAAAGAGAATTGTTAGAGACTCAATATGTTCTAATCTCAATCTCAACTCAACTCAACTCAACTAAATCACCACAAGGGACAACTCTCTCTCACACAACCCTAGTCCAAGTATGTATCAACCAACTCAAATGTTTCCAACAATGCTCAACCACAAATCTCACATAACAATGATACTCATGTTCTTTTCTAACTCAAGTTCTTTCACAACCAATGGGCTTCAACAACTATGCTTATAAAACAAGGTTTAAACACAACTCTCAATTCAGAAAACCTTGAAGCATTCAACCAACCACTTTCGAAAAGGAAACCACAAACAATCCTTTTCCCTCCAATGATATTTCAGAAATCAACCACCATAAACAATCAATAGGAGAATGTGCCCATACCTTTTATGAAGATGAAAAAACCTCTTTGTAAATCTGCCACAATCACAAAATTCTTTTGCCAATCTTCACAAGGGTTAGTAGATCACAAAATAATCAACATTACTCCACTTTTCAATAATCATCACCAAGGCCTTTAATTGCACAACTTCCTTATCTCTCCTAAAACCACTTGTACCATAAAATAAAATAAATCAAAACATTGCATAACCTTTTCACTCCCAAAACCACTTATACCATAAAATAAAATAAATCACAATATTGCATACCTTGTCACCTCATGAAAGAATTAATCCTCTTGAAAAAGAACAAGGCAAACTTCACTTTTGGAACCCCTTTGCAAAATCAGAAATATCTCTTTACACACACCTTATTTCTCCTTCTAAATAAGTTAGTCAAATAGCCCTCAAAATAAGCTTTCCGACGATATATAATATGCCCCCTTTCCAAAATAAATTGAAACCTTTACATATATATATATATGCCAACCTCCATTAATTGCACATAGGTCGGCCCTCCATTAATTTAAACTTAAACTTTAAACTTTAATATCTTCATCACCGGAGGTCCTTTTTCGATGAAACAAAATTCCACCTTGGCTTTTAAGAAAAGCCCTTTCCACATAAGCCCACCATGGTTTTAAATAAAACCTTTTATTTTTCCTACCTTGGTTTTCATAAAAACCCTGTATATATCCATGCTTTCCAAAATATCATAAATGCTTATTTATGAAATATTTTTGCCACCAAAACTCAATGTGACATCAATGATCCATGTGACATCAATGACAACATAAAATGCCTCAAATTAACTCAAATTTCCAACAATCTCCCCCTTTGTCATTGATGGCAACACCTCTAATGCAAACACCACAATCATTACAAAAACCATCTCTGAGAATCAAAGCTGCCTCCCTGACTCAATACTCTCTATGGAGGCTGCTCCCCCTAACTCAATACTCTCTTTTTTTTTGGAGGCTGCTCCCCTAACTCAATGCTCTCCCCCTTACTCAAATCTCTCCCCCTTTGACATCAATGGCAAAAGGGACACCTATGGGGCTAAAAGATATGACTCTTAAGCTTAGCCCCCTCACCCCCTTCTCTTTTGAGGTGATTAATTTTGGGGTGGGAGTACTTTTACTCCCATATCACTTTGTTTCTTTCCTCTATCAAATTCCTTCCATATTTTTCTGATATCCTTCTCTTGATGAATTACTTGATCTTCTTGTTTTGAACTTGTTTGACCTTCTTGTCTTGAAACTGCTTGACCTTCTTGCCTTGAACCTGTTTGGAATTGAGTCCTACACCATCTTGCAATATGCCCAAAGTTATTGCAATTAAAACACTTGATATTGTAGCCTTTGGATGGTGCCCATGTCCTGAATTCTTTCTTGAAGTAATTTCCATATCCATTCCTTTCCTGAACCCTGTATTGTGAAGCTCTGTTTTCATGACCATTATGACCATGACTTCTGAATTGTGTAGCTCTAAAACCAAAACCATGTTGCTCATTTCCTTTGCACTGAAAATCTCTATGACCAATCTTGTTACATGAGAAGCAATGTCCCTAAAAACCATACCTTCTTCCTTTGAAGTTTCTTCTAGCAAAATCAAACTTCTTTGATCCATGGATCCTTTCTTGACCATTATCCTTATGATCATCTTCAACTTGTGCATTGCATTCTTGAACCTTCTTTGTAGCATCTAAAACCTCTTCCTTGCCTTTCTCTTCAAGAATTTATTTTCCCTTTGATCTTGATTCACCTATCTCAAAACAAGATCCAAACTGAATATTTGGAGCCATAGGAACTTTGGAGCTTTCCTTACAAATCTTAGGTGCTTCTTTGCTTTCATATTTTAGAACTTCCTTTCCTTTTGAGTGTGATTCCCCAAACCTGAAATATGGGACCTTTGGTGCTTTGAAACCTTTCCAAAACTTGTGCAACTTATCCTTGGAGTCTTTCACTTCCAACCTTAAGGAAACAACTTCATGTTCTAATATTTCACATTCTTGCTTCCTTACCTTTAATTGTTCAAGCATATCTTCTTCAATTTTCTTTGCCTCTTCAACCGTGATTTTTAGATCAATGAGATCTTGTAGGAGCTTTGCCTTCATCTTCTCATCCTCTTGTGCTTGAGCCTTTAGTCTTGAGTTTTCTCTTTTTATTTCTTCAAAATCTTGTTCTGACACTTTCTTTTCTTCATGATCATAATTGTGCCTGTTTTCCTCTTCATGATAAATTCTTACTTGAGATTCCTGCTTTTGATCTTCAGTAGGAGCTTCTTATTTTTCACTGACTGAGAGACTTTCATTATTGCTGCTAGAAGCACTGATTGCTTCTTCCATATACAAGCTCTTCTTGTCATGCCTGCCTTGTTCATACATGTTTTCCTTTTCTTTTTTATTCTTGCATTCATCTTCACTATTTTGATTGTGCCTGTCTTCCTTGAGTTCCATTTCATCTTCACTATCACTGAAGCCATTGTAGTAACCTGAGACATGATCGAGTTGACCATAAGCAAAATATTCTTCTTTTGAAACCTTGAATGCTGCCTTTTGAGCAACAATATCTTTGAAAATCCAGTCAAGTTCCATTTCCTCTCTATTGTTGCTATACCCATTTTGTGGACAATAAAATGCCCTGTGACCAAGCTTACCACACTCAAGACATCTTACTGATTTTTCTTCTTCCCTTCTTAGAGCTTCAAGATCGGATTCATTTTTCTTCTTAGATCTCATGGTTCTTATTTTGCCTTTCTTTGCCATGTGTGTTCTTGTAGAATCTTCCCTCAAGTTGTTAGCCTTTCTGAAGGAACCCGCTCTGATACCAATTGAAGAACACAAGCTTATACTGAGAGGGGGGTGAACAGTATAAGACCACTTTTTACTTTTTCTTCCAATTCAATATTATGTTGTGTAAAGATAGAAGTATCAATAGTAGTAATCAAAGCAATGCACAGAAACCATACACAATAGAGACACCATAATTTACGTGGTTCACCCAATGTGGGCTACTCCACGGAGAAAATATTTTACTAAAACTTTCTCAATCAATCTCTTTGGGAATCACTCCCAATTACAATGTTTATGGACCTCTGTCCAAAGGAGATGTTGATCCCCTAATATCAAGTTCATGGATCTCTTCCACAGGAGAACTCTTTCCCCTTCTGCTCTAGCTATGTGATCTTCTAGAAGACTCTGTCTCTCTTCTGCACTAACTGGTGGACCTCTCTCCACTTGAAGACTCCTCACTCAGATCTGTCTTCAACTGTACTACTATTGGATCTCTATCCACTGAGACTCTATCCTCTGTACTCTGTCACCTCCAAAGCTCTATCAATAGGCTCACTAAGAACCTTGCTCAATAGGCTCACATAGAACCTGCTTAACAAGCTCACATAGAACTTGTCAAATGCTGAATAACAAGCTCACACGAGAACTTGTCCAAAATTGAATAACAAGCTCACACAGAACTTGTCCAAATCTGGTCTAACAAGCTCACCAAGAACTTGCCCAAATTTGCTCTAGCAAGCTCACCAAGAACTTGCCCAAATTTTCTCTAGCAAGCTCACTAAGAACTTGCCCAAATATATCTACAAATATTTCCAAACTGTCCTCAAATCTGTCCCAAAACTATCCTCAAATATGTCCCAAAGGCCTTCTCAAAGGCTCAATCAATCATGCTCAAGTAGCACTCAAATATCATCCACAAATATATCAAGGCAAAGCTCAAAGATGAACTCAAAAATGAATGGCAATGTACTCTTCAATGGATGACAACAATGATCCACAATGATCTCAACTCAATTCAACTCAACTCATAGAAGCATAAAGAGAATTGTTAGAGACTCAATATGTTCTAATCTCAATATCAACTCAACTCAACTCAAATCAACTCATAGAAGCATAAAGATAATTGTTAGAGACTCAATATGTTCTAATCTCAATCTCAAATCAACTCAAATCAAATCAATCTCAACTCAACTCAAGTCAATTTATAGAACCATAAAGAGAATTGTTAGAGACTCAATATGTTCTAATCTCAATCTCAACTCAACACTCAACTCAACCAATCACCACAAGGGACAACTCTTTCTCACACAACCCTAGTCCAAGTATGTATCAACCAACTCAAATGTTTCCAACAATGCTCAACCACAAATCTCACATAACAATGATACTCATGTTCTTTTCTAACTCAAGTTCTTTCACAACCAATGGGCTTCAACAACTATGCTTATAAAACAAGGTTTAGACACAACTCTCAATTCAAAAAACCTTGAAGCATTCAACCAACCACTTTCGAAAAGGAAACCACAAACAATCCTTTTCCCCTCCAATGATATTTCAGAAATCAACCACCATAAACAATCAATAGGAGAATGTGCCCATACCTTTTATGAAGATGAAAAAACCTCTTTGTAAATCTGCCACAATCACAAAATTATTTTTCCAATCTTCACAAGGGTTAGTAGATCACAAAATAATCAACATTACTCCACTTTTCAATAATCATCACCAAGGCCTTTAATTGCACAACTTCCTTATCTCTCCTAAAACCACTTGTACCATAAAATAAAATAAATCAAAACATTGCATAACCTTTTCACTCCCAAAACCACTTATACCATAAAATAAAATAAATCACAATATTGCATACCTTGTGATGTAGGAGCATCCGACAGCAACAGGGCAATCTGGCATCAACCAGCTTTTTTTTAAGTGTTTTGTTTTTACCATGGCAGAAGTTGGAGGTGGTAGCAAAATCATGACGTCCAAGAGAGGCCGAGGCAAAATTCATAGGTGGTAGCGAAATCGTGACATCAAAGCGAGGCCAGGGCAAAAGTCAGAGGTAGTAGCGAAATCATGATGTCACAAAATTGCGATGTAAAAATAGAGCAAAGGGTGGATGGCGGAATGGTCGCGAGATCGCGACGTCGTGATATCGTGACATAAAATAGAGCAAGGGGATCATAGGTAGAATGGTCGTGATATCGTGACACCACGATATCATGACATAAAATAAAGCAATGGACTCAAAGGCAGAATGGTCGCGATATCGCGACGTCGCGATATGCGATATCGCGACGTCGTGATATCATGACGTAAAACAGAACAAAGGGCTCGAAGGAGGAATGGTCGCGATATCGTGACATGTCACGATATCATGGCCAAAAGAAAACAAAGAAGAAATGAACATGCGGATGGCCACACGGATGGCCACACACACAAAAAAGAGTCAAAAGTTCCCGATGAACATTTTGACAAAGCGATGGTTGTAGGTCAAGGGTCTCTTAAATACATGTTTTCATGGCGGATCGGGGTGGTTGCCAATTACGAAAGAAGAATTGAAGACTCGACGGAGGAAGCCAATTTTGTAGGTTTTATTTAATATATTCGTGCAGGTGGGTCATTAATGGCCTAGAGGGTCGAGACCTCGATAAAAATTGAGAGATTATAATAGATCAGGGGTGGTGGATCAAAGAATGGACTTAGAGAGTGCAGTTAGAGAAAACCAAGCCGAGCGCTGGTTATTGTAAAGCCTGTGGGCTGTTGATGTAAGTGTTTTCCAGATTAATAGAGAAAAATTTGGAATTCGTGGAGTGTCATTTTCCCGTTCACCATCAAATGGTATCAGAGCTAGTGTTCTTGAGTGCGTAAACAGATCGTCGGCCATGAGGCAGTTTGCGCCAGGATCTGTGGGAGGGTTCTGAGAGAGGAGAGAGAGTTTAGGATCCCTGAGTGTGTAACAGATCGTCGGACATGAGGCAGTTACACCAGGATCAGTGGGAGATATGATGACAATGAGAGAGTTCAAGGCATTACAGAGGCAAGTGTAAGCCCTACAGGAGGAACTGCTCAAGAGATATTTGCAGAGGCAAGTGAAAGCCCTGCAAAGGGAGCTGCATAGACAACATGAGGAGAAACAAAGAAATAGAGAAGATAGAGTGCTTTAGAAGTTGAAGCCGTTGAAGGCTACATGTGAGGAGGAGCACAGTAGTTCCATAATCTGTCTGGTAGAAGACAAAAATTTATCTGGCCAAGAGACGAAGTTGAAGCAGGCTACAGACAAAGAGGTGTGCAGCAGTGTCGAGACCTGCCTGGAAGAAGATAGAGATTTTTTTGGGCAAGAGAAGGAGTGTAAGCAGGCTACAGACGAGGAAGTGTGCAGCAGTGGCAGAATCTGTCTGGGAGAAGGCATAAGTTATTCTAGCCAGGAGACTGGGTTGGAGCAGGCTGCTGAGGCAAAGAAATGTTTGGAGGTGTTGTAGGGGGTAGCAACCAGACAACTCAAAAGTGAAGATCACTTCTCCACTAACCTTGGGAGTCTGATGCAGGAGCATGCAACAACAACAGGGCAATATGGCATCAACCAGAATTTTTCTAAGTGTTTTGTTTTTACCACGACAGAAGTTGGAGGTGGTAGCAAAATCGTGACGTCACGATTTTGTGACGTCGTGAAATTGCGACGTCCAAGCAAGGCCGAGGCAAAAGTTGAAGGTGGTAGTGAAATTGCAACGTCATGATTTCACAACGTCATAAAATCATGATATCAAAGCGAGGCCAGGGCAGAAGTCGGAGGTAGTAGCAAAATTGCGACATCGTAATTTTGTAACATCGCAAAATCATGACGTAAAAATAGAGCAAAGGGTGGAAGGCGGAATGGTCATGATATCGCGACGTCGCAATATCATGACATAAAATAGAGCAAGGGGCTCGTAGGCAGAATGGTCATGATATCATGACACCGCGATATCGTGACATAAAACAGAGCAAGGGGCTCGAAGGCGGAATGGTCACGATATCGCGATGTCATGATATTGCGACATAAAATAGAACAAAGGGCTCGAAGGAGTAATGGTCGTGATATCCTGGCTAGAAGAAAGTAAATAAGAAATGAACACGCGGATGGCCATGCAGACGGCCACGTGCACAGAAAAAGAGGCAACAGTTCTCGATGAACATTCTGAAAAAGCGACGGTTGCAGGTCAAGGGTCTCTTAAATACATGTTTTCATGGCAGATCGGGGTGGTTGCCAATTATGGAAGAAGAATTGAAGACTTGACGGAGGAAGCCAATTTTGTAGGTTTTATTTAATATATTCATGCAGGTGGGTCATTAATGGCCTAGAGGGTCGAGACCTCGATAAAAACTAAGAGATTGTAATAGATCGGGGGTGGTGGATTGGAGAACGGACTTAGAGAGTGCAGTTAGAGAAAACCAAGCCGAGCGCTGGTTATTGTAAAGCCTGTGGGCTGTTGATGTAAGTGTTTTCCAGATTAATAGAGAAAAATTTGGAATTCATGGAGTGTCATTTTCCCGTCTGCCATCACCTTGTCACCTCATGAAAGAATTAATCCTCTTGAAAAGAACAAGGCAAACTTCACTTTTGGAACCCCTTTTCAAAATCAGAAATATCTCTTTACACACACGTTATTTCTCCTTCAAATAAGTTAGTCAAATAGCCCTTGAAATAAGCTTTTCGACGATATATAATATGTCCACTTTCCAAAATAAATTGAAATCTTTATATATATATATATATGCCACCCTCCATTAATTGCACATAGGTCGGCCCTCCATTAATTTAAAATTAAACTTTAAACTTTAATATCTTCATCACCGGAGGTCCTTTTTTGATGAAACAAAATTCCACCTTGGATTTTAAGAAAATACCTTTCTAAATAATCCCACCATGGTTTTAAATAAAACATTTTATTTGTCCTGCCTTGGTTTTCATAAAAACCCTGTATATATCCATGCTCTCCAAAATATCATAGATGATTATCTATGAAGTGCTTTTTCCACCAAAACTCAATGTGACATCAATGATCCATGTGACATCAATGACAACATAAAATAACTCAAATTTCCAATAGGTTTATTTTTTGTAAACCACCATTCCCATGGGAATATTTCATTCTTCCTAAGGTGCACACCAATTCCAATAATGGATAGGTTATTTCCAAGGTAGGCTTCCATTCCTACATCACAGTGCAGTTTAGGAAAGCTTACAAGATCTATAACCATACTCTGATATAAACTGTAACAACCCAAAAATATAACCCATTTGTTTCTTCTAAGGCTCAAGTTAAATGAATTCTATACATATATATTCCACATAAGCTTTTACCACATTGTGAGTTTTAGATATTGTAGCATCCCTTAGGTGGATAGGAGTGTCCAGTCTCCCATTTACCTTATCCACTACCCATACAACTTAAAGGATACATTTGAGTGGTTACCTCATTTCATTTATCTCTTTTGAAGGACATTTTGACCATAGTGTGGGGTTAACCCTATCTTGTTTTTTTGAGAAAAGGGATACCGAATCACCTACTAGTGTCCATAATTCTTTAACTAGTATTTAGGTGCAAGATTCTTATAGCCTTACACACCTATTTTAGTGTAGAACTATGGTGCACCATTAAACTATCATTCAGATGGCTTAATAGAGGTGATTGTCTCATGTGAGGCTCATTTTTTTTGGTTGTCTCTCAGTCGATCGGGGTTATTCTTTCTTAATGGTTTCCTCATAAAATGACATCCCCCATAGGAATTTTCCTATGTTCACTTGGGTTCCTATGACTATAATTTGCATTACATCTCTATCACATGGGTATCTCATTTTATCTTGGAGAAATCATCACATAGATCTCATTACAATGGAATTCTAAGATTGCTATCTCTCGAAGCACACTTCAGTAGTCTTTTACTAAAGTACCCATTGAAACCCTAAGGGATTATCATATCACATCTCCCTTATTTTGGTTCTAACATTAGGGGTCTATTTAGGTTGATAATTTATTAACAATGCTTCTCAAAGAAAAGTCCCCAAACCCCAAGGTGAATCTAAGATATCTTTATCCAATTATTCCATTCATTTTATTTTACAAACCATAATTGCATAATTCATAATCTATTGTGGGAAATAAAGAAAAAACAAAACATCTAACTTTCTTCACGTTGATACATTCCATTATAGCAAAATAAATAAATCCATTTCTTTATTTACATTTCAAAGCAAAGGATCAATAAATGCTAATAATAATTCCATAATACAAATGATACATATATAAACAACATATATCATGGGAACCCTTTTTGAGAGAAAACCCAACCTTAAAAATAGTTCATATTTATTTTCATTGCAAGTCTATTAGCCCATTTACAAGAAGGAATACATTATTCCTTTTGCAATAGATGTGATTTATAGCATAATATCCTCCTTAATTCTTAGGTCCTTTCATTATAAGTCTTTGTACATCCCTTTTTTTACAAAAGAAAGAAAACCCCATAATTTCCTCTCATTAAACTTCATTCATTCATCAAACTACTACTAACACGTAAGAGACCCCTCATTGAGTATTCTATTACCAAATTGTGATTGTGGAACCCCCATAAGTTTCCTTTCAATTATTGGGCCCCACACCCAATACCCTCGTTCATTTACATTATACAAAAGGATTCTCTTTCCTTTATAAGATCCCATATAAATCTAATTAAGGATATATACTCAAATTTCCAATGATTCATATTTTCTTTTAACAAATTCAAACTAAGCTATTTATCATTAACTTATGAATTAGATCTATTTTTGCAAGGTTTTCTTGTAACACTGATTCTTCCAAAATTCTTAATATAATCCAAAAAAAGGAAGATATATCAATTAATCCACAAGAAATATCATGATTATAAGATATTCCCTTACTAATTTCTTTCTATTCTTCAAATATTAAGCATAATCTAAAAGTCCATTCCATCTATTCTAAATAACATAAGTATAATATTATATTGTTCCTAAAATATATCAATTTTTACTTAATGATTTACTTACAAGAATAAAAGGTAAATGTACTTTCTTTCATTATCTAGAAAATTCTCTAACTAACTCTTAAGTTTTCTTTAGGGTTTGGTCATAAAAACATTTACCCTAAAACATTACCATCCTTTCATAAGAATTTCTTTCTACTATCTTTCCTTTCCTTCTCTTTAAAGAATACAGACTATGCTATTACAAATGTAAAAGAATATAACAACTCATTACAACTTTTTTAAATAGATTTAATTCTTCATTATTAAATACCATGCTCCTCATATAGTTTCCTCCTAAAAAGTGTATGCCCCCTTTTTCCAAAAACTCAACAAGAAGTTTGCAACATCTCCCTTCTAATGCATGTTCCTATGTGCCAAGGAGAAATCCTATCATACACTTTCTTCCCCCAAAACATATATTAAAACCTATTTAAATAAGATGACCGCTATCCAAGAGGAGCACTTGAGTCCTACAAGATTTAAACTGAGTAAAGGTTCTTATTTCATTTAGATATAAAGTACAATCCTGTAAATGGTTTTTGATCATTGTTCTAAAGTAGAGCTCACTGCATAACAGAATGCATAGTGAGTTGTTTTGAAGATGAGTCTGATCAACAAAGTTGAAGAAGACACTTGACATCTTATAATTAAACCCAAAAGACATGTTATTTAAACCTAAGGTTTAGGTTTGAAATAAATCAAAGCTAGGTTTAATATTCTATGTTATACATATCCAGATGAGTTGCATAGGTGCGAATAGTGTTCACCTGTTCACGCTTGGTCAATGAATAAAATCTCCTTGTTGTTGTGCGTTATACTCAAAACAAGCATGTAATCCAAGGTGCATAGGATGCAACAAATGGATTCTAAAAGGAGAGCAACATTGGTTACAAATTTTCTATGGTGAACCAACCTAAGAGATCAATCTATAGAGAATATATATATATATATATAATCTTAGAATATTCTTCTAGGGTCTCTCAAAGCATATACAGTTCATTGTCCATATTAAAAGCACAATCCAAAGTAGCAATCAACCTGTTCTATACTAAATTCACACACACCGAGGTAGAGCTTTCCATCAAAGAGACAATGTGCACAATGTACCTTAAAATGAATGTTTCCAATGGTAAAGTAAACCCTAGATGCTCTTCAATGATGTAATGTTGGCTATTTGGTTCTTCTTCAATTCTCAAGCAAATGTTTACTCCCCACTAGTGCAATAATGGAGATGTTTATCAAACCTTACATTCCTTCCATTCTTTTTTTTTGGCATTCCTCTCTCCTTCTTCTAATAAGGTTTAAGGTGGAAGACAGAGAGAATTCATTCAGGATAACAAGCCCATAACTATCGATAAATACATTTCGCTAAGTTGGGTTCATTTATCCAATCAAAGCTAATCTAAATATTATATCATAATTGTACTTATTTCTTTTATTATAAAATTACATATAGCAAATGGTCCTTGCTTTATATGAATCATTTTAACAAAGTAATATTAATAATTAAATCCTCATAAGGAAGCAATATAAAATCTTTCTTACCTTAGTTATTCATAAAGTAATTTAGTTATATTCACTTAATGCCATCTATCATGTAAGAGAAAAATATAACATGTCAATAATGCAAAGGCAAAACTAGTTTCAAAATAGCTATCTTATAAGTCAAATCATTTTGACTCCATAACCCATCAATTTTGTGCCCACTTGTGATGATGCCTATTCCTGCATAAATACTAGTCCATTAGTAACATGTCATTTATCAAAAAATAACTCAAAACATTATGATATATCATTAAATATATCACAAAAATATCATAATTATTTTATATGAAAATGTTAGCTAGGGGAGGACCATGACATTCTTCTTTGGAATCTCCTTCAATTTTTTTCCTTTTGCTGTCCACAATTTTTTTCTTAAATTGTTGTCAATTCCTTCTTTAAAAAACAATACAAAACCACTTTCAAAATTTTCCAAACCTTCTCCAATTCGTAAATATTCTATCTTCTTCCAATGCTTCCCAAATTCACATTCTAAAACTCTTCAAATGCTGCTCTAAGATTTTTGACTTCTTCTCCTCTATGTTGTTGTCCCAAAACAGTCTCTAACTCCTACAATCTACTACCTTAATTTACTATCAAGCCTTCCTTCAATTGGATATTCAAGGGCAATTCAAAATCTACCTAAATTTTCTTCAATTTGTAGCTCTATGTTACCTTTAATATTATATCCTATGACCCTTCAAATTTTGTCATGAAAGTCACCAAATTTCTCCTCCACAAATCAACCTTCAAAACTTTAATGCCGATCTCAAAAAATATTGATTTGGTGGCCTCTTCTTTTCTCTTTCTCCTCATTAGATTCCGTTGAAATATATCTTCAAATTTGGCATCTTTGCTAGCCTCTTCCTTAAGAATCTAAATGTCTTGAGGTCTTCAAAAATACTTTTCAAAATTTGGTAAACTTTTGCCAAATCCTTCTTCCTTTTGGGCTTTTTGTTGGATGGTAACAATTATCCCAAATTTCTCTTTCTAGGAGCTTCTCCTACTTGCAATATTTTATCTCAAATTTCTCCAAATATTCTCCAATGGCCACTTCAACTTCTTCAATATGGCTTCTCTAGCCTTCTTCTTTCTCCTTCCAAATTTGCTTGAAACCTCTTTTCTTAGGTTTCAAAATTCTTTAATATTCTATCTCCTTTCTCAAATATACAATGAGGATCTCTCCTCTAGGGTCTCCTCTTTCTTCTATATTATTTCTCAAATATGCTATCTCCTTTCTCAAATATGCAATTGAGACCTCTTCTCTCAGGTTTTGTCTTTCTCCAATATTCAATAGGGATTCTTTTGCTTCTTTCTCTCTTCTTCCTCCAATTTGCTATAGAGACGTATGTATTGAATTCCTCAATATTCAATCAATAGTCTTCAATCTTCAATGGAAACCTTTTTTCTTAGGTCTCCTCAATCTTCAATCTTCAATCTCCAATGGAGCCTCTTTCTTGGACCTCTTTCATCTTCAATGTCTACTCTTTTGCTGCATATCAAAAAATAATTTCTACATACGTAAAGCACATCATATTTTAGGCAATCGAAGATGAAATTTTTCTCTATCTGTTTTAGGAAGCTTATCAAATTTTGAGAACTAATTTTTTGCATCAAAAACAAAATCTCCAAAATTCTAAAATCAATAAACCTCACTAGTTATCCTTCAATCTAGTGAAAATAAATCTATGTTGAGTTTTAGTCTTCACGAGTTTTCCTACAACCCTGTGGAAATACTAGCCAAATTACAATATGGAATCTTCTTCTATCTATCAAAATTTTCAATAGTACCTCCTTCTTGGGTCTCTCAATCTCATCAATGTTAAGGTATATCTTCAATATTTGCAAATTTTATTGGAAAATATTACATTATTTGGTAAATGCTAATATACCACCTTGGATACATCTTTATATTCAAAAGAGTGTTCTATGATTAGAAGTTATGATTTACTTTATGCAATGTAATAAGTGCATAAATATTATTAAAGTGTGCAAAGTATTTTGGTATTGTAAACGTGCATAGTTGTCCATGTGCATATGTGTCCATAGAATAGAAAGTGGAAGAGTCTCTAGAAGAATAAAGATCAAGAGTGCTCCATATGACGAGTCACATTATATTATATATATAGTGTATGTGTATATGTAAAGTGATGTGATGTGACATGAAACTTAATTACTTTCAGAGCTATTGTATCATTTTCATGAGAATTTATTAATGGTAAGTTTATGAGTGATTATTGAAGTTATTTTTGAGTTTTATACTTCTAGAATATTTCCATTATCATATATATCATATTACAACTTTGTTATTGATCTTTTGGTAATTTTTATTTTAAGTATTAAGCTTCAAAAGCTAACAATGGTACTAGATCCACAACAAGGTTTTGAATTGCATAGGTTTTAAAGTTGCAAAGGAGATCTTGATTGGTAAAGGAGAAGCCAACGAAGTTATGGATATTACCTTTGGAAAGGAAAACCAGAGAAGTTTGAAGATTTACCTATTCCAAGAATAAATTTAGAATAGAAGGAGATTACAGGTCTTGAAGATAGACCTTGACATTGAGGATATTGAGAGACCCAAGAAGGAGTTTCTATTGGAGAAATTTGTAGATTTAAGAAGACTATAGATTATAGATTGGCTAGAGTCTTTCCATAGGGTTAAGGGAGAACTCGTGAAGACTAGGACTCAACAAAAAATTATTTCCACTAGTTTTGAGAACAACTAGTGAAGTTTATTCATTTTAGAATTTCAAATATTTTTAAGTAATTGGTTGTTACTATCTAAGTTCTTGTTGTAGAAAATTAAATCTCAAAAGTGGGAAAGATTCCTACAATATATAGAGAAGAATTTCACCTTCATTACCTGAAATTCTATGTGCTTTCCTCATATAGAGATTAGTTTTTTGTTACAAAAAGTAGACATTGAAGATTGAGGTCCAATAAAAAGGTCCCATTAGAGATTGGATATTGAAGAGACTCAAGAAGGAAGTCTCCATAGAATATTGGATATTGGAGATAGAAAGCTATTGATTGAAGAAGTTGAAGAGACCTAAAAGAGGTCATATTGAAGAACTTATAGATTTAGAATATTGAAGATTGAATATTATAGAATGAATATTGCATATTGAAGACTGTAGATTTAAGATTGAGGAGACCCACATAGGAGGTTCCCATAGAGGATTGGAGATTGGAGGTTGAAGGCTATATATTGGAGAAGTTGAAGAGACCCAAAAGTGGTCATATTGAAGAGCTTATAGATTTGGAAGATTGAAGATTAAAAATTGGAGATAGAGGTGGACTAAGGAAAGGTCCTATTGTAGAATTGAGAAGCAACAAATTTAGGAGATCTAGGAAAGTGATATCATTGTAGAATTCCCATAGTTGGAAGATTGAAGAGATGAAGGAAATGTATTATTGAAGTTTTAATAAGATGAGTTAAAGAGTTTAAAATTAGAAGACCCAAGATAAGTGGTCTCAAGATAATTCAAATAAGAGGAAGAAGGCTAGAGAAAGCCTTACAACGAAAGTGATCGTTGAAGGATATTTGAAGAAGATTTGTAGTAGGAGATTGCAAGCAAGGAGTAACTTTGCAGAGTTCAAGAAGTAAACATTGAAGGTAATTTAGAGAAGGTTCATGATAGGAAATTGCAAGAAATGAGAAGTTTTTGATAAGAAGTATTTGGGATAATTGTTTCCATACGATAACAAGCCCAAGAGAAAGAAGATTTTTGCAAGATGTTTGCCAAATTTTAGAGAAGTTTTATTGAAGATCTCAAGACATTCAAATTCTTGAGGAATAAGATAGTGAAGGAGATCAAATTTAAATTTAGAATTAGACAAGAATATTGAGGGAGTATAGAAGATTGAAGAGCCCATAATTTTGGGAAATTTAAGGACAACCATAGTATTTTTGAAGGCTGATTTGATAGGATAAATTTGCAAATTTTTGAAGAAAAAATTGAAGGGTTGAAGAATACTAAATTGAAGAAGGTTTTTGAAATGTATATTTGGAAATTTTTGGGTAGGTTTTGGAGTGTTCTTGAATAGGATATTGAAGAAGATTAAAATAGTGAAATAAGGTAACATTCTATAGATATTCGTTGTAGATTTTAGACAATGAAACAAAGGAGGATTTGATTGAAGAGTTGCAGAATTTATGACAGCATTTGGGCAGCATTAATAGCTACAAGTTATAGAGTTATAAGGAGTAGTTTTAGAGGTGATTTAGAGCCAAAAAATTAGGATGTTTGGATAAAATTAGAAGAAGATAAAGAGATGATTTTTGAGAACTTTGAGGTAGATTTGGGAAGAGTTATTAGGTAGAAAACTAGTAGAAAGTTGAGTAGCAATTAGAGCAACAAATTAGATAAGTTTTGTGAAGGAGAACAAAGGTACAAAACTTAAAAAATTAATATTACATTAAGGGGTGAATTAAATCATCAAAAAAACCCAAAAAAAGGAGACCAAAAAGGTATGTGATATTGGTGCAACATAAGTGCATTATTAGAGCATTCAAATATGTTTTACATTAAGTATTTGAGAGCACCATATTAGCCTTATTGAAATATTAAGGAGAAAGTTAAAAAGGAGTATTCAAGAAAAAGGTGTTAATAGCATTTACATCTTAAATCTGCAAGATTGAAACAACAAGAATCTAAGTAAGAGTTATTTGGAAAGGAGAAATAAGTAGAGTATAACCTTATTATTAAATGTTGTTTTCTAGAAGAAAAAAAAATTACTTAAAAAATATATTGGGTTTGTTGAAGTAATATTATTTTCAAGAAAACCATGGATCGGAGGATCAGATGATGGGTAGCAGGAAAGCAGGTGAGCAAATGAAAAAATGTGGGAGGAAGGAGGTAGGATGGTTAGGCAAGGTCACAAGAGGAACTAGTCATGGTAGTGCTGATGGGGGAGGATCCAATGCAGCGGGGGCCCAGGCGGATGGGACAAACAGGCATAGGAAAGATCCCCCTGATAAGGAGGGCCCCATAGGTGGAGCAACCCTAACCCAAAAAGGAACCTACACTCAGGCTGTGAGCCAGGAACCTCTAGTCAAAAAACCTACCCAGGAATTGATCCCCTCAGGAGAAGATTTGGTCATCCCTGAAGACCTGATGGACAGTTACATGGAGCTCGAGAAGTTTACCCTGGTTGGCAAGTTCGTGGGAGGACGACCGAACATGGAGACCATTCGAAAGTGGGCTTTCTCCAAGTGGAAAACCAATGGTAACATGGAGATAGTGGCTTTGTCCCAAGGGTTTTTTGCCATCAGACTTAATACCCATGAGGATTTTTGCAACATCCTGGCCGAGGGACCATGGTTCCTAGGGCGCAGGAGCCTCTTCCTCTAGAAATGGGGAGAGGACTTCAACTCAAAGACCCAAAACATAAATGTTTCCCCGATATGGGTAAGGTTATCGAACCTTCCCTTTTAGTGTTGGCATGAGAATGTCATCAGAGGGATAGCCCGATACATAGGTGAGATGGTTACTATCAAATCCTCTACCAAAGTCCACTGTCAGATGGTCTAGGTTTGGTTCTGTGTTTTAGCCAACCTGGAAATAGAGCTTCCATATTTCATCAACCTATATAGAGGATCAACCCTCATCAAAATACAAACGATCGAATACAAAAACAAGTCGATGTTTTGTACTCATTGCCACACTCAAGGTCACCTCTAGGTCCAATGTCCATCTCTGAGGGCTCATAACCAAAGGCCAATGGGATAGAATAAGGGCCCACAAAAAAACTAGGGGATCCCCCCACACAACAAACAATCGCCTCTAGATCCAAAATGCATCATGCAAAAACCCGCTCAGTAGACAATCCAAAAGGATGACCAAGGAGGCACTTCAGCTCAAGGTGAGCAAGATCATGAGCAAGGGGAAGTTCCACAACTGATCCAAAAGGAGCAGGAGGCACCTCTGGATGCAACACCACTTAACTGTCCTCACCTAGAGGATCCTATCACCTAGGTACAATCCCTTTCTACCCTTGTTTCGAATCCTTTCATGGATGAATATATTGCAGCCAATAGGAAATCCCCCTCCCAATTAGATAGGGGTTAGGTATCCCACTCTCTAGAATTAAAAAAAGGTCCTTCCATCTCTAGGAGAATTAGTCCTAGGAACACCAAGAGCAAGAAGTAGGCCATTGACTATGATAGTGAAAATAAAAGAGGGTGCCTTCTCGCAACGATCAGATAAATAAGGAAACTATAGAGGAAATCACCAATAGGACTCAAATGAATCATTTTTATAAGTATTTCGACACCCAAAAGGATGATAAGCAAGGATCCAAACCCCCCTTCCAGTTGGTGAAGGGAGGCAGGAAAAACCCTAAACCCTTGAAATGAAAGTCCTCTCATGGAATGTGAGAGGTCTAAACAGAGCAGCCAAGCAATGTCTGGTTGTTGACCTAAGGAAAAGGACAAATCCCTCCATTTTTATTATTCAAGAAACCAAAAATGATGAACTCTCCTCCCAAAAGGTGGCCAAAGTCATTTGGGCCAAAGGGGAGACTCTGTTCAGTCCAGCACAAGGTTCCTCAGGTGGGCTCATGTGTCTATGGGACCCTACCCTGGTTGAAGGAAGACTGTTGTTGTCCTCAAGCAGGATACTCAACATCATGTTTCACTCCAAGACCATCAATCAATCCTGGATCCTCTCAAATATATATGCTCCAAATTATCTAGTCGAGCAAGCTGAGATGTGGGAAACCATAACTCAGATGAGGAATGCTTTCAACACAATCCCGTGGATCATTAGAGGAGACTTCAATAGCCCCTTGCATCCATCCGAGAAGAAAGGTGGTCTTGAAACCTATAGTAGAAGTATGGAGGATTCAGGGACTTTGTCAACATCAATGAACTCTTGGACATCAAGCTTAAGGGGTCTAGTTTTACGTGGAGTAATAGGAGGATTGGTAGTGGGCTCATCCAGGTGAAGCTCGAAAGATTCCTAATATCCCAAGAAGCCATACCCTGTTAGTCTTACAATGACACTGAGAGGGGGGTGAATCAGTGTAGCTCTTTAAACTTAAATTCATAGCTCTTAAAATAGAAATAATGAAACCTTAGAACCAGATAAAGCAAGTATCACAAGAGAACATCACACAACACAAGATTTAACGAGGTTCACCAATGTGGCTACTCCTCAAAAATGACTGCTTGGACTACCATCCAAATCCAGCCTTTGCAAAGAAACAACTTTACAAACAATTTACCAAGCACCCACTGGAAGGAGCACCAACCCCTGATTTATCTGCACCAACAGAAAGGAGCACCAACCCCTGATTTACCAAAACCAACTGGAAGGAGCACCAACCCCTTATGCCAAGCACCAACTTGGACTTCAATTCTGAAACTAGAAGATTGATAGTAAGATACCTTTGCTTTCTCTATGCACTCTGCTTTCTCTGCACAATCACTTCGCACACTCTGCTTCGCTACAGTCGAACTTCACGATCATCTTCTCCCTTTTGTGCACTCTACTCTCTTTGCAAATTTTGCACTTAGCATATTTCGATACGACTTGCTCTCTGCGCACTACGATCGAACTTCGCACACTTCAACATCATCTCAAATCTCCAAACAACCCTCCTTTTATAATAGAATTTTTGTGATGAAAACCCTAATCTTAGTCGATTGTAAACCCTAATCTTAGTCGACTTTCATGACAACTGTAAACCCTAATTTTAGTCGGCTATCATCGGTCTTCGTCGGCTTCAACTCAATCATAAAAATACAACATGTCACGATATCACGACACTTTCACTTTCTCTCTCTTTCTCCTTGCTTTGGCCCCTAAAACTACATGTCATGATATCGTGACACTTTTTCTTTTTCTCTCTTTCTCTTTGCATCGGATCGTGAAAATGCTACATGTCACGATATCGTGACACTTTTTCTCCTTGCTCTTTCTCTTAGCTTTGGCTCATAAAAATACAACATGTCATGATATCGTGACACTTTTGCCTCCGTACGCTTTCTCTATTCTTTTGTCGTGAAAATGTGACATTGTGCGATATCGTGACACTTTTGTTATTTTGCCTGCCTGCCCTTCTTGAGTCACGAAAATACGACATGTCGCAAAATCATGACACTTCTGCTTCTGAAGTCTTACTTTCTACTTTTGTCATGAAATCGTGACACTTCTGCCTTCGAAGTCTTCTTTTTCTTTTGTCATGAAATCGTGACACTTCTACTTCTGTACTTCACTTCTTTGCTTTTGTCATGAAATCATGACACTTCTTCCTTCAAAGTCTTCTTCTCTGCTTTTGTCATGAAATCATGACACTTCTACTTTCGTACTTCACTTCTTTGCTTTTGTCATGAAATTGTGACACTTCTGCCTTCGAAGTCTTGCTTCTCTGCTTTTGTCATGAAATCATGACACTTCTACTTTCGTACGCTTCCTCTCTTTCTTTTGTTGCGAATACATGTCACGAAATCGTGACACTTTTCAAACTTGCTTTCTCTCTCTATTTTAGTCATAAAATGCGACATGTCACGAAATCATGACACTTTTCCAACTTACTTTCTCTCTCCTATTTTAGTCACGAAAATGCGACATGTCATGAAATCGTGACACTTTTCTTACTTGTTCTCTTTCTTTGAACTTGTCGTGAAATCGTGACACTTTTCCAACTTACTTTCTCTCTCCTATTTTAGGAACAAAAATGCGACATGTCATGAAATCGTGACACTTTTCTTACTTGTTCTCTTTCTTCGAACATGTCACGAAATCACGACACTTCTTCCTGCTTTCTCTTTTTCTTCCAACATGTCACGAAATCGCGACAGTTTTTCCACTTGCCTTTTTCTCTTCCAACATGTCACGAAATCGTGATAGTTTTTCCACTTGCCTTTTTCTCTTCCAACATGTCACGAAATCATGACAGTTTTTCCACTTGCCTTTTTCTCTTCCAACATGTCACGAAATCGCGATAGTTTTTCCACTTGCCTCTTTCTCTTCCAACATGTCACGAAATCGTGACAGTTTTTCCACTTGCCTTTTTCTCTTCCAACATGTCACGAAATCGTGATAGTTTTTCCTACTTTTTCTCTCTCTTCCAACATGTCGCGAAATCACGATAGTTTTTCTTGCCTACTGTATATGTCATGATATCGCGACACTTTTCTTACTTGTCTTTTTCTTTGATCTTTTGCATATGGGCCACTTCGGTCTTCTTGGAAAATCACTGTACATACTCTAAGTAACCTTTGAACTCCTGTCTTCTGCATCTGAATAGCTTTTGAACTTCCTGTCCACTGCATCAACAGATCTATCTGACTGTGTTGACAACAATGACAATATCGTTGTTGCACCTTGCTCAACAATCTCCCCCTTTGGAATTGTTGGCAACACATGTGCAATTTCTTGTAACTCTTCTCCCCCTTTGACAATAATACCAAAGGGCTACTGTAGACTCCCCCTGAGTCCATGCACAACATTCTCAGGCACAATTTATTACACTTAGCAAAAATCATGAACATGAGCAAAAAGATAATCAAATACTTAAATGCTCCCCCTGAGAATGTGATCCCCGTAGCTAGTCAATTCTTGGGAAGTGTGACCACTCCCAATTTATTGTGAAGGTACTCAAAAACTTCCTTGGGCAATGGTTTTGTGAAGATATCTGCTACTTGCTCTGTAGTTGGAACAAAATCCAACTTAACCTCACCTTCTGCAACTTTCTCCTTCAAAAAATGATACTTGATAGCAATGTGTTTTGTGCGTGAATGCATAACCGGATTCTTGGAGATGTTAATGGCACTCGGTGTTATCACACTTAACCGATATTGGCTCACTGAAGCTAATACCAAGATCTTTCAGGGTTTGTTTCATCCACAATACCTATGTACAACATGTTGTCGCTGTAATATATTCTGCCTCTACTGTCGATAAAGAAACTGACTCTTGTTTCTTACTCGTGCCACGCGACCAATCTGTCTCCAAGATAGAATGCACCTCCACTGGTACTCTTTCTGTCATCTACACATCCTGCCCAATCTGCATCTGAATACAAAATAAGGGTGAAGTCTTTACCTTTTGGATACCATAACCCATATTCCATAGTACCCTTGAGGTATCGAAGAATCCTTTTCACTGCTGTCACATGAGTCTCCTTGGGATTAGCCTGAAATCGTGCTACCATGCATACTGCCTGCAAAATATCTGGTCTGGTAGCTATCGTGTACAGTAAGCTTCCAATCATAGATCTGTACATGGTTTGATCAACAGGTGGAGATTTGTCATCCTTGCTCAACTTGCAACCTGTCGTCATGGGAGTGCTAACTGGCTTACAATCCTCCATTGTGAACTTTTTTAACATCTCTTTCACATATTTAACTTGAGAAATAAATATGCCCTTCTTATTTTGATTAACTTGCAACCCGAGGAAATACGAAAGTTCACCAATCATTGACATTTCAAATTCTTTCTGCATCTTATTTGCTAAATCTTTACATGACTCATCTTTGCTGCTGCCAAATATGATATCATCTACGTATACAACAAGAACAATAAGATGCCCATTTTCTATTTTGACATACAAATTACTATCCACCATACCTTTCTTAAACCTTTGTTGGGTGAGATAGTTGTCTAGCCTTGCATACCATGCTCGGGTGCCTGTTTTAAGCCATATAATGCTTTCTTCAACTTGCAAACAAAGTTGGGATTATCACCAAGTTGGAAACCATCTGGTTGCTCAATATAAACCTCTTCTTCAAGTTTCCCATTCAAAAATGCTGATTTCACATCCATTTGATAAACTTTGAAATTCTTGTAGACTCGCTAAAGCTAGAAACATTCTCAATTGCCTCTAGTCTAGCTACTGGTGCAAAAGTTTCCTCAAAGTCAATGCCTTCAACTTGTGCATAACCCTTACATACCAATCTTGCTTTATTTCTGACTACCTATCCGTCTTCATTCAATTTGTTTCAAAAAATCCATTTAGTCCCGATTATATTTTTATTTGCATGTCTAGGTACTAACTCCCAAGTTTTGTTTTTCTCGATCTGATCTAATTCTTCATTTATTGCCTTCATCCAACTTTCATCTTTGCTTGCGTCTACAACATTTTTGGGCTCAATGTCGGATAATAGAGAGTAGTTACTTACTACTCTTCTTCTTGTCCGAACACCAACTTTGGGGTCTCCAATTATTTGCTCTCTAGGATGATTTTTCCGCCAGCTCGCCTATTTTGAATTTCTTATTTTCTTCCACTTCTAAATCACAACTTAAATCATCTCAGTCAATTTTTTGTATCTTTTCGGTTTCGTTTTCCTCATCTCCTTCAATAACCTCTTCATAAATTGGGTAGTTCATTTCATAGCTAATTACTCGTTCTCTACCTTCATCAAATTTAACATCGACACTGTCCACAATTTTCTTTAGCCTCTTGTTGTAGCATTTGTAGGCTTTGCTCTTTGATGAATAACCAACAAAAATACCTTCATCCACTCTATCTTCAAACTTACCAAGATTATCTTCAGTTCTTTTGATGTAGCACTTGCTGCCAAAGATTTTGAGGTATTTTGTTGTTGCCCTTTTACCGAACCACAACTCATAAGGAGTTTTGCTTTCATGTGTTCTCAACATGTACCTATTTTGGATATACACCGTAGTATGGACTGCTTCTTTCCAAAATATTTCTGCTACTCTGCTTTCAGCCAACATAGTCCATGCCATTTCCTGCACTGTCTCTGTTCTTTCTTTCTACCACTCCATTCTGCTGAGGTGTCCTGGCCGCTAAAAACTGTCTCCTAATACCGTATTTTTCACAATACTCTGTAAACTCCTCTGAAATGAATTCTCCTCCTCTATCTGATCTTAAACATTTGATCCTCTTTCCTGTTTCATTCTCAACATGGTTTTTGAAAATCTTGAACATATCAAGAGCTTCTGATTTATGCTTCAAGAAAAATATCCATGTCATTCTGGAATAGTCATCAATGCACAACATAAAATATTTGTCACCATTTATGCTTTGTGTTCTCATGGGTCCACATAAATCAGTGTGTATGAGTTCCAAAGGTTTGCTTGTGTAGTACTCTTTTGTTTTGAATGTGACTCTAGTTTGCTTCCCCTTTTGGCATGAAGCACAAATGTTGTTTGCAGGTTTGTTGATGGTGGGAATATCTCTCACTGCCCTTTTTGAGCTGATTTTTACTAGATTATCAAAATTGATATGACCGAGTCTCTTGTGCCACAACCAATTTTCTTCTTCCTGTCCAATAAAACAAGCTCCTTTTGAAGTCTCTGAGAGCGTGTACAGGTTACCAGATGTCCTTGATCCAGCTTGCTATCAATTTTCCACTATTTGTTTTTCTGACTTCACAACCCCGCTTCATAAAAACTACTTCATGACCTTTATCACAAATCTGACTTACGCTCAACAAGTTATGTTTCAAACCATCCACAAACAAGACTTCTTCTGACTTAATTTTTTCATCACTAATTTTAATTGAACCTTTGCCAACTATCTTAGCTCCATCATTATTTCCAAACTTTACCGAACCACCTTCATATTTTTGTAACTTCTCAAATTTTTGTTTGTCACCTGTCATATGACTGGAGCATCCACTATCAAGTATCCATGGTACATATTTATTTCGTGCTTTAAATGTTGTTTGTACGATTAAGGATTCCTTTTCTTCCTTAAGTCACTCTTTTCCTTTCCACTCCATTTTGATAGTAGTTTTGGGCTCTTGTTTTGCCTTTCCCTTATCAATAGCTTGTGCATGTTTTTCGAGAAGTTTTCTATTTTGTCTCATCCTATTTGGTTGAAATTTTCTTCCCTGAAATTCGATTTGATGCAAATGTACTTCTACAGTTTCTTGCAATGTGCCCAAAATTATGACAGTTATAACATTCTACTCGTATAATTCATCGTAGGAGAAAAAGAATTTCTACCGGTGAAATTCCTTGGTCTTACATTATATTTGCAGTCTGAGATTTTATGTCCATAGCCATTGCATTTAAAATAGAAACCAGAAAAGGGATAATTGAACCTGGGTGATGGTCTTTGCCATGTTGCCGTAGGAGCCATAGGTCTTCTTCTTCTTTGATGTGTGACATTGGTGAATCCATCATTGTCAATTCTCCTTTCGTGCCTCACATTATTGCTTTCTTTTGCATGAGACATTTTTCCTTGATCAACCTGTTTCTTATCTTCATTCTTCATGGATTTTACATTTCTGGCCTTTGATCCATTTGATGATTCTCCTTCGATGAAACCCAGACCAAATTTGATGCCTGCAGGCCTTTGGTCATTTATGATCTTATCCAGCTTCATAGAACTTTCTTCACGTTTGTGGTAACAACTAATTTTCTTATTCACCTCTTCTAGCTGCATTCTTAAACCAACAATCTCTTCTTCTAGCTTGCTGCAATAATCTATTTTCATGGTTATTTGTACTTCGAGATCTTCGAAGATTTTCTTGGATTCTTCTATCTGAACTTTCAAACTGGTTATGATTTCATTTGCATCCTCAAGCTTTCTTGAAATTTTCTTATTCTTTTTCCTTTCTATCTTCCACTCTTCAAGTGTAGAGATCAACTCACCTTCTAGATCTACTTCAGCCTCAGGGTTTTCACCACATACTTCAGAGTTCACTCCTTCTTCCTTTTCTGATTTTACTTCTTCAAATGCCATGAAAAGAGCTTCACCTGTTTCCTCTTCAGAATCCTCACCGGAGCTGTCTTCTGATGAACTGGCATTCTCGGAGATGAAACTTTTCTTCTTGAAGTTGCCTTTTCTGAAATTCATTTTCTTCTTCCAATCACTTCTTTCTTGGTGCGATCCTTCATCATTTTTGTTCTTCTCTTTAAGTGGACACTTAGTCGCAAAATGCCCAATGCCTCCACAGTTGAAACATTTAAACGGTAGCTTCCCTCTGTATTTTCCTTTTCCCTTTTTTAGTTTTCTAACAAAGTTTGCTTCCATTTCATCTGATGTCTCTTCTTCCTCAGACTCTTGTTTTACATTTTTATTTTTAAGGGCTTTAAAAGCCGCTTCTCTGTCTGTGGGTTTAGATCTTCCTATCCTCATCTCATATGCAGTCAAAGATCCATACATCTCATCTATACTGAAATAATTTAGATTTTTAGCTTCTTCTATCGCTGAGACTTTAGAATCAAACCTTTGAGGAAGAGATCTTAGTACCTTTTTCATGACGATAGAGTCTTCAATATCCTCGTCGAGTCCTCTGATCGCATTAATGATTCCATTAACTCTTAGCATATATGCCTCAATGTTTTCATCGTCATTCATTTTCAATGCTTCGAACTGAGCTCGATGTGTCTATAACTTGGCCTCCTTGATCTTATCGTCTCCTTCATGAATACTCCTCAGTTTGTCCCATATCTCTTTTGTCGTATTGCAGCTCATGATCTTTACTAGTTCACTGTCTGCTAATCCGCACATGAGAGCATTTTTTGCTTTTGAGTTATTTTCAAATAGTTTCTTTTCATCAGCCTCTTTTGGAGGAGTGAGGGGTATTGTGTATCCACTAACTACTGAATCCCAGATGTCAAAACCCAAAGCATAGAGATATGTCTGCATCCTGATTCTCCAGAATGCATAGTTAGATCTGTCAAACAATGGTGCTTTGTTTGATGAGAAGCCTTCACCACCTGCCATTGTGTTACTTCCAAGATCACCCTAGCCGGTTAAGCTTGTACAGGAACTTAGCTCTAATACCAATTGTTAGTCTTACAATGACACTGAGAGGGGGGGTGAATCAATGTAGCTCTTTAAACTTAAATTCATAGCTCTTAAAATAGAAATAATGAAACCTTAGAACCAGATAAAGCAAGTATCACAAGAGAACATCACACAACACAAGATTTAACGAGGTTCACCAATGTGGCTACTCCTCAAAAATGACCGCTTGGACTACCATCCAAATCCAGCATTTGCAAAGAAACAACTTTACAAACAATTTACCAAAGACCCACTGGAAGGAGCACCAACCCCTGATTTATCTGCACCAACGGAAAGGAGCACCAACCCCTGATTTACCAACACCAACTAGAAGGAGCACCAACCCCTTATGCCAAGCACCAACTTGGACTTCAATTCTAAAACTAGAAGATTGATAGTAAGATACCTTTGCTTTCTCTGTGCACTCTGCTTTCTCTACGCAATCACTTCGCACACTCTGCTTCGCTACAGTCGAACTTCACGATCGTCTTCTCCCTTTTGTGCACTCTACTCTCTTTGAAAATTTTGCACTTAGCATATTTCGATACGACTTGCTCTCTGTGCACTACGACCGAACTTCGCACACTTCAACCTCATCTCAAATCTCCAAACAACCCTCCTTTTATAACAGAAATTTTGTGATGAAAACCCTAATCTTAGTCGGCTATAAACCCTAATCTTAGTCGGCTTTCATGACAACTGTAAACCCTAATTTTAGTCGGCTTTCATCGATCTTCGTCGGCTTCAACTCAACCACGAAAATACAACATGTCGCGATATCGTGACACTTTCACTTTCTCTCTCTTTCTCCTTGCTTTGGCCCCGAAAATACAACATGTCACGATATCACGACACTTTTTCTTTTTCTCTTTCTCTTTGCATCGGACCATAAAAATACATGTCACGATATCGCGACACTTTTTCTCCTTGCTCTTTCTCTTAGCTTTGGCCCATGAAAATACAACATGTCGCGATATCGTGACACTTTCGCCTCCGTACGCTTTCTCTATTCCTTTGTCATGAAAATGCGACATTGCACGATATCGCGACACTTTTGTTATTCCTTTCTTCTTGAGTCATGAAATCGTGACACTTCTACTTAGTCTTCTTTCCTTTTGTCATGAAATCATGACACTTCTACTTTAAGTCTTCTTTCTTTTGTCATGAAATCATGACACTTTCTTGTACTTCACTTCTTTCTTTTGTCATGAAATCGTGACACTTCTTCCTTTGAGGTCTTCTTCTCTGCTTTTGTCATGAAATCATGACACTTCTGCTTCGTACTTCACTTCTTTGCTTTTGTCATGAAATCGTGACACTTCTCCTTCAAGTCTTCTTTTGTTTTGTCATGAAATCGTATATCTCTTCGTATTCCTTTCTTTCTTTTGTCCGCCTTTTCACTTTTTTTTTTAAGACATTTGAAATGTGGACACTTTTAAACTTACTTTCTTTTTTTTGTCAGCAAAATGCGACATGTCACGAAATCGTGACACTTTTCAAACAACTTACTTTCTCTCTCCTATTTTAGTCACGAAAATGCGACATGTCACGAAATCGTGACACTTTTCTTACTTGTTCTCTTTCTTCGAACTTGTCACGAAATCGTGACACTTCTTCCTGCTTTCTCTTTTCTTCCAACATGTCATGAAATCATGACAGTTTTTCCACTTGCCTTTTCTCTTCCAACATGTCACGAAATCATGATAGTTTTTCCACTTGCCTTTTTCTCTTCCAACATGTCACGAAATCGTGACAGTTTTTCCACTTGCCTTTTTCTCTTCCAACATGTCATGAAATCACGACTTTTTCCTCTTTTCTCTTCCAACATGTCATGAAATCATGACAATTTTTCCACTTGCTTTTTCTCTTCCAACATGTCACGAAATCATGACAGTTTTTCCTTCTTTTTCTCTCTTCCAACATGTCATGAAATCGTGATAGTTTTTCTTGCCTGTTGTATATGTCGCGATATCGCGACACTTTTCTTACTTGTCTTTTTCTTTGATCTTTTGCATATGGGCCACTTCGGTCTTCTTGGAAAATCACTGTACATACTCTGAGTAACCTTTGAACTCTCGTCTTCTATGTCTGAATAGCTTTTGAACTTCTTGTCCACTACATCAACAAATCTATCTGGCTGTGTTGACAACAATGACAATACTGTTGCTGCACCTTGCTCAACATACCTTTGTTTGGAGATGCCTCCCTATTGGCCCTGCCAAGGATCAACTCAAACCATAGCCCTATCCTCCTTGAGGTAGGCAAGCCACCCTCTTTCAAAACCCCCTTTAGATTCAAATCCATGTGGATTCACCATAAGGATTTCAAAGCTGAAGTCACCTCTTGGTGGCAACAAAAGTTTGGGGGATCCCCCACTATGCAAGTTGCCCAGAAGCTCAAGATGGTTAAAGAGAAGCTGAAATTTTGGAATAGGGAGGTCTTTGGAAATATTTTCACTTGCAAAAAATCCATTACAGAAAGACTCCAGGAGTTAGAAAGGAGGATCGAGGTAGGCGACCATAGTAGCTCCACCAAGAATGAGGAGAGGAACCTCCTAGCAGAATATCACAACATCCTTGCTAGGGAAGAAACCTTCTGGAGATAGAAATCCAGGGACCTATGGGTTAAGGAGGGTGATTCAAACATGAGATTCTTCCATGCCTCCACCATGCGGCATAGAGGATCCAACAAAATTAGGGAGGTCACCTGTAGCGATGGATCCACCACAAGGGACATTGTTGAGATAAGGGCCGAGGTGATGTCTTTTTTCTAGGAGCTCCTGGGAAGCTACCCTATGGGTGATAGATAGGCACAATTTGACCTCCTTGCCAATATCCCGTGCATTTTCCCCCAGGATGCAAATCACATGCTGATGGAACCTTTCTCCTTCGATGAAATCAGAGAGGCCCTTTTTTCCATGCAGCCAGATAAAGCCCCTGGGCCAGATGGGTTCCCTCCATGTTTCTTTCAAAATCTTTGGGATGTTGTAGGGGATGATGTATGTGAGGCCATTAGGGAGATCCAATCGACCAAAGTCATTCCCCGGAGCATCAATTCCACTTTCTTAGCTCTTATTCCAAAATCCCCAGCCTACAGATCCATCTCAGATTACAGACCCATCAACCTTTGTAACGTCCTCTACAAAATCCTGATGAAAGTCATGGCTAACATATTAAAGGCCATCCTCCCCCTCATCATTGACCCTTGCCAAGGAAGTTCAGTGAAATGGAGGAACATCTTGGATGGGGTTATCACGATCCATGAGACCTTGCATTCTGCTTCCATGGCCAAGAAGGCTTCCCTTTTCCTCAAGCTCGACATGAACAAAGCCTTTGATAGGGTTGACAGAGACTTCCTCCATGCGGTCCTCCTTAAGTTTGGTTTTCATCCCCTCTAGGTTGACCTCATACATGGGTGTGTCTCTTCTCCTTAGTTTTTTTCCTGGTCAATGGATCCCCTACTAGTTTTTTCTCGAGTGCCAGAGGCCTCCACCAAGGAGATCCTCTGTCTCCCATCCTTTTTATCATCCTGGTAGAGGCCTTGGGGAGAGCTCTTAAGGATGCCCAACTATGGAGGAAGGTGATTGGCATCCTTCCTGCCTCTGGGACTGAGGCTGTCACCCATCAATAGTTCATGGATGATACTCTCCTATCCACTATAGTCTCGTGGCTCAAGCCAGATCCATCAAGCGAATATTGTCCCTTTATGAATGAGTTGCAGGCCAAAAAGTAAACTTCATCAAAAGCAAGATTTTTTTCCTCAACACTTTGATGAGGTGATAGGTCAAGATTGCCAGGATCCTTGGTTGCTCCATTGATGCCCTCCTGACTACCTACCTCGGTCTCCCTCTTTTCTATGGTTGATCCAAGGAAGGTATGTGGAACATAGTGCTCAAAAGAATTCATAAGAAGCTTTCTACCTAGAAGGGCAAGCTCTTATCCCAAGCTGCTAAGGCCACCCTCACCATGGCATACCTCCAAGGAATTTTGATGTATTTCATGTCAGTATTTAGGTTGTTAGCTTCGGTGCACCATAATATTGAGCAGATCCAGCAGAGTTTTCTCTGGTCGGGCAATGACGACAAGTCTAGGATCCCCCTGGTAGCTTGGGACACGGTCTGCAAAAGCAAGAAGCAAGGTGGAATTGGATTCAAGAGAATGACCAAGATGAACTTAGCTCTTGTGGCTAAGCACAATTGGAGGATCCTGACCAATGAGATGACTAAGTGGATTCAAATTGTCAAGAGGAAATACCTTACCAACCTCTCGATTCTTGATGAAGGGGTTCCCACTGGCGGATCGACTTTTTGGAAAGCCATCATTCAAATGAGATAGTTGATCCAAGATGGAAGAGGGTGGATAGTTGGGGATGGCAAAAGCATTAATTTTTAGAAGGATAGGTGGATCCAAGAGGAACCCCTGATCAAGCGGCCCGAGCTGGAACACCTTGGGATGATTGCGGATGCTAACATCGAGCTAAAGGTAGCTGATTTCATAATTTGGAGGAATGGATCATCGTAGTGGAAGATCATTGATGCAACTGGATTAGAGGAGGAGGTTTTCTTCCTGTCCTCTCTGCTCCAGTCGACTATCATTCCTACCAGCAAACTACCTGATAGAATGATATGGAGGGGGACGGACAGTGGTGAGTTTTCTGTCAAGTCTACCTATGACCTTCAGAACATAGGATAAAAGTCTGACTTCCCCTGCAATGTGGTGTGGAGGAAGCCCCTGATTCCCAAGGTCAATTTTTTCTCCTGGATTGCCTTCCAAAATAGAGCCCTCACAATAGACAATCTCCACAAGAGGGGGTTTGCCATTCCTAATAGGTGCTACCTATGTGAGGCAGACTGGGAATCCTCTGACCATATTTTCTTGCACTATGATTTCACCTCCTCGGTCCTTAGCTTCATCCTCTCTACCTTTCAGATTCAGTGGATCCCTCCCAAGACCATCAAGGAGGCTTTCCTTCAATGGTTCAACCCTTTTTGAAACCCAAAACTCCATTTCCTGTGGGATGCTTGCCTTCACCATCTCATTTGGTAGATTTCGCTTGAGCGCAATGGAAGAGTTTTCAAAAATTCTCCTAGGGATCCTCCCTCTGTTGCTTACAGGGCCATTGCCTTTGCAATTGAAAATGCCAAGCTCATCCCCAGTCCTGTCCCCAAGCTAATATTTGAAGAAGGCATTTTTAGATCCTTGAATTTAACTAGGGAGCTTGATGATCGATAGGATCCTGCTATAGTTAGAAAGAAGGTCAGATGGATGCGACCCCCGAAGGATGGATAAAGTTAAATTTTGATGGGGCATCAAAAGGCAATCCGGGGCCAACTAGAGTGGGCGATTCAGTTAGGGATAAAAATGGCCAACTCATCCTAGCCTTTTGCAAAAACTTGGGAACCCAAAAAAACCATGTTGTTGAGGCTAGAGGGCTCTTGAGAGGGCTTGAACTCATTTCTGAGGATCCTCGACCTCTGGTTGTTGAGGGAGACTCGATGAATGTCATCAACTACATGTTGAATCCCAAGCCTCTAGCTTGGAGGGTTTTCAATGTTATCATAGAGGCAAGGAACCTCCTTCATCGGAGGAACACATTCCAAGTCAAGCACACCTTCAGGGAAGGCAATGGTCTTGCTGACCACATGGTAAACAAAGGGCTTCTATCCACTTGTCTTGTGGTGTGGCATCAAAATTTTCCTACGGACATGGAGAGGGCTACCAACCAAGACAATAATGATGAATCCACCTAGGTTGAGGGGTTTGGATGGGTCAGGTTGAGCGTGTAAGGATTGTGGGAGGCCATGTGTTCCTTCTGATATTGCTAGCATCCCAACTTTGGAATATTTTGGTAAACACGATAGAGGCGAATGGACCTCGATGGCCATCGAGAGGCGGTCCAGCATTTCTCGATGTAATTTCATCAAGTGTGGAAGCCATAGGAAGTTTCTTGAAATGATTGCCATATCGTTGAGCATATCCAATCGACCAAGGCACGCTCAAGAAGGTTGTGTGATAGGCCCTCACTCTGGAAACCCTGGAAGGGTGGTCCTGTCAACACCCTTTGACATCTCCAAGCAAGGCATCATCAAGGACCCTCGGTACTCCAACTACATGTGGCATCTATAGAGAGAGCATATCCACCTCAGCCTCACCTTCTACCACCCTGCCAAAGTTATTGCCACCTTTGGAAATGATGACACTCATTGCATGCAATCGAATGGCTCCTCGACTATCCTCCCCGACGATGGGTTATTTATCCCCTGGCTCTTTCGGATGGCCATATCCCTATTTCCTTCTGTGAGTGTGGCTGGTCTATCCTATGGTGTTTTCCCTCTTCCCTATCATGGCCTTTGTCCTCCCTTCATCGAAATCATGGCCGCTCCCTTCGTCGAACCCGCTGAACTCTCCCTCTGCAATGAAGCTTTGACCTTCATGAAGGCCAAAGGGTTGGTCCCTTTCCTCCAAAAGTTTCAAGGAGCCAAAGATGATATTACGTGCACCTTTGTCGAGACTTGGAACCATGGAGAGGTGTGCGTTTAGGGGATTCATTTCAAAATCTCGATGGAGCTGCTCTACGAGGTCATTGGTCTGTCGATGATAGGACGCAATATTCGATGGGACAAGCATAATTGGGAGGAGGAATTGGACCAATTCATCGAGAAAGGCCAAAACCTAGGTTGGGACAAGTCTGCTCTGCTCTTCTCGGCCCTCCTAGAGCCCTGGAACTTAGCAATGATCTCGGTAATGCAATACATTACCTATGATGACCCTGACAAACCCTTGCACAATTTTCATATCAGTTTTATTAATCACCTCAAGGATGCCAAGCAGGTGTGCATCCCTAACTATCTGGCTTATTCCCTCTCCCTCTCAGTTAAGAAATGCAAGAAAAAATCCTGTAAACCAATCCACCAAGGGTTAATGGATGTAATTTATTGCCATGTCGTTGCTAATCGCCCTCCCTCCAAGCGGTTTCACCACTATATGCTCAACCCCCGGCTATCCCGATGATTGCCCAAGAAGATAGGTCACCTAGTCCTACTCGTAATAGTCCTCATAGTCTGGCAAAGAAGTCTCCCTTTAAAAGCCTCTCTTGTAGTTGACCTAGCAAGAGAGGACAAAATGTCGAAACTCCTCTCCCCTCCCATGCATCCCAGGGGCTAAAGAAAGTACATATCAAGAAGGTGACTCTACCTCAATAGATCAGCTCAGACACTAAGAGCAAGGTATAGGGCCTGTCTTACCATATCTTACTATACATGGTGGCCAACATCTTGACCTCGATCAACATGATGATCAAGATCTTGAATCTTTACAAGGATCGGGAGGGCCACGAAGTTCAGGAGGATCCCAAGGTTTGATGGAGGATCCTTGGTTATGTTTTTGTGGTGGTTCTATCTGTAGTAGGCCTGGAATGGTTTACCAATGTTTCTTTCTTTTGTCTAGTTTGGATCACTCCTTTTTTGGGATGACTTTCTGTGTAGCCCAAGGGGCATCTTTCGGGGTTTTTTTGGTTAAGTTATCTATGTTGGTTTTTGTAGTAGCCCATGAGGCTCTTTTTTCTACTGAAGGCTATGACCTATGTTGTTATAAGGTTTTGGGATCCTCTTAAAAAATTTGCTTTTTGTTTATAAAAACCAACTTACCAAAAAAATATTGTTTATAGTTGATAAGAATGCATATTTATTAAAGTGAAAGGAAATAAAATAAAAGCATTTTATTGAGTAAGTTAAACACCAAACAAAGGATATAAACAAGTCAAAATTTCTTAGTATCTAAAAGGAGGAGTAAGAACATTCTATTGGTGTAGACAAGAACTAATAAAAGGTGCCACTATTCAAGGGTGAGCCACCACTACACAAAGAAATGCCACCATAGAAGAGATACCATCCCTCGAAGGAGAATCACCATTGAGGAGCACCATCGTAGTCCTAGGGAGGAGAAGCACCATCATAAAAAGAAGTACTACCACTAAGAAGCACCACCATTATTTGAAGAAAGCTCCATGATCCTACAAAGGAGAACCACCATCAAAGACATTGAGCAAGCCATAGATTTTCACCCATGAAGTGCAAGTGAATTATTTTTTGCATAAGAATGTAAGAGAATACATAGAAGATAGAAGGATTAGGGTTCAGGGTAAAATGAGGCGATAATATTTTTGTGAACTAATGCCCAACTAGCCATAATACTATTCGCTCGGGCAAATAAACATTTCAATAGAACAACGAAGATGATTTAAGAGTAGTAAAAGAGATTAAGTGCCATGTGGCACACATAAGGTGGAAGATCAAAAGTTTCTAGCACTTGTTCCAAGGAGGAAACATTTTAAAGAGGCTAAGATAGAGAAGTCAAAAAAAATATTTTGTACAGATGCATGGGAAATAGAAGAACATATAAGCGCAACCATTAATTAAAGGTTAAGTAGGAGTAAAAAGTAAAGCACCATTTGGCATTGGAAGGAAGAAAGTTCAATCCACACAGGGATTCAAATAGTCATAGGTCGATTACATTGTAGAGTGGTTGTGAGATATTCAAACACACTCAACCAATCAAAAGGAGAAGGTAAAATATTTTCTAAGGAAACCCAAAGTATAGCAAAGGTTTTATAAAAGGGGAGCATCTATCAAGTGACAGTCAATCATTGTTAACCAAAGGAAATTAACACATCTAAAGTTAAGGAAATTTATTTTATTCAAAATTTATTTATGCACAAGAGATATAAGGAATATATACATTTATTATTTTCTAAGGATAAAAGTGAACTTATATACTTTGGAGGGATAAGAATTAAAAGTTGAAACCTTAGAAATAATATTAGTGCTATTTAAAGGTTTGTGGAGAATTGAAAATTGGTTTAAAGGAATTGAAGGACTAAAAGTTTTGTAATTTAAGTATTTAAATTTACAAAAAAATTAGAAATATTTGCAATTTAAATAGAATGGAGTAATAAGGTTTTCCACACCAATTTTAGTTTATAAAATTTGCAAAACTTATTTTATGGAATTTCTAAATTTCTGAGTTTGGAGTTACAAGGTATTCAACACCAACATTGGATTAAAAAATTTAGAAGAGATTATATTATTGAGATTAGGAAGTCATAAGGTATTCAATCTCAAAGGGTTAAAGCTTTTTTTAAATTTTTTCTTTTAATCAAAAGGTTACAAGAAAGGGTATTTTAAAAGGAACTATGGAAAAGTTTTATACAGGATTCAAGGATTTAAGATGGTTCAACAACTTACTTGGATCTAAGAGTGATAATAAGAAAAATACAAGAGAATAATCAATATGGTCTAGAAGCATTTATAGAAATTCACAAGCTAATGGTTTGGCAAAAATAGATTCTTCATAAGGGCTTTGGCATTTCTTTGAGAGGTCTAAGGTTCAAAACCCACTCAACATGAGGGGATCATGACCCCTCATAAAAATATGTGTAAAATCATTAGAATTACTACAATAGTAAGGGCTTTGAACTCTATTTCAAAGGTCCAAGGTTCAAACCCCATTTAGTATGAGGGGATCGTAGGCAGCAAATCCACCTCCCAGAAGAAGAAGTGATCTTTGGATTTGCATAGTTTTGTCTAGTTTTGCTCAATTTTGATTAAAATGTACAAGTGTGAAAATGTACAAGTAGGAGCAAAATGTACAAGGTTGCAAATGTATGAAATGAAATGTAAATGAAATTAGGTGAAACGTACATTTGGAGTGAATTTGATAAAAATCAAATTAGACCTTAGTAAACCTTGTAAAATATTTGTTTTGGAGTTAGTTCGGGAAGGCAGTTGTAAATATTGTGATGCTTCAGAAACCACTTTGGAATGGTCTAGGCATGCATTATATAGCCCCCCATTCATTTTTTGGTTGTTCTGTTCATTGATAGTTCGATTCATAGTTCATTCATGTTCATTGTTGTTCATTGTTGAAACCTTAATACATAATTCATGGAGTATTGATTGTTGGTTTACATATTGTTCATTGTGATTGTTGTGGTGATTGTGAGTAATGCCAATGGCTATATTGTATAGGATTCCTCATAATATGAAAATTACAACAATTTCTCTTATTTCCTTGCCCTTGTGAATTCCACCATACGTTTTGATTGTTGCAGGTTGTGTAGTTCATGTTTGATGCATAACTTGGCATGTCTATGGATGGAATTACATTGTGAATGATCCTGATTACTTTCTAGACTTGGTGTGGAGAATGGAAGTGATTGTATGAATAATTACAACTATAATTGATGTTTCCAGGTAGTTGTATAATTTTTAGAATTGCCCAGGATGAATACAACTCATTGTTATTGATTTAGGGTTTGCATGTTATGAAGAGTTGGAGCAATTGACAAGTAGAAACTTCCCAAAATATATCTTGGAAGGATTGGTTGATGTAGAGTGATAGATCTAAGTATTATTTGTAGCAAGGGTTCATACAAACTATACAAGTGTTGTACCCAAATCGTACAAACAATCATTTACCCGATTTGGTCATAAAGGCTGCAACCCAAAACTTGCCAATTAAGGAAATAATGCTAGTTTGGAGAAATCGATTACAAAACCGATCGATTTAACTTGCAAAACCTGTTCTAGTGAGTTGGATGAGTACCAAATCATACAAGGTACTATGTTGTATGATTTGGACCATACAACTATACGATTTGGTGATCGTACAAGTTATTTTGGTAGATTGACATAGTGTACGATGGAGATCGTATGAGCTATACGATTTGTGCAAGTTGGATTCTGAGATTGTGGTAATAATTTCTAGAGCTCCCAAACCACCTCCCCATTTAGGAATACTACACCACTACCATCTACATTTGGTACCATTGCCTTATCAAACTTTGGCATTTTTGTTAAAATGGGTCAAAAGTGTCGTAGTCAAGAAGATCGTACAAGTGATAAACTTGAGTACACAAATTGGAGGTGAATGATAGACACAAGTTTGCAAAGGTGTAGGATATGGGATCATGGAGAGGAAATCCTAGTTAGGAAGAGCATGAGAATTGCTCAAAGAGGGATCATGAATAGTGTTGAACACAATACACATGAACCAGTAATAGAACAAGTGTGGACATCTGATGAAGTAGACATTGAGAGGTTGGATACATTGTTGATCGACATGGAAGGAGAGGAACAAGAAGCACCTAGATTCGAGGAGAATATTGATGTAAGTAAAGATGTTAACAATGAAACTATGTGAGAATGAAGGGAGTGGATGGTAACACTTGAGAAAGTGGTGGATAGGTTGCAAAGGAGTGCGGTGGATGGGAGTCAAGCACTAGAGCAATAACACATGAGGTCTCAGGAGGAAGGACCAAGGCCACAACCTACACACCAATGAAGGAGGTCATGGAGTGAAGATGCATAGGAAATTGGTAGATGACTATTTGGTGAATATAAGATTCCTCGAGTAGATGGTTCCAATGAGGACCAACAAAGTGAGTCACCTATAAGGTGGAATCGATCAAGGATTCCAGGTGAAACTTCATCAAGTGAAGAAGAAGAACCACCAATGGCCCATGTAGGTAATAGAGTAGGAAAGTAGAGATGCCCACCCTTTATGGGGGAAGGAAAGGAAGACCCAACAAGACACATCAAGACATGTATAACCATCTAGAGAGAAAATGGTGTAGACCAACCAGATGAATGGTTATGATTGTTTCCTGCTATATTACGAGGACTTGCCATAGATTGGTATCTAAAAAGGTAAAACACACCAAACTTCTAGGTATGGAATACAATGAAAGATGCATTCATTGAGGAATTTTATCCCTTGAAGGATGATGGTGATATTGTAACTGAACTTTGCACCACTAAATAGAAAGTTGATGAAGATGTGAAGTCATACAACCATCGATTGAAGTAGTTGGTGGATAAGATGCAAATGCCTCTAGCGGATGTGCTAGTAAAGTGATGGTTTGTAGATGGGTTGTTACCCAGATACAAGAAGAATATGAAGGCAGTTCCATCAACCACGTATGAAGAAGCCTTAGAAAATATGAAGAATTTTGAAAGTGAGGCTAAACAAACAATCATCGGAATGATAACACATGTAAGATGTGATGATTCAGATAGTGAAGAGGATGATACAATACAACATATGGTGCAATCATTCTAGAAGGAATTTGACAAAATAATTAAAGAGGTAAAAGGTAAAGTCAAGCAAGATCGAAAGGATATTTGGTGTACAAATTGCAAAACTGAAGGTCACACGAATGTGACTTGTCCTCGCAATGAGTATTGCCACATTTGCAATGTACTTGGACATGAAGTGATGGAATATCCATTTAATGCAAAGGTGCACCCATAGGTTCTCTCTATCCAAGAGTAGGAAGAGAAACCCAAAAACCAAGGGAGTGGCTAGCAAGCCACTAGTGGTGGTTATAGGAATAGTCATAGAGGGGGAAGATAATATCAAGGCAACCGACAAGGAGGATAGAGCCACTTGTAGTATGATTTGGATGGGAGACCAATCATACAGTGTCACAATTACCAAGAGTGGGGAATTTTATGAAGAATTATCCATCACCCCATAAATAGGAGATACAATAGATAAATACTACACACATGTGTAGATGGTGTGGTCTAGGGAACCACAAGGAAGTAAATTGTCCAAAGTAGGTGAGTTCTAGTAACCCATAAAATATGAAATTTTTGGACATAGAGGTTCCTCCAATCAGTGAGGAGACCAAAGAAGTACTAGTCATGACAAGGAATCAGGCTAGGAAGGACAAGTATCCTGAACCTACCAAAGAAAAGAAGTGATGGCAAGTAGCAAAGAGGGTACTTGATGAAGAAGCAAAGAAGGCAAAAGAATTGAGAATAGCGAGAGAAAAAGAGTTAAAGAAACCATCAGAAGATAAAGAAGTTGTGCAAAATCTGGTAGCACAAGTTTTGAATTCCACTATGGAGATTAAGGTGGTGAGTCTGTTAGAAGCCATCCCATCATTGCATAAAGTGATGATGGAAGACACACAACCTCATAAGGTGATGGAGGTACAAAGCCAACCAATCAAGGAAGAAGAACAAAAGAATTACTTTATGGACCCTACCATATTGATGATTGATGTTGGGAAGAAACCCACATTGGTCCATATGGAGATCTTGGGACACAAGCTGACACAAGTTATTGTGGATGGAGGATCTAGTGTTAATGTGTTACCCGAGAAGACTTGGTGAGAAATTGGTGCTCCATCATTATGGGCACCAAGCTTCTGGTTATATGGTGCCGACCAGTATGGAATAGAGATGAAAGGAGTCTTGACCGCACAACAAGTCATAATAGCTGACCAAGAATTTGTCTTGGATTTCATTGTGATTACCATGCAAAAGCCAACATACGATGCTTTGTTGGGAAGAGGATGGCTACGAATAGCCAAAGTTAATCACAACTAGGGAAAATATCAGATCACCTTCAAGAAGGGACAGCATAAATATATGATCAATTTGAATAACTAGAGGATCAGTGAGGACGTGGCCATGACTGATGAGTCAGGCAGTTCTTCTGGTGAAGAAGAGCATGAGCCTAATGAAGAAGGTATGTTGTACCTAGATGATTGTAGTGAAGATGAAGCTCGATCTGATAGTGGACTGCTCCATTGGAAAATGGAGGAGTACAAGGTTTTTCAGCCCACCTACCTCTGTATTGACATAGAGGAGACCACAAAAAATAATATGAGATGAAATTCAGCTCAAAACCAAAGAAAGAAGAAGAGGAGAAATGGTCATTCCCTAAAATCTTTGTAGAATACATAGTGGGAGATGCTGAAATTGATGTGAGACCAATGCATCCTATGAATGTGGAAAAGGTAATGATAGAGCCTATAAATATTAAGTATGAAGGACCTTGGATAGTGGATGTAAACCTAGGAATAGAGGGAGAGCCTAGGATGATCCACTATGGTGATTACTGGGACCTAGTACTGAAAGCAACAACTTTCAAGATATTCTTAGAGTATAAGGATGTCTTCGCATGGATGTATAAGGACCTAAAAGGGGTACCACCAGAGTTATGTGTCCACAAGATCATGCTTATGCCTAGGGCATAACCAGTGAGAAGAAGGTCATATAGGATGAACCCTAAGTATGTCGCATTGGTGAATACAAAAATAAAAAAGATGTTAGAAGTAGGCATTATTTTTAGAGTCACTACTAGTGATTGGGTTTCACCTATAGTGGTCACCCTAAAGAAGGAAGTGGATAAAATCTGAATATGCATAGACTTCAGGAGTCTGAATGTAGTAATAATCAAAGATCCCTTCCCTATTCCCTTCACAGACTCAATTCTGGAAGAGGTCATAGGACATGAAATGTATTCATTCCTGGATGGGTTTTCTAGGTATAACCAAATAAGCATCATTAAGGAGGATAATTTGAAGACCACATTCATTGTGGAGAATGGCATCTATGCATATAATTGAATGCCATTCAAGCTATGCAATGCCCCAACCACATTTCAACACATTATTCTGTATATCTTTGATCAATTGGCCATATGAAATTTTAAGGTATTTTTGGATGATTGGTCCATTTACGGTAAGATCAAAGATCATTTACCTAGCCTCAGTGAATGCATGAGTAGGTGTAGGAATGCATAAATCTCCCTGAATCCAACAAAGTATTTTCTGATGGTACCATATGGGAAACTGTTGGGACATATAGTGTGCAATGAAGGGTTGAAGACCGATCTTGACAAAATCCGTGTCATACTACACATGGAGGAGCCATATGATGTGAGATCTTTAAAAACCTTCTTGGGATCCATGGGATACTATCAAAGGTTTATCAAGAATTATGCACATGTGTCCTACCCACTAGATTCTTTAACCAAGAAGAATATTCCCTTTAGATGGATGGAGGAGCACCAAGGAGCCTTTGAGGAGTTAAAATCTAAGCTGGTCAGTAGTCCCATTTTGGTGTTCCCTAATTGGGATAAGGAATTCCACATCCATATTGATACCTCAAACTTTGTAGTTGGATGTGCATTGGCATAGGAAGGACAATTTAGGTTGGACCAACCTATATTTTTTGTAAGTTACCTATTATCATGGGTAGAGAGAAATTATAGTACAATAGAGTGAGAAGCTCTAGGGATGGTATATGTTATGCAAAATTTTAGGTATTACCTATTGGTAAACCCTTTTTCCTTCTACGTTGATCATCAAGCTTTGTTGTACTTGATAAATAAGCTAGTTATACAAGGATGAGTCAATAGGTGGCTCATCACCTTACAAGAGTTCATATTTTGAGTAGTAGTGCGACCTAGCAAGAAGCATGTGATTGTAGACCAGTTGTCTCGAATACGATCAGGAGAACCTATAGGAGTAGGGATTCCATATGAATTCCCTGATGCTCAGTTATTCGTAATCAATATTGTTCCATCGTGGTACAAGTTGATTGGATAATACCTATCCATAGGGGAGTTGCCACAAGAGTTGATGATAATGGAGAAGAAGAAAGTAATCATAAAGTCAGCCCCTTTCTAGTTGATAGCAGGATTGCTGTACAAATTAGGTATTGATGGTATCCTAAGAAGATGTGTAATGGATGAGGAAATTAAAGTCACATTGAAAGAAGCTCATGAAGGATTGGTAGGAGGACACATGGGGCCTGATGCCACTACTCAAAAAGTACTCTTAGTAGGACTATGGTGGCCCATAATATATAATGATGCAAAGGAATATGTAAGAGCATGTGATACTTTCCAGAGAGCGAGGAAGCCAGTGTGAAGGGACTTTATGCCATTACACCCATCACAACCCCAAGAACTATTTGAGAGATGGGGGTTGGACTTTGTTGGACCATTGAGAACAATGCATAGGTGAAAGTGTCAGTATATCATGGTAGCCACTGAATACCTAATAAAATGGGTTGAGGCACGAGCACTACCAGATAACTCAACAAAAAGTACAACACGATTCTTGTACGAGCAAGTAATTACAAGATTCGACATCCCACTACACATAATGAGTGATCGAGGAGGTCACTTTGTGAATGAGATCATCAAAAAGTTGATGATTAATTTTAGAATTTGGCACTCCTTGTCTAGTCTATATTACCTGAGAGCTAATGGGTAGGTGAAAGCAACTAACAAGGTATTAGTGTCAACATTGTACAAAACCTATGGAATAGAGGGAGTAGATTGGGAGGAAAGGTTACCATATGTTCTTTGGGTATATTGAACTACCTTTAAGCCAATGATAGACCATACACCATTTCAGCTAATGTATGGTCAAGAGGTAGTAGTGCTAGTGGAATTCTTGGTACCAAGTTTGTGGATAGTTGTGGAGCATCGCTTAGGTGACCAAGAGAGTATAGAAGAAAGACTGATGACACTAATCAAGCTGGATGAGAGAAGAGTCATGGCACAATGGGTGATCGAAGTGGCCTAGAAGAGAAGGAAGATGTGGCATGACAAGCACCTTCGAAAATTAGAACTTAAGCAAGGTGACTTAGTTCTAAAGTTTAATGGGAAATGAGAAATCAAGCTGGGTAAGTTAAAAACCTTGTGGCTTGGTCCCTTTCGAGTCATAGAAGTGAGGGATAATGGAGTAGTTAAACTATAGAACTTGAATGGGATGGAAGTGCTAGATACTATAAATGGTTTGAAGTTGAAGCCATATAAAGTACAATGTCTGTTTATCACTTTAGAAGAAGTTGAATAAAGACAACAAGCTCAGTCTAATGAGTAACAAAGTATAATTCAAGGCCCACCATGGGAGGACCTTGACATGGGACTCACATGCCTATTCATAGAAGGGGAGGAGATAAGACCAATTATCGAGCAAGAAGAGTTGGTACCTCGACTCGATGAGAGAAGAAGGATGCGAGTACATGTAAGGTTTGTAGATGGGATTGAAAGGATTGAGGAAGAATATGAAAGAAGGATTTCTCCAAGGGAAAGAAGGAATCCAGATGAACAAGGAATGGTGTATCCACAATTGGAGTATAGAGAATTACCCCAACCATCAGAATATCGATGAAGAGTGAGACTAATGGTCCGATATGTGAACATGATGGATAATTTTGATATGGAAGTTCTAGAAGGGATAGGAGGTGACACTATAGAGGAAGAGCTCACTGAATTCTCTCCATTAGCTCAGATAGGACTATTGCAATAGAGGATGCGACACCAGATCTAACAGTTGCAAGAGGAGTATGAAATATTGCAAGGTCACACTACAAGACTCTGTGAGTAGACTATCCAAGACTTGGATGACACGATGCAAATAATGGAGGAGCAAAGGGTAGTGAGGTCACAGGAATTAGAAGGTAAAGGAAAAGAACATGAGATGACACCACAAGTGAGTAGTTCACGCCATGATGGTGCAAGTACGAGTAGGGGAGAAAACTCATAAATAGCACCTCATGAGATGACCAATGATCCATCAATAGTAGAAGCAGATGAGGAAATAGCTTGGTGAGACATTGAGGAAGACATCACAACACCTAGACCACAAAGCAATATACATGAGGATTCAAGTGAATCTAGTGATGGAGAGTTGCCTTGGCTAGTAAGAGAAGAGAGTTTTGATAGTGGTGATGATGACTTCTTAGTGCAACCAACAACACCTCATGTTTAGCCTGACCCTGAGACCTATGCAATAGCCTATCGGTAGTTGAGGTGACAAAGGAGAGAAGTATGAAGACTTCAAAGATTAATGAACTTGCCAGTTAATTGGTTAGAACAAAGGGATGATGATCGTAATGATTCCAATTTTGAGTCTGATTTCTTGAAACCATATAGGGAAAATCTGGCAAATGTGTCTCCACAATGATATTGGGAGGAAATGTGATGGACACACCAACTAGTATGCATAGATCATTGAATGCAAGTACTTCGATAATTATCACTTGGAATGCAAAGAAATGAAGGTCACTTGGCCAACATAGAATTGGTGGATATAACCCTAGTAAGGAACCAACAAGAACCCCTAAGATAACAGCTAGGTCATAGAGGGGGAGTACATCCATTAAATACTAGGAGAGGTAGAGGAGATATTCCACCTAGAGGAGGTAGAGGATGAGGAAGGATTAGACCCCCTACTCCTAGATGGCCGAGAGACACACCATTGGCCTATTTGAATTGGACCAGGAACCTGCAAGGTATCCCCTGGTTGAGAGGGATTGTACCAAACCTCAGAGGAAGACAACCATGGGGATGACCTCCATTGATTTGACCAGGACCAAGAAGAGTGGAAACCAGAAGAGGATTACCCCAAGAGAGGGAAGTTCCATGGAATGTTCACAGAGGTCTTACATCAAGAGGACTGGGTCGAGGAAGACCTATGCAAGGAAGAGGCCTTGTCGGTAGAGGAAGAGTATGCTTCACTGATGAAAGGAGTCAAGGACTACAAAGGACTCATTCACCAAGCTTAGAAGTTGATTTGATATGAGGAGATAGGTAGAGAAGTCACTCAAATGATAATGGATCAGTAAGAGCAACCCTACCTCATGGTCAATCAATGGAATGATGAGATGGAGTATTACCACTTGGAAGTCTTGCAAGTTGTAATTGCATGATTCCAAGTTGTACACATGGCAATCAGAGAGAAGGAAATCAAACAGATGGTCAGTTGGCACCTAATGATACGATCACCCACAATGTAGAAGTGGGCAATCCAACTGATGAGTCAACAGATGGCATCATACAAGTGAATGTCACTGTATGATTTTCATGATGGTAAGTACCAAGATATTAATGAAAAAAAAATAGAAAAATATCTTAATTGTGAAAATCCTTCGGGATGCAATTAATATGGAAGGGGTTGAAAATCGAAAATGATGGCCCCTTTTGAGAAAAAAGAGAGAAAAAAGAAAAATAAAAATTATCTTAATTGTGAAAATCCTTTGGGATGCAATTAATATGGAGGGTGGTTGAAAACCGGAAATGATGGCCCCCTTTGGAAAAAAAGAAAAGAAAAGAAAAATAAAAGGCAAAGAAAAGGATAAAATTAAGAAAAAGATAAAATTGCATGCATAAAAAGGACAAGTTGTCAATCATCCATACAAAAGGACAAAACCACATGCAAAGGAGGCTAAGGTGGTAGAATTCCATGCAAAAAGATGTTAGGGTTTCAGAATTATATAAATCAAGGTGCCATACAAAAATTTTCTTTCCCACTTGCAGATCGTACACATGCAACACTAGAAATTCGAAGAAATTGAAGGTAAAAAGGGTGCAATTGAAGATAATTTCTACATGGGTAGTTAGAATTCACCATATTTCTACAAATTTCATGACCCATTTTAAATTTGCACCACAAGAATTTTTGGCTTCAAAAAACAACCCGATTGGAGGAAAAAGTTGCTAGAATTAGGGTTTTTACTTTGAAAAAAGCAAAGTAATTTTAAAAATCATGTTGTAGGTGAAGAAAAATTGTTGTACAAGCAAGGATTGGAGGAAATAAGGTGCCCAAGGAAACCCTTGTTGCAAAAAAATTGAGCTAGGGTTTGATTTTCCAGAAATAGGGAAATGGGGAATTGCAAGGAGGTAAAATAAGCAAACCCTGGTACAATAATGAACCATAAAAGCATGAAAATGATTTGTTAAGTCTGCATGTGTGAAGAAGTTTGAAAGGATAGCTATACAATGCTACTACACTACTAGGAAATTTTGTTTTGGAGGAAGATTGCACCAAGTGAAGGAGAAATTGCATAATTTGCACTGAAATTGCATCGAGAGAGAGATTGCATGTTTTTGGAAAATGGGTTCCACAAAAATCATACTTGTTGAATAAAAATAAGGTTTTTTGACCAAGTAACATTTTTTAGGGTTGTATGTATGATTTGGGGGCATGATTGTATGATTTTGGAACATATTGTATGATTTTTAGGCTCCTAGAGACCCAATTTGTGTAGATTTGAAGAGATTGTACAAATTTTTTTGTAGTTGTACAAAATTTAATGAGGTTGTATGGAAGGGAGGCACCCTTGTATGATTTGATAGTAGTTGGTATGATTTTAGATCAAGGTTGTACGATTTGAAGCACCATTTGTATGATTTACTGCAATTGTATGGAATCGGGTGCGATTGAACAAATTCGACTGGAGTTGTACGATCTGGGTAGGATTGTATAATTTGGAAATGTACATGTACGACCTTGCTGAGGCCTTGTACGATCTTAATAGTTTTTGTACATTTTGGAAGCAGTCATACAAACTTTTGGGAGTGATTTTGTATGATGTTGTCTTGAATTGCTAGATTGAGGAAAGAGTGTGCGATAGTGGTTTTCACCTAGTGATGGCAGAAGCATGAGTTCTAGGAGAGAATACCGAGCTCATCATGATCACATTGCAGCATCTAGGATAGATAGATCACCCAGACCATTGCACCAGAGAGAATCATGACCTAGGCGATCTCCCTCAGTTTACCCCATTCACGACCAAGGACATCGATTTTAGTCACATGGGAGGTGTGGTAATCATCCTTGGAGAGGGAGAGGATGAAGGTCATGGAGGGGTCAATGATATTGGCATGGTGGTAGAGGAGGTGCACCACTACAATATATAAGGGAGGAGATGGAGCCACCCAGGGCACATAGAAGGGAACTTCGCAGTGAAGTTCATCGAGAAAGGACCCCGAAAGAATAGGAAGACTCGCCCAGTGAAGCTGAGGAGGAGCAAGTGGACATCAATGATGTCACTTTTGGGTAACCTACAGGAGATTTTGTAGAAAATGGTGGGACAAACATGATGCCAATAATCCAGTGAAGCAGGCACTAAGAAATGCTGGAGTGAGTATTATAGCGCAAATCCCACCACAGGATAAAGTGTTCTTCAATGAATACTTGTTGTAGATTCTCTAGTCATTGTAAAAAACCCAATTGTTACCACATTTTTTTTTTAAATATACAAATTCATCTTTCATGAGGCAAGGGTCATAATCATGAACTAAGATAGAATCAATCCATTTGAATTGTAAGTTATCAAGGCAAATATTATCAAGAGATATTGAGACTTGATCAGAGTCTCTCTTGAGTAGAAGTGATCAGATTCTATGAAACCCTCATACCACTCGGATATGAGAACATTTTCCAAGTGTTAGATTGCATCCCTCTTAAAAGAAAAATCACCCTTAACCATACTGTCCAACATGACCAATATATAGGTAAATACCTTGAATATGGAAACCCATCATAATGAAATAACCTCAACAATGGTTATTCATAGATCTTAGATCCAACCCACATCTTCTTTATGGGATAGAAAAATCACTAATTGTGATTAAAATTACATAATCCTTGGAATGCCATCTTAAGCATGATTATATTACCTTATACCTCTTAAGGCTTATTTTAGAATGTAAAGTCTTATTTGGTTCACAATCCAAGTCCTAATTGCCTTTTTGTGGGTTCCAACCTACTCTGAGTTTCCACTTGTATTAACCCATAATTTGTTATCATAATGTTTTAGTTTATACCAACCATGAAGGTTTATGAGGTGGACAATATTTGATTAATCCTTAGGAAGTAGAATCCATCATTTTATGATTCTTGAGACTGTAGCACACATGGAATAACCAATTGAGCAAGATTTACATTCCCTTACATTCTACTTTTTGCATCCATACAACCATTGAATACATCAAGTGCTAGTTGTTGTGGGGTAAATCTAGCTAAACTACATCATTGATAATTACCCAATATATTCTAGAAAATAATTGACATAATTGTATATCATTAATTCATCAACATAAAAAATTAAGCATAAATTCCTTGCATCATAGTATACATTGAAATAATCTAAGAACTGCATAACTATTTCATCAAGCATTTAACCATCTCATCCACTTAAATCATTTTCATTTTGAAGTAAAAACAACATGCACAAGAATTAACACATCAAACCACAAATAGAGTGACACATTGTTTATCCTAGGAACCCTCATGGGGAATAAACCCAACCTCCAAAATATGTAATTTACTCATATTCATAAACTTAAGATGTCAAATATTACAAATATAGAAGGGCCACTATGGGTCCCTTTAAATTCACTATACATGGCAAGGAATACAACCATTCCTTATCAAATTTATGATGCAATTAGGGAATTTTCCTAATTTCCTTCTCTAAGTCATCATTGTATCATTTAGGTATTTCCCATACCAATAAGGAGTCCATATGTCCCTTTAAACTCATGATGCCATTAAGGAATCTATTGATTCTAAGCCATCCTAAGAATTTTCATATGTTTATGATAATCATCGAAATCTTAATTTGGAGAAGGTGTATTGATGTTAGAGAGAACCATATAATTTCCCTCAAGAATGAATTTCAAATTCATTCTAATTAATTGACACAAAGTCAATCCATGAATTAAAGTCCCATACCTTTAATTCATTAATAAACCAGTATCCCTAAATTAATAATTTAAGCTAATAATTTAAATTATCTATCATTTCATAATTACATCCTATTGTAACAACCTGTTGGTCAAACATCTACCTAATTATACAAACCTATGTTTGTGTGCCCTAGACACACCCAACATTGAAATATCGAAGGAAAGGAATGTCCTCCGTGCCAATATATAGAGAGAGTTGGCTCTCTTACTCAACCCTACACTGATTTAAGACTAGAGTTACAAGAAAGAAATTAGAAATGATAGAAAGAGATAGGAAATATGGCCATAAGACAAAGGTGTAGGATTGGGAACAGACTAGCAGTAGGAAATCTATTCAAGCATTGAAGCAGCATATAATAAAAGAAGGTAGCATGATTTAATTACAACCTTTTAGAGACAACCTTCAAGATCGCATTCTAGAACTCACTCTCTCACCAACAATGTTCAAATGTAGATGCAACATTTAAACTTAATAGCAGACAATGAATATGAGCATAAAATAGAAATGCATAAAATAGAAATGCATAAAATAGAAATGCATAAAATAGAAGGAAATCACACACAAGATCATTTGTAAATTCAAAATCCAAGTATATTCTATTGATGCAGAGAACTTGAATAGTTTTTCTATAGAATGTCTAACCTCCTTTATTACATCGGAATGCTTAGTATTTATAGAGTATTTTGCCTCTTTCATTAAATGCACATAGAGACAAAATGTTTGCAGATCAAGAACCATAACAAGAAAATTCCTTTTTGGAAATACTAAAAATTCATCCTTTTGAGGCAGTGATCTAGATTTTAAGGAAATTACTCCGAGAAATTAGCATCTTTGGGTTTTGGTGCATGGAAAACTGCAAGGCTTGGTCATTGACTTGATACGTTTGCCATCCTTGAAAAAATTCTTCTACTTGGAAATCATGAAAATCACTTGGTGATTTTAATACTACTACTTCCTTTTCTTGAGATACATAATCTAAATTACTCCTGACCCAATCATTCAATGCTTTTCTTAGGCGCTCTCAAAAATATTTGATGTCGTTGATAGCAAACTTCACCCAAACTAAACGATGAGCGAACACACATTTACTATTTCAATCGTGTTCATTGGTGGAGAGGGTGATTTTATAAATTTAATGGATTGTATTCCCTCCCTGATCAAGATAAAAATCATCCTTTTTCTCCAAGGTGAAAGTGCCTTTAACAACTGCCTTATTCCATTAAAATCTACGTTCATCCCCAAAAGAGGCAAAAGAAGTCGTCACATTCCTCTTGGGATGAACACACTATTGACTATTCCAAGTTGCTTCAAACTTCATGACTTTCACCCACTTCACCATTCATAGCATGTTCACCCTCGAGAGAGGCAAATGGATCTTTTGCCCCTCAATCGAGGTGAATGCACTGTTGAATTTTCAACAATTTGCTCTTAATGATGTTCGCTCCAATTTTGGGTGAATGAAGCTTTCACCCCAACTTTGGGTGAATGCACCCTTTAAAATTCTACCAACTTTGGTGCTAAGTTCATTATAACTCAAGGCATTTCAAAGGACTTCCACTAAATATATCTTTGTCTAAAAAAGGTATTAGTCGGGTGCATCTATTCAACTTTTTTGAGACATTCGCCCCAAAGTGGGGCGAACAAAGATTTCGCCCCAACTTTGGGGTGAACATGATTCTTTCTGTATTTTGACTTTGGGCAACTTTAACACTTATGAAGAACACAAGCTTATACTGAGAGGGGGGTGAACAGTATAAGACCTCTTTTTACTTTTCCTTTATACTTCAAAACAGTAAAGCAATATATCCAAAGCAATATCAAAACAATGCACAAGATCATCCACAAAGTGACACCAATTTTAACGTGGTTCATCCACAAAACTTTTCTCTAAAAGTTATCTCAAAGTTCTTTGGGAAACCTTCCCAATTACAATGTTTATGAGCCTCGGCTCAAAGGAGATACCTTCCCCCAATCTGAATTTATGAGCCTCTGCTCAAAGGAGATACCTTCCCCTACCTCTGCTCTGGTTGGTGATCCTCTAGAAGACCTCTGCCTCCGCTGCCCTTAGCAAATGGAACTCTATCCACAGAAGACACCTGTCTTCCCTGCTCTGGTTGGAGACCTCTGTCCTCAACTCTATCACCTCAAAAGTTGGTCCTCGAATCTGCACTAAACACAGTCCTTCGGTCTAGCACAAATGTCCTCGGGTTCTTCTCATAGAACCAATGCACCTCTGTCCTCAAGTTCTCTGATAGAACTATCAAACTCAGCTTCACAAGTCCTCTACTAGGACCTGTCCAAATCTGCTCACAAGTCCCCAAAGGAACCTATCCAAAACCTGCTCACAAGTCCCCAACGGAACCTGTCCAAAACCTGCTCACAAGTCCCCAACGGAACCTGTCCAAAACCTACTCACAAGTTCATCAAGAAAAACTTGCTTGGCATGAACCCACAAAGAGAATGGTTAGAGACCCAATGTGATTCATCAACCTCATAGAAGCATAAAGAGAATTGTTAGAGACTCAATATGTTCTATACTTAACTCCCAATCTCAATCTCAACTCAATCTCAAATCTCATAAGAATAAGATAGATGTAATATGCTTTTCTCAAGAACATGAAACACAACCCAACAATTGCCAACCAAGCAATATCTCATATAACAATGATACTCATGTTCTTTCCAACAACCAATATCTTTTCTCAACCAATTAGGGCTTCAACAACAATGCTCAAAGACAAGGTTTAACCAACATCATTCAACTCAACATTAACCTTGAAGCATTCAACCAATCATCACAAGAAAAGGAAACAAGTAGAAATCCTTTTCCCTCCAAAGATATTTGAACAAAACAACCACCCACACAATATCACCAAATGCAAAGAATAACTTGTTCAAATCAACTCAATGGAGTAAGCCCAATATCATGAATCAAGTAAAAGCAATAACTTGATCAAACAACCTCTATGGAAGCAACTCAACCATCAACCTCAAAACAGCCAACCAAGGGTTTCACCAACTCAAAGCAAGTAGCAAGACTCACAAACATAAACCCTAGTGCACAATGCTTCCACTACCTCAAACCAGAATTATGCATTCACCAAAACTCTCATCAATGATAACAATGCATAAGTAGTCTTCAACAAACCAGAAAATAGGATTTACACCCAACCAAAGGAAACCTAGTTGAATACCTTTTCACTCCAATATTATTTCAGGAAAACATACACCAATCATACTCATAAGAAGAATGTGCCCATACCTTATTGAAGATGAAGAAGATCTCACCAATTTGCCATAACCATAACCACCTTTTTGCCAAACTCAAGAAGGTTAGTAGACAACATATTTCTTTAATATTTCCTCAATAATATTCCTTGGTCCAAAGCTATAATCACAGGTTCTATGTCTTCTTCTTTCAACCTCATTCAACAAATCATAAATCAACATATTTCTTATATTCACCTTATCTACTCCATAAAAACTATTACCCATATTTTCAAAACAAATATTTAAATTAACTTGCTAGACCTTATATCTCCTAAATACCTCAATTTCTTTTTAATTAATCAAAAATATTTAAATCAAAGTGTCTACCCCTTATATCTTCCTAACACCATCATATAATTAATTAAATAATAAAAATATTGTAAGTAAATTCTCCTTACCCTTATGTCTCCTCAAACTAACATAAAACCATTCAAACACCTGAGACCTTATAACTCCTACGATAAAGCATACCTTATAGCTCCCAAGATAAACCCCATAAAAAACATACCTTAAAATTAATCATGTCTCATGCGCTGCAGGTGACTTGTTCGACCCCGCGTTGCTTCGCTGGTCATGCGCTCTCAACAAACTGACGAGCGCCACATGGGCTAGTTACCCATTAAGCCTAACAATGTGCATGCTCTGACTTCCCTCTCACACCGACGCTAAAACCTTGAAATCTGAACCCTCAAAATCTGCATGTTGTTTCTGTCTCTGTCACGTGTCAAATGAAGTGCAACCCTATCGTTCGTATTTTACTCTGCACTGATTCATCCATGGCACGAAAACCGAAACCTGCATCCTGATTACCGTGAGCCCACCTCCTTGGCGCCACTATCAATCCCGTCATACCTTCGACCGTGCCATGCTTGACTTCCTCCTTCGCTGGCGCAGGGGCTTAATGTCAAAAATGAAAAGCACAGAGAATAATATCGAACACATTCAATCCAACATTAATGAATTCCATTGCCTTATTTTATATGCACTATGATGCATTTTTAACACGTCGGCAATTCCAAACACGTCGGCCCTTTTAATTTTAATTTAAATTTTAAATAAATAAAATTTAAACTAAATATTTAAAATTAAATATCTTCATCACCGGGGCACCTTTTTCAACGAAACGAAGAGCCAACTTGGGTTTTAAGAAAAACCCATTTCAAATCTGTTGTCCATGGTTTTAAATAAAACCTTTTATTTTGTCTGCCTTGGTTTTCACAAAAACCCTTCCTAGAACTTAGATTCCTTCAAAAGCTTCTTGACATCAATGACAACATCAACACTTGAGCAAAGGCAATGTACCCAAGGTACCCAAAATTGCCAACAATCTCCCCCTTTGTCATTGATGGCAAACCTTTACTAAAAACACTTCTCAAGAGCCAAAACTAAAACTAACTGAGCCCACAACTGAGAATCTTCTTTTGAAGTTTTGCTCCCCCTGACTTGAAGCTTTCCTCTTCACTTGAAGCTCTCCCCCTTACTCATATCTCTCCCCCTTTGTCATCAATGGCAAAGGGCCACCTTTGGGGCTCGGGACTAAGAATGAGCCTCTTAGCTTAGTCCCTCCCCCACCTCCTGTTGAGGTGATTAATTCTGGGGTGGGAGTAAAACTCCCATTAGGCACTGATCATCATCAGCGTCTATAACTTCCTTGTCGGGCCTTCTCTTGAACTCTTTGTCCATATTCCTATTCCCGTCATTGTTCTTGTTCTTTTTCTCATCCCTGTTCTTGTCCATGCCTTGATCCTTGGACCTGATCATGCCATTGTTCCTGTTCCTGTATTCTAGAATTTTAGCTCTACACTGTCTAACTGTGTGACCTTCATTGTTGCACTTATAACAAGTAACAATGTTATTTCTTTTAGGCATACCTATTCTTTGAATCCACCAGTTCTGACTAAACCTATTTTGACCAAACCTCGTTTGACCAAACCTCGATTCTCGATATTTGCCTTGCAAAAAATTGCTTTATGCCCAAACTGATTGCAAGAGTAGCAATACCCATGAAAGAAATTACCACTTCTGAAACTGTCATTTACCTTCTTCACTTGAGCCATGCAATGTGAAGCCATGTGACCAAACTTGTGACAAGCAAAACATCTGCCTTGAAACTTTCCTTTATTTGACCTCTTGGGTCTTGAAAACTTCTTCTTCTTCTCATTCTGAATTCTATTTTCTATTTCTGTGCATCTATCATTCAAGGACTCATGATCTGAAATACTTTCCTCATCAGAACTCTCTTCCTTTTGGAGTCTCTTACTAGACTCTCCAACTTGTTTCTTGTGAGGCTTAACAAAACCAAGACCTATTTTATCTGTTGTCTTTCTTTGACCTTTGATAAGAGATTTAACCTTTTTGGAGCTTTCTTGAAACTCTGTACAGCTTATCCTTGTACTCTTTATTTTCCTCTTTCAAAGAAGCCATTTTCTGATCTAATTCACTATACTCAAGCACCTTAGATTCTAACTCATTCTTGAGTTCTTGTGCCTTAGCCATAGAGACGTCAAGACTTTCTATAAGTTTATCTCTCTCCATACAACATTCATCTAACTTATCCTTGAGTCTAGCATTCTTCTTTCTTTCCTTTTTCAAAACACTAAGAGCATTAGTAAGTTCACATTCAAGATCCTCTATTTGATTGCACTTTGAATTATCAAGGCCTTTTTCAGATTTCTTATCACTAGAGGTGCTACCCTTTTCAAAAACCATACATGCATCTTCCTTATCATTTTCTGAAGCATCCTCATACATACTAGCAACCAAATCATTATTTTTGCAATTATCCTCAAGGTGCCCAAAATTTCCATATCTAAGACATTTCGGTTCTTCCTCCTTTTCTGATATGAACAATATCTCATTTTTATAATCACCTGAAGAACTTTCACTATCACTACTAGAACACTTACTTGCTTTGTCAAGGTAGACGCTCTTCTTTTCTTGATTGTTGTGCTCATATTTGATTTTAAGAGTTGTATTGGCCTCTTCTAGTTGTTTCTTCAATGAAACAATCTCTTCTTTTTGTTTGCAGCAAGCAGTCTCTTTCTCATTGATCTGAGACTCGAGAGTTTCTTCACTCTTTTTGAACTCTTCTATTTTTAGCTTCAGATTGCTAACAACTTTGTTAGATTCCTCTTCATGTTTGTTGTATATACCGACTTTATTACTCATTTCTTCTGTCTGCATTCTTAAACCGTCAATTTCTTTTTCTAGCTTGCTGCAATACTCTATTTTCTTGGATGATTGCATTTCGAGATCTTCAAAAATTTTCTTGTAATCTTCTGCTTGTACTTTCAAGCTGGTGATTATATCTTCTGCATCCTCAACCTTTTTACTCAGGTCTGAAATCAATTTCTGTTTCCAATTTGCTTCTGCATCACTTCCTTCTTCATCACACTCTTGTTCTGAATCTGTTTCTTCACCAATTTTGAATGGATCATCTTCATCTTCACTGCTACTAAACCCATGGCAATGATGATCATTGTGATAGAGTTGACCACAAACAAAACATTCTCTTCCTTGTGAGCAATCATCTGCAAAGTGACCGGTCTTCCCACATCTGGTGCAAAACTTTATTAATCTGGCTTGTTCTCCATTGTTTGATTCATCTCTTGAATCTATTTCCATTCCCAAAGCAGCAACATTGAGATCATCTTCATTTTCTTTCATGACCCTGTGAGATTTCTTTTTCTTGTGTCTAATGGTTTTGCTTTTGCCTTTCCTTGCCATTTGTGTTCTTGTAAGATCTTCCTTCAAGTTGTTGAACTTTTCGAAGGCACCCGCTCTGATACCAATTGAAGAACACAAGCTTATACTGAGAGGGGGGGGTGAACAGTATAAGACCTCTTTTTACTTTTCCTTTATACTTCAAAATAGTAAAGCAATATATCCAAAGCAATATCAAAACAATGCACAAGATCATCCACAAAGTGACACCAATTTTAACGTGGTTCATCCACAAAAACTTTTCTCTAAAAGTTATCTCAAAGTTCTTTGGGAAACCTTCCCAATTACAATGTTTATGAGCCTCGGCTCAAAGGAGATACCTTCCCCCAATCTGAATTTATGAGCCTCTGCTCAAAGGAGATACCTTCCCCTACCTCTTCTCTGGCTGGTGATCCTCTAGAAGACCTCTCGCCTCCGCTGCCCTTAGCAAATGGAACTCTATCCATAGAAGACACCTGTCTTCCCTGCTCTGGCTGGAGACCTCTATCCTCAACTCTATCACCTCAAAATTTGGTCCTCGAATCTGCACTAAACACAGTCCTTCGGTCTAGCACAAATGTCCTCGAGTTCTTCTCATAGAACCAATGCACCTCTGTCCTCAAGTTCTCTGATAGAACTATCAAACTCAGCTTCACAAGTCCTCTGCTAGGACCTGTCCAAATCTGCTCACAAGTCCCCAACGGAACCTATCCAAAACCTGCTCACAAGTCCCCAATGGAACCTGTCCAAAACCTGCTCACAAGTCCCCAATGGAACCTGTCCAAAACCTGCTCACAAGTTCATCAAGAAAACTTGCTTGGCATGAACCCACAAAGAGAATGGTTAGAGACCCAATGTGATTCATCAACCTCATAGAAGCATAAAGAGAATTGTTAGAGACTCAATATGTTCTATACTTAACTCCCAATCTCAATCTCAACTCAATCTCAAATCTCATAAGAATAAGATAGATGTAATATGCTTTTCTCAAGAACATGAAACACAACCCAACAATTGCCAACCAAGCAATATCTCATATAACAATGATACTCATGTTCTTTCCAACAACCAATATCTTTTCTCAACCAATTAGGGCTTCAACAACAATGCTCAAAGACAAGGTTTAACCAACATCATTCAACTCAACATTAACCTTGAAGCATTCAACCAATCATCACAAGAAAAGGAAACAAGTAGAAATCCTTTTCCCTCCAAAGATATTTGAACAAAATAGCCACCCACACAATATCACCAAATGCAAAGAATAACTTGTTCAAATCAACTCAATGGAGTAAGCCCAATATCATGAATCAAGTAAAAGCAATAACTTGATCAAACAACCTCTATGGAAGCAACTCAACCATCAACCTCAAAACAGCCAACCAAGGGTTTCACCAACTCAAAGCAAGTAGCAAGACTCACAAACATAAACCCTAGTGCACAATGCTTCCACTACCTCAAACCAGAATTATGCATTCACCAAAACTCTCATCAATGATAACAATGCATAAGTAGTCTTCAACAAACCAGAAAATAGGATTTACACCCAACCAAAGGAAACCTAGTTGAATACCTTTTCACTCCAATCTTATTTCAGGAAAACATACACCAATCATACTCATAAGAAGAATGTGCCCATACCTTATTGAAGATGAAGAAGATCTCACAAATTTGTCATAACCATAACCACATTCTTTTGCCAAACTCCAAGAAGGTTAGTAGACACAACATAATCAACTTTAATATTTCCTCAAGAATATTCCTTGGTCCAAAGCTATAATTGCAAGGTTCTATGTCTTCTTCTTTCAACCTCATTCAACAAATCATACATAACATATTTCTTATATTCACCTTATCTACTCCATAAAAACTATTACCCATATTTTCAAAACAAATATTTAAATTAACTTGCTAGACCTTATATCTCCTAAATACCTCAATTTCTTTTTAATTAATCAAAGAATATTTAAATCAAAGTGTCTACCCCTTATATCTTCCTAACACCATCATATAATTAATTAAATAATAAAAATATTGTAAGTAAATTCTCCTTACCCTTATGTCTCCTCAAACTAACATAAAACCATTCAAACACCTGAGACCTTATAACTCCTACGATAAAGCATACCTTATAGCTCCCAAGATAAACCCCATAAAAAACATACCTTAAAATTAATCATGACTCATGCGCTGCAGACGACTTGTTCGACCCCGCGTTGCTTCGCTGGTCACGCGCTCTCAACAAACTGATGAGCGCCACATGGGCTAGTTACCCATTAAGCCTAACAATGCGCATGCTCTGACTTCCCTCTCACACCGGCGCTAAAACCTTGAAATCTGAACCCTCAAAATCTGCGTGTTGTTTCTGTCTCTGTCGCGTGTCAAATGAAGTGCAACCCTATCGTTCGTATTTTACTCTGCACTGATTCATCCATGGCACGAAAACCAAAACCTGCGTCCTGATTACCGTGAGCCCACCTCCTTGGCGCCACTATCAATCCCGTCATACCTTCGACCGTGCCATGCTTGACTTCCTCCTTCGCTGGCGCAGGGGCTTAATGTCGAAAACGAAAAGCACAGAGAATAATATCGAACACATTCAATCCGACATTAATGAATTCCATTGCCTTATTTTATATGCACTATGATGCATTTTTAACACGTCGGCAATTCCAAACACGTCGGCCCTTTTAATTTAATTTTAATTTAAATTTTAAATAAATAAAATTTAAACTAAATATTTAAAATTAAATATCTTCATCACCGGGGCACCTTTTTCAACGAAACGAAGAGCCAACTTGGGTTTTAAGAAAAACCCATTTCAAATCTGTTGTCCATGGTTTTAAATAAAACCTTTTATTTTGTCTGCCTTGGTTTTCACAAAAACCCTTCCTAGAACTTAGATTCCTTCAAAAGCTTCTTGACATCAATGACAACATCAACACTTGAGCAAAGGCAATGTACCCAAGGTACCCAAAATTGCCAACAACTTAGCCAAAATTAAAACTTTTATTTTTTATTTTTCTCTTTTGCCCAAATTAGGGGCGCAAAGGAATTTTTGCCCTTCAATTGGGGCAAATTTTTTGCCAAAGTTTGTCATTCAACTTTTCTTTTACGTTCACCCCGAAATGAGGTGAATGAGCCTTTAGCCCAATGTCTGAGGTGAATGCGATTTTTTCTTTCGATGAAGCTCCCATAATTTATGCACTTAGTCTTTGAGCACCATTTTCTGCAACTATTTATGGGTGATTTTTACCGAAGTCACCAATCAATTCTCCCAGCCATTTTTTCCTTAAAACACCCATTATTTCCAAGCCAAAAAAGGATGCATGAAAACAAAGAAGGAAAAATAAAATATAAACTGCAACATATTATATCGGCCAAAATATTGTATCATAATATTAATATATTTTTTCGTATTACAATAAAAAATCCATCAAAAATTTCTATGTGGCATAATGTCAAAATTGCCAATATTTTTGGCGGCTCACGGGGTATCCAGCTCGCATGGATGCAAGCGATCCCAGGCCTTTATCCATTGGGCTTCTATTGAGTCTTTTTACCGATGGCTTTGGATGATGCTCTTGATGTGGATGCATTTTTTTGCACCTACTCTTCTATTGCCTTCTCAGCCACCTCTGCCTTTGTGACTACCCATAACAATTTTGCTTGCTTCTTATCCACTACTACTTGTTTAGCTACCACTCGCTCTATCGCTACCCTCTCCTCCTGCTCCTTCAAGCTCTCATAGGTAACCTCATAGACTGCAACTACCTCCTCCCAAGCATGTGTAGTAAATAAGCAAGGAACACTCAATGACTCATACACATACCGCAGGTTTTGGACATCCTCCAGACTAAGGCGCTTCGCTCGCTAGGCTAACTCAAACAATGCTAGCTCCATGCGGGTGAACTTCTTCATAAGTGGCAACACTTGTTCTTCTATGATGGGCTCCTCCCATGTATCAATCTCTGAGGTGTCCTCCATAAACTTCTTCTAGGCTACTTCCAATTGTTCTTTTGGTAGAGGTTCACCCCATTCATCATTAAAAACTGGAAAATCCATATCAACGAGTGCATCAAAATGGATCATGGAAATAGTATGATCCCACTCTATGTAATTTAGGATATTCCTGTATTCTCTCACTAGGTCCATTCTTTGAAAGTATCTTCATAAGGTGACCTTGGTGGTAGACCATGCATGATCCATTTCACTCAGGGGGTGAATGTGCATGCTAGATTGAGCCAGAGCTTGGATCTTTATAGCCATTTCCATGTGGGGTTCTAGCATCTCCTCTGTGGTGTCAATCAACTTCTGACCCATCTGAATCTGTATTCAGGCTACCCAGAGATAATGCAAAACTTGCACTACTTTGGCTACCAACTTTTTGCAACTCTAGCCAAGCGAAGGTGAGCCTCTTTGATTATTTTTGGGGAGAAGCCCACAGCCTATGTGGCCTTTTTAGCTAGTTGATTTTGTATGGCCTCCAGTTGCGTTCTGAGTGCTTGCATCTCTATTCTTGCTGCATCCCTTTATTTCAAGTGCACTCCTACTTGTTGGTGCAAGTATTCATTCTCCATGGTTGTCTTCTCCTCTTGCGCTCTACTTGCGGCCAAGGCATTTTTGAGTTCGATAATTTTATTTTCATTATCAAAATATCTCTACTTATAATATTCATCATGCAAGTATACCGAACTCATATCAACCTGTATATTGCCCATTTTCTTTGTGGGATCAATCTTGGTCAGGTCCTCTGTTATAGTCTCACAAACGTAATCACTTGGCATCATTTCTCCTTGTGGCTTCTGGACCAGGGGAGTGATCTTGGTTGTGTGAGCCTCCATGGCAATTGGATCAAAAGCAACCTTCTTGAGTAGCTTGGCTAGAGCTAGTGCTTCTTTTCTCCTATGGCTTTTCAACCACTATGATGAACTGAGGTGCACCCAATTGATTTTCTCTACATTAGGCTGCTTTGGTACCACCTCAACTTTTGGTAGTACTTGTAACTCCAAAAATGGTGTGAAAGGTATCAAAATTTGTGAGTGATCGAGCTCAAAGGAAGTGGAAGAGATGGCTAGAAGGGGAGGGACCAAAATTGTGAAATGGGTGGAGGAACCAGGTTCGGTTGTAATTATGCTCACTCTGGGAGGAGCTTGCATACTTATAACCTCGATGAAAGTGGTAGCAATAATGGAAGGGGAAGGGTAAAAATGGGTTTGGCCCTGATGTAAATGAACTAAAAGAAATGGAGGCCGAAGAAATGGGAATAGAAGGAGTAATAGTGACTTGTGAAAGGGAAGAAGAAGGGAGCAAAATGGACATGGAGGGCATACTAAAGGGGGAGAGATTGATGCAAAAATTGACAGAAATAAACTGATAGTCACTACATGCTCTAAAGAAGAAGGAGAGGGAAAGGAAGATGTACCTTCAGGTGCAAGCACCGTGTGTTTCAGTGATGGAAGTGATTATAAAATAATTTCTTCCTATTGCTCCTCCACTTCCTCCTCAATGTTAATGACCTCCACCTATGGGTCCTCCATCTGTTGGTCCTCCTACTATTCATGAATCATTAGAAATATTTGTGTGACCATCATCAGAGCATCTATCACCAATGAAGGGGAAATAATAGTCATCAAAACAACTAGAATTATGGGAACTATAATGATCAAAATTATAGTAGTAGATGAGGAAGTAGCATTGGTCCTTGGCTTCTTTATAGCTTTTGGAAATGGGGGTGCATCTCGAATAGTTTGCTTCTCCACCAAAGGTGCCTCATCAACTTTATGCTTCATCCACTATGACCTCCATTGAAACACATACTATTGTTCCTCCTCCTCAGGGGTCTCCTCTTCAATTTTCGGGCGCTCTCCTTTGCCCCACTTTCATCACTGTCAAAATGTTGAAAACTTTGGGGTAAGATCTTGGTGAAAGTGATGGGTTGATAGGCATTAACATATTCATCATAGGCTTCCAAAAATACCTCATCCATCTTCAACCCATAAGGAGATGTAATTTTTCCTCTATGGACCCGCATTATCCACCAATTCATAATTTTTTCCTCGGTCCATAGGGGTTGACTTTCTTTTACTTGACTAAATAGTCTAGGTGGAGGAATCTAATTTTTGTATACTGCTAGATTATACTCAACCTCCTATTCATAGAAGTCATGCCAGGGTGGGAGCGACATCATATTTTCAATGTGCCACTCTAAGTCACGCCCATCAAAATTATTGTACCTCTTTTCAATGTCAGGCCATGGACAATAATGAAATGTCTTAGCCTTAATTATTTCTATAAATTTACCCAATGGATCATACCTCCACCATTGTGGTAGTTCTATCAATCACAAGTCTCCCCCCTGTTACAACCAGTCTGAAGTGCCACTATGAGTAGCCTATTTTGCCCAACCTGGTTCACTTCTATACTTCCAAACTTGAAAGGCATATTGCAAGTCATCCTCTTACCACGCCCTACTCCATACACATCATTAGCATAGTCTATTTGGTGCACCACCTCCATGGCAAAAACATTTTCAGTGGTAAAGTATGGGAGCAGGAATGGCTTACCCATGAAGCCATAGATTCTTACGACCATACCTTGAGTTAACAAAAATATGTCACCCTTTTTGGCCATAGCCACTACTTCTCTCATCTCCCATGGCACTCTTTCACATGCACCACAAAGTAGCTCTATTGTGCCCTAAAAACAAATGGTTGAAACTATAAAATGACTCCCTACTCGATAGAGTGGAAGTCCACATATATACTGGTAGAAGCTCATCTTTCTCATCCATTTGCCTTATTATGATAAATAAAAAATGTTGGTGTAGATGGAAAAAGAAATACTAGATCAAAAAGGAGGTATGCTTGAATGATGTTTCTTCTCTAGTATGTAACCTCTCCAGCTGAAAATGTAGTTTTTGAGATATAAAATCAGCCCAATCAAAGTAAATCAGATTGGTGCCCTACCTCATGGCTGATGGAGCGTAAAACTCCACTTGGCATATGCACTATGCTAGGGTTGCTTGCCACTTATGAACTATGGAATCTATCGGTAAACCAACAACCCACACTAACATTGAGTAAATATCTAGGCTTTTGAACTCTGTGAGTGACTTTGGCAAGTTTGGTAGTTGCCCTAGTTATGGCTCTTTAATTAACTATATCTCCATGAACCGATGCATCATCATGGTAGATACATATATGTCCTCCTACTCATTGGTATGTAGCTTCTTGCTAATCACATATGAAGGAGGTTTCAACCCATAGGAAAATGCTTCCCGCACTTCATCAGTAGAAATAGAAAAAAGTGGTTCTCTATTTGCCTTACGCACCATCCTGGTAACCGGATTATAAAATTGAGCAATTATCTTCACCAACTTCGAACAAGGGTGTATGGGCGTACACAAATACCAAGATAATTATATATGGAATGACATAGTTAAAGGGCTTTCTATTGTTAATCCCTACTTTACCGTGAACTCCACATCTTGTCGTAGTTTCTCCATGCCCTTGTTGGTAATCACATAGTCTCCGATCTCCACCATAGTGTCAGAGTACGGGTCTAAATCCACATTCTCATTTCTTCGGGCCTTCTTGGATTTTGACCCACCTTCTTTCTTTCTAGACTTCTTGGGCTCTGTAGCCTCTTGCACCTCTTTACTTCTTTTTCCCATTATATCCCTCTAGTGGCTACCCTAAATCTCTCTGTAATCTCTGCAACAATAGCTTGAAAACCACTGGCAGAGAAAATTTTAAAGAATTTAAACTTTAGAGCAAAATTACCTATGCTTTATTTATAGAAAATGCGCCACCCACCAGAGTAAATGCAATAAATTTCCTTGGTGAATTTGGGAGGATGTGCACCTTGTTTCATAATCGACATTGATCCCAAAGCTAATAGGTAACTAAATGGAATTTGTTGTAAAATATCCTTAGGAAATCGTGCCCTACTCATTATGTTGCACCTTTGAAAAATGTGCCCTGGTTATTGAAACTATCTTGGAAAAATAAATCAGCCACTCGAGAACCAATGATGTGAATTTTTGCTCCTTGGGAACACCAAATTGCCTTCTAATGCAAATTTGGGCATGTTTTGAATTAAATGCCTCGAAAACATGTCTTGGCTGTTTAAACTACTTTGGAAACACCAAAATTTCCACCTATAGATTAATGGGTCCCTTTACCTCTAATGTGGTGAAATTTTGCTCTCGAGAAAGAAAAATGCCTCCCAATGCAACTTGGGTGCACATTTTACATTAACTACCCTAGGAATGCATCATTTAATGCACCCACTTCTTTCTTGAACTTTATCATGTTTTGGGTGAAACCACTCTGAGGGCGCTCTTAATCTCCTTTCGTCTTCAAAAAATCATCACACTTCGAAGGATAATGAGGGTGAAAATACTATTGAAGCACACTTGATCTTCTTCTCTTTCTTCGAAAGTGCTCTTTACCTGTTTGCTGAAATTCATGGTGAATGTCTTTCTCTTTTAAAAACATCTCTTGCTTCTCATTTAGCCCAAATTTAGAAAAAGCATGGATTTTATATTTTTAAAAACTTGATTTTATGGCTTTTTCTTTTTTAATTTTTTTTTTTAATTTTAAAAAATATAAATGTCTTTTTTTTTTTTTTTTTTTTTAAATTTTGCTTACCTTGCATTAAAATTTTAATGCATTTGTTCAAAAGGGTTAGGGTGCACCTTCTCATTGTAAAGCACTTCTTGTTTCAAACCTAAAGTGAAAGCACTTTTGGAGTAAGTTAAAAATATCATCTGCATCTTCACCCCAACGAGGGGTGAATGGGAGTTTCACACATATTTTAGGGTGAAATCTCTTTTTAAATCCCTTTGAATCTCTCAACGCATGCTTTTTACATTAAATATGGGTTTCCTCCCCAATGAGGGGTGAATGAGAGTTTTGCTCCTCATTTGGGGTGAAACTTCCTTTGACTCCCTTTTTGACTTTTCATTCTCTTGACTTTGTTTTTTGGTTTTCTTCATTGCAAGATGCATTCGCCTCCCCTTATAGTAGAATGGGGATTTCACCCCTTTTGTCAAGTGAAAGAACTGTTGACCATCCATGACTTTGGTTTCTGCCCTTTGATTGCAACAATTATTAATCATGAGCTTTGGCATTCTTTTGATACGTTCACCCTAGTGGAAAGCGAATGAGACTTTTGCCCTTTCTTTGAGGTGAAATTAATTATTTTCCATGGTTCCAAAGTTGAGCTCCATATTTGATTTTCTGATTTACTTGTACTTCTCAACATTGACATCTTGCTTCCTTAAAACATATAAACTTACAAATTCATAAAGCAATCCATTTAAAACTTTCGGAGCCTTTGGATTTCTTACAATTTCCTTTTTTTAGTATAGCAATTAATTCTTCCCAAAATCATAATATGTCTTCATTGAACCATTTTGGGGTGAAATTGATTCTGTAATAGAGATGGAGCATATATATATATTTTTATATATTTATATATATATTAAGCAGTATAAAATAAAAATTGCTTGCAAATAGAAATATGTACATATTTACAAATTGGTACCTCTTGAGTTCATCATTGAACATAGGCCTTCAGATGAAGACCATTTACTAGAATTGGAAGATCCCAACCATCCATATCCCGAAGATGATATGCATTTGCTGAATTCACTATAGAGATCTAAAACGGACCTTCCCAGATCACATCAAACTTGTGGTGCTTCCCTAGCTTGGCTTTGTTCTCATTCCATTTGAGGACTAAATCTCCCACCTAAAACTTGCGCTCTGTTGTCTTTTTTCCAAACCATTTCTGCATCACTTTAGTATGTTCGATGAAATCTTGATACACCTTTTCTCTTTCTTCCTCCAACTACAATAATTGAGCCAACCTTGCACTCATTGGATCATACTCATCATCTTCATCTTTGAACAACTGCAAGGTCTGAAGGACAGGTAGCTCAATGTGGGTGGGTAGGACTACTTCTTTCCCATACATGAGAGAAGTAAGGAGAGGCTTTAATAGACTTCTTCATTGATATCCGATCTACCCATAGAGCCTGATTCAACAATAAGTGCCAACTCCTTTTATTGCTTCCTAGTGTCCTTTTTAAGATTCATAATAAGTTTTTATTTGTGGATTCGACCAAGCCATTCCCTTGTGGGTAATAATTGGATGATGTCTTGAGATAAATCCCATACTTTCTTACAAATTTGATGATCTTAGCCCCAATAAATGGAGTCCCATTATCTATTACAATAGCATCTAGAACATCGAAATGGGTGATCAATCCCTCAAGGAAAGAGATGATCGTAGCTTGATCTACTTTTTTGGTAGGGATGGCCTCTGCCCACCTAGTGAAATAATCTATTGTAGTTAGGATGTATTTATGCTCAGCTGATGAGTGAGGGTCTATGACTCCAATGAAGTCCAAACCCCATTGCTGAAATGGTACTTCCACTTGAATCAGGTGTAGGGGCAATGATCCTTTCCTAGTCCTACCAACATACCATTGATAATTATCATAGTTTTGGCTCACCTTGTGTGCATCTATGAAAAGGGTAGGCTAAAAGTAGCTAGCTCGAATGATCTTCAAGGCCATAGGCCTTCCTGCATAATGTCCATCGGATAGACTAGAATGAAACTCTTCCAATATTTTCTCCTTTTTTGACCCCTTCACACACCTGAGGAGCACTCCATCTATATTCTTATGGAATAATCCACTTGGCAATAAGACATATTTAAGTGCTTGTAGCCTGAACCTCTAATGCTGTGAAGCATCAAGATGTGATGGAAATTTCCCTGAGGTAAATAATTCGACAAGGTCCTCTGTCCAATCATGATCGCTTATAGCATGATTTGCACAAATGCTTTCATAGATATCCTCTTTCTGTATTGTAGCCAATGATTCGGATGTTGTACTTTTGGCTAATTCTTGGTAGAGAGCTCATCCATGGATTAGCTTTGTTGGTCAGATCTCCACATCATACTCTTGAATCTTTGAGATCCAACCCACTCTTTTGTCACCTAATTCCCCTTGAAGAATGAAGTTTCTGACATCTGGGTGTATAACATAAATGATTGTTTTGCTCTATGAGACAAAGTGCTAAAATTTCTTTAAGGATTTCATCATTGCGTACACCTATTTTTCAATGAAATTATACTTCTCCTGGTGCGGCACAATAACTTGGCTCAAAAAGGTAATCAACTTTTCATCTCCATCTTCTTGTTTCTATGTGAGAATGATGACATAACTCTCTTGTTCACCTACTGCATAGAGAATGAAGTCTTTTGAATAATCTGGGTTAATTAATACTGGTGCTTGAGTGATTCTTTCCTTGATTTCCTAAAAATCCTATCTTCTCTCCTCGATCCATTTGAAATCTACATTCTTTTTCAGGAGCTCGATCATGGGTTTTACTACCTGAGCAAAATCAGCTATGAACTTTCGAATGAAATTTATCTGATCGAAGAATGACTGTAGGTCCTTCTTGTTAACTAGAAGTGGTAGTTTCAAGAGCACTTCGGCCCTTGTGGGATCAATCACTAGTCCTTCTTGTGAGATCACATGACCTAACAATTTCCCCTCTTTGACAATGAATATGGACTTTTTTGGGTTAATGGAAATCCCAAACTCTTGATATTTTTTGAACACCTACCTCAAATGAGAAATATGCTCTTCTCTGCGATGCAAAAACATAATCATATCATCAAGGTAAATCACAATAACTCTATTTAATAACTCACCAAAAGTGACATCCATGGCTCTCTAAAAGGTAGCACCAACATTTGAAAGATCGAATGACATCCTTTGATAGGTGAACATACCCCACTTGGTAGTGAACATCATTTTATGTTGGTCCTCATATTTTACCCAAATCTGATTATAACCAGAGAAACCATCTAGCAATGAAAATATTTGCACTCCAACAACTACATGGAGGATTTGATCAATCTATGGTAGGGGGTAGTGATATTTTAATGATGCCTGATTCAGATTTCGAAAATCTACACATAGACGGATATCTCCATTCTTCTTCTGAACTGGCACTAGGTTCACCACCCATGTTGAGTGCTTAATTGGATATATTATTTTTTCTTCCAACATCTTTAATAGTTCTACCTTCATGAGCACCTCAATTTTGGGATTGATAGGTCATTGTTTCTATCAAAAAGGTTTTACTCCCTCCTATAGTTCAATGGTATGTTGGATTATATTCTTGTCATATCCCTTCAAATCATGATAGCTCCATGCAATGATATCAAGGAATTCATAACACAAGCTCTTGATATCTTCCAATTCTACTGAAGTACAATCGATTTCAATTTTGATGATCTTCTCAGGCTCCAACTGCAACTCCTTATATTCCTTCGCATCTACCTTGATTTTATGCTTCTCAACCCTATCATTTTGGTCAAATAGACTTTCCAATGAAATCAGTCCCCTAGGAATGTGATTATTCTTCAATTGAATCATTCCTTCCATTTCCTCTTCGACAAGTACTCTATCATCTGCACTCGTAGCTTCCTTAATCAAAAAATTGACTATTTTCTCATCATTGTCGAACACTTGCCAATAGAGATTCTTATCAGGGACTGAGGGTCTATAAATTACCCTGACAGTCTTGGGTTTCCTAACTACTTGCTCCATGAGAGAGTAATTAGCACCAAGGGAAGCTAAAATATCTGCATGTTTATTCTGCTCCCATGAAATTGCCTGAATATTCAAGGCTGTAAAGGACTCAAACAAATCCCATACCTTGTTGTGATAGGCCTTCAAGTAGTGTTGCTTTGACACACACTTGTTTGTAGTCTGGTTGACAATGAGTTCAGAGTCTCCAAATATTTATAGCTATTTTATGCCCAATTTTTAGCTTTTTTCAAACCAAGACACAACGCTTCATATTCAATGGCATTATTTGTGCAACTCCAAGTTAATCTATATGAATAGGTCTTCTACAACCCAGTAGGAGAAACAAGAACAATACCAGCCCCTACACCATTTTTGCACCTTGCACCATCAAAATACAACTTCCATAATTGATTTGCGATAGGGTCTAGGGAATCAGGGACCTTTTCTTCAATCTGCTCAGGTTTGGTTATAGTGTAACAACCAATGTCAGTTTTGACCATTGCATTGAAATCCATGAGTGAAAATTCATCTTCAAGGTGGAGCTCACCAAGCACTTCTTCCATCAAATCAACTTCTTGTAATTCTTCAGTCATCATGTTGACTGCACCTATGGATTTTTCTTCCTCTTCTTCCAGTTTCTCTATATGAAAAGTAGAGGGCTTCTCATTATAGATGTAGATTCTTCTTCCCTTGAATGGAATATCCAAATGTGAATAGTCCAAGGAAAGGTACCCTCCTAGTTTCACTATGAATTCCCTTGAAAGACACATGTTGAAGTATGGTTCCAAGTCAACCACCACTACTTCTTGAATAATAATGATCTACGATATACTATGTAGAACAATAGGAATATCTTTGATTACTCCCACTATTTTGACTGGGGTCCCATCCAACTGCAATACTCCTAGACTACTTCTTGTGTATTCCATTCCCATGACTTCACATACTACCTTTGGCATGATAGTAGTTGCGACATCGGAGTCAATCATACAATTATGCACTACCCACCCTTCCATCTTGAGTGACAAATAGAATGGGGGTGGTCTATTCTTATCGGTGGCTAAGGTAGGCAATGTCTATGCTAGCATAGTCTGGGAATGACTTTTCTTTTGGTCTTTTGTAGTCTTGAGAGACTCTTGTAGTAGGTCAACTTGCCCTGGTAACTGTAGTGCATCGTATAAGCTCACTTTTTCTGGTATCTTCTTCATCTCCTCCATAATGTTATAATTAGAGGTACCAGGAACCTTTTCTTCTACAACCTGCTCATACTTATTTTGGTATTGTTGAGTAGCCTCCACCCTTTGTCTCTTTGTCAATGATGGATACTTGAGGTACTCTTTGGCTTGCTCTTTCACTTCATTTTGTTCTTGAGTAGTTACAGGTTGTGAAGTTGATGCCTTCATCTTCTCTTGAGCTTGCTTAGGTAATAGATCTTTCAACAGGATAAAATCCTATTGCTTTATTGTCACACTAGATGCTTTCATTGGTGGTTGCACTTTTTCATTCTGTACCTTCTACTCAGTGGGGACCTTCAGGGGTTCCAATTCTATTGGATCTATAATCACTGGCTTCTTTTCGATCCTCGTAAGAACTAAAACTTGCTCCAAATATGGGACCATAAAATTATGATCAACTTCCATTATCATATTAACTTGTCCACTAGTAGAACTTTCTGCTAACGTCTATACATAGTTCAAATGCACCATACACGTGTCTTCTCCATGAGGATCATTATAGGTGGAGCACTAGTATGCTCTCTCTGATGTACTAGTTTCTTCATTTTTTAACATAGTTGTGTTCCTTTTAGGGCCCTTGCTAGTGGTTGCTTGCTCTCTGGTAATCGATGGTGTTTGAAATCTCCTTGATTAAAAATCAGCTTTTGCTTATTTCTTCCTTACTATGGTGATTTCATTTGACATCGTTCTTATGGCTGAATTAATAGATTGCACCTCTTGTAATAACTTCATATAAGGATCAGGATTCGAGGGTGTAAGAGGTGTCGATAAAGGTAGAGGTATTGATGGGGTAGGCAATGATAGTGGAACTAGTGGTGCTGGTAATGTTGGGAAAGGAATGGGTGCTGGAAACTGTGGTGTTACTGGTGCGGGTAACTACGAAAAGCTTGGAGTAGGAAGTTGTGGGATAGGAATCAGAGCGACTTGAGGTGGACCCAAGCTCCATGAGGGAACTAGGTACATAGAAGGCATAGGCTATGAAAATGCACTTGAATATAAATGTTGTGGAAGGTCGGGAAGGATAGGCATGGTCACTTTCGGGGAAGCTTACCTATGGTGATCAAGTCTGATTCGACCTTCTGCACCTACGTGTATAGATCTGGGAATGTATTCACATTGGCTTATCGAACAACCATACCAATGTTAGAGTTGAATGCTCTAAGATAGTAAAATGTAGCTTGTTCATGCATGGGTCGAAGACCATCAGGAACTCTTTGCCAACTTTGGGTGAATCTGATATTGAAGTCCACTATCTCCTCCTGTGGATGTCTTTGGATCATTGTAAATTGATGTAGTAAGGAGAATGGATCAGCTTGCTCATGAAAATTCTTGATTAGTAATTCTACCAACTGATCCCATGTGGTGATAGTAGCGGGTGGCAATGATCGGTACCAATATAACAACTTTCCTCTAAGTGATAACACTAATAACCTTACCATAATGTCTTCATCTATGATATCATGGATAGTTGCCAAAGAAGCCACATCTTGAATATGCTCATAAGCGGTCTTACCAGTACCATCATAGGTAGGAAAAGCCTTCAAAGCTGCTTGGGGGACTAGATTTTGTGCTTGTAAATTCAAGGCTCTTGAGCTATTCCATGTTGGGAACTACCTTGGTGGTTGTGGCTATTGTGGTGGTGGGTTCTGAGCCATTTGAACTGGTGTATGAGGTTGTGGAGGTGGGATGCTAGTAGCAGTACTAGCTAGACTTGATGGAATAGAAAATACACCAACTATCTATGAGGATGTTGTAGATGATGTATAAGGTGAAGGAACTAACCTAGGGTGTTCACCTAATATTTCAGTATCAAGTTCATAAAACTCAATGGGATCTTCAGGATTTTTGGCCTTCGATCTTGTAATCATGAAGCACAACTTTCGTTGCCTTCACGTTCGGAGGCTTCTGGGTATAATTGAGTCACCAGATGTTCTAACTATACAACATGAAGGTGAACATCAAACCTCAATACTATTGAAAGTGGAACTTTCGGTGTCCCATCGGGCATGCCAAAAACTATTGGTCAAATATCTACCTAATTATACAAACATGTGTTTGTGCACCCTAGACATGGCCAACATTGAAAGGTCAAAGGAAAGGAATGTCCTCCATGCCAATCTCTAGAGAGGGTTGGCTCCCTTACTAAATCCTACACTGGTTTAAGACTAGAGTTGCAGGAAAGAAATTGGAAATAATAGAAAGAGATGGGAAATATGGCCACAGGCCGAAGGTGTAGGATTGGGGATAGACTAGCAACAGGAATTCCACCCAAGCATTGAAGCAACATGTAATAAAAGAAGGTAATAGGATTTACTTACAACCTTGTAGAGACAACCTCCAGGATCGCATTCCAGAACTCACTCTCTCACCAACAATGTTCAAATTTAGATGCAGAATTTAAACTTAATAGTAGATAATGAATATGAGCATAAAATAGAAATGCATAAAATAGAAGGAAATCACACACAAGATCACTTGCAAATTTAGAAGCCAAGTATCTTCTATTGATGTAGAGAACTTGAATAGTTTTTCTGTAGAATGTCTAACCTCCTTTATTACATCAGAATGCTTAGTATTTATAGAGGATTTTGCCTCTTTCATTAAATGCACATAGAGACAAAATATTTATAGATCAAGAACCATAATGAGAAAATTCCTTCTTGGAAATATTGAACATTCATCCTTTTGAGATAATGATCTAGCTTTTAAGGAAATTCCTCTAGGAAATTAGCATCTCTGGGTGTCGATGCATGGAAAACTGCAAGGCTTGGTCATTGACTTGATACGTTCACCATCCTCGAAAATACGCTTCTGCTTGGAAATCATGAAAATCACCTGGTGCTTTTAATATTGTTGCTCCCTTTGCTCGAGATCCATAATCTGAATTACTCCTTGCCCCAATCATTTAATGCTCTCCATTCACCTATCTTAGGCACTCTTAAAAATCTTTGATGTCATTGATAACAAAATTCACCCGAACTTAATAATGAGTGAATGCATATTTACTCTTTCAATCATGTTCCTTGGTGGAGAGGGCACCTTTATCAATTTAATAGATTGTATTCCCTCCATTATCAAGACAATAATCATCCTTTTTCTCCTAGGTGAAAGCGCCTTTAACAACTGCCTTGTTCCATTTAAAATCTATGTTCACCCCCAAAAGAGGTGAAAGGAGTTGTCACCTTCCTCTTGGGGTGAATGTAAAGTTGACTATTCAAAGTCACTTCAAACTTCATGACTTTCACCCACTTCACCATCCATAGCGCGTTCACCCCGGGAGAGGCGAATGGAGCTTTCACCCCTCAACCGGGGTGAACATGCTGTTGACTTTTCAACACTTTGCTCTTAATGACGTTCACCCCAACTTGGGGTGAACGAAGCTTTCACCCCATCTTTGGGGTGAACGCACCCTTTTAAAAATTACCAACTTTGGTGCTAAGTTCATTATAACTCAAGGTATTTCAAAGGACTTTTCCAAATATATCTTCATCTAACCAAGGCATCAGTCGGGCGCGTCTCTTCAAATTTTTGGAGACGTTCACCCCAAAGTGGGGCGAACGAAGCTTTCGCCCCAACTTTGGGGCGAACGCGATTCTTTCTGCATTTTGACTTCGGGTGACTTCAACACTTAGCCAACTTTAAAACTTCATTTTTTAATTTCTTCTTTTCCCAAACAAGGGGCACAAAGGACTTTCGCCCCTCAATTGGGGTGAACGTGTTTTGCCAAAGTTTATCATTCTCTTTTCTTTTACGTTCACCCCGAAGTGAGGCGAACGAGCCTTTCACCCATTGTTTGAGGTGAATGTGATTTTCAATTCAGGTGAAGCTCCCATAATTTATGCACTTAGTCTTTGAGCACCATTTTCTACAACTATTTATGGGTGATTTTAACCAAAGTCACCAATCAATTCTCCCAACCATTTTTCCCTTAAAACACCCATTATTTCCAAGCCAAAAAAGGATGCATGAAAACAAAGAAGGAAAAATAAAATATAAACTGCAACATATTATATCGGTCAAAATATTGTATCATAATATTAATATATTTTTTCGTATTACAATAAAAAATCCATCAAAAATTTCTATGTGGCATAATGTCAAAATTGCCAACACAACCCATGCCAGCCAACTTTCTCCTTAATATTAGGTTAACAAAAGTAAACTCTTAGAGGTTTAGCATTGGTAATATAAATATTATTATACTAAAGCTATTTCATTTGATTATATACAAACAAATAGGGGTCTAATTACCCATTGAGTACAATATATTAATCTATTCAAATGATTCTCAATTGCTATCAAATTTACTTCCTAAATTTGATCCAAGATTCATTTCATTACTTTCCCAATCCTATCAATTTTATTCCCAAATATGAGCTAAATTTGCATCAAATATCCTACACCATTTTTATATTTCAATCCAAGGTTAGCTCTCAAATAAATTCATTTCCATAACTGGATCACAATAAGCATTCGGTCATTTCATCCTCTATCATAAGGTTTAAAAGAATGCATTTGTAAACTGTTATCAATTTTTTTCCAAAATTTGACCCAACATAATATCTAATTATCTTGTTAATTTGGTTATCAAAATTCAATCCAAATATTATTTCTTTTATCTCCAAAAGGTACAAAATTTACCTCCAAGATTTGCTTTAATACTATTCAATTAATCTCTCAAAAGAGGGAAACCCCATAAATTATCTAGCATCAAGGTCTATTTACTTTTCTAATCCAATCAACATGAATGTCATTCCTTTGATTGTCAGGGACATTTGGAAGAGTCCCATACCTCTTCCTAGATAAACACCAATCCAATCCTTCCAAAACTAGAAGATCATCCATTCTTCTAGTGGATTTCATTCATTAAGAATTTCATGGTATGTATTTTATATACAAAATCTATAATTTCACTAAAATAATTACTTCTATTTAATTCTCACATTTATCATAGAAAATTACATATAAGTTCTATAACTTCATTTATTGTCATTTAATTTCTAAATTGAATAAGAAAACTCAGTATCATTGGATTTCTACATAAAGTCATTCAAAACTGATATTTTCAAAGACCAGTTATGAAGGAAAAATTAGATGAATCACTTTATATCTTCAAATTCATCCTTCTTATCTAAAATAAGTATCCCTCAAAACCCATAGTTACAAATCTAAATGATTTCAATTTGATTTTTCAATCATTCCAAAAACAAAGGAAACTACATTAATAAGTGAGTAGCAAATACAACTTATTCAGTTGATTTCCATTTTATAATTCCACATAGTAAATTCCATGCTCATAGTAAGTTAATCATTGCAACTTAAACTTAAAAAGAATCCTATTCAATATGGAAATAAAAGTTCTTAATCAAAATAGCCAATATTAATGGGTTTTTATTTTATACAAAACCATTCCATTCCTTCCAAATCTAGGAGATATTCCCATTCTTCTAGATAGTTATAATCATTTACTTACAAATCTCATTAAATACATATAATGAAATATAAATATAGTTTATATATTTTTTATTGAATAAAGGTTATAATTAAAGTAACCAATATTATTGGGTTTCAACATTAATCAATTCTATGAAAACAAATCAATGATCACATAAATGAATTAAACAATTTCATTTAGAAAACTTTAATGAGTCACAAAACACATATTATATGCAACTGATTAAACATTGCAAGTTTCCATCGAAGGATAAGATTGATTATATCATATATCACTACACAACCGAATTATTAATTATAAACCAAGTGCTTTAATAAACCCATAAGGTGTTTAATATTGTCTCTAGGTATTATAGTTGATCCGAGTCTTCTGGTGATTGGTGCAAAATGTTAAATGTTGATTAACATTGGAATTTGACCATACTACAAGCTACCGATAGTATCCATTTGGTGGAAATTACCGTAAACTTGTTGTGTCAAACCAATATAACATGGTCTTTGGCAAAGTGAACATATCGAACAACAAACAACAATGTCTGGTTGAAAATCTTGGGTTCTAAATAAAAGTCACACTCCATTGATAGATGAACTTGAAGTAAGTTATAATATTTAAAAGATAGCGATATGTTCGAGCTAAAGATGAATATGGGATAAAGATAAGTGGCTTAACATAACAACACAATGTGTGGTGCCAATCATCGAAGTTAAACTCTACTATGAAATAGAAAGACAATATACACAGATGGAAGTCTTAAAAAAAAAGTGATTATGTTTCACTACCATGCCTATGATAGTCTAACACCTTATATTAATAGGTCTTTCATAGATGTGCTGACAATATCTTTTGACGACATCACCCCCTGCCGTCTAGTCAATAGAGATGACTATGGTACTCAAATTTTTCGTTGGCGATGCTTTTTGGAGATAGATGAAGACAGTAAAGGGTGATCCCGAACAAGCAATATTGGCTAGTAAATACCCATGATAGCAGCAGTTGTCTATACAAATGAGACTTATATATAGACTCTCCAATCTATCCTAAAGTTGGCTGAGACAACACAACATTGTTTCTACCTGTGATAAATGATCAAATAGCCCAGTATTTTCTATGTCTCAAATCTAATAAAGGAATAACTATAAGAAAATATAGAAATCTCACAGATCTAGGGTGCAATACCATTATGAACTGACATCGATAGTTTAGTGTTTGGGTAACCCATAGGGTTCGACATCCTATGTTTTAGTTAGTTTAATATAAGTAGTTCTCCAAACCCTACTTACAAAAGGAATGGCTACATAAATTCATTATCCAGGCCGACTACTTATGGTGGTGTAATGACATCAATATATCAATGCATAAAAGTCTAGAAATTGTAGTTCTAAAAATAAAATGGATTTACCAATGAATGGATGATGCAGGAGCATCCGATGGCAGCAGAGCAATCTTGCATCAAACAAAATTTTTCTAAGTGTTTTGCAAAGAAAAATAATAATAAATAAAATAAAATAAAATAAAATAATATATGTGTCGCAATATCGCGACCAAAATAGGGCAAGAAGAGGCGGCAGGATGAAGGTCACGATATCGTGACATGTTGCGAAATTGCGACGTCGCCAAGACAACAGAAGGCACAGAGGTCGGAGGGTCGCGAAATCGTGACCGAGGTAAAGAGCAGCGGCTATGGCGGATAGAGGGTCACGAAATCATGATCGAGGCAAAGAGCAGCGACTACGGTGGACAGAGGGTCACGAAATCGTGACCAAAGCAAAGAACAGAGGTTGCAGCGAAAGGAAGGTCGCGAAATCACGATCGTCATGAAATCACAACCAAAAACAGCCGAAAGGTGATGGCGATGAGAATGTCACGATTTCGTGACATGTCACGAAATCATGACCAACAACGGAGGAAGAAGGTGCCGAGGATATTGTCGTGATTTCGCGACGTGTCGCGAAATCATGACCGAAGCAAAAAGCAGAGGCGTCCGAAGGAAGATGTCGCGATATCGCGACATGTCGCGATATCATGACCGAAGGGGAGAAAGAGCGCAAGAAAGCCAAAATGTCACGATATCGTGACATGTCATATTTTCGCGCCGTAAGACGAGCCAAAGATGAAGAGTCGAAAAGGGTGACGTGTCAAATATCTGGACAACGAAGCGACACGGGGAGGCAAAACGAAAGGTTCTGGAAGAGGAAACGAAGGGCCGCCAGCTGGAAATGGAGCGCCACCTAAGAACCTTTAAAAAGGGGAGCAAAGGCATGCACACGGGGGTGGAAAACGATAATTTTTTTTTTGGTATTTCGAGAATGGAGAAATTTTGAAAAGGCGCAACTCTTCTGCGACCTATGTAATATTCTGTTGTAACAATAAATTTTTGCTGCATTTGAATAAAATACAACTATTTTTCTTCTTCGTAATTCTGGCTCTCGATCAAGTGGTATCAGAGCGGGAGTTCCTGAGTGTGTAAGCAGACCGTCGAAAGTGAGGCAGCTTGCACCAGGACCAGTTGGGATTTGCGAGAAAGGTGAGCAGTATGCCTCCAAAAAGAAATCATGGTCACGGGAGAAATGTGGCACAGGATGAAGATTTCAGAGCGTTGCAGAGACAAGTGCAAGCCCTGCAGGAAGAATTGCGAAAAAGGACCGAACCTAAGGGAGAAGAACAGAGTGACGATGAAGCCTAGGAAACTGAGGATCCATCAGATGATGAAGAAGCATTGGATCCTTCTGAAGCTAGACTGTTGAAAGCTCTATCTCAGGCCGGGAAGAGACCAAAGTTTGATGTCTCTACATATTCTGGGAACCTCAACCCAGAAGAGTTGATTGACTGGATCAACGATATGGAGGAATACTTTGAGTATGAGGAGGTTGCGGATCTAGACCGGATAAAATTTGCAAAAACAAAATTAAAAGGCCATGCTAGTTTATGGTGGAAAGGAGTACAACTCGAAAGAAATAAAAATGGAAAGGAGAAAATAACCAGATGGGACCGAATGGTGGAGAAGCTGAAGAGACAATTTATTCCCGCAGATTACGAGTTGGACCTATTGAGGAGGATGCAGAGTCTGAGGCAGTCAGGCAAGTCTATCCAAGAATACACAGAAGAATTCTACAAGATCTCCATCGAAGCTGGCCATTCAGGGGCTAATAAGGAGAAAGTAGCCAGATACATCAACGGGTTGAGAATGAACATTCAGGAAGAACTCAGCTTGATCAGAATAGCCACCATAGAAGATGCATACCAGTTGGCCTTGAAGGTAGAAGAGAAACTAAACAGAAGATTCGAAGGCAACCAGAGAGGAAGGGACCATGGTGGAAGAACCGGTGGAGGAAATTACCGAGACCGAGAAGAAGAGCTGGGAAACAAGCAGACCCCAGGAACAGAAAAAGGAGAATACCTACCGCCCGCGTGATCGAACAATGACTACCAGAGAGGAAGAGGTAGACCTGGACGTGGGTATGGAAGAGGGGTATTCCATGGAACCTGTTTCCAGTGTGGAGAAGAGGGACACCGGTCATACGAGTGTCCTCAACACCAAGAAAGGACGGACAAGAGACCTGAGGGTCATGCCAGAGCTGCTGTGGCAGATGAAGGTGCAGAGTCAGAACACTCCGAAGAGGCAGAAGGAGGAGAAGTGTTGATGATGAGAAGAACACTGTTGAATGAGGAAAAAGAACCAGAATAGAGGAAGAGCCTATTTCGCACGAGGTGCAAATGTGCAGGGAAGGTCTGCAATGTTATCATTGATAATGGTAGCACAGACAACTTAGTTTCAGAAGAGATGGTTACTAAGTTGAATTTGGGGAAGAGGAAGCACCCGCATCCATATCGGATTTCATGGTTGCAGAAAGACCACAGAGCACTTGTCAGTGAATAGTGCTTGGTCAAATTTCACATTGGGAATTATCAAGATGAGGTCCTATGTGATGTTTTGCCGATGGATGCTTGCCATTTGTTGTTGGGAAGACCATGGCAATTTGATAGACGTGCAGTGCATGATGGGCATGCAAATACGTACTCTCTGACAAAGGATGGAGTACGTCACAAATTGAAGCCACTAAAGGAAGTGGATGAGAAAGTGTGTAGTAGTGCCAGAATCTTCCTGGTGGATGGAAGACAGTTTTTGGATGGTCTGAAGAGGGATTCAATGTGTTATGCATTAATCCCTACTGTTAAGAAAGAATAGTACACAGATGTTCCAGCAGAGGCCGAACACCTGTTAGAAGAATTTCCAGACATCATATCAGATAATGTGCCTGAGGGTTTACCACCGATGAGGAAGATCAGTCACCATATTGATTTGGTACCTGGATCTAGTTTACCCAACAAGGCAGCCCACAGAATGACTCCTGTGGAAAGTGAGGAGCTGAGCAGGCAAGTCCATGAGTTGTTGAAAAAGGGACTGATTCGAGAAAGCTTGAGTCCATGTGCGGTACCTGCAGTACTAGCACCAAAGAAGGATGGGGAGTGGAGGATGTGCACAGACTCCCGAGCTATAAACAAGATCACCATAAAATATAGATTTCCATTACCAAGGATGGATGATATTATGGACTGTTTGAGTGGAGCCAAGTACTTCACCAAGATTGACCTGAAGAGTGGCTACCATCAGATTCGGATCAGAGAAGGAGATGAGTGGAAAACTGCTTTCAAAACCAGAGAAGGTTTGTATGAGTGGTTGGTCATGCCATTTGGGCTAACCAATGCACCAAGCACATTCATGCGGTTGATGAATGAAGTGTTGAAGGAGTTTTTAGGCAAGTTTGTTATTGTCTATTTGGATGACATTTTGATATTCAGCAGAACCCTGGAAGAGCACCTGATGCATATCAGGAGGGTTTTTGAGAAGCTGAGGGAAGAACAGTTGTTGATCAACTTGAAGAAGTGCAATTTTGTGAAGAAGGAGTTGGTATACCTGGGATTTGTCATCTCGGTTGAAGGTCTAAAAATGGACCCAGAAAAGGTGAGGGCTATCATTGAATGGCCTACTCCAAGGAGCACTTTTGAAGTGAGATCATTTCATGGTCTAGCCAGTTTTTACAGGAAATTCATCAAAAATTTTAGCAGTATTTGTGCACCCCTTACAGAAACAATGAGAGGGGATAGGAAAGATTTTAAGTGGACCTTGGGAGCTGACAAGAGCTTTGATATGTTGAAGAAGAAGGTCACTGAGCAACCTATTTTAGCACTTCCAGATTTTAATAAGGTATTTCAGGTAGACTGTGATGCCAGTGGTAGTGCCATTGGAGTCTGTCTTTGAGTCAAGAAGGTAAGCCTGTTGCTTACTTCAGTGAGAAACTCAATGAGGCCAGGAAGAAGTATTCAGTGTATGACCAAGAATTCTATGCGATAGTTCAGTCCCTGAAGAAGTGGAGACATTATTTGCTACCAAAAGAGTTTGTGTTATATACTGATCATCAGGCCTTACAGTATATAAACAGCCAGGGAAAACTGAACCAGAGGCACTTGAAGTGGGTTGAGTTTCTCCAAAGCTATACCTTTGTGTTAAAGCACAGAAGCAAAAAATCAAACAGAGTTGCAGATGCCTTAAGTAGAAGGCAGAATTTGTTGATTGAAATGACAGTGGAAGTGGTAGGATTCGAAGAACTGAAGGGCCTGTACCCTGAAGATCCTGATTTTGCAGAAGCCTGGACGGCTTGCTTGGCACCTGTTACTGTGGACAGGACAAAATGGTTGGATTTTCTAATCCAAGATGGAATGTTGTTCAGAGGAAGTAAATTATGCATTCCAAGGAGTTCCATGCGGGAAAACTTAGTCAAGGAGAAACACAGCGGAGGACTGGTTGGACATTTTGGTCGGGATAAGACCATTGCCCTGGTGAGTGAGAACTATTACTGGCCGCAACTGCAGCAGGATGTGAACAAGTTTGTGCAAAGTTGTAGAATATGCCAGATGGCAAAAGGAGTGAGGTAGAACACATGATTATATCAGCCGTTACCTGTACCTGAGAGGCCATGGGAGGACATCAGCATGGATTTCATTCTTGGGTTGTCGAGAACACAGAGGGGAAATGACTCCGTATTTGTGGTGGTTGACAGATTCTCCAAGATGGCACATTTTATTCCCTGCCAGAAAACAAGTGACGCGGTTCACATTGCAGGGTTATTTTTCAAGGAAGTGGTACGACTTCACGGTCTACCAAAAAGCATAGTTTTTGACAGAGATACAAAGTTTGTTGGGTATTTCTGGAGAACATTGTGGAAGAAGTTGAAGACAGATCTGAAGTTCGGTTATGCATACCACCCACGGATCGATGGATAGACGAGAGGTGGTAAATAGAAGTCTAGGTAATTTATTAAGATGCTTGATAGCAGATAAACCCAAGGGATGGGATTTGGTTTTGCCGTAGGCAGAATTTGCATACAACAATTCTGTCAACAAGAGTACAAACAAATCTCCATTCCAAGTCATATATGGAAACAGCCCAAGAAATGTTTCTAAGCTGAGGAAATTAGATAAAGGAGAAAAGTGCAGTGCCGAGGCTGAGGAATTTGCGAAACAGGATGAAAAGCCTGCATGAAGAAGTAAAGAAACAAATTACAAAAATGAATACTCAGTACAAGACAAGAGCAGACCAAAAGAGGCGGTTCAAAGAGTTCGAAGTGGGAGATGAAGTCATGGTCCATCTCAGAAAAGAAAGGTTTCCAGCCAAAACTTATAACAAATTGAAGATGAAGAAATTTGGGCCATGCAGAATACTGGAAAAATGGGAGTCAGGCAATGCATATGAAGTGGAATTGCCAAGTGGGCTTGACATTTCACCTATTTTTAACATATCAGATTTAGTGAAATACCATGAAGGGGATAGTAGTGAGGCACCATGTGGTTGTGGAGTATTCCAGCATCTACTCCAACCACAGATGAGATAGAGGAAATACTGGACACAAGAGAAGGCAGAAGTACCAAAAACAGACAGTATTTTGAATATTTGGTCAAGTGGAAGGGCAGACCGGTAGAAGATGCAACTTGGTTGTCTAAAATGGAGGTTGACCGCTGGGTCTCCCTCCAACAGTTCAGAAGTGAGGATCACTTCTCAATCTACCCCAGGTGTACGATGCAGGAGCATCCGAGGGTAGAAGAGCAATCTTGCATCAAACAAAAATTTTCTAAGTGTTTTGCAAAGAAAAAATAATAATAAATAAAATAAAATAATATATGTGTCACGATATCGCGACACAAAAAGTGTCGCGATATCGCGACCAAAACAGGGCAAGAAGAGGCGGTAGGCTGAAGGTCACGATTTCATGACATGTGAAATCGTGACGTCGCCAAGACAACAGAAGGCACGGAGGTTGGAGGGTCGCAAAATCGTGACATGTCATGATTTTGCGACCATGTTGCGATTTCATGACCATGTCACGAAATTATGTCTGAGGTAAAGAGCAGCGGCTATGGCGGATAGAGGGTCGTGAAATCACGACATGTCACGATTTCGTGACATGTCACAAAATTGCGACCGAGGCAAAGAGCAGCGACTACGATGGATAGAGGGTCAAAAAATCATGACCAGAGCAAAGAACAGACGTTGCAGCGGATAGAAGGTCACAAAATTGTGACCATCGTGAAATCACGACCAGAAACAGCCGAAGGGTGATGGTGATGAGAATGTCGCGATTTCATGACATGTCACGAAATCGCGACCAACAACGGAGGAAGAAGGTGTCGAGGATATTGTCGCAATTTCGTGACATGTCATGAAATCATGACCAGAGCAAAAAAGCAGAGGCATCCGAAGGAAGATGTCACGATATCGTGACTCGAAGGCAAGGAAGGCAAAGATGAAGAGAAAACGTTGCGATATCGCGACATGTCGCGATATCGCGATCGAAGGGGAGAAAGAGCGCAGGAAAGCCAAAATGTCGCGATATCGTGACATGTCGTATTTTCACGTCGTAAGACGAGCCGAAGACGAAGAGTCGAAAAGGGTGACGTGTCGAATATCTGGACAACAAAGCGACACGGGGAGGCGAAACGAAAGGTTTTGGAAGAGTAAACGAAGGGCCGCCAGTTGGAAATGGAGCGTCACCTAAGAACCTTTATAAAGGAGAGCAAAGGCATGCACAAGGGATGGAAATTTGTTGAAACGATAATATTTTCTTGTGGTATTTCTAGATTGAGAAATTCTGTAAATGCGCAATTCCTCTACGACTGTAATATTGTGCTGTGACTGATAATATTATGTTGTAATAGTAATTTTTTGCTACACTTGAATAAAATAAAAGTGTTTTTCTTCTTGGTAATCTCTGGCTCTCGATCAATGGACAAAATCGTAACCTATGCCATGCACAAGCACACAAATATTCGTAAGTCACAGATCCATCTATTGTCATTTTCATATTTTATTAACAAGAAAAAAACTTGAACAATGTTCAACATAATTTATCCAAAACATACATTGAAAAAGAGAGTCAATCAGTTAAATCAAACTGTACAAGATAAACATTAATATAGATTATAGTGGATAAACCCAACCTAGAATTCTTTAGCAGCTAAATGCTCTCTTTGTGCTTCCCTAATATCCTTCCTTTCCCAACCTTACATACCATACCCATTTTTCTCAATCTTCATGGCAATTTATAGCTATCTTTCTTTTTGGCAAGAAAGATGCTTCTAAATATAAATTTTATTTATTATATATATTTTTTGCTTTCTTTCTTTTAGAAAAGATGATTCTAATTACAAATATATTTTATTTATTTCATCTTCTTTTTCTCACCACAAGTTAAAGCTTCCTTTAATATATATATATATATATATATATTAATGAAAAGGAAATCCATAGAGATAATATTAGAATCTTATCCACTATTTCAACCTTCCCAAAGTAGCCATATGAAGAAAATATTTATTATTTAAATCTACAAGGTAGTTTTTTTTAATCCAATCAAAATTGAACTAGTTTAAAAAGAAACTACCTAATTTATTTCCAAAATAGGATCAACTAGATCTAATCAAGCATGCTCAACAAAATAAATCCTTTATTTTTAAAATTTTATCAATTTAAAAATTTCACAAAATCATTATAAATTGCATGATATTATTTGCAATATTTTCTAGGATAATTTGTAAAATGCAAAACATTATTATTGTGTAATTTCAAATTAAAATTCAATTAAACCAATATTATGCAAAATAATCATGAAATCAAACATAAATCACACACAAATGGCATACAAGCACTCCATGCATGTGCCCAATATCCCCCATCATTGTTTTTCCTTTTATTGGGTGGGAATTTTTTGGAGTAATACTCAAGTAACACCACCATTAGGGAGGTAACTAGTGATGATAGGAATATGAGCTTTACCTGTTGAGTTGTCATAGTCATCATTTCCCTTATCATCTCTTGGTGGTCAGTCTTCCACCTATGAAAATTAATGTTCCTATCATCAAGCAATGCAACATCATTTTCTTTTCAAAAATATACTACAAATATATTAGACATTAAAACTAACTATCCCGACACAAATAACATCCTAAAAATAGTCCTCCAAGGTAGTATGTGACTTACTCCCCCCTTATATTAAACACATTCCTTTGTGTTTTCCTGCATTATTACATAACAAACAATAAAACATAGTTTTTGGCATAGTTTCCACTTTGTAGAACTAGTTCATAGTTTCGCCTGTTTTATTACATAGCATCATTAAATAAAAAAAGATAGTTTCTTTTCAAAATATTATGCTTCCTCAAAGTCTTGGAGTGAAACTCTAGAATCTTAGTTGATTCCATTGTAATGACTAAGGGATTCACCATCATTCATGAGTGATATAGTGACTTGCCCTTCAAAATTTGGACTTTTAGTGGCAACGTGGATTTTGTGATTCATCACAATTTTACTTGTTCCTGCATGTTGTGGGCATATTTTTGCATAATGTTATCCCTTACTTGTAAAGCACCCCCCTAGAGGACCTACATGTTTCTTTCCCTTTTCCTGCACAATGGTAGATGATTCTTGTAACTTATTAGTCTCGATTTTCTAAAGTCCCTTCTTGAAGAAAAATTGCTTCTTTTTTTGATTTTGTTCTTGCTACCACTTCATAAAACTAACACTCTTTCTCTTCCTTAAATATATCGTTTGGGTTATAAAAAATGGTGTAATTGAAAATAGGCCACTTTTCTTGTAAATTGGACTCGACTTGCAATGCCCTAGATTTACACTTTTGAGATCCCAAGTTATCTAGCAGTTGGCCTTGTTGGACCAGTTGTTTCTTAAGATCATTTACTAGTTATTTTAACTCAAAATTCATTGCAAAAAGATCCTCCACCATTTTGCTTAATATTTTCAACTTTCCTCCAAGACTTTTAGTTCACTTCATCTTATGAGATAATGTGTCCTTTCTGCTTCCTGCTTTAAGGGCCATTTCCTAATATATAAAGAATAGTGTTAGATTACAATCTATCCTCAAGTTGTAATTCTAACTTCTATATCATATCATTAATTTTTAAATTGATAAAAGTCACCCTTGTTCATGATTACTATTGCTAGTCTATTAAGGCTATAACAAACTAGCTTACTCATGGAATACTCACTTCTTATAAATATACATGTTTACAACCTTCTAGATTTTAGTCTATTGAAACACAAAACATGTTGCATTATGACATATTTTAGTGCTTAAAAAGTGCAAAGCACATCTACTAATTTACGACAAAGCACGATGATATATTCAACCAGGGTAAAGGTTCAAGTTGCGACTATATCTGGGTGAACCATCACTAAATAAAATAGAAATATACCAGAATTTATCATGGTTGAGATGTTTAGCTTCTTGACCAAAGGTCAAATTGTAATGAGAATTAATTAATGAAAACATTCTTTTATATTGTCTTGTGTACTACAGTATGCCAAATTTAGATATAATCAAAATTTAATACAAGAACATCTACAGTTCGAGGATGGGTAGTTCTATGACTACGCTCTTTGGAATATATCAAATATATTTATCTTCTTTTAGGCTATCTCTAGGGACTAAATTTCAACTCACTTAATTCTTATTCACACAATGTTCCACTTTAAGCTATTTGGCCTAGGCAAGTAACAAGTTATCCATAATAATTTGATAACCTTAATTTAAGAGGTCCTTTAGCGGATTTGAACCAAATTATAATCGTACTTTAAAATAAGGAGTAGGTAAGTCAAGAAACATAGATGTCGAGTAGTTTCCTAAAAGAGTCTAAGGTACACTGCTTAAAACCCATGGAAGGAGGTGTTGGACATTTTGAGTCCCTAAGCTAAGAGTTGTCATTGATGTCAAAAGTATCTATATAAGTAAGCACTATGTTTGTGTTTCATAAAGAGCTTCATGAGAAGCAAAGGTTTTTGATCAAAGGTTCAATAAGGTTCAATAATTTTCTCAATTTAAAAATTTCACAAAATCATTATAAATTGCATGATATTATTTGCAATATTTTCTATGATAATTTGTAAAATGCAAAACATTATTATTGTGTAATTTCAAATTAAAATTCAATTAAACCAATATTATGCAAAATAATCATGAAATCAAACATAAATCACACACAAATGGCATACAAGCACTCCATGCATGTGCCCAATATCCCCCATCATCGTTTTTCCTTTTATTGGGTGGGAATTTTTTGGAGTAATACTCAAGTAACACCACCATTAGGGAGGTAACTAGTGATGATAGGAATATGAGCTTTACCTGTTGAGTTGTCATAGTCATCATTTCCCTTATCATCTCTTGGTGATCAGTCTTCCACCTATGAAAATTAATGTTCCTATCATCAAGCAATGCAACATCATTTTCTTTTCAAAAATATACTACAAATATATTAGACATTAAAACTAACTATCCCGACACAAATAGCATCCTAAAAATAGTCCTCCAAGGTGGTATGTGACATACTCCCCCCTTATATTAAACACATTCCTTTGTGTTTTCCTGCATTATTACATAACAAACAATAAAACATAGTTTTTGGCATAGTTTCCACTTTGTAGAACTAGTTCATAGTTTCGCCTGTATTATTACATAGCATCATTAAATAAAAAAAGATAGTTTCTTTTCAAAATATTATGCTTCCTCAAAGTCTTGGAGTGAAAATATTGAATCTTAGTTGATTCCATTGTAATGACTAAGGGATTCACCATCATTCATGAGTGATATAGTGACTTTCCCTTCAAAATTTGGACTTTTAGTGGCAACGTGGATTTTGTGATTCATCACAATTTTACTTGTTCCTGCATGTTGTGGGCATATTTTTGCATAATGTTATCCCTTACTTGTAAAGCACCCCCCTAGAGGACCTACATATTTCTTTCCCTTTTCCTGCACAATGGTAGATGATTCTTGTAACTTATTAGTCTCGATTTTCTAAAGTCCCTTCTTGAAGAAAACTTGCTTCTTTTTTTGATTTTGTTCTTGCTACCACTTCATAAAACTAACACTCTTTCTCTTCCTTAAATATATCGTTTGGGTTATAAAAAATGGTGTAATTGAAAATAGGCCACTTTTCTTGTAAATTGGACTCGACTTGCAATGCCCTAGATTTGCACTTTTGAGATTCCAAGTTATCTAGCGGTTGGCCATGTTGGACCGGTTGTTCCTTAAGATCAATTACTCCTTATTTAAACTCAAAATTCATTGCAAAAAGATCCTCCACCATTTTGCTTAATATTTTCAACTTTCCTCCAAGACTTTTAGTTCACTTCATCTTATGAGATAATGTGTCCTTTCTGCTTCCTGCTTTAAGGGCCATTTCCTAATATATAAAGAATAGTGTTAGATTACAATCTATCCTCAAGTTGTAATTCTAACTTCTATATCATATCATTAATTTTTAAATTGATAAAAGTCACCCTTGTTCATGATTACTATTGCTAGTCTATTAAGGCTATAACAAACTAGCTTACTCATGGAATACTCACTTCTTATAAATATACATGTTTACAACCTTCTAGATTTTAGTCTATTGACACACAAAACATGTTGCTTTATGACATATTTTAGTGCTTAAATAGTGCAAAGCACATCTACTAATTTACGACAAAGCACGATGATATATTCAACCAGGGTAAAGGTTCAAGTTGCGGCTATATCTAGGTGAACCATTACTAAATAAAATAGAAATATACCAGAATTTATCATGGTTGAGATGTTTAGCTTCTTGACCAAAGGTCAAATTGTAATGAGAATTAATTAATGAAAACATTCTTTTATATTGTCTTGTGTACTACAGTATGCCAAATTTAGATATAATCAAAATTTAATACAAGAACATCTACAGTTCGAGGATGGGTAGTTCTATGACTACGCTCTTTGGAATATATCAAATATATTTATCTTCTTTTAGGCTATCTCTAGGGACTAAATTTCAACTCACTTAATTCTTATTCACACAATGTTCCACTTTAAGCCATTTGGCCTAGGCAAGTAACAAGTTATCCATAATAATTTGATAACCTTAATTTAAGAGGTCCTTTAGCGGATTTGAACCAAATTATAATCGTACTTGAAAATAAGGAGTAGGTAAGTCAAGAAACATAGATGTCGAGTATTTTCCTAAAAGAGTCTAAGGTACACTGCTTAAAACCCATGGAAGGAGGTGTTGGACATTTTGAGTCCCTAAGCTAAGAGTTGTCATTGATGTCAAAAGGATCTATGTAAGTAAGCACTATGTTTGTGTTTCACAAAGAGCTTCATGAGAAGCAAAGGTTTTTGATCAAAGGTTCAAGAAGGGATGCATGGCATTTGGTTCCAAAAGGAGCTTCAAGGGAAGCTTTGCAAAAGGATTTTATTTAAAACCATGGATGGCAGATTTGAAATGGGTTTTTCTTAAAACCAAAGTTGGCTTTTCGTTTCATCGAAAAAGGTGCCTCGATGATGGAGAAATTTAATTTTAAAGGTTTTATTTAAAACCATGGATGGCAGATTTGAAATGGGTTTTTCTTAAAACCCAAGTTGGCTTTTCGTTTCATCGAAAAAGGTGCCCTAGTGATGGAGATATTTAATTTTAAAGATTTAGTTTAAATTTTAATTTATTTAAAATTTAAATTTAAATTTTAAAATTAAAATTAAAAGTTTATCTGCCGACATCATGAAGGAAGTTTCAAAAAGGCCGACGTTTCCAAAGCAAAGGGAAGGCATATAAATATGCCATTGAATTTTTTAATTCATTCATCCTTGCTCATTGATATTTGTGCTTGGTATTTGCGAAGAAAAAGAGCTCGTGTTTTTCGTTTAAGTGACACAACAAACATTAAAGGGAGACAACGACCACTTCCCAAAATGCATTGGGTAGCATGGCCTAGTGGCATCTTGGATTGTGCAAAGGTGTTGGTGACAAGGAGGTTGTGCATTCAATTCCCACAAGCATCATTTTTGGCTTTGTTCTATTGAGGCGCCCAAGGTGCATACTTTTCGCTTGGTAGAAGAGGGTGAAGGATAAGAAGCGGGTGGCGCTTCTTTTTCACCAACGAGCCCGTAGCTCGTGTGGCAGCTTGGTCGTGGCTAGGGCATTCACGTTGGGGCAAGACGAGGGTTCGATTCCCCTCGAGGCAGGTATTAAGGTTTTTATTAATATTTTGTTTGGATTGCCTAAGGTGGAGTGATAAGGGGTAAAGGTGCTTCATTAGTTGATTTGTTGAGTAACCTTAGGGAATAAGGTCATGGTGGTTGTTTGAGTTGTGAATTATTTTTAATTGTGATTTTTGAAATTGTTAGGAGTAATAAGGGTTTTTGATAAAGTTCTTTTTAGTGAAAGTTATTTTGAGTAAGGGTTTTCTTTTAAAAAGAACTTTGGTGGATGTTAAAATAAAGTAGGAGTAATAAGGTGTTATTTGGATATTATTGTTGTGTTATTACTCAAGATCTCTAACCCTTGTTAAGAGTTGAAAAAGAAAGTGTGTTGAGTGTGACAAATTTAGTGGACAACTCATAAGGCATAAAAAAGGTATGAGTAATACTCTCCATTGATTTTATTTGGGTGGTTGATTTTTGAAATATCATTGGAGTGAAAAGGATTGATTGTGGTTTCCTTTTCGAAAGTGGTTGAGTTAATGCTTCAAGGTTTTCTGGATTGTGAGTTGTGATTAAACCTTGTTTGATAAGCATTGTTGTTTAGACCATTGGTTGAGTGAAGTACTTTGAGTTTATGCTTCAAGGTTTTCTGAATTGAGAGTTGTGATTAAAACCTTGTCTTATTAGCATTGTTGTTGAAACCAATGGGTGATGCAAAGAACTTGAACTTGAGTTAGAAAAGAACATGAGTATCATTGTTATGTAAGATTTGTTGTTGAGCATTGTTGGAAACATTTTGAGTTAGTTGATTCATGCTTGGACTAGGGTTTGTGAGAAAGAGTTGTTTCTTGAAGTGATTGGTTGAGTAGAGTTGATTGAGCCTAGTCAAGTGGTTGCATGAAGTGGTTGTTCAAGTTCCATGAAACAAACTATTCTATATTCTGATTGAGTTGAGATTGAGCCTTGAGAATAGAACATATTGAGTCTCTAACAATTCTCTTTATGCTTCTATGAGATTGAGTTAAGATTGAGCTGAGTTGAGATTTCTTTGAGTTGAGATTGGGATTTGAGTATAGAACATATTGAGTCTCTAACAATTCTCTTTATGCTTCTATAAGATTGAGCTAAGTTGAGATTGCTTTGAATTGAGATTGGGATTTGAGTATAGAACATATTGAGTCTCTAACAATTCTCTTTATGCTTCTATGAGATTGAGTTGAGATTTTGTTGAGCTTATTTGAGGCAAGTCTTTGAGAAGGCTTGTGGACTATTTTTGTGTAAGCTTTTGTGAAAGCTTGCTATGCAAATTTGAGCAAGTCCTAGAGAGGACTTATTGAGCAGATTGGGACAAGTTATGTGTGAGCTTGTTGAGTAGATTTGAGCAGGTTCTGAGTGAGCCTATTGAGCATATTTGAGCAGGTTCTGAGTGAGTCTATTGAGCAGGTTTTGAGTGAGCCTATTGAGAATATTTGAGCAGGTTCTAAGTGAGCCTATTGAGCATATTTGAGCAGGTTTTGAGTGAGCCTATTGAGAAGATTTGAGCAGGTTCTGAGTGAGCCTATTGAGTAGGTTCTAAGTGAGCCTATTGAGCATATTTGAGGAGGTTCTGAGTGAACCTATTGAGAGATCTTTGGAGGTGATAGAGTACAGAGGATAGAGTCTCAGTGGATAGAGATCCAATAGCCAAGACAATTGAAGATAGATCTGAGTGAGGAGTCTTCAAGTGGAGAGAGATCCACCAGTCAGTGTAGCAGAGAGACAGAGTCTTCTAGAAGATCACTAGCCAGAGCAGAAGGGGAAAGAGTTCTCTTGTGGAAGAGATCCATGAACTTGAGATTTAGGGGATCAACATATCCTTTGGATAGAGGTCCATAAACATTGTAATTGGGAAGGATTCCCAAGAGATTGATTGAGAAAGTTTTAGCAAAATATTTTCTCCTTGGAGTAGCCCGTATTGGGTGAACCACGTAAATTGTTGTGTCACTTTTGTGGATGGTGTTTTGTGCATTGCTTTGATTACTGCTATTGATACAACTATCTATACATTGCATAATATTGAATTGAAAAGAAAAGTAAAAAGTGGTCTTATACTATTCATCCCCCCTCTCAATATAATCTTATGTTCTTCAATTGGTATCAGAGTGGGTTCCTTCTGAAGAGTTTGACAGCTTGAAGGAAAAACGGTCTAAGAACACAATGGATCACAAGGATCAAAAGGATGGGTCCTTCAATAATATAGTACCAGTATTTGATGGAAGTGACTTCTTGTATTGGTGTATGCTGATGAGATTTCACCTAATGGCACTTGAAAATGAAGTTTGGGATGCAGTGGAACTTGGATATGATTCTATAGTCAATCCTCCTACAGATAAGGAAGGTAATATTCTAATGCATACAAATTCAAGAGCTATAAATATAATTATAAAAGTATTGGGTAGATCATAATCTATGAATTTTATGGATTGTAAAACATCAAAATATATGTGGGATCTACTGCATGACATATATGAAGGTGATAAAGGTGTCTAGAAATCTAAAATCAGAAATATCAAAGGATAATTTGAGAACTTAATAATGAGATATGATGAAAATATTCATGATTATCTCAGTAATATTGATGAACTTGTACATGAGATGAGAGGTCTTGGAATTAAGGTTTATGAATCTGATGCTTGTGATAATATCTTGAGAACTCTTCCAAAAATGTGTAGTGAAAAGGTTTCTGCTATAGAAACATCAATTTATAGTAATTATTTGACAAGGAATTCATTGCTTTGCATGCTTATGCTTACTACTTTTGAGATAAGAACAAAAGATCCTATTCCTCCGAAAGAAGCTGCATTCAAAGTGGACAAGAAGAAAAAGGATAAAAAGACAGAATCAAGCAGTGAGTCATCTAGTGATGAAGAAGCTAACTATGGTAGAAGAGAGAAAGGTTTCAAAATATTTATAGATGTAATATCTATTAAGTGCTTCAATTGTGGAAAGTATGGACACTATGCGACATAGTGCAAAAAACCAAAGTACAATAGTGACGAGGAAAAATAGGATCACAAGTACAGAGAATTAGAAAGACACACGTAAAAAAAGAAAGGCAAGGACGGACAAAGCAGACAAGGAAATAAGTTCTTTCTAAGGCAAAATAAAATCTACTATGCGGATAATGCAAGTAAGTACTCAAATGATAGTGATGCTAGTTTTTCAAACAATGATAGAGATGAAGTCCTATTTATGGTTAGAGAGAAAAGGACTCTAGTTATTCTCAAGTGTTTTAGATGTGGTAAATTTGGACATCTTGAAGATAATTGCACTAGGGATGGCTACAGTTTTAGTGATGATGATTTTGAAGATGCACTTGAAAGACCAGATGAAAATCTTCTAATGGCATTAGAAGATGAAGTAAGTGATCCTATAGAAGATAAGCCAAAATGAAGTAATGATAGGGACAAAGGCCAACAAATAGAGGATTATTAATGGATATGATCTCAAGGGAGAACTTATCTATGCTCTTGACACAGTAAAGAAGGTAAGAAAGCAACACTCTAAGCTTGAAAGTCAGTTTCAAGAATGTGATGAAGAAAGATTATTGCTCATAGAGGACTTAGAAAAGTCAAAGGCTAAGGCAAGTAAGTTCAAGGATAAGTTAGAAGCAAATATTTTGGAGTGTGAAAATTTAACACAAGAAGTGGCAGTACTAAAGGAATATTTAGAGGATTCCGAGAAAAAATTATACAAATATGTGAACAGTGCAAAGAGTGTAGACAAAACAATCAAGATACAAAGAGGAGCAACAAACAAGACAAGTCTTGGTTCCAAACAGATACTTCAAAAAATAATAGTGTAAGTTGGAATGAGACATCAGAGGATGAGTTGGACAACAAAGAGGTCAAATATAGAAACAATGCACAAATAAAAATAAAAGGCTAAGGCAAGTAAGTTCAAGGATAAGTTAGAAGTAAGGAGTGTGAAAATTTAACACAAGAAGTGGCAGTACTAAAGGAATATTTAGAGGATTCCGAGAAAAAATTATACAAATATGTGAACAGTGCAAAGAGTGTAGACAAAACAATCAAGATACAAAGAGGAACAACAAACAAGACAAGTCTTGGTTCCAAACAAGCTCAAAAGAAATGGGAAGAAAAGTCTACTTCAAGTCTAGAAGAAGAAGTAATTTTAGAAGAATATACTTCAGAAAATAATAGTGTAAGTTGGAATGAGACATCAGAGGATGAGTTGGAAAACAAAGAGGTCAAATATAGAAACAATGCACAAAGAAAAGTCAAAGACTAAGGCAAGTAAGTTCAAGGATAAGTTAGAAGCAAATATTTTGGAGTGTGAAAATTTAACACGAGAAGTGGCAGTACTAAAGGAAGATTTAGAGGATTCCGAGAAAAAATTATACAAATATGTGAACAGTGCAAAGAGTGTAGACAAAACAATCAAGATACAAAGAGGAGCAACAAACAAGATAGGTCTTGGTTCCAAACAGGCTCAAAAGAAATGGGAAGAAAAGTCTACTTCAAGTCTAGAAGAAGAAGTAATTTTAGAAGAAGATACTTCAAAAAATAATAGTGTAAGTTGGAATGAGACATCAGAGGATGAGTTGGACAACAAAGAGGTCAAATATAGAAACAATGCACAAAGAAGATACAAATGGAACAACAATAAAATAGGAGACCAATGAGGTCTAGGCAAGGAAGCTTCAATGGGAGATGCTTCTCATGTCACAGGTTTGGGCACATGGCTTCATAGTGCAGGTCATACAAAAGATATGAATATGGGAAAGGACAAATTTTCCATGGGTATTGCTACTCATACAATGAGTTTGGTCACAAGGCAATGAATTACAGGGTTCATGGTAGAAGAGGATATGGCTTCACTAGGAGATATCCTAAGATATTTGCACTTCCAAGGAATAATAACATTAAGTGTTATAAGTGCAATAATGATGGTCACACAACAAGATGGTGTAGAGCAAATATTCCAGAAGCAGGAATGAACAGGAATAGGAACATGGATGAGAACAAGAATAGGAACAGGAACAGGAATAGGAATAGGAATAGGAACATGGATGAGAACAAGAACAGGAATAGGAACAGAAAAAGAACATGGATGAGAAAAAGAACAAGAACATGAACATAAGTGATGATGACTTGGTAAGAAATAGTGAGAGGATTCAGAAAACTCAAAAAGGAAGAGAGAAAGGTAAAGGTAAAGAGCAGTGCTTTTGAGGAGTAGAAATACTCCCACCCTAGAATTAACCACCTCATGTGGAGGTGGGGGAGGGGCTAAGCTAAGAGGCTCATTCTTAGCCCCGATCCCCAAAGGTGACCCTTTGCCATTGATGACAAAGGGGGAGAGATTTGTGTATATTGAGGAGAGTTTTTGATATGGGGAGAGATTTGATATTTGAGAAAGCTTTGATCCAGGGGGAGCAAAAAAGAAGGTCAGATTTTAGTAAAAGGATATGGGTTGCCATCAATGAAAAAGGGGGAGATTGTTGGACATTTTGAGTCCCTAAGCTAAGAGTTGTCATTGATGTCAAAAGGATCTATGTAAGTAAGCACTATGTTTGTGTTTCACAAAGAGCTTCATGAGAAGCAAAGGTTTTTGATCAAAGGTTCAAGAAGGGATGCATGGCATTTGGTTCCAAAAGGAGCTTCAAGGGAAGCTTTGCAAAAGGTTTTTATTTAAAACCATGGATGGCAGATTTGAAATGGGTTTTTCTTAAAACCCAAGTTGGCTTTTCGTTTCATCGAAAAAGGTGCCCCGGTGATGGAGAAATTTAATTTTAAAGGTTTTATTTAAAACCATGGATGGCATATTTGAAATGGGTTTTTCTTAAAACCCAAGTTGGCTTTTCGTTTCATCGAAAAAGGTGCCCCGGTGATGGAGATATTTAATTTTAAAATTTAGTTTAAATTTTAATTTATTTAAAATTTAAATTTAAATTTTAAAATTAAAATTAAAAGTTTATCCACCGACGTCATGAAGGAAGTTTCAAAAAGGCCGACGTTTCCAAAGCAAAGGGAAGGCATATAAATATGCCATTGAATTTTTTAATTCATTCATCCTTGCTCATTGATATTTGCGCTTGGTATTTGCGAAGAAAAAGAGCTCGTGTTTTTCGTTTAAGTGATGCAACGAACATTAAAGGGAGACAACGACCACTTCCCAAAATGCATTGGGCAGCATGGCCTAGTGGCAGCTTGGATTGTGCAAAGGTGTTGGTGACAAGGAGGTTGTGCGTTCGATTCCCGCAAGCATCATTTTTGGCTTTGTTCTGTTGAGGCGCCCAAGGCGCATACTTTTCGCTTGGCAGAAGAGGGTGAAGGATAAGAAGCGGGTGGCGCTTCTTTTTCACCAATGAGCCCATAGCTCGTGCGACAGCTTGGCCATGGCTAGGGCATTCACATTGGGGCAAGACGAGGGTTCGATTCCCCTCGAGGCAGGTATTAAGGTTTTTATTAATATTTTGTTTGGATTGCCTAAGGTGGAGTGATAAGGGGTAAAGGTGCTTCGTTAGTTGATTTGTTGAGTAACCTTAGGGAATAAGGTCATGGTGGTTGTTTGAGTTGTGAATTATTTTTAATTGTGATTTTTGAAATTGTTAGGAGTAATAAGGGTTTTTGATAAAGTTCTTTTTAGTGAAAGTTATTTTGAGTAAGGGTTTTCTTTTAAAAAGAACTTTGGTGGATGTTAAAATAAAGTAGGAGTAATAAGGTGTTATTTGGATATTATTGTTGTGTTATTACTCAAGATCTCTAACCCTTGTTAAGAGTTGAAAAAGAAAGTGTGTTGAGTGTGATAGATTTAGTGGACAACTCATAAGGCATCAAAAAGGTATGAGTAATACTCTCCATTGATTTTATTTGGGTGGTTGATTTTTGAAATATCATTGGAGTGAAAAGGATTGATTGTGGTTTCCTTTTCGAAAGTGGTTGAGTTAATGCTTCAAGGTTTTCTGGATTGTGAGTTGTGATTAAACCTTGTTTGATAAGCATTGTTGTTTAGACCATTGGTTGAGTGAAGTACTTTGAGTTTATGCTTCAAGGTTTTCTGAATTGAGAGTTGTGATTAAAACCTTGTCTTATTAGCATTGTTGTTGAAGCCAATGGGTGATGCAAAGAACTTGAACTTGAGTTAGAAAAGAACATGAGTATCATTGTTATGTAAGATTTGTTGTTGAGCATTGTTGGAAATATTTTGAGTTAGTTGATTCATGCTTGGACTAGGGTTTGTGAGAAAGAGTTGTTTCTTGAAGTGATTGGTTGAGTAGAGTTGATTGAGCCTAGTCAAGTGGTTGCATGAAGTGGTTGTTCAAGTTCCATGAAACAAACTATTCTATATTCTGATTGAGTTGAGATTGAGCCTTGAGAATAGAACATATTGAGTCTCTAACAATTCTCTTTATGCTTCTATGAGATTGAGTTAATATTGAGCTGAGTTGAGATTGCTTTGAGTTGAGATTGGGATTTGAGTATAGAACATATTGAGTCTCTAACAATTCTCTTTATGCTTCTATAATATTGAGCTGAGTTGAGATTGCTTTGAATTGAGATTGGGATTTGAGTATAGAACATATTGAGTCTCTAACAATTCTCTTTATGCTTCTATGAGATTGAGTTGAGATTTTGTTGAGCTAATTTGAGGTAAGTCTTTGAGAAGGCTTGTGGACTATTTTTGTGTAAGCTTTTGTGAAAGCTTGCTATGCAGATTTGAGCAAGTCCTAGAGAGGACTTATTGAGCAGATTGGGACAAGTTCTGTGTGAGCTTGTTGAGTAGATTTGAGTAGGTTTTGAGTGAGCCTATTGAGTATATTTGAGTAGGTTTTGAGTGAGCCTATTGAGAGATTTGAGTAGGTTTTGAGTGAGCTATTGAGCAGATTTGAGTAGGTTGAGTGAGCCTATTGAGTAGATTTGAGCAGGTTCTGAGTGAGCCTATTGAGAATATTTGAGCAGGTTCTGAGTGAGCCTATTGAGCATATTTGAGCAGGTTCTGAGTGAGCCTATTGAGAATATTTGAGGAGGTTCTGAGTGAACCTATTGATAGAGATTTGGAGGTGATAGAGTATAGAGGATAGAGTCTCAGTGGATAGAGATCCAACAACCAGGACAATTGAAGATAGATCTGAGTGAGGAGTCTTCAAGTGGAGAGAGATCCACCAGTCAGTGCAGTAGAGAGAGAGTCTTCTAGAAGATCACTAGCCAGAGCAGAAGGGGAAAGAGTTCTCCTATGGAAGAGATCCATGAACTTGAGATTTAGGGGATCAACATCTCCTTTGGATAGAGGTCCATAAATATTGTAATTGGGAAGGATTCCCAAGAGATTGATTGAGAAATTTTTAGCAAAATATTTTCTCCGTGGAGTAGCCTGCATTGGGTGAACCACGTAAATTGTTGTGTCACTTTTGTGGATGGTGTTTTGTGCATTGCTTTGATTAATGCTATTGATATTGCTATCTATACATTGCATAATATTGAATTGAAAAGAAAAGTAAAAAGTGGTCTTATACTGTTCACCCCCCTCTCAGTATAAGCTTGTGTTCTTCAATTGGTATCAGAGTGGGTTCCTTCTGAAGAGTTTGACAGCTTGAAGGAAAAGTGGTCTAAGAACACAATGGATCACAAGGATCAAAAGGATGGGTCCTTCAATAATGCAGTACTAATATTTGATGGAAGTGACTTCTTGTATTGGTGTATGTTGATGAGATTTCACCTGATGGCACTTGGAAATGAAGTTTGGGATGCAATGGAACTTGGATATGATTCTATAGTCAATCCTCCTATAGATAAGGAAGGTAAGCTTCTAATGCATGCAAATTCAAGAGCTATGAATGCAATTATAAAAGGATTGGGTAGATCAGAATCTATGAAGGTTATGGATTGTAAAACAACAAAAGATATGTGGGATCTACTGCATGACATATATGAGGGTGATAAAGGTGTCTAGGAAAGCTAAGATCAAAAATCTCAAAGGAGAATTTGAGAACTTAAGAATGAGAGATGATGAAAATATTCATGATTATCTCAGTAAGATTGATGAACTTGTACATGAGATGAGAGGTCTTGGAATGAAGGTTGATGAATCTGATGCTTGTGATAAGATCTTGAGAACTCTTCCAAAAAGGTATAGTGAAAAGGTTTCTGCTATAGAAACATCAATTGATAGTGATTCTTTGACAAGGAATTCTTTGCTTGGCATGCTTACTACTTTTGAGATAAGAACAAAAGATCCTATTCCTCCGAAAGAAGTTGCATTCAAAGTGGACAAAAATAAAAAGGGTAAAAATATAGAATCAAGCAGTGAGTCATCTAGTGATGAAGAAGCTAACTATGGTAGAAGAGATAAAGGTTCCAAAATATTCATAGATGTAAGATCTATTAAGTGCTTCAATTGTGGAAAGTATGGACACTATGCGACAGAGTGCAAAGAGCCAAAGTACAACAGTGATGAAGAAAAATAGGATCACAAGTACAAAGAATTAGAAAGACACAGGTACAAGAAGAAAGGCAAGGATGGACAAAACAGACAAGGAAAGAAGTTCTTTCAAAGGCAAAAGAAAAGCTACTATGCGGATAATGCAAGTAAGTACTCAAATGATAGTGATGCTAGTTTTTCAGACAATGATAGAGATGAAGTCCTATTTATGGTTAGAGAGAAAAGGACTCTAATTATTCTCAAGTGTTTTAGATGTGGTAAATTTGGACATCTTGAAGATAATTGCACTAGGGATGGCTATAGTTTCAGTGATGATGGTTTTGAAGATGCACTTGAAAGACCAGATGAGAATCTTCTAATGGCATTAGAAGATGAAGTAAGTGATCCTATAGAAGACAAGCCAAAAGGAAGTAATGATAAGGACAAAGGTAAAAAAATAGAGGATTATTCAGTGGAGAATGGATATGATCTCAAGGGAGAACTTATCTATGCTCTTGACATAGTAAAGAAGGTAAGAAAGCAACACTCTAAGCTTGAAATTCAGTTTCAAGAATGTGATGAAGAAATATTATTGCTCATAGAGGACTTAGAAAAGTCAAAGGCTAAGGCAAGTAAGTTCAAGGATAAGTTAGAAGCAAATATTTTGGAGTGTGAAAATTTAACACAAGAAGTGGCACTACTAAAGGAAGATTTAGAGGATTCCAAGAAAAAGTTGTACAAATATGTGAACAATGCAAAGAGTGTAGACAAAATAATCAAGATACAAAGAGGAGCAACAAACAAGATAGGTCTTGGTTCCAAACAGGCTCAAAAGAAATGGGAAGAAAAGTCTACTTCAAGTCTAGAAGAAGAAGGAATTTTAGAAGAAGATACTTCAGAAAATAATAGTGTAAGTTGGAATGAGACATCAGAGGATGAGTTGGACAACAAAGAGGTCAAAGATAGAAATAATGCACAAAGAAGATACAGATGGAACAACAATCAAAATAGGAGACCAATGAGGTCTAGGCAAGGAAGCTTCAATGGGAGATGCTTCTCATGTCACAGGTTTGGGCACATGGCTTCACAGTGCAGGTCATACAAAATATAGGAATATGGGAAAGGATAACTTTTCCATGGGTATTGCTACTCATGCAATGAGTTTGGTCACAAGGCAATGAATTGCAGGGTTTATGGCAGAAGAGGATATGGCTTCACTAGGAGATATCCTAAGACATTTGCACTTCCAAGGAATAATAACATTAAGTGTTATAAGTGCAATAATGATGGTCACACAACAAGATGGTGTAGAGAAAATATTCTAGAAGTAGGCATGAACAGGAACAGGAACATGGATGAGAACAAGAATAGGAACGAATAGGAATAGGAACATGGATGAGAACAAGAATAGGAATAGGAAAAAGTGATGATAGGAATGGGATGATGACTTGGTAAGAAATAGTGAGAGGATTCAGAAAACTCAAAAAGGAAGAGAGAAAGGTAAAGGTAAAGAGCAGTGCTTTCGGGGAGTAGAAATACTCCCACCCCAGAATTAACCACCTCATGTGGAGGTGGGGGAGGGGCTAAGCTAAGAGGCTCATTCTTAGCCCCGAGCCCCAAAGGTGACCCTTTGCCATTGATGACAAAGGGGGAGAGATTTGTGTATATTGAGGAGAGTTTTTGATATGGGGAGAGATTTGATATTTGAGAAAGCTTTGAGCCAGGGGGAGCAAAGTCCCATGGGGAGAAAAAAGAAGGTCAGATTTTAGTAAAAGGATATGGGTTGCCATCAATGACAAAGGGGGAGATTGTTGGACATTTTGAGTCCCTAAGCTAAGAGTTGTCATTGATGTCAAAAGGATCTATGTAAGTAAGCACTATGTTTGTGTTTCACAAAGAGCTTCATGAGAAGCAAAGGTTTTTGATCAAAGGTTCAAGAAGGGATGCATGGCATTTGGTTCCAAAAGGAGCTTCAAGGGAAGCTTTGCAAAAGGTTTTTATTTAAAACCATGGATGGCAGATTTGAAATGGGTTTTTCTTAAAACCCAAGTTGGCTTTTCGTTTCATCAAAAAAGGTGCCCCGGTGATGGAGAAATTTAATTTTAAAGGTTTTATTTAAAACCATGGATGGCATATTTGAAATGGGTTTTTCTTAAAACCCAAGTTGGCTTTTTGTTTCATCGAAAAATGTGCCCCGGTGATGGAGATATTTAATTTTAAAGATTTAGTTTAAATTTTAATTTATTTAAAATTTAAATTTAAATTTTAAAATTAAAATTAAAAGTTTATCCGTCGACGTCATGAAGGAAGTTTCAAAAAGGCTGATGTTTCCAAAGCAAAGGGAAGGCATATAAATATGCCATTGAATTTTTTAATTCATTCATCCTTGCTCGTTGATATTTGCGCTTGGTATTTGCGAAGAAAAAGAGCTCGTGTTTTTCGTTTAAGTGATGCAACGAACATTAAAGGGAGACAACGACCACTTCCCAAAATGCATTGGGCAGCATGGCCTAGTGGCAGCTTGGATTGTGCAAAGGTGTTGGTGACAAGGAGGTTGTGCATTCGATTCCCGCAAGCATCATTTTTGGCTTTGTTCTATTGAGGCACCCAAGGCGCATACTTTTCGCTTGGTGGAAGAGGGTGAAGGATAAGAAGCGGGTGGCGCTTCTTTTTCACCAATGAGCCCACAGCTCATGCGGCAGCTTGGCCATGGCTAGGGCATTCACGTTGGGGCAAGACGAGGGTTCGATTCCCCTCGAGGCAGGTATTAAGGTTTTTATTAATATTTTGTTTGGATTGCCTAAGGTGGAGTGATAAGGGGTAAAGGTGCTTCGTTAGTTGATTTGTTGAGTAACCTTAGGGAATAAGGTCATGGTGGCTGTTTGAGTTGTGAATTATTTTTAATTGTGATTTTTGAAATTGTTAGGAGTAATAAGGGTTTTTGATAAAGTTATTTTTAGTGAAAGTTATTTTGAGTAAGGGTTTTCTTTTAAAAAGAACTTTGGTGGATGTTAAAATAAAGTAGGAGTAATAAGGTGTTATTTGGATATTATTGTTGTGTTATTACTCAAGATCTCTAACCCTTGTTAAGAGTTGAAAAAGAAAGTGTGTTGAGTGTGACAGATTTAGTGGACAACTCATAAGGCATCAAAAAGGTATGAGTAATACTCTCCATTGATTTTATTTGGGTGGTTGATTTTTGAAATATCATTGGAGTGAAAAGGATTGATTGTGGTTTCCTTTTCGAAAGTGGTTGAGTTAATGCTTCAAGGTTTTCTGGATTGTGAGTTGTGATTAAACCTTGTTTGATAAGCATTGTTGTTTAGACCATTGGTTGAGTGAAGTACTTTGAGTTTATGCTTCAAGGTTTTCTGAATTGAGAGTTGTGATTAAAACCTTGTCTTATTAGCATTGTTGTTGAAACCAATGGGTGATGCAAAGAACTTGAACTTGAGTTAGAAAAGAACATGAGTATCATTGTTATGTAAGATTTGTTGTTGAGCATTGTTGGAAATATTTTGAGTTAGTTGATTCATGCTTGGACTAGGGTTTGTGAGAAAGAGTTGTTTCTTGAAGTGATTGGTTGAGTAGAGTTGATTGAGCCTAGTCAAGTGGTTGCATGAAGTGGTTGTTCAAGTTCCATGAAACAAACTATTCTATATTCTGATTGAGTTGAGATTGAGCCTTGAGAATAGAACATATTGAGTCTCTAACAATTCTCTTTATGCTTCTATGATATTGAGTTAATATTGAGTTGAGTTGAGATTCTTTGAGTTGAGATTGGGATTTGAGTATAGAACATATTGAGTCTCTAAAAATTCTCTTTATGCTTCTATAATATTGAGCTGAGTTGAGATTGCTTTGAATTGAGATTGGGATTTGAGTATAGAACATATTGAGTCTCTAACAATTCTCTTTATGCTTCTATGAGATTGAGTTGAGATTTTGTTGAGCTGATTTGAGGTAAGTCTTTGAGAAGGCTTGTGGACTATTTTTGTGTAAGATTTTGTGAAAGCTTGCTATGCAGATTTGAGCAAGTCCTAGAGAGGACTTATTGAGCATATTGGGACAAGTTCTATGTGAGCTTGTTGAGTATATTTGAGTAGGTTTTGAGTGAGCCTATTGAGTATATTTGAGTAGGTTCTGAGTGAGCCTATTGAGCAGACTTGAGTAGGTTTTGAGTGAGCCTATTGAGAGATTTGAGTAGGTTCTGAGTGAGCCTATTGAGCATATTTGAGCAGGTTCTGAGTGAGCCTATTGAGAATATTTGAGTAGGTTATGAGTGAGCCTATTGAGTATATTTGAGTAGGTTATGAGTGAGCCTATTGAGAATATTTGAGGAGGTTCTGAGTGAACCTATTGATAGATCTTTGGAGGTGATAGAGTATAGAGGATAGAGTCTCAGTGGATAGAGATCCAATAGCCAGGACAATTGAAGATAGATCTGAGTGAGGAGTCTTCAAGTGGAGAGAGATCCACCAGTCAGTGCAACAGAGAGACAAAGTCTTCTAGAAGATCACTAGCCAGAGCAGAAGGGGAAAGAGTTCTCCTGTGGAAGAGATCCACGAACTTGAGATTTAGGGGATCAACATCTCCTTTGGACAGAGGTCCATAAACATTGTAATTGGGAAGGATTCCCAAGAGATTGATTGAGAAAGTTTTAGCAAAATATTTTCTCCGTGGAGTAGCCCGCATTGGGTGAACCACGTAAATTGTTGTGTCACTTTTGTGGATGGTGTTTTGTGCATTGCTTTGATTACTGCTATTGATACTGCTATCTATACACTGCATAATATTGAATTGAAAAGAAAAGTAAAAAGTGGTCTTATACTGTTCACCCCCCCTCTCAGTATAAGCTTGTGTTCTTCAAGAGGGGTCGCTTAGCTCTTGCACTTTTGAATGACTATGGATCTATTCATGGGAGAAAGGTACTCGAAAACCATCCACCAAGATATTTGTCAACTACGTACATCTTCCTTAGCAAGATGCATGCTAGTTGTTTAGAGTACTGTGGAAGGGATTTCCTATGTTTTGAGTTTCTCTCATGCTATTGTTCCATGCCCAAATATTTTGCTAACCTAGATATAACTAGAACCTATTAGTTAGCCCAGGATCTGATACCAACTATAACGACCCCATTTGTTACCACAATTTTTTTTTATATATATGTATACATATTCAACTCTCATGAGGTAAGGGTCATAATCATGAACTAAGATAGAATCATTCCATTTGGATTGCAAGATATCAAGGCGAATATTATCAAGAGATATTGAGACTTGATCAAAGTCTCTCTTGAGTAGAAGTGATAAAATTCTATGAAACCCTCATACCACTCGAATATGAGAACGTTGGCAAATAACTAGATTGCATCCCTCTTAAAATGGAAATTACCCTTAACCATACTGCCCGCCATGACCAATATATAGGTGAATACCTTGAATATGGAAACCCATCATAATTAAATAACCTGAACAATGGTTATTCATAGATCTTAGATCCAACCCACATCTTCTCGATGAGATAGAAAAATTATTACTCATGATTAAAATTACATAATCCTTGGAATACCATCTTAAGAATGATTATATTACCTTATACCTCTTAAGGCTTATTTTTCCACCTTTTAAAAAATTATAAAAGATTGGGAGACCCTTCCTCATGTAATTATACTTAATTTAGAATGTAAAGTATGACTTGGTTCACAACCCAAGTCCCAATTGCCTTTTCATGGGTTCCAACCTACTCCGAGTTTCCACTCGGATTAATCCACAATTTGTTATCATAATATTTTAGGTTATACCAACCACAAAGTTTTATGAGGTGGATAAAATTTGATTAATCCATAGGAAGTAGAATCCATCATTTTATGATTTTTGAGACTGTAGTAAACATGTAATAACCAATTGAACAAGATTTACATTCCCTTACATTCTACTTTTTGCATCCATGTAACCATTGAATACATCAAGTGTTAGTTGTTGTGGGATAAAACTAGCTAATTACATCATTCATAATTACCCAAGATATTCTAGCAAATAATTGACATAACCGTATATCATTAATTCATCAACATATTAAAATCAAGCATAAATTCCTTGCATCATAGTACACATTGAAATAATCTAAGAACTGCATAACTGTTTCATCAAGCATTTAACCATATCATCCACTTAAATCATTTTTATTTTGAAGTAAAAACAACATGCACAAGAATTAACACATCAAACCACAAATAGAGTGACACATTGTTTATCCTAGGAACCCTCATGGGGAATAAACCCAACCTTCAAAATATGTACTTTTCTCATATTCATAAACTTAATATGTCAAATATTACAAATATAGAAGGGCCACTATGGGTCCCTTTCAATTCACTATACATGGCAAGGAATACAACCATTCCTTATTAAATTCATGATGCAATTAAGGAATTTTCCTAATTCCCTTATCTAAGTCATCATTGTATTATTAAGGTATTTCCCATACCAATAAGGACTCCATCTGTCCCTTTAAACTCATGATTCCATTAAGGAATCTATTGATTCTAAGCCATCCTAATAATTTTAATATGTTTATGATAATCATTGAAATCGTATTTTGGAGAAGTCATATCAATGTTAGAACCATATAAGTTCCCTCAAGAATGAATTTCAAATTCATTCTACTTAATTGACACAAATTCAATCCATGAATTAAAGTCCCATACCTTTAATTCATTAATAAAATAGTCTCCCTAAATTAATAATTTAAGCTAATAATTTAAATTATCTATCATTTCATAATTACATCCTGTTGTAACAACCCATGTCAGCCAAATTTCTCCTTAATATTAGGTTAATAAAAGTAAACCCTTAGAGGTTTAGCATGGGTAATATAAAGCTTATTATACTAAAGCTATTTCCTTTTATTATATAAAAACCAATAGGGGTTTAATTCCCCATCGAGTACAATATATTAATCTATTCAAATGATTTTCAATTGCTATCAAATTTGCTTCCTAAATTTGATCTAGGATTCATTTCATTACTTTCCCAATCCTATAAATATTCTTCCCAAATGTGATCTAAAGTCGCATCAAATATCCTACACCATTTTTATATTTCAATCCAAGAATAGCTCTCAAATAAATTCATTTCCATAACTAGATCACAATAAGCATTTAGTTATTTCATCCTCTATCATAAGGTTTACAAGAATGCATTTGTAAAATGTTATCAAATTTTTTCCAAAATTTGATGCAACATAATATCTAATTATCTTGATAATTTGGTTATCAAAATTCAATCCAAATATTATTTCTCTTACCTCCAAATGATACCAAATTTGCCTCCAAGATTTTTTTTAATACTATTCAATTAATCTCTCAAAAGAGAGAAACCCCATAAATTATTGTTGGTTACGAATCCGCCTATTCATATAAAATGCGCCCTAGACCCGACCAACATTGAAAGGTTGAGAGAAAGAGAAGTCTCCCGGGCCAATCTCCAGAGAGGGCTGGCTCCCAAACTAATCTAAAATGATTTCAAGGTTTAGGGTTAGAAATAACAAAAAGAGATGGCAATATGGCTGAAGCTGACAATTAATAGGGAGAAAAACCTCAGATAGCAAATAACCTCAAACTAAATCCCAAATATAAGCAACAACTAATTCTTAGAATGCACATACAGAAATTGGATAAAAAATTGACCATAATTTTGCCTTCAATTATACTTCAAATGTTCAAATGAAAACATATCCAAATTCAGAACAACAAAATTCAACTTATATTTTAGCACTTTGACTAAGTAGAAGTGAATTACACAGAAAGCATCACATGAACATCAGTTTGGAACACCAACTCAAAAGACTCTAAGAACAGAGCAAAATGCATTTAGGATTTTTGCTTCAATTTTTACAAAAAGGTCCTCTCCATTTCTTGAGATGTACATTAGTATTTATAGAGGTCTTCCCTCTCCCTTTCGCATTGCAGCATTTAAAACATAAAACAGATTTTGAAGAGGAGATCCACAAAATATGCACTTGAAAAGAGAAACAATCCCCCTAAATATGCCTCAAAGAAATCACATTCCCTGCTTTTATGGATCAAGTTTGAAAATTGAACGAAAACAAGGGACCACATTTCTTCATTAAATGACCATTCTCGGGGCATGCTTGAAGTGTTAGGAGATCACGAATAAGAGCTTTTAATATCGGAGGCATCTTTAATTTTGGTGGCTTCAAAAACTGCATGATTTAACACATTCTCCCATCTTGTGCACATAAGTAAATAGTGAAACATTTAATTTTGGAGCCTCTTTGACCTCAATCTCAAAACCAATTGGAGAGTTTTTAAAACATTACTTCGTTCGATCCTCATCTTCTCCTTATGTTCTCCTATGCAATATGAAGAAAAATGCGAACAAAACTTTATTGGGCCTTTATTGTCGCTTCTGTCGCAAAAATGCAACGTGTCGCAAAATCGTGACATTTTTCCCTTGCTGCGTTCTCTTGTTGCTATCAGTCGTAAAAATGCGACATGTCACGAAAACGTGACATTTTTCCCTCGCTTTGCTCCTTCGTTGCTCCTTGTCATGAAAATGTGACAAGTTGCGATATCGCGACATGTCGTGAAATCGTGACAATCTGCCTTCATTTTGTTCCTTCGCTGCTCCAAGTCACGAAAATGTGACAGGTCACGAAAATGCAACATGTCGCGATATCATGACATTTTTTGTGCTTTGCTCTTTTCCGCATCGGACGCCATGAAATCGCAACAGGTCATGAAAATGCGACATGTCGCGATATCGCGACATCTTTAACTTACTTTGTTTTGGCACAAAACTTGTAGAGATTTTTGTTTTTTACTTATTATCCCTTTTGAGGTGCTTGGAAGGACAAACAGAGGAGTGAGTATCTCTACAATTTGTGCATTATTTTGCATGAACAACAACAAAAAAATGTGGCAAAAATGCCAACAATTATCTAGCATCAAGGTCTATTTACTTTTCTAATCCAATCAACATGAATGCCATTCCTTTGATTGTCAAGGACGTTTGGAAGAGTTTTATACCTCTTCCTGGATAAACACCAATCCAATCCTTCCAAAACTAGAAGATCATTCATTCTTCTAGTGGATTCCATTCATTAAGAATTTCATGGTATGTATTTTACATACAAAATCTATAATTTCACTAAAATCGTTACTTCCATTTACTTCTCACATTTATCATAGAAAATCACATATAAGCTCTATAACTTCATTTATTATCATTTGATTTCTAAATTTTAATAAGAAAACCCAGTATCATTGGATTTCTACATAAAGTCATCTAAAACTGACATTTTCAAAGACTAGTTATGAAGGAAAAATTATATGAATCACTTTATATCTTAAAATTCATCCTTCTTATCTAAAATAAGTATCCCTAAAAACCCATATTTACAAATCTAAATGATTTCAATTTGATTTTCCAATCATTCCAAAAATAAAGGAAACTGTGTTAATAAGTGAGTAGCAAATACAACTTATTTAGTTGATTTCCCTTTTCTAATTCCACATAGTAAATTCCATGCTCATAGTAAGTTAATCATTGCAACTTAAACTTAAAAAGAATAATATTCAATATGGAAATAAAATTTCTTAATCAAAATAGCCAATATTAATGGGTTTTTATTTTATACAAAACCATTCCATTCCTTCCAAATCTAGGAGATATTCCCATTATTCTAGATAGTTATAATAATTTACTTACAAATCTCATTATAAAATGAAATATGAATATAGATTATATATTTTCTCACTTGAATAAAGGTTCCAACTAAAGTATCCAACATTATTGGGTTTCAACATTAATCAATTCTATGAAACAAATCAATGATCACACAAATGAATTATATAATTTCGTTTAGCGAACTTTAATGAGTCAAAAAACACATTATATGCAAGTGATTAAACATTGCAAGTTTCCATCGAAGGATAAGATTGATTATATCATATATCACTACCCAACTGAATTCTTAATTATAAACCAAGTGCTTTAAAAAACTCAGAAGACGTTTAATATTGTCTCTAGGGATTATATCCGATCTGAGTCATCCAATATTGGTGCACAATGTGAACTCTTGATTAACATTAGAATTCGAGCATACTACAAGCTACCAATAGTATCCATTTGGTGGAAATCACCTTAAACTTGTTGTGTCAATCCAATATAACATGGTCTTTGGCAAAGTGAACATAGGGAACAACAAACAACAATGTTTGGTTGAAAAGCTTGGGTTCTAAATAAAATTCACACTCCATTGATAGATGAACTTGAAGTAAGTTATAATATTGAAAATATAGCGATACGTCCAAGCTAAAGATGGATATGAGATAAATATAAGTGGCTTAACATAACAACACAATGCGTGGTGCCAATCATAATAGTTGAACTCAATTATGAAATAGAAAGACAATATACACAAATGGAAGTCTTAAAAAAATGATTATGTTTCACTACCATGTCTACAATAGCCTAACACCTTCTATTAACAGGTCTTTCATAGATGTACCAAAAATATCTTTCGATGACATCACCCCCCATCATCTGGTCAATAGATATGACTATGGTACTCAGCTTTCTACTGACGATGCTTTTCAAATATAGATGAATATAGTCAGGGGTGATCCCTAACATGCAATATTGACTAGTAAATACCTGCAATAGAAGCAGTTATCTATACAAATGAGACTCAGATGTAGACTCTCCAATCTATCCTAAACTTGGTTGAGACAACATAGTGTTGTTTCTACCTATGATAAATGATCATTTAGCATGATATTTTCTATGTATCAAATCTAATCAAGGAATAGCTATAAGAAAAGGTGGAAACCTCACAGATCTAGAGTGCAATACCAAAATGAACTGATGTTGACAGTTCAGTTTTTGGGTAACCCATAGGGTTTGGCATCTTATGTTTTAGTTAATTTAATATAACTAGTTTTCCAATCCCTACTTGTGAAAGTAATGGCTGCATAAATTCATTATCCAGGCCACCTACTTATGGCAGTGCAATGACATCAATATCTCAATGCACGAAAGTCTAGAAATCATAGTCCTAGAAACAAAATGGAATTACCAATGAATGGACAGAACCGTAACCTATGCCAAGCACAAGCACACAAATATCCCTATGCCAAGCACAAGCACAAATAGCCTAATATTTTCTATGTATCAAATCTAATCAAGGAATAGCTATAAGAAAAGGTGGAAACCTCACAGATCTAGAGTGCAATACCAGAACGAACTGATGTCGACAATTCAGTTTTTGGATAATCCATAGGGTATGGCATCTTATGTTTTAGTTAATTTAATATAAGTAGTTTTCCAATCCCTACTTTTGAAAGTAATGGCTGCACAAATTCATTATCCAGGCCACCTACTTATGGCAGTGCAATGACATCAATATCTCAATGCACGAAAGTCTAGAAATCATAGTCCTAGAAAAAAAATGGAATTACCAATGAATGGATAGAACCGTAACCTATGCCAAGCACAAGCACAAAAATATCCCTATGCCAAGCACAAGCACAGATAGCCCGATATTTTCTATGTATCAAATATAATCAAGGAATAGCTATAAGAAAAGGTGGAAACCTCACAGATCTAGAGTGCAATTCCAGAACAAACTAATTGAAAGCATGAGATTTCGGAAATAAAACACTGAGATGCAAATAAAACAGAACTAAATCGAGGCATAAAATAACACCGATAGAATTAAATTAAAAACAAGAGCACAACCCTTTTTATTAATGTAATTCCGCTCGGTTACAGTATCTCTCTTCAGTTACACGTTCTCGGTTACAACAGATGAACAGTGATCCCCTTCCGCATGCCCACATGTAAAATGGGCGGGCTGTAGTGTTGCCGCCGCTTGATGTTTAATGAGTCTTGTTAGCCGTTGCCTATCTTGCGTTCATCCGCTTACCCTGCATTCAGAAACACGAGAAGAACGTTAGTAGCACTTGTAATAAGAGGGCAGAACCTTCTGACTTTAGCATACATATGAAGATAGATCAGATGCATGAATAAAACAACTCTTCGTGAAACTGCAACTTTTGCCGAGAACAGAGAACAGTATACATTCGAAATGGCATATATCCGAGGATGTAAAACGTAAACTATTATTTTTATTCTACTTGAAGACAGCACAATACATGAGACATGGACAGTCATTAAAATAATCAACCGATTCTAATGTTGTTGCCTGCAAGTTAGCACTTCATTGTGTTGCATGACAATATTCGATAAAACGTATTGCAAGACGCATTCGAGCATATAACGTATGACACGATATATTCTAACAAGTTTATTTAACACGAGAATAAGCTATTTCGATACTGTTAGTTTTTGCAATGTATTTCAAAAGAGAACAACATATATTGCATTAACTAGAAACGTTCATGGGCTGCCCAAGCGGGCCACCCCTGGTTTACACTTAGTCTCGATGCCAATCCACTAGGAATGGGCTCGAGATCTAAGGCTGTGTGTTGTCGTCGAATTAGTGGAATGCAGTGATCCACTGTCGGGTGTGAAAGTCCGGTTCACTCTTCTAAGAATCACCCACCAACCTCTATTTGTGAGAGATTCTAGATGTAAAGAAGGTGAACTTAGATTGATACAGTCGGATATCCAAATGAGCAGCACTTCGTTGTGTTAACAAAATGCTTCGCCGTCCCTTTTTTTACGTATCGAGCCGGTTTTTTATAGAGGGTTCGGCCTCTGAGAACATTAATGTTCAAAACCCTAAATTCGTAGGCGCCGCTCAAATTTGATCCTTATCGGGCCATTATGGGACCTGGCTCGCACTGACAGATCGCAGTTATGAGGCGTGGCCTCGGATCGGATATTTTGAAACCGCTTGTCTCATTAATGTCCGTTGTAAAATCCGCCGTTTTACAGAGCCATGGGGTCTCTTCGAGAAGGGACACGTAGAGGTGCCACGTGGCGGTCGTTCCTTGGATGGTCGAATGTATGCTTTTGATTGTGGCCAGGTGTCTGCTTTTGACTTTGGCCAGGTGTTGGCTTGAGGCCCAAAGTGTCGCGATATCGTGACGCTTTGGGCCGGCTTTGGCTCGGGGCCCAAAGTGTCGCGATATCGCGACGCTTTGGGCCGGCTTTGGCTCGGGGCCCAAAGTGTCGCGATATCGCGACGCTTTGGGCCGGCTTTGGCTCGGGGCCCAAAGTGTCGCGATATCGCGACGCTTTGGGCCGGCTTTGGCTCGGGGCCCAAAGTGTCGCGATATCGCGACGCTTTGGGCCGATTTGGGCTTGGATATCGCGACACTTTGGGCCCGCTTTGGGTCGGGGCCCAAAGTGTCGCGATATCGCGACACTTCGGCCAGGGCTTGGTTTTTGACAAAAGGCTTGGCGCGGATAAAGGCTTTGAAGTTTGTTAAAGGCTCTAGAACGACCGACTTTGCTCTGCTCATTTTTTGATCTTTTAAACTGTTGTGTGAGTGGTTAAGACCACTATTTGACCTCTAAGGGCTGCCCTAAAAGCTGTGATATCAATGTGATCAATGTTTGTAATCACTTAATCGAAATGGTGCTGTTTTGGTGTCTACAGATGCCCCTTTTTGGGAAGCGCTGCGAATGACGCAGTGTTGAGCAAAAATATACGACCAAAGCACTAATGATTAGGGTTTCTTGGTAACCTAACCAACTTTTAATGCCCCAAGTATGGAAAGGGCATGCATTCTTGAATCCTTGCTTCTGACGAGCTAAGGAATTTGATTTCAAGTGTTAACCTATTTTGGTGAGGTGTGACTTGAACTTGGACATTGATCAGTCATGAATAAGTGAAGGGCGTTTTATCCACAGGGGGAACCTTGTATTCATGATTCACGAAATGCCAAGTATTTGATCAATTTAATGATTGCTTGTTTCTTGCCCCAAGCAGGAGCGTGATTGTCTTTGTCAATGATTCTTTGAATGCATGTCATTGCCTTGATTGGGTGTGTGGTTGTTGATTGGTGACTAAGTGTGACTACCCCCTCAAGCGACGAATCGATGAGGGAATGACCTTCGTGAGAAAAGCGACGAGTCGCTTGACCCAAGATGACTTAGGTTAGGGTGCCTTTAGATGTTTTTCCATTTGAGCACGTGCAATTTCCCGACATTTGGACCTATTTTTGGTGGGTGTTAACCCTTTTGGTGATGCCATAATGGGGTGAAATCATCAAAAACCCATCTTCCCGTGGAGCGGTCCAGCTATGGTAGCCTTCTTGGGGAAGTAGGAGAGTGATAATTTGAGCCCCGACATCGATTTTCTATGCCAAGAGGTTGAGTGCAAGAGCACTCGTGTCCGGAAATGCTTATTGCTTCTTTTTGTGTTGCATTTTTGTGATGTTTTTGTTGTTTTGATTTTCTTTCTTTACGTAGATGTCATGATTTTATGCACAATGATTGATGTTGGTGGATGCATGCTACTTTATATTGATGGATGCATATGGTATGATAATTACCAATGTTGTATGTTGATTTATTTTGATGGATGCATGATGAATGCAAATGCATGTGATATGCAAAAATGAAATGGATGTATGGACTTGGTGATATTTGGTTATGGCACCATAGATTGTTTAGAACTCCATTACTTTGCTATGTACAAATGTGGTGTTTCTTCTTTTTGTATTTTTTGATGGTATTGCAAGGATGAAAAGTAGTGCAATTGGTTTAGAAATGTAGCTAAGGTTTTCTGAGACTCAGACAGTTTTAACTCACTAGCCATGACTGTACTTTATCTTACAAGACTTTTGAACAAGGTATGAATCGGACTTGTTTTTAACCAAGTTATTTCACATCCCTGTGTGTGCAATTGAGTTCATTTATGTGGTATTTGTCAGGATACCGCCAGTGCCAGATGGGCTTTCAACCGAACCTGTACTGAGGATCACCTAATTAGCTCCACTAACTCCTTTGTTGTATGTAGTTAGATTAATCTGCGGTGTCCTCCAGGATACCATAAGCTAGCTCATCCACATGCAAACATTGATCTGTACACAAGTTAATGTGATAGATATATCGTCATGCGAGAAGTTTACCGCCAGGGACCGATAGGCTATCAACCAAACCGGTACTGAGGCTTGCCTCATGACCTGTCAGAATGCTGAGAGTTCCAGGGATTCAAGGTCAACTCCCTTCTTTTCTTCAATTGTATTGGGATACTTGCTCGTTATAGTGATAATAATCACTGTTTATTTTGATTTATTTTTCTTTTCTCTTGAGCAAGGGATTTGGATATGGAGTGACGATAATCACTATTCTTTGTGCTTTTTGAGATGTGCACCGTAGGGTGTCAAATTTTGAAGTTTTGACATTTTGCAAATTTTTGACGTTTTGCAACTTTGGGATTCTTAGGGAATTGGGTAGGGAGGATGCTTGTCCTTTTGCCAACTCTCAGCATTCTTGGGGTCATTCGCACAGGGGGATGAGCAAGATAACCGTTTCGCTTATGGTAACCTCGGATTACTGTGCAGGTTTCATCCTTCGTTCACACAACTCGAGAATTTTTGATGTGTTTTAATTTGTGTTGGGATGTTACGTAACAAGGTGTATTGCAAGTGTAACTCTACCTTCGTAAAATCTATTTGACTTGATACATTTCATTGCTAAAGAGCAAAATGATGACTGAATCACGAAAAACTCTTGATACATTAAAAGACCACTGACTCTGGTGTGGTAAAGTGCATGGTGTTTTTGCTGTTTTTGTAAGATGGAACAGTGTGGAACAAGATGGACTAGTAGAATCATGACAGCCTATGGTGCCTTTTGACCTATACGACCATGAATATGCAATGTATGGATGCAATGCTTGGATGCAGCTATGTATTTTTGTATTTTTGATGGATTGATTTTGGTGAATATGAAGATGAATTGCGAGAAGAACTCTCTATTGATGAATTTGAATATGCCTAGAAATGAGATGCAAATTTTTGTTGTTTTTGATGATTTTTGTTGTTTTTGAATTTTCATGATTTTTGACCAAGTGATTGTGGAAATCCTTGGAGCGTTTTGGGATTGACCAAGCGATTGCAATAATCCTTGGAGCCTTTGGGATTGACCAAGCGATTGTGATAATCCTTGGAGCATTTTTGGGATTGACCAAGCGATTGTGATAATCCTTGGAGCATTTTGGGATTGACCAAGCGATTGTGATAATCCTTGGAGCATTTGGGGTTGACCAAGCGATTGTGATAATCCTTGGAGCTTTTGGTGGTTACCTTGAGATTTGTGATAATATCTTTGAGAGCTTTTGGGGTGACCAAGAGTTTGATAAATCCTTGGAGCATTTTGGGGTGACCAAGCGATTGTGATAATCCTTGGAGCTTTTGGGATTGACCAAGCGATTGTGATAATCCTTGGAGCATTTTGGTTTGACCAAGCGATTGATGAAAGTCCTTGGAGCTTTTGGGATTGACCAAGCGATTGTAAGATAATCCTTGGAGCTTTTGGGGTGACCAAGCGATTGTGATAATCCTTGGAGCTTTTGGGGTGACCAAGCGATTGTGATAATCCTTGGAGCTTTTGGGGTGACCAAGAGATTGCGATAATCCTTGGAGCTTTTGGGGTGACCAAGAGATTGTGATAATCCTTGGAGCTTTTTGGGATTGACCAAGCGATTGTGATAATCCTTGGAGCATTTTGGTTTTGACCAAAGGGTTGATGGACACCTTTGGAGCATTTGGTGTAATCCACTTACTCTTCAGGGAATAGAGGTACCCCCAGCTTGACAATCTTTGTGCACCGGATCTGGCTCTGTAGGAATTGGCACGAATGGATCGGCCTTATGCACGGATAGGAAGACAGGGTCTGCCTTCGACACTGATGGTGCTATGATATCTCTGGGTGGAAGTTGCTCGCGACCTTCCCCAAGGAGTGGGATCGACATGTGATGTTGGTAGGCTGGGTCTATGCGCCACTCATGCCCTAGTATTATGTTTATCATTTGACATGCTTCATCGATATTTACAGGGTGTCGATGCTACCGTATGTGATTGCTTTGAGCTATCTCTGTTTCATCCTCACCTTCGGACAATGTGTATAGCTCATCAGAATCTGGAGATTCTGAGATATGGAGGACTGCATCATCAGTGAGTACAGTTAGAGGTTGATCCTCTTCGAAAAGAGCCTCATGTAAGTTGGGCCTTGGGAGCTCCAAAATCTTGGTCTCCACCAACTCTAAGTGCTCTAGCTCTTTGCATAGATCGGGAGATTTGAGCTCCTCCGCTTTGATTGGTTCGTGTTGAGAAACTGGGGACCTATGGAGGGGTAGCTGAATAGCACCCCCCATGTCTTGGTAGGGCAGTTCATCCAGCTCTTCTCTTTGCTCTGATTCCTCAGAGGCTTCTTGGTGACTTTCTAAGGGTGGCCCATAAACCTGAGTGGGTTCCTGAGGAAGGCACTCGTCATTGTTTATAGGAGTAGCCTCCTGCTCATGTCTAGGAGGCATTGGGGGTGATGCTTGATAAGGTCGCAGAGACTCGTCTCGCACCCGGGGGTTGTGCTCCTCATCATTGTTGTGCTCTTTGGATGCAAGGGGTTGGCGCCTTCTCGGGTAGTTTATAGCGCAACTTATCCGCTTTGCGCTGCATGTATAAGTTTTCTAACTCCCGGCGACCTTGTTCAACTCTGCGTTATTTGAGCTTGGCGGATGACTTTTTGGCGATCGTCGGGTCGATGTGGTCTACCCTATTTTGCTCAAGAGGTTCGGATTTGTGCCTCTCATAATGTTTTGTCTTATGTGTGTGAGGGGTTGGAGTCCTTTCCTCGCATAGTGTGTTGGAACAACTCATCCTTCCGGCATTGAAGGCGCTCTTCGTTAATATGGTACAGTTTCTCTAATGGTAGTCGGTCGAGCTCAAGTCGCGTGAGTTGCACCCGACGTGCGAAATGCTTGACAGGCTCTAAGATAGTTGGTCTTGTCGCCTCATGTGTAGAAGGGTTAGACACCTCTCTGACATATCTATCTTGGTCGTAGTGATCCAAGATCTCTAGAGGCCGTCTCTCTCTGATGGGGGTGGCAGCATTTATCTGAGGTGCTGGCCTCAGAGTGTGACCATGATATTTAGCAGGTGCAAAGGCGTATTGCGCCCGCGATGTGTATTGTTTATGAGGAAGGTAGGAATCTTCCTCATGCTCTCTTTCATAAGTGAGCACGATTTGGCGGACGGAGTTGGCTTGGCCTGCCTGAGGAGCCTTGTGCTCTGGATTTGTCATCGTAGTCCTGACAACTGGAGGGGTTGAAAGAGGGATAGTGTAACCATGTGGTTCCTCTCGTCGAACCCTAGGTTGACTCAGTGCTTCATCGCGCGGTGACCGCTCATAACGAGCATCTAAGGGAGCTCTCCTATGGATGTACCCCTCATGGGAGGATGTGTGTTGAGTGTTATGCTGAATAGGAGTGCTCTCAGAAGGGGTACCCCCATAGTCCTTATCTGTTAAGGTGTGGAGGGGACCGCCTTGTGTGTCAGGCCGCCAAGGTGGTATGACCAAATCCTTGGGGTTAAAGCGAAGGCGACTGGCGCCCTCCCTTTGTGCACCTTCCACAGCGTCCGCCCTTGATTGGGCTTGGCTACGGGTGTGCACCATTGTGGTGCTTCTCTACTATCTAAGCAGATTTTATCTCGTTTATGATGATTTGTCTTTTTGTGTACACTAAGCAGAAATGAACACACACATACACAAAACCGTGATTATCTCTTTTAAGGATTGATAGTGTGTCCTAAACTGGTTTAGTGCATTTTGATGTTTTGTTTTGTGTTTGCAATTTTGGAAGAACGTTTAAATGCATAATGTTGGCTCATATGACTCCCATAAATGGTCGCCCCTTCAATATACCATTGTCGGACCGATATACCAACCTCTCTATATACCCGCCCTTACGTGAGGGAGACTATAGGTACGTGAGAGCAGATGGTACGTGGAACATAGGCGGTACGGAAGGGGAATCGCTCTGTTTATGACACCTACCATAGAAAACTTATCCTCGCGTGCATGGGAATCACCCCAGCAACACTCGGTCAGCTTTCGTCAGGATTTACGTCTAGCAACAGTCGCGATCGAGGTAATGGATGCAATATCTCAAGCCAAAGTGATAATGGAATCCACCTTTGGTCTTGCTCAAGGGTTGGGGTTTTACGACCAACGCCTTGGTTTAAAGTACCACGTGGTGTGTGGGATTCATTTTACTTTGCAAATTTGAAACAGGCAACTGAAAAAGAAATCTTTCCCTATGCCAGACAGATAATACTAACTGAAAACAGCAAGTAAAAATTGCAAAGAAATTTTCTACCTTTCTTTTAAATTTTTTTTTTTTTTTTAATTATTAGATGAATAATTACGCAGATAACTACATAATTAAATAAAGCAAGAAAAATCTTTAAGAAAAATTTCTCTACCTTACTGTAATAATTAAAAGAAATTAAAATGTCAGTAAATGAAATAACCCGAAACTTCGCAACGAGAAAATGATATGGACGGCTAGAATCGTTACCTCCTTTCCGCCCGAAATTGTTGTTTCTGACCTCCGGCTAAAAAGAAGTACCTGTTAAGCACAAGACACAACAAGTTTAATTAACTTCTATGATTTTTAAAAATATGGGAACCGGTCCCACCGTGATCGCCACTGAAAGCATGAGATTTCGGAAATAAAACACTGAGATGCAAATAAAATAGAACTAAATCGAGGCATAAAATAACACAGATAGAATTAAATTAAAAACAAGAGCACAACCCTTTTTATTAATGTAATTCCACTCGGTTACAGTATCTCTCTTCAGTTACACGTTCTCGGTTACAACAGATGAACAGTGATCCCCTTCCGCATGCCCACATGTAAAATGGGCGGGCTATAGTGTTGCCGCCGCTTGATGTTTAATGAGTCTTGTTAGCCGTTGCCTATCTTGCGTTCAGCCGCTTACCCTACATTCAGAAACACGAGAAGAACGTTAGTAGCACCTGTAATAAGAGGGCAGAACCTTCTGACTTTAGCATACATATGAAGATAGATCAGATGCATGAATAAAACAACTCTTCGTGAAACTGCAACTTTTGCCGAGAACAGAGAACAAGTATACATTCGAAATGGCATATATCCGAGGATGTAAAACGTAAACTGTTATTTTTATTCTACTTGAAGACAGCACAATACATGAGACATGGACAGTCATTAAAATAATCAACCGATTCTAATGCTGTTGCCTGCAAGTTAGCACTTCATTGTGTTGCATGACAATATTCGATAAAACGTATTGCAAGACGCATTCGAGCATATAACGTATGACACGATATATTCTAGAATAAGCTATTTCGATACTGTTAGTTTTTGCAATGTATTTCGAAAGAGAACAACATATATTGCATTAACTAGAAACGTTCATGGGCTGCCCAAGCGGGCCACCCCTGGTTTACACTTAGTCTCGACGCCAATCCACTAGGAATGGGCTCGAGATCTAAGGCTGTGTGTTGTCGTCGAATTAGTGGAATGCAGTGATCCACTGTCGGGTGTGAAAGTCCGGTTCACTCTTCTAAGAATCACCCACCAACCTCTATTTGTGAGAGATTCTAGATGTAAAGAAGGTGAACTTAGATTGATACAGTCGGATATCCAAATGAGCAGCACTTCGTTGTGTTAACAAAATGCTTCGCAGTCCCTTTTATTACGTATCGAGCCGGTTTTTTATAGAGGGTTCGGCCTCTGAGAACATTAATGTTCAAAACCCTAAATTCATAGGCGCCGCTCAAATTTGATCCTTATCGGGCCATTATGGGACCTGGCTCGCACTGACAGATCGTAGTTATGAGGCGTGGCCTCGGATCGGATATTTTGAAACCGCTTGTCTCATTAATGTCCGCTGTAAAATCCACCGTTTTACAGAGCCATGGGGTCTCTTCGAGAAGGGACACGTAGAGGTGCCACGTGGCGGTCGTTCCTTGGATGGTCGAATGTATGCTTTTGATTGTGGCCAGGTGTCTGCTTTTGACTTTGGCCAGGTGTTGGCTTGAGGCCCAAAGTGTCGCGATATCGCGACGCTTTGGGCCGGCTTTGGCTCGGGGCCCAAAGTGTCGCGATATCGCGACGCTTTGGGCCGGCTTTGGCTCGGGGCCCAAAGTGTCGCGATATCGCGACGCTTTGGGCCGGCTTTGGCTCGGGGCCCAAAGTGTCGCGATATCGCGACGCTTTGGGCCGCTTTGTCTCCCCAAAGTGTCGCGATATCGCGACGCTTTGGGCCGGCTTTGGTCGGGGCCCAAAGTGTCGCGATATCGCGACACTTTGGGCCGCTTTGGTCGGGGCCCAAAGTGTCGCGATATCGCGACACTTTGGGCCCGCTTTGGGTCGGGGCCCAAAGTGTCGCGATATCGCGACACTTTGGGTCCGCTTTGGGTCGGGGCCCAAAGTGTCGCGATATCGCGACACTTTGGGCCCGCTTTGGGTCGGGGCCCAAAGTGTCGCGATATCGCGACACTTTGGGCCCGCTTTGGGTCGGGGCCCAAAGTGTCGCGATATCGCGACACTTTGGGCCCGCTTTGGGTCGGGGCTCAAAGTGTCGCGATATCGCGACACTTCGGCCAGGGCTTGGTTTTTGACAAAAGGCTTGGCGCGGATAAAGGCTTGGCTTGAAGAAGCCTTTGAAGAAGGCTAAGAAGGCTTTGAAGTTTGTTAAAGGCTCTAGAACGACCGACTTTGCTCTGCTCATTTTTTGATCTTTTAAACTGTTGTGTGAGTGGTTAAGACCACTATTTGACCTCTAAGGGCTGCCCTAAAAGCTGTGATATCAATGTGATCAATGTTTGTAATCACTTAATCGAAATGGTGCTGTTTTGTTGTCTACACTAATGTCGACAGTTCAGTTTTTGGGTAACCCATAGGGTTTGGCATCTTATGTTTTAGTTAGTTTAATATAAGTAGTTTTCCAATCCCTACTTGTGAAAGGAATGGCTGCATAAATTCATTACCTAGGCCACCTACTTATGGTGGTGCAATGGCATCGATATCTCAATGCACAAAATTCTAGAAATCGTAGTCCTAGAAACAAAATGGATTTACCAATGAATGAATGGAACCGTAGCCTATGCCATGCACAAGCACACAAATATCCCTAAGTCATGGATCCATTTATTATCATTTTCATATTCTATTAACAAGAACAAAACTAAACAATGTTCAACATAATTTATCCAGAACATACATTGAAAAAGAGAGTCAACCAGTTAAAGCAAACTGTACAAGATAAACATTAATATAGATTATAGTGGATAGACCCAACCTGGAATTCTCCAATAGTTGAATGCTCTCCTTGTGCTTCCCTAAGATCCTTCCTTTCCCAACCTTACATACCATACCCTTTTTCTCAATCTTAATGGTAATTTATAGCTTTCTTTCTTTTTAGCAAGAAAGATGCTTCTAAATATAAATTTTATTTATTATATTTTTTTTTTTGCTTTCTTTCTTTCAGAAAAGATGCTTCTAATTATATATATATATATATATATATATATATATATATATATATATATATATATATATATATATATATATATATATATATATATATATATATATATATATATATATTTTAATGGAAAGGAAATCCATAGAGATAAGAGCAGAATCTTATCCACTATTTCAACCTTCCCAAAGTAGCCATATGAAGGAAAGATTTATTATTTAAATCTACAAGGTAGTTTTTTTTTCTTCATGTTTTAATCCAATTTAAAATTGAACAAGCTCATAAAAACAAACTACCTAATTTCCTTCTAAAATAGGATCAACTAGATCCAATAAGCATGCTCAACAAAATAAATCCTTTACTTTAAAAATTGCTCAATTTAAAATTTCACAAAATCATGATAAATTGCATGATATTATTTTCAATATTTTCTAGAATAATTTGTAAAATGCAAAATATTATTAATGTGCATTTTCAAAGTAAAATTCAATTAAACCAATATCATGCAAATTAATCATGAAATCAAATATAAATCACACACAAATGGCATACAAGCACTCGATGCATGTGCCCAGTATCCCCCATCACCATTTTTCCTTTGATTGGGTGGGACTTTTTAGAGTAATACTCAAGTAACACCGCCATCAGGGAGGTAACTAGTGATGATAGGAATATGAGATTTACCTGTTGAGTTGTCATAGTCATCATTTCCCTTCTCATATCTTGGTGGTCAGTCTTCCACCTATGAAAATAAATGTTCCTACAATCAAGCAATGCAACATCATTTTCTTTTGACAAATACACTGCAAATATATTAGGCATTAAAACCAGCTATCATTACACAAATAGCATCTTAAAAATAGTCCTCCAAGGTGGGATGTGACATACTCCCCCCTTAGATTAAACACAGTCCTCTGTGTTTTCCTGCATTATTACATAACAAACAATAAAACATAGTTTTTGGCATAGTTTCCACTTTGCATAAGTGGTCCATAGTTCAACCTATATTATTACATAGCATCATTAAATAAATAAGGATAGTGTATTTTCAAAATATTTAATTCCCCTGAACTGATCAATATTACGCTTCCTCATAGTCTTGGAGTGAAACTCTAGAATCTTAGTTGATTCCATTGTAATGACTAAGGGATTCACCATCATTCATGAGTAAAAGAGTGGCTTGCCCTTCCAAATTTGGACTTTCGGTGGCAATGTGGATTTTGTGATTCATCATAATTTTACTTGTTCCTGCATGTTGTGGGCATATTTTTGCATAATGTTGTCCCTTACATGTAAAGCATCCCCCCAGAGGACCTACATGTTTCTTTCCCTTTTCCTGCACAATGGAAGATGATTCTTGTAACTTATTAGTCTCAGTTTTCTAGAGTCCCTTCCTGAAGCAAACTTGCTTCTTTTTTCAATTTTGTTCTTGCTCCCACTTCATAAAATCGACACTCTTTCTCTTCCTTAAAATTTTTTGTTTGGGTTCTAAAAAAATGGCATAATTGAAAATAGGCCTCTTTTCTTGTAAATTGGACTCGACTTGCAATGTCCCAGATTTGCACTTTTGAGCTTCCAAGTTATCTAGCAGTTGGCCCTATTGGACCAGTTGTTCCTTAAGATCATTTACTTGTTCTTTCAACTCAAAATTCATTGCAAAAAGGTCCTCCACCATTCTGCTTAATATTTTCAACTTTCCTCCAAGACTTTTAGTTTGCTTCATCTTGCGAGATAATGTGTCCTTTCTGCTTCCTGCTTTAAGGGCCATTTCCTAATATATAAAGAATAGTGTTAGATTACAATATTTCCTCAAGTTGTAATTCTAACTTCTATCTCATATCATTAATGTTTAAATTGATAAAAGTCACCTTTGTTCATGACTACTATTGCTAGTCTATTAAGGCTATAACGAACTAGCTTACTCATGGAATAGTCACTTCTTATATAAAAACACATGTTTACGACCTTCCAGAGTTTAGTCTACTGACACACAAAACATGTTGCTTTATGACATATTTCAATGCTTAAATAGTGCAAAGCACATCTACTAAATTATGACAAAGCAAGATGATATCTTCAACCATGGTAAAGGTTCAGGTTGCGGCTATCTCTGGGTGAACCATTGCTAAACAAAATAGCAATCCACTAGAATTCATCATGGTTGAGATGTTCGGCTTCTTGGCCAAAGGTCAAATTGTAATGAGAATTAATTAAAGAAAACATTCTTTTATCTTGTCTTGTGTACTACAGTATGCCAAATTTAGATATAACCAAAATTTAATCCAAGAACATCTATAGTCCGATGATGGGTAGTTCTGTGACTACACTCTTTGGACTATATCGAAGATCTTTATCTTCTTTTAGGCTATCTCTAGGGACTAAATTTCAACTCACTTAATTCTTATTCACACAATGTTCCACTTTGAGCCATTTGGCCTAGGAAATTAACAAGTTATCCATAATAATTTGATAACCTTAATTCAAGGGGTCCTTTAGCAGATTTGAACCAACTTATAATCACACTTGAAAATAAGGAGTAGGTAAGTCAAGAAACATAGATGTCGAGTAGTTTCCCAAAAGAGTCTAAGGTACACCACTTAAAACCCATGGAAGGAGGGTTCACTTAGCTCTTCCACTTTCGAATGACTATGGATCTATTCATGGGAGAAAGGAACTCAGACATCAACAATCTCAAGTACTGACCTTGTCCTTACCAAGTGTGCATTATTTAGAGTTGTGGAATTTATGTTTTGAGTTTCTCTCATGCTATTGTTTCATGCCCAAATATTTTGCTAACCTAGATCTAACTAGAATCTATTAGTTAGCCTGGGCTCTGATACCAACTGTAACAACCCCAATTGTTACCACAATTTTTTATATATATATATACATATTCATATTTCATGAGGCAAGGGTCATAATCATGAACTAAGATAGAATCATTCCATTTGGATTGTAAGTTATCAAGGCAAATAGCATCAAGAGATATTAAGACTTGATCAGAGTCACTCTTGAGTAGAAGTGATCAACTTCTACGAAACCCTCATACCTCTCGAATATGAGAACGCTGGCCAAGCATTAGATTTCATCCCTCTTAAAAGGGAAATCACCCTTAACCATACTATCCACCAAGACCAGTATATAGGTGAATACCTTGAATATGGAAACCCATCATAATGAAATAACCTCAACAATGGTTATTCATAGATCTTAGATCCAACCCACATCTTCTTGATGGGATAACAAAATCACTATACATGATTAAAATTATATAATCCTTGGAATGTCATCTTAAGCATGATTATATAACCTTATACCTCTTAAGGCTTATTTTTCCATCCTTTTATTTAGTGTTTGATAAATGTAAGGTTTGACTTGGTTTACAACTCAAGTCCAAATTACCTTTTTATGGGTTCCAACCCACTGAGTTTCAACTTGGATTAATCCATAATTTGTTATCATAATGTTTTAGGTTATACCAACCATGAATGTTTATGAAGTGATCATAACCCAATTAATCCTTAAGGAGTAGAATCCATTACTTTATGATTCTTGAGACTGTAGCACACATGAGATATCCAATTGAGCAAGATTTACATTCCATTACATTCTACTTTTTGCATCCATACAACCATTGAATACATCAAGTGCTAGTTGTTGAAAGGTAAAGCTAGCTAACTACATCATTCATAATTACCCAATACATTCCAGAAAATAATTGACATAATCGTATATCATTAAATCATCAACATATTAAAGTTAAGCATACATTCCTTGCATCATAGTACACATTGACATAATCTAAGAATTGCATAATTGTTTCATCAAGCATTTAACCATCTCATCCACTTAAATCATTTTCATTTTGAAGTAAAAACAACATGCACAAGAATTAACACATCAAACCACAAATAGAGTGACACATTGTTTATCTTGGGAACCCTCATGGGGAATAAACCCAGCCTCCAAAATATGTACTTTCCTCATATTCATAAACTTAAGATGTCAAATATTACAAATATAGAAGGGCCACTATGGGTCCCTTTCAATTCATTATACATGGCAAGGAATACAACCGTTCCTTATCAAATTCATGATGCAATTAAGGAATTTTCCTAATTCCCTTCTCTAAGTCATCATTGTATCATTAAGGTATTTCCCATACCAATAAGGAATCCATCTGTCCCTTTAAACTCATGATGCAATTAAGGAATCTATTGATTCCTTCCTCTAAGCCATCCTAAGAATTTTCATATGTTTATGATAATCATCGAAATCTTATTTTGGAGAAGTCATATCGATGTTAGAGAGAACCATATAAGTTCCCTCAAGAATGAATTCCAAATTCATTCTACATAATTGACACAAATTCAATCCATGAATTAAAGTCCCATACCTTTAATTCATTAATAAACCATTCTTCCTAAATTAATAATTTAAGCTAATAATTTAAATTATCTATCATTTCATAATTACATCCTGTTGTAACAACCCATGTCAGCCAACTTTCTCCTTAATATTAGGTTAATAAAAGTAAACCCTTAGAGGTTTAGCATGGGTAATATAAAGCTCATTATACTAAAGCTATTTCCTTTGATTATATACAAACCAATAGGGGTCTAATTCCCCATTGAGTACAACATATTAATCTATTCAATTGATTCTCAATTGCTATCAAATTTGCTTCCTAAATTTGATCCAAGATTCATTTCATTACTTTCCAAATCCTATCAATTCTCTTCCCAAATGTGAGCTAAAGATGCATCAAATATCCTACACAATTTTTATATTTCAATCCAAGGTTAGCTCTCAAATCAATTCATTTCCATAACTGGATCCCAATATGCATTCAGTTATTTCATCCTCTATAATAAAGTTTACAAGAATGCATTTGTAAACTGTTATCAAATTTTTTCCAAAATTTGATCCAACATAATCTCTAATTATCTTGCTAATTTGGTTATCAAAATTCAATCCAAATATTATTTCTCTTATCTCCAAACGATACCAAATTTACCTCCAATATTTGCTTTAATACTATTCAATTAATCTCTCAAAAGAGGGAAACCCCATAAATTCCCATAAATCATCTAGCATCAAGGTCTATCTCTAAATAATTTACTTTTCTAATCCCAATCAACATGAATGCCATTCCTTTGATTGTCAGGGATATTTGGAAGAGTCCCATACCTCTTCCTGGATGGACACCAATCCAATCCTTCCAAAACTAGAAGATCATCCATTCTTCTAGTGGATTCCATTCATTAAAAATTTCATAATAAATCATAGTATGTATTTTACATACAAAATCTATAATTTCACTAAAATCATTACTTCCATTTACTTCTCACATTTAACATAGAAAATCACATATAAGATCTATAACTTCATTTAATATCATTTGATTTCTAAATTTAATAAGAAAACCCAATATCATTTGATTTCTACATAAAGTCATTTAAAACTGACATTTTCAAAGACCAGTTATGAAGGAAAAATTAGATGAATCACTTTATATCTAAAATTCATCCTTCTTATCTAAAATAAGTATCCCTCAAAACACACCCACACACACACACACATATATATATATATATATATAATATATATATAAAAATAAAGTATTTCAATTTGATTTTCCAATCATTCCAAAAATAAAGAAAACTGCTTTAATAAGTGAGTAGATCTATAAAGCAAATACAACTTATTCAGTTGATTTCCCTTTTCTAATTCCACATAGTAGATCCCATGCTCATAGTAGGTTGATCATTGCAACTTAAGCTTAAAAATAATCCTATTCAATATGGAAATAAAAGTTCTTAATCAAAATAGCCAATATTAATGGGTTTTTATTTTATACAAAACCATTCTATTCCTTCCAAATCTAGGAGATATTTCCATTCTTCCAGATAGTTATAATAATTTACTTACAAATCTCATTATAATACATATAATAAAATATAAATGCAATTTATATATAGTTTCACTTGAATAAAGGTTCTAATTAAAGTAACCAGTATTATTGGGTTTCAACATTAATCAATTCTATGAAAACAAATCAATGATCACACAAAAGAATTAAATAATTTAGTTTAGCAAACTTTAATGAGACATATAAAACATGTTATAAGTCTCTACATGCAAATGATTAAACATTACAAGTTTCCATTGAAGGATATGTTTGAATATATCATATATCACTACACAACCAAATTCTTAATTATAAACCAAGTGCTTTAAGAAACCCATAAGGCATTTAAGATTATCTCTAGGGATTATAGCCGATCTGAGTCATCCAACGATTGGTGCACAATGTTAAATCTTGATTAACATTGGAATTTGAGCATACTACAAGCTATCGATAGTATCCATTTGGTGGAAATTACCTTAAACTTGTTGTGTCAAGCCAATATAACATGGTCTTTGGCAAAGTGAACACAATGAACAACAAACAACAACATCTGGTTGAAAATCTCAGGTTCTAAATAAAATTCACACTCCTTCATTGATAGATGAACTTGAAGTAAGTTATAATATTGAAAATATAGCGATACATCCAAGCTAAATATGGATATGAGATAAATATAAGTGGCTTAATATGAACATAATCAGGGGTGATCCTAAACAGGCAATATTGACTAGTAAATACTCGCGACAACAATAGTTGTCTATATAAATGAGACTTAGATGTAGACTCTCTAGTCTATCCTAAACTTGGTTGAGACAACATAATGCTATTTCTACCTGTGATAAATGATCAGATAGCTCGATATTTCCTATATCTCAAATCTAATCAAGGAATAACTATAAGAAAAGGTGGAAACCTCGTAGATCTAGGGTGCAATACCAGAATGAATTGATGCCGGTAGTTCAGTGTTTGGGTAACCCAAAGGGCTTGGCATCCTATATTTTAGTTAGTTTAATATAAGTAGTTCTCCAACCCCTACTTGTGAAAGGAATGGCTGCATAAATTCATTACCTAGGGTGCCTACTTATGGTGGTGCAATGGCATCGATATCTCAATGCACAAAAGTCTAGAAATCGTAGTCCTAGAAACAAAATGGATTTACCAATGAATGGATGGAACCGTAACCTATGCCATGCACAAGCACACAAATGTCCCTAAGTCACGGATCCATCTATTGTCATTTTTGTATTCTATTTACAAGAATAGAACTAAACAATGTTCACAATAATTTATCCAGAATATACATTAAAAAAGAGAGTCAACCAGTTAAAGTAAACTATACAAAATTTCACTTTATATGGCACAAACATTAATATAGATTATAGTGGATAGACCCAACCTGGAATTCTCCACCAGCTGAATGCTCTCCTTGTGCTTCCCTAAGCTCCTTCCTTTCCCAGCCTTACATACCATAGCCCCTTTTTCTCAATCTTCATGGCAATTTATAGCTATCTTTCTTTTTGGCAAGAAAGATGCTTCTAAATATAAATTTTATTTATTATATTGTTTTTTTCTTTCTTTCTTTAAGAAAAGATGCTTCTAATTATATATATATATATATATTTATTTTATCTTCTTTTTCTCACCCCAAGTTAAAGCTTCCTTTAATATATATATATATATAATGAAAAGGAAATCCATAGAGATAAGAGTAGAATCTTATCCACTATTTCAACCTTCCCAAAGTAGCCATATGAAGGAAAGATTTATTATTTAAATCTACAAGGTAGTTTTTTTTTCATGTTTTAAAATAATCAAAATTGAACAAGTTCATAAAAAAACAAATTACCTAATTTCCTTCTAAAATATGATCAACTAGATCAAATAAGCATGCTCAACAACTAAATCCTTTATTTTTAAAAATTGCTCAATTTAAAAATTTCACAAAATCATTATAAATTGCATGATATTCTTTACAATATTTTCTAGGATAATTTGAAAAATGCAAAACATTATTAATGTGCAATTTCAAAGTAAAATTCAATTAAACCAATATTATGCAAATTAATCATGAAATCAAACATAAATCACACACAAATGACATACAAGCACTCGATGCATGTGCCCAGTATCCCCCATCACCATTTTTTCTTTGATTGGGCAGGACTTTTTTAGAGTAATACTCAAGTAACACTACCATCAGGGAGGTAACTAGTGATGATAGGAATATGAGCTTTACTTGTTGAGTTGTCATAGTCATCATTTCCCTTCTCATCTCTTGGTGGTTAGTCTTCCACCTATGAAAATAAATGTTCCTGCCATCAAGCAATGCAACATCATTTTCTTTTGACAAATACACTGCAAATATATTAGACATTAAAACTAGTTATCACTACACAAATAAAATCCTAAAAATAGTCCTCCAAGGTGGGATGCGACACATGAACTCACTAAGAATCATACAATGGTACGAGTGGTAACAAGCATGTCAAGGTAGAGTTTTTGACACAGGTATTTCGATGGATATTCGATTGTCTAGGTATGAAGCTCAAGTTATAAAGAGGATAGTAGACCCAATTGAAACTCACAGATTGATCATAGGAAGAGGTTACTCCTAAGTAGATAGTTGTAACTCTAATGTGAGTGCACCCAAACATGTAAGATGAAGGGTTGACAACAAAGCAATAGGAGGACTTACCAAATTTGTAAGAGGATGTCCAAGTACCGGTGGAAGAGCAATAGTTTCAAAATAAAACATTGATGTTGAGGAAACACAATCACCGATAAAATGAGAGATAAGTGATATAGTAGCACACAACTCACTACAAGAAGAAAAAGTAACAAGTATGACTAAGAAGGCTAGAGGAAGTTCTTATCCACAGGTAGAAGAAGAGGAAGGATAGACTCCACCATAGGATAATATTGAGGAACTTTGTACAAGATTTTTAGTGGAAGTACCTCACTTTGATAACGTGGAGGACGTGGGTGAAAATACTGATGAGCAGGTGGAGCACTTCTTTTGATAGGCCAGTGAAATATTTGCTAGTGCTAGAATGCAATTTTGCATTGGTGGCATTGGGCAGTTGAAGTAGTGGAGAGAGCAAACCTTCACAAAATTAGAAAATATTGTAGAATGGTGTGCAATGAGGATCGCACAAGGTAGATAGCACACATCCATGCATAACATCCATGGTTATTCCCTGGGAGAGACATAACCATGATACTTGGAAAACAATATTTATCAGTGGGAGTGAAGACCAATTATCACATAGTTCCACATGTGTATTTGGATAGGACATCCTATGAGACTTTTCCATTGAATACAATGGGTAAAAAATTTCAAAGAGTACCTCCAAAATTGGCTTTCACTTTGAGGAAATTAAACTTCCTAAATTATTGGATCGAGTGGCTTATCTTGGGACTTGAACAAATTTATCAAGACGAAGAAGCACAACGAGAGGAAGTAGAAGCTACTCAATAGGAGATGGTTGTGATGGAGGAAGAACTAACATGCAACAAGACAATGGTCAAGGAAATAATGAAAAAGGTAGAAACAAAGTTAGCTAGGATGAAGCAAGATTATGAGGATAAGCTCCATTCACAAGAAGCGGAAAAACAACTTGTGATCCAATAGGCAGAAGAGCGTACAAAGAAGTTGGAGGTCCAACTGGCAGCACAAAATGAATAGTTGGCCAACCAGGAAAATTAGTTGAAGGTAGTAGATGAGTAATTACAGGAAAGAGACCGTAATATCAAATATATGGCCAAGTATTCTGAGTGCTATAATAAAATTATTATGGATTATAAGACCTGACTGAAAACTAAGGATGAGACTATGACGGCTTATAAAGTGGACATTCATTAGAATCTACAGGTTATTGATGAGAATAATGAGGAATTACCCATAGCATCCAAAATAGAAGCCTAGTTGACAAAAAAGATATGCAATGGAGCATCCAAACATGAAAAGAAGCTAGGAGCATTACTGTCTATTATAGAAGAGAACCAATGAGTATGGATTGAAAGCCTTGGAAGTTAGTAAGTATGCAGCTCGCTTGAAGGAGGAGCATACTGCCTTGTATTATCAACTTGTTGAATATCAAAATGGTGCGTTGGCCAAAATGAAGAAGACTGATATGGTGAGGACACCACCTAATTTAAAGGGGAGGGTAGATGTAGGTAGCAAATCCACCTCCCAAAATAAGAAGTAATTTGCTCAATTTTGATTAAAAAGTACAAGTAGGAGAAAAATGTACAAGGTTGCAAATGTATAAAATGAAATGTAACTGAAATTAGGTGAAATATACATTTGGAGTGAATTTGATAAAAATTAAATTAGACCTTAGTAAACCTTGTAAAATATTTATTTTGGAGTTAGTTCGAGAAGGGAGTTGTAAATATTGTGATACTTTAGAAACCACTTTGGAATGTTTTTGGAATGCATTATATAACCCCCCATTCATTTTTTTGTTGTTCTGTTCATTGATGTTCAATTGATAGTTCATTCATGTTCATTGTTGTTCATTGTTGAAACCTTAATACATAATTCATGAAGTATTGATTACTAGTTTACATACTGTTCATTATGATTGTGAGTAATGCCAATGGCTATATTGTATTGGATTCCTCATAATATGAGTATTACAACAATTTTCCTTAATTCCTTACCCTTGTGAATTCCACCATATGTTTTGACTATTGCAGGTTGTGTAGTTCATGTTTGATGCATAATTTGACATACCTATGGATGGAATTATATTGTGAATGATCTTGATTACTTTACATACTTGGTGTGGAGAATGGAAGTGATTGTATGAATAATTAAAGCTATAATTGAAATTTACAAGCAGTTGTACGATTTATGGAATTTCCCAAAATGAATACAATTCATTGCTATTTATTTAGAGTTTGCATGTTATGAGAAGTCGGAGCAATTGACAAGTAGAAACTTCCCAAAATTTATCTTGGAAGGATTGGTGATGCAGAGTGATAAATATGAGCATTAGTTGTAGCAAGGTTTCATACAAGCCATACAAGTGTTGTACCCAAATCGTACTAACAGTCATTTACTTGATTTTGTCATAAAGGTTGCAACCCAAAACTTGCCAATTAAGAAAATAATGCTAGTTTAGAGAAATCGATTATAAAGCTGATTGATTTAGCTTGAAAAAATTGTTATAGTGATTTGGCTAAGTACCAAACCATACAAGATACTGTGTTGTATGATTTTTACCGTACAACTACATGATTTGGTGATCGTACAAGAAATTTTGGCAGATTCGCATAGTGTACGATGAAGACTATACAAGTTGTATGATTTGTGCAAGTTAGATTTTGAGATTGTGGTAGTCATTCCTAGAGCTTCCAAACCACCTCCCCATACATGAATACTACATTTCTAGTATCTATAGGAACTAAGACCCCTCATAAAAATGTGTGTAAACTCATTACATAACTTTTAGGAGTGAGGACAACTAGGAGTGAGGGCATCCAGGAGTGAGGGCAACTAGGAGTGAGCGCAACTAGGAGTGAGCATAGCCAAAAGCAAGTGTGAGCACAAGTCGAGAATGAATGCAACCAAAAGTAGGTGCAAGTACAATTCAAGGGTGAATGTATCCAAAAGCAAGTGCAAGCATAAGCTAAGAGTGAATATAGCTAGAAATATGAGTGTGAGTGCAAGCTAAGTGTGAGTGCAGTCGATATCAAGTGTGCAGTCAAAAATAGGTGTGAGTGTAGTCAATATTGAGTGTGCAGTCAAAAGAGAGTGGGAACATGATTCAGGAGTGGGTGCATCCAAAAGCAAGAGCGAGCACAAGCTGGGAGTGAGGAGGAAGTGTGAGCAGGAAAGAAAAAAGTAAAAAGCAAAGTGTGACCAAATAACAAGTCACTTATTCCAGATCTTAGAAAAAATTAGAGGATTAATTTTAAAAAACCTAGGTAACATGGAAAGAAAGTCATTTGTGAAAGTCCTTACTAAAATTATGAATGGCCAAATTAGAATTTTGGATGCCCTAGCTAGCAATAAGGGTAAGAGAGAATCTATGGCAAACCCAGTCCAAGTAATTCTACAGCATAAGTGATTATCAAAGATAAGATGATTGAGCGTGATATAATAATTCTTAAAACCAAAAGGTTAATTTGTAAGTTTCATGGATATTGGCCAAGTTTTTCTGAGATTTAAAATTGGATTAAGTGGAAGTGAGGATTGAATTTAAAATTTTCCATGACTTTCATTTTGAAAGGATTTTTCCTCATTAATTTCTCCAGATCATAAATAAGGGATAAAATAATGGATGGAGGCTCATGGTTTAGGGGTAAAGATGCATTATATTTAAGACCTTGGAGTCAAAAAAAATTGTGGACACAAAAACTATTAAAAGGCTTCTAGTATGGATTAGGCTTTTTGGATTTCCTTATCAACTCATCAATAAGGAGGTTTTGAAGAGTATTGGTAATACTCTAGGTGAATTTATCCAAGAGGGACCATATACTAAGGAGAGAAGGCATGCTGTATACACTCGAATATGTGTTTCCATGGATATTTCTAAACCTTTACCGCAATCGATTAGGATTAAAATTGAATCAAGATAATGGGATCAATAGGTGGATTATGAAAATATTGCATTCCAATGTCATAAATATCATAAAATTGGGTACATGGCAAAATGCTACGAAGTAAATATGGAGGAAGAGATGGAATTTTTTGGGCATGAGGTTAATTTCAATTTGAAACAAGTAGACCAAGCTAGGTCAAATTAATGATTTTCCACTTCTAAGAAAGTGGCAAGAAAAATCCCTCTACATCATCAAATGGAAAAGGCAATTACAGTTCACTTGAATCAACCATTAGAAGAAAAAAATGGTATGGAAGATGAGGAAGTACATTGTGCAAGTTAAAATATATAAGGATCTCATGGTGCGAAGGAAGATGGGAAAGCAAATTTTAATACAAATAAAAATGGGGAGATGAATATTAAATCAAATGAGGTGAATGAGGTCAAGCTTAATCCAGGTAAATCACCTTTACTATCCTCAAGTATCTTAAAATATTCTCATTTTAATGAAAATGAAAGTAGTATGGAGTGTGTTCCTTGCACTTTAAGTTTTCAAGATCAGTATAGTAAAAAAAATCTTATGTAGGATATCCAAGGAAATTTAGGGTTTTTAGGCCAACATAAGAAAGTGATGACTATGGAGGATCATCTTTGCAGTTTAGGATTTTTAGGGCATCATAAAGAAGAAAATACTAATGAGGCTATTCCTTTCACTTTCGGCTCTTTAAGCCAACATAAACCTTTAGAAGATAAGTCTCATTTTGAACAATATGAAAAAATGGAAGAGACTGAAGAAGATGAGAGTGTTGGCAAGAATGGAATAAGGAGAGGAAGGCCATCAAACCATGAACTAAGAGAAAAATAAACTCAAAAGGATATTGATTTGGGAAGCCAAATAAAAATATCACAGGTGTTAACAAGAAGTGGGGCTAAGCCCACTAACAAAAATAAAAAATATTGATTATGAAAATGATATCATGGAATATTAGGGGTATGAATAAAACCCCTAAAAAAAGAGTTATTAAGGAATTAATAGGTTGTTATAGCCTCGAGTTTATTTCAATACAAGAAGTAAAATTAAGTAGTGAGGAATGTAAGGAGGCTTTTAAGAAGATTTGGAAGACATATGATTGTTTAACAGCTTCTTCTATAAGAGCTTCAGGCGGTATTGCAATAATATGGGACAAATACAAATGGTATGGAGAACTATTAGAAGCAAAAATTAATTGGATTGCTGGATTATTTTATAGGAAAGAGGAAAACATCAAAGTTGGGATTATAAATGTATATGCTCCAACTATAGTTACTCCATGTGAAAGATGTTGGAAGGACCTTAGTATATTTTTCAAATACAATGATGATTCATTGTGATCTATGGATTCTTGGGGGTGATTTTAATATTGTTATATCTCCTTTGGAAAAGAATGGTGGCATATCAATGCAAGCTTTTTCTTCATTTTTTAATTCAAATGACATTTGGGATGTTAGTCCCTCAAGCTTTCACTACAAATGGGATAACAGACACATTGGTAAAAATCATATAGCAAAAATATTGGATAGATTTTTGTTATCTAATAATTGGTTGCAAACAAAGTATACAATCTCTTCAGATATTTTATTATGAGCAATATTAGATCACAAAACCATTATTTTGAATTGTAAGTCACCTAACAATGGTCATCCAAAGTCAAAAAATCTTGGGCATCAGCTGGATTGCAGAATTGCCTTCGGGGTACAGTGGATCTGAAGGCTAGATCGGTGCCCCAGGAGGGTCCAATGGGGACTTCTCCGGCTCATTTTCTAGGGAGTAGCAGCTCATACACAGATTTTTTTAAAGAAAATTCTCCTCCAAAGAATGACGAAGCTCAAAAAATGGCATATAAAATGCTCTTCACGGCTGCTGGGAATAGGTCGACAGCACATCGTGTGAATGGATGTTTGTCGCAGTCTGAAACCAGGCCAAAAATTATCATCGAGCCAAGTATGGTTGAAGAATCAGTCACTTATAGAGCTAATCATGATTTAATATGCAAGTTCATGGGTATACATCCTTCCCTAAATTTTTTGCACTCTTGGATCCGCAAAAATTGGGAGCCTCACGATGAGTATTCATTGTGGTTTATTAGCAATGGATATTTTATTGTTAGCTTTTCGTCTTTGGCCGATAGAAATAAGGCTTTCGAGTCAGAGAAGAAAAATCATGGCCCAACAGGGCTATTTTTTCAACCATGGAGAGTGGGATTTGATCCTCGAGTTGAACCTACTACTGTCCCAGTATGGATCCGACTATATGCTCTTCCAATGGAATTTTGGAGTGAGCAGGTGTTGGCAAGGATTGGCAATTCTATTGGAAGACATCTGGGTGTTTCCAGAGACACAATTGAAGGGAGCATGGCGGTGTATGAAAGAATATGTGTGGAGATGGATCTCAGGTAGCCTTTGTCGGCAGAGATGGAAATTGAATTGGCAGGACTCTCCTGGATTCAACAACTGGACTATGAGGCCCTACCCTTTAGATGTAGGGTTTGTCACAAACATGGACATTTGGCCCATTTTTGCCCTAATAATATGAATGCTAAAATGAAGGCCCCTTTAGGAATGCCAAACCTGCCTAAAGAGGATAAGGTAACACTTAATAAATATTCTAATAGCACCATTCAGGGCTAGGAATCTCAGAGAGAGGGTTTTGAACAGCCTAGAAGAAAAAGACGGACAAAGAAAAAAGAGGGAAATGAGCAATCCCATCTCAGACCTGCCAATAGGTATGAGATTTTTAAGTCATTGGTTTAATAAGAGAAACAATTTATGGAGGGCATGGGGGGTAATAAGGATACTTCTAATATTCTCGAGCAACTCCCTCTCTCATCTCCTCCCGTCATACAGTAGGTAGTTGAACTCTGTGAGGTATCACAACCAATGTGTTCAGGTGCTTTAGTAGTGCATAACTAGGAGCAGACAGTATCTCAGGATGTCAGCATGGGAATAGAAGAGAAGAATAGGGAAAGGCCAACTTTGGGGATAACCTAGGTAGAAAAAATATCAAAAAATAGCAATTCTCAAGGAGTAGGTAGAAGATCCAATAAGGAGTTGCTAGCAGTCCAAGGAGACAAATTGATCATGGGAGGATCGATGAGGACAATAGACTCTTATTTCTCACAGGGTAACCAATGATTATACAATCATGGAATGTGAAGGGTTTAAATAGCAGAACCCATCAATCTGCTATTCGAAGACTTTTAGAGAATCGTAATACTAATTTTTTTCTTTTACAGGAGACTAAGATGTCATTAGATCTTATGTCCAAAATAGTCAACATAATTTGGAGGGGTGCTGGTCATATGGATGTGGCTGCCCAAGGTACCTCAGGGGGGATTGTTACTCTGTGGAACTCTCTTGAATAGTCTGCAATAGAACATCTTGTCTGGAGGGGTGTTCTCACTTCTATTTTTAGGAATAATGTCACTACGGAACACGTTCTAATCATAAACTTTTATGGGTCTCAAAACCTAGATGGTCAGAGGCGGCAGTGGAAGGCTGTGCATAACATGCGAACCTCAAGGGAAGATCTAGATTGGATTATAGCGGGGTACTTTAATGCTAAATTATCTTCTAGAGACCAGGAAGGGGGAGCACCATTTTTGGATCCAGGGGACCGTTTCATGATTGCCCAAGTCCAGGATTTGCACTTAGTGGACATTAAATGTCCTAGCATTAACTACACTTGGACTAATAAAATGTGGGAGCCACATAGCAAGAAGGTTAAGCTAGATCATTTTCTGGTTTCAGAGGAGGTGTTTGTAAAATGGAATATAAATTTTTAGATTTTAGAAGGCCCAGTTTCAGATCACTGTCCCATTCTATTAGAAGGCGGGACTAGGATGGGGCAACATCACAAACTTTTCAGATTTGAGAATTTTTGGCTTCATAAAGAAGAACTTCGAGAGAAAATTCCATAGTGGTGGGAAGAAGGTCACCCAGCTTATGGGAGAGCAATGTTTAGAATCCACAAACAACTACAATATGTCAAAACTCAGTTGAAGTATTGGAGGCGTGCTAATAAATCAGACTTCTAGGACCAAAGAGCTCCTTTGGTGGCCATATGGGATGAGGTCCAAAAACAGTTCAGAGAAGGAGTAATTACAGACCAGCTCAAAGCTGAGGATGATGCCTTGCGTACAACGGTTGAGGAAATTGACAACCAGGAGGAGACCTATTGGAAGCAGAGAGCAAGAACCACCTGGTTATTAGAAGGGGACAAAAATACAAAATTCTTTCATCGGACTGCTTGTGCTCGAAGATAGATGAATAATATGGAGGCCCTTCAAGATGAGAATGGTCATTCTTTTGATACACTTCCAGGTATATATTCCCATGCTATGGATTATTTTTCTAAGATTTTTAAGGAAAGTGTGGTACAAGATGTAGAGGCCCAAAATGAAGTTATTTCTGTCATACCTGTTGTTATTTTTGAGGATGAAAATCAGGCCCTCCTCAAACCCATTGATAGAGATGAATTGAAAATTGTGGTCTTTGGAATGAGCACTGGTAAAACTCCAGGTCCAGACGGCTTCCCAATTGAGTTTTTTCAGGCTTTCTGGGACTACTTAGAGGAAGATGTAATGGTTGTGGTAGAAGAGTCCAGAGAAAATAAGAGAATGCTTAAAGCTATAAACCACACTTTCATTACCTTAATTCCAAAAGGGGAGGAGGGGGTTCATATTTCAGATTATAGGCCTATTGCCTTATGTAATGTGTTGTACAAAATAATCACAAAGGTAATGGCTGAGCGCCTAAAACCTCTTCTTCACAACATTGTCTCCTCTGAGCAAGGGGATTTTGTTGAGGGATGATAGATTTTAGATGGGGTGGTTGTGGCCCAGGAAGCAATCCATTCAATGCACACTTCTGGTAATAAAGGGATGTTCATAAAACTGGACATGTCAAAGGCTTATGACAGGGTTGAATGGAGTTTCCTGGCTAAAATGATGGCAGCCTTTGGTTTCTCTTAGGACTGGATAGAGTGGGTCATGAGTTGTGTCTCTACCCCGACTTACTCTGTGCTAATCAAGGGCCTTCCTTCACAACCATTTGGAGCTACTCGGGGACTACGCCAGGGGGATCCATGTTCTCCTTATCTTTTTCTCATTTTGGCTGAAGGTCTTGGTAGACTTTTCTTGAGGAGAAGACAACAAGGTAGATTATTGGGTATCAGGGTGGGTGACGAAGTTTTAACGCACCTATAGTTTGTGGATGACACTGGTTTGGTGGGAGTGGCCAGCTTCAGGGAAGCAAGAATGATTAGGGATACTCTTAATGTCTATCTCAGGGCTACTCAACAGGTCATTAATGATAAGAAATCCAAAGTGGTTTTTTTAATCTGGAGCAAAGGCTTCAGAACAAAATTTTAGAAATCTTGGGATTCACAAGGACTTCTCTCCCAGTGGTTTACTTGGGGGTCCCCTTGCACTTTAAGAAGTTGAAATTAGACACATGGAGGAATCTGTTGGAGTGTATCAAGGACAAAATTAATCACTGGTCTCACAAGTGGTTAAGTTATGGTGGCAGATTAACATTCTTACATTCAGTCATTCAAGCCATGCCAATTTACAAATTCTCTATCCTGGCTGCCCCGATTACAATATGGAAAGATTTGGACAGGATGGCTACAAATTTTTTATGGGAAGGAGCAAAGGGAGAGAGAAAGTGGGCCTTAGTGGGTTGGGACAAAGTTACCCAGCCCAAGGTTAAAGGAGGTCTAGGTTTGAGAAAATCTAAGTTGAATAATAAAGCTTTGGCTAGAAAGTTATACTGGAGATGGATCTCTCAACCCACCTCCCTCTTCAGTAGAATCCTAACTAGCAAATACCTAGGACAGGCCAACCCAATCGATGTAGCTTGCATCCCCTTGGATGGTACTGGGTCCCTAGTTTGGCAGGCTCTTAAGTTAGGGTCTCAGGTTGTTAAAGACCACTTATTTTGGAAAGTGGGAAGAGGGGAGAAGGCTCGTTTTTGGATAGATTCTTGGGATCAGTTCCCACCCATCATTGCTGAATTTCTAGAATTACAGCCAATAAAAGTAGCCATTGAAGCCAAGGGATGGATCCATATTGAAAGTTATTTCACAACTACTCAGCTGGGGGAGTGTAAGTTTAAGCAGTTCAAGAAGTTGGATGAGTGGCCCATTTCAATCCCTCTGGATTTGATTCCCATCATGACTAAAATTATGACAGAAAGATTTCTTACAAGGGGTGATGTGGAGGATGAATTAGCCTAGGGCTTTGGGAGTCTTGGCATCTATACAGTAAAGTATGGATATGACAGCATTCTCCCAGAGTCCCCCCTCATACTTTTTAGGTTGAGGACTGGAGGAAAATCTGGCACTCTAAAGGCTAGCCAAAAGTTAACTTTTTTGCCTGGTAGTGCATGCACAATGGAATCCTTACTTTTGATAATCTTAGATCAAAAGGTATCATCAGCCCTTCTCAATGTGTACTATGCTACAAGAGCGAGGAAACTACTGACCATTTGCTATTTGGTTGCCCTTTCACCCGATAGATTTGGCTGCATTGGTTTGCTTACTTTAAAATTCAAGTAAGTGGTGACCTGAACCGGATGAATATCTGGGAAAAATGGCAGAAAGGTAGATTCAAATCTAAAGCTCTTCATTTTGGTTGGGAGCTCGGTTTAAGCTTTATCTGGTGGCAAGTATGGCTAGAAAGAAATGCCAGAATTTTTAGAGAAACTTTTACTGCTCTAGACGGGGTTTGGCAGACCATTTGGAGCAAGGTTACCAAAACTGTGGCTATTCATGCTGAGGAGGAAGCTCAAATTGACATTGGAGCTATGGAAGAACACGTTGAACTGCAAGAGGGATAGGACAAAAATTGTTGGAAACCTCCCCCTGAAGGTTGGATTAAAATAAATACTGATGGAGCAGCAAAAGGCAATCCGGGTAGAGCCAGAATTGGAGTGGTGTTCCGGAACCATGCTGGGACTGTGCTCTATTGGGAATTGCAAGGCCTGGGTAGAACCACTAACAATGAATCCAAAGCCATTGCCATCAAGTCTGCTTCTGTTTGGGCAGTGAAACATGGCCACCGTAGGATTATTCTTGAATCAGACTCACAAATAATGGTTGGAGCTCTAGACTGCATGAACTTTGATTTGAAAGCTTGGAGGTTGAGGGCTCTTGTTACCCAAATTAAAGAATTATGGAAGGAATTGGAGGACGTGATCCCAGTTTATGCTAGTAGAGAATTGAACAAAGCGGCTAACTTTTTGGCTAAGATGGGTGCGAAAAATGAGGTTGGAGTTCAGTTGCACAATGACATGGATATTGAGGATGAGGTGATTAGACAGGGTCTGGAAAGGTCCTTGAGCGAATGATCAAAGAAAAAGTAAAGGGAGGAAATTTTTCATGATATCGTGACATGTTGCGTCATCGTGATCACTGGAGGAAAGTTGTCATGATATCGCGACATGTTGCGCCATCACGGTCACTGGAGGAAAGTTGTCATGATATCACGACATGTTGCACCATCACGGTCATTGGAGGAAAGTTGTCGTGATATCGTGACATGTTGCACCATCACGGTCACTAGAGGAACGTTGTTGCGATGTCGAGACATGTTTCACCGTCGCGGTCACTAGAGGAAAGTTGTCGTGATATCGTGACATGTTGCACCGTCGTGGTCACTAGAGGAAATTTGTCATGATATCATGACATGTTGCATCATCACGGTCACTGGAGGAAAGTTGTCACGATATCGTGACATGTTGCATCATCATGGTCAGGGCAAAAAGTTGTCGTGATATCGCGACATGTTGCTTCATCGCGGTCAAGGGCGAAAAGTTGTCACGATATCGTGACATGTCACTTCATCACAGCCAAGGGAGGAAAGTTGTGATTTCATGACATGTTGCTTCATCACAGCCTAGGGTGGAAAGTTGTCGTGATATCGTGACATGCTGCTTCATCGTGGCCAAGGGTGGAATGTTTTTGTGATATCACGACATGTAGCTTCATCGCGGCCAAGGGTGGAAAGTTGTCGCGATATCGCGACATGTTGCTTCGTCACGGCCAAGAGTGAAAAGTTGTCACAATATCACGACATGTTGTTTCGTTAGGGCCATGGGTGGAAAGTTGTCGTGATATCGTGACATGTTGCTTCATCGTGGCCAAGGGAGGAAAGGTGTCATGATATCGCGACATGTTGCTTTTTCATGGCTAAGGGAGAAAAGGTGTCGCGATATCGCGACATGTTGCATTTTCGCAGCCAAGGGAGAAAAGGTGTCGCGATATCGTGACATGTTGCATTTTCATGGCCAAAGGAGAAATGGTGTCGTGATATTGTGACATGTTGCATTTTCGTAGCCAAGAGAGAAAAGGTGTCGCGATATCGTGACATGTTGCATTTTCATGGCCAAAGGAGAGAAGGTGTCGCGATATTGCGACATGTTGCATTTTTGTGACCAAAGGAGAAATGGTGTCGCGATATCGCGACATGTTGCATTTTCATGGCCAAAGAAGAAAATGTGTCACGATATCGCGACATGTTGCTTCATCGTGGTCGAGAGAGAAAAAGTGTCGCGATATCGTGACATGTTGCACTTTCGTGCCCAAAGGAGAAAAGTGTCACGATTTTGCGACTTGTTGAATTTTCGCGACCAAAGAAGGAAAATATCGCAATATCACGACATGTTGCTTTTTTGCAGCCAAAGGGGAAAAGTGTTGCGATATCGCGACATGTTGCATGTTCACGGCCTAAGGAGAAGAATAGTGTCGCGATTTCGTGACAAGCTACATCAACTGTCCATGCCGACCCCCCTGCTAGCTAGTTAATGGTTCAGGAGATTTGGCTCCATTGCAAATATTCTTCTACTATTGTAAGAATGTGTTCTCTCTAAATTCGGTTGGGAAGAGTCTCTTCCCATATTGTAATTGATCTTTGTTTTAATACAATTTTTTTCAAATTTTTCAAAAAAAAACAATGGTCATCCAAAGCCATTTCGCTTCCAGTTTATGTGGCTCCAAGACCCTAATTTTTTCTAGATGGTTATTTTAAGGTGGATTGAATAAAAATTTGAAGGATCATGTATGTACAGGTTTGTTCAAAATTTGAAACATTTAAAGGAGCAAATGAAGATATGGAATGTCAAATATTTTGGTAACATTTTTAAAGAAAATAAGAAATTGAATCCAAGCTCCAAAATTTACAAGAGATAGTAGAAATTAATGGAATGGACTAGGATTCTTATATGAAAGAAAAATAATTACTTTCTTATTATCATAATGCATTGAAAAAGGAGGAGTCATATTGGTTCCAAAAATCTAGAGAGAAATGGCTCAAGGAAGGAGATAGAAATACAAGGTTTTTTCATGCTATAGCAAAAATATTTTTTTTTGTTCATCATATAAAAATATTATAACTCCAGATGGAAGAAATATTGAGGATGAAGAAGATATAAGGAAGGAAGCAGTAAATTATTTCAAATCATTTTTATCAGATTCTAGGCAAGATAAGGAGGCACAAGAAAAAATTCTACAAAATATTCCATCAATTATCACTCAGAGACAAACGAAATCTTGATGAAGAAGATATCCATGGAGGAGATCCATGAAGTAATTTTTTCTTTCCATCCTAAGAAGGCACCTAGCCTCGATGATTTTCCTACAATTTTATTTCATTTTTTTTGGAATTTATTGAAGAGTGATATGTTAGATGTGGTGGAAGAGGCCTAAAAAAGGAAGGATATAATAAGTGAGATCAATACTACTTTTATTACCTTAATTTCCAAGAAGGGTGACACAAAATATTTTGATAATTGTTTTTCAATAAGCCTTTGTAATATGATTTACAAGATCATTTCAAAAATTATGTCAAACAGGTTGAAGGGAATTCTAGGGTGTATTATCTCATAGGAACAAGGTGGCTTTGTTCAGGGTAAACAAATTCTTGATGGTATAATTATTGCACAAGATGCCATACATTCACTTCATTCCATGAAAAAACTAGGTATGCTTTTGAAATTAGATATGAACAAAGCATATGATAGGGTATCCTGGATTTTTTTACATGCTATTCTCATAAAGTTTGACTTTGATTATAGTTGGTGTGAGTGGATTAAATGTGGTTATAACACTGCAATTTTTTTTATTTTAATAAATGGTTCTCCTATTGGGTACTTTGGTAAAGAGTGCCAAATCCTGAATAAGAATCTAGTGAAGACCTCAATATATTCATAATCTTGAGAAGAAGAATATCCTGTATGAAGTCAGAATTCAATAAGAATATTGAAGGAGGATTCAGATAGAAGAAGCCTAGAAAATATAAGAGATTTGGAGATTACCTCTCATAGTAAGAAGGCACAATTTAGAGATAATATTTCTTTGAATCTGTTTTAGAAAATAGAAGATCACTACAAGGATCAAGCCACCAAATCCTAGTCTCAAGACAAAAGGTTAAAGACCATAGTTTGGTGAAGCAAGAAGTTATTTTGGACAACCAACAAGAAGCTATGAATTCATCCATTACAAGGAAACAACTTGGTGAATCAAACACCAAGATCTACATCTACTATGAAAGCCATTAAAAGGTAAGCAACTTGGGTGTAATTATTTGAACTTCAAATAAGGGTTCATTATCAAATTCTATTAAGCACCATATTTAGATTAGATTTGCAAAGAAAAAGGGCTTATATTATAGTCTTTAGGAAAGTGCAAAAAGGAGAGTTTATTTTAAATATATATTTGCACATTAAATAGGAGTTGGATATATTTTAAAAGAAAGAAAATTATCACCTACCTATTATATATCTAGAAATCAAGAATACTACATACTACAATATTTATTGTAGTGAAATTGTAGATTATTCATTAAGGGTTCTTTACAGATTACTCTTAAAATTTGCAGATCTTAGTAAGTGTATTTGAAATTATTTTGAGAGTCTATTTACAGAAGCAATAATGTGAGATTATTGTTACCATTAAAGTGCATTATTAGTATATTAGCACTATACTAGTTGATCTTTAACTAGTTACTCTAAAAAAGTTTAGTCTGTGTTTCTTGATTATTAAAGATCAAGGGCACAAAACTAGTAGATTATCAAAGTTTCTAGAGATACTATTTGGTGCATAAAACCTACAACATTTCATGGCCCAAAGAAGCCATTAAAATTATATCATATTCCTCGAAAGAGTGGATAATAAAGCCACCATAAAAATCAATAAAAGAAGCTGCAAATCGAGACTTGGTGAGTCTCATATTTGAGGTGCACTAAGGGCTATTTACAAAAAATATTAGTGTATAAATTACTTCTAAAAAAGCTTCTATATACGTGGTTATTATCTTGGATGTATTACCAAAGAAACCAAGCAAAGGAGAGAGTTGTCTAGAAAAGGAGACAATGTCAAATTAGCCCTTGCCTACAAGAAAGCCATCGATAAAACCAATAGAAAAGAGTGCAAAAGTAGGTGCCAAAATAAGGTATTTTGTTAACATTATCTTACACCATAATATTTTATCCTAAAGACACATTATTCATAAGGAAGAAACATCTCCAAGCGGTCGTTGAGAAGCACTATTTGAGAAAGGTAAAAAGGGGCCTTCAAGGAGCTATAATCATCCATGGTTTGGATAGCCACAATAGGCAACCTGCACAACATAAATAGCATAGAACAAGAAGAATCTATCATCTATAAAGGTAAAATTACAAGCAACTTGAAAGTAGGAGAAAACCCAAATGTAGAGAAAGCAATACCCAAGAGTTGGATGTACATCCATAAGGAGCATTCAAAAAACCATTGGAGTAGTGTTGCTCATAGTCCTAGCTCATAGCCATCACAACAATGCTCATTATTCTAGCCAAAAATAACTCACATACAAAGTTCCATCGAAGCATTGAGGAGAAAACACAATAAAAGATGAGTTAGAAATAATGCATTAAGGAAGCTTGCAATAATACATTGAAGAGGAAGGTTCATGCAAAATAGAAAATTTTCCACTTGTTACCATTGAATAAAACCTAACAAGCACTAAAAATAACACTCAAGCTTACACATGTGAAAGGAAGTGTTACATAGGGATAACACTGATTATGTTAGAGAAGAGGGGACACTTGTAACCAAGGCATACAAGTGCTCATATAAATACTGTAACGTCTATCCTATAGAAATTTTCAAATGTCTTCTTTGAGCTATTAAATAAAACTACCATGATACTTGTCATATTCAACAAATCCTATTCCTATTTAATATGCCTGAGACTAAGGAATGAAGAAAACCTAACGAGAACTTAAAATAACACTCAAGCTTACACATGTGAAAGGAAGTGTTACATAGAGATAACATCGATTATGTTAGAGAAGAGGTGACACTTGTAACCAAGGCATACAAGTGCTCACATAAATACTGTAACATCTATCCTCTAGAAAATTTCAAGTGTCTTCTTTGAGCTATTAAATAAAACTACCACGATAGTTGTCATATTCAACAAATAATCTTCCTATTTAAGGTGCCTAAGACTAAGGAAGGAAGCACATTCATGGCAGCAAGGAGTTACAACATATAAGAAAGTAGAATATCATTTAAAGCTCTTGGTCAATGTAGTCAAATAAGCCAGACTTGAGGCATCCACTATCCAAATATTGCAGTCAAAAGAGAATCAAAAATCAATCATCGTCCATCATAGAAGGAGTTCAATACAAGCATTAAAGTTTGTCGATCTCATCTATGCCCATACGTTGGAGAATACAAATTTTACCATTTGTCATAACGGGTAGGAGGAATACTAAATATTGCTATCATCTACATCTGAATTCAACGCTAAATACATAGAGGTTTGCAACATTTTAAAGGTAAGAATTTACCTTATTCTAAATTGCTTTCATTAAAAGGGGTTATAAGGGTAAATATAGGGTTGAAACTATAGGAAAATCAACCATATATGAAAGCAAAATTAAAGGAGAATTATAGCTTAATATTTGTGAATTAAAACATAGGAGAAATAAGGATTTCTACCTAGAAAAATTAAATTTCTAGTATTGCAAATATTATTGTTTTCTAATATTCCAAATTAGGGAGTTATAAGAAATACTACACCAAAGTAGGATATTGGAATTTAGAAATATTAAATATCAAATATCAAAGGCTATAAAGGGAGGTTCATTAAAGATTATCAAGGGTTAAAATTAATTGGTATATTTGTCTCAAAATCACATTAAAGGGATAAATTAAATCCAACCATTAGGACCTCATCAAATTAGAAAGTGTTTAAGTTCAATAGGAGTAATAAGGTGTAATAGAAGTTGATTTTTGTTATTCACAAAACTTTATAGAATCAACCTAAAATTAAACTACTATTCTCAAAAGCATTTTATCAATCATTTAGCATATCCAAAATCACTGGGGAGACATAAGGTATTCTAAAAAACTTGATAATAATAGAACTCATCAAATTTTATCAAGTACTCAATCCATTTGGAGTTAAAAGGAAGCCTACAGAACCTAAGTTCTACAAAATATTTTATCAAATCAAGCTTATATACTCTAAACTATGGAGTTATAAGGTAGACCACTTAGAATATTCTATTCATAAGATACAGGCTCTATCAAAGCACTTTATACTCTAATCCAAGGAGCTATAAGGATGACTACCAACATATTAAGCAATACACTTAGAAGTGGAATGAGAAAAATACCAATATGGATTAAAAGCATGATTGATAATATAATGGATAACAATAACGAAATGTAAAAGAAAAGGAAGAATCAATTATACCAATTATAACAATTTTCATTTTTCAATGTTGTCATAACGGGTAGGAGGAATACTAAATATTGATATCATCTACATCTGAATTCAACGCTAAATACATAGAGGTTTGCAACATTTTAAAGGTAAGAATTTAAATTGCTTTCATTAAAAGGGGTTATAAGGGTAAATATAGGGTTGAGACTATAGGGAAATCAACCATATCTGAAAGATAAATTAAAGGAGAATTATAGATTAATATTTGCAAATTAAAACATAGAAGAAATAAGGATTTCTACCTAGAAAAATTAAATTTCTAGTATTGCAAAGATTATTGTTTTATAATATTCCAAATTAGGGAGTTATAAGAAATACTACACCAAAGTAGGATATTGGAATTTAGAAATATTAAATATCAAATATCAAAGGCTATAAAGGGAGGTTCATTAAATATTATCAAGGGTTGGAAATTAATTGGTATATTTATCTCAAAATCACATTAAAGGGATAAAATAAATCCAACCATTAGGACCTCATCAAATTAGAAAGTGTTTAAGTTCAATAGGAGTAATAAGGTGTAATAAAAGTTGATTTTTGTTATTCACAAAATTTTATAGAATCAACCTAAATTGAACTACTATTCTCAAAAGCATTTTATCAATCATTTAGCATATCCAAAATAACTAGGGAGACATAAGGTATTCTAAAAAGCTTGATAATAATAGCATTCATCAAAGTTTATCAAGTACTCAATCCATTTGGAGTTATAAGGAAGCCTACAAAACCTAAGTTCTACAAAATATTTTATCAAATAAAGCTCATATACTCTAAACTAGGGAGTTATAAGGTAGACCACTTAGAAGATTCTATCTCATAAGATACAGGCTCTATCAAAGCACTTAATACTCTAATCCAAGGAGCTATAAATATGACTACCAACACATTAAGAAATACATTTAGAAGTGGAATGAGAAAAATACCAATATGGATTAAAAGCATGATTGATAATATAATGGATAACAATAACGAAATGCAAAAGAAAAGGAAGAAATAAATTCTGAAATAAATAGCTATGGAAAAGTAGATTCTTCTAATGAAACCAATGATAATTATACCAATTAAAACACAAAATACCACATTCAAAAGGGAGGAAAAATATAGATCAAGAAGACATCATACAAAGAAGTAAAAATGAAATAGCTTCAATTGTGCACATATGGTTTAAGGATCTAGTCAAGGATATAGATAAACATGATATCCCTAAGATAGACTACAAAGTAGTCACAACATCTCTATTGTGCACCTATTGCCATAAATACGGTCATGAAAAGATCAATTATTGGAATTTCCATTCATGAAAATACTGTGAAGGGAAAAATCACTCATCTTTCTTCTGCTACTATAAATACAAGTACTATAAAATCCATAAATAAATATTACTACACATAAAAGATTATTACTTTTAAAATATTATTCCAGAAGCATCTAATAACAATGAGCTCAAGGTTGATACTTATGAAGGTCAGAGAGACAGGTCATACAGATGTCCAAAGGAGAGAAATTGGGTTAATTTTGATCCATTTAACATAATGCAAAATCATGAGATCACTAGTTCATCAAAGACATGATGTCAAAGAACAAAGGATTGGAAAATATAAAAAGCTATAACATGAATACTGAAGAAACTAAAGAAGAACCTAATCAAGACCATTCTCAAGAAGAAGATCCATATTGAAGATTAAAATCTTCAATACCCAAATAATGTAATATAGGGGGTGTTAGAGTTAGAATATATTACATCATTTGGATCATGTAAATGTACCACCTTTGGTATATAGTTAGAGTGGGATATTACTTTAGGGGGAATTTAGCTACTTACTTCAAACAATGTAATAAATGCACAAGTGTCAATGTGCAAGTTGTAATGTGCAAGGTGTCCCCTTGTACAACTAGGTAGAGTGTTGGCCAAGGAATCTATCTTCCTATATAAAGGGTATTATATAAGAGAGTAGTAGATAGTGATAGAACTATTGTATGGAGTACAATGTAATTATTTAGATTATATTAATGGAGTGATCATCACCTCCATACCGTGTTGTATTTCCACCACTTTCTATTTATAGTATATTTCAGTCATATTGTATAATTACTTTCTTTCATATGTTCTACATTTTTTTAGGACTTGTGATAGATATCTCCCAATGCATACATCCTCAAAAGCTAACAATTTCTCACCATGGCAAGAACCTTCTGTAGGAGAGGAGCAACGTTCCTATTTATGAGGATGCATGATGATAGGTTGGAATTTAAGAAATTTGGTGTCATGCCCAACCAATGGGTGGCCGTAGGTTGAATCTCAAATTTATTGAAGCTGCTCATTTTAAGGGGTTTGATAATGTATTTATTGTTTGCCTTCTTTTGAAATCAGGTGGATAAATTTATGACCCATCAGATCATTCAAGCATGGTATAGTTGATCAAAGGTCTAGATTTAGGTTGTACTGCCTACCTCCTTTTGGTAGTCATCCTCCATTGTAGCCTACAGGATATTTGAAGATATCTACAGCATGGCTGCCCCTATCGATGCACCCACATTGTCTCATATGTCACCCACTATCTTTATTACAATATTTACTGTAAGTTCTATTTATACTAGAATGCAAGTCATTCTAGGCATTGGCTCTTTGGCCATTACAACTCATATGTAAAACTCTTTTATTCATGAAATACAAGTTTACTACTATTTGGTCTCCAGTTAAGCTCTTGAATGTGTGAGTGTTGAGTGTTTATTTTTGCTATAGCTATTTGGATGGATGTGCTCTAATTTTGCATTCTATATTTCATGCATTTTCACTTGGTAGTTTTAGAATTCACATTCAATCATGTATGTTAGATGCTAAATGGGAGTGAGTATTGGTTGATCTGTTAGGTGGTTCACTTGTATTAATTCAATGGTTTGGGTTTTCTTTGCATATATTTTGATGTGGCTGAGTTCGTCCCATTTTAAGTTCTAGCTTTGACTCTCTTTCCCTTCCTTTCAACACCTCTTTCTCCTTCAAGCATAATTAGCTAGGACTTCCCAAGCATGAACCTTCTCCAGATATCGAATACCAAGCCCTCTTGGCTCTTTAGCTATTCAGTTGGTGCAGGTTCACAGGGTGCGCAATCCTATCCTTTTTGTTAGGCCAAATTTTGCACCAACACCTACCAAAACCTAGGGGCTAAAAATGGAAAGAAAACATCAAAAAGTAGATTCATGTCAAGTTCATCAAAATATTTTATATAAAAAGGGAATATCTTATATAATTATTCAAATTAATACCAAATAAACCAAGATGCTAAAACTAAGATAAAAAAATAGTAAATTAACAATAAATACAAAAATCTATCCTAATTCAAGCATAAATAAATTTGAACCATTCAAGAATAACTATACAAAAAATTATCCACAAAATAGTTAAGTGCTAGGTCTAATCCTAATGTAGTAAAAATATATGCTTGATACCTAGGGAATTAAGGACGATACTATTTAGAAAATAAATAAGTTCATATTTACCCTGTCTTACTTGTAGAATCACTATAGTATATAAGGAGAGACCACTCCTAGGATTTTTGCAAAGAATTTGACCTACCTTGGAAATTGATCCTCAAATGAGAATCAATGGCCTTTGGTTGTAAATATTGGTGGAGTATCCTGTCCTCCTCTATGGAAGGTAATGATATAGTGGTTGATAGTTTTGGTTATATGTAAAAGGACAAAAGATATAAATTCATAGTGATGGTCTCTCTAGGTCCCCTCTAACACTATAAAAAACCTCACTACAACTCCCTCCTAGGTTGACGATGGAGTTGTGTCAGTGGTATCCCACTTGCCCTATATGCTACCCACTTCCATTGATTTTTGCATCATGCCTCAAGTACTAGGATATTTTTGTATGGATGAGGGTCCTGATACTATCATGGGATTCTATTTTATCTATGCACCTCTACCACCTTAGGTCGATGATCACTAGATGTACCCATATGAATTATCCCAAATTCCATAGTCTTCTCTATCATAGGTGGTGGAAGGGGATCCATATAATTTAACATTTGAGAATCTACATCAATGGTGGTACCTATGGGCATAAAGTGCCTACAATGTGTTCCCATTGTTTAGCCTAAATATCTCTTAATGCTATGTCATAAGGCATCCCTAGGTATCTATACATCATAAAATGCTCATATGTACATACCTCCAATAGAGAAACAAGGCCAATAATATGAGCTTGGAAATATTGGATCTGATAGAGGTCATGATATAAGAATACCAAAAGTACCCTCCCCCTAAGCTCTTTGTGTCCCTCCTCCATGGCCAAGTATAATGGGTAGATAAGCAACATTAGTATCCTATTCATGTCCTTGTGACAAAACATATTAGTAAATAAGAGGAGGATGCTTGTGCATCATGTAAAAGGTATAGTCATGGTTGACCTAATGTAATTTGGCATGATTACCCTATACCAATCCATCCACATCTCCCTAGTATCCCACTCTATCATCTATGGTCGTATCTCCTTAGTGGTGTCAATCCAAGGAGTCTATCCCAATATCAAAATCCCAATGATAATATAGATGTCCTCAAGGGTGACTGTCATATTGATCACCTTGGTCAAGGTTGATCTCCATAGAAAAGTGTTGGTTTCCATTCTCTAGAATAACATGAACTCATAGCATAGTGATTAGTTAGGGTGGATATACATCTCCACTATGTGGTCAAGATCTACCTCACACAATATTGTTCAAACCTGGGGAATCATCTACTATCTCATCCACTTTAACATCCATGAGGGCTCTCAATGCCTCCATAGGTGGTCATCTTCTTATCTCTTTACTCTAGTTGTGTTGTTAGTGCTCACCTTGACATTATGACACCCTCGACCTTGCCCCTAGACTTTTCCCTGGTAGGATATCTCATCTGTTGGTCAAAAAATAATAATAGGGTTTGAACGTGATTGTCAAATTTGACTTTGATCACCAGTTGGGGTTGTGATTCCCTCTAGCCTACCAAGCTCATGATTTTCCCTTTTGGTGTGCATATTGATTGCTATATTTTTGTAATAAATTAATTTTGACCACAATAAACCTCTTTCCTAACACGATGACCATAATTATAGCTTTGCATGATGATCATCATTTTTTCTCAAAATTTCTAAATCTCCTCATTTGACCACAATCATCCATTTTCCAAAAGTGATGGCCATGATTTTCCTCAAGTTTTATGTTTTCTAGGGAATATGTATGGTTTTTTAATGTTACCCAATGTGATGCCCAACACCTAGGTGACATGTTCTCTTGTTCATGATTTTTATGCTATCCTAGCTAATTCCTAGATAGCCCAACTATGTGATCATTTATTTTTCTCTTTTTCCTTAATTTTTGTTTATTTCAACCAAAATTTGAGCAAAATCACAAAGCAAGGTCAAAATGCATACCTCTCTAGAACCGCCCTCATATCTACTTTCCATCGGTTATCTTCATGCTCAAATTGGATGTCATGTGGATGTGTAGTTCTCAAAAGTGAGCCTGGAGTGCATGTGAAAATTAAATTAAAAAGATAAGTTTTTACCTCCTATTTATATTTTTGAATATTTAACTACATAAATTTTACTTTTGGCAAGTTTTGTAGGGATAGCAAAAGACTAGTGCTTCTAAAGGTTTTGGCATGCTCTAAAATCATTGGTGCACTTTATTTTTGTTATTTTTGCACCAACTATTGTTTTTTATCACTTTAGGTATTTTTATAGGCAAATTCATTTTTAAATCATGTGGGACAAGTAAAAATTAAAGTCTTTTTTCAAGGGCATATCCAAGTAAGTACTAGGTATGTTTTCCTCTACTTTTGTAATTTTTGTTGCATTCTTTATATATTTTATATTGTTTATTTTAATAAAATGTACTTTTTGCATTGATAATAGAATCATAAATCACAAATATTTTTTTTTGTTTCAAAGCATAGAATTTTTATTTCTATCTCTTTAGTTATCACATATTGCTTTTTTTTTTTACTTTTTTTTCCTAAGGACTCATGAGTGGTTATTCCTTGTGGTGTTTCCCATGGTCCTTAGGGAGGAGAAATATGTATTTGTAAAAAAATCACTAACAATTGATTTTATAGGTAGTGGAGAGTCTTGTCCTCCCATATATTTAATTTTTTTCAAAACCCAAAAATAAGGATAGAAGTAGGATTAAGGGATGTCATGACATGTGTCCCCCAAAGCATTCATTCTAAATATCAACGGTTCCATGTTCATCACTTGAAATTATGATCATTATTATCTAATTATTTTTAGGTTTTTTGCATGGCAATGATGCTAGAATAGTTTTACACCTACTACTCAAATGCCACATCATTTGTACTGATGGTTATAATTTTATGACCTTGATAAGGATGAAAATTGGTTATTGGCTCTAAAGGAAAAGTTATTTTATTTCATCTACTATAAATATCCCCTTTACTTTCTCACTATACATTCAATTACCACACTTTCAAAAATCAAAATCATACACTTGCTTCTTGACAATATTACTTTCATGTTATTTGTCTCTATTATTATCGCATCATGCATTCTAATTCTCTCTCTATTTTTTCCTTCTAGATACAACTAAATTCATTGACCACTAGTTCACTACCTTCCATAGAAGAGGACGTAGAGACACTTTACCAGGGTTTACAACCAAAGGTCACTGATTATTGTTCGAGGGCAAAATTCTAAGGTAAGTCAATCCATCTCAAACATCCTAGGTGTGATCTCTCCTTACTTTACAATGGTTATTGTCATTACCCAACTTGGCAGGGCTTGCTATATAAGATGGACTATGCATTAATGAATGGTTTTTAATGCTTAACTTTTATTATTTTGATGGATATATGCTTTTGTTGCTGTGTCTATTTTATATAAGAACATGGTATTGTTGATGCTTTGCATGGTTACAAGATAAGGTACTCTCATGGGTGGACGAGATAATTGGGCATAAGAACAAGAATCCATATTAAAATGGAAGTTATGGAAATGAATTATTCATCAAAAAACTTAGGATAACATGGATAAATACCCTTCATGTAGGTGCATCACATTTTTGCTTGTGACTCATGTTCATACCATTGGACCAGGAAGTTGCTTGCAATGAGTCTCGTTAAAGTGAGTCGATGATAGCTTAGTCTATCTTAAAAAAAGAGGTCATCCACTTAAGGATAAAACAATGGTATGAAACATCGAGAAAATGCATTTGCATTTGTTATGGCATGGTGGTCAAGAAATGATTCGCTCCTTGTTTTGTTGGAGGTATTTTTGATGCTAATATTTGTGTAGATCTAAGGTTGGCTTTAATTTATGCTTTAACCACATTGAGGTTTTATATCCATGTTTGATAATTATTACCTTTTCAAATAGATATGGTGGAGTCACCCTAAGAATTTAATGTTAATGCTTTATTCTTTTCCCTCCTTGTTACATTGAGTGGCTCTTGAATGAGGTTGGAAATGAGCATTGAAAAATGCTCTTGACATTACTCCACAAGCTCCATGTGTGATGGCACTTGATTTTTCCTTTTCTTTTAAAATAAAGACAATGGTTTGAAGATGAAAAAAACCTTGGGGGAATGGGAGTAGAGAAGATAGAAGGGATTGAGCAAGTTTTGGTGTGTAGCGTAGGTGGTGGATTGTAGTTGGGTGAAAGAGATGAATGACACCTCTTGAATTTCTTGTTGTGGATTAGTGCTAGTAGGTAATATCTATAGACTTTGGTGGCAATGATGTTGGGTTGGTTTTTGTTGTTCTTTCCTTGCATCTCAAGGCTTTTTATTTGGCTTGCTATTAGTTCAAGCCCCTAAACTACTATTTACCTTAGTGTATGCTCTCCTTGTCACTCATGTTTTCCTTTAGCTCTTCATGATAAGTGCTATGATATGGGTTTTGTTTATGCCTTGGTTTATGTACTCATCTTTAGCTAGCTCAAGACCTATTCTCCTTATATGGAAAGAAAGAGTACAATGGTGGCAGTGCTTGTTTTTGTTGTGCCTTGCCTATGTTGACCTAGTCTTGCATGGTTTCTTTATTTCTTGGCATAGTTTTTGAAACCCTAGTTATATTGGTGTTTGGTTTTCTAAGTTCTATGGTCGCCTGGGTCTTCTACGTGGAGTGGCACCCCTTTGAGCCCTTTAAGGTTAGGGTTGTCATAGGTTTTATTGCTTATGTTTGTGCATGTTAGAATAGAAGGTTTTAATATAATGATAGATTTAAGGGAATTAATATTTATATTTTGTATTAATATAATAATAGATTTAACAAAATTAATAATTAGATTTTGTATTAATCTAATGATATATTTAATGAAATTAATCTATAGTTTTTGTATTAATCTAATGATAGATTTAATGGAATTAATCTTTAGATTTTGTATTAATCTAATGATAGATTTAATGAAATTAATATTTAGATTTTGTATTAATCTAATGATAGATTTAATGAAATTAATATTTAAATTTGTATTAATCTAATGATAGATTTAACAAATTTAATCTTTAGATTTTGTATTAATCTAATGATATATTTAATGGATTTAATATTTAGATTTTATATTAATCTAATGATAGATTTAATGGATTTAATATTTAGATTTTGTATTAATCTAATGATAGATTTAATGAAATTAATCTTTAGATTTTGCATTAATCTAATGATATATTTAATGGAATTAATCTTTAGATTTTGTTTTAATCTAATGATAGATTTAATGGAATTAATATTTAGATTTTATATTAATCTAATGATATATTTATGGATTTAATCTTTATATTTGGTATTAATCCAATGTTAGATTTAATGGATATAATATTTCAAATTGATTAATAAGCTAATGTTAGATTTAATGGATATAATATTTTAGGTTGTTTAAATCTAATGATAGATTCAAAGTGATATATTCTTTAGATTGTTGATAATCTAATGAAGGAAAACTAATGCTACATTAGTGGAAGATGATCTTTAGATAGCTTTACTTATCCTTTGGAATTGAAAATATTTGTGGAAAATATTTTGGAAAGAAGTATGGGCTTCTTATGCTTGTGTTTGTTGTATTGAATTGAATCATATAGAAATGCATTGCTTGGGAAAATATAGAAATGGAATTGAAAATATTTGTGGAAAATATTTTGGAAAGAAGTATGGGCTTATTTTGCTTGTGGTTGTTATGCATCATTGCAATGAATCATATAGAAATGCATTCATACCTTCAAATGAGTTGTTCTGATCCCTACCTTCCTATCAATCTACTATGGAGGTCAAGGGAAGAAGATGATAGATCATGATAATAGATTCTTCAATTGTTTCTTGGAATCCTATGAAGGATTAAGTTGGAAATCACTCTTGGTGAAAGAGGATTTATTGTAATAAAAACAAAGACTATTCATATGTATAATCTAAAACTTTAAATAAATGATTATACTTGTTGTCATGGCTCTTATATATGTTGTTAGAAGTAATGCTTTGGTCTAAAGGATTTTGTTATATTTATTTGCATGCTTAAGTTCAATCTAGATAAGAGTGTATTTTACTTCCAACTTTGGGATGCTCTTGTTTAGTGCTTGTAGAGAGAGAGAGGGAGTTATCTTTGGGCCTAGGGGTTTTATTTGGGAAGGGTTCCAAAAGAAACATTTTCTAAAACTTTCCTTGTCAATACAAACATGGGGGTGGTGTAGGGTAGCAACACCTAGTTTCCTGTGTCCATGAGAAGACAATCACGTAGAGTGATCGATGCTTAGTTGCTCATCGTGGAGATGAGGAAGATAAGGATTAAGTTTAGTGGATCACCGTGAAGGTGAATTTAACTAAACTCAAGGCATTACACCCTAAGGTACCCAACATAGATTGACTTATGGTTGGTGGAAGGAATTGGTATTTCCCCTCTCTAAGGATTAATAAGGGATAACCTAACGCTAAGGTCAAGAAGTCTTCATTCATGGAGAATGCAAAAAATAGGGGGTGACCTTTTAAAACATCCTTTATATCGCAAAGGTATACAAGGTAAAACCTAGTACCTACGGGAGCTTGGCCTATCCTATCCACTCGAGAGACGTTTGCATCATCATAGACTCAAAATGTGGATATGCCTGGTCAAATATATATTCCATGAATACTCCTATTTAACCTTGTTGAGTTCTTAAAAAAATAAAATAATAATGTCTTTCTCTTGGTTTGGTTATATTTTTGGGTTGTTGTAGTCATGTTGCAAGTAGGTTAGGGTAGGAATGAGTTGTTTATTTTGTTCATGTTTTGAATGATATGGTTCTTGATGCCCTAGGTATCAAGTAATTATTTTTACTACATTAGGATTAGCCCTAGCTTATTGGTATTTTATGGATAATTTTAGTGTAGTTATTCTTGAATGCTTCAAATTTATTTATGCTTGAATTAGGATAGCTTTTAGCATTTGCTATTAATTTATCACTTTGTTGTTTCAATTTAATAATTTTGGTTGATCTAGTAATAATTTGATTATCTGCATTAGATATCCCTATTTTTCGATAAAAAATGATAAAATAAAGCACTTCTAAACTAAAATAATATCTACAACACTAAAATTAAAAAAATAAACAAAATATTTTTATGTTTACTACATTTTGACCATAAGAAACAAACCACAAAATCATTGATTCATCATAGAATAAAATCTATGCACTCATTCAAATGCAAGTGTAATCCATCTACACCCATTCAATGACATTCAAGGCATCAAGACAAGTTGCAAAATAAAGAAATATTTTTTTTGTTCCTATAAGAGTCTATCCAAAATATAGAAAATCAAATTACACTCATAGGTGTGAACAATGTAATAAGTATGGATATAAAGCTAAATATTGTTGGGTCTTATTAATTGTAAAAACTGTGGGAACCATAACCATTCCCACAATATTTGTTGGTACAAAGTAAATGGTGTTCATGAATGAAGCACTATAAAAGGCATCTTAATGATGCCATTAGATGAAATACTTAAACAAATAATTGCAAAAGCTACTATTGAAATAATCCATATCATGATAAATGTAACTTTGGTAGGATCAAAGGGTCAAGACAATATGAATATAAAAGATGAAGATTCAAGACTAAAATTCTTTACACCAAATAATGTAATATGGGGGGTTGTAGAGATTTTATATTATCTGGTATATTGAGTTTCATGAAATACCATTGAGTACTATTGTAAATATTTATTTTAGGAAGTGTGTATAATATTTTTCTAAAGTATGTATCAAAGTGTGAAGAGTGTTATATTTTATGTAATAAAGTGTGAAAGGTGTCACATGTGCGAGTAAAGAGTCATAGGTGATAGGTGTCAAGTGTGGAAGTGAAGAGTTGTAGGTGATACGTGTCAATTATGGAAGTGAAGATTTATAAGAGATGTGTCAAGATGTGAAGTAGGAGTTTTATGGAATCATGATAGTCTTTGTCACAATGAGAGGTATGTGATTTATTCCATCTTTCGTGAGGAGAGCACAAGTTATTGAAATTATTATATATTAGATACAAAGCTCTATGAAATATAATAAGATGATTTTGTAATATGAGATATTATGATTTATGAATGTAATAGAGAGTATTTTGTTGTGCAATACTTGTGTTACTTGTGAATGTGATTTTATGTGAGTGATATTTGATCCTAGAGAAATTTACCTGTGAGATAATTTGATATTTACTATCAAATTCCAAGGTTCATCATTCTAATAGTTATTTTTCTAAGGTATAGAAGGCCTTGTGACATGCATGGATTTATTTTAGTGATGGGTTTTCATTTCATGTAATGATTAAAGCTAATGATTAGATACTATTAAAATATATAATATATTGAAGGAATAAAAATAATCATAAAATTACCAAATTATAGCATAAGACAAATTCAAATACTTAAATAGATCAAAATAATATGAAATGATGGGGTGGTTTCCCTTAGGCACCCATAACTAATGAAAATTATCTCAAACTGATCCAATAGATTTGTAGGGTGGAGTATAAATACTCCTATAATTACATTTATACATATCCCAATAAATGTAAAACTAACATATTATTGGTTAATTACAAGGTTAATTTACAAGGTGAACTATGGACCAATAAGGTTAGAAAACAAGCCTCATATTACATGGCAGAGTGTTAGCCCATAGATATACATAATAAGTAATATTTTTTTTGCTAGACTTGGGTCCCCCACCCCTGACAAATCACAACTCTCTCCTTTAGAGCTTGAGAGTTTACAAACATTTTCAATTCTCATCTCAATTGAGATGCTATATCTAGATACCTACATTTTAGTTTATAAAAAGTTTGAATTCTTCATATTAATTTTTTGGATCTTCTTCAATTTTTCTTGAAAACAAAAATATTCAACATCCTTCTTGATATTTTTCAATCTTGACCATTCATTTGTCCAAGTGAAATATTGATTAGTGGTGGTAATGATGCTAAGTTGTGTGCCACTTGAATATCTATAACTGCTATGTTGGCTTCATGCTTCTGCTATTGTACTCTAATATTTTGAAAGGTCTACACCCCTTTGAAATCTAGAATTACTAGGCTTTTTTTGTCAAACAATACCATAGTGATGCTTTTCTAACTCCATATAGAACCATAATATTGATTGCCTAATCCATACCTCCAAGATTGTTGTCACTTAGGCTGGTGTGGGTGTATGTTGCAACCTTAACCTAAAATTTTGTTTCCTTTTATTCTTTAGAAATTTGTTTCTTTATTTTAAAAATTTTCTCATTGTCTTCTCTCTTGTGCCCTTCTTTTGGTGTGTCCTTGAGAACCTATGATAGAGCTTCATTGGACGTTGTTGTTGCTTCTTCCATGGACTCTACTATTGTTGCTACTATAGATTCAAATTTTAAGTCTTTTGTTGGTTCTTCAAATTGTTCCCCTACCATAACTACTTTTTTATTCTCCTTGAATCCTTTCTTCTTAAGCTGATAAATATCTTGTAGTGTTATCTTATTTTTCTTATACCATAACATCATAAAATTCTTTTACACATTAATGTTAACAATACCCAAAGAATCCAACCAAGGATAACCAAGAACAATATCCACACTATCCATCTCAATAGCATAGAAAATTTGAATGTAAAACATATTTATCCCTAGTGATCTTCAAAATTCAAATCTTCAAAAGTATAAGCATTATCACTCTCAATTTGTAAGTCCTTAATTTTTGTTGTTTAAACCTGTGACCTCTTAGCCAAAGCAATATTAATAAAATTATATTTGCTACTAGGGTTTATGAAAATAATGGCCTTTTCCTTATGAATACAACCATGAACCTGTAAATAGAATATTTGTACCCTTTGAAGCCTTTTTATTTCTTCTTCATATCCATCGATGGTGACCTTCAAACTATCTATCTTTTTATATGGGTTCCATTTTTTTTTATTTGTGGAAAACATCCCAAAAGGGATGCCACTTTTGGGTAAAGACCCAAGGAGGCAGGGGTATCCATTTCGCCAAAAACACCCAGGACTCGGACCTGACCTACCACCTTTGACATACTCAAGGAGCAAACAAACACATAAAACCAAATTAAAAAAAGTAAATAACAACAAAAATAATAAAATAAAATAAAAAAACATGCTCCTTGAGTGTGTCAAAACCAAAAGCACAACCAAACACGCACAATAAGATAAAAGAAACCACAACACAAACCACATAGAAAAACACAAGAACCACATAACAAAACACAAACAAGACAAAAACAACAGAACAAAACATTACAAAGACATAACCCAAAAAAACATGAAAAATAAACACAACCAAAACCTAAAAAATAAAATAAATAAAATAAAAATAAAAACAACCAACAACAGACAATAAACAAAAACAAAAAACATAGAAAACACTCACACATAAAAAAATGAAATAACACAAACAAAGAGAAACCCAAGAACAAGAACGAAAAAAACACAAGAACAATAACAAAAAAACATAAAAAAAAAACAAAACAACAAAAACACAAGAACAACAAAAAAAAACACAAAGAACACAAAAACAAAACAAAACAAAAGAACCCACCCACCTTAAAAAACTAAACAAAAAAACAAAGAAGACAAAAGAAAAAAAAATGAACAAAACAATGACCTATCTAGACCAGAAGACTATTAATGCAAGAATCAACAGAGGAAACAAAATAAAGAATAGAATGAGCTAGGGAACTAAAAAACCTGAATGAACCAAAGAGAAACAAAAAAAAAAAAAACAAGAAGAAACTAGGTACCTTCAGAACTGGAGCCATCTAAAGAAATGATAGAAAGAAGAGCTTCCCTAATTTGAGAATCCCACCATATAGGAGGGTGGCCATAACAAGTAAGATCACCTTTTTCCAAAGCCCAATTAGCTAAAGCATCAACACTCTTGTTTTGATCTTTGACCACATGATTGTAATCAACTTTCAAAAATCCCATCTGGATTAACTGAATCTTCTCAATAATTCTTTTTATTCTCCAATCCACCTTATGATTCTTAGAAGGAGTCTTCAAGAGATTAATCATAAGTTGAGAGTCAGACTCAACTAACACATTTTCCCATCCAACCTTAGTAGCCTCCTGAAGGCCTCTAAGGATACCATACCCCTCAACAAGGTTATTGGAAAGAATACCCAAATTCTCAGCAAAAGTAAAAACCAGGGAGCCATCTGAAAGTCTACCAATTCCTCCCACACTGGATTTTCCAGGGTTCCCTCTAGAGGCTCCATCGAGTATTGAATTTTCCAAAATCCTTAGGAGGAGGTTGCCAATTTCTAGTCCTATCCATCTTACTAATACTCACATTCCCTTTAAGTTGGTTGCCCTTAGAAGGTTTAATCTTCAATATTTGCATCACTTGATCCCATATTTGGTGGGAGTTTTAGGGGTGATTAAGGAGTTGATGGACTGATTCAACTAAGTTGGCTATGGTATTTTTCCAAATATAGTGAATATACTTCCTATCTTGATTAAAAATTTGGTTGTTCCTTTCATTCCAAATATTCCAAAGAAGAATGGTAGAACCCATCCAAACTAATTGCCTAATAAAATGATCAACACCCTCTTGATTAGGCCAATCCCTCCAAAGTTGTTCAAAAGTAAAAAAATTGGACCACTGTAAGCCAAGTAAAGTTGCCATTCTCCTCCATAGCTCAGAGGCTAAAGTACACTCAATAAAAATATGGTTGATATTTTCTACATTCTCTTCACACATTTCACATCTAAAAGGGCCATGAAAACCATGCTTCATAAGTTGCTCACTAGTAAGCACCCTATGATGCAATAAAAGCCAATTAAATAACCTCACCTTAGGCTAGAGCTTTTGAGCCCACAATTGAGAAAATATATCAGAAGAATGGTTGGGATTATTATGGCATAAGGTCAAATAACCTTGAGCAACTGAATACTCACCCTTAGTAGTGTTGTTCCATCCAAAACAATCTTTTTCATGGGACCAAGAGAGGGATCTCATATGAAGGATGCCTTGGATATCTTGTCTTTGCCTTTTTGGGATTTGAATAGGCTAGTCCTCAATAGGGATCCAATATCTACCAACCTTTGAATTACCAGTATGGTACCGAAAGTAATTAGCCACCTTTATCCAATTAGCTCGATGAAGCTCCTCCATCCAAGGCCTCCAACCGAGAAACTGAGTTATCAAAGGCTTGTGACCATCCCAAGAATCTGTCCAAAAAATTGCATGTTGACCATTATGAATGATCCAAAATAATTTTTTCTTTATCAAATCCTCACCAGTCTTAAGAACTGCTAAAATGGGAGAACCTTTGGTAGGAAGTTGATAGCGAACAAGGTCTTCAGGACTTTTGTTCTCAGCATATTTAGCACAGAGATTATTGGCCCAAAGAGCATTGGGGTTATGCAAAATCCTCCAATATAATTTAGCAGCTAAAGATTTGTTGTTATTAATTGAAGACCGGAATCCTAACCCCCCTTCACTCTTAGGAAGACATAAAGTATCCCATTTCACCAAGGCCCATTTTCTTTTCTCCTTAGTACCACTCCAAAGGAAACGATGACTAATTTGATCCAATTCTTGAAGAATAGCCTTTGGGATATTCAAAACGGAAGAAACATAAATAGGAATAGCTTGAAGGACTAATTTTACCAAGGTGATTCTACCCCCAGAAGAAAGCCACTTGTTGGTCCACTTTCCAATTTTCTTCTTGACTTTGTCCAACAACCAATTCCAATCTTTATTTTTCTGCATTTGAATATTTATGGGAATACCTAAATAAGTGATTGGAAGAGAGGTCTTCTTATATATTAATTTATCCAAGACCATGGATTCCTGTCTAGAAGAGCAGTGAAAGAAAATAACTTTAGATTTGTCTTCATTGATCAATCGCCCGATAGCCTTAGAAAAATAGCTAATGATTTGCTTAATATTAGAAGCTTCCTTAACTGTATTTTTACCTAAAAGTGTAGAGTCATCCACAAATTGAAGATGAGAGATAGGTCTAGGTCCATGAGCAATGGTAACTCCCTCAAGGGTTTCATTTTCCCTCTTTTTGGTTATAGTCCTACCCAAGCATTCAACAAGAATGATGAATAAATAAGGGGATAGCCGGGAAGGGGGCCTGCCATTGATAAGAACTAAGTAGGAAAATGAAGAGATACATCCCATAATCCAATCCATCCAATCCTTAGAGAAACCAAATTGCCTCAAAACTTTGATAAGGAAGTGTCAATCCACTCTGTCATAAGCTTTGGATAAGTCTAACCGGATGAACATAGAAGGAGAATTTTGCATATCCATGGAATGGATGGCTTCTGAGCAAGAACTATCTCATCTACTATTTGACGTCCTTCCACATATCCCCCTTGCTCCGGGGAAATAATCTTATGCAAAAGAGGCTTCAACCTTTCTGCCATGATTTTAGTGATAATTTTAAGAAGAACATTACATAAAGCAATAGGTCTAAAAGATGAGATATGATCAACCTCTTGAGCTTTTGGAACAAGAGTAATATAAGTTTTATTGATAACCTTCAAAATTTCTTTGGATTTCCTGGCTTCTTCCACCACCTCTAATAAATCAACATGAAGGGTATCCCAGAACTCTTGGTAGAACTCAATAGGAAAACCATCAGGACTCGGGGTTTTCCCTTTTTGCATTTTAAAACTACTTGTTGAAGCTCATTGATAGTAACGAGAGCAGTCAAAATAGAGTCCTCCTCGAAGTAATAATAGAAGGGATTGCTTGAAGAACATTTTTTTGTGAAGTTGAGTCAAGAGGAGTAGCAGCAAAAAGATTGGAAAAGTAATCAACAACAATAGAGTTCATGCCATCCCAAGTATAAACAACATCTCCGGAATCTGATTTTAAGGAAGAAATAAAGTTGTGAGATCTTCGAGCTAGAAGATATTTGTGGAAGAAATTTGTGTTTCGATCTCCTTCTTTGAGCCATTGAATTCTAGATTTTTGCTTCCATAAGATTTCTTCTCTTTTTTCCCATTCCTCTAATTGAGTTGTGAGTTTAATTTCATCTGCACTTCTCTTCTCTGTGAGGCCATCTAAAAGGATTTTCTTATTCAAATTTTCAAGATGAGCAATAACTTCATGTTTTTTCTTATGAGCATCCCCAAACTCTTTCCAGTTCCAAGTCTTGATTTTGGATTTAATGTATTGCAGTCTTTTGGCAAAACAGAACATCTTAGTCCCATGCCTAGGTTTACCTTCCTTCCACCATTGTTGCACACGAGGTCCGAAGGAAATGTCTCTAAGCCACATTAATTGAAAACAAAAAGGAGAGAAACTCACATTGGTTTTCCACATTTCCACCATGACTGGCCAATGATCCGAACCAACATTATTAAGAGTCTTCACTTTAGGAATGTGACCATGGATTAAGAAATTTTTAGAGAGCAAAAACCTATCCAATCTCTCCATTATAAAAGCTAAGCCTTGCCTTCTGTTAGACCAAGTCATAAGGCCATTATCTGGTTGGATATCCACAAGATGGAGGTTTGTAATATATTCGCTCATGAGGTCAGTACTTTTGTCCAAATTTCTATTTCCCCCCATTTTCTCATCTAGAGAGAGGATGGTATTGAAATCTCCTCCGATCAAGATCCAAGCTTTAGGAAAATGAGAGATAATATGAGTAATATCCTTCCACTTGTCTTCTTTTTTCCTCCAAAGAAGTCGGGGCATAAACAGATAATGCAGAGCATAATCTGGTTGGAATGTCTACTTTGAATAGCTATAGCCAACAAACCCCAACTGCCAACCATATGGTGAATAACTACCTCTTTTGGGTCCCAAAGACAAGCAATGCCACCCGAAGTCCCTTGGGAACTGAGGGAAACCACTTTTCCAATTGGCCAAATTTTACTGGCAATTAAGTCCATATCCTCCATTGACATCTTTGTTTCTTGAAGGAAAACAAGATGTGGATGATTTATCTGAATCATTCTTCTAATTTCATTTTGTTTTGAAAGACTCCCTTTGAGTCCTCTAATATTCCAAGTGATGATCTTCATTAATACCAGGGCTAAAAATGTTGGGAAGGGCATTAATCTTACCTTCCTCTACAAGCTTTTCACCTTCTTTTACCATATGATATTGATTGGTCTTGCGACCTACTTTTTGATTAGAATCCATCTTCAATTTTTTTTCCCTGTTTCTTGACTTATTCCAATTGAATCCGAGATGGCTTCTAACCTTGAAGAATGCTCATACACAACCAAAATTTTACTAGATGGTTCAATGGAGTCTATATTGGGACCTGCATTATTTGAAGTTTTGACATTTGAAATATTGTTTTTCTTGTGTAAATTTTCTCCTTTTTTGTTGTTGAAAACCTTTGATTTGTTGGTTTGTCTCTGAGTTCTTTCCTTCATATTTAAATTGTGTTTCTAAGATTTCAGTTTCCATTATTTCCTCTTCCTCACTTGGGACATCATTTGTGGAAAAGATTTCAAACATATTAGCAAATGACTTTGATTGATCCTTCATTACTTGGTTTTTTCTGAGTGTTCTTCTTCTTAGGTATTTGGAAACATGTTGAGTTTATGTCTTCTTTCTTTTGATCAGGAATTTTATTTGGGCAAGCACTGGCCAAATGACCATATTCATGGCAAATTCCACAACGAAAAGGAATGTTCTCATAGTCCACTACTTGCTCCCAAGTGTCTTCCCAAAATTGTAATGTGATATTTTTAGGTAGGGGTTTGTCAAAATCCATTAAAACATAAATTCGAGCATAAATAATATGTTCAAAATTTTGAGTACAATCAGCAATCATCATAAAAGTTCCTAAAGAGTTTCCAATTGAAGAAAAAACATTAGGATTCCAAAATTCAATAGGGAGGCCAAAGAGTCTAACCCACACGAGAGCTATAGAAGGCATCTCTTCTTCGGCTTTAAATTTAGTATGCCAGGGCTTCATGAAAAGCCCTGCCCTTCCAAAAAACCAAGGACCCCCTTGAAAAGTTTTCTCTCTATCTTCATTATTAGCAAATAAAACAAGAAAATAACAATTTGGATAAATAGAGATTTGTAACTCACCTTTAGTTTTCCAGCTTTTTGCAGCCCAAACTTTGAAAGCAGATAGACTCGGACGAAAACCCACGAACCGACAAATTAGTCCTCTTTTTTCCAAATCTTCAATGCCAGTATGAATGTTACCCATATCAAGCTTAACAATAGGAGTTCCATCAGCTGCTTTAAGACATCCTGACTTCGTTTTCCTGGGATCAATATTAGGCATTCTTAGAGGTTTATGAGAAGCCCTAATATTGATATTAGCATTGGGTTGAGGCTGTCCACCACAAAGGGCATCCCTAAAATTCATTTTTGGGACTGAGTCTTCAAAATTCTTACCCTTGACAAGGGTTTTCACAGTAGAATTATTTTGTGGGTGCACCTTAGCACCAGATTCACTTGAGATATGAGCCATTTTTTGATCAACTGCTTGAAACTTATTTCATGGTCTCTTTAATCCTTGCCCTAGACGTCGTGGAAAGGTATGGTTTTCACTTTTATTTTGTGCAACAAATTGGAAGCCGTTGTCACTCAAGTTCATAGTATGATATGTTGAAATATAAATTTCTAACTCATCTTGTATCCCTTGCAACATTTCCTGCTAAAATATTGAGCATAAACCACAAAAATATTGGCCGCTAGGTCCCGAAGGCCCTAAAAACCAACCTCTGGAGCTGCTTGCACTCAACCCAGATGAAACCCTCACATAGTCGCTTACCAAATATATCGTTAACACATAGGGATGCACTAGGATCTATGTTGCTCCAAATGATATGAAAATTGGTGGAGACGTTCTAGGGTTTTTCAGGCATCTACCCTTAAAATTTTAGCTCAATCCGAGTTCGAATGAGTGAGATATGGTCGAAACGAGTTCGGCAGTTTGGGCAGTCTTGCGAAAAACGTCTCTACCATTCAGCTCAAGAATTTAACTTCATTACCCTCCTTTATATGGGTTCCATTGACTCAAAAATGCATGCTCCATTTTATCCTAATTGTAATTATAATTCTTTTTCTTATCAAAACTTGCCTGCCAGAAATAAGCTTCCTCTTTTAAAATTTTGCAAAGGTGTTATTGACAAAAATGGCTACCAAAATATAGAGATCTAAACTTCATCCACCATTCTCAAACATCAATGTCATCCTTTCTAGTGAATATTGGCAACTCCATGACCTTAACCTAATTTTTTCCTCCCAAAGTAGCTAGGGTTTTAAAAAACAAAACTAGGGTTTCTCAAAAAAATATTTTTCAAATCTCCTCTATTCCTTGTTATCAATAATTTTTTAGTTTTTCTTAAAAAAAAAATTAAACTGCAACGAATTTGCTTACCTCGATTGACAAATATTTGTAACTTCATTTTTTGTGCTTTGAAGAAATCATCACTATCCTTATTCTAGACAATTGAACTCATAGGGTTGTATCTCCCTCAATATTGCTTGGATTCCTTCATATAGCCACTTTTTTTAAAACTCTTCAATTTATGCATAAAATGGTCAAAGAATTGTCAAAATTGGACAAACCTTCACAAAGATATGGCTTCAAAAAAAAGATGTTTTTTTTGAAATTTTTTGCCCTAATGCTACATAATTAGTAACAATATACAATTGCTTCCTTGGATTACTATGTGAGAGATTATACTTCATCATCCCCTAATATGAACTAATGGGCCAAGGAGAGAAAACATTATTGAATTTCACCCTTAATAGAAACTCTATTATGTTGATATGCTAGCAAATGAAAAGGATTCATTAGAATATCCTCCCTCATTGTATTATAGAATATCTCCATTAAGGACAACTTTCTTAAACTCAACTTCATTGTTCTCTAATCTCACAAGGTAATTCCTGGGAGGATGACCTTACCTTTTATATTATTTGTAAGTGGGTTTTTCTTCCTTGGAGGATTTGATTCACCAATGTGTTTCTTTATTTTGGTCTTTATAGATTTGAAAGCTTTTGCATGAGCCTATTTGTAAGGAGAGTCACCATAGTTCCTTAGCGATACCTAGAATTGAACTAGAAGAGAGAAAAGCTCATTGGAAGTTAATTTTTATGGTCCTTTAAAAGCATAAGAATAACATGACCTATGAGTCTAAGCATCTAATATGATGATGAAATATTAGTAAGAATAATTTTGATATATTTGAATCTATTTTTTATGCCTCCATAAGTGTCTTTATATGCTCTTAATGCCTTAAATCTAGCAACACAGTCCTCAATATTATTGAACTTTGTCATCTCAAGGGTAGCAAATTCTAGACCCAAGTGATTAACTTTCATAGTGTTCACCTTCCTAAGTAGATCTTGTGATGTGGTCCACATATTGATTAGTTTGGTTTTATCTTTAATATAGAAAACCAAATTTGAATTGATCAATAAGGAGAGTAAACCAAGAGCATCCTTTTGCTTAAGTTGTGAGTTTCTATGTCAAGGGTCGTTATTGTGTTTGGTTTAAATATGCTCTAAAAGCTCTTACTTTATAATAATGTTGTCATGTAGGTTGACCATCCACTACATTTTTATCTATTCAATCAAAAGACATATGATTTGGAGTCCATCATGCTTTGATTTTCCTTTTCATCACTTAAGCCCAAAATAAAGACTATAACTATAAAGAGCTCAAAAAATCATACAATCTAAAAATAGGCTAAAAACACTTTCATATGGAAAAGCTATACCTTATAAAAGGTTTGCCCTAAAAATAGCCTCCAAGATATTGAAAAAATAAACTTTGTACTTTGCTTAATAGTCTCAAATCTACTACTTTGTATCATCCAATTTGATGCTTATCTTGTATGCTATATCTACTTAAATTTTACCACTTAATGATTGCTGCAAACAAGAAGAGATTTTTTTTTATTGTACAAATAATCTCTCTTTCTTGCACACATGTTGGATAAAATCCACTAAACTAAACCACCCTTAAATCCCTTAAATCTTTGTGCAAAACATAAAAAAGATGCGCATTTGATTAGGATCCATTATTGAAAGCATTGAATATGTCATCTCCTAATTAGATTAGAAGGCAAAGTTTAAGAGGACCTTGCCACTTCCTCATTATACAAAAGAAGATCATCATTTACAATACTTTATAATTATATGCTCTACAATCCTTTCTGCAGCTTGTCAAGAGTTAGCAGCACCAGTTTTCGTTGCAGATTTTAATTTGTGATGTCGATGTCTGAGCGTGGAGATGAGAGAAACCCCATACGATGATAAAGTTTGTGAGGCATGGCAATGATCAGCTCAAGCTTATTTGGTTGTTACTCATTCAGCATAGAGTGGTTACTAAAACAACAAAACCGGCCCAACTAGGCATAGACACAGTAGGAGAGTACGTTCGTCTCCTACAGCGATGTACTCAGAAAAAAACCCTTGCAGAGGGCAAATTAATTCACGCTTGTATAAATGTGAGAGGACTTGCGGCAATCAGGATTTTACAAAACGTCCTCGCCAACATGTACGTCAAATGCGGGAGCATGGCGGACGCTCGCAGATTCTTCGATGGAACAGCCGAGCAAGAGCGAGATGTTCGTCTGTGGACTGTCCTGATCTCGGCTTATGCAAGGCAGGGCTCTCCTCAGCAAGCTTTGGCACTCTTTCACCAAATGCACAGAGCAGGCGTCCAGCCCAACCACTTTACATTGTCCAGCGTTATCTCCGCATGTACGCATTTGGCATCTTTGCAACAGGGTATGGAGATCCATGAACGAGTAGTGAGAAGTGGGTTTGACTCTCATGTTTCTGTGTGCAATGCCCTCGTAGACCTCTACGCAAAATGTGGAAATAGGGCAGATGCACGCCAAGTGTTTGACAGAATGTCTCAACGAGATATCGTCTCCTGGACCGTCATGATTGCTGCTTATGCAAGGGAGGGACCACTTGAGGAGGCATTGGCTCTGTTTCACCGAATGCAGGAGTCGGGCGTGCAGTCAAATCAGTTTGCCTTTTCAGCCGTTATATCGGCCTGTGCCGGCTTGGGATCTTTGGAACACGGCGTGGAGATCCATGAAGAAATTATTAGAAAGGGATACGAGTCTCATATCTCTGTGGCCAATGCCCTGGTAGATATGTATGTGAAATGCGGAAGCCTTGCTAAGGCACGCGAACTGTTTGACAAAATGTCCCAACGAGATGTCGTGTCATGGACCGTGATGGTTGCGGCTTATGCGAAGCATGGGCCACCAGAAGAGGCATTGTCATTGTTTCGACAAATGGAAGAAAGAGGTTGTATGCCTAATGAGCTCACGTTTGCCAGCGTTCTTTCGGCAGTTGCCGCATTGAGATCCCTCAAACTTGGCATAGATTTCCATGAAAAGATAAGAAAATCTGGGTTGCAGTCGCATGTCTCTGTGGCCAATGGCTTGGTAGATATGTATGCAAAATGTGGTAGCATAGAGAAGGCGTGCGATGTGTTTGACAAAATGCCTCGGCGAGATGTAGTCTCGTGGAACTCCATGATTACTGGCTTTGCACAGAATGGGCTTGTTGAAGAGGCTCTTAAACTGTTTGAGCAAATGCCTCAACGAGATCTGATATCTTGGAATGCAATGATTGCAGGGTTTATACAGAATGGGTTTGTTGATCAGGCGCTGAAACTCTTCAAGGAAATGCCCCAAAAAGGTGTAATCTCCTGGACAGCAATGATTGCAGGATATGCACAAGTTGGACATCTTGATGAGGCCCTGAAGCTCTTCAATGATATGACTTTACGAGACACAGTCTCATGGAATGCAATGATTGCAGGGTGTGGACAGAACGGTTATGATGACGAGGCTTTGAAGCTTTTTCAGCAAATGCAATTAGCTGGTGTAAGGCCAGACTCAAGAACGTTTGCCAATGTTCTACCAGCATGTGCAAAGTTGGCAGCTCTGAAACAGGGTACGGAAATCCATGAGAAAATAATAAGTAGTGGGTTTCACTTGGATACACTTGTGGCAAATGCATTGATACACATGTATGCAAAATGTGGAGACATACAAAATGCAAATGAAATATTTGGTCGAATGCATCTACGAGATTCTGTCTCCTGGACATCGATGATTACAGGATTTGCAATGCATGGCTATGGCAAGAAGGCCCTCAAACTCTTTGAGCAAATGAGACTCTCTGGTATGACCCCAGATCATATCACCTTTCTCAGTGTTTTGTCTGCATGTAACCATGCAGGTTTAGTGGATGATGGTTATAAATACTTCAATTGCATGACGAAGTGTTATCACATTACGCCCACAATGGAACACTATAGATGCATGGTTGACCTTCTTGGGCGTGCTGGGCATCTGGATGAAGCACAAGATTTCATCCACAAAATGCCAATAAAACCTGATGCTGCTGTCTGGAATTGTTTGTTGGGTGCCTGTAGGATACATAATAATGTGGAGCTTGGAGAATATGTGGCAGGACACATTTTTGAGTTGGACCCTCGAAATGCTGTACCGTATGTGCTTCTCTCAAACATCTACGCTGCAGCTGGTAAGTGGAGTGAAATTGGAAGAGTACGGAAAATGATGAAAGATAGAGGAGTAAAGAAGACACCAGGATGCAGTTGGATTGAGGTCAATAGACAGGAAAATGCTTTTGTCGTGGAAGAAATGTCACACATGGAAAATCAAAGCAATGTTGGAGACACTGTCTTGGAAAACGAAGCTAGCAGATCTATTCCTACATAAACTATGATAAGTACCACTCTAAACCAAATTCATCTCAAAGATTCTTGCCTAAAAAACTGTTGTCTGGATGCAGACCTTGCTTTATAGAGAACTTGTTCCATCTATCACACAATTGAATTTTGAATCTGAATCTGGAGACTATCTATGGAGGGTAACATAACCAGTGTGAATGGAACAGCTATCTAAGCCTTCTTGAACGCCACTCTAAATCAAATTCACTTTCAAGCTTGTTTCCGAACTTCTAAAAGGATATCAAATATTACCATATAAGCGTAGGGCACACCAGCCCAAAATTGAAGGTCGGAAAAGTTCCTTGTCACGGCAGTGGGATAATAGTGATGCCGATTCGGGTATTACAGAGTGGACCTAGGAGAGGACTTCCATTCCAATTTTTAAGACCTAGATGGTCCCACGAGGCATGATTGATTGAGGAAAAACAAAAGTTGGTTAACCTCCACAAAAATTTAAACGGCTGCTGTGTGGGAAATTTTTTTGAGTCTGCTCGAGAGGATCTGCTGAAAGTTCATAGCACTTGCTTAAGAATTTTCTTCCTCGGTGAAATTACTGAATAGCTTTTTCTGGAGATGCTTCTAAAACATTTTGAGAATTGAAATATGATATCTAAAAACATCTTGAAAGTTGAAATATGATATTTATGGAGCTATTTCACATCAAAAGCATCATAAATTTACTTGACAACACTACTAAGAGAAAATTGGGGAACCCTCCTTCATGTTGAAAAGTGGCAATCATTTTATCCTATATTCTAAATTTATGAGTTTTTTCATAAGGAATTTATAGATTTAGAAGTGTGCATTGATCTAGGAATTTGCATGTATTTTCTTTATTGGGAAGAGACGCTTTCCTATCTTAGGACTTTGTATGTGTTTTCCCTGCTTTCTATTTTTTGTTTCTTTTCTAATGGGTTATATGGAATCGAAAAGGTTCCACCCCTTTTACATCATGATTACCATAAGCTGGTAGTATTGCATATTAGTTTCCTGCTTGAAAGTTGAAGAATCTAACAGCTTGAGCTAATGCCATTTGATAAATGCTTTCCTATGTTTGAAGCATTGTTTTTCCAAATTTGTATAGAAGGATCTCTTGCATTAAAAAATTATAAGAAAGATGTCCAAATTCTCGTGTAGATGCATATAAAAAAAAGTGGTGGTGTTTGGGACGAGGAAGTAACTATTTTGTGTGATTCTTTTGTGTGCACTCAACAGGGGGCCCTCCTTCTATTATTTGAATCAAGTCACCGAGATGAAACGCCAACAACATACTGTTGGGATGTCTCCACAGGGACTGCGCACTGATTTTAATTTCCACTTCACATTTTTTGTTGCTTCTATAGTTTAGACTCACAGATTTTGCAGGTTTTTTATGGTATCAGAGGTAACCTGTTTCTGGATCTGCCTGTGTGACAAAAGAAATCAGAGATGATTGGCTTTAGTGGAAGAATTGAAGCTAAAGGAAAAAATTACCTCAAAAGAGCAAAAAAAAATGGCAATGAAGATAGAGATTGAGAAGTTTAATGGTTCCAACTTCACACTATAAAGATGTGAGGTGTGTTCAAAGACAAGGACTTATGGATTGTTGTTATTGGAAGACCATCAAGTATTATAACTCAGCATCTCTGAAGCCTCATCAACGGAGGAGGTATGGGAGAAGCTAAGCAATTTCTATGCTTCTAGATTACTGGTTAACAAGATGCTACTGAGAAGAAACGTGCCTGCCCTGAAGATGAGGAACAAAGTTTGCAGAACATTTGAATAAGTTAAACATATTGATGTGATAGATGGGTTGTATTGAAGATAAATGGAGCTTTGAGGATGAATGCATTACTCTCCTCAATAGTATACTGAGAATTTGGTAGTAGCAATCAATGGATCTTGTGGAGACAATCTTGATTTTGAGATCATTGTGGGGCAACAATTAAATGAGGATACAAGAAGACAATCTATAGAAATGCCTTTAGATTCAGAGACATTAATCACAAGAGGCTGCTCTAGACAAAGGAAATAGAATGGATCCAGAGGTAGATTCAAGTCCAAGAGCAGATCTGCTCGTAGAAAGAGAAAACTTGAAGTGGTATGCTGAAATTCAGCTAAAAGGAGCATATGAAGAGAGATTGTCTTCTCTACAAAGGCTAGAATGACAAAGATGAATTTTGGTTGTATCTACTAGCAAGTATAATGAAGAAAGCTGGATATGTAATCTGCTGCCTTGTGTTTATCTGCTGAAGCCTATAGTGAAGCATGGCTCATTGACTTACATGACTCCTCATAGAGAGTGGTTTGATTCCTATGAAGAGTTACTTGGATTCCTAAGAAGTGTTACTTGGAGTATCTTGTTAGGAGACAACACTATATATGATGTAGCATGCAAAGAATCTACTGCCATAAATTACAGAGATGGAAGAATCAGAAATTTATGGGATATGAGAAATGTACCTTGGCTTAAAGAAGAATCTCGTTTAAGTTAGCAGACTGATGCAGGGGTTGATATAAATTTCAGATCAAACATATGTAAGCTTATGAGAGGAGCATTGTTATTGGCTAAGGGCTTCAGGATTTACATTCTTTTAAACTCGCTAAGTTCTCAAGAGAACTTGTATTTTCTTGCGAGACTTTAGGCTTGTCTTTTTTAAATTATTAAAGTTTTCTTGACACCAAGAAATTGGTGAGAAAATCTTCAAAATCTCACTGATTTCATGGCAAAAACTTAGCAAAATTTGTACTTGTAAACCAAAATGTAAAAAACAACATTATAATGGGCAAAACCCTCATTTTACCATTTTTTCCCCCTTCTTTTGCTTGGAACAAATACCTTTTAGAGGCCAACCGATATCATAGAACACCTTTTTTTTGAAGTTTTCATTCCTTGGTACTACATTTTAGAAGTTTTTTTTAAAGCATTTTTTAGAGTTTGTTTTGGGGTTTTCCCTGTGTTTTCTCTCCTCTATTATTCCTAGAGCCTCTAATTGTTTTAAATTCTTAAAACTTACCTTTTTTTCCCATGGAAAATAGATGGCTTCTTTAGGTGAAGGCCTAGGAATCAATGGCACTAATAATCAACTGAATCCAACAGCCCCAACTCCAAGTCTAGGGAGGGAGGGACACAATGTGGAAGCATGGCATAGAAGGCACCTTACCAAATCAAATGTTTTACAAGTATTGCATCAAACACATGAGAGGAGGCATCCATCACCTCAAATTTCATCTAGTTGGACAAAAAGGCCATGATCTAGAGACATACACAATAGTGGACAATACAATAAAAAATGAGGTGAAGGCTTAGATGTGCACCAAGCATATGAAAAAGATAGAGGCGAAACAAACAAAAGTTATAGTTGGACATAAAATAGGGCCTTGGACCTCTTTTCATGAGGATGAGGCCAAATTAGAGGATATTATTGTCCTTGTCAAATAGTTTGTCTTTAACCATTGCATAAGATGAGCATTAGGCAGAGTTCAAGTCCTATCTCAAACGCAAGGTAAATAATCCTTTAGACTACCATTTGGGGGATGGAGAAGCTAAAGGAAACTCGAATTTGGTACTACTAGAACATTTTTATTAAGTGCCCAAACAACCTTTATTAGGAAGCTCTATCTAGGGCAATAGGTGAGATTGACAAAACGATGAAGCCCCCTACAACAAAAGATTTTAGAGGGCCTTTATTGAAGGAGTGTGCCACAAATGCACATGCTCTTGTAGAAGAGTTAAAATATTATGGAGTAAAAAGGGTTGCAACATTTATCTAATGGATGGACAAATATAAGGAACTACATGCTCCTCAATTTCATAGTGGCTTCGAGTGGATGCATTGTCTTCTTGAAGTAGTTGATGCCTTGCTAGAGGTGGAGTGCATGCATTTGTTATTCAATTTGTTAAAAGGAGTTTGTGTTCGAAGTAGGAGTGGAGAATGTTGTACAAATAATAACGGACAATGCAACGACCTATGTATTTACAAGTAGACTTTTCGAAGAGAGATACCCCTCTATTTCTTCATGTCCATATGTCACCCATTGCGTTGACCTTATCTTTGAGGACATTGACAAACTATCATGGGTGAAGACCATGGTTGAAGAGGCAAAGAATATTACAAAATTTCTATGCAACCACACATAGGTGCCCAACTTGACGAAAGAGCACAATGAGGGAGGGACATCCTTTGCACGTGTCACTCAATTCACCTCCAACTTCATCGCCTTGCAGAGCCTTCTAGCTGCATCGCCTACTCTTAAGAGGATGTCTGTGAGTAAGGAATGATATGCCTTGCCATACACCATTAAAAGGAGGGCAGAGGGTCTAGAGGCAAATCTTTCATGACCTATTTTGGGTGAACATCCAAGAAATACTCAAGGTAATTAGTCGAATGTTTAAATTTGAAATTTTAATCTTTTATGTTAGTATTTTTTTTTGAATTTAACTAAAAATTACAAATTCAGATTTTTTATTTTTAATTAAACATGTCTAGGAATTTACAATGATTATTATTTTTTGTTCAATTTTAGGTGACAAAACACCCTTGATTAGGGTTCTTTGTCTTGTAGATGGTGAGGATTGTTAATGGGTTATTTGTATGAGGCCATGGACAAGATAAAATATGCCATCCAATACTACTATGGAGGCGATCAATGCAAATATAAACCCATTTGAGAAATGATTGATAAGAGATGGACGAAGCAACTCTACTAACCTCTTCATTCAACAATGTACTTCTTGAACCCCAAATTATTTTCCTGTTCCAATTTTAATAATGATGAAGAGGTTTAGGGGGGCTTCTACATTTGCATTGAGAGGATAATAGATGACATGACCAAAATTCATTTGACCCATGCCAAGGTGTAAGCCTACAAGGGGCTTAGGGAAGCCCGTTTTCATCCCCTTTTGTATTGAATCAAGGATGACCTTGTGACCCAATAAAGAATGTAAACTTTTTCACTTATTATTTTCAAAATTACGAATGTAATTTTATAATTTATAAAATATATTTGTTGTGGATTTGTGGTGGGAAGATTATGGTGCTAGAACATCAAATATAAAAGGGTTGCAATTCACATTTTGAGTTAGCCTTGTAGCACTTTTGGATGTGAGCACAATTGGTCTCTATTTGAGGTCATAAACACCAAGGAGAGTAACATTTTGACCTAGAAGTGCCTTAATGACCTTGTCTTTATGCAATACAATCCTCAACTTCATTTGGATAAGTGGAGGTGAACATTTCTATGAAATGATTGACTTGGATGACCTAAATCCATTTATAGATACGATTGTTGAAGGTTCATAGGTTACTAAGTTTACTCCAAAAGACAATGAGGCATTAGAGGTAGAAATAGAACATACTTGAGGATTGGAGGAAATGTACAATGGCAATCCTAATCCTGAAGATAAAGATGCGAGGTGTGTTGAAAGACAAGGACTTACGGATTGTTGTTATTGGAAGACCATCAAGTATGATAATTCAACATCTTTGAAGCCTCAATAACATAGGAGGTATGGGATAAGCTAAATATTTTTTATGCTTCTAAACTATTGGTTAACAAGATGCTACTAAGAAGAAACATGTTTGCCCTGAAGATGAGGAATAAAGTTTGCAGAGCATTTGAATGAGTTGAACATATTGATGTGATAGTTGGGTTATATTAAAGATAAATGGAGTATTGAGGATGAATGTATGACTCTCCTCAGTAGTATGTTGAGAATTTGGTAGTAGCAATCAATGGATCTTGTGGAGACAATCTTGATTTTGAAACCATTGTGGGACAACAATTCAATGAGGATATAAGAAGACAATCTATAGGAATGCCTTTAGATTTAGAGACATTAATCATAAGAGGCTACTCTAGACAAAGGAAATACAATGGATCCAATGGTATAGTCAAGTCTAAGGGTAGATCTGCTAGTAGAAGGAGAAAACTTGAGGTGGTATGCTAAAATTTAGTCAAAAGGAGCATATGAAGAGAGATTGTCTTCTCTACAAAGGCTAGAATGATGAAAATGAATTGTGGTTGTCTAGGTGGAATTTTTTACCTATGTCCACTATGTGGTAAAGTTAGACTATGTAGTTCTTTTGCTAAGAAAGTAATGCAACAATAATCATGCAGTAGTCTAGGAGACAAATAGAAGAGCACCAAAAGAAGCTATTGTAGCTGAAATGGTAGGCCAAACGAGTATAGGAAGATGCAGAGTGCAAACAATTGTAGTTGGATGTGAAATAGGCCAAGGTAGAGAAAAGGTTACCAAGCAAATCACTATAGAATGATATTTTGTGCTAAGGCATAAAACTCAACATCCGACAAAGTAGAGCATGATGGGTTGAAATCTGGCCAAGTATGGAAAGCCTATCAGATATATAAAGGCTGGTGTCAGCAAGAGCATGATAGAATTTTGGCATCCGATAGTAGAAGCAAAAGCTAAGGCACAAGACTCGACATCCATCACCTAACATCTGATAGTCAAGCAATGAAGATAAAGTCAGTCAAACAGAATACAATGTTGATGTCAACAAGGGAGCACAAAATATCCAACACCATAAAAAACAACTCCAAAATAAAATTATTCTAAGGCATTGGACCTGGTACTTTGCATCCAACACTATATCTTGCAAAGCCTCCAAGGGATATGAACTTTATAAGGTGATGATGTCAGTATCAAGGGTTTAAAGATCTGACAAAGCCAAATGCAATCTCGGATGCATAGTAAGACCAAGTGGGGCAACCCAACAATAAAACATTGTAAGGACTAAAGACTCCCAAAGTTCGACATCATACATGAGCAAGCATCATTGAAAAACTCTTTAGATGAAAGGGTAAATGCATCATCTGACACCCGATGAGGAGTTCAATCTAGCATAAGCAGAAATAATAAGATACGTTCAGTTTGAAAAATACCCGATAAGAAATAGTCTACCCTTATAGTGCCAAATTCTACATAGGTAATCTAGAATCATCCACATCAGTAGGTGTGTACGTGCTGATCAATCACCAAGAATCATCTTTGTTAGAAAATCTCAATGTCTAAAGCCCTCTGCATTGCACACTTGCCCTTGCTTATTTGGCTATGCATAACATAAATGAGTGGATCATCATATGATGGTTACAATCCAACGATGCAACAAGCAAGCCAATCTTACGATGAAATATGCATTGTCCACATCAACAAAGCATGCCTGAAGCAATTAAGCATAGCGAAGCTAAATGCAATTGCCACTCTCTACGCCTACCCTAAGGCCTGCAATATGCTCTGACAACATTCATTATTAGATAACTGAATGCATTGTAAATCTCTATATATACTCGAATGCAAGACATTCTAATGGTCGACTCTTTGGCATTTACAATTGACATGATTGTATTGATTAAGGCTATATGCCTTCTTGAATGAGAATTGGATTGTTGTCTAGACTCTTGCTCAACTCTTTGTGCTAAACATGTATGTATGTCTTACTGAGTGCTAATGATTTTTTGTTAAAGCTAGGAATGGATAATTCTATTACAATTATTCTGCAATTTGGATTTATCGTTATAGTTTTGGAATGATTTAGAGAATACTAAGAGTTCTTCATGTTAATTTTTCTAAATAGCATAAGAGAAGTAAGGTGTTCTATTAGGCGTTTAATTTAAATTCATATTGTGAGACTCTCTTCACTATGTCTCTTGACGTTGCCAATTTTGTACCACATTTAGCTCATCTTTTTAACCCTTTATATTTCTTACTCTAGTCTTCAACCCCCCATTTAGTTAGATAAGCTAGGCATAGGAACCAAACTTCTCTGGAAGTTGGCTCAAAAACCCTTATCTTTGAGCCATCCAATCTCTTGGCCGAAGTCTTGAGGGCGCATATCATTGACATAGGCAGATTTTGGAACCAAGAGTAATTTTTGGCATGCTCAGTGGGACCCAAGGGTCCCATTTTATAAGATCATCTACCCATTGTGCTAACAAGAGTAATTTTTGGCATGCTTGGTGGGACAAGATATCACAAATCCTATTTGAATCACTTGGAGGATTCAAGATTTTGGTGAATATTCTTGACCTCACTTGCAAAGATTGTATATTCACTTGGAAACTTTGTTGACTTAAGAATCCTAAGAAGTGGTAATTTTGTTGGAGGAAAGGCTCAAAATCAAATGGTAAAAGTATTGAAAACCCAAGATAAGATACTATGCACAAATCAGATGACTCTACAGATTCATTAATAAATATCTTTTAGCTATGGTGGGACAAATTTGTTCAGTTTGGAACAGCACCAAACCACTTAACCTACTAGTTCTCCATGAAATTCCCTAGATTGCATGGGCAATTTTGCCCATCTATGATGATATTGGAAAAATTGCTTATGAGCATTCCCAAGATGTCTTAGCCCTGGCCACCTTTTCCAACATTGCCCATGAGGATGTAATGATGAGATTGCAGGCTCAATATTTTTGAGGCAAGGCATGAGAATGGTATAGATTCTTAGCAGACAATAGTATTAAAACTTGAGCAGATCTAGCTAAAACCTTCAATAAACTATTTGATGACCCAAGGGACCCCTTCATGTTGCTCACTCAGATGTCATGTATCCAAAGACAGGTTCAGGAAGTCTCTTAGACTTTAATATTTGGTTCAAAAGGCTCTATAGTAGGATTCCATGTGAAGTAAGACCTCCCCAAGAACATGCTTTTATGTATTACCTTCGAGCTTTAGATCCAAAGGTAAGCATTCAAATCCTATGGCACACAGAAAAGGGATTTCCATAGATTTTCCATCTAGTTATCTTGGCTAAGAAAATGCTTATCTTAGTAAGAAAACTTCCACCCACCCCTGGGAACAATCAAAGGAATTCATAGGTAGTTACCTTATCCACATTTTGCTCATTGTAGCCTATTTTGCTAGAAACAACTCCTATCAGAGGTTCAAGTAGAGACAAAAATAGGCCCACTACCATAATCAATGAGCCTTCAACGATTGAAGAGTTGAAGGCTACAATCAAATACCTATCCAAATGGCTTGAACAACAAAATAGTGAGCCAAAAAATAGTACATATAGTCAAAAGGCAGATATAGAATGGACAATAAGCTAAACCTTGATGCAGATAAAGAAAGGTCCTCAGTTCTAAGAATAGAATATGTAAAGGTATGTATAACAAATCTGTACTTATCTATAGCAATAGAAAGGACATAAGTATCCTATCCAAAAATTTCAACCAAATATGAACACATTTTTTGCCTAACACATACTCAAGATACTATCAACTGGGATAAAGGGAAGAAAATAGGGCAAGAAAGAAATCAGAGGTCAAAAATGGTACCAGGCCTACAAGTAAAACAACTGGATGAAGCTTCAAGGCATCCCAAGCTGAATTCAAAGCCATGGTACATCAACCAGTAGAGGAGTAAAACCCACATAAAATTGTACAATCCAACAATCACAAAATAACATAGGTTGGAAACAATCCAACAATACAAAGAACTATTTCAACAAGCATCTCAGGATCTGAGTAAAGAATTATTGGTTATAGAGTAGGTGGACCTAGTCAAAGCTACTCTCAGACAAGCAATGAATGAAAGAAATGACTGCCAAGATAATCAACTAGCATTTAAGCAATCCTCACTTGCATGGCATGAAGCCCAAACCTCACCATTCTACACGTCCTTGTACCTTAATTGTTGGGCCATACATAATTGTACAATATATGGAGAAACAACTATTACAATGATACCTTAGGTGATTTGTGAGGCTATGGGATTGAATTATTCATGGCTAAACTCTAGAGCATTGTTACACAAGGTTACTCAAATTTGGATAACTGACATCATATAGAAAGTTTCAATCATATTGAAAAAATGCGCTAAGAATTTATAGTAGTATAGGATATATTGGTAGTTAATCTCCCACCATCATTTGGAATATGCTTATCTAAGGAATTTCTAAAGCAATTAGGAGGCTACATGGCATTAGATCATACTTATATTTAAATCCCATGAGTCGAAGGGACAGTCAGGATTTGTAGCCAAAAGATCAAGTCATATCATATCAAGAGATATGAAAAGTAACAAGCATACCCAGTGCAAAATATTGCCAAAAACATACAAGTGGACATATTCACTACTCCTGAGCGAAGGGATGATACTACCAGTATCTTGATCAATCACTCTCATGGCATACAAGACTGCTTTTATTGGACATAAGCAAAAAACAAAATCCAGGTACATTCAAATTTAGATACTGTCGAGCTGCAATCATCTACAAATAGGGTAGGTAAGTATAGAACCATCAATAGAAGGCTAGAATATGGTGGGATATCTAGACATGTTGGAACTTTCCCTAGGAATCCTTCAACTACATATTGCCACAATGCAAGAGGTAGAGGCATAAGGAGATTGGCAACTGACTACAACAATTGCTTGGATATTATGTTAGATGCTTCTCAGAAGTATAATCATCTCAAGATCATATCACTATCAGGAGCAACACGATTCTGGTAGTCTACCTAAGCAATTGTATCAAAGGAGAATGCTTAAATATGACATGATATGGTTAGGCCACTACATATTTTAGTAAATAAGTAGAATTGTTCCAATGGCGTGAAAAGGCATGCCATAATTTTGTGTAAGCATCCGACACATAAATAAAACCTATAATATGCAAGAAAAATTGAATAAAGACAACATACCACACAAAGGGAAATGTTTCACAAGATTAATCTAGGTTGCATGCATGAAATTTTAAAAATGTAGCAACCAATACAAAGAAAGTTAAACATCTCACAAAGCCTATAAGGAGCGCTTTCAACTTACACTTCTCCAACATCTTCATTTCTTTATCAATATTACAATAGATGATGAAATATGGTAACAAAAAGTTCTCTCTTTGGATCACTCCCATTTCATTTTCCTACTTTTGTTGCTCGGACCATGGCATACCACAAGAAAGGTAAAACCTAGAGGCACAAGAAGAAGGAAAAGGAAGGGGACAACTTAAAAGACTCGAAGTTTGATCAACAAAAAATGATTGACAACTAAAATAGGGTTGCTTAATATCAAAAGCATGTGCCTCCAAATACATTCACTCATCCATTTTTATTTTCATCCTACCTCCCCTCATCTTCCCTCCATTTTGCCTCGCATTCCTTTCCCCTTTCTATCACTTTCTCGACTTCATACTCTAATTGATAAGGCATTCTAGGTTTTCACTTTTACAAGAAAAAATATCTACAAGTCACCAATTATGTAGGTGGTATTTTTCACCTACATCCACTATGTGGTATAGTTAGACTATGTAGTTCTTTTGCTAAGAAACTAGTGCAATACTAAGCATGTAGTAGTCTAGGAGATAAATAGAAGAGCACTAGAAGAAGCCATTATAGCATAAAAAGTAGGTGAAAAGAGTACATGAAGATGCAAAGTGTGGACAATTGTAGTCAAATGTGGATATTTTGTGCTAAGGCATAAAACCTAACATCTGACAAAGCATAGCAATATGGGTTGAAATCTGGCCAAGTATGGAAAGCTTGTTGGATATATAAAAAGTTGATGTCAGCAACAACATGATAGAATTTTGACATTCGATAGTAGAAGCAAAAGTTAAGGCACAAGACCCAACACCTATCACCCGATATTTGATAGTCAAGTAGTGAAGATAAAGTCAACTAGATAGAATTCAATGCCGATGTCAGCAAGACAACACAAAATATTTGACAAAATGAAAAACAACTCTAAATGAAAATTATTCTAAGGTATTGATCTTGATACTCGACATTCAGCACTGTATCTTGCAAAGCCTTCAAGGGAACCATAGTTTTGAAGGTGATGACATTGGTATCAAGGGTTTAAAGATCTAGCAAGCCAAATGTAATCTTGGATGCCCAATAAAATCAAGTGGAGCAACCTGATATCAAAACATTGCAAGGACCAAAGACTCCTAGTGTCTGACATCATACATGAACAAGAATCACTGAAAATATCTTTAGATGATGATCATCAAGGTTAAAGACATCATTCGACACTTGAAAAGGAGTTAAATTTGACATAAGCAGAAAGAAGAAGATACGCTAAGTTTTGACAAAGTCCCAATAATAAACAGTTTGTCCTCACGGAGCCAACCTCTGCATGGTAATCTAGAATCATATACATTAGTAGGCAAGTGTGTGGTAATTAGCCATAAAGAATCATATTTGTTAGAAGATATCAATGGTCGAAGCCCTCCATATTGTACACCTACCCTTACTCAGCTAGCCATGCATAAGAAAAATGATTGGACCATTATCTGATGGTTACAATATAACGATGAAACAAACAAGACAATATTATGATGAAATCTGCATCATCCACATCAACAAAGCATACCTAAAGCAATTAATCACAATAGAGTTTAATGTGAATTCCACTCTTTGCACCTACCCTAAGGCTTACAATATAATATGACAACATTCATTATTAGATAACTGAATATATTGTAAATCTCTATATATACTAGAATGCAAGACATTCTAATGGTTGGCTCTTTGGCATTTACAATTGGCATGATTGTATTGATTGAGGCTATACACCTTCTTGAATGAGAATTGGATTGTTGTTTAGAATCTTGCTCAACTCTTTGTGTTGAACATGTATGTATGCCTTATTGAGTGCTAATGATTTTCTATTAAATCTAGGAACGAATAATTTTGTTACAATTATTCTGCATTCTATATTTATCCTTGGATTTACCGTTATAGTTCTAGAATGATTTAGAAAATACTCAGAGTTCTTCATGTTAATTGTTCTAAATAGCATAAGAGAAGTAAGTTGTTCTATTAGGCATTTAATTTAAATTCAGATTATGAGACTCTCTGCACCATGTCTCTTGATATTACCAAATTTATACCACTTTTAGCTCTTCTTTCTAACCCTTTGCATTTCTTACTCTAGTTTGCAACCCCCCATTTAATTATATTAGCTAGGAATAGGAATCGATCTTCTTTGAAGGTTGGTTCAAAAAAACTTATTTTCGAGCCTTCTAGTATCTTGGCCAAAGTCTTGAGGACGCATCTCATCAACATAGGTGGATTTTGAAACCAAGAGGTTGTATCTACTATCAAGCATAATGAGGTAAGTTGGATATGTAATTTGCTTCCTTGTGTTTATTTGCGGAAGCCTATAGTGAAGCATGGCTCATTGACTTACATGACTCCTCATAGAGAGTGGTTTGATTCCTATAAAGAGTTACATGGAGTATCTTGTTAGGAGACAACACTACATATGACGTAGCATGTAAATAATCTACTACCATAAAATATAGAGATGGAAGAATAAAATATTACTAGAAATGAGAAATGTACCTTGGCTTAAATAAGCATATCATTTTAGTTAGTAGACTAATGCAAGGGTTGATCAAACATATGTAAGCTTATGAGAGAAGCATTGTTATTGGCTAAGTGCTTTAAGATTTACATTATTTTAAACTCACTAAATTCTTATGAGAACTTGTTTTTTCTTGCGAGATATTTGGTTCTTTTGTTTTAAATTTTTTTTGACACCAAGACATCGATGAGAAAATCTTCAAAATATCACCGATTTCATGGCAAAAACTTAGCAAAATTCATGCGTGTAATCCAAAATGTAAAAAAACAACATTATAAAGGGCAAAATCCTCATTTTACCATTTTTTCCCCTTCTTTTGCTTGGAAAAAATACCTTTTAGAGGCAAACCAAATATCATAGAACACTTTTTTTGAAGTTTCATTCATTGGTACTACATTTTAGAAGTTTTTTTTAAAGCAATTTTTAGAGTTTGTTTTGGGTTTGCCATTAGTTTTCTCTCTACTATTCTTTGATCCTTCAATTGTCTTAGATTATTAATACTTACATTTTTTCCCTTTTGGAAAATAGATAGCTTCTTTGGGTCAAGGCCTAGGAATTAGTGGCACTAATAATCAACCAAATCCAATAGCCCTAACTATAAGTCTAGGAAGAGAGGGACACGATGTGGAAGCATGGCATAGAAGGCACCTTACCAAATCAAATGTTCTACAAGTATTGCATCAAGCACATGAGAGGAGGCATCCATCACCTCAAAGTTCATCTAGCTAGACAAAAAAGCCATGATATGGAGACATACATAATAGTGGACAATATAATAAAAATGAGGTGAAGGCTTAGATGTGCACGAAGTAGCTAAAAAAGATAGATGTCAAACTAAAAAAGTTATAGTTGGACATAAAATAGGGCCTTGGACCTCTTTTCATGAGGATGAGGTCAATTGGAGGAAACTATTATCCTTGTCAAAGAGTTTATCCTTAGCCATTGCATCTTATGAGCATTAGACAAAGTTCAAGTCCTATCTCAAACATAAGGTAAATAATCCTTTAGAATACCATTTGGAGGAAGGAGAAGGCAAAGGAAACTCGAACGACGATGCCCATTTTTTGGTACTACTAGAACACTCCTTTTAAGTGCCCAAACAACCTTTATTAGGAAGCTCTATCAAGTGCAATAGGTAAAATTGATAAAATGATGAAGCCCTCTACAACAAAAGATTTTAGAGGGCCTTTATTGAAGGAGTGTGCCACAAATGCACGTGCTCTGTAGAAGAGTAAAAATATTATGGAGTAAAAAGGGTTGCAATATTTATCTAATGGATGAATGATATCTAATGGATGGATGAATGTGACGATCCACATGCTCCTCAATTTCATAGTAGCTTCAAGTGGATGCATCTTATTCTTGAAGTTAGTTGATGTCTTACTAGAGGTGAAGTGCATGCATTTGTTATTCAATTTGTTAGAGGAGTTCATGTTCGAAGTAGGAGTGGGGAATGTTATACAAATAATAATGAACAATGCAAAAACCTATGTATTTGCAGGTAGACTTCTCAAGGAGAAGTCCCCCTCAAATTTTTCATGCCCATATGTCACCCATTGCATTGACCACATCCTTGAATATATTGGTAAACTATCATGGGTGAAGCCATTGGTTGAAGAAGCAAATAATATTATAAAATTTCTATACAACCACACGCGGGTGCCCAACTTGACAAAACAACATAATGAGGGAGGGACATCCTTTGCATAGGTGTCATGCAATTAACCTCTATCTTCATCACCCACCAAAACCTTCTAGCTACATCGCCTACTATTAAGAGTATGTTTGTAAGGAATAGTATGTCTTTCCATACCATTCAAAGGAGGGGTAGAGGGTCTAGAGGAAAATATTTAATGACCCATTTTGGGTGAACATCCAAGAAACAATCAAGGTAATTATTTTACTATTTAAATTTAAAATTTTAATTTTTTAGGTTAGTATTTTATTTCAAATTTAACTAAAAATTACAAATTCATATTTGTGATTTTTAATTAAATACATCTAGTAATTTACAATGATTACTTTTTATTGTTCAATTTTAGGTGGATAAATATCCTTGATTAGGGTTCTTTGTCTTATAGATGGTGAGGGTTTTTAATGGGATATTTGTATGAGGCCATGGATAAGATAAAATATGCCATCCAATACTACTATGGAGGCAATCGATGCAAACATGAACCCATTTGACAAATGATTGATAAGATATGGACTAATCAACTCTATTGACCTCTTTATGCAATAATTAATAATTTTAATAATGATGAAGAGGTTTAGGGGGCTTCTACATTTGCATTGAGAGGATAATAGATGACCTAGCCAAAATTTGTTTAATCCATGCCAAGGTGTAAGCCTACAAGGGGCTCAAGGGAGCCTATTTTCATCTCCCTTTTGTATTGTATCAAGGACGATTTGTGACCTAGTAAAAAATGTAAATTTTTTTGCTTATTTTTTTCAAAATTACAAATGAAATTTTATAATTTATAAAATATATTTTTTATAGATTTGTATTGGTAAGATTATGGTGCTAGAACGTCAAATCTTAAAAGGGTTGCAATATACATTTTGAGTTAGCCTTGTAGTGCTTCTAGGTGTGAGCATAATCGACCTCTATTTGAGGTCATAAACATCAAGAAGCATAATAGGTTGACCTAGGAGTGCCTTAATGACCTTGTATTTATGCAATATAATATTCAACTTAATTTGGACAAGTGAAAGTGAAATTTTTTATGAAGCGATTAACTTGGATGACCTAAATCCATTTATAGATATTAATTTTGAAGGTTCACAAGATACTAAGTTTAATACAAAGGACATTGACACATTAGAGGTAGAAATAGAACATACTCAAGGATTGGAGGAAATATATGATGCGAATCCTAAGCCTGAGGAGCCTCGTATTGAACCACTTGTCCAGTATTGAACCACTTGTCCAAGACGTAGCATCTAGTTCAAGGGGAAGGAAGGGAAAGCTAGTTTAAAACTTGTTTATGTTTAGTATGTTGTATTGGTGGTTTTTGATGATCATTCATGATCATGAATTGTAATTGAACTATTTTTTATGAAAATATAATATAAAATCAACCTTCTAGCTCTCTAAATTTCAAAATTTTTAATTAAATTATTTTCTTTGATGTTTGTTTGCCATTTTTTCTTGAGTTGCTCAGAAACTCTCCAAAGTTGGACTATCAAGTTTTTTTTGAGTTGCAAGTATCTTACTATGGCACTACTCATGTTGAGGGGAATAACAATGTTACAACTTCTAAAAACAATCAAGCCACCAAAAAAGCACCTAAAGGAGAGGAAGGTTGTATGCTTTAGCAAAGAAGGATGGGCCACCTAAGTAAGCAAGGTCTACAAGACATGCATTCCAAAGAAATGGGTTAAGGTATGTCTACTTTTAATTCCAAATTGTTTTGAGCTTTTTTGAATATTGTGTTGGTAAGCATGCTATAGTTGAATTCTCTTTAAGCTCTTATAGATATTAAAATATTTTAGACTTGGTGCATTTAGATGTATGTAGACCTATAGATATATTTTCCATTAATGGTACTCAATATTTTGTTACTTATAGATGACTTTAATAAAAATTCAAGAATTGTACTTTTGAATAAAAATAGTGATATCTTTTGTTTTTTCAAGAACTTAGTTGCTTTGGTGGAGAGGCAAATAGATAGAAAGGTGAAAACCTTGTGATAATGAGGTGAATACCACTTGAAATAATTTAATGCATTTTGTAAAATGCATTGGATGACAAGGCAGAAAACTATACCATATATTGCACAAAAAAATGAAGTTGCAAAAAGAATGAACTCAACTCTACTAGAGAAATAAAGGTTTATGATATCTAGTATAGGACTATGCAAAGGGTTTTGGGGTAGCTTTCTACTTGTATAATTTGTTGCCTACTTCAAATTTGAGTGATAAGACATACAAACAAACTTGGAATGAGGGTAAACCATTCACTTTCCACTTGAAAGTCTTTGGTTTTAAGGCATATATGTATGTGCCTAAGAAAAGCAAAAAAATGTAAGATGAAACATCTTAAAAGTGTGTGTTCATTGGATATGGATAAATGTTGGAATCAAGAGATACAAACTATGGTCCCAAATAAGCACAATAATATTAACAATTTTGATGTAATATTTAGAAAAAGGAAAGCTAGAAAAAAATGTATATTAAAAAGAGATTCAAAGAGAGATGTTTGAAAGAGTGTTGAAAATCAAATTCTATCATTGAAGCAACAAAATCAAGTTGAAGAGGATTCAAAGTTTTGCAATTAAAGCAATGATGAGGTTGATCAAAGAAAACAAGAAGTATGCTCACACCAAGATCCCATAGAGACAATTAAACAAGTGGAGTCTTTAGGAGAGTCGAATAAAATAATTCAAACACCAAGAAAACTCTAAAGAGAAGGTGTTAGATCTTCTTAGGAATAAAAATGGAACACTTTAGATTATTCCATCTATCTATGTTGATATACAAAACACACACACACACACACACACACACACACACACACACACACACACACACACACGAGATAGTTAAGCAAGTGGAGTCTTTAGGAGAGTCAAATAAAAAAATTCAAACACCAAGAAAAATCTAGAGAGGTGGTGTTAGCTCTTCTTAGGACTAACAAGGGGACACCTTAGAGTATTCTATCTATCTATTTTGATATACAAAACCACTTTGCATACATTGATCTCCATATATGTCCAAGTCATAATGATGAGATGACAATATACCAGCAATACCAAACCACTTTGCATACATTGATCTCCATACATGTCCAAGTCATAATGTAAATATGTTTGTCTTATGTAAGTTTTTAGGTGTCTCTTAGAGGATATGCACCTATTTAATGATACTAATTATTTTAGAGTCATCACTAACTAGTACTTGACACTAACTACTACTATGGCATCATAAAAAGTTTTGACACTATCTTATGGCAATAAACACAAGGGTTATCACCAACTATATTTATCCCTCTACTAATATTCTGCAAACTTACATAGTTGTATTACCCAAAAAAAACCTTAAAATTTATCATCCTCAATTAAAAATATGGGGACTAGTGGGTTCCTCATGGCATTCTTTAATAAGGCTAGAAATGTGTAAGCAATTTGTTCAACTACAAAAAGGGAAGTTTTTTACAATATTATTTCTCAGGATAATATATAGGGTTATGAGTTTGTGGGTATCGTATTTGAGATGCCCACTCTTCACCATTACTACCATTTAAACTAGAATTACAATCATAAGAGTATGCCCCAAGGCTTGATACTTCAGAATATGTACCCTTAAGTCATCTAGGAAGGGTTCATCATTTCCCTAAGACCTCTTAGTTCATTTAACACATTTTCTATTTTTTTGTTTCATGTGCTCCATCTGGTTCATTAATTCTCAAATTTATTTCTAGACCTCCTTATAATTTGCATTAATAGAACTTGTAGAGGCCCACTTATACTAGGTTTTTTTTTGAAGACTCACCATATCTTTGTGCAGTAACTTAGTGTAAATATCAACTAATTAGGATAGGAAAAAATACCTCAGTGTCTTGGCAACATTCATCAAAATATTATAGGACCTATAGTAGATTTTTATGAACTTTTAATAGGGTCAACCTCTACTTGTCTATCTTCTCCTCATAGGATCCTATACCCTCCCAAAATTGGCCACTCAACTAGCATTAATCATTGGGAACAACCCTAGTGCCATTGCCAATCTCTTGTACTAGTATTTATAGGTCCCTCTAGCACCTTCTTAGATTCTCCTTGTATCCCTTTATTGGAATTCTCTTGGGTATTCATCCATTTTGGATTTTGTGAGGCCTTTGCTTGTCTCTTAGATTTATACTTTTTCCTTATTTTAATCCATCTCTCCAATATCTCTTCCCTTGAGGATTTATTTCTTGGATTTTAGTTCTCCATCCTTGATTTTAGTGACATACCCTCCCCTATCCCTGTACATATTTACCACCCCTTAAGATTTAATTTCACTAACATCATACCTCACTTATATATATGCGTAAGTGTTTGACATAACACCATTTTAAACTAGAGACACTTTAATTTGCAATGGGATATTATTTATGAATATATCTTGAATTTATTTTATCAATATTTTCTTCAGCAATTAGCAAATTACAACCACCCTTGTATTGCCCACTCTACTATATCTCCCTACAATGTTGCTTCTATCAAGAAATATACTATGGTTGTCCAACTAACATCACAATTTCTAAATATTTTAAACTTTCTTGATGTCTATTAGATCTTGGTGTTAATTATCCTTGTTATAGAAATTACATCCAATTGTTTTTCATATCATTAAATTAGTTCCTTACTTTGTTGGGTTCTTGTCGTATCTTATCAATTATAAATGCTTAATACTTGTCAATATTGGTGAACCAAAAATTCTTGATTTTTTCTCTAGTTTTCTTTTAGTTATAGTATTTCTCATTTATCATAAGGATTTATTGGACTATTAATTTTTGACATACAGACTAAACCTTCAGAATGCCTTACCACATGAATCTCTTATGTCTAGCTAGGTAGGATATTTTCTTGCTGGTGCACCATGACTCTCCTTGGTGCTCACAAACATTAATCATATAGAAGTATATAGAATATCAAATAACTCATTTATCATGAAATAATTCATATAAGAGGTGAATATAGATAACACCCTCAAGGTAGGGAAACACTAAGCAATACTCCTTAAGGGACAGATACCTCCACAAAATCTTCTAATATGAGTGAGACACTCCATGGGGAAATACAATCACAAAGCAATACTTGATATGATTGATGATGATTACAATTTCATTATCCCTTCTTTATATACTCTTCTAACAATATGAGGGGACAATATAATCCAAACCCTAACTAACTCATTAACCCTTAGCCAACTCATTATTATAATTGGTGAACATAAAATATATTTCTAAAAATAGTTAATTTTACCTCCATTCATTTTATCAATCCAGAAAGTTCATAAGATTGCCAAGTACCAGTGCAAAGTATATTCCTATAGTAACCTAGATGAGTCTAGTGTGTCAGTTCAATTTGGTGGGGGTGTTTTTTTGTGTAGTTGGAGTTCAACCAAACCAACATAATTGAGTTGCAAGAAGGTAAACTCTACAGGAAATTGTAGGGAAACTAGCTGAAACTATCATTATCAAACACATGACTTAAAAAAAATTGTAGAAAAATAAACACACTTGCATAATTGAATAAAGAAATAAAATATAGAAACTAAACACATTGTGTAGAAAATAAAATAAGAAACACACTTGCATAAAAATAGGGGAGGAATACTGCCTAGAGTGGGCCCATAATCTTGTAGACATCCACCTAGCTAATTCACACAATCACTCTTTGAATGCAGAAAATAACAAAACATTCAAGCTTTTATTTATTTATGTAGTACCAATTTACAGAATAAGTTCAGGATCTCTCATTTCAAGGGTGACCTACGTTTTATATAGAACACAATCGTCCCCTATTACAAATTTAAGCTATGCTAATTTTATTCATTATGATGCAATTCGCTATGATAGGTGTACATAAATTAATTAAATGCTTAATAAAAGAGAAGTCATGCTAAAATTAACCCTTGTAGGATAATCATAGCACTCCCTATGCTTTCATAAAAATATGCATCTAATTTTATACACGGTCTTCGAATTTCATAGTCAACATGCATGTTTTTTATTTCATCGGGTACATATGATGTTTGACCTATCGCTAGAAAATAGGTGCCTTTATGACATATCATTGGGATAAAGACACCAAATTTAGCCTTTTCTTGTTCACTAAAGGTTATCACTTTTTAGTCATTGAATTATAAGCACTTGTTTTGTTCAAAAGAGAGGTGTCGTTCAACCAATTTCTAGGAGATAAGTGCTTATCCTATTCATTGGGAGATAGGTGCTTCCTTTTCATTGGGAGATTGGTGCCTTCTAGCCTACGATCAGGATATAGGTACAATACCTTAGCATTTTGAAATACCTTACTCCTTTACCACTATCATTGCTTGATCACCAACCATTCCTTATTCGCATTATAAAAGTTATCAAGTGCTAGGTTCACATGGGACCTCAACTAAAAGGTGCCAAAAAGGTCATAAAGTACTGCATATACACACAATTTCCACTCAAAACATACATTAGGCATAATACATCATTTTCCATTAAATGTATACAATAATATCACAAAAAAAATACATTTCTAATATAATTATACCACACAATAATCCCGTTAAAGCATACAAAAAATGAGCATTTTCGGTGCTCATCATTCCCCCATACCTAATTATTACCACATCCTCATGGCACCTACTACTGATAATCCCCTATTTCAGAAATGACTTGTTAGTATTCCCTGTTTCTATGTTTTCTTTCCTTGGTTGTGGCTCTGTCTCGTTATTTGTTGCATTTTTGCTTACCATGCTATTTCGGCTGAGTGGGACCTGCTTCTATCTCAGGTGCTTTCTTGCATTGACTACACCATAAGGGGTGGTTGGTCCCTAGATATGTATCCATTCTTACTCCAAAACTTCTTACTTATAACTTCCTCCATATATAATCTAGTGAATATGGTGGTACTCTTCTGGAATGCTGGTTTAGCTTACTTCTAGTAGTGATAGTTTGAAGGAAGCTTATCTGCAATGGGAAATTCAGATTTGTACCAAGGTGGAAAGTGAGATGTGTCATGTACCTGGGCCTTTGGTAATTTTTCTACCTTTTGGTTAAGCACTGCATTATTTATGTCATTCTCCTCTACATATTTAGGTGGTAGAGACTTAGGTGCTCGAACTGGTGGTGGCATCATCTGTTCTTTGTAAAATATACCCATCTTCTGCAAGTATTCCTACATCTATGAGGGAATTTCATCAGTTGAACCATACAAGTTCTAGAATTTCCTTGGTTGGGTAGGTTTGATAAAAATGCCTAGCTCTCTGGCCATTTTTTTGTGAGCCTTCTGCTCCTTCTTAGCCTTTTTCAGTCCCTTATTGAGCTCTTGGAACTACTCCGTTCAGTTGTTAAAAACCTTCATGGATGCAACTTATTCTTCATATGAGTTTGGGTCTAGATACACCCTCAAATTTCATTGGGGTGTCTTCTAATTTCATTAGGGTGTTGTTCTAGACCTTCTCTTTAGCCTCCTCTATGATGCTCTTTATTTAGTTTGGGCCATAATTTCTTGGTTTGTCTTAGGGATTCTACATCTACTACGGACATTGAGGGACCAATCTCCTCTATTTTCCATGGAGGTGGTATTTCTTGGACCTTGAAAGATTGTATCTCTTGTACATCCTGGTCCATTGGTGTGTCAGTAGGTGGTTTAGCCATTGTCTACCCATTATGTTGACCAACTATTGTTTGGTCAACTGATGGCTGACCAGTTGATTGTACAACATCCATGGGATCAACTAACTTCTGTGGGTGGTCCACCTCATGCTATTTATCCTACCCTTATTTTTATTGGACAATCGGGTCACGTACAAGCATTTTATTAGTGGGTTGAGTGGTGTCCATTTGTACTGTAAACTTCCCAACTAACTAGGCAGTCTCTACTTGTCCATCTAGCAACTGACCAGCTGATTGGGCAGTCATAGAAGTTCTAGCCAATTAATTAGCCTCATTGTCTTCAATTTCAATTACCTAGGGATCCCTACTATGAAATAGGACTCCTCTATTTTGGGGATGTAGTTGTCACAAGGGCTTCTGATTAGTTCCTTGTTTTAGTATTTTGGCGACCTGATGCCCTCCTAGCATCGAAGTGAAATGCTCTTGTGGATGCAATATTCTTCTCCAAGTCCATGAAATAAAGTGCTACATCCATGGCCCAATCAGTTTGTATGGTAGCATCAAAATTATTTGGTTTGGTAGCTCGTAATTGCTAGATCTTGTTTTCCAATTGTTGTACCATATCTCATAGCTACCACAGATTATTGTTTGCTTCTTGCTGCCTTGTTGTAGTAGCTCTTCAAGACTCTTTAAATTTAGAAAACTCCTTTTTATATTTCTCCTCCCATTATGAGGCTTGTTCTCTCATGTTCTGTAGGTCTTCTTCCTAAGTGTCATGATAGGATGTTTCACCACTGGCCATGCCATGCAATACTTGAGTAGCTAGTTTATCCTATGTCATGAGGGTTTCTTCTTCCTTGGATGAATTGTAATCAATTAGAGACTTCTTTTGTGCTCTGCTTCTGATTTTTGGTGGTGATGAAGCTTGAAATAGGCTTGAAACAAGTTGTTATACCTTCCAATTTTAATGTTGAAAGACATGTAATGATGTTGCCCTTAATTAACTCTTTTTATCTTGTTCTACCTCCCCTGTAGAATGGCTATGCTGGGAGGTAGGCGAGGGCATTATATGAGAAGGGCTTGAATCTTACTGCCTTGTTATTTCTACAATTTGGTAGATATTGGAGTTAGGTTCCTTTTCTTCTTCCTCTTCTTCATCTTCCTACTGCTCATTGACTATTTTTATTGTAGCAACATATTCATCATCTTCATCGTTCTGCTGCTCATCAATTGCTTTTGCAACAATAATATATTTTTCATCCTCTTCATCTTCCTACTATTATTTTGCTATTTTTGTAGCATATTATCTAGTTGTTAGTGTAGCCGTATGTGCCTTGACATATAAAATTAGGGATAAAATCATCTTGTGATGCCCTAATGCCATTATTGTACCTGCTCGATACCAATTGGATTCATATTTTAGGATACACATTCTGGTATTAGGGAATATTGATTTTATCCCCATGCAGTAGGTGATTGAGAAACCTAAAGTGGTTGGCATTCAACCATGAATACTTGCCAGTGCAAGTGAAAAACTAAGCCACTTGCTTGAACACATTCCTCCATAGGTCTGGTATATGATGTTTTGACAACCTTGCTCATGTTATCTATGTTGATGGTTGCTCAAAAAATTGTTACGCACATCGCACCACATTGTACTCATTATACGTTTGGTACCCTATGCGTGGGATACCGGTCACCTCCATAATATATGCCTCTATGATTGGTATGACCAATCCATGCATCCTTACGATACCATCATCCATCGAGGCTACAAATTTGTGTGCTACCACAAGATATTGGTATTTCTAACTAGGCAGTAATATCCCATCTATCTGATAGCCTAAAAATAGTCCCTAACATCACCAATTATGCTCAATAAATACTGGGGCTCATACTTCTTTAGAGCATGATTAGTTGAAGGTCCTCCCATATTTGTTGGCTTTGTTAATTGGATTTCTTAGTGTTGCAAAATAGGTACTATTATCTGGTTTAAAACATGCCAAAGCATGCAACTGTATCCGTGCATACAGGGCACCTATCTTCCCATAATCAATAGTAATTACGAGTAATCTATGTAATTAAATCTAAAATTATGTGCCATATTTAGATGGGTACCATTACAACCACTTCCTTCCATATGATTGGCACCACATGGCATATTGCAGATTTAGGATTTGTATGATTGGATATGAGTTTTGTGGGATGTGTGCTAGCACATTACACATAAATATTTTTTTTTATGAAAATTATGCACACACATAAAAAAAATCGGTACATACCTAGATGGTGTTTTGTGAATTATGATATGCAACTACCAGTGATGCAATTTGATTGGTTGATGCATGAAAAAAATATCTCTTAGACAAATGAATGATGTGCATTTTTTTCATGTGAGGCTATCATGTCAAATGAACATCATTGGGTATTGCAATTTTATTAATATTGAGGTCTCATGGAAAATACTATTTTATCGTGGGATGACACACGTACCCCTTTGAAGTTGATTTATTTGGGTCTCGAGAGTATGCATGGGTCACCAATGGGGAGACATGAACTTCGATGATCAAAAATTGGAAAGAAAATGAGTTCTATTGTCGAAAAGAAAACATACATACTTTAATTTATGAAAAAAATTGATTTTTACTACTCATGAATTTTGGCACCATCATGGTTTTGATCGCTTCTTTGATTCCAAAGATAGAAGTTGTCACTGCATTGGAATACATACACCTTACTCTATGTTGCAGATACATGTGCTCTTTTGGTTGGAATACAAGCACCTTACTCTGACACATAGGATACATGTACCATATGTTATTGTGAATATAGGCACTTTTATTCTAACATTTTGGATACTAGCACTTGCCAAAGATGACAATATTTTTAATAGACAAGCCATTTTTCACTAGCTATATATGGGAGATAGGCGCCTTATGTGAATACAAGTACCTTCAATTTTTTTATATGTAGGTGTATCTACTGTGTATGGGATATAGGCACCCTTTCCTCGATATAAAGTCAACGTCTACTGGGTTGAATCGCAGATAGGCGCCTTTCATTGGTTCGAATATAGGTATTTTTTCATGGTGACAAAGTTAGCATTTGTCGCCTTGAACCACATACAGGTATTTATTTCATGAGGAAGTAGACACCTATACACACATCCAGCTGTAAGTGTCACCCTCCTAGTGGAATGTTGGCACTTTTTTTGCTTGTTTATCATCCTAGAAAGTAGAAAAAAATACAGGGCACCGCAGCCTATGCCTAATAGGACCAGTTTGACTTGGCTGCCTGAGTTTTGGCATAACTGAATTTCTCGCGTCGGATCTCCGTCGCACCTTTCCAGCAACGCTCGCGTCGCGAGCCTCCAACCGGGGGGGGTGGTTTTAAAAAAAAAAAAAAAAAAAAAAAAATCAGCCGGGGGGGGAGCGCGACAGCTCGTTTCGCGCTGCACGCAGGTTTGTTTTTTTTTTTTAGGGGGGGTTTATACCCCACGCCAATTCCCGCATGGGGGAATTTTTAAATTCCCGCGCGGGGGGGGTGCTCGTCCTCCCTTGCGCATTTGCGCGCGGCGGGCCCTCCCGCGATGCACCGCCGGCGCGGACGTCTCTGTGTCCTGCACACGGACGTCCGTCCTGGAGCACGCAGGCATGGATGTCGTTGCGTCCTACGTGCAGGACGTTCATCCTGGAGCACGCGAGCACGGACGTCGCTGCGTCCTGCGCACGGGACGTCCGCCTATGCGGAGCGCTGCCTGCGCTCTGCGAGAGCACGACGAGCACTGGCACAGGGGGGAGTGCTGCTTGCGCTCTGCTTTTGCGCTGGCGTCCGTCCAGCGTACGCTGCGTACATTTTTATTTTTAATTGACTGCTCGGATCACTGCAAATGCGTCTCCTCGCCCCAAAAAAAATTGTCTGCTTGCCCCTAAAAAATTCAGACTGGCTCTGATGCCATGTAAAATGACGAACTAGTTTTATTAATCACAGCATCTGTTTAAATACAATGCAACAATGCCGGGAATAGAACATCCGGCGTAACTGAACTGTTACGTTGTAACAGTGTAACAGCAAAGGTACTAACATAGATAAAGTACGCTAACAATGTGGTGGTCATGCCACTGGACCCTCTATTTCTGTATGACTTTTATACGCTGTAGCACATCCTACTGGTACTTATCCAATTGGTTAAACTTTTGAATACTTTATTTTTTTAAATAAAGGAGTAAAAAATTATTGATAAGAATACAAGATTAAAGAGTATAGCGAAGCCCCCAACCAGGACTCAAATAAACAATAAAATAGGCTAAAACCACCAAACAGGGTTGAAACCCAAAGAAAACAACAAGAACAAACCACATTAAGTCTGGATATCCTTGTGGATCAAATCCTAGAGGCACTGAGAGTTCCTAGCTGGGAGACTCTCCCAGTTATCCATAATCCAAGGCCCCAAAAGCTCAAAATCCCTTTTGACCAAATAATTAGCAACCCCATTCCATTCCCTTGGTATGTGCACAAAGGAGATAAATTCAAACTCTTGACTAATTATGATAATATGAATGACCACAAAGGCCAAATACCAATTAACATCCTCCAAAATTTTGTTATTTAAAATATTAACCAAAATCTGAGAGTCGGACTCACAAATGCTCCTACACTAGCCAAGAGAAAACCCCCTCTGCAAGGCCTCGAGAATCACAAGAGCTTCCATAAAATTGATGGAGTGAACACCTTTATAAATAGAAAATAAAATATGACCACACTAGTAGAGTCTCTCCCAACACCGCCAATTATAGCATGTCCAGGATTGCCCCTAGACGACCCATCAGTATTAATTTTTAAAACTCCTCCAGGGGGTGGCCTCCACCTACCATCTCTTTGAAATTTCTTACTGAGCTAGGAAATCCTATTAGGGTGAGAAAAGTCCACACAAACCCAAAGGGACCAAGGGCCTACTATACCTTCTCCTCCCTAGATTCTAAAAGAGGATCCACATAACATTTGCTATGGATAGTTTCCTGAAACATACACAAGATCCTTTGCCAGATCTGTTGAACAACCAAATATCTATCCTGAAAGATGTTACGGTTCTGTTCAAGACAAATCTTCTAGATGATGTAATAAGGGCCCAAATTCTAAGCCACCTAGAGGAAGAAGGGATTGGCCAAAGGTCTACCCAGACTGATCCAAAATTCCACCAGAGAGAGCACATGAAAATAAGGATGGTTCCAGGAACTCCACCAATAGTGCCAAATGTCTCTGGCAAGGGTGCATTAAAAAATAAATGAGAAGAGTCATCCTCATTAATACCACAAAGGATACAAAAAGAGGGACCCTGAAATCCCCTCTTCCTCATGTTATCCCAAGTGAGGTATTTATTACGAGCAACCAACTAGAGAAAGAAGTTAAATTTAGGCCAAGAAAATATGTTCCACACATTTTTATACCATGTGACAGGGAGGCCCCCAAAATTTTGCATATCAAGAACCTGATAACCATAGGCTACAGAGTAGATTCCATTGGGATTAGGGTTCCAAGCCAAAATTTCTTTACCCATCATTGAATACTAGAGCCTTCCTGCAAGAATAAGAGTAAGCATATATCTATCCTTAGCCAATACCCCCGAGGGCCATTCCTACAGATATTTCCACTTGTACATCTCTAGATTATCAAAATACTAGATTATTTTAAAGTCCTCCACATGAGACTAGCCTGCTTCCAAGAAATAAATGCTTAGGGAACATAACCTGGGATATTGAGTCAATATAGGAGGGTGGCGATCCCAAGAATCCTCCCAAAAAAGAGCATATAATTCTTGATTGCAAATACAAAATAAACCCTACTTAATTAAATTAGCACCTCTTTTTAGAGTGTCCTAGATAACCAAACCTTTCCCAACCAAGATGACTCTAGGAATATCATCCTCAGAAATACCTCTCAAGTACTTACAAGATAAGATTTTAGCCCAAATTTTATCTTGAGAAGTACACCATCTCTAGTAGAGTTTTGTAGCCAAAGCCTACCTAGAAAGAGCCGCTTTTGCAACCCAAGGCCTCCCTCTTGAACTGGCCTACAAAAAGAATCCCACCTAACCAAAATCCATTTAGATTGAGCAAGTTTTCTAGACCACAAAAATTGTCTTGATAAAGCATCCATGTCCTTGATAAAATGAGAGGGAGTTGTTTGCACAAAACACCTGTAAATAGGTAAAGCTTGAACAACAAATTTTAAAATCAACACTCTACCTGCAAAGGAGAGTCATTCAATGGTCCAACGATTCACCTTCTCTCTAAAATTATCAAGCATAGACTACCAAGAATATCTAGGTAGAGGATGCGATGAAACTGGAATACCAAGATAAATGAAGGAAGAATCTTGACCTGGAATATTAGAATTCTAGCAATCCTAGCTTGAATAAGAGGAGGGGTATTGAAGAAGAAAATAGAAGAATTTTCCTCATTAATCAACTGCCCAGAAGCACCAAGATATATTTCAAGAGACCATCCAATATTGCTAGCTTCCCTGGTAGTGACAACTCCCTGCAAATTCATATAATCAACAAATTAAAGGTTGGAAAGAGGCGATGAACTGCTATCCCACTTCCAACCCTGAATGAGACCATGCCTAACCTGAGACTTGAGTAGTATTCCTAACCCTTTTACCATAATGATAAACAAATAAGGAGATAGAGGATCTCCTTGCCTCAATCCCCTCAAGGTCTCAAACAACTCCTATGGATCATTATTAAAAAGAACAGAAAATGAGGAAGAAGAAACATAACTCATCACCCATCTAATCCATTCCTCCTCAAAGAAAAAAGTAGCAAGAAATTTTTGAAGAAATGACCATTTGACCAAGTCATAGGCTTTGGCCATGCATAAATTAATGAACATATATTTATCCTTAGAAGTTTCCATAGAGTTAATAGCTTTTGGAGCAATAAAAACCCCATACAATATTTTCTAACCAGCAACAAACCCACCTTGCTCCTCAGAGATGATTTTCCTCAACCATATCTTTAGCCTCTCAATAATAATTTTTGTAATGATCTTATACACAATATTGCAGAGAGCAATAGGCCTAAAAATATCTAAAGAATTTTCTCCCTCTTCTTTGGGAATAAATACCACAAAGGTAGCATTTAGGGCCCTTAGCATATGTTTGTTCTTTTGGGACTCATGGACCACCTCAAGAAGGTCAAATTTGATTAAATCCCAAAACTCTTGATAAAACTCAATCGAGAATCCATTCGGGTCTGGGGCTTTCCCTTTTCATATTGAATACAATATTTTCTAACTTCTCAAGGGAAATTGGACCCATCAAATGTTCATTCATCTCTCTAGAAATAATCGAGGGAATAATACCCAGGTATTGTAGGTGAGTTGGAGAGGAGAGGGCAATCCTCTAAGGGAGGTACTAGGTTTGAATCTCCACCATACCAAAAATTTGAATTGGGTACCCAAAATCCAATTGATAATATTGGTGTGGGTAGGATCGAGCGTGACTCTCAGGTGAATTTTATGTTGTAGAACACCCTGGTCATGGTCTCTCAGACCAAGGTAGCCCCACAAGGGGTTTTTCACTTAAAAATAAATCGAGGGAATACAATTTAGAATAATATTTTCATCCTTATTATCTGAGAGGGAGTTCTCCTTGAAGAGAGAAAAAATACCTCCTAGTCTCTTTTGAAATCTCCCTGAAAGAAGAGAGAAGGGAACCTTGAGAATTCATAAGAGAGGAAATTAGGTTACCATTATGACGAGCCTTAACTGAGGTAAAAAATAAGGTTGTGTTCCTATACCCTTCCTGAAGACAATCCACTCGAGCTTTTTTTTCTAAAAAAATTCTTCCCTCAGATCCTGTTCAACAATTTCTTTCACAGCCTCAGATTCCTCAAAGAGAAGCTCCTCCATGAGTCCATGATCTCTAAGGATGACTGCATTAGTGTCTGAGTAAGAGAGAGCAAAACTATATTTGTACTACTTTCCAAAATAGTTTTTCTTCCAGGGCTAGATCCAACCATATCACCTGCACTCTGAGCCAAAGCCATCTGTTATTCATTTAAACCCATTAGATCTGATTCCTTAGGTTCTACCTCAAGAAGAGATATTTGATTTGGCCTTGTTATATCTGCATCAGGTAGCAACATTTTAGGTAACTCCATGCACTTATCAATATTATCAAGTATCTCAAAATGGTTGAGTAGAGCATTTGGTTGGCTATCCTTAAGGGCTATTTTTACCCTTCTTCCTTTGTTTCAGGGATTTACAGGAACAAAACCTTCCTTATCCTAATCCCCTTCCTTTATTGAGGTTTTTTCTTTATCCAGATTTTATGTAGATTGAGAGATCATGAGTTTTGAAGCCATGGGTGGGATAAACTTAGGACATTTTATTTGCAAGTGGCCATATTCATGATAGATCCAACAACAAAATAGAAGAGCTTCATAGTCAAGTTGTTGAACCCATGTAGATGATCCAAACTATATTTCAACAAAATCTAGAATAATATTGTTTAAATCAATTTCAACATAGATACAGGTAACACAAATTATTTTTTTCTCTGTTTTCTATTGTGATGGTCCAACTGGATTCCCAAGAAGAAGGGCAATCATATGCAAGATATCGTTTCTCCAAAATTCCAATGGAAGCCACGAGATAGAAACTACAATAACCGCTCCTATGACAGGTTAAAATCCACATGCCAAGGTTTAAGAAAGAGTCCAGATTGGTTACAAAAATAGGTACCCCATTCAAATGCTTTATTACAATCCATAAGATAAGAGAAAACCAACATAAAATAGCTATTTGCACTCAACATCACCTCCACGTCACCGTCAGGGTTCCAAGTCTTCCTAACCCAAGCCTCCACAAGGGGAAGAGAAATTTTGATACCCATATTTTTTCCAATAAGTGCATGCTTGGTTAAATACTCCACATCTTCTACCATTGAGTCTGTTTGAACCACTAGAACTGGTCTAGCTTCACATCATTCCAAACATCCATTGTTCTTTAACAAAAGATTCTCGACATGCATTGGTAAATCCTATTCCTTCCAATAATTTTTAGATGAAAAAACATCACTAGCATGCATGCTCTATGATGGGCCCGACACCATCGTAATATTCCTCCAGTCCATCTCAATCAGCCCATACTCCTATCACTACTGTGCTAAACCTTTAGCTCTCTTCTCCGTATAGAAATATTTAAGTTGAGGAAAACAACTTAATACATTATTTTTGTACGACATATAGATTTAAATTTAATTCTACAATAGTCCATAGGGTTTTAATATTGAACTTGATTGGCTTAATGGCATTTTCCCCATACACCAATTAGAATGGTGTAAATCCCATGGTCATCTTCCATGTGGTGCGAAATACACAGACTGCTTCCAGTAAACGAGTTACCCAATACTTTCTATGTTGTTGTACCATTTTAGTAAGAATGTTATCCAACTTATGATTTGTGACTTCCACTTGCCCATTTTATTGCGGATGGTAGGGGGTAGTTTTATTGTGCTAGATTTGATACTACTGCATCAAATCTTGAATCACCTTTGAGGTGAACTGGGGTCCCTGATCAATGGTAATTTATCTGGGAACATCAAATTTGGTGAAAATAGATTATATATGAATTTGGCTATAGTCTTCTCTTTCGAGTCTCATAGTGCCTGCACTTCAACCCATTTAGTCACATAGTTAGTATAAACCAGAATATACATTTTTAATCCTGACTATGGATTGATGGACCCCACAAAATCCATTACCTACTTATCAAAGGTTTCAATGTGCACGTAGGGCTGAAGTGGTATCTCATCTCATAGAGTTAGTATGCCCATTTATTAGCATTGATCACATTGGATAACATGTTTGATTACATTTTTAAATAAATAAGGCCAAAAATATCTAGCCTAAAAAAATTTAAATGCAGTCCTTCTTTCTATGAAATGACCACCACATGGGTCATCATGGAAAGCCTTGAGAATTTTTGTGGTGTCATTTTCTATAACACATCTATGCATGATTTGATTAGACATTGTTTTAAACAGACATACATCAATCCATGATAAGGTTACACTCATTTCTATCAAAGTTTGAGCTTCTCAAGGTGAGAGTGCAAGAGATACTTTACCATTGGCTAAATAATTAGCCATATCTACATACCATGGAATCTATTCATCAAGAGCAAAAAAAGCTCATCCAAAAATTGATCTTCAATGGCTGTATGATCCTGAGATATCAACCCGGAGAGAAAATTTGTAGCAAAATTATCCCTGTCGATTTTATCAACAATGGTTACATCAAATTCCTACAACAGTAAAAGCCACCTAATAATTCTACCATTTACTATAAGTTTATTCATCAGATACCTGATGGTTGTATGCACAAAAATATTTTAATATATAATGTAGTGGCATAATTTATTAATAGCGTGAACTACTGCAAGGAAATATTTCTTCGTGAAAGTATAGTTGAAATCAATACCTATAAGATGTTTACTGACATAATACATGACATAAAACTCATCTCTATATTTCTATCCTGTTGGGGTCTGAATTGACATCAAGAAAAATTGAACTGTGACTATGAATCTATGAATTTCTTGGAGTTGCATACCTGCTAATCATAGCTCAAACCCTGACATTAGATGGATCAAAGATTGCTTCAATCCAACCTCTAGAGTAGGCTGGAATACTTTATCAAATAATTGGTGTTGACTCAATTTAAATTAATTAAAAGTTTAAGTTTAGGGATAGAAATGAGATAAGGGTTAGAAAAAAATTGAGTGAATAATTGTTGGATAAAGCTAACAGTATTGAAAAATATAAAGAATTCTTTGATCAATCACATTTCCAGTATGCCACACTTAAGTCTAACAACATTCAAAACTAGTCATCTTCATCATTAAAGAATAATAAAACACTTAGAGAACTATTTCAAACCTCTGAAATGTTAATAATATAAATAGCAGAATTAGATCAACCTTCAAACTAACAAAAAAATAAGCTCTCTACAATATTTGTTTAGGCATGAACCACTCCAATTTGCTCCAAATTAGCAATTCAATATCAGAAAAATTGATTAATCATAATAGTAGTAGCATAAATGAATTCAAAAAATAAAATCATAGAGATGAAGACACAAGCATGAGGAAAACATCTAAGTAATGCTCCTTATATTGTTTTATCAACAAAATTACAGTAATATATCAAGTAAACTCTCTAAAGCCAAACCTTAAAAATGAGGGTTCGATCTGTTTATATAGTTTTTACAATAACAATAAAAGAATGGGAAAATTACAAGGATTTTCATGCTATATCAGAAAAATGCTAAGGTGGTAGCCTCTTATTGGCTTTCATAAAAGGAAAGGAGTTGCACTTCATGAACTCTGCAACTCTAAGTTCTATAAGTTGCTTGGTCCTTAAAAGAATCTAGTGGCTGAACTGGTTATAGGTTGATCTGGATCGTTCCCTATTCTTAATCAGGATTTTCGTCCATAGATCCATAACTAAAAACATAGATAAATATTGATTCTGACGATGTTTGGTCTCCCTTGGTTCTTTCTGTTAGTGCTCTTTAGGTTCTGCTACCTTCTTTTCATATTTGAAATATGTTGCTTCAAGTTTTGCAGGTTAGGTTTGACCAGTTTGACCATGGAATGAGAGTTTGGAAGCAACCTGTGCCATCCTTCAAAATCCACTACTTTGAATTCCATTGGGTCAGGTTTGACCAGTTTGCCCACATAATGAGAGTTTGGAAGTAACCTGTGCCATCCTTTGAAATCCATTCCTTCAAATTTTGTCAGGTCGGGTTTGACCAGTTTCACCATAGAATTCTAATCTCATGATGGTTTTTGGTAGACTTTAACACTACATCACCCTTTTGTATTTGAAATATGCTACTTTGCATTTCGCTACTCATTTGACTACGTTGATTGTGGACTCCACCCACTAGCGAATTTTAACATTACCAATACTTAGCAAATTTTCCTTCCAAAACTTAGCCAATTTTAACAAACTTGTTATGCGTGAGGCCTTCCATTGTGGAAACTAACCTCAGGCTAATGTCACTCTTATGGATTTTGCTACTTTGAACTCCACAAGGCCCTATTTGACTATGTTAACCATGAATTTTGCACTTCGGTGGAATTTAACACCACTCTTGAGTTTTTTCTCAACACAGCCAATTTTAAAAAATTTGCTAAGTATGTGGTCTTTTTGGGCCTACATTCTGGTGCATCTTGGGAAGAATTTATAGCAAGGCTTATGAAATCATATCCTTATCCTTTGGGTACTAGAGTAAAAAATATGAATGGGTGAGCTAGCACCATGACCATGTACCTCAACAATCCACCATATTATGCTTACTGAATGATCTCCTCGTGGGCAAACAAAATTCACTCTTGGTGGTTGCAAAATATACCTTCGGGAACAACTTATAAACCTTACTCTTTTAAGCCACTTTTAGAAAAAACTCAAAAAGTAAAGGTTCATATGGAGGTCATGCTAGAAGCAACCGTTACTATACTAAAAAATATATGAAAATATACTCCTTTATAGACAAAATGATGTTCATCAAAGCTTAGCTTCACAACTTTTACATGCCTAGACAAGCTCATTCTTCTTCTACCCTATGACATTATCAGGTTTCAAAATATTAAAAAAAATACCTCTATGACTATTTTGCTAATAATTGTTATTCAAAACTTTTCAACTATATTACAACAAAATTTTTGGCACTCTCATGCCTTTACTGTTGGTCCTGCTCCTGGCTGTCCTGGACCTTGGAAGTGTCTTCTATTTTTTCCTCATCTGAGATTTCTGTTGCATCATCCTATTTTTGTTGTGTATCGTCTTTGACTTCCCCTTGATATTCAACCATTTCCTCTTTTCTTCATCTTGCACCTCTTCATGTGCATCCTATTTTTCGTCCTCATTCTCATCTTCGTTTCCTTCTCCTTCTTGGTCTTCCTCATATTTTTCATCATCTTCAGCTCCCTCTTCCTACACCTCTTCCTCTTGATATTCCTTTACTTGCTCCTATTCTTCTTCATATTTAGCTTCCTTATGTTTTGCATCTCATTTCAAAATATGAGTGGCTTGGTTCAAGGTATTCATGGCTTGTTCCAAGATGCTTGAGAAGGATTTTGTATCTCCAAATTTTTTTGATGGATACAACATAATTCAACAATCCTATCATAGGAGAACAAAATTTCCCATGCCACTAAATTTACCATCAAGTTTATCAATCTAGCTAAGCTTTTAATTAGCTGTGTTACTTTATCCTGGTCAATTGGCTCTTGCTATGCATCTACTTTTGATTCATCTTCCATCATTGCTTGTGTGATTTTTTGGACATCCTCCTTCGATACCATAAGATTATTCTCATCTCAAAATCCATTGAAACTGTATTGGACCATTCCTTCATTAGTATCTATGATCATCTAAAGCTTGTCCTCCAATTTTTCAATTAATGACCACCCATTATGAAGCAAACTATTCTTGAGAAAAATTCTAGCTATGATCCTTGAGGTGTTCCAGTCCTTATTGGGGATGGGCTTACCCAGCTGATTACACTTAGCTTCAGATAAATTGAGGAGTTCACTAGCCTAAGGAGTTATTGGCTATATTTATTTGGTGATGGCCTCTATATCTTCTCTGGTCTTCTCCAATAGGTGGCTGGACACATTCATGAAGTCAAAGATGTGTTGGATTCCAGAGCACTTCTCCAAGATTTTAGATAAAATTTATTTTCTAATTTCTTTCACTTTAGTCTTGGAAAATCCCTCAACCTTAGTACTCTCAACCTAGAGCTACTACTATAAAGCCTATATCTGCTTCACATATTCTTTATTCTGCTCCTACAACTGCTGAACCTGCTCTTTGAAGTTGACCATCTTCTCAAACTTATTCTACCATTTTTTAGCATCATTATCCAAGGCTTTCATTTATTTCTTTTGGTCCTTGATGGTGGCTTCAATCCTGGTGACATTTTCTTCCATTTTGGTATATTTATCCTTGTAGATGTCAATTTTGATAAACATGGTCTCTAACCTAGCTTTGGCTATGACAAACTCATCCTTCATGACCAATTGTGTGATATATTTAGTCTTTTCCTCTAACCGATAGTCTTCCATTGTCATATCTTCCTCTAGTTTATCAACCAAGGGGATCATATTCTACTTTGTCATTTTTTGGGACATAGGATCAACCATCACTATTTTTATCACCTTAGTAGCTTCCTTAGAAGACTGCACCAATTTTTTGCTCTAGTAGCTTTGTGCTCTAAATGAGGTGCTCTTAACCTTATTCAAAGATGCTACTATAGGGTGACCCATGGGAGTGAATGGGGTAAAATTTATATGGAAAAAGGGGACCATCATGGCTAAGAGTGGAGTAGTGGTGATAATAGTGGAGTCTATATCCACAAGGGAAGTAGCAATTGGAATGGAACTGGTGGCTGTAGTTGATGGCAGATTTAATGGTAGTGATATTACCATCATCAATGGGGGTAGTGATGATGGAGGAGTTGGATTTATGGAAGTTGGAGGTGGAGATGACACTAGAACCTATGGTGAAGGAGGGGGAAGAAGTTTTAGGACTCTTGACTGTATGAGGTGGAGAGCGGTCTAGATGAGGAGATGAATGTGGATGAGGTGGATATATTTGTGGGGAATTATGCTTTAATGATTAAATTTATACTACCTTTCAAACTTTATAAGCGAAAGAGGATTTATTTAGGGAATAAGTAGGATAAGAAGAGAGAGAGGGTCTAGAAATCATGAAATCATACTTGAGCCTACCATAATAGACTATCTAAAAACCTCCTTAGCATTATTCTGTTGCTTTTGCTTCAACTTCTATTCGCCTGATGTAGTGGGAGATTGTGTCACTTCCTATTTTTATCTCATATTTTGCTTCTTAGGAGCTAAGGTATCATTTTTCCATACTGCACCTTCTACCTTCCTCTTGAATATTATCTTCTACTCTGGTTCTCACTGAGGAAGTTCTATAGATTTCGTAACTGGGGCTAGTTTACCTTTATTTTTGGAGGAGGTTGCGGTAGTGAGATCTATAACTTTCACCCTTTTCTTGATTTTTGTATTTGAAAGGGTATTTACCTCGACAAATCTATGTTCAGATATTCTCCTTGCAGTATCTTATATTATACCTATTTTCTTTCTAGTGTCCTCCTTAAATTGTAAAGGAGTGGTGGATGGTGGCATCGACTCTTGCTACTTCTTAGCTGCTTCAACCTTCTTGCTTTACCTTTTATGGTTTCACTTGTTTTTGCCTTTCCAATAATAAATGTTGGGATTTATTTTCCTTAGCCTTCCAAGTTGCAACATGTTCATCATACCTCTTTTCAAACTCATCATCAAATGGCTTAGGGTACTTAATTTTTATTGCATTTCTTTTGACCCTCATCTTCCACCATTCCAGAACTTTGGATTAAGACCATTTATAAGTTTCTTATATTTATTTCATTCTAGCATCACCCAAATAGTGAGAGATTTTGGTTGGATCATAGTAATTCACATGCTCATAGAAATATATCTAGGGTGGAAGTGGTTCCGTGGTGTTTATGTTCCATTAGAGGGGGGACTGCTCTCTATTGTTTTTGTGTTTCTCTATGTGTGTGCACTTGGATTTTATCAATTTAGCCGCTTTCTTCCCATGCAACTCTTTAATCCTTTTCATGAAAAAATCATTTGGGTCATATCCCCACCTCTTATGAAGCTAAAAAAGACCTAATTTTTCCAAGGTTGCCATGATTTACTCACATTGCCATTTCTTCCAAATGGTGATATCACCTTCCTTGAAAGCGTAATTGATTGTCACTTTCCTCTTATTTCCAAAACCAAATTTATAGTTTATGTAGTTTACCTTCTTGTAATATTCTAATGTGAATATGCAATGGGTGACTTAATGTAGTAATAAAAATGTGTTCTTCGTGAAACCATACAATCTGATGACTGTGCCTTATGTTAAGAGGTACCAATCTCATTATTCCATCCCTTTGAATATTATTTTCTTCTATATTTTTGGGGCTAGCCTAGGGTAACTATTGTACATAACTCATAGAGCTGGTCTAAGAAATTTATAATTGAAGTGTAATAAGACTATGCTTAGATTGAAACCCTTATCCAATAATATACTAGCAATATATGCCCATTTACATCTTTATCAAATACTAATATCCATGGATAATAATCCTTAGTGGTGTTGAAGAACATCCAAAATAAATTAGAACAATGTCTGAATGATGGATTCTCTTCATCTTCCTTCATGGCCATTAGCTGCTCATGCATTATCTGGTGAGGAATGCTGGCCAATTGAAGTAAATTGGGGTATTGTTGCTATCTCCTAGTTGCACTGTATACATCTTAGTGTTGGAGATGTAGTATACAATGGCCAATTTCTAGTATTTTACATCTAGATTAGATTCTAGGCTAGCTATTATATATAATATGGAGTACAACTCTAAATATGTAAAATAATTAATGGGAATAGGATTTGTTGGTAGGGTTTATCTAGACTTTATGGTTTGAAACTGGTTATACATCCAGGTCCTAAAATGGCTTCCATTTTGCACACATTTCTTCAGGGTGTAATACTTAGCCTATTTTTCTAAGCTAAAATATTTGAGGGTACATGAGGTATCTATCCCATTGTAAACAAATCTCGACAAGCTTGCTTAATGATGTGAAACAAGACCTTGCTATGGGATGTTCTCATAGACCTAGTTGCAGGGTCATAAAATTTGGCCATGACAGAGACTAATCTCAATCAAGGATGGACTACATCATAAACATAATAAGAAAGAAGAGTTTACATAGCTCCAATATCTTGGTCTGGAAGAGGCTCCCCCTTGAAGAATTTGACATTATATCCCATCCTTAAGCAATATTTGGTTACATATATCATTTTTGTATCCACGACCCATACCTTCTTGTCTATGTAATTTAGTCTTTCAACCTTGCTGGATTGCCCAGTCTACTTTGCTGAAGATAACACCATTTAGATTATGAGTAACCTTCTCTTCACAAATTACTCTTAGGAGTATACAAAAAACTGTTCTCGATAGTGCCCTGGTTCTTCAACTCAAACTATTTTAAAAATGAATGAAATTTGAATTTCCTCACTTGAATAGATCTTCGAGCATTCCTCTGCCATTAATGAAGATGAGTGGGAAGTTACCTCTAATGATTTCAAATGAGAAAATCACATGTTGGGAAGCGTGGCTTGTTAGTGAAGTATACATAGCTGATTGGATGAAATTCTCAGTAGATGACGATAAATTATCTGTTGGTACACTTCTTTTCACGATGGAACCACATACTTGATGGATTTTTTACACTATACTTCCATTTTTTGATTCTGCTTGTTTTAAAGGTTGCATGTTCCTTTCGATGTTTTCCTCAAAATTTCACTAGTTTTATTTCCATGATGATAACTTTGACTAGGTTGAATACAAATTTTGAAACTTCATATGTTTCAAGATTTTTGCTATTTTGGCTCTGAATTTCACAATTTTGAATTTCATTGAGTGCTATTTGACCGTGTTAATTGCAGATTCTGCACTTCAATGGATTTTAATATTGTAAATTTTTTAGTGTGGAAATTAAACTTAAATTGGATTTACTCTTTTGGATTTCACTCCTTCAATTTCCACTAGGTGCTATTTGATAATTTTGACTACATATTTTGAAACTACTTTCACATTAGGCACCACCAAGAGTTGTGTTCTCTTTGGAAAATTTTGTTGGAATTTGCATTCCACTCTTTTGATTTTTGTTGGAGCTAGTTTGATCGTGTTGACTATGTATTATGCACTACCTTACCTCTTTGTGGAATATAGCATGGTCTCATCTCAAGAGAAAAATATAACCAATGGTAATAAGGATGAACTTATGACCTGATGATGAATTTGATTTAATGACTCCAACAAAGTCAAGTCCCCACTACTGGAAAGTCTCCTCCACCTGAATTGGCTTGAACGGAAAAGCTGCATTCTTGGTCCTTCCTATATATCTCTAAAATTTATCACATGTCTTAGCTACTTTTAAGGCATTTGTAAAGATAGTGGGCCAATAGTATCCTGCCCTTATTATTTTTATGGCAATTATTATTCCTAAAAAGAGACCTCCCGATAGGTCTCCAAGAAATTATTCGATGATATTTTGTTTTTCATTATCCCTTAGACATATTAGAAGTAATCTGTCTAGGTTCCTTTTGTATAATCCTTAAAGTAGTAATACATACTTAAAAGCTTGTAGTTTTAATCTTATCCTCTATGAAGGATTGAGACCTTGAATACATACTCTTGTTTAAAAATAGGCTACCAATTGATCTGCCCAATTTGAGCTTTCTAGAAAACTATCACTGTGATCATCTTATGCTCCTTTATAGGATACTATCTATTTTGAGTCTATTTTAGCTGCAAGCTCTTGGCATAATGCTGTTCCTTTGACCAACTTGGTAGGATGAATTTCAACATTGTACTCCTATATTTTAGTAATCCAACCAACCCTTTTATCATCCAATTCTCCTTGAAGGATAAAATTCCTTACATCTGGATGTACCACATAGACCAGAGTTTTGCTTTGAACCAAATACTACCTAAAATTTTTTAAGGATTTCATTACTGCAAATACTTACCTCTCAATGAAATTATATTTGGTTTGATACTCATGCAAAGTTTGACTCTAGAAGAATATGGGGTGCTCCTCCTCATCATCCTTTTGAGTGAGCACTGATACATAGCTTTCCTCCACTCCATAAGCATATAAAATTAAGTCTTTGCTAAAATCAAGATTTACCAATATTGGTGTATTTGCAATTGCTTGCTTTATAGCCTCAAAGGCTTATTTTATTTTATCAGTTCATTTGAATTCCATGTTCTTCTTAAGTAAATTTGAGATGGACCTAAATACTTGAGCAAAATCTGAGATGAACTTCCTCACAAAGTTAATTTACCCAAAGAAGGATTGTAAGCCTCTCTTATTTGTAGGGAGGGGAAGGACCATAATTGAATTTATTCTATCAAAATATATTTCCATCCCTTATTTGGAGACTACATGGCCCAACAAATTGCCTTCATGGACAATGAAGAATGATTTCTTTGGGTTGAGGGAGATGCCAAATGCTATACACTTTTGGAAAAATTTCTCTAGATTCTCAAGATGTGATTCCTTTCTATGAGAAAATACTGTCATATCATCCAAATAAATCAAAATGAACTTATTGATCAACTCACTAGAAGCATAGTTAATGGCCCTTTGGAATGTAGCTCTTGCATTGGATAGGCCAAATGGCATTATCTGATAAGAAAATGCATCCCACTTAGTGGTGAAGGCTATTTTGAACTGGTCCTCATATTTGACCCAGATTTAGTTGTACTGAGATGCCATCCAGTAAGGAGTATCTTTTTGCTCTTGGCACCATCTACAAAGTCTAAATTATCTGAGGAAGTGGATAATGATCCTTCAATGAAGCTTTGTTCAAGTTTTGAAAATCCACACATAATCGAATGTACCCATTCTTCTTTCTTACTAGGACCAAGTTGGAAACCTATATCGAATGCTTAATAGGATAAATGATCTTCCATTTAATAAGCTTAAGCAATTTTTGCCTCATTATGGCTTCAATTTTAGGATTTATAGGCCTTTATCTCAGTATAAAAGGTTTTGCATTAGGTTCTAGCTGAGTGATATGCTGAATGACTCTCTTATCATAAAATTTGAGGTCCTCATATGACCAGGCAATAATGTTTGGATATTTAAAACATAGTGCCTTCAATCCATCAACTTCTTTTGGGGAACACCTTATTCCACAATAAATATTCTTTTTCTATTCTATTTTAATCTCACTATAGATCCTATCATCTATTTTCATAGTCCTTGACTTCTTTCCATCCTCGTTATCAAAAAACTTTCCAATGTGATTAGGCCTTTAGGAATGTGATTATACTTCAACTAGATAATATCTTGTTGATCTATTTCCTAAGAAAGCTCTTCCTACACATTGGCTAAGCAAGCCTCTCTGACTAGAAAGTCTATTATATGATCATCATTCTCAAAGACTTTCCAGAAAGTTTATCTGTTTGGGACTGCAAGTCTGAAGATTAATTTGACTCTTTTAATTATAGCTGAACCAAGGTCCGAGGAAGGATTGAAATTAGAGCCCTTAACTGTCAAAGCATTAGCTAATGTATTTTTTTCCCTAGGGATAGAGGAAATATTGAGTGCATCAAAGGATTCCATCAAGTCCCATAATCTGTTCTTGTATGTCTTCAGATAATGATGCTTACTTCTACACTTCTTCATAACTTGGTTGACCACCAGATCTGAGTCATCATAAAAATATCTAATATTTTGATTTCCATTTTTTTTGCTTGCATCAATCCTAATAATAGATATTCATATTATGTAGCATTATTTGTACAAGCCCATGTGAATCTAAAAGAAAAAATCTTCACCCCTTTTGAAGGAGACTTCAACACTACATCGACTTTGGCTCCATTTTTGCACCTTGCTCCATCAAAATGCATTGTCCAAACCTCCGTCTACTTGAGTGATTGGTTAGATATGGCAAGGATATTATTATCTACCTTTGATGAAATATTATATATACCCAACCCTATTTTTGACAAGATATAATCATCATTGAAGTACAATGCATATTTGATTTCTAAATCTTCGAGGACTTCTACTAATTCTGGCTCTTCCATCACTGAATGATAGTGCAAATATTCTTCAATTTTTTTAATATGAAAAGATACATGCTTTGATAGGGTTATCCTTATTCTCTTTCCTTTATAGGGAGCTATCATAGTAGAGTAGTCTAAATACATATATCCTCCCATCTTGGCCATAAATTCTCTTGAAAGGCATATGCCAAAATATGATTCAAGATCAACTACCATGATTTCTTGGATAATGGTCACCTTTAGAGCTCTATGCAACCTCATCAATACATCCTTTATAACTCCAAAAATATTAACCAGGGTACTGTCAAGTTACAAGACTCCTTAATATGACCTTGTGTACTCCATGCCCATCTCATCACATAATAATTTTGGCATAATAGTTGTTGAGGCACCTGAGTCTATCATGCAATTATGAACAACCCATACTTCCATTCTAAGAGAGATGTAGAATGGAGGAGGGTTGTTATTCAGGGTAGCAGGAGATATCTTTTTCTTATCTTGACCCAAATTGAAAAATATGGTAGTTTCCTTTCCTTGGATTTTTTATACAGTGAAGCTTTCAACAAATCTATTTGGCCAGGGAGAAAAAGTGTAGCATACAGGCTTGCTCTAGATGGGAGTCTTTTCAACTCATGCACTATATTATATTCAACCTAAACTGGGGAAGGCCTTTCATTCATTTTTTTGGTTCTCCAAACTTCCTTTTGTATTTTTGAGTAGCCTCTATTATTTGGATTTTTGTAATGGAAGGGAAACTCAAATTTTATCGGGCTTCCCTTCTAGCACTTTATTGCTCCTTGCTTTTCTTCTTTTCACCTTCTCTTGGAGATTTCACCTCCTTCTCTTACCTCATAGGCATCACATTAATTTTATCAAAAGCCTATGGAATGAGAAAATTATCATTAATTTGTAGTGATGGCTCTCATTTATTCTAAGAAGGCACCTGAAACCACCCATTTTTTGTGGGTCTACTTGCAAAGACTTCTTTTCAGATATGGTCATGATCAAGACCTACTCCTCTTTTGGAAACTCTTATCCAATCATGACTTGATCATACTACCACAACATGTTAAATATCCCCTTCTAATTTATCTCTACCATTTCAATTGCTTGTACATGATGTTGGTACATCATACAGGTCTTAGAATCATGCAAAACATTGCAAATTAAGCACCAAACATTAAACAAGCTAGTTTCAGGTTCAAAATCTTATTCTAATTGATTTACATTGACTTTGGGTCCTGCACTACCACTTGTACTCGACTTCCAATATTTATTAATGTAGGGAAACCTTCTTGGTTAAAATATCTTCATTTCCTACTTTTCAATTGCATTGAATTTATTTCTGAGTGACTTCAGAGTGCTCTAGATGTCTAGTAATATAGACGTTTATTGGAAGTTTTAAGATGGAAGAGGAGGAAACAGGGCAACAAAAGTTATTTTTTGAGGATATTGTGGAGTTGCTTAAGGGTATTGTGGAGGATACATATATGAAGGAGTGGAAACTTTTGGTGGGAACTGGGGAATCTCAGAGCAATAAGGCATTACCATCTTCAGCGAAAGTCTTCCTATAAAAATTAATATATTTTTTGCTTGGATAGCTACCTAGTAAACTTGTGGTAAGGTGTTTATACCATAATGTTTAGTTTGTAGCCCTAGGTCTAATCCAAGGGCTCTGATATAATACATATACACTAAAGGTGTAGCTGGCCTAGCTTCAAGGGGAATCCTCTTCCAGGTTCTGCTAAACCTCAAGTTAAAATCAGAGACTAGCTCATGCTAATGTTTTTGCATAGCTATAAATTAATTTAGAATGAAAAATGGATCAGATGACTAATTTAATTCTTCTTCAAAAGGGATAGATAGATTTTACCATGAGGTGATGATTTTATCTTCTAAGTTTCTAAACCAATGCAGGATCTTTCCTCTAGAAGAAAGGACTAGAAGTCTGACTATGACATCTTGATTCTTGATATTATAGATATCTGCTAAGTTCAATATATCTTTGTAATGATCATATGTAGTATTTTTGATACCATCAAATGTGAGTATGGATTTTGTAATAGCCTAAGGAATATCATTCATATTAGCAAGTTCGAGTGGTCCAAAAGTATCCTAGCTAGGATAATTCTATGGGGGCTGATTTTGATTAATGTGCTAAGCTATTGTAGGTGGGATTCTTGGTGGAATTTGTCTTAGAGGCACTACAAGGGGTGGTTCAACTAGGAATTCTTCCACAAATGAGTCTAGGAATAAACTTCTTATGATATTGGACCCTCTTAAGGGAAGTTCATAAAATATAACAGGGTCACGACTATTTTTAACAAATGACCTAGTATTCATGAAAAAGATACTATACTAGGGTGGATTTTTTCTGGATTCTTGCACTTAGGGAGTTTCCAAGTGAATTTAATTTCTCCGTTGAATGAGGTCAAGACAAAATCTTGATTCCTCTAGGTATTATCAAAGAAATGGGTAGGGGAAAAGACAGTGTGTCTTTAGGGTTGTACATGCCAGAACTATTGGGGTCTGAATTGATATCAAGGAAAAATTAAACCATGACTATGAATCTATTAATTTATTAGAGGCACATACCCTCTAATCATAGCTCAAACCTTGAAATTATATGGATCAAATATTACTTCAATCCAACCTCTAGAGTAGGTTGGTATACCTTGTCAACTAATTGGTGTTGATTCAATTTAGATCAATTAAAAGCATAAGTTTAGGGATAGAAATGAGATCAGGGTTAGAAAACAATTGAGTGAATAATGGTTGGATAAAGCTAAAAGTATTGATAAATACCAAGAATTATCTAATCAATAACATTTCTAGTATGCCACACTTAAGACTAACAACATTCAAAACTAGTCATCTTTATCATTAAATAATAATAAAACACTTAGAGAACTATTTAAAACATCTAAAATATTAATAATCCAAATAGTAAAATTAGATCAACCTTCATAATAACAAAAAAAGAAGCTCTATACAACATTTTTTTAGGCATGAACCATTCCAATTTGCTCCAAATTAACAATCCACTATCAGTAGAATTGACTAATCATAACAGCCATAGCAAAAATGAATTTACAGAATAAACTCATAGAGATGAAGACACAATCCTGAGGCAAACATCCAAGTAATGCTCCTATTGATTTATTAGAAAAATTACAATAATATATTAGGAAAAACTCTAGATACGATCCTTGAAAATGAGGGTTCGACCTATTTATATAGTTTTTACAATAATAGTAAAAGAATGGGAACATTACAAGGATTTTCATGCCATATTAATAGAATGCTGAGGTGTTGACCTCTTATTGGATTTCATAAAAAGGAAAGGAGCTACACTTCATGAAATCTACAACTCTAAGTTCTGCAATTTGCTTGACCTTTAATAAAATATGAAGGCAAAATTGGTTGCAGGTTGATCTTGATCATTCCCTTTCTTGATCAGGATTTTTGTCCATAGATCCGTAACTAAAAATGTAGGCAAATCTTAATTTTGATGATGTTTGGTCTCCCTTGGTTATTTCCACTAGTGCTCTTCAAGTTTTGTTGTTTTCATTTCATCTTTGAAATCTATTGCTTTGAATTCTGTCAGGTCAGGTTTGACCAGTTTGATAATGGAATGAGAGTCTAGAAGCAACTTGTACCATCCTTTAAAATTTACTGCTTTGAATTCCATTAGGTTGAGTTTGACCAGTTTAACCGTAGAATGAGATTCTGGAAGTAACCTATGCCATCCTAAAAAATCCATTGCTTCGAATTCTATTGGGTTAGGTTTGACTAGTTTGACTATGGGATTCTAATCTTGCAATGGTTTTTGATGTACTTTAACACTGCATCACCCTTTTGTATTCAAAATCCACTAATTTACATTTTACTACTCCCTATTTGACTATGTTGACTATAGACTCCACCCTCTGGTGGATTTTAACATTGCCAATACTTAGCGGATTTTCTGTCCAACACTTTGCTAATTTTTTAACCAACTTGCTATGTGTGAGGTCTTCCATTGCAAAAACTAACCTCAGGATGAAGTCACTCTTCTGGATTTAGCTACTATGACTTTCGCTAGGTCTAGTTTTACTGTGTTGATTGTAGAATCCACCCTCTGGTGGATTTAACATTACCAATACTTAGCGAGTTTTTCTTGCAAAACTAACAAACTTGCTATGTGTGAGGTCTTCCATTGTGGAAACTAACCTCGGGCTGAAGTCGCTCTTCTAGATTCCGCTACTCTAAATTTCTCTAGGCCCTGTTTGACTATGTTGACCATGGATTTTGCACTCTGGTGGAATTTAACACCGCTCTTGACGTTTTTATCAACACTTAGCTTTTACAATTTTTTTTTAAGTATGTGGCTTTTTTGGATCTACATGTATTAATGTTGCCCCTATCACATTGTTAGATGCATCAACATACATGTGAAATGGGATGGTCCAATTTGGACCTCTCAGCATAGGTGGTTAGTTTTTATTTTTAAATCTAAAATGCTTGCTCACACTCACTGGTCTAGACAAACTCAACATTTTTAGATAACAATGTATGCAGTGGTTTGAAAATTTTGCTAAAATATTGGATAAACTGCCTATAGTATCCAATAGAGCCTAGAAAATTACAAACATCTCTCTCATTTTGGGGAGTTGATAGTTTTTTAATCACTTCGATTTTTATTTATCTACTTTAATCCCTTTAGTCGATATATGATGTCCTAACACTATCCCTTCTTGTATCAACATAAAATATTTTTCGTTACTAAGGGAAATGTTTGTTTCTTGATAATGCTGGAGTACTTTCTTCCAAATTGGCTATAGCTTCTTCAAATTTTTTATCATAAACAATGAAATCATCCATATACACTTCTACAGTTTCTCCAACCATATTCAAAAATATACTAAGCACCACCCATTGAAAGGTGGTAGGTGCGTTACACAATCCAAATGGTAAGACTCGATAATAAAAATTTCTCCATGGACATGTAAACATGGGTTTATCCTGATCTTCATCCCCTATTTGAATTTGGTTGTGTCCACTAAATCCATCTAGGAATAAAAAATATTTTCATCTTGCCAAGATGTCGAGGACTTGGTTAATGAAGGGTAGGGGAAAATGGTCTTTCCTAGTGGCTTTATTCAACATATTGTGATCAAAACAAATTTTCCACTTGCCATTTTTCTTAGGTACCACCACTAAAGGTGATACCCATTGACTATCTAATATGGGATAAATAAATCCAACTGACAAATTTTTTGTAATTCAGCTTTAACAATTTCTTTCATCACTGGATTCATTCTTCTTTGGGACTGTCTTATTGGTATTAAATTATCTTCCAAATACATTCAATGCATGCAGACTTCAGGTGCAATTCCCCTAGTCCCATGCAAAAGTATTTTGATGTTTGACTATTATTTCCTTTAATTTATCCTCTTGAATAGTTGACAACTCATTTTCAATGTTCAACAATCTACCAAGTCCTACCTCTATTTGTTTGACATGATTGTCCTTACTACCTACAAGTGGGGATTATAGAGGAGGATGTGAGGATTCTGAAGAACACAAGCTTATACTGAGAGGGGGGTGAACAATATAAGACCACTTTTTACTTTCTTTCCAAACCAATATCAATTAATGTCCTTAATTGCAATAACCAAATATAGCAGTGCACATTAATAACTCAGATAGCAGTAGTAAGAAAGAGCACAAGTCACCACACACAATTGAGACACAATAATTTACGTGGTTCACCCAATGTGGGCTACTCCATGGAGAAAATATTTTACTAAAACTTTCTCAATCAATCTCTTTGGGAATCACTCTCAATTACAATGTTTACAGATCTGTGTCCAAAGGAGAACTCTTTCCCCTTCTGCTCTGGCTATGTGATCTTCTAGAAGACTCTGTCTCTTTGTTGCACTTACAGGTGGACCTCTCTCCACTTGAAGACTCCTCACTCAGATCTATCTTCAACTATGTTGGCTGCTGGATCTCTATCCACTGAGACTCTATTCTCTATACTCTGTCACCTCCAAAGATCTGTCAATAGGCTCACTAAGAACCTACTAAATAGGCTCACATAGAACCTTATTAACAAGATCACACAAAACTTGTCCAATGCTGAATAACAAGCTTACACAGAACCTGTCCAATGCTGAATAACAAGCTCACATAGAACTTGTCCAATGCTGAATAACAAGCTCACACAGAACCTATCCAAATCTACTACAACAAGCTCAATAAGAACTTGTACAAATATGCTCTAGCAAGCTTACCAAGAACTTGCCCAAATATGCCCTAGCAAGCTCACCAAGAACTTGCCCAAATATACTCTAGCAAGCTCATTAAGAACTTGTCCAAATCTGCTCTAGCAAGCTCACCAAGAACTTGCCCAAATTTGCTCTAAAAATATTTTCCAAAGGCCTTCTCAAAGGCTCAATCAATCATGCTCAAGTAGTACTCAAAATGAACTCAATAATAAATGAAAATATCAACTCTACTCCACTTCATAGAAGCATAAAGAGAATTGTTAGACTCAATATGTTCTAATATCACTCTCAACCCAAATCAAACTCAACTCAGTTCAAGACAACCTCAACTCAACTCAAGTATTATAGAACCATAAAGAGAATTGTTAGAGACTCAATATGTTCTAACCTCAATCTCAACTCAACATAGAATTATGGAATAGTTTTTTTCATATAACTTGAACAATCACTTCACACATCACTTGACTAGGCTCAATCAACTCAACTCAACCAATCATCACAAGGGATAACTCTTTCTCACACAACCCTGGTCCAAGTATGTATCAACCAACTCAAATATTTCCAACAATGCTCAATCACAAATCTCACATAACAATGATACTCATGTTATTTTCTAACTCAAGTTCTTTCACAACCAATGGGCTTCAACCACTATGCTTATAACACAAGGTTTTAAACACAACTCTCAATTCAGAAAACCTTGATGCATTCAACCAACCGCTTTTAAAAAGGAAACCACAAACAATCCTTTTTCCTCCAATGATATTTTAGAAATCAACCACCATAAAAAATCAATAGGAGAATGTGTCCATACCTTTTATGAAGTGAAAAAACCCCTTTGGAAATCTACCACATTCAACACACTTTGAAAAAGAGCACAACAATCTTCACTTTTGAACCTCTTTACAAAAATAGAAATATCTCTCTACATACATATTATTTCTCCTTCTAAATGAGTTAGTCAAATAGCCTTCAAAATAAGCTTTCCAACAATATATAATATGATATAATTTTATAAAAGGAAAATACCAGAAATATATTCTTTTCTAAAAGTGCTTTTAAACTTGCCTTCCAATAAAAAATCAAATCAACCCTCATCACATTATTATTATTTTTTTAAGTGAAAAACCCCTTGTGGGGCTGCCTTGGTCTAAGAGACCATGAACAGGGGGTTCTACACCTTCAAATTCACCTAGGGGTCGCACCCAGCCCTGCTCGCACCAACATTATCAATTGGATTTTGGGTACCCAATTCAGCTTTTTGGTAGGGTGGAGATTCGAACCTGGGACCTCCTTTGGAGGATTGCCGTATCATCTCCAACTCACCTACAACAACTGGGTATCAACCCTCATCACCTTATTCCTCCAAAATTAGGCAATAATAAAAAATTTATTAATAAAAATGTTACTTGCCTCTTAGAGGGAATCGAACCCTCATCTCTACCCAAACAATCCCCAACCGCGGTGCCAAAGACCACATGAGATACACGCTCGCATAGGACGAAGAGCGCATAATGCTATTTTGTCCTTCTCCCCTTGCTCATGTCAACAAAAATTTGGGCCAATTATCTTGCTTGAAACTCTAACCCTTGGGAATCAAACCTTGTATCTTTCACAAGAAAAAACCTTTGCACTCCCCTTGCTCGTCGTTGGACCACACTACCACACGAATATTTCGGTGCTTTTCATCTTATCTCCTCTACATTCGATTCCAAGGCTTTTGAAATAAAAGCATTTGCATTTATATGCAACTTCCCTTTAATTTTGCAAATGTCGGTGATGCTTTTAAATTAATTTCTTTTTGATGATGACATCGATGCTAAGGTAATTTTAATTTTAATTTTAAATATTAAAATTTAAACCAAATATTAAAAATTGAATATCTCCATCTCCGGGGCACATTTTTTGACAAAACAAAAAGCCAACCTGGGTTTTAAGAAACACCCATTTCAAATATGCCATACATGGTTTTAAATAAAACCTTTTATTTTACCTATCTTGGTTTTCATAAAAACCCTATATATATCCATGCTCTCCGAAATATGAATGCTTTGGTCATCAAAACTCAATGTTACCTTGTGACATTAATGTGACATCAATGACAACACAAAACAACTCAAATTTCCAATAGATTATCCTTGGAAAAAATGTGTTATGGCTTGTTCTTCATCAATGTCATCCTCAATATCATCTAGAGCCATCATTGGTTGAAGCATAAACATGGCATCAATATTTAGACTTCATAGTTTGGTTCTCCCAACAAATCAGTGGATTATGCAAGTGGATAAATGATTAAGTTTTTGATATTTTGTCCATATGAGATTGTCATTAGTTCTATATTGCAACTTATATAAGCATTAGCTATGGCCAACCAAGGTCCGCCTAATATAAGTGGATAACCACCCAATCCAAATATAGATTGCAACACTAGAAAATATATCAGATACTCCCATGCATCTACTATTACAACAACATATTCTAGCATCCCTCTAGGCATACTGTAGATCGATCGACCAATTAGAGAATAGTTTTGGTTGGCCTCATATTTATGAGTTTTAGTTTTTGCATGGTTTCTTGGGGAATGACGTTTATGGTAGCTCCTAGATCTACTAATGTGTTAGGTAACTGTAAGCCTACAATTTGAACCGTTAACATTGGGCTTCATGTATTAGAATACTTGGGATGGTAGGTGTTGCCTAACATGATATCAACCAACTGACCTACCACATTAACTATCTTTGATGGTTTTATTCCTAGTTTTTTAGACATAGTTCTCTAATGGCCTTCGTATAGATTAGAACATCTCCAATGGATTAATAAAAAGGAATCACGACTATTCAATTTTTTAAACCTTCCATAATGTCAAATTTTGGCTGCATTGGCTTTCTGGGTTCTTGTAATATTTTTGAGAAAGGGGGAACCCCTTCCTTTTGGTGTTTTTTAGTAGTTGTATTTTCTTCCACCTCTTCTATAAAAGGTTGTTCTTCTACCTCTAATTCTATATTCTCTTCCTCCACTACAGGAGGAGTTGGATCTACTCCTAATTGCCAACCTAATCTAAACTGTACAATATTGCAATATACTCTAATATGATACATGGAAAACATATCTATGTCTATCTGATAGGTGGGATGATTTGTATTATTATTAGGATTTAGAGTTGGTTGTGTAGATAGCTGAATTAACCTTGAAGTAGGAGGCATAGGCAAACTAGGCTGTAGTGCGGCTTGAGTTGTATTTTGTGGAGGTGAAGTCCATGCATTGTAATTCCTCCAATATGTTCCAACTTGCTGATAAGGCTTTCGTGGTTAAGGGTTGTAAGGTATCGACCCTTTGGTGGTATTCATCCAAGGAGGCTGACCCCACCATCCCATGTTGGATGGTTGAGTTTGTCCTTAGTTCATGTAATTGACTCTCCCATAAGGTAATACTCCTCCTAGAATACTATTTCCTATAGGAAATTTTTTCTAGTTTCTCCTATTATCCATAAAGTATGTTTCTACTACTTCAGGTTCCTCTTTTATGCTTGCTATTTATGGGAAAAACCTCATTTTATGATCCTTTTGATAAATCGTACACTCTAATTTTATTTTTTGGACACTCGTTTTTAAGATGTTTTCTCCTACATTTTGGGTAAAAGAAGGCTAGTACTACTTTAGTTTCCTGCTTATTTTTTTGAAGTAGGAGTGTGTCTAGTTGAAGTGCGAGAGATGATAACATCTCACTCTTAATATCATATAGCATATTGTCTATTTTGCCTTAGTAATTGAGGTAGTGGTCTTTATGACTTGGGTGGTTGGTTTACCTTTTCTTAGTGAATAATTTTGACACAGTTGTTGGATATTTAAAATTTTATGTTGGTAAATATCCCCTCCCGATATCAAATTCAAAGCTTCTATAAACTCATTTGTGAGACCCCTCAAGAATATGCTTCTTAAGGACTTCTCACTCAACTTTTCATGGGGTGATCTTTGCAAATTAAAGTTAAATCTATCGCAATAGTCTTCTAATGATTCTTCCTATTTTTGGGAAATATCTAGGATTTCTTCTCTAGCATATCTTACCCTCCCAAAGTTTTGGTATTGGTCTAGGAATATTTTTTTCATATCTTCTTAGGTTACAATGTGTTTTTTCCCCAAAATGATGAACTAGTGTAGTGCTAAATCATCTAGTGTGGAGGGAAATAATTTTAGCTTTTCGGCATTTGATTTGTAGTCCACTGAACTGCATAATACATCAAATTTAAAAAGGAATAGGTAAGGGTATTTGGTTGGAAGTCATATAAATGTGGGAATATGAGTAGGAGATATGTGTTTCATCTTGGTTTCTCCTATTGCTTCCTCAATTGGAAATTCAAACCTGGTTGAAGCTTCTTTATTTCAGCCACATTTTCAAGTAATGTAGGTTCTACACCTACTGCTTCTAGGGAAAATTTCAAAGCTTCACACTCATTTCATTTGTCTTCCAAAAGTATTACTTAGTCAATGTTTGAAATGGTTTCATCTTCAACTATTTTTCATTGTTGAATATTCAATAAATACTTCTCATATTGGGTTCTTTCAAATGGATGTCCTAAACCAAGATCTGAAACTAGTCCTCCATCAAATGATGTTTACCTTAAATGGTGGGAAGAAATTCATTCAAATATTGGGTGACTACGCCAATGTACTGCTGGAGGAGAAGGTATTTTAGTTTCAGGATTTGTCCCAAACATTTTAGAAGGAAATTCAAAATGTTTTTTAGGTATTTGTGGAGTGATTTATTTACTTTTTAGAAAACAATCATTTGGTCCTCTTAATTGTGTTGGACTCACAATATCAGGCAAACAATCTATGGGTAAGCTAAGCTAAACTTATAAGTTTTAGGGTTAATTGACCTATAGACTTGAATACTACAATTGGTACTCCCTAACAATAGTGCCAAAATGGTGAGCAGAAAATATATTTATGAAAACAATTAATTTTACCTCCATTAATTTTATCAATCTGGGAATTTTGTAAGCTTGTTGAGTACCAGTGCAAAGTATATTCTTGTAGTAAAATAGAGATGAGTTCTATGTATCACTTTGGTTTGGTAGGGGGTGTTTGTTTGTGTAGTTCGATTTTATCCAAAAAAACATAATTGAATTGTAGGAAGGTAAAATCTATGAGAAATTATAGGGAAACTAGCTTAAACTATCATTTTCAAACACAATACCTGAAAGAAAATTGTAAAAAAATAAACACACTTGCATTATTGAATAAAGCAGGAAAATGTAGAAATTGAACACACTGTGTAGAAAATAAAATAGGAAACATACTTATAGAAATAAAATAATAGAAAATAAATAATGATAGCAAAAAAATAGGGGAAGAATATTGCCTTGAGTGGGCCTAGGCTCCTGTAGACATCTGTTTGGCTAATTCACACACTCTTTGAACATAGAAAATAATAAAACACCTAAGATTTTATTTATTTATGTAGTACCAATTTACAGAACAAGTTTCGGGTCTCTTATTTCAAAGGTGGCCTACATTTTATACAGAACACGATCATCCCTTGTTACAAATTTAGACTATGCTAATTTGATTCATTTTGATGCGATTCACTAGGGTGGGCACACAAATTAATTAAATTTATAATAAAAGATAAGTCACTCTAAAATTGACCTTTGTGGGATAATCATAGCATTCCCTATGCTTTCATAATAATATGCATCTAATTTTATACACAGTCTTCAAATTTCATACTCAATGCGCATGCTTTTTATTTTATCGGATACATGCATTATTCGACCTATCATTGGAAAACAAGTGCCTTTTTGCCTATCACTGGGATAAAGATATCATATTTAGCCTTTTCTTGTTTGTTGAAGGTTATCACTTTTTAGTAGTTTAACAGTGAGCACTTGTTTTATCATTGAAAGATAGGCATCTTCCGATCTATTTCCAAGAGACAGGTGCTTGTCCTGTTCACTGGGAGATAAGCACTTCCTTTTCACTAGGATATAGGTACCTTCTAGCCTATGGTTGGGAGATGGACAATGTACCTTAGCATTTCAGAATACCTTACTCCTTTTCCACTATCATTGTTTTATTACCAACCATTCCTTAATCACATTATGAAAGTTATCAAGTGCTAGGTCTGCATGGGACCTCAACTAAAAGGTGCAAAAAAGGTCATGAAGTACTACATATACACACAATTTCCACTCAAAACACACATTAGGCATAATACATCATTTTCAATTAAATGCATACAATAATATCACAAAAAATACATTTCTAATATATTTATGCCGCACAATAATCCTATTAAAGCATACAAAAAGTGAGCATTTTTGGTGATCATCTATAATATTATACCTCAATATGATAAACCTTAGGTTAAGTGTGGTATATTTCGATTATCTATAACATTGATATATAATACAATATCATGTCCCTAGATACTTATCCCCAACTATTGTATCATTCCACCCCCTTCATAATTTTTCCCTTGAAACATGAGAAGAAACTAAATAATATTATCTATTAATAATTGTTGATAACTAGTATGAATCTTGATCATCCATCTAGGTAAGTATAATCGTAATGAAAGATGTTCCTCTATGGTATCTTGTTTCTACTACATTACTTTGATATCCCTTATTATTGATCCTTTGGTTATATACTTATGTTGTGCCACTAAAATACCTCTAATGATTTCTCCTTTGGTTTCATGATCCTATTACACTCCTCTAATATCCATAATTATTGTTATTTTACCTCCATATATATTTGTACTCCATGCCTTTAAAGTTCCATGTAGGTCCATTCTAGTTATTTTGATCTCTATGTCATGCCTCTATGATTTTTTCCTCTCATGGTGGTATGGGTGTTGATGCTACAACCTTAGCCATTTATCCTAGTTTCAATGATGCTTCAATGTTCCATTACTTTTATTTATTTTCTTTTATGACCTTTTTGTAATGACCTAAAAACAAGCAAACAAAAAACACACAGAAAAGAAAAGAATTAAAAAAAACTAGAGAGAGGGATTCATAAACCCCTAACCCATCTAAGATTAACCTATTGTTTAAATTCCCTAAGTTTTTTATGAATAGCTATATCTCATGAAATACCCTTACACAAATCCCATATTTGTAAGCGTATCATGTGTTACCAAAAATAAGCCTATCTATCTCATCATCCTTGATGAGCTAGAATCATCACCTTCTATTAATCAAAGGTATACACACATCACCATACCATACACAAGCCAAACTGTGTAATATGCTATGAGTTTATGAGTTAAGCTATACATATCGTCTTCATGACGAGCTATCTTAACTCAGATATAGACTTCCTACAAACTTAGTTACCATTCTCCCTAAGAAGTCTTAATCCCTTAGGTCTCCTATGTTCACCCTAAAACTTATTTCTTAGTTTTATTTTTCTATTTATTAGTAAGAAGACAAGAATAGTACTAGATACTAAATCTAACAAAAGCAATCAAAGATACTAAGAAAGAAGCATCACTAAAAGAGTAACATTAATTGAAAGAGATCAATTACAAAATATAGACAATGCATAGCAATAAAGTAAAAGCACATTCTCCAAATCATTAATCAAATATTACATAAAGGTAAGTATGGTAGTTATTCCATACTCTCAAATAATAACATATTATATCAATTTCATCAGGGAAATATCCCCACAACTCTAGTCTATTTGAGCATAAGTAGATTTACTGCAAGTAGAGAACAACTAGTGCATTAGTCCCATATGCTTATTTGGCCCTCCTCTTTCCATCGATCATTTGAGGATAGTAGGGGATTAGGGCACTCATGGTTCAGGATAGGCATACCTCTAAATGCATTTAATATTTGCTTTACCAAATTGCAACTATACAAATTTAATCAAGTTTCTAACCATCTAATGCATAGTTGATATCATAAAAGAATCATTACTTTTATTTTCACCTCTCAAATACCCTTAGAGAGTCATTCAACATGCACAACTTGGATCACAATTTTTACTTCAATCAAATCTTGTCTTTGTTCAATAAATTAAAGTCCCATACCTCTAATCTATAGAACAATCCTTTTCATTTATTTGCTAAATTAAAGCTTCACTACTTCAATTTAAAAATAAACCATTTCCTTTCATTTTATAAACTAAAGTCCCATAACCTTTAATCTATAAAACAATCCTTTCATTTATTTTCTAAATTAAAGCCTCCTCACTTCAATTTACAAATAAACCATTTCCTTTCATTTTATAAACTAACAATTCTCTTTATGCTTCTATGAGGTTGATGAATCATATTGAGTCTCTAACAATTCTCTCTATGCTTCTATGAGGTGGATGAATCACATTGGGTCTCTAACCATTCTCTTTGTGGGTTCATGTCAAGCAAGTGTTTCTTGTTAATATTGTGAGCAGGTTTTGGACAGGTTCCATTGGGGACTTGTGAGCAGATTTGGACAGGTCCTATCAGAGGACTTGTGAAGCTGAGTTTGATAGTTCTATCAGAGAACTTGAGGATAGAGGTCTCTAGCCAGAGCAGGGAAGACAAGTGTCTTCTGTGGATAGAGTTTCATTTGCTAAGGGCAGCGGAGGCAGAGGTCATCTTGAGGATCACAAACCAGAGTAGAGCTAGGATATTGGTGTCTCCTGTGGGTTGGTGCCCACGAACTTGAACTAGGGGATTGGTGTCTCCTGTGGGTCGGTGCCCACGAACTTGAGATTAGGGGATTGGTGTCTCCTTTGGGTTGGTGCCCATAAACATTGTAATTGGGAAGGTTTCCCAAAGAACTTTGAGATATATTTTAGAGAAAAGTTTTGTGGACGTAGCCCAGGCTTTCTGGGTGAACCACGTTAAAATTGGTGTCTCTTTGTGGATGATCTTGTGCATTGTTTTGATATTTCTTTGGATATATTACTTTTCTATTTTGAAGTATAAATGAAAAGTAAAAAGAGGTCTTATACTGTTCACCCCCCCCTCTCAGTATAAGCTTGTGTTCAACAATTGGTATCAGAGCAAGGTTCCTTCAAAAAGTTTGACAGCTTGAAGGAAGATCTTACAAGAACACAAATGGCAAGGAAAGGCAAAAGAAAAACCATAAGACACAAGAAGAAGAAATCTCACAAGGGCACAAAAGAAAATGAAGATGATCTCAATGTTGCTGCTTTGGGAATGAAAATAGATTCAAGAGATGAATCAAACAGTGGAGAACAAGCCAGATTAATAAAGTTTTGCACCAGATGTGGGAAGACCGGTCACTTTGTAGCTAATTGCTCACAAGGTAGAGAATGTTTTGTTTGTGGTCAACTCGGTCATAATGAACGTCAGTGCCATGGGTTTAGTAGCAGTGAAGATGAAGATGATCCGTTCAAAATTGGTAAAGAAATAGATTCAGAACAAGAGTGTGATGAAGAAGGAAGTGATGCAGAAACAAATTGGGAACAGAAACTGATTTCAGACCTGAATAAAAAGGTTGAGGATGTAGAAGATATAATCACTAGCTTGAAAGTCCAAGCAGAAGATTACAAGAAAATTTATGAAGATCTCGAAATACAATCTTCTAGGAAAATAGAGTATTGCAGCAAGCTAGAAAAAGAAATTGACAGTTTAAGAATGTAGACAGAAGAAATGAGTAATAAAGTTGGTATATACAAAAAAACATGAAGAGGAATCTAACAAAGTTGTTAACAATCTGGAGCTAAAAATAGAAGAGTTCAAAAAGAGTGAAGAAACTCTCAGGTATCAAATCAATGAGAAAGAGACTGTTTGCTGCAAACAAAAAGAAGAGATTGTTTCATTGAAGAAACAACTAGAAGAGGCCAATACAACTCTTAAAATCAAAGATGAGCACAACAATCAAGAAAAGAAGAGCGTCTACCTTGACAAAGCAAGTAAGTGTTTTAGTAGTGATAGTGAAAGTTCTTCAGGTGATTATAAAAATGAGATTTTGTTCATATCAAAAAGGGAGGAAGAACCGAAATGTCTTAGATATGGAAAGTGTTGGCACCTTGAGGATAATTGCAAAAATAATGATTTGGTTGCTAGTTTGTATGAGGATGCTTCAAAAAGTGATAAGGAAGATGCATGTATGGTTTTTGAAAAAGGTAGCACCTCTAGTGATAAGAAATCTGAAAAAGGCCTTGATAATTCAAAGTGCAATCAAATAGAGGATCTTGAATGTGAACTTACTAATGCTCTTAGTGTCTTGAAAAAGGAAAGAAAGAAGAATGCTGAACTCAAGAATGAGTTAGAATCTAAGGCACTTGAGTATAGTGAATTAGATCAGAAAATGGCTTCATTGAAAGAGGAAAATAAAGAGTACAAGGATAAGCTGTACAAGTTTCAAGATAGCTCCAAAAGGGTTAAGTCTCTCATCCAAAGTCAAAGAAATCCAACAGATAAAACAGGTCTTGGTTTTGTTAAGCCTCACAAGGAACAAGTTGGAGAGTCTAGTAAGAGACTCCAAAAGGAAGAGAGTTCTGATGAGAAAAGTATTTCAGATCATGAGTCCTTGAAAAATAGATGCACAGAAATAGAAAACACAATTCGAAATGAGAAGAAAAGGTTTTCAGAACCTAAGAGGTCAAACAATGGAAAGTTTCAAGGCAGATGTTTTGCGTGTCACAGATTTGGCCACATGGCTGTACATTGCATGGCTCAAGTGAAGAAGGTAAATAATAGTTTTAGAAGTAGTAATTTCTTTCATGGGTATTGCTACTCTTGCAATCAGTTTGGGCATAAGGCAGGTTGTTGCAAGGCAAATAACAGGAACTGGGTTAGTCAGAACAGGCTTGGTCAAAACAGGTTTGGTCAGAACTTGTGGATTCAAAGAACAGGTATGCCTAAAAGAAATAACATTGTTACTTGCTATAAGTGCAACAATGAAGGTCACACAGTCAGACAGTGTAGAGTTGAAATTCCAGGATACAGGAATAGGAACAAGTGGCATGATCGGGTCCAAGGATCGGAACAATGACAGGGAACAAGAATATGGACAAAGAGTTCAAGAGAAGACCCGGCAAGGAAGTTATAGACGCCGATGATGATCAGTGCCTAATGGGAGTTTTACTCCCACCCCAAAATTAATCACCTCATCAGGAGGTGGGGGAGGGACTAAGCTAAGAGGCTCATTCTTAGTTTCGAGCCCCAAAGGTGGCCCTTTGCCATTGATGACAAAGGGGGAGAAATATGAGTCAGGGGGAGCAAAACTTCAAAGAGAGTGATTTCAGTTTTGGCTCTTGAAGATGTGTTTTTAGTAAAGTTTTGCCATCAATGACAAAGGGGGAGATTGTTGGCAATTTTGGGTACCTTGGGTACATTGCCTTTGCTCAAGTGTTTGATGTTGTCATTGATGTCAAGAAGCGGAAGGGTTTTTGTGAAAACCAAGGCAGTCAAAATAAAAGGTTTTATTTAAAACCATGGACAACAGATTTGAAATGGGTTTTTCTTAAAACCCTAGTTGGCTCTTCGTTTCGTTGAAAAAGGTGCCCCGATGATGAAGATATTTAATTTTAAATATTTAGTTTAAATTTTATTTAAAATTTAAATTAATATTTTAAAATTAAATTAAAGTTTTTTTCCCGTCGTGTTTGGAATTGCCGACGTGTTTAGTAATGCATCGTAGTGCTTATAAAAGGGAGCAATGGAACTCTTTAATGTAATAGTGAACAATTCGATATTGATCGGCGAGCATTTCTTGATTTCATTTTCAAAGCTCCGATGCCAGCGAGAGGAGTTTATGCTTTTTAGGAAATCGATCGAACGAGGCGACACAGGTGATATTTCAAAGAAGGAAACAGTTCGTGTTGTGCGCAGCGGACGCCTGTGGTCACAGGTGTGGTGGTGAAGTAATAAATGGTGAGCTTCCGATCGACGCATTTCATCGAAGATACAAAACTTTATTAAAAAGATATCTGCGTGCTTAAAAATCCTTGTATACTCGATTATTTACCGAAGACAGAAGATAACCAAATGACGCGAAAAAATTGAGGATATCAACTACCTCGTTCACGAGATTGGAGCGAATGAAAATTAATGACGTGACAATATTTTCTTGAAACCTTTGGTGAAAGAACCCTCTGAAAATAACGTCGAATAGCATGGAGGGAGTCATGGTATATTGCAAATAGCGATAAGCAGGGTCTCAAAATCGATCAGGTCACTGGAGAGAAATCACCGTCGAGAAACATTGAGAGCGAATCATAGGCAGAGCTGAGTTTGAGCGGCAGCAAACGATGACTGCATGTTCGAAGTAGGTCTGAGCGCATTTTTTGAGGGTTTGGATTCAGCGCCAATGTGAGAAGGCGACTAGCCTACGTGGCGCTCGTTTGTTCGTTGAGAGCGTGTGACCATTGAAGCAACGCGGGTCGTCCACAACGCATAAGCCAGAATCAATATTAAAGTAAGCCTTTTATATGGTGTATTCGGGGAGCTATAAGGCTTGCATTATTATAGGAGTTATAAGGTCTCAGGAGGTCTTATGTTAGTGTGAAGAGATATAGGAGCTTGCGTGTGATTGAGACACGTGGTTGAGGTTAAATCTTCCTCAAACAAGAGGTAAGGGCACATTATCCTTAAGAGTAATGTTGATTATCTACTAACCCTTGTGAAGATTGGCAAAAGAATGTTGTGATGGTGGCAGATTTCCAAAGGGGTTCCTTCACTTCAATAAGGTATGGGCACATTCTTCTTATGAGTATGAGTGGTGTATGTTATTCCTGAAATAAGATTGGAGTGAAAAGGTTTTCAACAAGGTTTCCTTTGGTTGAGTGTAAATCCTATTTTCTGGTTTGTTGAAGACTACTTATGCATTGTTATCATTGATAAGAGTTTTGATGAATGCATAATTCTGGTTTGGGGTAGTGGAAGCTTTGTGCACTAGAGTTCATGTTTGTAAGTCTTGTTACTTGCATTGAGATGGTGAAACCTTTAGTTGGCTGTTTTGATATTGATGGATGAGTTGCTTCCATAGAGTTTGTTTGATCAAGTTATTGCTTCTACTTGATTCATGATATTGGGCTTACTCCATTGAGTTGATTTGAACAAGTTATTCATTGCATTTGGTGATATTGTGTTGGTGGCTGTTTTGTTCAAATATCCTTGGAGGGAAAAGGATTTCTACTTGTTTCCTTTTCTAGTGATGATTGGTTGAATGCTTCAAGGTTGATGTTGAGTTGAATATTGTTGGTTAAACCTTGTCTATGAGCATTGTTGTTGAAAGCCCAAATTGGTTGAGAAAAGATATTGGTTTTGGAAAGAACATGAGTATCATTGTTATATGAGATATTGCATGGTTGGCAATTGTTGGGTTGTGTTTCATGTTCTTGAGAAAAACATACTACATCTATCTTATTCTTTTGAGATTTGAAATTGAGTTGAGATTGAGATTGGGAGTTAAGTATAGAACATATTGAGTCTCTAACAATTCTCTTTATGCTTCTATGAGGTTGATGAATCATATTGAGTCTCTAACAATTCTCTCTATGCTTCTATGAGGTGGATGAATCACATTGGGTCTCTAACCATTCTCTTTGTGGGTTCATGTCAAGCAAGTGTTTCTTGTTAATCTTGTGAGCAGGTTTTGGACAGGTTCCATTGGGGACTTGTGAGCAGATTTGGACAGGTCCTATCAGAGGACTTGTGAAGCTGAGTTTGATAGTTCTATCAGAGAACTTGAGGATAGAGGTCTCCAGCCAGAGCAGGGAAGACAGGTGTCTTCTATGGATAGAGTTTCATTTGCTAAGGGCAGCGGAGGCAGAGGTCGTCTTGAGGATCACCAGCCAGAGCAGAGCTAGGAGATTGGTGTCTCCTGTGGGTTGGTGCCCACGAACTTGAACTAGGGGATTGGTGTCTCCTGTGGGTCGGTGCCCACGAACTTGAGATTAGGGGATTGGTGTCTCCTTTGGGTTGGTGCCCATAAACATTGTAATTGGGAAGGTTTCCCAAAGAACTTTGAGATATCTTTTAGAGAAAAGTTTTGTGGACGTAGCCCAGGATTTCTGGGTGAACCACGTTAAAATTGGTGTCTCTTTGTGGATGATCTTGTGCATTGTTTTGATATTGCTTTGGATATATTACTTTTCTATTTTGAAGTATAAAGGAAAAGTAAAAATAGGTCTTATACTGTTCACCCCCCCTCTCAGTATAAGCTTGTGTTCAACACTCTTGTATGGGCAAGGACAACCTTCCAAGATGGCAACCAATTGCCGTTGGCCCAACCACGACTTGGCTGAGGATTGACCTCATGCCTGACCTCACTCTAGGTTTTCTAAGGATGGATGATTCTCCTACGTAACACCCAATGATGACCAACAGAGCAGGGAGTATAGTACGTGAAAGGAACAACACATACAAAGGAAAAAAGGTGTGGCAACAACCAATGCTTGCACTTGGTACTCAAAATCTTGGTGCTAGCCACCACTACAACAACAACATCACTAAGACCAATAGCGACCCACTCGCACACAATGAATACAAGGAGACAACAACAATCTTAAGGCCAATAGTGGCCCATTTGCACACAATGAATATAATGAGACAACAACAACCTTAAGGCTAATAATGGCCCATTCACACATAGCAAATACAAGAAGATAACAACAACCTTAAGGCTAAAATGATCCATTTGCACTCAATAAATACAAGGAGACAACAATAATGCCATAAATAAAAGGATTATTGGCTCGATGGGTAAGGGTGGTCATGCAGGATTTAGGGATCCACAGTGCACCAAGATATTAGCACAAAAATAAGGGTGCAAGGTATGATATCCCAATAGTTATAAAACATAGGAAAAAAGAGGATAGCTCATCCCAAGAACCAAATGTGACACCCTCCTCACAGAGACAACAACAAGCCAAAAGGAAACAACACCTTTCTTACCAATGAGACATTGCCACAAACGACTATCAAACGGTCTTCAAGAATTAAGATAAATGTGGATTCATTTTAACCAACATGCAAGTTTTAAGCTTTTCCAACTTGGTGAGCTCGATGGCACAGAGTTCCAGTTCTCCTCTTCTATTTCCTACCTTAATTCTTGTTTTTATCCTTGCTTTTGTGAGTCTCTTTTTTTTTCTCAACAAAAATTGTCTTATCTCATGAGGAGCAAAGTCCTGAGGATTTCGTCCACCGCCCTCCTTCCTCATTACTCCCTTACCTATCCACATTTAATTCTCCTTATCTTATTGGTAGACGATAAGACAATTTTACAATTTTAAATCATTCTTCACATACTTTGAAATCTCACCATAAAGAAGCTATGACAAGAAGATTCTCTTCACAACATGTACTTCATCTACTTTTTAAAATGAAATTTTAATTTTATGAAAAGTAGATTTTGAATTAACTAGAGGATGGAATAGATTTTCAAAATATTTTAATATAATTAAAATCTCTTTTAAATATCAATTGTCTTCAAATGAAACTTTATTGTCATTTTAAAACAAACTTCTTTTATTTATAAAAGAAACTCCATTATCATTTTAAAATAAAATATCTCTATTTATTTAAAATGAATTTCTATTATCATTTCAAAATAAAACATCTTTCTATTTATTTAAAATGAAACTCTATTATCATTTTAAAATAAAACACCTCTATTTATTTAAAATGAAACTCTATTTTCATTTTGAAATAAAACATCTATTATTTATAAAGTAGAGAGTAAGAGTTTTTAATCAAAAAAAGAAACTCTCAAAGGCATCCTACTGGTTCATGATTTTATTTTATAAACCACTAATGTAGATAGTGATAAAGTAAAAGATAATCAAACATATGCAACAGACAAAGAGGAAATATTTCCATCAACCCAATCACCTGTCTCAACCAGAGAATTTATGATAGCTACTAGGCTATCAACTGAGGCTCAAGGTGACTAGTTATTGATGATTATCCCTTCCGATAATGCATGCCTATATGAAGGTATCCATCCATGTTACCCCCAATTTACCTTAATAATAATTTCCCCAACCTCAAGTACCCTCGCTTTTGGTGGATGATTTTGCTTCTTCCACCTATGAGTGTACCTGATCCTGCACATCTTGGTAATATGTTAGTAGTACCATGCTCTTCCAAATAAACTAAACATCATATAGTTGGTTCAATTGCTCAAGTTAGGTATTAAAGTATCATAGATTAATACATTGTTTCTTTGTGCCAAAAGTTCCGTTAGGGAGGGTCATGACATCCTACCCCCATTAGACTAAACACTATCACGTGTGTTTTGAATTTCACAAAAGTAAAAGTTATTATATTATATATTTTCAAAAAAAAAGGAAATTTTTTTTGCATATAATCCACATTTTCCCAAGTGGTATTTCTTTCAGAAAACCGGTCCCATTGGACCTTACATTGCTCAAGAGTTTTATTCCACATATATTTAGAATGAAACTCAAGAATATTTATCAAAATTACTTCAATAGCCTTTGGATTTACCATCTATAAATTAGAAACATCCCACACATGTTGAGGGTCAACAACATATTTCCTAAGAAAGGATATGTGGAAAGTGCCATGAATCCTGGATAGGTTAGGTGGTAAAGCAAGTCGGTATGCAACTAGACTGATATTTTTCAATGGTTTCAAAGGGTCCCATGAATCAAGGATACAAATTCATGGATTTGATAGCACTATTTATTGTTTAACCCTTAAAAACACCTTATCTCCAACTAAGTACTCTATTAGAGTCATTTTTAGATTAGCATAAATTTTCTACCTATCAAAAGCTTCTTTAAGTATTTGTCTAATTACCTTCAGCCAATCCTCCATTTCTCTAACCATTTTTGGTCCAATCATAACTCGGTAGTCTAGGTTATCCCAAGATAATGGTGTTCTACACTTCCACCCATACAAGGCATCAAAAGGATCCAATCCTAGCGAGGAGTGATGTCCATTATTATAGGCAAAATCTACAATATTTAGGTAGTCTTCCCAATGAGACTTGTGATACATGCAGTACATGTAGAGCATATCTTCTAGTACTTGGTTTACCTATTTTATTTGACCATTTGTATCAAGGTGGTATGCTGAAATCATATTCAGTTTTGTGCCCACTACATGATGTAGGAACTTCCAAAATTTAGAAGTGAACTTGGAATCCCTATCTGAAATGATCACCTCAAGAAATCTATGTAAATGGAATACCTCTCTGGAAAATCTATTAGCCACTACATGAGCATCATCCTTGATGTTCCTAGGTATAAAATGTGCAATCTTAGTCAATCTATCGACTATTACTAGGATTGCATCATGTTGATACTAGGTTTTGGGTAAACCTACTATAAAATCCATAGATATAACCTACCTCTTTTACATAGGTATATCATGCGGATATAAATTTCCTTCAAGAAGTTTACGTTCTACCTTAACTTTCTGACATTCAAGGCACCGAGTGATAAAATCGATGATGTCCTTATTCATTCCCACCCAGAAGAAGGTTGTTTTCATGTTTTCCATCATTTTAGCTCCTCTAGGGTAAGCATAATAAGGAGATCTATGGGCTTCTTGCATTATTAGAATCCTTAGATCATCTATCTTTGGTATGAGAACCCTACCTTTGTAGCATTAAAGGTCATCTATCATGCCAAATTCCTTATTATTTTTAGGATCTCTATTCATCCTAGCTCAAATTTATTGGCAATACTCATCCTGAAATTGCTCTTTCCTCACCTAATCCATGATATTCATGTGACTTATGGTTATGGCTGCTATGTGTCTCCTTCTTCTCAAGGTATCAACAACCTTATTCTCTTTTCCTTTTATATACTTAATTTCAAAGTCCTACTCAGTGAGGAACTCAATCCATATCTTCTATCTCACATTGAGTATCAGTTGGGTAAATATGTACCTTAGACTTTGGTGGTTAGATTTTAATTCAAAAGGCCCCCCACCAAGTTGTGGTACTGGAACTTTAGAGCATGCACCACATTAGCTAGCTCTAAATCATGTATAGCATAATTAAATTCTTGTTTTTAAATGTTTCTTAAAGTATAAGCTACTAATAACTCTTCTTCCATGAGTAATCCTCCTAACCCTTTCAGTGATGCATTTATACATACTGCAAAATCTCCTTGAGGGTCTGAAATTCTCAATATTGGTGTGGTAGTGAGTTTCTATTTTAGCAATGTAAAAGCAACTTCACACTTTTTTGACCACTTGAATTCATTTCCTTTATTCTAAAGGTTAGTTAATTGTTGCAAAAATCTTGGAGTAATCCTTTATATAATGTCTATAGTAGTCCGTTAACCTCATGAAGCTTTGAAATTCAGTCATATTAGTATGGGGTGGCCAATTTAGGATGGCCTCTATCTTTTTTGGATCCATAAAAATTCCTTCTGCTGATATGATATGTCCAAGATATCATACCTCTGAAACATAGAAATCACTTTTGGCTAGATTCCCATAGAGTTGATTTTCCCTCAACAACTCTAACACGATCTTGAGATGCTTATCATGTTCTTATTTGTTCTAAGAGTATATTAAGATATCATCTAGGAATACAAGGATAAACTGGTCCAAGTATCTTCTAAACACATTGTTCATTAGGTTCATGAACACAAATGGGGTATTAGTTAGTCCAAAGGGTAGAACTGTAAACTTGTAATTCCCATATCTAGTCTTAAATGCTATTTTGTGAGTGTCCTCCTCATGTATTCTTAACTGGTGATACCCTGATCTTAGATCAATATTAGTGAATACTGTGGCATCTCTCAGTTAATTGAATAGATATTTGATCCTTAGTAAAGGATATTAGTTCTTGATTGTAACCTTAATTAACATCCTCTAGTCAATACAAAATTTTAAAGAATCATATTTCTTTTTCATAAATAAAACTAGTGTACCCCATGGTGACACACTTGGTTTTATCAATCCCTTTTCCAATAACCCTTGTAGTTGAACCTTTAGTTCCTACATCTCAATAGGAATCATCCTATATGGATATATATGAATAGGTTTTTATCCTAGCATAAGATCAATTATAAAATCAAATTCTTGCACAGGAGGAAGTCCAGGTAAGTCCTCTAGAAATACATACTTAAAATTCTATAAAATTGGGTGCTTTCCTAGCACTTATCTCTTCTAATCATGTCCTACATCATTAAGTTTTACAACATGCACTATCCCTCATATTTTGAGGGCTTTCTTCAGTTGCATAGCTAATAACATTTGGGTTTTGAACATCCCTTGATCGCTTTAAATTCTTAGTCTCTCCCTACCTTCCTCTGAATACTTGATCCATAAATTTTGGAAATTTATTAAGGCTTTATGGGACTGTAACCAATCCATCCCTAGGATCACATCAAAGGCATGAAGTAGAGCTACATACAAACAACATTATGTGGTTCCACTAGTTAAAGCAATTTTTGTCATTGGATAACACTAGTTTATCAAGTAAGTCTACCCAAAACCATACTTAACCTTCCACCCATGGGCCAAATATCCTAGCCTTTCCAAAATAGTCCTTTCTAGAATAGGAGAAATAAAACTGTCAATGAAGAACACAAGCTTATACTGAGAGGGGGTGAACAGTATAAGACCACTTTTTACTTTTTCTTTTCAAATCAATATTATGCAGTGTATAGATAGCAATATCAATAGCAGTAATCAAAGCAATGCACAAAACACCATACACAATAGAGACACATATTTTAACGTGGTTCACCCAATGTGGGCTACCTCCATAGAGAAAATATTTCTTCTAAATATTTCTCAAATAATCTCTTGGGAATCCTTCCCAATTACAATGTTTATGGACCTCTATCCAAAGGAGATGTTGATCCCCTAAATATGGATGTGGATCTCTATCCATAGGAGAACTCCTTCTCCTCTGCTCTGGTTGGTGATCCTCTAGAAGACTCTACCTCCAACGCATTGACTGTGGATCTCTCTCCACTTGAAGACTCTTGTCCTCACTCAGAAGACCTATCCTCAATGTCCTGGTTGATGGATCTCTATCCATTGGAGACTCTGTCCTCTCTGCTCTATCACCTCCAAAGCTCTGTCTCAATACTATACTAAACATAATCTAGTCGGTCTAGCATAACTCTGCTCAATCTCTTGCACTAAACATAGTACATTTGGTCTAGCACAAATCTTGCTCAATAGGTTCACTCAGAACCTGCACAACTCTTCTCAATAGGTCCACTTAGAACCTGCTCAAATCTGCTCAATAGGTCCATAAAACCTATCCAAATCTGCTCAATAGGTCCACATAGAACTTGATCAAATCTGCTCAATAGGTCCACATAGAACTTGTCCAAATCTGCTCAACAAGCTCACATAGAACTTGTCCAAATATTCTCAACAAGCTCACACATAACTTGTCCAAATCTGCTCAATAAGTCCTCTCTAGGACTTGCTCAAATATGCATTGCAAGCTTCCACAAAATCTCACACAAAATTAGTCCACAAGCCTTCTCAAAGACTTGCCTCAAATCATCTTAACAAGTCCACACAGAACTTGTCCAATCTCATAGAATCATAAAGAGAATTGTTAGAGACTCAATATGTTCTATACTCAATGCTCAATCACTTTCTCAACTCAATATCATAGAAGCATAAAGAGAATTGTTAGAGACTCAATATGTTCTATACTTAATGCTCAATCACTTTCTCAACTCAATCTCATAGAAGCATAAAGAGAATTGTTAGAGACTCAATATGTTCTATACTCAATGCTCAATCACAACTCAAATCAATCTCATAGAAGCATAAAGAGAATTGTTAGAGACTCAATATGTTCTATACTCAATGCTCAATCTCAACTCAAATCAGAATATAGAATAGTTTGTTTCATGGAACTTGAACAACCACTTCACATCCACTTGACTAGGCTCAACCAACTCTACTCAACCAATCACCTCAAGGAACAACCCTTTCTCACAAACCCTAGTCCAAGCATATATCAACCAACTCAAAATATTTCCAACAATGCTCAACAACAAATCTCACATAACAATGATACTCATGTTCTTTTCTAACTCAAGTTCAAGTTCTTTGCATAACCAATTGGCTTCAACAACAATGCTAATAAAACAAGGTTTTAATCACAACTCTCAATTCAGAAAACCTTGAAGCATTAACTCAACCACTTTTGAAAAGGAAACCCTAATCAATTCCTTTTCACTCCAAACTTAATTTTCAATCAAGCCAATCAACCAACTCAATAGAGAAGAATTTTACCCATACCTTTTTGTTGCCAAGAAGTTATCCACAAAATCTGCCACACTTCACAAAAACTCTTTTCCAAACTCACATAAGGGTTAGAGGACTTCAATTAAAATCACAATGCAAAATATAACTTTAAATACACCTTTTTACTCCAACTTAATTTTCACATCCACCAAAGTCCTTTTAGAAGAAAACCCTTATCAAAAATAATAATCAACAAGTCTCAAAATAAATCTCAATTAACACTTTACCATAACTCCTTATACCTCCTAAAATATAACTCTCAAAATAATACTTTCCAAATAATAAAGCTCAAATAATTATCAACACTTCACCTTCAGAAATAATCACAACAACCTCTAATTAACAAAGTTTATTAAAACATTAATAAACCTTATAACATCCTTATCACTCCAACCTTAGGGCATAACCATAAAATTAATTAACACAAAAAATGTACTTGCCTCAAGGGGATTTGACCCCATGTCTTGCCCTCACCATGAGCGCCTTAGCCATGGCTAAGGTTGCCACATGAGCTACATGCTCATTCGCAAATGGGGAAGCACCACGTGCTTCCTCTTTGCGCTTTCCTTGCCCATGTTTAAAAATGTGTGCCTTGGCGCTTCCACAAAAACTCCACCAAAAACTTCTTCGCAAGAATCGAACGCATGACCTCCGTGCTACCAATGCCTTCACGCTTTCCAAGCTACCACTAGGCCACACTACCCAATGCGAATTGGGGGTGGTCTCTCTCCACGTTATCCTGTACTCTCCTTTCCAAATGTTTTAACCATGAGCTCATTTTTTGCATGTGCAACTCAATAATCAATCGAGCAAGGATAGATAATAAACAACTTTGGGCATGTATTTATATTGCCCTTCCTCCTTTGTCTAGACGTCGATACTTTTATTGAAATGCATTACGTCGACGCTTTAAGGCTTTGAAAGCCTTAGTAAACCCAACCTTGGGTTTTAATAAAAATTACTTTTGGACTTTATAAAACCCCTTGCCTTATAAAATATTATAATAAGGATTATAATTATTTTATTTGGGTTTTCACCATGGCAATTTTAATATTATAATAACCACCATTATAATATTAATCCTTCGATAAAGTACCTTTAATATTTATTTATAAAATTTAAATTCATGCTGAATTTAAATAATTTATAAAATAAATATTATAACTCCTTTTTAACTTCTATCTTTTGCACTGTTTCCCTCGATATTTTACCTTCTTGTTGGATATCAAATAACCATATTTGTCACCTTTATTTCCTTCTAAAATTATTGATGACCTCATCTGGTGACATCAATGACAACTTTGACTTAGGGACTCAAAATGTCCAACAATCTCCCCCTTTGTCATTGATGGCAACCCATATCCTTTTTATTGAAACTTGACCTTTCTTTTTCTTCTACTCCCCCTGGGACATTGCTCCCCCTGGGACAATGCTCTCTCAAATATCAAATCTCTCCCCATATCCAATCTCTCCCCAATACACAAATCACACAAATCTCTCCCCCTTTGACATCAATGGCAAAGGGTCACCTTTGGGGCTCGGGGCTAAGAATGAGCCTCTTAGCTTAGCCCCTCCCCCACCTCCATATGAGGTGGTTAATTCTGGGGTGGGAGTATTTCTACTCCCCAAAAGCATTGTTCTTTACCTTTATATTTTTCTCTTCTTTTCTGAGTTTTTTGAATCCTCTGACTATTTCTTTCCAAGTGATCATCCCTGTTCCTGTCATCATTCCTGTTCCTGTTTCTGTTTCTGTTCTCATCCATGTTCCTGTTCTTTGTTCTCATCCATGCTCCTATTCCTGTTCATGTTCCTGTTCCTATTCATATTCCTGTTCCTATTCATGTTCCTATTTCTATTCATACCTATTTCTAGAATATTTTCTCTACACCATCTTGTTGTGTGACCATCATTATTGCACTTATAACACTTAATGTTGTTATTCCTTGGAGGTGCAATTGTCTTAGGATTTCTCCTAGTGAAGCCATATCTTCTTCTGTCATGAATCTTGCAATTCATTGCCTTGTGACCAAACTCATTACATGAGTAGCAATACCCTTGGAAAAGTTGTCCTTTCCCATATTCCTGTCTTTCATGTGTCCTGCACTATGAAGCCATGTGCCCAAACTTGTGACATGAAAAACATCTTCCATTGAAGCTTCCTTGTCTTGACCTCATTGGTCTCCTATTCTGATTGTTGTTCCATATGTATCTTCTCTATGCATTGTTCCTATCTTTGTTGAACTCTTTGTTGTCCAACTCATCCTCTGATGTCTCACTCCCACTTACACTGTCTTCTTTTGATGTATCTTCTTCTGAAGTTTCTTCTTCTTCAAGACTTGAAGTAGACTCTTCTTCCTTTTTATTTTGAACCTATTTAGAACCAAGACCTATCTTGTTTGTTGCTCCTCTTTGTATCTTGATTATTTTATCCACACTCTTTGCACTATTTACATACTTGTATAGCTTATTCTTGGAGTCTTCTACATCTTCCTTTAGTAGAGCCACTTCTTGTGCTAACTTCTCACATTCCAAGATCTTTGCTTCTAACTTATCTTTGAACTTGCTTGCCTTAGCCTTTGATTTTTCTAGATCCTCTATGAGCAATAATATTTCTTCATCACATTCTTGAAACTGACTTTCAAGCTTAGAGTGTTGCTTTCTTACCTTCTTTACTGTGTCAAGGGCATAGATAAGTTCTCCCTTGAGATCATAACCATTCTCTGCTGAATAATCCTCTATTTTTTTACCTTTGTCCATATCATTAATTTCTTTTGGCTTGTCTTCTATAGGATCACTCACTTCTTCTTCTAATGCCATTAGAATATTTTCATCTAGTCTTTCAAGTGCATCTTCAAAATCATCATCACTGAAACTATAACCATCCCTTGTGCAATCATCTTCAAGATGTCCAAATTTACCACATCTAAAACACTTGAGAATAACTGGAGTCCTTTTCTTAACTGGTTCTTTTTCTTCAATCATAAATAGGACTTCATCTCTATCATTGTCTGAAAAACTAGCATCACTATCATTTGAGTACTTACTTGCATTATCCGCATAGTAGCTTCTCTTTTGCCTTTGGAAGAACTTCTTTCCTTGTCTATTTTGTCCATCCTTGCTTTTCTTTTGGTACCTGTATCTTTCTGATTCCCTGTACCTATGATCCTATTTTTCTTCATCATTGTTGTTCTTTGGCTCTTTACAATCTATTGCAAAATGTCCATACTTTCCACAATTGAAACACTTAACAGATCTTAGATCTATGGGTCTTCTGGAACCTTTATCTCTTCTACCATAGTTAGCTTCTTCATCACTAGATGACTCACTGCTTGATTCTGACTTCTTACCCTTCATCTTCTTGTTCACTTTGAATGCAACCTCTTTTGGAGGGATAGGATCTTTTGTTCTTATCTCAAAAGTCGTAAGCATGCCAAGCAAAGAATTCCTTGTCAGAGAATCACTATCAATTGATGTTTCTATAGCAGAAACCTTTTCATTGTACCTCTTTGGAAGAGTTCTCAAGATCTTATCACAAGCATCAGATTCATCAACCTTCATTCCAAGACCTTTCATCTCATGTATAAGTTCATCAACCTTGCTGAGATAGTCATGAATGTTTTCATCATCCCGCATTCTTAGATTCTCAAATTCTCCTTTGAGATTTTTGATCTTAGCTTTCCTGACACTTTTATCTCCTTCATATATGGTATGCAATAGTTCCCACATATCTTTTGTTATTGTACACTCCATAACCTTCATAGATTCTGATCTATGCAACCCTTTTATAATTGCATTCATAGCTCTTGAATTTGCATGCATTAGAAGCTTACCTTCCTTTTCTGTAGGAGGATTGACTGTTGAATCATATCCCAGTTCCACTGCATCCCAAACTTCATTGCCAAGTGCCATCAGGTGAAATCTCATTAGCATACACCAATACAAGAAGTCACTTCCATCAAATATTGGTACTACATTATTGATGGACCCATCCCTTTGATCCTTTTGATCCATTGTGTTCTTAGACCACTTTTCCTTCAAGCTATCAAACTCTTCTGAAGGAACCCACTCTGATACCAATTGAAGAACACAAGCTTATACTAAGAGGGGGTGAACAATATAAGACCACTTTTTACTTTTTCTTTTCAAATCAATATTATGTAGTGTATAGATAGCAATATCAATAGCAGTAATCAAAGCAATGCATAAAACACCATACACAATAGAGACACATATTTTAATGTGGTTCACCCAATGTGGGCTACCTCCATAGAGAAAATATTTCTTCTAAATATTTCTCAAATAATATCTTGGGAATCCTTCCCAATTACAATGTTTATGGACCTCTGTCCAAAGGAGATGTTGATCCCCTAAATCTGGATGTGGATCTCTATCCATAGGAGAACTCCTTCTCCTCTGCTCTGGTTGGTGATCCTCTAGAAGACTCTACCTCCAATGCACTGACTATGGATCTCTCTCCACTTGAAGACTCTTGTCCTCACTCAGAAGACCTATCCTCAATGTCCTAGTTGATGGATCTCTATCCACTGGAGACTCTATCCTCTCTACTCTATCACCTCCAAAGCTCTATCTCAATACTGTACTAAACATAGTCTAGTCGGTCTAGCACAACTCTGCTCAATATCTTGCACTAAACATAGTACATTTGGTCTAGCACAAATCTGCTCAATAGGTTCACTCAGAACCTGCACAACTCTGCTCAACAGGTCCACTCAAAACTTGCTCAAATCTGCTCAATAGGTCCACATAGAACCTATCCAAATCTGCTCAATAGGTCCACATAGAACTTGATCAAATCTGCTCAATAGGTCCACATAAAACCTATCCAAATCTGCTCAACAAGCTCACATAGAACTTGTCCAAATCTGCTCAACAAGCTCACATAGAACTTGTCCAAATATGCTCAATAAGTCCTCTCTAGGACTTGCTCAAATCTGCATTGCAAGCTTCCACAAAAGCTCACACAAAATTAGTCCACAAGCCTTCTCAAAGACTTACCTCAAATCAACTTAACAAGTCCACACATAACTTGTCCAATCTCATAGAATCATAAAGAGAATTGTTAGAGACTCAATATGTTCTATACTCAATGCTCAATCACTTTCTCAACTCAATCTCATAGAAGCATAAAGAGAATTTTTAGAGACTCAATATGTTCTATACTTAATGCTCAATCACTTTCTCAACTCAATCTCATAGAAGCATAAAGATAATTGTTAGAGACTCAATATGTTCTATACTCAATGCTCAATCACAACTCAAATCAATCTCATAGAAGCATAAAGAGAATTGTTAGAGACTCAATATGTTCTATACTCAATGCTCAATCTCAACTCAAATCAGAATATAGAATAGTTTGTTTCATGGAACTTGAACAACCACTTCACATCCACTTGACTAGGCTCAACCAACTCTACTCAACCAATCACCTCAAGGAACAACCCTTTCTCACAAAACCCTAGTCCAAGCATATATCAACCAACTCAAAATATTTCCAACAATGCTCAACAACAAATCTCACATAACAATGATACTCATGTTCTTTTCTAACTCAAGTTCAAGTTCTTTGCATAACCAATTGGCTTCAACAACAATGCTAATAAAACAAGGCTTAATCACAACTCTCAATTCAGAAAACCTTGAAGCATTAACTCAACCACTTTTGAAAAGGAAACCCTAATCAATTCCTTTTCACTCCAAACTTAATTTTCAATCAAGCCAATCAACCAACTCAATAGAGAAGAATTTTACCCATACCTTTTTGTTGCCAAGAAGTTGTCCACAAAATCTGCCACACTTCACAAAAACTCTTTTCCAAACTCACATAAGGGTTAGAGGACTTCAATTAAAATCACAATGCAAAATATAACTTTAAATACACCTTTTTACTCCAACTTAATTTTCACATCCACCAAAGTCCTTTTAGAAGAAAACCCTTATCAAAAATAATAATCAACAAGTCTCAAAATAAATCTCAATTAACACTTTACCATAACTCCTTATACCTCCTAAAATATAACTCTCAAAATAATACTTTCCAAATAATAAAGCTCAAATAATTATCAACACTTCACCTTCAGAAATAATCACAACAACCTCTAATTAACAAAGTTTATTAAAACATTAATAAACCTTATAACATCCTTATCACTCCAACCTTAGGGCATAACCATAAAATTAATTAACACAAAAAATGTACTTGCCTCAAGGGGATTTGACCCCACGTCTTGCCCTCACCGTGAGCGCCTTAGCCATGGCTAAGGTTGCCACATGAGCTACACGCTCGTTCGCAAAGGGGAAGCACCACGTGCTTCCTCTTTGCGCTTTCCTTGCCCACGTTTAAAAATGTGTGCCTTGGCGCTTCCACAAAAACTCCACCAAAAACTTCTTCGCAAGAATCGAACGCACGACCTCCGTGCTACCAATGCCTTCACGCTTTCCAAGCTGCCACTAGGCCACACTACCCAATGCGAATTGGGGGTGGTCTCTCTCCGTGTTATCCTGTACTCTCCTTTCCAAACGTTTTAACCACGAGCTCATTTTTCGCATGTGCCACTCAATAATCAATCGAGCAAGGATAGATAATAAACAAATTTGGGCATGTATTTATATTGCCCTTCCTCCTTTGTCTAGACATCGGCGCTTTTATTGAAATGCATTACGTCGGCGCTTTAAGGCTTCGAAAGCCTTAGTAAACCCAACCTTGGGTTTTAATAAAAATTACTTTTGGACTTTATAAAACCCCTTGCCTTATAAAATATTATAATAAGGATTATAATTATTTTATTTGGGTTTTCACCATGGCAATTTTAATATTATAATAACCACCATTATAATATTAATCCTTCGATAAAGTACCTTTAATATTTATTTATAAAATTTAAATTCATGCTGAATTTAAATAATTTATAAAATAAATATTATAACTCCTTTTTAACTTCTGTCTTTTGCACTGTTTCCCTCGATCTTTTGCCTTCTTGCTGGATATCAAATAACCATCTTTGTCGCCTTTATTTCCTGCTGAAATTACTGATGACCTCATCTGGTGACATCAATGACAACTTTGACTTAGGGACTCAAAATGTCCAACAATCAATGGCCACTACCTATCAAAATATTTACTTGCTTATTAAAAATCTTACCTTTCATAAGTAATGGGGTGGCTTGCCCCTCTAGCTTTTGTTTCTTGATTATGGTGTAGATCCGATACTCAGGTTCCTTGCCTTTACCATTGGTTGTGCTAGACCCTGGTCGGTGTGAACACTAATTAGCAAAATGAGCCCCAATGTAATGGTAACACCCATCCTTGGGTCCTTGCCTCTTTTCTAATGTCTTCTCCCCTACTTTAATTGTTGGAGCTGAAGTTTACGATTTTTGAGGATGAGGTGTTGCATTGTTGGAATTATTGTTGGTTTTCTTTTAGAATTTTTTCTTGAACTTTCCCTTTTTTCTGTCATTTCTCTTCTCAAAATTCTAAGGGTTCTTGGTCTTTTGATTCTCTTCCTCCTCCCATTTCAAGAATCCTTGACTATTCCTCTTCCTCAGTGCTTGTAGATCTTGTTCGGATAGGGTGGCATGGTTAAATTGGAAGTACAACTCTACTTTATTTGCCAAGTCATGTACCTTTTGCAATTATTTAGGCTCATGCATGTTTACATCATGCTTTACTCTAGATTCCAACCCATGGATAAACTTATGAACCCTCATTTTCTCATCATAGGTAGACACATACTTAAGTAACCATACCAAATTATTATAGTATATCTCTACCATTTTGGTTCCTTGTTTTAGGTTGGCAAATTTTTCAAATTTTAGTGCATAGAAATGCTCTATTAGAAATATTTTCTTGAAGATAACTATGAATTCCTTACATGGAATGTCGACAGGTTTAGTCTTAGTCTTCTCATAGTGGGTTTCCCATAAATCTAGATATTCCTCTTCTAGGTTGATCATGGCCCAAATCATATGGGTTCCTAAATAATAGCCTTTTAGCATGAAGTAAACCTCTAACTCTCTCAACCATGTTTTAGTTGCATCCCCTTTGCCTTCTCCATAAAATTTGGAGATACACATATTTTTTAGATCCCTAGCCATTTCTTTTTCTAGTAGGGCTCTAGGTTGCAACTAATCTATAGTTCTCATTAGCTTAGCCAACCTTTGAGCTTCTAGCTTGTGAGTTATAATTTGCAATTGTTTCCAACACTTGTATCATCTGATCCTATATGGAAGAAACCATAGTAGTGAGGTATTATACCTATTTTTAGGGATTTGTTGGATCCTCATCTTAGATATCTTCTTCAAAATTATTTTTTCAAGTTTGTCTAGGTGCAGGGCTCTCTTTTTTGGCCTTAGGTGGTATTTTTACCTTGTTACAACCAAGAAAATATTATGTTACAACTTCACCTTAAACTGTATATCTAATTCAAGCCATAATACAGAGTTCTCTTGCTAAAAGCATCAATAATATAACTAGGGTAGTATTCCAAGGTTATGATGTATCATTAATACCAAAGCCCATACTAAGGTATCATAACATTCACTCATACTTGGGATTAGTTCCCATTATATTATAGCAAATAGGGCATTCTAGGTCATCCCGGATTTAGCTTATACTTTAAGCAAGCCTTCATTAGAGACATCCAGATCCCTTTATCACATATATAAATCTCTATACCATCGTATCTAGAGCGCTAATACCAAATGTAATGACCCAAAAACAAGAAATATTTTTTTTAAATGAGAGAGATTCATAAATCCCTAACCCATCTAAGATTAACCTATTGTTTAAATCCTCTAAATTTTTCTAAAGAGCTATATCACGAAATACTCTTACACAAGTCCCATCTATGTAAGTGTATCATGTGGTTGTTGGAAATTTTGAGTAGATGAGTTGTCATTGATGTCAAGAGTGAGTAGTCATTGATGTCAAGATTTCAACACCAGTTAGTGGCAATTTCAGTGGGCAACATCAGTTTCAGGTTCTCCAATCAGTGCAAAAAAGAGTCTATTTTTAGTTGATCAGATCCAGTTTCAGAAGGTCAAGATAAGGTCCAAGGTGCAAAGAAGAAGCCCAAGCAGATAATATTATAATATTTCTTTATAATATTATACATGGAAGTTTAAATTAATTAATATAATTTTATTATAAATTAATTTACTTAACTTATAAGTTATTTAAATTAATTATTAATTAATTTTAATATTAATTATATATTAATTTATGGTTATTTTAAGAACCCTAAGGTGGGTTATTAAATTCGAAATTCAAATTTTCAAATTCGACCATCGAGTGCCGAAGTGGGAGTCATATGGTAAAGTGTGTATAAAAGGGATTCCTTCACCTTAGCCTAAAGTCTAACATGCATTTGAATTAATTGAGTGGTATGCAAAGGAAAAATGTGTGAATCGTCTATGGAAGGAAGAGAGTTTTCATTGGCTTTGAAAGTTCCAAGTGGTAGGTGAAATAACAACACCCATCGATGAAGGTGCCTTGGTCACCAAGCGCGGGTAGTGTAGTTGGCAACTACGATGAAAGCAAAGTGCTAAGGGTAGTAAGTGGTGGAGGTTTGAATCCGTATGAGTTTCTTTTTGGAAGCATCGATGGTGGACGAAGGAGATAAGAGGAAGGAAGCTTCCCTTCCTTCTCGTGGGCACCTATAGCCCACGTGGTGGGAACCAAAGTGTTAAGGCACTTGGCAATTGGGAGACATCGGTTTGAAACCCACCAAACCCCCTTTTGGGGAAAAGACAAAGGTATGCCCTTTTTGAGTTAGCGCCAAAATTCTTGGAGAAATAAAATTATGCCCTAAAGTTTAGAATAATTTTATTTTATAAGGTTTAAGGGGAGTTATAAGGTGTTGATAATTATTTTATGTGCTTAATTTTTGTAAGGTGCATTTAAGTGGTAAAGTGTTATATCCTTGATATTTATGAGTGGTTAGAAAGTTAGAGGGAGTTATAAGGTGTAAAATTGAATTAAATTTTATTGTACCTTTTGATCAAGAAGAATATCCTTGTGAATATTTTTGAGATAAAATTGTTGTTATCTAAACTTGAATTGGCACAAGAAGGTTTGGTTATTTTGAGATAGGTTTTGAAGATACTTCATCAATAAAAAGGTATGGGTACATCTTTCTAGTAAATATTTTTTGAGTGTTGTGAATGCTAAGTTGGAGTGAAATGGATTGGTTGGTAAGCATTATTGAGTGTGTTTTGAATTAATGCTTCAAGGTTTTCTGGAATAGAGGTTAAGGAGAGTAACCTTGTTTCATAAGCAACTTTGTTGAAGTAATTGGTTGAATGAAGAACTTAAAATAGGGTTTGCAAAGATCATGAGTATCATTGTTATATGAGATTACTTGATACAAATTATTGTTGAAGTGATTGGTTGAGTGAAGAATTTGAACTAGGGTTTGCAAAGATCATGAGTATCATTGTTATGTGAGATTGTTTGATAAGCATTGTTGGAAATAAGTGAGTGAGTTTTCATATGCTTGGACTAGGGTTTGTGAGCAAGGATTAAATTCATTGAGTGAGTGGTTGAGTAGACTTGGTTGAGTCTAGTCAAGTGGATGTGTTGAAGTGATAGTTCAAGTTCTGTGAAACAAAGTGTTCCATAATCTAAATTGATTTGAGAAAGAGGTTGAGTGTTTATGAGTGTGAAACATATTGAGTCTCTAACAATTCTCTATATGTTTCTATGATAAAAGAGATATTGAAAGTGATTGAGCATTGTGGTAAATGTCAATCATATTTAGTATCTAACAATTCTCTTTATGTTTCTATGATATTGGACAAGTTTTAGTGAGAAATTGTTGAGAAAATTTGAGGCAAGTTCTAGAGAGGACTTGTGGATAGATTAGTGTGAGATTTTGTTGAAGCTTACAATACAGATTTGAAGATAGATATTGTTGAGCAGATTGGACAAGTTCTAGAGAGGACTTGTAGATAGATTAGTGTGAGATTTTGTGGAAGCTTACAATACATATTTGAAGACAAATATTTTTGAGTAGATTGGATAAGTTCTAGAGAGGACTTGTGGATAGATTAGTGTGAGATTTTATGGAATATTACAAAGTATATTTGAGATAAGTATTTGAGAAGGCTTGTGAGAAGATTTTTTTGATTGATTTGTTCAAACCTTGAGTTAAGGTTTAGGGCATATCCAACAGAGTTGATTTGTGATTGAGTCAAGCTTTGTGTTAAGGCTTGAGGACAAATTTATGCTAGATTGAAGGACTGTGTTTAGTGTAGATTTGAGGATAGATTTTGGTGCATATTTGAGGATAGGTTTGTGCCAGACCAAAGTCAGAGATTGAGCAGATTTTTGCTAGACCGAAGGACTATGTTTAGTGCATATTTGAGATAGATCAAAGAGTAAGCTTTGGAGGTGATAGAGTATAGAGTATGATAATCTCTAGTGGATAGAGATCCATTAGCGAGGGAAGTGAGGATAGGATTATTTAGTGAATAGAAATCCATTAGCCAGTGCAGTGGAGGAAATAATTCATCTAGAAGATCACCAACTAGAGCTAAGGAGAAAGGAGTTCTCCTATAAATAGATATCCATGAAATTTATTAGGGGATTGGTTTCTCCTTTGGACAGATGTCCATAAACATTGTAATAGGGAAATAATTCCCAAGAGATTGATTAACAAAATTTTAGTGAAATATTTTCTCTATGGAGTATCCCGCATTGGGTGAACCACATTAAATTGGTGTCTCTATTGTGTGTGGTGATTTGTGCATTGTTTTTATTACTACTGTTGATATTGCTATCTATACATTGCATAATATTGATTGGAAAGAAAAGTAAAAAGTGGTCTTATACTATTCACCCCCCCTCTCAGTATAAGCTTATGTTCTTCAATTGGTATTAGAGCGGGTTCCTTCGAAAGAGTTTAACAACTTGAAGGAAAAGCTTTCAAGAACACAATGGATTCTATGAATGGGTCCTCAGATAATTCAACACCAGTATTTTATGGAAGCAATTATATATTTTGGAGTATGAGAATGAATATTCACCTGATGGCACTTGGCAATAAAATATGGGAAGTAGTTGAAAATGGATACACACCACCAGCTACTCCACCTATAGATAAAGATGGTAAAATTCTACATCATTACAATTCAAAATAAATGAATGCAATTTTGAGAGGTTTGTATAGAACAAAATTCATAAAGGTTATGCATTGCAAATCAAAAAAGGCAATTTGGGATAAGTTGCAAAGCATATATGAAGGAGATAAAAGTGTCAAAAAGACAAAAATATGAAATCTCAAAGGACAATTTGAAGATTTAAAAATAAAGGATGAGAAAAACATTAGTCCTTATCTACTTTGTGTAGATGAGGTTGTTGATGCCATGCAAGGACTCGGACTTGAGATTGAAGAATTTGATGTGTGTGGTAAGATCTTAAGATCTCTTCCAAAAATATTTAGTGAAAATATTTCTGCTATAGAGGATTCAAAAGATGGTGATTCTTTGACAAGAGATATGTTACTTGGTATTCTTATAGCTTTTGAGTTAAGAACAAAATAGGATCCTAATATATAGAAGGAAGAAACCTTCAAAGCTACTAATAAGACATAGGTAAGAAATTAGATTCAAGCAATGAGTCATCTAGTGGTGAAGAAGCAAATTATGGCAGAAAGAATAAGGATTCAAGAAGATTTAAAGATGTAAAATCTATTAGATGTTTCAATTATGGAAAGTATGGTCACTATGTAACTGATTTTCAAAAATCCAGTAATAACAATGATGAAGAAAAATAGGATCATAAGAACATGGATTCCGAACAATACAAGTACCAAAAGAAAGGCAAGGATGGAAAAGGCAAAAAAGGAAAGAAGTTCTTTCAAAGATAAAATAGGAGCTACTATGCAAACAAGGCAAGTAACTACTCAAGTGATAGTGATAATAGTTTCTCAGATAATGATAAAGATGAAGTTCTATTTTTAAGAAAAGGTCACCAATAATTCTCATGTGTTTTAGATGTGGTAAATTTGGACATCTTGAAGATAGTTCTACAAAGAATGGTTTTAGTTTTAGTGATGATGAATATGAGGATACACTTGAAGATCCAAAAGAGAATATTATAATGGCACTAGAAGAAGAGGGAGGTGATCCTATAGAAGACAATTCAAAAAAGAATGAAGATGTTTTAAAAGGTAAACAAATATAGGAAGAATAAAAAAAAGGAGAATTTGATCTTGAGGGAGAGCTTATTATGCTCTTAAAATTTTAAATAAGGTAAGAAAATAAAACTCTCAACTTGAGCTTTAGTTTCAAGAATGTGATGAAGAGAGAGGAAAACTTATAGAGGAACTAAACAAGTCAATAGTTAAGACAAAGAAGTTCAAGGATAAGTTAGAAGCAAAGGTCTTAGAGTGTGAAATATTAGAAAAAGCAGTCTCTACTAAGGGAATAACTAGAGAATATAAATATAAGCTACACAAGTTTGGAAGGAGCTTAAAGAATTTGGATAAGATTATAAAGTCATAAAAGCCTACATCAAGCAAGACAGGTCTTGGCTTTGAATAGGTACAAAAGAAACAAGAAGAGGAGTCAACCTCAAGTTTTGAAGAAGAAGAAAATTCAGAAGAAGACAGTGTGAGAGAAATTAAGACTTATGAGGATGAGTTGGACAATAGAAAGTTCAACAAGGAAAGGAAAAATGCACAAAAAGAAAATAGATGGAACAGGAACCATCATAGGATAAAATAGACTAAGAGACCAATGAGGTCAAGGCTAGGAAATTTCAATGGATGATATTTCTCATGTCATGCATTTGGGCACAAGGCTTCATAGTGTAGGACACATGAAACACAGGAATATGGAAACTTCAAGAATAGGCAGTTATTTCATGGGTATTGCTACTCATGTAATTAGTTTGATCACAAGGTAATGAATTGCAGGGTTCATGACAGGAACAAATATGGCTTCACTAGGATTAATCCTAAGATATTTGCACCTCCAAGGAATAATAACATTTTTAGGATCCTATCCTAACGCCATTTTGTAATTCTCATTTACTTATGTAATGACCCACTTCCAACGTGGGGGATCCCATTATGATATTATTTTGTAATACTTTGTAATGTATGTGGCAAGTGGGATTCCTAGCCAAGTGGCACCATCTCATGTAACCATTTTTTATCAAGATTGTAACCGATGGTAGGTAGGAGATTCTAGCTCGAGTGGCATTTTGCATGTAAGCCAACTCTTGAGCCTTTAGGTAGGGTTGCATGAAGTTTTTCTTTAAAATATATGAAGCCATGTACGAATTCATATTTTTGCAAGCTAATGAAATATTGAAGGAGGTTGCCCCCTCGAAGAGGCCTACGATTCTGTGTTATTGTGAGATTGTTCCATTTCTGCATTTAATTTCTGCATAGTGTTATTGAGTTATTTGATGTATTTGTGTTATTTTCTAGTATTTTGTGTGAGTGTGCTTATTTTTAATAGTGAGATCCTAACAAGTGGTATCAGAGCGCTTTCCAGGGCCGAGTTCTGCTGCAACTGAGATGATTTTTTCCAGCCATTCCATCTGTTAGGTATAAATTTTTGTGTGTTTTTTCATTTCTATTTTTCCTTTATTAAAAAATCCAAAAAAAATACAATCCTTTTTTTGACCAAAAATCCAAAAAACACAAAAAAAAATAGTCTTTGTTTTAGTAGTTGTGTAGGTTAGAAACCCTGTGCCGGGGGTTTTAAAATATCATGAAGGAGCTATCGTTATTGGCTAAGCTAGATAGCCCATAAAGCATCTAGTGAAGTGAGGGGGCTCTAATACAGGCCTTAGACAACACTCGTGCACGGACTTGAGCTCCCATGCATCTTCGGGTGTATCGGGAGACAATCTAGGTTTAAACAAAATTTTATCCATTAGGAAGCTTTTTGGCCTTGTATTATCCATAGTCCATGGGACACAACATCCCGAACGATCACCCTCCCATATTGTCAGAGAGGCAGATAGTGTGCTCAAGGGTATGTGTGGAATCCTCCTTGGGTAGTGGCCTAAAATATTGGTCCGAGCACTATTGTTCATCACTGCGGTATAACAGAGGGCCTATGGGTATTACATACTCCCTTGCTTAGCATACCCTGGTTCTACAAAACATAACTTCCACCTGCAAATCAACACCATCCATGTTTTGTTAACCTGCATTCACAACCCCAAAAGTGAGCATACGGAGAAGGCATTCCTTATCACAGAAAACAAACTTGCATGCACCAACAGTCAGGATAGATCTTGCAAGTGTCTGCAATAACCTATGGTCAAAAATAGAATAGTCAAGACAATGATAAAAATAGTCTGGTCAGTAACAGAGGTAGTCAGGTCGACAGTAACAACCCTCTATAATAGTCCAAAATTACAGACTTCTAGTGTCAGAAATAGTACTATCAATATCAGAGAATCCCTAGGGTTAGTGATAGGAACCGTGTTAGTAACCACAATATAGGTGATAGAGGAAGGAACAGGATAGTGATAGGGTGGTCAAGGTGCAGTCTACAGGTCAGAGACAGTTGATCCCAGGTCCCAAATTTTGAACTATAACTCCAGATCAGAAACCGACAACACCAGCCACAAAAAAAAAAAGATTGAAATTTTATTAAAATAGGGATATCTCTTCACACAGAGCTCAGATTGACTCCAAAATTTAGCAGATAATTCTACACTCTATTCCAAATAAAATTGTCCTTGGCAGCCCCTGGTCAAATTTTGCACCGATTTTCCAAAAATAGTAATTTTTTATTTTTCTTGCTAAGGCCATAACTTTTCAACGGTCAATCAAATTGATCCAAATTTTTGGGAATAGAAGCTACTTATTATTCTGCACCAAAGACTCTCAAGGACTCACTGGTGAAATTTTAAGTCCAAGGGGAAGAAATTACCTTCACATCGACTTGCAACCAATAGGAGATCACAAAAAGTCAAGAAATTCAGTATATCTCCTCATTGAGCGCTCAGATCAAACAACCACCGAAGTGGACCCTATCCTAAAATCAGAGTTGCAACACATTGCCCAAATTAAATTTTGGACCCTTACTAAAAATAGTAACTCCTAAAATCCCACATCTATTTTTAGTAATTGAGTAAAAGAGGGCCCACAATGGCGAGCGGCACTCGTGGACAAAAGGAGTTAGAAATTGCCACATTATTGGCCGATATGCAAAAAGCCCTTGACTACTTGACCACTACAAACCACACCATAAGAGAAGAGATTCGAGAGCTCCGAACGGATCAGGATACCACTAGAATCCGCTTAGAAAAACAACTTACAGAGGTGGAGACACAATTGCAAGGTACTCTCACATCTGAACACCAAGCTGAAAACTCTAAACGAGGTCGAAGAAGGGAAACAGAAGACCGAAGAAGGGGAACCGAAGACACTCACTATGACCATGATCCGACCTTCAAAATGCCTAAATTAGATTTTCCTAAGTTCAGTGGAAAGGATGTCGATGGGTGGTTATGTCGGGTTGATCAATTCTTTAGACTCCACAATGTCCCTATATATCATCGGGTTCAGATGGCTTCCTTCAACTTAGAATCTGAAGCCTTACATTGGTTCCAATGGCTACGAGCCACTACCCCTGATCTATCTTGGGAGGACTTTGAGTCCCAACTACTCACCCGATTTGGCCCTAATGACTATGAAGACTTTATAGGAGCATTGACAAAGCTAAAACAAACTACCACAGTTCATGATTACCAGACACAATTTGAGAAATTGGCCAATAAGACAAGGGGCTTGAATGAGGGATTTTTTATGAGTTGTTTCGTGAGTGGGTTGAAAGATGATCTCCAAGCTGAAGTCAAGATGTTTAAACCACAAACCATGATGGAGGCTATCAGTTTAGCCCGATTGGCCGAATCTAAACTCTCAACTCAATGATGGACACCATGATTTTCTCAAGCTCGACCTCCCTTTCCTCCTCGGTTCCAAAATAATACTGATAATAAACCTCCTGCTCCTAAGCGACTGACTACAACTGAAATGGATGTGCATCGCACCCAAGGGCTATGTTATAATTGTGATGAAAAATTTGTAAAGGGGCATAGATGTGCAAATAAGAGATTGTTCTTAATAGATGCAGAGGAACCCGATAGCAGTGACCATAGTGATGAGGAGAGTGACACAACTGAAGCACCAACTCAACAGGAAGAGGAAACCCAAGACCCTGAAGCAAAAATTTCCGTCCATGCTCTTGTCGGGGTTACCACTCCACAAACCATGAGAGTTGTGGGTTTTTTCAAAGGCCAACGCCTTACTATTCTTATTGATTCAGGCAGTACACACAACTTCATTGATCCCCGAGTTGCTAAGCAGGCCAATTGCTATATACACACATGCAATTCCTTTGAAGTCATGGTGGCAAATGGAGGCACTTTACCTTGTAAAGGTAAATGTCGCAATGTTAAAATAAATATGGGGGATTATGAACTCAAGCAAGACATGTTTGCCCTCCAATTGGGAGGATGTGACATGGTGTTGGGATCCCAATGGTTGAGCACCTTGGGCACTATCAACTGGAACTTTGCAGAACTATGGATGCAGTTTTCACAACATGGAAAAACACACATCCTCCATGGTGCCAAAATAGGCCCTTCCCAAATTTTTAGTTCCAATCGTATGGAGAAATTGTTGAAAAAGTCATCCCGTGGGGTCATTGCACAAATATTTTCAATTCAAACAAGCACTTCCATAGTGGATCAAATTCCAGCAGATTTGCAACTTGTTCTTACCAAGCACAATGGTGTTTTTTAGAACCAACTACCCTGTCGCCTCGTCGCTCACATGACCATGCTATTCCACTACTACCAGGTAATGCACCACCCAATATCAGACCGTATCGGTATCCTCATGCTCTCAAGTCTGAAATTGAGCAGATGGTACAAGAATTGCTCAAAGTTGGTGTCATTCGACCGAGTACCAACCCTTACTCTTCTCCAGTTTTACTAGTTCGCAAGAAGGATGGCTCATGGCGATTGTGTATAGACTACCGTGAGCTCAACAAAATTACCATCAAGGATAAATTCCCCATTCTGGTAGTGGATGAATTATTGGATGAATTACATGGAGCTATGTACTTCTCCAAGTTAGACCTTCATTCTGGCTACCATCAAATCTGGCTCAAGGATGAGGATATCCCCAAAACTGCATTTCGTACTCATGAAGGTCACTATGAGTTCTTGGTAATGCCATTTGGTCTGACAAATGCTCCTTCCACATTTTAGAGCTTGATGAACAACATATTTCACCCTCTCCTGTGGAAGTTCATCCTGGTTTTCTTTGATGATATCTTGGTTTATAGCCGCTCGTGGGAAGAACACCTTATCCATGTGGATCAAACATTACAATTGTTGGCACAACATCAACTTTTTGCTAAGCGGTCCAAGTGTTCCTTTGGTCTAAATGAAGTGGAGTATCTAGGACACATTGTCTCCAAAGAGGGCATCAAGGTCGACCCCAAGAAGATTCAGGCAGTTCAGGACTGGCCAAAACCTCGCACTCTCAAGGGACTTCGAGGATTCTTAGGGCTTACAGGTTACTACCACAAATTTATTTGTAATTATGGTAAAATAGCAGCCCCCCTCACATCCATGTTAAAGAAGGACTCTTTTACTTGGATGGGGCCCGCTGACCAAGCCTTCCTCGAATTGAAGCATGCTATGACCACAACACCAGTTTTAGCCATGCCAAATTTTTCCAAGCCTTTTGTCATTGAAAGTGATGCTTTCGATCATGGCATCGGGGCAGTGTTGATGCAGGAAGGGAGACCCTTGGCTTTCACTAGTAAGGCACTCTCTGATCGTAACTTGGGAAAGTCTACATATGCCAAGGAGATGTTGGCCATATTACATGTTGTAACCCATTGGCGACCATATCTCATTGGGCATCATTTCTCCATTAAAACAGACCATCAGAGTCTCAAATACTTCTTGGAACAATGGGTTGCTACCCCAGAACAACAAAAATGGGTTTCTAAACTCATGGGATATGATTACGATATCACCTATAAAAAAGGCAAAGAGAATCTTGTGGTTGATGCTCTCTCTCACCAATTTGAGGCCCTCAGTATGTTATGTGCCATTTCCTCACCTGTTCCTCAATGGATAGATTCCTTACGACAGGAGGTACTTCAGGATGCAGATTTGAAAGCTTTGGTGGCCTCACTCCGTGATGATCCTACTTCATTCCCAGGCTACAATTGGGATGGCCATGACCTGCGTTATCGCCAACGCCTTGTTCTTCCTCGCACATCCCCACTCCGTGAGCTCTTCATGAAGGAACTACATACTGCTCCCTCTACAGGCCATTCAGGATTTCTTAAAACATATGAATGCCTCAAGCGCACATTCTTCTAGAAAGGTATGAAATAGGATATCCATGATTTTGTCGTAGCTTGTGATACCTGCCAATGGATGAAAGGTGAAACGATACGTTCTTCGGGTACTCTTCAACCCTTGCCCATTCTAGATCAGGTTTGGACTGACATTTCCATGGATTTTATAGAAGGGTTACCTAAATTTGGTGGTAAGTCTATTATTCTCGTGGTAGTGGATCGCCTTTCGAAGTATGCTCATTTTTGTTCCCTTGGCCACCCTTACACAACCTCCACCATTGCCCAAATATTTCTCGATTCTATTTTTTGCCTTCATGGTATGCCCACCTCCATTGTGTCCGATCGAGATCCCACCTTCACTAGTCATTTCTGGCAAGAATTGTTTAAGTTGTAGGGAACTCAACTCAAAATGAGTTCAGCCTATCATCCGCAAATGGATGGTCAAACTGAGATTGTCAACAAATGTTTGGAGACCTATCTTCGTTGCTTTGCATCAGATCATCCTACTCAATGGGCGAAGTGGCTTCCTTTGGCCGAATGGTGGTACAACACTTCCTATCATACAACAACCAAACTCACCCCTTTTGAGGTCATTTATGGGCACCCTCCACTCACGCCTTCTTCATACATCCCAGGCAGCTCCAAGGTCCAGGCAGTTGACACTACTCTCAACCAACATACCGATGTTCTTCGCCAGCTGAAGCAGAATTTGGACATGGCCCAGAATCAGATGCAACAACAGGCTGACCAACATCGTTCTGAGCGTAGCTTTGATGTAGGTGATATGGTCTTCCTTCACTTGCAACCATACAAACAATCATCCCTACAACTCTGTCGGTGCCAGAAACTTGCTGCAAAATACTATGGACCCTATCAAGTTCTTCAATGGATTGGTTCCACTGCTTACAAATTGGCTCTTCCACCCACCTCCAAGCTCCATCCTATTTTCCATGTTTCCTCTCTCAAGAAATTTGTGGGCACACAGGTACAAGTTCAATCAACATTACCAGAATTGGATGAAGAAGGGTCCATATTACTCGAACTTGAACAATTGTTGGATCGTCGAACCCGCACTCTTCGCAACCGTACCATCACAGAAGTTCTTGTTCAGTGGCACGGACTCCAGCCAGAAGATGCTACATGGGAGTCTCTCCATCAGCTCCAACACCAGTTCCCTCATTTTTAGCTTTGAGGACAAAGCTTTTCGAAGGGGAAGGACATGTTAGGATCCTATCCTAACGCCATTTTGTAATTCTCATTTACTTATGTAATGACCCACTTCCAACGTGGGGGATCCCATTATGATATTATTTTGTAATACTTTGTAATGTATGTGGCAAGTGGGATTCCTAGCCAAGTGGCACCATCTCATGTAACCATTTTTTATCAAGATTGTAACCGATGGTAGGTAGGAGATTCTAGCTCGAGTGGCATTTTGCATGTAAGCCAACTCTTGAGCCTTTAGGTAGGGTTGCATGAAGTTTTTCTTTAAAATATATGAAGCCATGTACGAATTCATATTTTTGCAAGCTAATGAAATATTGAAGGAGGTTGCCCCCTCGAAGAGGCCTACGATTCTGTGTTATTGTGAGATTGTTCCATTTCTGCATTTAATTTCTGCATAGTGTTATTGAGTTATTTGATGTATTTGTGTTATTTTCTAGTATTTTGTGTGAGTGTGCTTATTTTTAATAGTGAGATCCTAACAAACATTAAGTGTTATAAGTGCAATAATGATGGATATACATCAAAGTGGTGTAGAACAAACATTACAAAACCAAGCATGAACAAAAATAGGAATAGGAATAGGAACAAGAATATGGACATGAACAAGAACAGTCATAGGAATCAAAAGGATCAGATGAGAAGAAAAGAGGACAAAGATAAAGATTAGTGTATGCTAGGAATAGAAATACTCCCACCCCAAAATTAACCACCTCAAGCGGAGGTGGGAGAGGAGCTAAGATAAGAGATTCATTCTTATCCCCAAGCCCCAAAGGTGACCCTTTGCCATTGATGTCAAAGGGAGAGAGATTTGGTTTAAGGAGAGAGCATTGAGTCAGGGGGAGCAATTTCCCAAGGGAAGCATAATAGGAAAAAGGCCAATTTTTTGTAAAAGGAATTTGGGTTGCCATCAATGACAAAGGGGGAGATTGTTGGACATTTTGAGTAGATGATTTGTCATTGATGTCAAGAGTGAGTGGTCATTGATGTCAAGATTTCAACCCTAGTCAGTGGTAGTTTTAGTGGGTAGAATCAATTTTAGGTTCTTCGATCAGTGCAAAAGGAGAGTTCATTTTTAGTTGATCAGATCCGGTTCCATAAGGTCAAGATAAGGTCCAAGGTGCAAAGAAGAAGCCCAAGAAAATAATATTATAATATTTATTTATAATATTATACAAGGAAGTTTAAATTAATTATAAATTAATTAATATAATTTTATTATAAATTAATTTACTTAACTTATAAGTTATTTAAATTAATTATTAATTAATTTTAATATTAATTATATATTAATTTATGATTATTTTAATAACCCTAAGGTGGGTTATTAAAGTCAAAATTCAAATTTTTGAATTCGACCATTGAGCATCGATGTGGGAGTCATATGGCAAAGTGTGTATAAAAGGGAGTCCTCCACCTTAGCCTAAAGTCTAACATGCATTTGAATTAACTGAGTGGTATGCAAAGGAAAAATGTGTGAATCATCCACAGAAGGAAGAGAGTTTTCATTGGATTTGAAAGTTCCAAGTGGCAGGCGAAAGAACAACACCCACCAAGGAAGGTGCCTTGGTCACCAAGTGTGGGTAGTGCAGTTGGTAACCACAAGCAAAGTGCTAAGGGTAGCAAGTGGCGAAGGTTCGAATCCATGCAAGTTTCTTTTTGGAAGCATTGATGGTGGACGAAGGAGATAAGAGGAAGGAAGCTTCCCTTCCTTCTCGTGGGTGCCTATAGCCCATGTGGTGGGAACTAAAGTTCTAAGGTACTTGGCGGTTGGGAGACGATGGTTCAAAACCCGTCGAACCCCCTTTTGGAAAAAATATAAAGATATGCCCTTTTTGAGTTAGCACCAAAAATTTTCGAAGAAATAAAGTTATGCCCTAAAGTTTAAAATAATTTTATTTTATAAGGTTTTAAGGGGAGTTATAAGGTGTTGATAATTATTTTATGTGTTTAATTTTTTTAAGGGGCATTTAAGTGGTAAAGTGTTATATCCTTGATATTTATGAGTGGTTAGAAAGTTAGAGGGAGTTATAAGGTGTAAAATTTGGATTAAATTTTATTGTACCTTTTGATCAAGAAGAATATCCTTGTGAATATTTTTGAGATAAAATTATTGTTATCTAAAATTGAATTGGCACAAGAAGGTTTGGTTATTTTGAGATAGGTTTTGAAGACACTTCTTCATCAATAAAAAGGTATGGGCACAACTTTCTAGTAAGTTTTTGTTGAGTGTTGTGAATGCTAAGTTAGAGTGAAAAGGATTGGTTGGTGAGCATTGTTGAGTGTGTTTTGAATAGATGCTTCAAGGTTTTTTGGAATAGAGGTTAAGGATAGTAACCTTGCTTTATAAGCATTTTTTTTCAAGTAATTGGTTGAATGAAGAACTTTAACTAGGGTTTACAAAGATCATTAGTATCATTGTTATGTGAGATTAATTGATAAGCATTATTGTTGAAGTAATTAGTTGAGTGAAGAACTTGAACTAGGGTTTGCAAAGATCATGAGTATCATTGTTATGTGAGATTGTTTGATAAGCATTGTTGGAAATAAGTGAGTGAGTGTTCATATGCTTGTACTAGGGTTTGTGAGCAAGTATTAAATTCATTGAGTGAGTGGTTGAGTAGACTTGGTTGAGTCTAGTCAAGTGGATGTGTTGAAGTGATAGTTCAAGTGTTTATGAGAAAGAGGTTGAGTGTTTATGAGTGTGAAACATATTGAGTCTCTAACAATTATCTATATGTTTCTGTAATAAAAGAGAGATTTAAAGTGATTGAGCATTGTGGTAAATGTGAAGCATATTGAGTCTCTAACAATTCTCTTTATGTTTCTATGAGATTGGACAAGTTTTAGTGAGGAATTGTTGAGCAGATTGAGGTAAGTTCTAGAGAGGACTTGTGGACAGATTAGTGTGAGCTTTTGTGGAAGCTTACAATAAAAATTTGAATACAGATATTATTGATCATATTGGACAAGTTCTAGAGAGGACTTCTAGATAGATTAGTGTGATATTTTGTGGAAGCTTACAAACCAATTTGAAGACATATATTGTTGAGTATATTGGACAAGTTCTAGAGAGGACTTATGGACATATTAGTATGATATTTTGTGGAAGCTTACAAAGCAGATTTGAGATAAGTCTTTGAGAAGGCTTGTGAGTAGATTTGACTGATTGATTTGTTTAAACCTTGATTTAATGTTTGGGGAAGATCTAGAAGATTTGATTTGTGATTGAGTCAAGCTTTGTGTTAAGGCTTGAGGACAAATATTGAGGATATATTTGTATTAGACCAAAGGACTATATTTAGTGTAGATTTGAGGACAAATTTTGGTGCATATTTGAGGATATGTTTGTGCTACACCAAAGATAGAGATTGAGCGGATTTGTGCTAGATCGAAGGACTATGTTTAGTGCAAATTTGTGATAGAGCAAAGAGTAAGATTTGGAGGTGATATATTATAGAGGACGATAGTCTCCAGTGGATAGAGATCCATTAGCCAACACAATGAGGATAGGATTATTTAGTGGATAGAGATCCATTAGCCAGTGCAGTGGAGGCATCAGTTATTCTAGAAGATCACCAACCAGAGCTAAGAAGAAAAGAGTTCTCCTATGGATAGATATCCACAAACTTGATTAGGGTATTTGTGTCTCATTTGGACAGAGGTCCATAAACATTGTAATAGAGAAAGGATTCCCAAGAGATTGATTGAGAAAATTTTAGCAAAATATTTTCTTCATGGAGTAGCCCACATTGGGTGAACCACATTAAATTGGTGTCTCTATTGTGTGTGGTGATTTGTGCATTTATTTGATTACTACTATTGATATTGCTATCTATACATTGCATAATATTGATTAGAAATAAAAGTAAAAAGTGGTCTTATACTATTCACCCCCCCTCTCAGTATAAGCTTGTGTTCTTTAGTGTTACCAAAAATAATCCCATCTATCTCATCATCATTGATGATCTAGACTTATCACCTTATGTTAATCGAATGTATACACACATCCCCATACCATACATAGCCAGTTTGTGTAGGTATGCTAGTATTGTGAGTTAAGCTATCCATCTCGTCTTCATGATGAGCTATCTTAACTTATATATAGACTTCCTACAAACTTAGTTACCATTATCCCTAAGGGGTCTTAATCCCTTAGGTCTCTTATGTTCACCCTAAATATTATTAGAAAGAAGAAAATAATAATACTAGATACTAAATATAACAAAAGCAATAAAAGATACTAAGAAAGAAGCAACACTAAAAGAGAATAACATTAATTGAAAGAGAGATCAATTACAAAATATAGACAATGTGTAGCAATAAAGTAAAAGTACCTTCTCCAAATCATTAAACATATATTACATAAAGGTAAGTATGGTAATTCCTCCATACTCTCAAAGAATAACATATTACATCAATTTCATCAGGGAAATCTCCCCACAACTCTAGTCTATTTAAGCAAAAGTAGATTTGCTGCAAGTAGAGAACAACTGGTGCATTAGTCCCATATGCTTCTTTGGTCCTCCTTCTCTTTCCATCGATCATTTGAGGATAGTAGGGGATCAAGGCACTCATGGTTCAAGATAGGCATACCTCTAAATGCATTTAACATTTACTTTACCAAATTGCAACTATACAAATTTAATCAAGTTTCTAACCATCTAATGCATAGTTGATATCATAAAAGAATCATTACTTTTATTTTCACCTCTCAAATACCCTTAGAGAGTCATTCAACATGCACAACTTGAATCACGATTTTTACTTCAATCAAATCCTATATTTGTTCAATAAAGTAAAGTCCCATACCTCTAATATATAGAACAATATTTTTTTATTTATTTGCTAAATTAAAACGTCACTACTTCAATTTAAAAATAAACCATTTCATTTCATTTTATAAACTAAAGTCCCATAACCTTTAATATACAAAATAATCCTTTCATTTATTTTCTAAATTAAAGCCTCCTCACTTCAATTTACAAATAAATCATTTCCTTTCATTTTATAAACTAAAGTCCTATAACCTTTAATCTATAAAACAATCCTTCCATTTTTTTTGCTAAATTAAAGTATAACATATTTAATTCATAAATAATTCTCTTTGCTTTTATTAACTAAAGTTCACAACCTTAATTAATACAACAATTATAATTTCTTCCTTCCATTAATCTAAAGTTCACAACTTTAATTAAAATATAATTATAATTTTTTTCTTTCATTAATCTAAAGTTTACAACTTTAATTAAAAGATAATTATAATTTCTTTCTTTCATTAATCTAAAGTTTACAACTTTAATTAAAATACAATTATAATTTCTTTCTTTCATTAATCTAAAGTATAAAAATTTTATTAAAAGATAATTCTAATTTATTTCTTTCATTAATCTAAATTTTACAACTTTAACTAAAAGATAATTATAATCTCTTTCTTTCATTAATCTAAAGTTTACAACTTTAATTAAAATACAATTATAATTTATTTCTTTCATTAATCTAAAGATTACAACTTTAATTAAAAGCCAATTATAATTCTTATTTCACACAATGCACAATAGAGACAATAACACATACACAACTTGACCAGGGAAGAATAGTCAACACACAAGGCCACCATGAGGGACCATGGAGACAACGATGGTTCCTCTCGTATGGGTAAGGATAACTTTCCAAAATGGCAACCAACTACCGCTGGCCCAACCACGACCCGATTGAGGATTGACCTCATGCCTGACTTTACTCTAGAATTTCTAAGGATGGACGATTCTCCTACACAACACCCAATAATGACCAATGAAGTACGGAGCATAGTGCATGAAAGGAACAACACAGACAGAGGCAAAAAGGTGTTGCAACAACCAACACTCGCACTTGGTACTCAAAACCATGGTGCTAGCCACCACTACAACAACAACATCACTAAGACCAACAACAACCCATTCACACACAATAAATACAAGGAGACAACAACAATGTTAAGGCTAGTAGTAGCCCATTCACACATAGCGAATACAAGGAGACAACAACAACCTTAAGGATAATAGTGGTCCATTTGCAAACAATGAATACAAGGAGATATCAACAACCTTAAGGCTAATAGCAGCCCATTTGTACATAGTGAATAAAGGAGACAAAAACAAAACCACAAACAAAAGGTTATTGGATCAATGGGTAAGGGTGGTCGCGTAATATTTAGGGATCCGCAATGCACCAAGACGTCAACAAAAAAATAAGGGTGTAAGGTATGGTATCCCAATAGTTGGAAAACATAAAAAAAAAGGGGAGAGCTCCTCCCAAGAACCAAATGCAAAACCATCCTCATAGAGACAACAAAAAACTGAAAGGCAACAATACCTTTCTTACCAGTGAGACATCACCACAAATGATTATCAAAAGGTTTTCAAGAATTATGAGAAAGGTGGTTCGTTTTAACCAACCTGCAAGATTTAAGCTTTTCCAACTTAGTGAGCTCAATGGCATAGAGTTCTCGTCCTCCTCTTCTATTTCCCACTTTGATTCTCATTTTTCTCCTTACTTTCATGAGTCTCTCCTTTTTTTTCTCTTCTCAAGAATATCTGTCTTATCTCATGAGGAGCGAAGGCCTAAGGATTTCATCCACCGCCCTCCTTCCTCATTACTCCCTTACCTATCCACATTCAATTATCCTTATCTTCTTGATGGACGGTAAGACATTCTTCCAATTTTAAATCATTCTTCACATACTTTGAAATCTCACCATAAAGAAGCTACGACAGGAAGCTTCTCTTCACAACACATACTTCATCTACTTTTTAAAATGAAATCTTATTTTATGAAAAGTAGATTTTGAATTAACTAGAGGATGGAATAGATTTTCAAAAAAAATTAATATAATTAAAATATTTTTTAAATATCAATTATATTCAAATGAAACTTTATTGCCATTTTATAACAAACTTATTTTATTTAAAAAAAGAAACTCCATTATCATTTCCTTTTGACTTCACCTATCTTTGTGTACCCTAGGTGATAGAGAGTATTGTGTTTGGGTGTTTTGATTTGTTTGTTCTTTCTAAATTCCCATCCCTGTCATCATGGCTCTGATTGAACCATAAAACCTGCAGCTTGATCCCTTATCCCACTCTTTCTTGTAAGCCCAAGGTCTCATCCCTTTTCTCAGTAAATTCAAAGGGGTCGAGTAGGATATCATGGAAGCTTTTGTCAATTCGTGTAACAACAACTATGTTATTGTTCATAATATTTGGTTTCATGTCACTGTCGAGCTACTGGCTGAGGTGACAAAATTGCCTACTGCTATACAGATGGTGCGGAGATATCATCACAACTAGGAACTTGAGCTCAAGGGACTTTCGAACCATGCCAAAATTTTCAAGTGGAAGGGCATTGTTGTAGAGTGCGATTCATTGCCTACTCCTTGGCCAAAGGTAATGATTCCCATTCTCCAGTACCTTATGGTTGATGATCCTGCTAAGACTTTGTATAGTTTTCATATTGCTTTGGTCAATCACCTTAGGGGTTTCAACCCTGTCAACATCCCTGACTTCCTTTTTTTCTCAATTAGATATTCCATCCATAATGCCAAGAAAAGGAAGTCTCAAACCCCTCCTACCCATCAAGGTCTCTTCATCATTGTTTTTTCCATGTTGAAGCCACCTTCACACCTGTCATCCCTGCCTCACCGCTTCATTAAAATCTACCCCAAATTTTCCTACCCTCAGCAATTCCCAATCCCTTATTGAAGCTACTAGTAATGCAGGTAGTTTTCAAACTCAATCCCTTGGCCCTAAGGTGAAAGAGACCCCTAACCCCAACCCCTCTCTTTGCAAGCCTTCAAAATGTAAAACCACTATTGAAGAGAGTTCAACCAAGGTCAGAAGATATACTTGGTTTAAAAAGACTAAGTTTGAAATGAGTTAGAGTTGTCCTCATCACATATCAGACAATGATAGCAGTGATCTTGGTATGAGCATCAACAACAAGGTTCACATCACTATCATCAATAGCATTATCAATGCCATGGATGAGATTAGTGACACCCTCAAACTGCTGCTCAAGAACCATGTCAAGAATGTTCTTGCAAATGAAGATATTCCAAATGCCTAGGCCTGGGGCTATGTTGTGTAATGGTTGTTTTCAATTTGTCTTTCTTATGTGCTTCTAGTATTTTGATCCCCTGCATGAGATTTTGTCTGATTATATTGGTTTCCTCTATTGCCCCTGCATGGGCTCTATGATCAGCTTTCTTCCTACCCCTGTGTGGGCTTCTTGGTATGGATTTTTAGTTAATTTTTTTAGATGCTATTTTCACTTCGTCAACCCTTGCATGGGTATTTGGTATGGGTTTCTTGCAAGTTTTATTAGATGTTGTTTTCATTATACAACCCCTATGTGGGGTTTGAATGGTTTGAGTCCCTATGCATTTCATTTTTGCTAAACCCTATGTGGGTTTACTTTATTTCCTGCTACTATATTTCTATTCGCTTATGTAATTGGTTTTGGGATCCATTCAAAACCTGTATCTAAGCAATTTCACTTACCAAAAAAAAATGTCTCTATTTATTTAAAATGAATTTCTATTATCATTTCAAAATAAAACATATTACTATTTATTTAAAATGAAACTCAAATAAAATACCTCTATTTATTTAAAATGAAACTCTATTTTCATTTTGAAATAAAACATCTATTATTTATAAAGTAGAGAATAAGAGGTTTTAATCAAAACAAGAAGCTCTTAAAGGCATCCTACTTTTTCATGCTTTTATTTCCTAAACCACTAATGCAGATAGTGATGAAGTAAAAGATAATCAAACATATGCAACAAAAAAAGAGGAAATATTTCCATCAACCCAATCACCTATCTTAGTTGAAGAATTTACAATAGCTACCAGGCTATCAACTAAGGCTCAAGGTGACTAGTTAATGATGATTATCCCTTTCAATAATGCATGCCTATATTAAGGTATCCATCCATGTTACCCCGAGTTGCATTAATAATCATTTCTCGAACCTCAAGTACCCCTGCTTCTGGTGGATGATTCTACTTCTTCCACCTATGAGTGTACCTGATCATACACATCTTGGAAATATGTTAGAAGTACCATGCTCTTACAAATCAACTAAACATCGTATAGTTGGTTCAATTGCTCAAGTTAGGTATTAAAGTATAATAGATTAATATATTGTTTCTTTGTGCCAAAAATTCCATCAGGGAGGGTCATGATACTTTCATAGATTCTTCCTCATGCTCTATGCCCTTTTTTAGGTTCTTTCTTAGACTCTTTTCTATTTCTTTATTGGAATTTATTTTTTTCATTCTTCTTGGGACTCTTCTTCTAATTCTCTTGTGGGTTCTTGATTTTAATCCCTTGTAATACATTATTTTTTCTTCTCTTTTAGTCCTTGCTCTTCAAGTGGAGAAATATCATGTAATTTTATTCTTTTTCCTATACCAAAGCATCATGAACTTTTTCACATTAATATTAACAATATCCAATGATTCCAACCAAGGATATCCATTAATAATATCATTTTTTGCTATGCCATACAACTTTGAATAATTTTTTTTTATCCTTGGTGATTCAAATCTTAAAAAATTAAACGTTCTCATACCAAATATATGTCATAATATTTTTATATTTGAACCTACCTCTTGTCTAAGTCTATGTCAATGAAATTATGCTACTAGGGTTTATGAAAATAATGACCTTCTCCTTTTGATAGCATCCATGAACATTAAAAATATATTTCTTAGTTAGGAATAAATCCCTTTGACCCTTCTCATGCTTCTATGGATGCAAATACATGGTTCTTGCATCCTTCTCACTCTCTTCCCCCCTCTTTCCCTTGACCATTTTTATTTCTTTTTTATGGTTTATTTCTCCTTTTGAAGCCTTTTATTTCTTGATAGTCTTTGATGATATCCTTCAAACTAGATATTCTTTTATTTGATTCTCATTTTTTCAAGAATGCTTATCTAATGTATTCCCAAGTGCAACACTAACACTTATTAAACATGAAAATCAACCATAAATGTAGATATTTTCCTTTTAATTTTTTTATAAAATGTATGTTCTCTACGAAGATCACCAAAATATATGGATTTAAACTTGAACCACCATGTTCTAACATCAATAACATATTTTTTAGAAACTTTTGGCAACTTTATGATCTCCCATAAAAATCATAATTGAAATTAGTGCCTTATTATTTCATATATCTCCTCATAAATAACTAGAAGCGAAAATTTGACATAAACATGTAGAAATTTTTTTTTTACCAAAATGTAATAAATGACATGTGATTTTATTATACAAATTAAAATATATTTAAAAATTTTCTTTGAAAAACATTATTAAAAAAATGTTACTACCATTCTTTTAGATGACTAAATTCATAGGATCATATATCCCTTAATATAACTCAAATTCCTTTCCATGACCACTCATTTTGAAGCTTTTGGAATCTTGAAGAAGGTGGTGCAAGATTTATTTAAATTTGATGACCTTGTATAAATATATGGATCCTATAAGACAAGACATATTTTGAAAAATTTATCACAAAAGTTCCAAATCTAAAAAAATATTGACTACTCTAAGAAATTTGTTCTAATAGTACTCATTATGAATCTTGAGGATTATAAACATAAATCTTTCACCAATATATAGTAATATTAAATAAATCATAAATAAGTGGTATTAGCTCAATCTGTTAGATTCCTCAACATTTTAAGGAGGAGACCCAAGTTCAAATCTTGACAAATAATACATGGATAATATCCAAGCTTTGTTGTAATACCACTATGTGGTGATGATGTAATACAAGAGGGGTCTATTTCAATCCCATATAACCCATTGAAAAATTATTAAATAACTCATCCACATACAATTATTTATGCAAAAGACCTATAGTAATTTTCAATAATTACTTAAATAAAGCTTGTAAATTGGTATAAACTTAAAAGTGTTGAAAAAGCTCTTAATAGTTCAAAAAATGAACAATGAAAAAAACCCAATGAAAGAGAAAATTAAAATTTTGAAATAAATAGGACATGGATTTTAGAGGAATTTATACAAGATAGAAATACTATTAATTGTAAATGGATTTTTAAAAATAAGTTTAAAGCTTATGGGACTATTAAGAGGTATAAAGCAATATTGGAAGCAAGAGGGTATTCTCAAGTTCAAGGAATTGATTACCATGCTTGAATTTCTCATTGTTACAAAACTTGATTCCCATAAACATTAATCATCTATAAGTACATAGAAATATCAAATAACTCATCCACCATGAAATAATTCATATAAGGGATGAATATATATAATATCCTTGAGATAGGTTAACACTAAGAAATACTCCTTAAGGAAGGAATAACTCTAGAAAATATCATAATATGAGAGAGACACTCCATGGTAATACAATTACAAAGCAATACTTGATATACTCAATGATGATTACAATTTCAATATCCATTCTTTATATAATATTCTAACAAAACTAGGTAAGGTTAAAATTCTAACCCTAGTACTGATTAACCCTTAACCAACCTGTTGTTATTAATAAAATATCTCAACTTAATAAACCTTAGGTTATGTGTTGTCTATTCCAACTATCCATAACACCTATATATAATAAAATATCATGTCCTTAGATGCTTATACCTAAATACTATATTATTATACCTCCTTCACATATTTTGTCCTTGAAACATGAGAAGAAATCAAACAATGTGATTTATTAATAAATATTAAAAACTAGTATGAAACTTGATCATCCATCCAACCAAGTGAAATCTTAATTAATGATCTTCTATGGTGCCTTATTTTTATTGCACTACTTTGATATCCTTTATTACTTCTCCTTTGGTCCATGCTTATGTTGTGCCAATGTAATAACCATAATGATTTCTCCTTGGATTCCATGATCCCACGGCACTACTTTCATATATATAATATAGGTCTTTTGCTTCCATGTATCTCTATACTTGGTGCCTTTGGAGTTCCATGTAGGTTTATTCTAGTTCTTATAATATTTATATCATATCTCTATGAATTTTTCCTCTTATTGTAGCATGTGTGTTGATTCCACAACCTTATCTATTTTTCCTACTTCCTATTATACTTCAACATTCTATTCATTTGGTTTATTTTCTCTTATATGAACTTTAATATATTCTTCCACGTGCTCTTCCTTCTTATGCCCTTCTTTAGATTCTTTCTTGGACTCTTTTCTATTTCTTTATTGGAATTTGATTTTTTATTCTTCCTTGGACTCTTATTTTGATTCTATTCTTGGTTATTTATTTTAATCCCTTGTAATACACTTTTTTTGTTTCTCCTTTGATGCTTGCTCTTTAAGCAGAGAAATATCATGCAATGTTATTGTTTTTTCAATACTAGAGCATCATAAAATTTTGCACATTAGTTTTAAAAATATCCAATGATTCCAACCATGGATATTCATGAATAATATTATTTGTATCTATGTCATACGAGTTTGAATTCAAAATTTATTATCCATATCGATCTTTAAATCTTAAAAAAATTGAACATTCTCCTCTCCAAGCTATATGCCATTGATGTTATTTTAATTGAACCTATCTCTTGTCCAAGTCTATATTGATGAAATTATGCTACTAGGGTTTTTGAAAATAATGGAATTCTCTTTTGGAATACATCCATGAACATGCAAAATAGAATTATTAGTTGGGAATAAGTCCCTTCAACCCTTTTGTTGCTCTTATGGATGCATAGATGTGGTTCTTGCATCCTTCTCACTATTTGTTTTTCTATATTTCTCTTGCTTGAGCATTTTAATTTATTTTTGATAGTTTTATTTCTTCTTCTAAAGCCTTTTATTTGTTGATAGTCTTTGATGGTATCTTTCAAACTAGATATCCTTTTATGTGGTTCTTATTTGGTCAATAATGCCTATCCAATGTCTTCCCAAGTACAATACTAACACTTAATGAATGTTAAACTCAACCATAAATATAGAAATTCTCCTTCTAAGTATTTAAAAAAATACATGTTCCCTAATAAGATCATTAAAATATATGGATTTAAAATTGAACCACCATTTTCTAACATCAATAACATCATTTAAAAAAAAAAAAATGGCAACTTTCTAGTCTCCCAAAAATATCATAATTGAAATTAGTTGTTTAGTATTTCATATATATCCTTGTCAATAATTTGAAGATAAAATTTTACATGAACAACTAGAATCCCTCGCCCCATAAAAAATATAGTAAATGACATATTATATGCTTATACAAAATAAAAGATACGTGAATTTTTCCTTTTTAAAAAATGTTATTACCACTATTGTAGATGACTAAATTCAAAATGTCATATCTCCCTCAATATAACTCAAATTCCTTTATGTGACCACTCATTTTTAAGCTTTTGGAATATTTAATAAGGTGGTGTAAGAGCTATCTAAATTTGATGCTCTTATATAAAGACATAGATCCTATAAGACAAGACATATTTTGAAAAAAGTATCACAAAAATTCCAAATCTGAAAAATTCCCTACCTTTATAAGATCATTGTTCTAATACCACTCATTAGGATTGTAAACTTAAATCTTCCACCAATATATAGGAATATCAAATAACTAATCCACATGCAATAATCCATGCAAGAGACATGCAATTATTTTTAATCACTACTTAAATAAGCCTGTAAAATTGTATAAACCTAAAAGTGTTGAAAAAGCTCTTAATACTCTAAAAAGTGAGCAATAAAAAAATCCAATGAAAGAGGAAATTAAATTTACAAAATAAATAGGATAGGATTTTATAGGATTTACACATGATAGAAATACTATTAGTTGTAAATGGTTTTCTAACGATAATAGGAGGTATAAAGCAAGAGGGTATTCTCAAGTTCAAGGAATTGATTATCATGCTTGAATTTCTCAATGTTACAAACCTTGATTCCCATAAACATAAATAATCTAACCCATTTCTTCATAAATACAAACTTTTCTAACACTATAAAAAGAAAATCCCATTTAACCCTATCATAGGCTTTACTCATATCAAGTTTTAAGATCATTGCTTTATCTTTTCTTGAAGCTACTGAATGTATAACTTCATGAGCTACTATGATCCCATATAAAATATATTTACCTTTCATAAATACTCCTTTCTCTTCTTGAATCATTTTTTCTAACATTGGTCTTAACCGATTCACTGTCACTTTGGAGATAATCTTATATTCCAAATTACATATGCTCATGGGTCTAAATGGATCAAACAATTTTGCATCCTTTTTTGGAACCAGGGTAACATATGTTGTATTTATTTTATAAAATACATTATTTTACCCTAAACTATTCCACTACCACAAATAAATAATCCTTCACTATATCCCAATTATGTTGATTGAAAGTTGCAGAGAACCCATCCAAACCTGGGTATTTATTCTTATTAAAAGATTAAAAAGTTAAATGAACTTATTTTAGATTAAGAGGTTCCATCAACTTTGCATTATCTTAATTTATTAATTATTAATATATATATAATTTACACTTTGATGCTCATGCATAAATTTATGAGTTGCACATATTTGTAATAAACTATCTTTTTAACATTGAATGCATGTGATAAGTAGGCTACATGGACCATAAATATTTCAAGATCCAAAGGAAATTCAATTTCTACAAGACCAAGAAGTCATGATGGTCACCTCGCTAGTGAGATGATGTAATGTAGCAATCAATAAAATTTTAGAAGGTATTGGGATGATAATGCCTCAATATTTTTTATTTTACTATCCTAAGATAGTATTTCTAAGTATACTGATGGGGTACAATATTAATATAACATATACACTTAAAAGTAGGCCTAAGGTAGAGAAATAAGCCAATATAGACAAAAAAAAACCATCACCAAACTAGATACCCAACATGGATATGAGAATGAGCTACAATAGCAAAAGAACAATCCTCCCTATGGTTTACCTTCTATGAGAATGTAAGGATAAAAATTGTTTTTAGTCTATATATAAAATCCATTCACCACATCATAAGAATGTTTTAGAAATATAATTATCCATAAGATAAGGTAATGGTATGGAGGAAAATGTGATTCAAAACAACACCATTGGACACATAATTTTGTAAGGGATATTTGAAAAATATTTATCTATGACCTAGGATAATCAACATGAAAATAATAAAGTGAAAATATCCCAAGTAAATGAATTACCAAATCCCGTTATCACACTCATGACTACCACTTATCAACATTGGCCTTATTATGTAGCATAGTACAATATATGGATCATAGTGGATCTAATCCATATGTGTTAATTTTAGAAAATATGGGGGCATAACATAATATTGTAGGAACCTTGACATATTAGAGAATGGAAGGAAGACAAGTAAGGTGCCATGTAATAAGCAATATTTTCACCTATCAAGAATGGGATTCTAAAAAATTATTACTTTAAAAGAAAAAACAAGTCCCAGTCTCACCCTTATCACTACACCCATATTTCACCTACCACTTTATTTTATTATTTCTTCTCAAATCCTTCTCACTTATTCTATTATTCCCACCTTATCACAAGAAAAATAATAGCCTTAGGGCCACCAATAGGTTTACCTATTCGAGATATAGGTCCATCCTACATACTATCTCTACTATAGTATGTCCTATCATAAATTACCTACCTCAAAAATCCAAGTAATGACCACCCTTCTCTTGTTTCCATATACTTTTATTCCTACTAAATATTTCCATGTGCTCCAATTCACAAATATCTCACCAAATATTACTACCCATGTGTCCTAACCTCCACTAGTTTTATTTTTCATATTGACCTAGTTCATTCCACCCACCTTGTAATCACATACCACTTTTACTCCTAGTATTACTATATAGTAATTCATAAATATGTCTATGACATCATATTTTTAAACATCACCAATGATAATCAAGTCAACCTACACAACTTAGGATAAATGACCCATCATAGAGGTTAGCTAGTCATTCCCTTAGCAAATAATAGAAACCCTTTAGAAGAAGGTCATACAAAATTGTAAGTGTAATTAAAGAGACTAAAAATAGGATATCATTAGTATAAAGCCTCATTTTATATTAATATTATGGCCCTATGGTTACAATTAGTAGGGAAAAATTATTTATTTCCAAATCACTCACTTTAAATCCAAGCAAGCCAATAACTATCCCATCTAAATATATCTCCATATTGTCTATTTAGGCTTGTCAAAATTCAATCCATTTTAAATGGTATAGGTAATAATGCAGTTTTAATAGTCAATAGCTATTAGATGTGCATAAACAACTCTTGAGGTTCAAAAGATATGAGAAGAAAAACTTGGACAATGCACAAGAATTGAAGTAATTGATAGAAAATAAACAAAGGCAAGTGGTACAAAAATAGCACCAAGTAGAAGAAAGAGAATAACTTAAATGGGAAAGTAACAAAGTAGGATAAAATGTAAAACTAATTAGAGAAATTAAAAAGGTAATTCACATGAGGGAAAGATAAATTATAGTACAAGTTTGACAAAGGGAATTAAAGTATGTGACTTCGATTTGATTAGATGAAAGAAATGATGGAAAGTAAGGAAAAATAAAGGACCAAGCTAAAGAACATGAATAAAAAGTTGGAGAACAAGTCATAAAATATAAAAGTATAAACATCAATGAATTAATGGGTCAAATCCCTATGGGATCAAGCATCTACTAAAGCCTCTTGTACCAAAACCTACTTTGCATAGAGTGATGAATGTGAATCCCTCCTAAATAAAACAACAAAAACAATCCAACAAGTAGAAAATGAGTTGGATGTAATATCAAAGTACACCAAAGTGCCTCATTTATATAAAATATCCAATGAGAAAGTAAAGAAGCTAGGTGTATATGGAAATATGATCATTGTCAAGTAGTTGAAGAATATACTAGAAAAATAGAGGAGTTCCAAGGATGTAAGGCTACTCATGATGCCCTAAAGTTTTCTATTGAAGAAATAAAGGAGGTGCAATAATATATGATAGTTTTTCCAAAATATTCTAAGATCAAGGACAAATCCTTGTATAAGAGAAGATTTTTGATCAAGAAAAGGACATGGTTAAAGATAATACTACACATGATAAGGTCACTAAATTAGAAAATATTTTGGGTAGACTAAAGGATATAATTGATCAAGGGGAGGGCTCTCAAAGGATCATTTTTTATGAATCTCTCTTATTATTAACAAGAAGTATTCATCAATATGTAGAAATATACAACATGCATCCACAATAAATCATTCATATCCTTAAGTACCTAATATTGTCTACTTAGGTACTTAACATTCATATCCTTGGGTACCTAACATTGTTATGAACCTCTCTTCTCATTAAAAATAAATCATTCACTGATATAAATAAATATCAAACATGCATCCACAAATAAATTCCACAATAACAATCCATGCAATAAAATATAGAATGATAATACCCTTGAGGTAAGGCAACACCAAGAATACTCCTTAAGGAATCACTCAACAAGATATCCAACTCCACAATCCAAGAATACTTAATATGAATTTTACAATTAGGGGTACATCTCTCTTTATACAAAATTGTGATGGTTCACCTTTGTGAATTACAAGGCCACCCACGTGATGGTTCACATTCCATGAGTTACAAAGTGCATAAAATTACAATATGGTACTATGTTATATATTATTATAATTTATGTGTGACCCATGCCATAATACAATATTATATTATATTCCCACATGCATATACTTAGGTACCCAACATTCCATATCCTTTAAAAAAATATTTCATCCTCAAAGTATAGGAAGAAAGTAAATAATATGATCTTCTAAGCAACAATGAGAATTGGTACTGATCTTTATCATCCATACATCCTAGTGAAACTCTAACTGGCAATACTATTTTTCAATGTCAATATGTCCTTATGCCACTTGAATATTCATAATTAACCCTTGTCTTCCATGTATGTCCATCATAGCTTCTTTGTTGCTCTATGTTTTGTCTTCATCATTGTTGCCTCTCATGGTGGTGTAGATTGTTGTTCTACTTTTTTTGGCTCTTCTTTCTTGTTTCCCTTGTTTGGTTTGTCCCTTGATTTTAATTCTTCCTTGATTTTTGCTACTATCTCCTCATGAGATTCTATTTCAAGTTATTTTGCTTATCCTACAATAACTTCTTCTTTTTCCCTTGATTGTTGCTCCTTAAGCTGAGAAATTTCTTGTAAAGTTATCTTCTTTTTTTGTACCAAAACTTCATAAAATTCTTTTGTATTTTAATATTAACAGTACCCAATGAATGCAACCAAGGATAACCAAAAAAAATATCCACATCATCCATCTCAATAGCATAAAAATCTGAATGTAAAACATAGTTATCCATAGTGAGATTCAAATATTAAAAAATTAGGACATAATAACCCTCAAGTTGTATGTCTTTGATTTTATTTTCTTGAACTTGTAACCTCTTAGTCAAAGACATTGTTAAAATTATATTTGCTACTAGGGTTAATGAAACAATTTTTTTTTGAATGCAACTATGAACTCACAAAATAGAATTTTTACATTCAAACAAATCCTTATTACCACTATCTGGGCTTGACACAAAAGGTGTAGTTTCCTTAGCTTGTACAGTATTATCCTTTTTCTCCAATTTTTTTTTACTTAAAAATGCAACTTCAAATTATTCCTATGTATACATATATTTATAAGCATAAACAAAGTTTAAATACAAAAAGAGAGATTTCTCTTGTAAAACATTATAAAGATTCAAATCCAATGTCAATAGAAAATTTAAAGAAGAAATGTTATTATCATCCCTTCCAGTGAATACTGGAAAATCCATGACCTCAATCCAAAATTTTCCCAAAGCAGCTAGGGTTTTAAATAACCAAAAAATCTCTCAAAAAAAATAAATCTCATCTTTTCCTTTCTTCAAACAATTAAAACTGCAAATTTTCATCAAAACAAAATAAATGACATTTTATTTCTTACCCATATTGAGAGATATGAATTTGTTCCTTTGCATGAATTTTTTGTGCAACCCAAAAATAGCATCAAAATCTCAAGTTTAAACAATCATAACTCCCTCAATATATTATAAGAACTTAACAAGTGAGCAATCATTTTTATAGTTCTCAAAATAATATACATGTTGGTGCAAAATTCTTCTAAAAATGACAGCTAGATATTTTGATATGATTATTTTCTTTAAGAAAAAATCTTGTAGCCAAAAAACAACACAAATACCCCAAATTCAAATAGCCATAACTTAATACTTATCATAATTTAACAAATGAGCAATCAATTTTGTAGTACTTTAAATGAACTACATGTTGGAACAAAAATATTTTGAAAATGACTACTAAAAAAAATACCCCCACAAGATGTGATATATTTTTGAGAAATGTGATCTAGCTATGCAAAAAACACCTCAGTTTGCCAAAATCACTCTGATATTGCCACAACCCATTTTGGCAAGCCCTTCTATGTACGGGAATGGGACTTATCTCCTAGGTTGGTATTCCTGTGACGTCAACTAATGCTAAATTGGGCAACTTCTAGAGTAGATATTTATTTTTAATTAATTTAATTACCTTCATTTTAGAAGGAAATTAGGTATTTTATTTTATGAGTTTATTCAATTTTAAATTGGATTAAAAAAAACTACCTTGAAGAATTAAAGAAAAATCAATCTTTCCTAACACAAGGTTACTTTGGGAAGGTTGAAATAATGGATAAGATTCTACTCTTATCTCTATGGATTACCTTTCCATTAATATATATATATATATATAATACAAAATAGAAATTAGAAGCATATAATATGAAGGAAAGAAAGCAAAAATAAATAAAATATTTAAATATTTAGAAATCTCTTTCTTTTTTAAGAAGACAATGAGCTATAAATGTCCATTGTGAAAGAGAAAAAAGGATGTTATGCGAGGCTATGTTGGGCTGGAGAAGATAGGAGTAGGGGTAGGCAATCTTAGAAGAGTCACACTTTGCAGGAGTCCAAGTTGGAGCTTTCCATTCTTATTCACTTATGACTTGTTGAATGCTTGTTTATGTTGTAAATAAGCCATTCTGACTGTGTAGTTTGAAATCATATTGCAATAATTAGCTCTGATTTCGTACTAGAAATATGTATTCGAATGGGCTAAAAATAATGATAGAATAAAATTAAAATTGAATGCATGCCTAGTAGTAGTAAAAGATACACTCACCACTGGGACAATAGTGGTAGACTTCAAACTCCTAAATAACACCCTAGATAACCTTTAAGGCAAGGGATTTATGATTGTCATGATTATTAAAAAGGTTTTATTTGTCTATAAGCCTATGATTTTCTTTAGTATGCATATCAATCTACTAACAGTTTTTGTATGAAGTAAACTCTTAGCGCTAGCACAACACCATGTTTCCAACCCTGCAATTGTGCTTACTTCGGACGATCACTCCTCTTAACCTTAGGATTGAGAAATCATCGAATCTCATCTTTTAATCGATGGTGTAGTGTAATTTTGTACTATCTCTTGTGATTTGCATTCTAGGAATAATCTCCTTGTTTACGTCAGATCCAACAATTAATATCCAATAGCATGATTGGGTCTAGTAATGCATTTGCTCATCCGAATACATTCATCGACCACAAATGTTCTAGGACATGAAATCAATAGCTCTAGTTTTTATGAGTGTGTTTTAGACCCAACTCTCCTAAGAAAAAGATACTGTTGGGTCATGGTTATAGTCTATGTATTCACATGTTTCAAAAGGCTAGTATGCATGGTAGAGTGGAACAACATCTATGTAGTATGTCTACTATTACATCCTACATTAAAGGAACCTTACCTTCCTATTCAAAACGTAGTAATATGGCTAGCTTATTTTCTTGATACGTAGGTTGCTTCTGCCACCAAGGAGGGCCCTTACCCGGATAAGCATGCTAAAATCTATTGGAATTTCATTCCACTTTAACACCTCTCCTTCCATTTATTGAATCACACTCCAATGCTATGCTATACACAGGAAATTCTATGCTGTAATCCTAAAATGATGATGCCCATAAATTTACCATAGTATCTGACCTAGCAGCCACAAAGGAACTTGTCCAATTTTTTTTAAATAATGAATACACCTATTTATTACTAGGTTTACCAGAATGATGGGTATATGTACAACAATTTACTTCTTATTTTGGCTCTAATTTGTTTCTAGTAAGGATTTGAATCACTACCATATCGAACGGGTGAAGTCAGTTGATGAATGTCGAGTTGCCCAAGCTAAACGATTTGTATTTGAGATTTACTTGCTCTGGGATTGCTACTTTCTATAGTGATAACACAGCCAAAGACAACCTTGAGCGTCTCTTTTGGTTATACCGACTATGAGCTCATAATATGGTTTATAGTACAAAACGTAGAATCAAATAAAGAGTAAGACATGAGATATAGTTTAAATACTTTAGCAAATAGAGGTTATGACTACTTTGTCATATGCAAGCTCTTTAACAAATGAAAACAAATGGCAAATTATATAAGATTCCTTTATGTAGTAGATACATTATACCATATGAGAAATTATATTGTGGAAGACATCAAATTGATGTAGTCATTTTGCAATGGTCGAAATTGATTCATGTCTGAAGTATTAACCTATGCTCCCCTAATCCTAGTTCGTGAGGAAAATGTTGTAATATTGAAGCTTAAATTCTCTGTTGGATTATTATGGAGTAGAAGCTTCTTTATTTTAGGACCATTGTATACTAAATACAATTAACTTGAGTAATGAATTTTATTATATTGAATAGATATTTTATTTTAATCAGAAATGTTGAATCTTAATTAAATAGGAAAAATTATATATTTTGCTTTATATTATATGTATTATAATGAAAATTGTAAATGAATAGAAATCTCTTGGTTTTGAGGGATTGGAATGGTGTCCATTCCATGGGAAGAGGTTTGGGAATCTTCCCTAAGTTTGGTGATATTCCAAACAAATGATGGTTGGAATTATGAATCAATCCTTAATTATAAAAATATTAAGGATGGATGAATCACCTATTCATGATTGGTGATTTCTTTGCATGTGATATACATTTGGAAAATATGTGATGCATGACTGCATATAAATAATGGTTGGGATTAAGAATTAATCCTTGTTATAAAAATATTAATGCTGAATGAATTATTTATTCATGCTTGGTGAATTTCCATGTTAAATGTGAGAAGTAAATGGAAATAACGATTTTAATGAAATTATAGATTTTGTATGTAAAATACATACTATGATTTATTATGAAATCCTTAATGAATGGAATCCATTACAAGAATGGATGATCTTGGTGTCCATCCAGGAAGAGTTATGGGACTCTTACAAATGTCCCTATCAATCAAAGGAATGGCATTTGTGATTGGGATTAGAAGAATAAATTATTTAGAGATGGACTTTGATGCTAGATAATTTATGGGAATTTCCTCTTTTGAGAAATTAATGAATGGTATTAAAGTAAATATTGGAGGTAAATTTGGTATCATCTGGAGATAAGAAAAATAATATTTGGATGGAATTTTGATAACCAAATTATAAAAATAATTGGAGATTATATTGGATCAAGTCAAAAAAAAATTGATGGCAATTTACAAATGCATTCTTATAAAATTTATAATAGAGGATAAAATAACTAAATTCATAATGGGATCTAGTTATGGAAATGAATGGATTTGAGAGCTAACATTGTATTGGGATATAAAAATTAGGTAGGATATAGGGGATGTGTATCTAGCTCACATTTGAGAAGATAATTGATAGGATTGGGAAAGTAATAAATTGAATCTCAGATCAAATATAGGAAGCAAATTTGATAGCAATTGAGAATCAATTGAATAGACTGATATGTTGTATCCAATGAGGAGTTAGAACTCTATTGGTTTGTATATAACCAAAGGAAATAGCTTTATATATTGAGCTTTATAATACCCATGCTAAAATTTTAAGGGTTTACCTTTATTAACCTAATATTAAGGAGAAAGGTGGTTGACATGGGTAGATACAACAAGATATAGTTATGAAATGATAGATTAATAATTTAGGTAGAATGGTTATTTAATGAATTATTGGTATGGGAAATTAATTCATGGATTGAATTTGTGTCAATTATATAGAATGAATTTGGAATTAATTCTTAGAGTAACTTATATGATTCTCTCTAACATTGATACGACTTATCCAAAATAAGATTTTGATGATTATCATAAACCTATGAAAATTCTTAGGATGGCTTAGAATCCATAGATTCTTTAATTGCATTATGAGTTTAAAGGGGGCAGTTGGACTCCTTAATGGTATGGAAAATACCTTAATGATACAATGATGACTTAGAGAAAGGAATCAGGAAAGATTCCTTAATTGCATCATGAATTTAAAGCGATAGATGGATTCCTTTTTGGTATGGTAAATACCTTAATATAATGATGACTTAGAGAAGGGAATTGGGAAAATTCCCTAATTGCATCATGATTTGATGAGGAACGGTTGTATTCCTTGCCATGTATAATTGATTGAAAGGTGACCCATAGTGGCCCTTCTATATTTGTAATATTTGACATCCTAAGTTTATGAATATGAGGAAATAACACATTTTGGAGGTTGGTTTTATTCCCCATGAGGGTTCCCAAGATAAACAATGTGTCACTCTATTTGCGGTTTGATGTGTTAATACTTGTGCATGTTGTTTTAGTTCAAAATGAAAATGATATAAATGTATGGGATGGTTAAATGCTTGATAGAAGTAGTTATGCAATCTTTAAATTATGTCAATGTGTACAATGAAGCAAGGAATGTATGCTTAAATTTAATAAGTTCGTGATTTAATGATATATGATTATATCAATTATTTTTTGGAATGTATTGAGTAATTATGTATGATGCAATTAGCTAGACTTATCTTTTGATATCTATGTTTTAATGTATTCAATGGTTATGCGGATAAAAAAAAGTGGAATGTATTAGAATGTAAACCTTGCTCAATTGAATATATCATGTGTAGATTCATAAAGTAATGGATTCTAGTCCCTAAAGGATTAATTAGGATATGATCACTTCATAAACATTCATGGATGGTATTGGAATTGAGTTGTAAATCAAGTCAGATCTTACATTCTGAGTTGTTCAATAAAAGTACATGAGGAATAGGTACTCCCATTATGTTATATAATGCCTCTTGCAAGGAATTTAATTGATTCATGTATATAACAAAAGGGATGACTAAGTATAAAGGGTGGTCAAATAAGCCTTAAAAAGTATAAGGTAATATAATCATGACATTCCAAGGATTATGTAATCACATGTAGTGATTTTGTTGTCTTAGTGACCCCATCGGGAAGATGTGGGTTGGATCTAAGATTTATAAATAACCATTTTTGAGGTTATTTCATTATGATGGGTTTCCATCATTCAAGGCATTCACCTATATACTAGGACTTAGTTAAGGGTGATTTCCATTTTTAGAGGGATGTAATTTAATGCTTGGCTAGCGTTCCCATATTTGAGTGATATGAGGGTATTGTAGAATTTGATCAATTCTACTCAAGAGTGAATCTAATCAAGTCTTAATAACTCTTTATGCTATTTGCCTTGATAGCTTACAATCCGAATGGAATGATTCTATTTTAGCTCATGGTTATGACCCTTTCCTCATGAAATATGAATGTTTATACATGTAAAAAAAAATTGTGGTAACAAATAGGGTTGTTATAGATATCAATTGATATGAATCTCTCTTCTTCTTAACAGAAATAATTCACCAATATCCAGACATATACAACATGCATCCACATTATATTCCACAATAATAATCCACATAATAAATAGAGAAAGATAATACCCTTGAGGTAGGGCAATACCAAGAATACTCCTTAAGGAAGGAATCACTCCACAAGATCTCCAAGCTCCATGAGCCAAGACTCTTACCAAGAATACTTTATATGAATTTACAATTGGGGTGTATCTCTCTTTATACAAGAATGTGATGATTCACCTTCCATGAGTTACAAAGTGCATAATATTATAATATGACACTATGTTATATGTTATTATAATTTAATGTGTGACCCATACCATAATACAATATAATATCATATCCCCACAATCATATCCTTAGATACCTAATGCTAATATGAGGAGATGGAATTATATGTTGAGATGCTAGATAATCTATACCTAAATTTCAATATATAATGGTATGGACTCTCAAACCTACTAGTTCAAAGCTAAACAAAGAAGACCTATAATTTTACAATTTTGTTATAGGAAACCCCAATTTTAAAAATTCTCCACCCAAGGATAATGGTAGGACATGGTAAATATTGCTAATCAAGTTAGTCACCCAGAGAAGCTATCAAATATCTAGTAGCTCATATGTTATCTGTAAATTATAGCAAGAAAATCATAGTGGAAGACATGAAGAATATGTTTGTGATGCAGGAGCATCCGACGATAGCAGGGCAATCTTGCATCAACCTAAATTTTTCTAAGTATTGTGTTTTATTTCTTCTTTTTCTTTACAAGGCAGAAGTCTGTCGTGATATCGCGACATCGCGATATCGCGACATCAAATGGAGACCAAGGCGAAGCGACAGTATTGTCGTGATATCGTGACATCGTGATATCACGACATCTAATGAAAACTAAGGCGAGGCGACAGCTTTGTCACAATATCACAACGTTTTGATATCGCGACGTCGTGATATCGCGATAACAAATGAAAACTAAGGCGAGGAGGCAGCTTTGTCATGATATCGTAGTGTCGCAATATCATGACAATAATTGAAAACTAAGGCGAGGCAGCAGCTTTGTCACGACGTCGCGATATCGCGACGTTGCGATATCATGACAACGAGTTGGAGACTAAGACAAGGCAAAGTTTTTATCGTGATATCGTGACATGTCACGATATCACGACTTGGAGAAAACAAAAAAGAAATGAACACGCAGATGGCCATGCACGCACATGGAAAAAGAGGCAACAGTCCTCGATGAAATTTTTGACAAAGCGGTGGTTGCAGGTCAAGGGTCTCTTTAATGCGTGCTTTCATGGCGGATCGGGTGGTTGCCAATTACGAGAGGAAAATTGAAGACTCGACGGAGGAAGCCAATTTTGCAGGTTTTTGTAATGAATTCTGCCAAGTGGGTCATTAATGGCCTAGAGGGTCGATACCTCGATAAAAACTCGATGATTGTAATAGATCCGGGTGGTGGATCGGAGAAGGGACTTAGAGAGTGTGGGTTAGAGAAAACCAAGCCAAGCGTTGGTTAATGTAAGCCTGCGGGCTGTTTGATGTAAGGGTTTTTTTTTTAGATTAATAGAGAAAAATTTGGAATTCATAGAGTCTTAATTTCTCATCCCCCATAAAGTGGTATCAGAGCCGAAAGTTCCTGAGTGTGTAACAGATCGTCGGACGTGAGGCAGTTACACCAGGATCTATGGAAAGGCTCATGAAAAAGTGAGTAGAATGCCTTCGAGAAGAAACCCCGTTGGTGGGAGAGGCATGGCGATAGCAGCAGATGTTCGAGTTTTGTAGAGGCAAATACAAGCCCTGCAAGAAGAGATGCGTAGAGGATGGGAGCCAAGAAGAGATGAAGGCAGTGAAGACGAAGTGGATGAAGAAGAAAACCAGTTTGAAGAAGAAGAAGAGGCTATAGATCCGACACAAGCCAGGTTGTACAAAGCCATCTCTCAGATTGGAAAGAAGCTGAAGATGGAGGTTTCCATGTGTTTTGAGAACCTAGATCTAGAGGAATTGATCGACTGGATCAACGATCTAGAAGAATACTTTGAGTATGAAGAAGTTGAAGATCCTGAGAGGGTTAGATTTGCCAAGACCAAGCTGAAGGGTCATGCCAGCATATGGTGGAAGGGAGTATAGCTGGAGTGGAACAGAAGAGGAAAAGAGAGAATAACAAAATGGGAACAGATGGTAGAAAAATTAAAAAGATAGTTTATTCCTGCAGATTATGAATTGGATCTGCTAAGGAAAATGCAGAGTTTGAGACAGATGAACAAAACTGTCCAAGAATACATCGAAGAGTTTTATAAGATATCCATCAGAACTGGCCATTTAGAAGCAAGCAAGGAGAAGGTGGCCCGTTATATCAATGGGTTGAGACCCAGTATCTAGGAAGAGTTGAGCCTAGTTTGGGTGAGCACCATTGAAGATGCTTACCAGTTTGCTTTGAAGGTTGAAGAAAAGCTGAATAGAAGGTTTGAAAGTAAGCAGAACAGAAGAGGTCAGGGAGAGAGAATGGGTGGAAGAAAAGATGAGGGAAAAGAGGAGAAGAAAGAAGAAGCTAGCAGTAGCCAAGAGCAGAAGGCGGGTGATGATTACAAACCCCAAGTTTAGAACAATGGCTACCCAAGAGGAAGAGGTAGATCTGGACATGGGTATGGAAGAGGAGTGTTTCATGGAACCTGTTTCCACTGTGGAGAAGAGGGACATCATGCATACGAGTGTCCCCAGCATTGTGAGAGGATGAACAAGAGACCTAAGGGTCCTGCCAGAGCTATGGTAGCAGAGGAAGATGCTAAATCAGAGCATTCTAAGGAGGCTGAGAGAGGAGAATTCATGGTCACCAGGAGAACCATGCTGATTGAGGAAGACAAGCTAGAGCAGAGGAGAAACCTGTTCTGCATGAGGTGCAAAAGTTTAGGTAAAGTCTGTAATGTTATTATAGACAATGGAAGTACTGATAACTTAGTCTCCGAGGAAATGGTCACTAAGTTATAGCTAGAAAGGAGAAGACACCCGCATCCATATCGGATTGCATGGTTGCGGAAGGACCATAGAGCATGGGTCCATGAATAGTGCTTAGTCATGTTCAATATTGGGAACTACCAAAACGAGGTCCTATGTGATGTTTTTCCCATGGATGCTTGCCATTTGCTATTAGGAAGGCCATGGCAGTTTGATCGGAGTGCAATGCATGATGGTCATGTAAATACGTACTCCTTGATGAAATATGGAGTGTGCCACAATTTAAATCCATTACAAGCAGTGGACGAGAAGGTGTGTAGTAGTGCCAGAATTTGTCTGGTAGAAGGCAAAAAATTTTTTTGCCAGAAGACGGGGTTTAAGTGGGTTGCAAAAGCAGGTGTATGTTTGGAGATGTTACAAAAGACATGGACCGAACAACACAGAAGTGAAGGTCACTTCTCTATTTACTCTGGGTGTCTGATGCAGGAGCATCCAACGACAGCAGGGCAATCTTGCATCAACCTAAATTTTTCTAAGTATTGTGTTTTATTTCTTCTTTTTCTTTACAAGGCAGAAGTCCGTCGCTATATCGCGATGTCGCGATATCGCGACATCAAATGGAGACCAAGGCAAAGCGGTATTTTTGTCATGATATCATGACATCTAATGAAAACTAAGGCAAGGTGACAGCTTTGTCGTGATATTGTGACGTCGTGATATTACGGCATCGTGATATCACAACAAATGAAAACTAAGGCGAGGTGGCAGCTTTGTCATGATATCACGACGTCGCGATATCGTGACGTCACGATATCATGACAGCAGTTGGAGACTAAGACAAGGCAAATTTTTTATCATGATATCATGACATGTCATGATATCGCGACCTGGAGAAAGCAAACAAGAAATGAACATGCGGACGACCATGCATGTGCACAAAAAAAGAGGCACCAGTCCCCGATGAACTTTATGACAAAGCGGCGGTTGCAGGTCAAGGGTCTCTTTAATGCATGCTTTCATGGCGGATCGGATGGTTGCCAATTATGAGAGGAAAATTGAAGACTTGGCGGGGGAAGCCGATTTTGCAGGTTTTTGTAATGAATTCTGCTAGGTGGGTCATTAATGGCCTAGAGGGTCGAGACCTCGATAAAAACTTGGTGATTGTAATAGATCCGGGTGGTGGATCGGAGAACGGACTTAGAGAGTGTGGGTTAGAGAAAACCAAGCCAAGCGCTGGTTAATGTAAGCCTACGGGCTGTTTGATGTAAGTGTTTTTCAGATTAATAGAGAAAAATTTGGAATTCGCAGAGTCTCGATTTCCCATCCCCCATCAGTTTGTCAACCAAAAAAAAAACAAGTTAGATTTTAAATTAAGGGTTTATTTTTAAAAATTGGCTAAGTCCCATAAGTGCAACCCACTCTAAATGGTGTTTTTCTTAGGAATAAAAGATAACTTAATTAGGAACAAAAGGTAAATCACACCTTCAAAAATGTGAATCATAATTCAAGGAGTATAATTAGATAAGGTTGCATAGGGCCCTAGGAAACCAATAAAAAAAATTGCATTTTGTTATCATATGGAGCCATTGAGTTAAAAAGTACTAATTGTATTTAGAGGAAATTTGGAGACACACAATGTTTTGTAAGGCATCACTTTGCTAAATATGCCACTAGACTAAAAATTATATAGAAATAATTTACCTCAAGTTAATCTTAAGTGAATAATTTGCTATAAATATGACCTAGGGTTTCCATCATAAATATGCTTTGACTATTGAGAAAGTTAAAGCTATGTTTAGTGAGCATCAATTATACTCATGAGGTCATTCTATCAATAATAGAAATATTGTACCTTTTGCTTATTGATTGTGTCATTGACCTTTTGATTTGTGAATACATGGTGATGGTGGCACTACCCTTTCACTTTCTATTAGTCTTTTATTTATTCTAGTGGATTATTTGTAGGTTATATCACACTAATGTTATTTTATTACCTCCATATGTGTTGATTGATCAACACTAATATTGTTATGGTCATGATAACATTTACTTTTATTGCACATTACATTAATTTATCATATCTTTTTCTTTTTAAAATTAATTTTATGCATTTTGAGTTGTTTAGTTTAGCAAAAATAAGTTGGACTAAATCTAGAGGTTAGAGAAGATATATCATTCCTTCTAATTCTTGAAACATGGCCTTATAGGTACATGAATTTACATGTGTTCAAAAACTACAAATTTATGTAGTAATACAATAGGATAGCCATAGTGAGAAATTTACTACTTGGAAGTATATGTTTGGGTTTTAATAAACTTACCCATACTATTTTAATTAACTTTTAGAAGGAATTTTTTATAAGGGGATGAGGGTGTACTTCCCACCTCTTTGGCCCCCTTAATTAATAAAAGTCTATGAATGACCTTTGGTATATCATAGTTAGTAGTGAGGTGCATTATAAATCATTGGATTATGAATCATTATGTTACATTAATGTAATTGATAATGTTTTTTTATGATATTATATAGAGATCATGCCCCCTTCTCATTAGCTAGCTCTTTGATTTTTTCTAGTTAGTATGATATGATTTATTTATGTTTGGACTTTATGTTTTACTTGTGAACATTTATTTATTGTGACCTATGATTTTTCTACTTTCACAGTATTATATAATATGTTTTAAATTCAAAATATGGCATGATGGTGATGCTATTGCAAATTTAATATGTATTACTTAGGATTATGTATTGCAAGAATATGATTGATGTATCATGAGGTTTTAATAGATGATTTGATTTTATAGTATTGAAGACTCTTCTAAGAGGGAGGATCTCTGAATTGTGATATTTTATAGGATAAGATAGTCAAAGGCCAACATGTAGGAATAAAAACCATTTTATTGTTGAAAATATGCTTGCAATGTGTAAATACCAATATGATTATGTTGTCAAGTGTAATTTTTTTGTTAATTTTATTTTTCCTCTTATTAAATTATTGAAATGTTTGTATGTAGCATATGGTTTCTAGTTAATTTGTGCCATTGTTTTAATATAATTATAAGATAGATACTAAAAATATTCATAACCAAAAAATAAAAATGAGGTGTGCAAGAATGGAAAAAGAGAGGATAGGTGAGAGATGGTAGTAAAGTGAAGAAGACATGAAAATAGGTGGAGAAATTGAGGGATGCATGACATAAACATAGGAAGGGAGTGCATAAAGGGGAAAGGGTTTTTTTAGGGGATACATGGTTGTAAATTATAGGAGGAAGTAGAGGGGGCTAGAGTTATAGAGCTATAAAAAGGTGGAGGTTGGTTTCATGGGAAGGAAAGCATGTAATCTAGGTACCTCTTGCCACATAAAATAAATGATATATATACCTACATATTTTAATTTATTTTTTTTCTATAAATTGTTCCATTAACATTTTATATTGCATGTAAGGTCTATGATACCATTGTATATGTGATACCCCTATAATACCAATGTGGATGTTCACTACATTATTTAAATCCTCCTAGAAGAGGATTATTGTAAGCTTTAAATGTTATAGTAGATGCAACAAGATACCCATAGTGAATCATGGCTACATCTTATGAAGCTAAGGGATTCTCATAAGTTTGGAAATTGAAGCATGTTGGATTTATTACTAGGTAGGGAAATGAAATGTTGAGTGAAATATATATGTTGGATTTATTGGTATGTAATGAAATGGAATGTCGAGGTGAAATATGTATGTTATGTATGGAATGTTGGGTTTATTTGAATGAAGGAAGATGGAATTTTGGGTAATATATGTATGTTGGGTTTATTTTAATATAATATGATGTTGAAAATCGAGATTGTTCTTTTGGATGCAGGATGTGATAAAAGAGGAAATGTTGTAGGGAAATATAGATCTGAGCTAGGATGTTCTTAGAGTTTATTAAACTTTTTAAATCAATATTTTTGTAATTATTAATTTGTATTTATGGCATGGCTAGATTATTTAGTTGTATTGGATTTATTATATTTATTTTTCTTTGAATACCTTTGTTGTTTTTAGTGAAAAGTGAAGAGATCATGGTCTCTTAGGGTATCTACCATATTTTCCCCTCTTTCACCTCAAGGATAGGTGAAGTCTATTAGCTTATATGTTAATGTTTAATGAATTGATTGAAGAACACCTATGTTTATCCTAAGATTATTCTTTGACTAAGTTTAATCATAATATAGCCCTAATAAAACATACAAATACAACAAAAAGACCTAAAAATAAATTGCTTATTTGTTTTTATTTATTAGGGTAAAATCTAGGTTTTTGAAAAGGCCCAAACCCTTTTACATTCCTAGATTAGTTTGTATAGTCTTAGAACCTAATATGTATTTTATTTAAAGGTTATAAGATATTAAAAACATTGAACTAAATTGTTTCAAAAATCTATAAATTTACATTTATTTCTAATCTATTTGCATTCATATCTTTGATGGGTCCCTAATTTATTATGTTTAGAAATTTCACCTAGAAAATTGAATTTCTATATTTCCTCCCTCCTTAACCACTACCTAAAGTACATCTCGATGGACCCCATATGGAAATATCTATCTATATCTTCCTCTCTAAGAGATACCCAATTGGATATTCAATCTTTCACTTTTTTCCTTCTCTATACACATGTACCACCTCAAATTCTTTTAGTGAATTCAAGGATCTCAGTGGATTTGTTACTATGTTTGTTACTCTTCAAATCACCACCACCACCATTTTATTGATTCAATTAATAATATTGAGTGAATATATCTCAATTATTAATTTTATAACCCCCAACTAAACCACCATATTTACTCTTTCCAAGATAGCTCTAGCTTTAGCCTAGTGATTGGTCATAATTCCCAAGTACTCACTCATCACTTCGATCAAAATTCTTTGGCTATCCCTTAGCATTTCTCCTCATACTTCCTTGGGTTGCTTTTAGAATCCCCATAAAAATTTAGTTTAGCCATCCTTGTTTGGGTGGCTACCACTTAGTGATGCTCCTTGAGTCTCCTTGGGGATTCTCATTCACCACAATTGGATTTAAGTTCCAATATTCACTTAATTTTTCCTCCATTGAATTTGGATACTCATTTACTTTCAATACTTTAACATTCTACACTATGATCGCTATGATGTGGTCTTTATTCCTAGATATAGATATCTTCTCCCATTTGAAAATTCTTTGATTTCTCTTGAACCAAACTCCCCATTCATAATGAAATAAAATTATATTACAAATCTTATTTATTTTTGAGCTCTTGAATGGCTTCTCCCATAGTTCTATCCAACTTGTCATGTTGTTATGCAATACCCACATCACCCCCATATTTATTATATCATACAATATTTTAAGGGAGCATTTACATTCTAGTATGATGTGACTCACTTATTCCTCATGGTATTTACAAAGGTAACATTTTTTAGGAAATTGAAAACCCCTATTTTGTATGTTATCTACTATTAGAATCTTTTTTGGACTTCCAACCATGGGAAAATTGTTAAAATTTTCTATTTATTTCTTCCTCATATGTGATCCTATTGAAAAAAACCCTAAGTACTACAAGTGAAAGATCATAGGCTAATTTAATAGTGAAAGATCCTTCCTAAGTAGATCCCCATACTATAGTATCCTCAACTACATTGGAGCTTACATAATATAATTTTATTTTAGTTGTTAGCTTTAGTAGCTCTTACTCATACTAATTATGAGTTCTCAACTCATTCTACCTTACCTATCCTCATATATAAAAATAATAACTCACCATATTCCCATAATTATATTCCACCTCTACTTTGATTTTTACTAACTCCTTAACTTTCACTAATGGGTACTTCTCTAGCTATGCATCTTCTCAAAAGTGGATAGACCTACCATTTCCAACCTTCCATTAGATACCTTTCCATAACATCTCTCTACCCTTCACTATGTGGTTCCACATTGAATATCCTCAAAAATTCTTGAATGTGGTAAAAAATCTACTATTCTCTTGGTTGTTAAGATATTTGTCTTTTAGAATTCTTTACCAAAAGGTATGACACTCCTTCACTAACCTCCATCCTACATTTTTGAAAAAGCCTTGTTCATATTTATTATTATTCTAATCACAAGTCATCCACATGATTTATCATTACATAATCTCTCCCATGCTACAAGTAAAACTTTTATCTTCTCCTTTGAACCTATCCAAAATAAACTTCTCAGAATACTTTCTATTGTATTAGTTTCTTTAAGTGGGATCTTAAACACTAATAATAAATATAAAGGGACTACTTGGAGGAGTACTCTTCAATAGTTGTAAATTACCTTCCTGAATCAACAAATTTCCCTTCCATCTAGCTAATTTACTTTGGATCCTATCGATCAACACATTAAACATTTGATCCTTGAATTCCCTTATAAACATTGGCGTTCCTAAGTAAATAGAAGTGCGAGTTGAAACACTACACCCACAGTTTATTTTTATTCTTCTCTACCATTTATCTATAGTGTTTATTAAAAACACCTTACTCTTGCCCATATTTATAATTTTTTGGTATGTGTTTTTATATAGATTTAATATCCTCCTAAATTCCTTTTCCTTAGCTATAGATAGTATCCCCAAATTGTATCATCCACAAATTTTTTGTGAGTAATACCTTCTATGGAAATAGATGGTTTCAACCCAATTAATGCTCCCACTTGTTTTGTCTATCTAATGCATCTTTCTAATTATTTTTCCATTATTATGAAAATATATGGGAACAATGGTTCCCCTTGCCTTAAGCCCCTACTACTTACAAAGAATCTAGTTGAATTTTTTAATTTAACCAAGAATTTAGGTCTTCCATAGCAGTTATTCATTCACCTTCTCTAATGTCTATTGAAGATAAACTTCTTATGGACTCTATATAGGAAATGCCATCAAACCTTATCATAGGCTTTGTTCATATCAAGATTTAACACCATTTCCTCCCTTTTACTAATTTTAACTAAATGCATGGTCTCATAGAGTGTGATTAATCCATCCAAAATATTCCTACCCTTTGCAAAGTCCCCTTGTTTCTCTACAATGATCACTTGGAGCATAAAATTTGGTCTTAACACATGCATGGTCTCATGGGGTGTGATTACTCCATCCAAAATTTCTATATCCTTTACAAATACTCCTTGTTTCTCTACAATGATCTCTGGAAGAACAAATGTCAGTATTGACAAAATAAATTTTGATATTGTCTTGTAAATGGAATTATACAAATTAATTGTCCTAAAGTCTTTCTATCCATTTAGCCTAGGCTTCTTTGGAATTAGCACTCAAATTATTTTTATATTATTTTAACAAATTGCGTAAATGGTTTTACTCTCTTACTACTATTACTAAATCCTTACTCCTTATGTTCTTAAAATCTTGGAAGAAATCCACTTCAAATCCATTAGGTCTTAGAGATTTATATTTTTTAATGAGAAGACTACTTCCTTAATTTCCTCCTCATTCACCTCCTTAATGAGTTATTCATTCATGTCTCTAGATAGAAATCCTTGGGTTTTGTTGAATTATTTTCTTCATAGCTTCCTGATCATCCTATTTGTCATTTATTAGAAAAAATTGAAGAATTCCACCACCCCTTGTATAATTTAATATTTGTTTCTTATTACATCTCCATACTCTTTCTAAAATTTATTTATCCTCACATTTTTTCTCAAACCACTCCAAGAATAGCAGAACCCAATCAAGTCATCCCCTAACCTTCTATTATTCCACATGAATGCATTGCCACTCAAGTTAACATCATAAATAATTGATTATATAAAATTATTAAGGTCCTCCATACTCTTAGTGAATCCCTAGGACCCTCATTTCTTCTCACTTGGCCTTAATGGAGTGTTGAAGTCTCCTAACACTATCCATTTTATCCCAATGACCTACTTTCCCATATATTATAGATATTTATAATACCCCTTTCTTAATATACTACATTTGTTGCAAAGGCATTTGCAAAAAGAAAATCCAATTTTGAAGACTTGACCAAGATAAGAATAGTCAACTATTTTTTACTTTTGGAGATAAATTCTCCCTCATATAGTGATGGCTTTAGCAACATTCAATTACAACAAAAGACAAAGAGCACAGTGATAGAACATCTTATTGAATGAATAGAAGTGGTACATTCGAGTAGAGATATGAGGCTCTTTATATATGAATATAGATTCCTTATCCAACACTCTACCTAGCTATACAAGGGACAACTTGCACATATACAGCTTACACATTGAAACTTGTGCATTTATTACATTGCATGAAGTAACTAGATAATTTCCCCCTAAAGTAATCTAACATAGCCAAATGATGTAATATATTCTAACACCCCCCTGTATTACATTATTTGGAGCTCTCTTGAATCACATAGATGATCTATGAATGTCTGAAACTTGATTTTTCCAAGTACCTTTGTGAATACGTCTGCCAACTAATCTTTTGTATGAACATACTTGAGGATGATATGCTTGTTCTAAAAATATTACCTGATAAAATGACATTGTGCTTCAATGTGTTTTGTTCTTTCATGTATGATTGGATTCTTGATCAGATTCAATGCTCCTTGATTATCACAAAATATCATAGTGGGAATTTTTTTGATTCCCATGTTAGAAAATATGTATTGTAACCATAGAGCTTCATAGGTTGTCTCTTATTGCTTGATACTCTGCTTTAGTTGATGATTATGCTATTGTATGTTGTTTCTTTTTGTGCCAGGATATAAGACCTAATCCAAGATAGAATACATAGCATGAGGTAGATTTCCTATCATCAATAGATCCAACATAATCTAAATCTGATTATCCTTGTAGACAAAAATATTTAACATCCTTCATATAAGTCAATTCATAATATGTATTCTTCTTGATATATTGTAATATTCTTTTTGTCACTTTCCAATAACTTTCCCTTGGTTCTTGCATGAACCATGAAAGATAATTTACTATAAATGCTATGTTTGGTTGATTGTTTGTTAAGTATAGAAGACTTCCAATCAACTAACAATAGATTGTAGTTAAAACCAATGGTGTTTTATCATTTTTGGATAGTTGAATCCCTTGTTCTATTGGTGTATCTTTAGGCTTGCACTATGTCATCCTATACTTTTCATCAAGAGCTTTTACATATTTTAATTGAGTGATAACTATTTTGTCCTTTCCTTGATAAATTTCTAAACCAAGGCAGTAGTTCATTAATCCTAGATCTGTCATTTCAAAAACCTTTTCTAGATCCTTTTTTATATCACTTATTAACATCTATAAAATTCTAGTAATCACTATATCATCAACATATACGATGAGTATCAAGATATTATTTCCAATTTTCTTGGTATATATACTGGGATCTGACAAACTCCTTTTGAAATCATGATGTAGAAGATGATTATTGATCTTTATATTCCATGCTCTAGGAGCTTGTTTCAAACCATATAGATATTTTTTTTAATTTGCATACCTTTCTTTCTTGTCCTTGAATAACAAAGCCTTCAGGTTGTGTCATATAGACTTCTTCTTCTAAGTCACCATTAAGGAATGCACTTTTCACATTCATCTGATGAAGTTTCCACCCTTGATGTGTAGTTAGCACATAGACTATTCAAATAGTAGTCATTCAAGTTTCTAGAGGCTATTGATCTCTGTGTTGACGAATTTTGAAAGGGATTCTATGTTGTTTTCCTGCTAGACATTCTAGACATACAGTAGTTTTTGGAGATAATTTTGGTAGACATTCTACCATTTAATATCTAAATAATTCTCTCATTGATGTTTTGCTAGTATGTCCTAGTGATTTGTACCATAGTTTTGAAGTATTGGTAGAAAGAGCTGAGTGAATAGCAGTGTGTAGAACAAATAGACCATTTTTATATGATCCTGATGCTATCATTTTTTTCTATCTAGAAATGTGACATTGTTTTCTACTAGTGAGAACCTTGAAATCAATGGTTAAGTCTTGATCCATAAGTTGAGAGACAAAAATAATATTAGTAGTTAATCTTGGAAGATACAATACATTATTTATCATACCTCTTCCATATTTAAGATTTATTGGAATATCTCCAATTCCTTTCACTTCATATGTTTTGCTATCTACTACGACAACTGGTTTTTCATTTATATTCTTCAAAAATTTGAACCAATGTATGTTTCTTGTCATATGCTTACTTGCACCTGAATCTATATACCAATAACCCATGATACTATTTTTATCAAGATTTGTGAAATACCTTATGTCTCCCAAGTATGTTTTGGATAAGATATAGTGCTTTTGTAAATTATAGTTCAATATTTGATTTATTTTGTAAAGTTTTTGTAAGTACCAAAATCAACTTCTATTATTTCTTATTGCTTCTATTGAACTAAGCATGTTTCCCAAATTTTAAAAAGGTTATAATGTTGGATCTTTTGTCTCCTTTTGAGAATTTTGAGACAATAATTTGATAAATATCCAACCTTTGAAAGAACTATGATAAACCTCTCTTTTAAATAACCCTTTCGGAATTAAATTAAGTGTATCTAATTTCCAATAAATTAATTTGATGTAGTAGCCCTTATGACTACCTAATTTTTGGAAAATTAGACCACAATAATATTTGCAAATATTCAAGATTTATTCCAATAGAAACCCTTATTACTCCTAGGTTTTATATTGCAATTATTATAATTATTTGATAAAATAGTCCCTTATATGTATGGCTTTCAATATAGTCAAATTCATTCAATTTTAACCTTATAACTTTGAAGGAAAGAAAGCACATAAGAATGGGAATGACCTTTAAATTTTACCAAGAAATATTCGACGTTGTTTTTAGATGAGATAGGGCAACAATATTGATGTAGATGCTTTGAATACTTTTATTATACCCTCTAATGGAATCACTTAGAGCTTATTCTTCTATAAATTTTTCCAAATCTAGTGCTATTTAGACTATTCCTTTAACCTCACTTGACTTGAGCATTGAAGGCTCTACCACCTTCTTGACAAGTTGTAACTTGGCCCTATGTGTGTAGATGAAGCAATGATAAATTTAGAGATGAATATTGCTTTCTATCCTTGATCATTGACAAACTTAAACTAGATAATATTCTTGTTTGAATTGCCAAGTGGTACGTTTGTTTCCCTTCAAGTGCTTGAGGAGAATTAGATGCCAAAGAAAAGCTTGTCTACCTTCAAGTAATGTATGAACGTTACATTCTTTAGAAAAACATTTCGTCTCCCAATGGATAAGTGTATTCCATACAATCAATGCACTAACCTATTCATGTAACTCTTCTCTTGAATATGAGTGCTCGCTTGAATTGAGTGTTAGGGTTTACCTTTAGTTAAAAGTGCCACTTTATTCTATGCATAGAAATTGTCTCTATCACTGATTCAAATAGGCCCTTTGGAGATATTTTTAACTCTAAAAATCCCCAACTCTTATTTCATTCACCTGCACTATTTTCAGTTTGGATGTGGAGGAACAACTTGGAGGCTTTGAGCACCAATTTTAGCCAATGGATGTGGAGTAAGAAAAAATCCAAAGGTGTTTTTATTTTTCCTTCCTTTCTTACTTTTTTACATTCTCTTTTCATAGATGATGTTGCTTTCAAATGATGTTATTTCTCCCTTTACTTTTTCACCTTGTTTCTTGTAGGTTCGATCGTCCAGGATGTGAAGAGAATGAGCCCTTTGAGTGGCTCATTGAGCTATGCTTGGATTGATTCTAGCATGCGGTTGATTTCAACTATTTTTTTTCTAGTGAGTGTAGTTCCTTTGAGGCACATTTAAATATGCCTTCTCTCCCTATATATACCATATTAGGATAGTGCAAAACAATGTAAAATATTTTTATATAAAATATCTTTGTTTGCACCTTTTTTTTACACTCCTTTCAAATCTGAATTTCTAGTTTTGAGGTAGAATTTTGAGTGCAATATAGGGGTTTTGGGGTTGTCTCTTTGATTAGACGCCTTCCCATTTTTGTTTGGATATTTTATAAATGGATCCAAGCTTGTAACCACTATTTCTTATGCTTTGAACTTGAGACTCACCAAGTCTCGTTCAAGGCTTCCTTTGCTGCTATTTTGGTGGTTACTTTCTTCTCCAATGCTTTGAGGATTGAGATGATTTTTTGGCTTTCTCAGTCCACTCAAATTTGTATATCTTTTTGCACTATTAGTGTCTTTAGACACTTTGAAAAAATCTATTTATGTGCCCTTCTTATGAACACAAACAATAATATTTTTGAGAGCAAAATAATAGTGCAAATGAATCTAATAATATTTTACTTCTAATGCACTGACAATTTCACCTTATCACTCTAATCAACTCTAAAAAATAATGCACTTAAAAATTTACTGCAACTAATCAATAATAATTTGAAATGAATATTTAATAATTATTCTAAAATTTCCTTATAAGTAAGGTAATAGGATATAGTCTTCTTTTGCTTTCCAAAGTATATGATAGGTAGTTGATAGATAGTTTGGAATTCTAAAATTTAATCAACTCCTAAATTGCAAATGAACCTTAAAGAAACCTTTCTTTTTGCACTTTTGATTACTATAATTCAATTCTCCTTTTGCAATTTTAATCCAATAAAGGTGCTTACAAAAATTTGATAAGTAATCCACTTAATGAATCTACTTGCAAAAATAGTTTCTTACCTTTTTTTGAAAATACTTTTTGCTACTTTTGTAGAGGATGTAGATATTGGTGTCTAAGTTCACCAAGTTGCTACCTTGAGTAAAAAAACTTGCAACTCTTTGTAGGCTACATTGAACAACTTTGTCTTCACAAAAAAATGGTCTCAAACTTCCTTTCATGAGCCTTTGGATTCAGTGGCTTGTTCTCCTCTTGGGGGTTTGGCACTCCTTACCAAAATATTCTCCTTTTTGGGCTTGTTATCGGATGGCAATAATTGTCCCAAATATTTTGCTAATCAAAAAATTCTTTGATCTTCTTATTCTTGTTGAGCTCTTCACACGATCTCAAAACAATGGAATTTGCAAGTGGCAAGTCCAAAGGCACATCTATTTTTCAAAACCTGTAGTAATGACTTTTTCTATTCCTATCTAGGAATGACCATTGATCTGATACCATTGATGGCTTTAGCAACATTAAATTACAACAAAATACAAAGATAAAAGTAATAGAACATCTTATTGAATGAATAGAAATGATACATTTAAGGAGAGATATGAGGCTCTTTATATAGGAAGATATATTCCTTAGAAAACACTCTATCTAGTTGTACAAGGGACAACTTGCACATTGAAACTTGTGCATTTATTACATTGCATTAAGTAATTAGATAACTTTCCCCTGAAGTAATATGATAGAAAAATTATGTAATATATTCTAACATAGAGGTCAAAGTTCCATAGAGTTAAGAATCCTTCTAAAGCTCCCCTAGCTCCCACCTAATAGCTCTTACCCTTCTTCCATATTCCACATTGAATACTTTACCAAGTTGCACAAGATAATTTAGTTTATTGTAATAGTGTATTTCAATATAGTGGCCCTTCATCATGGATCTTACAAATCTATGTTTGTTAGAGGTATTCATTCCTCTAACATTATATTATATGACTTTTATCTTTTACTTTTTGTAGTGGGATTTTTCCCACTCAAGTTTATGGTCATTTGCTTTCCATATTTCAATTCCTTCTCTATTTTATTTATTTTTTTTTCCTTCAAAGTTGGCCTACCCAAATTATTTACCTCCTCTACTCCTACGTCTAGGAAATTCTTAGAACTCCTCATCATTCTTAGGTATTTCCCTAAAGCCCATTTAGCCACTTCTTCTTTAGAATATGTACACAACACAACTTCTAGATCTAATTATCCATGGGGCTCTATATGCCCTCCCATATAGTTATCCTTTTCTTCCATTTAATCCATCTGTTATTCATCATTTTTAGTTACCTCATCTCATGTCATTGGAGAGCTTATCCTTTGGTGAGTGTCCTAGATTTACACACTTCTAGTTTACTCTTTTAGAATAATTATCTCACCTTCATCCAACTTCATATCATTTTTTGGGTTTTAATTATCTTCACCATTACCATATTTATTTATTATTTATTTTTGTCTAGCTACATCCTCTCTTAAACTTCTTATTTTTTAATCTCTTTACCCTTCTCATCAGATATTTACTCCTTTTATCATCCATATTAGTATTTTTTTTTCTTTTTTCATTCTTACTTTGTATTTATTTATGATTACTCCTTTATCTAATTGGAAAATACTTTATTAGATGATCCATTTTGGCATGTATTTTATAGCTAAAGGGGCTATTCTCATATATTGTACTTTGATTCCACACCCCCCATATCAATACCAAGTTTATCTCCTTGAGAAGTTTGTCTTGATTCAACCATGACACACATTCTAGGAAAAAATACTATTTTTCTTTCTTTGGTAGTAAAATCCACTATGTTAAATCACCCAAAGGATTTTTATATACTTTCAAAAACTTCCTCCTTCAAAAAATCTAGATGTAAAATAGGGATTCTTACCTATAATATGACCACATATATCCTCTCTATGTCAAGGTTAATGCTATGAGCACATTTTTTGATATATAGACAAGATATACCTATAAACCATGGGCCTCCTAATAAAGCCCTATGAAAATATTTCTCATTTTTAAAATATATGAGGAAGAAACATTTTGGTAGAAAGGACAATTACACATATGCTTTGAATTTTCAATAATTAGTTTCACACTTCCTAATTTGATCCCTTGTTGGTCTTGAGCCTATGAACTTTCCTATTAGATTATTACTAAGTCTATTATGTGCTCTTTCATAGATATTATCAAGAATATTCAGACATATTCCTCTCTCCTTAGTTTTATATGATATTAGTATCTAATATTCCTTCTTTTCCTACCCACTTCTTTTTACCCTTCAATTGATCTACCCTTGTTCTCTTGTTCTCGTCCAATTTTCTACTATCTTATGGCTATTTTGGGATCTTCTCCTTTAGCATCATTGGAAAATGATTTGACATAGCTTTAGTTCCATCATATCCACATTCTTAATCCTTAGCATCAATAGTCTTTTTATTTATTTCTAAAGTATTACTAGTGTTGCAAATTCTTCAATTGTGCACTATTCCAATTATGCTTCTCTTTCTATCCAAATTAATGGCATTGGAGGTAATTCCACTTTGAATGCAAATGTTTTTTTAAACTTAGCCTCACTACGTCCATTTCTAAATTATAACTTATATCACCTACCAATATCTACAAACCTTAGGTTACAAATTTTTAGATCACTCTATAAATGTTTTGGCTCTTGACTACCATTGGAACCTTACTCCTTTGGATCTCACCCATAACTCTACAAACTTTCTCTACAAACCCTAGGATATGAATTTTTATCACTCTATGAACCATCTAGCTCTTAGTTTCCACTCCATAAAATTGATCTACAAACCCTATACTATGTATTTTTTATCACTCTAAAAACCCTTTAGCTCTTGGTCATTGCTCTACAAGCCCTAGCCTATGAATTTTTTTCACTCTATAAATTCTCTAGCTCTTGGCCATTGATTTACAAACCTTGGGCTATGAAATTTTTATTTTTTGAACACCCTCTAGATCTAAATCATTACTTTACAAACCTACTCTACAAACCCTAGGCTACAATTTTTTTATCACTCTATAAACCCTTTGGCTCTTGGACACAACTCTACAAATTCTAGGTTGTGAACTTTTCATTTTTTTAAACCTTTGGCTCTCAGTTATTCTACAAACCTACTCTAAAAAAACTCGGCTACAAAAAAAATTAATCACTTTGCACACCCTCTGGCTCTCAAATTCCACTATATAAATCCACTTTATAAACCCTAGGTGTTAAAACTAAACATGAAATATATCTCATTAATTATAGAGTAGTTCTAACTACAAAGGCAATATTTTTTACTTTTTTGATTTTAGATGATGAAGTAGATGGTAATTTTATTTTGAGGACAAGGGTTCAAGAAAAATAAAACAAATAAGTCCTTAATTCAGCTATATATGATTTTGATTTAATGCTAAAGCTTAAATATTTAGTCGATCCCTTAAGTTATTAAAGTGGTAAAACTAGTTACTTCTTTCCTTTTTGCTTATTTTACAAAATAAATAGAAAATCGAAACTATATTAGCAAATAGCAAATAAAACTAGATTTTAAATTCTAAAATGATAAATATTATAGAGTAAAAAGCCTTAATTTTGCTATAGAGTCAAAAGAACTACTAGTCCATAGAAGCATCACCAATTATTTCACCTATTGATAGCACTTTCAATAGCAAAGGTGCTAGCTTGAGCTAAGGATAATCTTAGACTCCCTTGAATAGAAATCAGGTCCTTTTTTAGATAGATATAAAAAATAAAAGAAATGAGATGCATGTGATGAATATTCTATGGAAACAGTTCCATAGATTCATTGATAATTCCATAGGTACTTCTACGTGACTCATGGTACATTTTCTCATTGTGTCTATGTAAAAAAAAAGAGCAATAGCACCACTGGACTTGTAATATGATAATTCATTTGCTTCAAAATAAACAAATCAAGATTAAATCTAAGTTTGAATGCTTTAATGATCAAAATGATGTAGGTATCTAACCTAGAGTACAAAGACTCCCTCAAATGATAGAAAAATAGAAATTTGCTTACTTAAAGTAAAGATTAAAATGATAAAATATGATACTCAACTAGATGCAAATTAGATATGCAAAACTAGTTAATTTAATACCAAACAAGATAAAATATTGGAGTAGGAAAGAAACGAAAGTGCCAAAAGCAAGGGAAAAAAGGATAACATAATATGTTTAAGGTTATTTTTCCCACTTTTGTGAAAGCTTTTTCTAAGTTTCCTATTTTACTTGTGGAAACTTCAGAGGTTGAGCTTGGAGGTTTGAATGCTTTATGCTTGGATACTTTATGCTTAGATGGTCCTTGGATGCTTATATACTTGAAAGAAAAAGATATTGAATGCTTGAAGTATGACATTCACAAGATTATGGTAATATTTTGGCATAATATTGCCATGGATGAAAATGAATTCCTATGAATCTAGAGATATTTGGGTAAATTTTTTTTACTATGCAAGATGATGTAAATTTTGATATTTTTTTACTACAAAACCATGATCAATTAGTCATACCAAGTGATGGTTTTGTAGGAATCTATAGATCCTTGGGGAAGAATTGCATTGAAGGTGATAAGATTGGATATGGTAAGAAGTTGAAATGAGATCAAGATTCCACTAATGGAGGATGATTAAAAATAGAAAATATTAGATTTGGGATTTCTAGTGGGATATATGAATCAGATATTGGTGATCAAATCTTGTAATGGTGGGTGGCTTCAAAGTTACCAAAAATCAACTTTTTTAATTGACATGACAAAAAAAAGCACTAACAGGGCGAACATGACCACTAGGGATCAAATTTAGGTGGGAAAGGTCATAAAGTCAATATTTACCAAGGTACTATAAGGGTCATAAAAGCATTGGTAGTGTTTTCATCTATGCCATGACATTTTTACTTTTGAAGCAATAAAAGCTCAAAATTTGAGAACAAGGATGATTGATTTAATTTGGCTAATTGAATAGATTATTAGTAAAAATATTGGAAATTTTGAATATTATAAACGCACTCAAGATTGAATGTTAATATTTTCCCCTTTATATGTATTTATTACATAATAAATATATCAAAAATTGACATAGATACCCCAATTTTGAGATAGGAATATTTGCTATTGCTTATGGTTAGTGATGCAATATGACTAATGCTTTGATTGTTTGCTTAGACGTGAATTTGTGTTTTAGGCACCATTGAATTCTAGCATTCCCTAGTGTTCCCCTTCAATTTTTAGATGGAAAATCAAGTTAAACTAAGGAAACTTGAATTAATTATGATCCACACTATTACAATGATGAGAGATTAGGATAGTTGTTATTTGCATTATGATGTAGACATATAATGTGATTCGAATAAAGAATAAGATTATACCTTCCTACTTTTAGCATTTTTAAGCCTATATTGATAGACCCATAGGTTATCTAACTTATGGATCCACTTTTTATCAAGCAGTTCTAACTGGATAAGATGGTCAAGATAATATTCATCACTAATAGAGGAGTCCTACAACAAAATGCACAAGGCACCTCTAACTCAAAAGGAAAGATGATTTTTTTCATAAATCAAAGCAAGGGTTGTCATACCTATGGGAGTTCTAGCACTAGTGCACTAAGATCATAAGAAAGGATACAATAAAATATGTCAATCACTACCTATCTTACTGTAACCACCAAAAAGGCTCTTTCTATCTAATCTTTCTATTGCAATTTACGAAATAAACACAAATGGGAAAACATAAGTTGATAACAAAAAATGAAACAAATATAAATAATCTCTTTATTAATTTCAATGAAGCCAAGTTACAAATTCATCCCTCTTAGGGATACCCATATGATATATCAATTACAATAGAGTTTCAAATCCCTCTCAAGGGTAGATGAAATCAAAATGCCTTCCAAGGTGACACGAACTGCTCTAGGGTGTCGATGACCCTCTTATCTACGATTTGAAGCATTTGTTGCCTTGCATTCCAAAAACTTGTTAGTCCTGCGTGCAATAAACAACAAGAAACATTAAAAATAAAGGAGACCTCTCTTGATGAGGCTTTAAAAGGATATTTGCACAAAATATGTCATGATAATCAAGAAATCAAGAAAGTAATTTAATGCATGTAAATTGATCTAAAACATGATAATCTGCCATTAGAAACATAAAAGAAACTAAGATGAATCTATCTGAGCTCCTAATTAACCAATTGAAGACATGGAATCATGAAAAATATTCATTATACCTACACTACAACAATGAAGAGAAATTGCAATTAACACCTAATATATCGATCAAATATCTCTAGAATACTAAATTAACACTACAAAATGATTAATCTAATCTAGTTAAACAAAATGTAAAATTGAGAACAAGGAGATCAGGGATCACCTCCCAACTGTGGGTCATTCATGCGACGAGCACTATTCACTATGGTTGATATTTGCGGTGGATACTGAAGTAAGTTTACCCTCAAAATCAAGACCAATTCTCTGATTCTCCTTGCCAAATTGATGGTCAAGGGTCGTATCTGTGTCCTCTAATAGATTTGGCGATTGAATTGCTTAGTGAGTGCATGAATTGCACGAATTAGAATTTCTTGACTCTCCTATCCTCCTAGGACCTCCATGGCAATGTGATCTCCAATTAGGTAGCAAAAGTATTCCTATAAATGCATGCGAGTGGTTATGCAACTTGACAAGGCTTTGCTTCTCAATTGATTATGCTTCTCTCTCTCTTGTCCTCAATTCGAAGGAGGATTATATAGCAATTTCCAAGGGCTACGAGTAGCTTCATGAGGAAGCTAATATCAATATTGGGTGGTTGAGCTTGTTGGATGGAAGAATCCAGAACCTTACTCACTCAAAATACTCCAATCCATAACCAATTGGCCATTGCAACTGATTTTGGGTTGGATGAAGGCCAACTGACTCTGAGTTCTGACTGCGGATGACAAGCATGGTGAGCACTGCTAATCATGGGTGTCAGTAGTGGCTAGCACTAACTAGGCAAAGGTGCCTAAATTGAGTGGTAAAAACCACTACTATACCTTGGTATCTGTCCAAGGTCTTCCATATGGTCTTCTACAATGTCCCATATGAGTAGTCACCTCGGTATGATGCATTTTAGGTGTCGCCCCTTTTGAGATGTGTTGTGATATCGAACAATGCTAAGAAAAAGTAGACCTCCTAAAATGCTGTCATAGGTTATGATGATCATTAGTCTGATCAACATTAGATGCCCAAGTCCTGCAAAGAGGATGTGCATCCTAAAATCATTGCTTCCAACTCAACGAAAGGCTTAATTTGAAAGGGTTTGCACTCGTCATCAGACATTTGGGTAGCTTTGGTGCTATAATAGGAGTTAGGCCTATATAACCAAAAGGATGAGAGCTAAAAATAAACTATAATATATGCTATTTGCCCTAGTAGAAGGGTAAGCTTATGATATTCTTTGGAAATGATTCGTAAGATGAATGTAATTTTGATAATATCAAGGGATCTTCTATTGACTTTGATTATGATTTGATATTATAACCACCCCATCAAATGATGAGTCGATGAGGGTAATGATAATAAATGAAGTGATGATGTCACTTGACCACTATGAATGATCTTGAACAAATTAAGATTTAGCATTTGATTACTTGGCAAGGCCTAATCAGCTATGATTGCAACTGTTAATAGTAATCGCCTATTTCTATCCCATGGAATGGTCCAACCATGAAGGCCTTCTTAGGGAATCAAAATTAAAGCAATTTCGATTAGGTTGTGTTGAATCATATTGTCGATGATATGCTGAAAATATCATAGGATAATTGTGATGAATATCTCATTCCCTTGGAGTAGTCTGATCATCAAGGCCTTCTTAGGGATTGAAATGAAGCATAGTAATTCCATGATGATGAATTTGTCCCAAATTTTCTTATGGTAATTTACTCATCTTGTCGGATTACATGGATCGCAAGTCGCTACAACCACCAAGTGTATAGGGTAAATGACTGAATACGAGGCACATTTGACTTTTGATTTATTTGATTTTTTTGTTAATTTTGAATTGAATTTTGTTTTATTATCTAGGAGGTGTGACTCTCTAAGGAAGAATTTCCATAGCGACAACCTCGGTTGAATGTACTTTGTAATCTTAGCTAGTTATTTTATTTTTCCTTATGATGACATTTCCAAAGTCGTCGTACTTTGTTTGGCTTATTTAGATTATTTTATATTTTTTGATGCACTTCTGGCCTGATGAACAATTTTATTTTAACCTTTTAAGGTTATCCATGGTGGGAATTGGAAGAATTTATTGCAGCTCGTTGACCACGCCTATCAACTGCGGGAAATTTGCTTGATCGTGGCTTGAAGCCACAGTTGCACAACCATAATTTGGGGACTGCGGCTATCAGTCGCAGGCTGAACCAAATTCCAAAAGTATAAATAAGGTTTTGAAATTTGAAAATTCATTATTTACCTAATAGTAATAGTAAATTTGAGAGCTCTGAGAGGTAAATATTAAAATTTGACCCAAGACACTACTGAAAACTCGACCCATTTTGCATATTCCACATCGATGGCTGACCAGTGGGAGGCTTCGACTAGTGTAGGAGCCAGTGACTCCAAGGTAACTCAAAAATCAAGTCCTCACTTGTAAATTATCGGATTAAAATTAACCACACTAAGTAATGGGTAAATGAACTACATTAAACTACCGGTAATGAACCTCACCCTTGCTAGGTTAGTTTAGGGGGCGGGTTTCATTTTTTTTAGGGTTTATTTGGGGAGGACAGGGCCCAAAAAGTGTCTCGCTCCTTAGCTATGGGTGGCAGCCATGATGGGATTTAAATCCCAATGGTCACTTTTTTGATCGTTGTGCCGATTGCGATTAGGACTCGTGACACGCAAACCTTAGATTTTTTTTCAAATTTGTTGATTTTTTTTTATTTTGAGGGCAATTAATGCTATTTAATGTGTTTTTGAAATACTTTTTAGATTTTTTTGAAATTTTTGATCATATTTTTGCATTTTTTTACATTTTTATCAAATTTTATGAATTGTTTATCATTTTTAGGTCTATTTTTAATTGCTTTTCTTCTTTATGATTTTTACTTTATTGTTATCACTCAGGCCTTGACTAAGAGAGCAAGGGAGAGCTATCTCCTTTGCAACCTACGCTGAAATCTTACTAGCATGAAGTGAGATTGATTTTCTACTATGGGGTTTGGTTACGTCTTGGACCTCCCCATGATCAGAGTTGACCAGTCTTACCTGACTACTTTGGCTCATCATTGGGATGCAAGGACCAACACATTTCACCTACCTACAGGTGAAATGACTGTGACTTCGGAGGATGTCTACCGCATCTTCTGCCTACCCATAGATGGTGAGGCCATCACCTCCTCTTTGACCTCGATGAGGAATACTATCTTTGATGCGATCTTTGGCCAATGGAGCCATGATGCACAGGGTCAGATCGACCATGGAAGTGTTCACATCCAGGAGTGGTTCGAGGCTAGCTTCTTCTCATAGTGGGAGGCTGTGATTATGCATCTTATATTTTAGATCATCCTCCCAAATTCTTTAGGTATGAGGTTCCCTTGGAACCTTTTAGATAGGACTAGAGAGGTGATGGTGAGCTCAATCGCACATCTCATTCTAGTGTGGGGAAGTACTCTACTTGCATAGCTCTACCATGAGTTGTTCCAGATCACATGCCGTAGTAGGGTGGACATCAACTATAGCATCCTTATTTATATTTGGGGCTGGTAGCACATCTTGATAGAGAACCCCATTGACTTACATCTAGATATCACTGCCATTACTGACAGGAGATAGTGCTACACCGCCTACTAGCCCTGGGAGAAGGAGGGATTCAGGAGTAGGTCTCATGTAGGAGATCTAGATCACTACATCAGTCACTTTGTGTAGCTTCACCCCAAGCATATACGGTGGAGACCCTACATGGACTGCCCACCCTGGACCGAGGCAGATAGATACTTGCATCGAGCAAATAGAGACAGGTGGATCATCAATCAAAAGACTGATATACACAAGTACCAGTTCTACTCTCACATCCTAAGGTAGTTTAGGATCTAGTAGGATGTCCCAGAGATTTTGACCATCTACAGACACCTGGTCCTTGAGAGGGACCTGACCTGGACCCAAATTACTCCACTGAGGGATGTTGATGATGACTTTAAGGAGTCAAGCCTAGTAGATGTAGGAACTACAATAGACTATCATGGCTGGTGGTTAGACTTCTAGTGGCATGGAGAGGGTCTACTAGGCCGACCAACTAACAAATTCATAGAAGAGGGTACAAAGGGCACAAAGGTAGATCATAATGGACGTAGAACCCACCAATGGACAGAGGACACATGGGGCATAGGGGTCATAGGGGTCATAGTAGAGGAGGACCCATAGGTAGAGGTAGAGGAGGAGGCCTCTAAGGAGGGTGAGTCAAATACAAACAATGAGGTAGGGTAGCTAAGGTCATATGTTGTTGACCTCCAGAGCTAGGTGGGGAGACTCCACACCCAAATACTACACAGGGATACCTCGATCATCACTCTAGAGGTGAAGCTAGCTCATGTTTTGTGGTAGTGGTGTGGATACAAGGAGAAGAGGGTAGCTCTCTAGGCATGGGTGACCACAACCAACACTCAGATTACTCAGATCAATGGTGAGCATGATCTAGCATAGGAAGAACTAAGTGTAGTGATCCTAGAGCAAGATATACTTAGGGTGGTGAGGGGAGATTCCTCTTCCTCATAGGCTATCATGGCACCTCTTGGAGCACCATCTACTTTAGTGTTGATGGGGTTGGATCCTATGGCTGAGATCAGGAGGCTACATACCCTCATGGAAGAGGGTAATTATCATCACACAGTGTATGTAGCCTACAATACCCAATTGGAGGGCATCATCAGGTTGTTTTGTGGACAAGTTCCAGAGAGGACCACTACCACAATGTCACAGTAGACCAGGACTAGCAAGATAGGGTAGTCATCGACTAGCTCCAATCATAGAACTCACAGGTTTGACAAGACTCATGTCAGTAGCTCACGGAGGAGCCATAAATATGGTTGAGGCAATGACGATGCCTCACAAACTGGGGGTACAAGCCCTATTTAGTATAGATATTTAGAGATGCTATTGTACCATTTTTGAGTGTAAGGTCGAGGACCTACATGTATGTAGCCCATGGGCATTTTTATTGTACCCCACTATGATGTACATTTGACACACACACACACACACACACACATATATATATATGATATGACATTTCATCTCATTACATGTGTACTTTATTTTTGGTATTTTATGTTTTATGTTATGTATATGGATGCAATGCATATATTGATTAGATGTTATATGATGTGATGTATGGATGACATGCACTAGATAGCTATGCGATAGATGATTAGATGCTATGGGTTATGTATATAGTTGTACTGCTTATGATGGATGCATTATGAATGTCATATTTTGTTGTTTCATGCATGTATACTTTGCTTACTGGTATGCATAATTTATGCCATGTATGTACTGCATGTATTTATTTTTGTTTGAATGATATGTGAATGAACATGTATGCTTTAATCACTTAAAACATAATGTATGCAATATGAGTTTTAACAATATAATGGATGACACCACAAAATGTATAACAATCATGGATTGTAGTTGCTTTATCTTTATGAATGTTTTGATAAATTGTACACCCATTTGTGAGATGCAATGATATATGTTTTGTTGGCAATTTTGGGTACCTTGGGTACATTGCCTTTGCTCAAGTGTAGAAGTTGTCATTGATGTCAAGAAGCTCTTGAAGGAATTTGATTTAATGTCAGATTATTCAGAGCATGGACAGTGGGTTTCCAAGAAGATCATAGTAGCCCATTTGCAAAAGATCAAAAAAAAAAGACAAGTTAGAAAAAGTATGCAGTAGGCTGGAAAAACTGTCGCAATTTCGTGACATGTTGGAAGAGAGAGAAGCAGGCAAAACTATCGCGATTTCGTGACATGTTGGCAGAGAAAGAAAGCAAGGTGGAAAGTGTCGTGATTTCACGACATGTCGCATTTTCGTGACTCGAAAAGTGCAGGAAGGCAAAGAAGGGAAAGTGTCACGATTTCGTGACATAATGCAAGGAAGGTTGTACGGACGAAAAAGTGTCACGATTTCATGACATGATGCAGAAGGGAGAGTCCACAGTGTGAACTATCATGATTTCATGACAAGTTCGAAGAGAGATAAAGTATCTCAAAAAGTGTCACGATTTCGCGACATGCTACAGAGTTCAAAGTGAGAATAGTCATGATTTCGTGACATGCTGCAAAAGACGAAGTGAGGACTGTCACGATTTCGCGACATGCTAAAAATCTTGAAGTGAGAATTGTCACGATTTCATGACATGCAGCAAAGGGAAGAGTCTGAAATGAGAAGCGTCGCGATTTCATGACAGGTTGCAAAGAAAGCTTTCAAAAGCTGAAAGCATCATGATTTCATGACAGGATGAAAGAAAAGCGTACGGATGCAGAAAGTGTCACGATTTCGTGATAGGCAAAAAAGATAGCGTACGGATGCAAAAAGTGTCACGATTTCGTGACAGGGAGAAAAGATAGCAGATGATAGCAAAAGTGTCATGATTTCGTGACAAAAATTGAAAGCATGTCTTCCATAGGTGAAGTGTCACGATTTCATGACAAAAGCAGAGAGGAAGGCTATGAAGACAAAAGCATCGTGATTTCGCGACATGTTCTAGTTTCATGGGTGTAAGGTAGAAAGAAGCTCAAGGTAGTGGAAGTGTCACGATTTCATGACAAAAGTAGAGAGGAAGGCCATGAAGACAGAAGTGTCATGATTTCCCAACAGAAGAGAAGATGATGTCAGTAGAAGCAGAAAGTGTCGTGATATCGTGACAAAAGCCAAAAGAAAGTGTACGGCTACAAAGGTGTCGTGATATCATGACATGTTGTAGTTTCATGGGAAAAGCTATAGAACCAGAGGTGGTTGAAGCCGACAGAGTTAACTTTGAGCTGACGAAGTTCAGGGTTGTGCAGTCGACGGAGTTTAGGGTAACAGCCGACTATAGTTTAAGTTTTGTTCTTGAAATTTATACTATAAAAGGAGGGCTGTTTTGAGATTGAAAGAAGATAATCGAACTTGTGCAAGTTAAGTCCGCGGTGCACAGAGAGCGAGTCGAGTCGAATCGAGCGAAGTGTGCGAGATGCAGCCATAACAGCGTAGATAGCATAGAAGTGGCGAGTTGATGCACAGAGTGAGAAGTTCGATCATCGAGAGCTGAGTGCTGTTGTGTTTGTGTAGATAGTGCAAAAGTTGGTTTCGACCAAGTGCAGCTATGACTGAGCAGAGAGACCTATTGAGGACAGAGTTTGGTGCAGATTTGAGGACAGATTTATACCCAGACCAGAGAAAGAGGAAGAGGACATTTGTGCCAGACCGAAGGACTATGTTTGGTGCAGATCAAAGAAAGAGAAAGAGGACATTTGTACTAGACCGAAGGACTGTGTTTAGTGCAAATTCGAGGACCAGCTTTGAGGTGATAGAGTTGAGGACAGAGGTCTCCAAGCAAGAGCAGGGAAGACAGGTGTCTTCTATGGATAGAGTTCCATTTGCTAAGGGCAGCTGAGGCGAGAGGTCTTCTAGAGGATCACCATTCAGAGCAGAGTTAGGGGAAGGTATCTCCTTTGAGTCGAGGCTCATAAAATTTGTAATTGGGAAGGTTTCCCAAAGAATTTGAGATAATATTTTAGAGAAAAGTTTTGTGGACGTAGCCCAACCATTCTGGGTGAACCACGTTAAAAATGAGTCTTCAATGTGTGATGTTTTCTGTCTTGTTTAATGTTGTGTTGATGCCACTGCTATCTAAAATTAAAATTATTAAATGGTTAAGACTTATATTGTTCACCCCCCCTCTCAGTATAAGTTCATGTTCTTCAATTGGTATCAGAGCGGGTCACTCCGGAAAGAGCCTAACAGCTTGGAGAAGGATCTATCAGAGGAACATACAGATTCAGAAAGAAATGAAGAGGTTGAGTTCGATCTCAAAGGTGAATTCTTCTTGGCTTTGAGAAAGCTTGAGAAATTTAGGGAAGAGAATTCTGTTCTCAAGCATCAATGTCAGGAAGAAGAGATAGCAAGATCAAAATTGTCTCAAAGTGTTATAGACTTCAAAATTCTAGCTGAAGAAGGGAAGAAGGTTGAACAGGTTCTAACAGAGGCTCTAAAAGGAAAGGAAGCTGATTGTGAGAAACTAGAAGAAGAGATTATGTCTCTTAGAGTGAAGTTGGAACAGTTGACTCTCAGACAGAATACTCCGTGTGAAAAGCAAAAGAAGGATGGTATCACCATTCATGAAACAGGGTCTACGAGCAAGGTCAAGCTTCATCCTGAAGAGCAGTGGATTCCAGTTGATCACAAGAAGAACAATCATCCAAGGCATCAAAACAGGTTACATAATACCTTCCATGGCTATTGTTTTTCCTGTAAGAAATTTGGTCACATAGCTATGCATTGCAATAAGTCTCTGAATAGCCATAGTAAGGAAAATTTTAACTCGTTTGCACCTCTTATGAATAAAAATATCATGTGTTACAAGTGCAAGAATTTTGGGCATATAGCAAGGATGTGCAGTTTGGATAGATTTAGCCTTGAGTTCACTAAAAAGAGGAATGAGATCAAATCTAAGTCAATGATAGTTCAAACTATTTTTCATGCTCAAGACAAAGTAGAAAAATGGTATCTTGATAGTGGTTGTTCAAAACATATGACTGGTGAAAAGGAAAAGTTTTTGGTCTTAAAAAAAAAAAACAGAGGAACAGTCAGTTTTGGAGATAACAGGTCCGCTAAAATCTATGGTAAAGGGACTCTTAGTTTGGATGGGAAATCCAAAATAGAAAATGTGCTCTATGTAGAAGGTCTAAGACATAATCTTCTTAGTGTGAGTCAACTTTGTGATCAAGGGCACATAGTATCTTTATTTTTAGATAGATGTGAGATAAGTAAAGAAAAAAATGGAAAACTCATTGCTAGTGCTACAAGGACTCCAAACAATCTTTACATGCTAAGTGAGATAAAAAGGGAAAAGTGTTTTCTAACTCAAGAAGATGAGAGTTGGTTATGGCATAAAATATTGGGGCATTTGAGCTTTGATAATCTTGTCAATATTAGTAACAAGGAAGGAGTTAGAGACTTGCCCAAAATAAAAAGGCCCCATAACATCATTTGCGGTCCTTGTCAACATGGAAAACAGACCAGAACCAGTTTTAAATCAAAAGGGTATACTTCTTCAAAACCATTGGATCTTATTCATACTGATTTGTGTGGCCCCACCAGAACTCGGAGCATTCAGGGAGAAAGCTACTTCATGTTGTTTATAGATGATTATTCTAGAATGACTTGGGTTACTTTTCTCAAAGAAAAATCTGAAGCTTTTGAAAAATTTAAAGCTTTTAAAGAAATGATTGAAAATGAGACTGACAAGAGAATCAAATGCTTAAGATCAGATAGAGGAGGAGAGTTCACTTCAAATGAATTTGTGGAATACTATGAGCAACACGGAATCAAAAGAGAATATTCAGTAGCAAGAACTCCTCAACAAAATGGAGTAGTTGAAAGGAAAAATAGAACTATTGAAAATATGGCTAGAGCAATGTTAAATGAGTCAAAACTTTCAGATGGCTTTTGGAGAGAAGCAGTCAGTACAACAGTCTACATCATCACCAGGGCTCAACTCAGAGTCAATCATCATAAAACTCCCTATGAGTTGTGGAAAGGAAGACCAACTACAGTAAAATACTTCAAAGTGTTCGGGAGTAAGTGCTTCATCAGAAGGGAAGATCAGAATTTGGGTAAGTTTGATCCTAGGTGTGATGAGGGAATTTTTCTTGGATATTCCAGCAGAAGCAAGGCCTACGGATGCTTCAACAAAAGAACTCATACAGTTGTAGAAAGCATAAATGTAACAGTAGATGAAAAGACAGGGATAAGAGAACCAGTCAAGGAACTCAGTGATGAAATTTGTCAAGAAGAATTCAGAGAGGTTTCAGATGAAGAAGAGGAAAGACAACAACTACTTCCCAAAACTCCTTCACGGTATGTTCAAAAACATCATCCCAAAGACTTGATCATTGGTGATCCAAATAGCAGGCAAACAAGAAGAAGAGTCATTCCTTCACATGATTCTATGAATGTTTCATTGTTATCTCAGATTGAGCCAAAATATTTCAGTGAAGCATGTACAGATAAGTTTTGGGTAAAAGCAATGGATGAAGAGCTAAATCAAATAGAGAAAAGTGAAACCTGGGATTTGGTTCCAAGACCTAAGGACAAGAATGTCATTGGCACAAAATGGATATTCAGAAATAAACTCAATGAGGATGGAAAGATTGTCGAAACAAAGCTAGGTTAGTCTGTAAAGGTTATGCTCAAGTAGAAGGTATTGATTTCGAAGAGACGTTTGCGCCTGTTGCTCGTCTTGAAGCTATCAAAATGTTTTTGGCCCTTTCAAGCTTCAAATCATTCAAGGTATATCAAATGGATGTAAAGTCGGCTTTTCTAAATGGGGTGTTGGTAGAAGAAGTCTACATAGAACAGCCAGAAGGAGTGTCTCTCTCAGAACAGTCAGACTATGTGTGTAAACTAAAAAAGGCTTTGTATGGGTTAAAGCAAGCACCCTAGGCTTGGTACTCAAGACTTGATGAGTATCTTCATGAGCAAGGCTTCGGGAAAGGCGTGGCGGATAGCAACTTGTATATTAAGAATGAAGATGATGATATGTTGATTATAGTTGTCTATGTTGATGATATTATTTTTGGGGGAAATAATACTCAGATGTGCAAAGTTTTTGCTAACACCATGCAAAAGGAATTCAAGATGTCTATGATTGGAGAGCTGTCATTCTTTTTAGGTCTTCAGATTGCGCAATCAAAAAATGGTATATTTCTCTCTCAGGGAAAGTATATCAAAGAAATGTTGAAGAAATTTGGGATGATGGACAGCAAACCCGTGTGTACTCCAATGATTACAGGGTGCAATCTGAGTAAAGATGATGAATCTCCAATGGCAGATCAGAGGTTGTACAGATCTATGATTGGCAGTTTACTATACAGTACAGCTACCAGACCAGATATCATGCAGGCCGTTGGGTTAGTAGCAAGATTTCAGGCAGCTCCAAAAGAATCTCATGTTATAGCAGTTAAGAGGATATTCAGATATTTGAAGGGCACTATGGACTTTGGGCTTTGGTATCCCAAAGGTGATGATTTCACCCTCACAACTTATACGAGATGCAGATTGGGCGAGCAGTATTGATGATAGGAAAAGCACTAGTGGTGGAGCATTCTTTACGGGAAAGAGTTTGGTCTCTTGGCTAAGTAAGAAACAACCTTCGGTTTCCTTATCTACGGTAGAGGCTGAATACATAGCAGCAGTGGTTGGGTGCACACAAGTTTTATGGATGAAAACCACCTTGGAGGATTTCAAAGTCAAGCATGAACAACCCATCTCCATTCTTTGTGATAATACAAGTGCCATAAGTATTTCCAAAAATCTGGTAATGCACTCAAGGACGAAGCACATTTCCATCAAATATCATTTTCTAAGGGAGAAAGTGCAAGACAAGCAGGTCAAGCTAGAGTATGTGTCTACTAAAGAGCAGATTGTCGATATCTTCACCAAACCTCTTCCAAGAGATACGTTTGAGTATCTAAGGGAGAAATTGGGAGTTGTTCTCCCACCCTAGAATTAATCACCTCATCAGGAGGTGGGGGAGGGACCAAGCTAAGAGGCTCTTTCTTAGTCCCGAGCCCCAAAGGTGACCCTTTGCCATTGATGACAAAGGGGGAGAGATATGAGTAAGGGGGAGAGCTTCAAGTGAAGAGAAGAGCTTCAAGTCAGGGGGAGCAAAACTTCAAAGGTAGTTTCTCAGTTGTTAGCTCATATTGGTTTCAGTTTTGGCTATTGAGATGTGTTTTCAGTAAAGGTTTGCCATCAATGACAAAGGGGGAGATTGTTGGCAATTTTGGGTACCTTGGGTACATTGCCTTTGCTCAAGTGTAGAAGTTGTCATTGATGTCAAGAAGCTCTTGAAGGAATTTGATTTAATGTCAGATTATTCAGAGCATGGACAGTGGGTTTCCAAGAAGATCATAGTAGCCCATTTGCAAAAGATCAAAAAAAAAAGACAAGTTAGAAAAAGTATGCAACAGGCTAGAAAAACTGTCATGATTTCGTGACATGTTGGAAGAGAGAGAAGAAGCAGGTAAAACTGTCACGATTTCGTGACATGTTGGCAGAAAAAGAAAGCAAGGTGGAAAGTGTCACGATTTCACGACATGTCGCATTTTTGCGACTCGAAAAGTGCAGGAAGGAAAAGAAGGGAAAGTGTCACGATTTCGTGACATAATGCAAGGAAGGTTGTACGGATGAAAAAGTGTCATGATTTCGTGACATGATGCAGAAGGGAGAGTCCATAGTGTGAACTGTCATGATTTCATGACAAGTTTGAAGAGAGATAAAGTATCTCAAAAAGTGTCACGATTTCATGACATGCTGCAGAGTTCGAAGTGAGAACAGTCACGATTTCGTGACATGCTGCAAAAGATGAAGTGAGGACTGTCACGATTTTGCGACATGCTAAAAAGCTCAAAGTGAGAACTGTCATGATTTCGCGACATGCAGCAAAGGGAAGAGTCTGAAATGAGAAGCGTCACGATTTTATGACAGGTTGCAAAGAAAGCTTTCGGAAGCTGAAAGCGTCATGATTTTGCGATAGGATGAAAGAAAAGTGTACGGATGCAGAAAGTGTCATGATTTCGTGACAGGCAGAAAATATAGCGTATGGATGCAGAAAGTGTCATGATTTCACGACAAGGAGAAAAGATAGCAGACGGCAGAAGTGTCATGATTTCATGAAACTAAAAGCATGTCTTCCATAGGTGAAGTGTCATGATTTCATGACAAAAGCAGAGAGGAAGGCTATGAAGACAAAAGCATCATGATTTCGTGACATGTTCTAGTTTCATGGGTGTAAGGCAGAAAGAAGCTCAAGGTAGCAAAAGTGTCACGATTTCACGACAAAAGCAGAGAGGAAGGCCATGAAGACAAAAGGGTTGTGATTTCACGACAGAAGAGAAGATGACATTAGTAGAAGCAAAAGTGTCACGATATCACGACAAAAGCAAAAAGAAAGTGTACGGCTGCAAAGGTGTCGCGATATCGCGACATGTTGTAGTTTCATGGGAAAAGCTACAGAACCAGAGGCGGTTGAAGCCGACAGAGTTAACTTTGAGCCGACGAAGTTCAGGGTTGTGCAGCCGACGGAGTTTAGGGTAACAACCGACTATAGTTTAAGTTTTGTTCTTGAAATTTATACTATAAAAGGAGGGCTGTTTCGAGATTGAAAGAAGATAATAAGTATCGAACTTGCGCAAGTTAAGTCCACGGTGCGTAGAGAGCGAGTCGAGTCGAATCGAGCGAAGTGTGCGAGATGCAGCCATAACAACGCAGATAGCATAGAAGTGGCGAGTTGATGCACAGAGTGAGAAGTTCGATCGCCGAGAGCTGAGTGCTGCTGTGTTTGTGCAGACAGTGCAAAAGTAGGTTTCAACCAAGTGCGGCTGTAACTGAGTAGAGAGACCTATTGAGGACAGAGTTTGGTGCAGATTTGAGGATAGATTTATACCCAGACCAGAGAAAGAGGAAGAGGACATTTGTGCCAGACCGAAGGACTATGTTTGGTGTAGATCAGAGAAAGAGAAAGAGGACATTTGTACTAGACCGAAGGACTGTGTTTAGTGCAAATTCGAGGACCAGCTTTGAGGTGATAGAGTTGAGGACAGAGGTCTCCAACCAGAGCAGGGAAGACAGGTGTCTTCTGTGGATAGAGTTCCATTTGCTAAGGGCAGCTGAGGCAGAGGTCTTCTAGAGGATCACCAGTTAGAGCAGAGTTAGGGGAAGGTATCTCCTTTGAGCCGAGGCTCATAAAATTTGTAATTGGGAAGGTTTCCCAAAGAATTTGAGATAATATTTTAGAGAAAATTTTTGTGGATGTAGCCCAGCCATTCTGGGTGAACCACGTTAAAAATGAGTCTTCAATGTGTGATGTTTTCTGTCTTGTTTAATGTTGTGTTGATGCCACTGCTATCTGAAATTAAAATTATTAAATGGTTAAGACTTATACTTGTTCACCCCCCCTCTCAGTATAAGTTCATGTTTTTTATTCATAAGCTTTTGTAAATTAAAATAATATGTATAATATAATCATTGGTCGTCTAAATATAATTTATGACATCCATCCGGTATCTAATTATATAGTACAAATAATTCTAATGAACATACTCTCATAAAAGAAATTGATATTTTGATGATTGCATTGAAAATTGGTTGTTGACATTTGGGAATTTTTGAGGTTTACCATGTGTATCGCTCCAAATTTTTCGCATCCCTACCTTCAGGCTATTGGATATGCACCCGGAAGGAGGATGGGAAAAGGATGATGCGGTGCCTCGGATGAGAGGACTTTGCGAAGGTCCCATATCTCAAGGGAGGTGCATTTTGGTGATTTGTCGACGGATGGTGGGTTCACCAGGAAACATTTGGCGGCAGTTTCCACGCCTAGGTTTTGGGAATGTGTTTTAATGGGTTCGTTTTATCCTTAAACATTCATCCTAGGTTTGGCCGAATGATTCTAACTTAAACTACATGAAAATGCAATTTAAATGAATACAGTAAACAGACTGAAAGCAAAAAAATAGAGAATTTGCAGGAGGCTAATGGAGATTACCTGATCCGGGATGTCTGATGAAGTTTTTGATGCTTGAAGTAGTCTGGATCGTCTGGGATTTGACAAAATTGCCTGCAATCTGTTAGAATCATCTGGAATCTGATAGGATCGTCTGAGACAGACATAATCATCTCAGATCTGACGAATTCGTCAAATGAATTCATTAGAAACTTGTAAAACAAAGAACAGATGCAAAATACAAGCAATTCTACTATGCAAAACTGAGGCAAAATATGCTAAAGAACAAGGTGAATACTAAGCAATAATTTAAAATAGAAAGTGAAACAGATCACTGCATTATGATGACAAATCATGAATTTAATGTGCAATCTAAACTAGATGGGTGAACTCCAAATGCAAAGTAGAATAAAAACTAAATAAATGATCTGATTTATAGCATAAAATGACAGAGAGAAAAGAGAGAAGAGCAAACTTTAGGCACTGATTGCCTCGATGTATGCTGCAGTCGAGATCGTCTCGCATCAGTACGATATCGTCCCTAATTTGACAGGATCGCCTCCAATCTTGACAGGTTCGTCGGTTGCGATAGGTGTTGGCTTCGGTTGAAAACCAGTGATATACCTACAATAAAATTACTATAGGAATAGTGCAAAAAGCAAATTTGAGAAGTTCTAGCACATAGGGAGTCGATTTGCATAAAAATTCAGCCAGGGGTTGGGGAGGGAAAAGTCTTAGAGTTAAATAGGCTTAGGGAAAGTTGTTGGGAGGTTGGAGATCTTCCCAATTTGGGAGATCTCCAACGGGGGAAGGGTCCCAATGGCGCAGACACACTTCTACCCGAATTGGAGACCCGTTGGAACAAAGTCTAATTATGAAAATGCAGTTTTGCGACGAAATCGTCTGGACATCCTAGTCCAGACGAAATCGTCAAATCTGGGGTGATATCGTCTGATCGGCGACGATATCATCCAACGGTCAAAACAACTCCTAAAAATGGCATGAAAAAAGGGGAAATGGGTTTCTCGGCGGTTAATGGGCGGTTTGGGAGGTTAAATTTGAATTTAAATTTATTTACTAAGGTGAATGTAATTATTCCAATTTGACTGCGCCAATTTTAGGGTGCTACATTTTGCCTCCTCTTTAGCGAATTTTTCAAAAAAAATGCGTTAAAGATGAGTTCTTCTTGATCTACGAGAAAGCAAAAAATTATTCCCATTTTTAGGCGATGATTCTTGGTCGAATCGTACGACAGCTTACTATGGTGCCCCCTCCGTGTTTTTACCCAAATCGAACGTTTGAGGTAAAAACGCGAAAAAGCAAAAAAATATTTGTGAATTATTTTGAATAAAATTAAGAAAAATAGGGTAAAACCCTAATTCATTGTTACTGTTCATTTTACTATTTTTAGAGCTCTGGAGCAAAAATGGTAGAGACAACGCACAGATCTGCAGAGGTCCGTCGCGGTCTACGGGTAAGGGTTTAAACTCAATTTAGATTGATTTAATTAGAATTTACATGCTTTGTAGATAGATTTTAAGATGAATTTTGAGCATCGCGGCCGTTTGTGGCCGTCGACGTCGTCCGGATGAAATCGGAGACGATTTTGCTCAAATTTGGGACGATATCGTCCAATAGTGGGCGATATCATCAATTGTAAAAATTTGATCTTTAAGGTGTAGTTTTGATTACTAAAATTGTTTATTAATGATTGTTTGTTGTTTTGATTGTTTATGTTTGCAGAGAGGACTACTAAAAAGCAGAGAGTGGAAATACGGTGGGCTGAGAGATGACTTGGCCGCTCTCACCCAGGCAGAGCGAGATCTGCTGGCACAGGTTGGCTTGCAGCATGTGGCAGAGATGCCACAGGTTTCTACTAACATGGGGCTACTGACAGCCCTAGCAGAGAGGTGGTACCTGGGCTCTTCATGCTTCCAATTACCGACAGGGGAGATGACTCCCACACTGGAGTATGTATGGAGGATTTTTAGAATCCCCATACAAGGACGGATGATCACACCTGTGACCAATCAGGGCCACATGATGGGACGACTCTGCGGTGACCCGAGCTTCGCCCTAGAGAAGGGCGAAGTGAACATCAAGGCACTGTGCCAGATGCTTGGGGCATCTACACTGACACAAGTTCTGGCTAGAGTGGTTGGTGGACTTATGCTGTGCCACCAGAGCGGGTGTAGGGTGTCGTGGATGCTCGTAGATGTGATCTGCAATATGCGCGACCATGGCTATAGATTCTCATGGGGCAGCTTTGTTCTATGTCGGCTATACAAGATCCTTTACGGGGTCATGTACAAGGGCGAGCGGTGTCTGGTCATGACATCGCTCCTATAGGTTTGGTGCTGGGAGCACATTGCGATGCGGAGCTCGGTAGGGCTTCCACTGACAGGGGTTGATGGGCAGAGGCCCCGAGTCTTCTACTGGTGGCTTCGAAGAGGGGCATAGCGACGGATCAACCTGTCGGTGTCCTGGAGACTACTGGATGACTTGGTCCCAGACCAGATCACCTGGAGGCCATGGAGGCAGCATCCAGGGTGGGCAAAGGATGCACAAGAGCTGGATCGCATCAGGCGAGTCTGCTGGCTGAGGATGGAGAGGGGAGAGGTGGAGCTCCACCTATCCCCTCTCCATCCTCAGCCAGCAGACTCGCTCGCTATGACCGAGTTTTACGACAGTTCGTTCTGCAGCAAGGGATCCCATCTCTGAGGGATTACGAGTTTTCCCAGACTGTCCGGGATAACACCACAGTTAGCGGGGCTCCAGACATGCAATGATTCTGGAGTCAGGATGCAGACGATGCCCCCATCTAGCCAGTGGATGGGGACAACATAGGAATAGCCAATGGCTACGATGCCTGGTACGTAGGCATCCACCCTCCTCGGATGATGAGGGCACAGGGTCTGATCCACGCAGTTGTGCGTCGGATAGGGAGGCGACGCCAGGCAACGATAGAGGCAGCCCAGGGTCACGGTGGGAGAGATCAAAGGAGGGATCAAAGGAGTCCATAGGCACAGGAGCGGCAGTGACAGAGGGAGAGGGAGAGGAGGGAGGTAAGACCCCCATCTCCATAGAGGCCACCATCACCTGATAAGGGCAAGGGCACAAACACAGGAGAGAGTAGCGAGATGGCTACTCTTCGAGCAGAGAGAGATCGTCTACAGGCTCAAGTGCAGACACTACAAGATGCAACTGCACAACACCAGGCTGAGGTGTCGTAGCTGCGAGATGAGAATGCACGTCTCAGGGCACGAGGTGAAGGGGTGAGCACTCAGGAGCTACTACGGTTGGTTTCTCAGACCGCATTCTATCAGGCACTATACTACCAGGCGATGCCAGAGGGCCAGAGGATACAGGTGCCGGCTGCCATAGCCGATTCGATTAGGATAGGGTCGACGAGGAGCTCATCCCGGTCGACGACGAGGACTTGCAGTACCACACATACTATGATGGGACCACCTCATCCTCCACAGGGCGGGGGAGGAGATGAGGCCGAGAGCTCTAGAGGCTCTCGAGGCTAGAGGGTGGGATATTGCTACTGATATTGTATTATACTTGTATTGACAGAGGATTGAGTATGTCGAGGTATAGATTGTGGCATACCAATCCAGTTTTGATGATGTATATATTCTGTTGATATATATAGATGAGATATTTTGAGTATATGACTTGTCTTATGTGAGACTTATGATGCTTTTTATGTTTGATGTAATTGATTGATTTGATTGATGTAATGATTTTATTGATGATTCATATAATTATGTCGTTTTGGAAAATATTATAACTTGGATTTCATGCTATAAATATTTTAAATGAAATAATCTGATGTAACAAATTGATTGGTTGTAATGAAATGTAAAAATAAAAAGAGATTTCTAACAATAATTTCAAATGACATTGTCGCTATTATAGACCATTTCATGGAGTCGCTGCTCACTCGGTCGTCAAGCTAGTCCCAGGATAGAAATATTGTTAAAAGAAAAGAGTGCTTAAGAGACTATCTTAAGACTTTGTTGTGATAATGCAAATGATGATGATGATGGTTTGCTTTCAGATTTCCATGAAAATATTATGCATGAAATATTGTAAAATAATTTTTGCTAGGCATAAATTCCTAAGTGTGATAAAATTGTTGAATAATTCCTTAGGAATTATATCGTCATTGCAAAATTGGAGGTTGACATAATGACATGAAATAATGAAAATGTGCATTCTTTTGAAAAGCATAAGTCATATGTTTTGTATGATTTTTGATAAATTGGGAAAAAAAATTGTTACAATGGTTTGCGCTAGGCATAGAATATGTAGGTATAGACTTATACCATCATCACGAAAATCCAAAAAAGGATAGTTTTATTGCATGATTGATTTTTGATGAACAGAAAATATGATAATGAGGACTTGCGCTAGGCATAAAATTCCAATTTTGGTTTTGAAACTATACCATCGTTGCGAAAGTCGACACGATATATATGATATGTTTTGAAAGGAATTTTTGATTTTTGCTATTATATAGTTGTCTTTGTGGAAAACAACTGTACTTGATTTATTCCAAACAAGTTGCAAAAATGATATTTCAAAGTATTTTGAAGATAAAAAGTTAGATTTATAAGGAATCCCATGTGCATATGTGAATTCATTTCCCATCTTGATTTATCATAATGATAGACAAAATCTCTCAAATACAAATGTGTGTGCAATTGCATTGTTCATTTACCAGATTTGAGCAAGATACTATGATACAAGTGATTTTAAGAAACCAAATAAGTGTTCATTAACCATGATGTAGATGCATATAACCATACTAGGCTACTATGTAGATCGGATTATCAAGAGCTAGCTAATCCATAAGCAGACATAGGTCTATACAAAAGAAGGTCGCTAATGTGACAGACAAACCACCTGTTATTGGGCTTACCTCACAGTTTTTGAATAATTGAGAATTCCAGGGATTCAAGCTCATCAACCCTTCTTTTCTTTTTAAAGGGTAGGGAAAAGGATTTTATTGCTTTCTTGCTTTATTTTGAACTTTGTTTCTTTTTCTTTTGTATTTATTTTGCTTGAGAATACTTGGAACATTGCTAAAATAACATTTTTCTTTTCTCTTCTTTCTTGAATTTTTCTTCTCTTTTTCTTTGCTAGGGATACTTGCTCGGATTAGCTATAGAGCAAGGGATTTTTATTCTGGGTAGGGGTGAGCTTGTCCTTTTGCCAATTCTCAAAGATTCTAGACCGTGTGCATGATAGGATAGCAGGGGAAACTTTTCACCCAAGAAATCAGTTCTACTATGTAGCAAAACATGGAAATTACAAATATAATCATTTTATTGTGAAAAGATGTGCTTGGTTTAAGTAAATAACAAGATCAATTCTCCGTGCTCAAACTTTATTTAATTGAATTTTGTGAACTTTGATATAAGAGAGATTAGTAATCATGCCAGATAAAATCAAGATATTTAGTTGTTGTGAGTGTGCAAGTGAGGGATTCAAAATAAATGCTAATTGTATCCAAAATAAGTTGAAACATATAACTGCAATAATTGTAAGAAAATATATATAAACACTATGGAGAAGTTTTGAGAATGTTGACTCTCTCTTTCTTCTGTATATTGTTTTGGTTTCGAAAGAGTCAAGCATATTGTTGTTTTTAAATTTTGATTTTTGATTTTAGTTTTTGAGCAAACAATTTAACAAGTGCTTTAAATAAATGCAATAGATAGTTTTGAAGATTTTTGGAGATTTATGAATGTTTTTGGGTTTTTTTTGAATAAATTGAAAGAAATACAAGATAGTAATGTTGAACAAATATATACATGGATGAAATGACCAAGTTTATGCATAGTAACGTTTAAGATGCAAAATATTCATGGGTTCTTTAAGTTCTTTACCATCTAAGGTAGATAATTTATATGCTCCTGATTCAAATTTAGCAGTAATGATGTATGGTCCGAGCCAGTTGGGCTCAAATTTACCTTTAAGGTCCTTAGTTGCATTAGTATTTTTTTGATTTTGAGGATTTTGATTTTTTTTTGTATTTTGATTTTAATTTATGAATTGAATTGATGGTATATACAAGATGATCTATATACACTATACAAGGTTATTTGAGTATAGCATGTCTAAGGTTGCTTCAAAATCAAAGGATATTTTGAAGGATAATCTGGTTGTGTTGAAGGTAAGAACAAAATGTGATGAGTAAAAGATAGTGATAACAAAAGCTTTGTTATAATGTAAAATAATGTAGCAAAAGATTTGACTTTTATATGTGTAAAATTGATCATATTACAAAATAAAATGTCATAAATATAAGAAATTTCTTCATTCTTATTATTATATTCCAAGTTTTGATAAGATGGAGAAAGTATATGTGAAATACATGCATGGATGTTATTTGATAAACAAGGATGATCATATATGGATGAAGAAAAGTGATGGATAGAAAATTTTGATAATAGAGAATGTATAGAACTTGATGTTTCAACCATTAAATATTCTTTAAATGGTGTTGGGTCACCATGTATGGTAACAATTTTATTTGTAATTTCAAACTTCAAATATTGGTGAAGAGTGGAAGGGAAAACCCTCATCGTATGAATCCAAGGACTCTGGAGAAGTAGGTTGTAAGGTGAAGGACAATATCCTACATAGAATAAAATATCCAAGATCTTGGATCCAATATTGAGGGGAAACATTATAGTACCTTGAACTTCTTGAATTTCATTGTTAAAAGATTTTATAAGAACATTTGATTCATTAATATCTTCTTCCTTTGTTTTGAGTTTTTGGAATAATTGATAAGTGCATGAATTAAGAGAGGATCCGTTATCTACCATGATAGTTTTAATAGATGTTTCTTTACTAGATCCGATAATGTAAAGATAGGAGTCTTCTTGTAGAGTAGAGGAAGGAATCTCCTCATCATAGAATGAAATATGGTTAACCTCAAAAGGGTTTATACCATTAATTATGTTCTTAGAGAAAATATGATGAGGAAAAAATTGTTGGCTAGGTATTTTGAACAAAATTTCCTTGTGATAAATTTGTAATACTTCTAAAAGGGATATATTTGCTTGAGGATTAATCACTTGTTGTTGGTTATCAAAGTGGATTTCAGATTGAGATTTTTATTCTAAAGATGAGCTTTCTATGCTTACATTCCATTTTGGATCATTATCTAGAGCCAAAGATAGTTTTGAAGGTTGGTCAAATAAGGAATCCATATCTTGAATATCAGATTGAGTTGATTGAACTTGAGGTTGCTCATTTGTAGTTTTTGTTACAATATTAATAATATCATCATGATGGGACACATTAACATGCAATATTTGATTGGTTTCTTGTTGTTGATAATTGAATAGGGGTTCTTGGGAGATCTCCATGTCTTGATTGATTATTAGTATTTTTTGTGTAGGAGTTTGATTGTTTGCTAGAGACTTATAATCAGTTGTAGATTGTAATTCCTTTATATTAAAAAGACCCTTATCAATCAAATATTGAATTGCACATCTTAAATATTTACAATTTTGTGTCATATGTCCATCCACTCTATGATATTCACAATGTAGCTCAGGTTTAAACCAATCTGCTGTGGTATTAGGTTGTCTTATGGAAGGGAGTTCAATCTTATTTGTGTCAAGTAAATACTTGAGAATTATATCCATTGGTTGATTGAGCTTTGTAAATTTACGTGATGAAGGTTTTTGAGAGGTTTTTGATAAATGCCTTAGGAATTTCGTCATAAAAGGACCTAATGGTTTCTCACCTCTACTTTCTTTATTATGGGTAGAATGATGACAGGAAGATTGCGATGTAGGAGGTGAGTGCACGATAGAATTGGAAGAATAAGTATTTTCTTGTTGAAATGGATGTGTTGTATTGAAAGAAGAGTTTTGAAAAGGTGGCGGAGGATTATATGTGGATTGATAGACATAATATGGATACATGGGAGAATAGATAATATTATTATGAAGAGGATTGGCAAAGGGATTGTTTTGTTGGGTTATGGATGAAAAATAAGAAGAGTGTGATGGAGGTGGTGTTGAATAGGGATGAGGTTGGTCATAATCAACAAATGTATTTAGCTAAATTCTTCCAACATTACTGATGGGCTCATATGGATTTGAGTAAAAAATCATGGTTTATGTAGTACTTCTAAAAGCAATATTTAGCATCTACTATTTAGGATTGAATATAAACATACAAACTTGAAATGATGATTTTGTTTTTGTTTTTCTTGTATATATATATATATATTTATTTTTTTGTTTTCAAAAGGTTTACAATACATTCACGTCGGGTTCACCAAAATGTATCGCTCCAATTTTTTCGCATCCCTACCTTCAGGCTATTGGATCCGCTCCCGAAAGGAGGATGGGAAAAGGATGATGCGGTACCTTGGACGAGAGGACTTTGCGAAGGTCCCGTCTCTCAAGGGAGGTGCATTTTGGTGATTTATCGACGGATGGTGGGTTCACCAGGAAACATTTGGCGGCAGTTTCCATGCCTAGGTTTTGGGAATGTGTTTTAATGGGTTCATTTTATCCTTAAACATTCATCCTAGGTTTGGCCGAATGATTCTAACTTAAACTACATGAAAATGCAATTTAAATGAATACAGTAAACAGACTGAAAGTAGAAAAACAGAGAATTTGCAGGAGGCTAATGGAGATTACCTGATTCAGGATGTCTGATGAAGTTTCTAATGCTTGAAGTAGTCTGGATCGTTTGGGATTCGACAAAATCGCCTGCAATCTATCAGAATCGTCTGGAATCTGATAGGATCGTCTGAGATAGACAGAATCGTCTCAGATCTGACAAATTTGTCAAATGAATTCATCAGAAACCTGCAAAACAGAGAATAGATGCAAAATACAAGCAATTCTACTATGCAAAACAAAGGCAAAATATGCTAAAGAACAAGGTGAATACTAAGCAATAATTTAAAATAGAAAGTGAAATAGATCACTGCATTATGATGACAAATCATGAATTTAATGTGCAATCTAAACTAGATGGGTGAACTCCAGATGCAAAGTAGAATAAAAACTAAATAAATGATCTAATTTATAGCATAAAATGACAGAGAGAAAAGAGAGAAGAGCAAACTTCAGGCACTGATTGCCTCGATGAATGCTGTAGTCGAGATCATATCGCATCAGTACAAGATCGTCCCTAATTTGACAGGATCGCCTCCGATCTTGACAGGTTCGTTGGCTGTGATAGGTGCTGGCTTCGGCTGAAAACCAGTGATATACCTGCAATAAAATTACTATAGGAATAGTGCAAAAAGCAAATTTGAGAAATTCTAGCACATAGGGAGTCTATTTGCATAAAAATTTAGCCAGGGGTTGGGGAGGGAAAATTCTTAGAGTTAAATAGGCTTAGGGAAAGTTGTTGGGAGGTTGGAGATCTTCCCAATTTGGGAGATCTCCAACGGGGGAAGGGTCCCAACGACGCAGACAGAGTCTAATTATGAAAATGCAGTTTTGCGACGAAATCGTCTGGACGTCCAAGTCCAGACGAAATCGTCAAATCATGGGCGATATCGTCTGATCGACGACGATATCGTCCAACGGTCAAAACAACTCCTAAAAATGGCGTGGAAAAAGGGGAAACGGGTTTCTCGACGGTTAACGGGAGGTTTGGGAGGTTAAATTTGAATTTAAATTTATTTACTAAGGTGAATGTAATTATTCCAATTTGACTGCACCAATTTTAGGGTGCTACACCATGAGACTCAAACACCCTAGTTGACTTATCAAAAGTTGTATACTAACCACACTAGAATTTTGAAACATAAGGTTTTCGCTAGGATAGACCCTAACTGTTCATTTCCCCTATGTGTGCAAGTGAGTATATTTGATAAGGCATAAGCATGCCCTGATGTTAGGTAGGATTATTTCAGCCCATTGCTAAGATTGTGGGTCTGCAAATTTTTATCCAATCCTAGGTTTAGATTTTAGTTGGACTAGACCACTAGGCGATATAGGACACCTGAGACTAGCTCTTCCACATTCAAACATTGATATGCACAAAAGCAGGATGCTAGTGTATCAGACATATCATCATGCGTAAGGTACAGTAGTGCTGGCAATTCCAGGGATTCAAGTTCACTCCCTTCTTTTCTTTACTTTTATGGGATACTTGCTCATATAAAGTGATAAAAATCACTTTTTATTTTTGTACTATAGTGACAAGAATCACTGTTTATTTTGTACTTTCCTTTCTTTTTCTTTCTTTCGTTTTCTTGAACAAGGGATTTCATATTGATTTTTATTTTCTTTGTATACTTGATCTTCATTTGATCTAAATTTTTGGGATTTATATTTGATAATTTGCTTCAGAAACTTCATTTGGGGATTTTAATTTGGGGAACTATTTTTGGGATATCGATCTAGGATTTCGATCTTATGATATAAAAATGGGATATCAATCTGGGATGTTGATCTATGATATTGATTTAGGGTATCAATCTGGAGGATTGATCTCAGATATCACTCTAGGATATTGCTCATTTTAACATGAGCAAGGGATTCTGGGTAGGGAATAAACTTGTCCTTTTACCAATTGCCAATATTTCCCGTACTGTCCACATAGAGGGATAAGAAAGAAAAAAATTTTTGCCTCAGGATACCTAGTCCTACTTTGTGGCTTTCATCTTCCCCTAGTCCTTATTAGGATTGTTTATTTTTTTGATTACTGATAGTATTATGATATGCTAAGGACTATACTAACTAGACCTCAACTACAAAAGCAAAGCAAGCTTTCTATTAACTCTTGAGAAGACCTCTAGGTATGGTTGAATGACCAGAAAACCCTAGTATATTCTTCATAGCAACAAGATGGGTTGTGTTGAAAAGCACTAACTCACAAGGGTGGTAAATGGATGAAAAATATAGTGCATAGATGTATGATTGAAATACAGATGTGGAGTCATTTGTAAGATTGCAAACACAATCTATCCTAATGCAATTGTGACAGATGAATATGCCTAATGCAATTCAAAGGTGAAATGCAAGGTGAAAATGAGATGCACAATGCACAATGCAATGCAACGATACAAATAAAATGCAAATGTTTTTTTATTTTTAATATTTTTCCAATTTTTTTATGGATTTTAACATTTTGACCAAGGGATTTTTGGAAACCCTTGGAGCCTTTTGGGATTGAACAAGTAGTTTTGAGAAACCCTTGGAGCCTTTTGGGGTTGACCAAGTAGTTTTGAGGAACCCTTGGAGCATTTTGGGATTGACCAAGAGGTTTTGAGAGACCCATGGAGCCTTTTTGAATGACCAAAGGGCTTACACATGCCTTTGGAAACTTTTTAGAATTTAGATATAAAATGCTTTAAGATGAAGGATATTGAGAGGTTTAGGATCTTCAACTCCTCCAAGCTATGTCAAGTGATATGTCCCAGGTCCAATCTTCTTCGAGATCATATAAGGACCCAACCAGTTAGCCACATATTTGTCTCACATTTCTGGTGGCAAATTTGAGTTCTGTTGGTTCTCTTTCAGCACAAGATCACCAACCTCAAAGTCTCTCAGATGGAATTTGCTATTGTAAGCTCATTTTAAGCACTCTTGATAAATACAAAGGTGCTCAAGGGCATTCACATGATGTTCATAAAGTAGCGTCAGTTGATCTAGGTGAGCTTGTCGTGCAGTGTCGCCATCGATGAACTCTTTCAATATGACGCGCAACATTGGAATTTCCAACTCTAAGGGTATAATGGCCTCAATTCCATATACTAATGAAAATAGAGTTTCCCCAATGGGTGTCTGAATACTATTCCTATAAGGCCATAGTGCAAGGGGCAAATAGATGTACCAATCTTTGTGGTGCTCTTGTACCATATTTTTCAAGATGGAGACCACTATCTTATTTAAAGCTTTAGCCTATCCGTTTTCTTATGGATAATATGGAGTCGCAAAACTATGTTTTATTCTATACTTAGATGTCAAAGCTCTCACAGTTTTTTTCTTAAATGATGTTCCATTATCCAAAATTATCTTGGATGGTATCCCAAAATGACTTATGATATTGGTGAGTATAAACTCAGTAATACATGCTCTAGTTGTCGTTGTTAAGGGAATGGCTTCCACCCATTTAGTGAAATACTCAATAGCCATGATAATAAAAGTATGTTGGCCCAATGATGGAGGAGAGATCTTACCAATGAGATCAAGTCCCCACTGAGCAAATGGCCAAGCCACTTGAATGGGCTGTAAGGCCTGTGATGGCAGGTGTGTAAGATTAGCATGATGCTGGCATTTAATGCATTTCTTGACATACACATTGCAATCCTTATCCATAGTGGGCCAATAATAACCCATACGAAGGATGCACTTGATGATAGCCATGCCGCTGAAATGGCCACCGCACGTACCATCGTGAGCTTGCAAAATTACCCAAGATGACTCTTGGGGCTCAAGACAATGAAGGAGAACTCCATCATAGCTTCTACGGTATAGGATGTCTGCTAACAAGACATACTTTGTCACTTTATATTTAAATGTGCATTTTGTGGCATGCAACAATCCTTGAGGGATTACACCAAGTCTAAGGAAGTCATGTATCTGTGATGTCCAGTTATGATAAGCTTCGGCTTCGACTGACAAGACAACATGTTCCCCCTGCGGTTCTACACTTGCAAATGCAGATTGAGAAACAACCTTGTGGTGAATGGTAATGCCACTCCCCATCGGATCCTACGAGATCAAAGACCCCCAGGATGCTCTCTTGAGAAAGTCTCTGGCTCTGTAGAACCACTCATGGTTTGGTTCTACATGAATCATGTTGATTGACTCTTTGTTATCCAATGCTTCATGCTGCACAGCAGAATGTGACAATGTTTTTACATGGATGGTAGTGAAATCAGCAGATGGATTCTAAGGGATTAGAGATCCCAAAGATGCCATTGTGTCTACAAATATATTGGATGAATGAGGGATTGCCTCGATGTCATACCATTCCAATCGAGCTAGATAAATATCAACAAGATCCTTGTAAGCTTTCAATACTAGACATCGACATTGAAATAATCCCTTAACTTGGTTAACAATGAGAAGGGAATCACCAAAGATATTTAACCTTTTTATCTTCATGGCGATAGCTGTTTGGAGACCCAAAATTAGGGCTTTGTATTCAGCATTGTTGTTAGTGCAAGGAAAGTCCAACTTGAATGACAAGGGCATTGGAGCTCCTTGTGGCGTGAACAACACTATTCCTGCACCACCCCCTTGCTCACACTTTGAACCATCGAAGAATAGGGTCATATCAGCTTTGTTGTCCGGTTCTTCAGGTTTGGGTGCTTCTGATAAGGCAAATACTGCATCATCAGGAAGCTCTATGGTGAGGGGCCTACTATTTTTGAGAGGCACCTCAGCCAGTTGATCTGCTATGACTTATCCCTTAATGGAATTTTGGCTTATGAATTCCAGATCAAATTTTGTCAGTAGCATGATCCACTTTGTAGTACGTGTATTATGATATGTCTTGCTCATCATATACTACAAAGGATTTTGTTTGGATATGACATACGTCGTATGACTCAACATATAGTGTCACAATTTCTTTGTAGCGAACACTACTGCTAAACACAACTTTTCAACGTATGCATATCCTAGCTCATAACTCACCAAGGTTTGGCTAATATAATATATGGCATGTTCTTTGTCTTGCACATTCTTTTGGGCTAACATGGTTCCCAGTGCAAAGTCGGTTGCCGATATATATAGCAAAAATGGCACATCTGGCCTTGGTGGAGCTAGCACTGGTGGCATCGCCAGGTATTGCTTAATCTCAGCAAAGGCTGCTTGATAGTCCTCATCCCAATTGAATGGGACCCCCTTGTGTAGCAGTCGATTCATGGGTCGATATTTATCCGATAATTGTGCGATAAATCACTTTATGGATGCTACTTTGCCTTGAAGGCTTCTTAATTCTTTGATGTTTGTGGGGGGACGCATTTCTAAAATAGCCTTGACCTTTGTTGGGTCAACTTCGATGCCTCATTTTGAAATGATGAATCCTAAGAGCTTTCCTGAAGTTACACCAAATACACACTTCTTAGGATTCAACTTGACATTATGCTCTATCAGGCGATCGAAGACCTTCCTCAGGACCTCCGCATGCTCAGAACGCAATAATGACTTTGCCAATAAGTCATCAATGTAATATTCTAAGATCTTATGCATATAGTCATGAAAGATATATGTCATAGCCCGCTGATATGTGGCACCAACATTTTTAAGGCTGAATGGCATAACTTTATAGCAAAATGTCCCCCATGGCGTTATAAACATGGTTTTATGCTGGTCTTCGGGCTTAATCCGAATTTGATTGTAACCAAAAAAACCATCCATTAAGGAGAGCATCTCATGACCTGTAGTTGCATCTACAAGAGCATCGATATTCGGAAACGGAAATGAATCCTTTGGTGTTGCCTTATTTAGGTCTCTAAAATCCGTACAGATATGGATCCTTCCATCAGGTTTTCCTATAGGCACCATATTGGATACCCATTCCGGATAGTCGATGGAGATGACAAACTCTACGTCCAACAACTTTTGCAATTCATCCTTAACCATTAAGGCTACTGTTGGATGCATCTTCCTAAGTTTCTACTTGATTGGCTTCTTTGATAGATCTAGCGAAAGGTTATGAGTAACCAATTTCGGATCTAGACCCGACATATCTTTGTAAGTCCAAGAAAAGAGAGCAGGTCTCTCTCTCAGTAGAGGGATGAGGTTGGCACGCTCATCAGGAGTCAAAGTCTCTCCAAATTTAACCTTCCTTGGATTGGTGGGATCATTACTGATATCCACTTTAAAGGTTTCCTCTACTGACATATGGGATCCCTCCTCAAGCTGATGAGGCATAGGGATCAAGTGGATGTCATCTGCTGGGTTTATAGGTTCCTCATTGGAAGCATCCTCAGCATGATAGACATCATGTGCATAGCCTAGCACAAAATGGAAAGGTTGCAATATTTCTTCATTAGGGAAGAAATATTCAGGCTCTAGTGGTGAATCAACGTGATCCCAATCAATAGCATCTACATTTAGATGCAATGGTTTGGATGGATCGGCTAGATTGTGGAGTGGAGTGGTCAAATCAATGGAGATCATGTTGATGGAATGGATCATGTCTCCAGGACCACGTGCAAGTGACTCAACATTAGAAAAACTTCCATCCTTGAGATGTGGTTCTAGGGGTATGGGGATCTCCGGATCCGGTCTATGAATAGACTGTCGGATGGGATCACTGGGCTCAAGGAGCTCCATGTACGTTGGTGGATCGGGAAACACCATGTGATAGATCACATTAAGATTCGGTGGTCTCCCTATAAGGTGAGGATGGAGATTGATCTCTATGCAAATCCTCCGTAGTGTAAGGTGCATTATGATAGCATAAGTAGGGAGGTCCTAAATAGGCTCTCTCCATCTCATCCTCATCATCACTATCATAATAGAGACCTTCACCTCTACCAACTGGAATCGGGAGATTAGGAAGATGAGGTCCCATGTACACCCACACTCGATAACTATTATCGCTCATGAAGGATTGATCATCTTTGATGATTGTTTCCTTCGATAATAGATGACATAAATTATGAGGGCCCAGATAGGCCACCTCAGTATCATCCTCATATTGCTCATTGTTTGAGGACTCATTGTCATCATCATTCTCATGTATGCAACTTGGTCCACCTATCTCGTAGATGGACTCTACTGTATCCTCGTTAGAATGATCTTCTAACTTGGAGTTTATCACTAAATTATCATTATGAACCTGCATGCCTGTATCATCGATTGCCTCATGGTTTTGTTGACCCAAGTTTTCTCTTGGAATATGATCTGGACCAGTCCCCACCAAGATATCCTCATGATATCTCTCGGGTGGCTCTATAGTGACATAGGTCACTAGCCGGTTATCCCTCTGAAATGTAGAAGGATTAGGGTGATAAGGATTGAAGTCAACTTCACCCCCAGACTGAGGTATAGGTGGTCTAAAGATACCATGAGGAGTTCAGCCTATCCTCTGCTATAAAATCCCAACCCAAACCTATCAGTAGGTAACTGATACTATGGTTCTATAGGCCTCTTACGCCCCTGCTCGAATAGTCCAAGATCGTAACCATGCCAATGGTAATGTTCAAAGTATCACATGGCATAGTTTGGGTTAGAAAGATAATGAACATTCATAGTGAATGGTTCATTATCATCCTCATCCATGGGCATGGGAGATGCAATCTGGTCTAGCCCTCCATAGATGAAGTTGGTTTGGTTAGGTGGCACCCCTAATGGTTCCACCATCCCTATGGGAAGGCGATGGGCTCACGGTCGGCCCATGTCCCATGCAGTCTCGATAATAGGTGTGAATATCATGTTCTACATAATGTATTCCCCTAATCTAGGATTAACCAAATGGATGGTCACCTACGGTGCAGATGACCCTACTAAAGATGCAGGTGAAGCAGGTTGAGGTACCTCTTCGACTCCTCCTTGAACTTCCTCTACTTCCATGGGAGTAGGGGCTTCAATGATAACTGGCTTGGGCATTTGCTTTATCTTATTTTTGCCCACCTTTTCTTTCAACTTCCTATCATCCTGCTATATCATGGATGCAGTCGGTCTAATAGAAGTAGTTGTCGTGTGCTCCGATCATTGAGATACGAATGTTGTAGGTCTAGCACACACTTCTTTGATTTTACCTCCTGGATATTTTATTGGTGATGTTGGCCGCACATCCAGGTGCATTGAAGGGAGCACGAAGTCCCTCGATAAGTCTACTAGATTCACATATTTAAAGGGTTCTTCATCCGAAGGCACCACGTGAACCTGTCCCTCATGAATGTATTTGATACACTGGTGTAGAATAGAAGGGATGCAATGCATTTCTCTGATCCAAGGCCTCCCTAGAAGTATATTATACTACATAGCACCTTTGATTACGTGACACATCATCGGGATGGTCTTCAGTCCTACCTAGATAGGTAAAACTATAGTACCGACCGTCGAGCATAATGCATCATTGAACGCTCTCAACGTGAAGGTAGAAGGGATGATATGCATCTTGGGTAACTTCAAGTGAGTTAATGCCTTGGTAGTTATGATATTGATCGATGACCCCATGTCAATCAAAACCTACTTGAATGGTTTATGATTCACACATGCAATAATATGCAATGGTGGGTCTGCTATAATAGTGGAAACCATCTTGACTTTATGGTCATGAAATTGAATGACCGATTCCTAACACTATTGCACGTGCCCCACAAAGTGTGTAAATACTTCAGGATCCTGAGGCTGCACTTCTATGGACCTTAAAATGTCCATGAGTGTCTCCCTGTGCTTAGGAGACTACTGGATTAGCTCATAAATCGACAACTTTGCTAGAGTTGTCTATAGGTTTTGGATCAACCTACTTCTGATGGTCACCACCGGTCTAGTTGGTGGGCCAGGCACATACTAGGCTGGCCTTGGAGGAGGCACAACTTGGACCCTAATAGGCATTGGAGGTTGATTCGATTCATTCATACCTCACATTTCTTGTGACAACATTGACCATACCGATGAACCCCTAGGTTGGTGGTTTGATTCACACTTGGTTGACTTGGCCAACATTATTCTTTGGTGCCTCATGATTTGGTAGAGGATTTTTGTAAATCCCCATATTTTGGTTATTAGGCACTTGTGGGTTGTCGACAAGAAGCGTACCTCTCTCGATCATATTTTGCACAAGATGTTTGAAAGACCAACATACCTCAATGTCATGGCCTTTCGATCGGTGAAAGATGCAATAATGATCATCTTTATAGCCTTTAGGCTTAGGTTGATTAGGATCCATCATCTTGACTTCGGGTAAGTTTATAGCCTTCGCCTCGCATAACTGATGAAAAATCAAATCCAACGACTCCGATAACTGAGTGAATATGCGAGGTGGGCATTGTTCCTTATTTTTACCCTTGTAATTGTTGTTGCGCTGCTCATACTACATAGGTGGAGGTTGGGCTTGATAGTTTTGCTTTTGCTACCCTTTTTCTCCTTTTTGAAGGTTCAACACCACCTGATTAACATGGTTCGACTTGGCCTATTGTCTCTTAGTGCTTTTCTTGTGTCTCTCCTTCTTATTCCTGAGCTTCAAGTTACCCTCTTGTAACTTGATGTCCTCAATCACCTTGGCTTGCGCCAAAGCCTCTTTGAATGTCTGGTATTGCTACAATTATAGCAATAATAAAATGTGCTTGGCACAACTCTTCATGAACATTCACATTAATTTAGAGGATGGGATGGAGAATGGCAGCTTTACCATCATTTTCCTCCATAATTTTCCATAATCCATCACTGGCTCATCGTCATGTTGTGTTAGAGTGGCTAGGTCGGATAAGTTTACCTTCTTCTTGATGTCGAAGGAGAAGCATTCAAGAAATGCATCAGCTAGTTGTTTGAAACTAGTGATGTTGTGCCTCTTTAATTGGTTGAACCACTCTCGAGCTGGGCCTGAGAGGGTCATGATGAAGGTGCATAGGAGCAAAGCATCATTGCTTTCAATATGAAAGCACATATCTAGAAAACTAGTCACGTGCTCCTGTGCATCTTCCTCTCCTTGAAACTTTTCTAGCCTAGGCATCTTGAAATGCTTAGGATATGCTAGAATAGGCACTGACATGCATAGAGGTTCATTGTGAATTTTGTTCAAGGTAGGCTTCTAATAAGCCATTCCTTGCTTCTCTATGGCTTGAACCTTCTCTACTAAGGTCTTGTAGGCTTGCGAGGAAAGAAACTCCTCTTCTCGAGATTGCCTTGGAGGCACCTTCGAAGGAAAATTCTTCCTCGGTCGAGGTGGTGGACTAGGCTCACCCTCCTCCTCGAATTGGGAGATTTTTGAATATTCTTGTTCTAATTCCTCTCCCACTTCTTCCTCATACTACCTATGCTCATGTTGTTTGGACGTTGGATGTCGATCTCTATGTTGAGTTGCATGGCGAGTATGTGTGTCTATGTGCTCAGGGTGTAACTCGGGCTATGAAGCCACTCATCTATTGACATGCTCCCTGATCTCACTATGAGGAGGTAAACTAATGCTAGCCAATCGATCCTCTCTCTCTACATGCTCCTTCTGATCGAGGATGCATTGTTCATGCATGCGTTGTTCATATAATTTTTGTCTTATGAACCTCTACCTCTGAGTATTCTCATTTTTGAGGTGCTCTTCCTCTACATGAACATCCTCCAATTGATCTTGGAGAATCTACCATCTCTACTCTGACATCAGTCTATGAGCTCTATCAAGATGATCAGCCATTTGAGGCCTCAAGGGAGTGCACTCTGTTCGAGCGACTTTATGGGTATGTCCTCCAATGGACTGATTTGCCACACTCTTGCCTCGGTCTATAAAGATGACATTCATGTTAGGCTATCTCCTATACTCAATGCTTGCATGCGATGCAGGAGCACACATGTCTCAAGAATGCTTGGAGCACTCTCCATGTTCTCGGGTGGTCCTAATGGTGCTTCCACTACACTCACTCATAGGACGAGAGGGTGTAGGCATAGGCTTATATCCTAGATGCCCTAGGACTCTTTCTAGACCATCTAATTATTTGCTATGCCATGGCTCATGAGGCGGCATACCATTTGCTCCCACTTTGGATATATCTATGGTGAACTTGGTAGGTTCACCCCTATAGGGAGTCTATGTGGGCCTATGCTCGGAAGTAGCCCTCTTAGTTCACCCCTAAATGGGTGGATCTTGGACATGTCTATACTCTGATGATGGAGGTCTTGAGCCTCCCTTAGATACTGGTCAAAGGGGTACCAATCTGGATCCCTCGATGATATATTCTTTGGAAGAACTTGTGGATCCATGCAGAATGTGGTCATGGTAAATGCTACCATATGTGGAACCCCCATGCTAGGAAGTCCCATGCTCTGATCTGTGTCTAGAGGGATGTCTAGTACTTCCTCTAATTGAGGTATTCTCAATGGAATCCCCTCATGTAGAATTATCCCCTCTAATGCTCGTTGAATGACGTCTAGGAGGATTCTGTGATTGAGGGTGTTCTACATCGTGTTGTGTACTAGGTGGAGCTTGGGCTTCGATCTCGGGTCTATGCCCGGATCGACCTCTCCGTGTTTGCACCATTGTGTATCCTATGTCTAGATTTAACTTTTATTAACACACAAAGAATACAATGATGATTATCTCTTTTTATAATTTTAAAATGAGCCCTAAACTATTTGATGTGTTTTCAATTTGTTGTATCAGTAAAGTAACTCTTGTCATGTTTTGCAAAATGTTGATGATTTTCTCAATTGTTTAATGGCTTTCACCTGTATGCTCGTAGCTCGACAACCTAGCTATGAACTCCAGGTCACGTAATCCCCCCAAAGTGCGGTAATGAAAGTCCACACCCGGGCAGGGAGCACAGGTCCTCCCAGATCCTCACCCATTTTCACCCAGTCAACGTCATACCCTCCGAAGAGGAGTATATACAAATTTTCTGGGCTACGAAAGGTTCTTGGATCTGGTATTGGTCTAGAACATAGGGTACATGGGAGTTGGGCCAACGGATGGAAATCACCTCCACCGTCGTTGAAACCCTACTAGTGGTTGGATGTGACTCCCAACTCACTAGCGTTTAAATGCATCATGGTGTGTGTGGGTTATTTTTAATTTGCATAAAGGAAATATGCATAATACAACATTAACATGATCATTTCCTACATGATATGCAATAAAGAATGTTTGATATTCAGAGGTATATGCACACTACGCTACGTGATGTTCAAAGAATGCAACTAGTATGAGTAATTGGCCACTGATTGGGCCTCATGCAAGAAAACTCTAACATTCAGATGGCCTAGACCACTGGAGACTAGGGTGGGCTACACTCAGAGACCCATTGTTCCTAGCAATGACTAGTAGAAGCACCAAATAAAAACCCCAAGGACCTAATTCATTTTATTGTTCTTTTTATCCTTGTCCTAGCTAGGTTTCATTTTTGATGTTCTGGAAAAATACAGAGACAAAAAATAGACACAGAGGGTGTCAGAAGGGCCTACCTCAGGTCCTCATCTAATTTAGCTTTTTACTCCTACTCTATGGTTGGTCTATTTTTGATCGTGGCTTTGATGCATGACTGCGACTATTGCCCATGCCTATCAACCGTGGGCCAACTTTTTGACCATGGATGTCAACCGTGGTGAGTACCTACCACAAAAACATAGACCAAATTCAGTAAATCATGGCTAAAAATATGGAGTTCCACCGTGATCACCTTCTGTAACCACCAAAAAGGCTCTTGCTATCTAATCTATCTATTGCAATTCACGAAATAAGCACAAATGGGAAAACATAAGTTGACAACAAGAAATGAAACAAATATAAAGAATCTCTTTATTAATTTCAATGAAGCCAAGTTATAGATTCGTCCCTCTTAGGGATACCCATTTGATACATCAATTACAATAGAGTTTCAAATCCCTCTCAAGGGTAGATGCAATCAAAATGCCTTCTAGGGTGACACGAACTGCTCTAGGGTGTCGATGACCCTCTTCTCCATGATTAGAGGCATTTTTTGCCTTGCATCCCAAAACCTTGTTAGTCCTACGTGCAATAAACAACAAGAAACATTAAAAACAAAGGAGGCCTCTCTTGATGAGGCTTTAAAAGGATATTTGCACAAAATATAGCATGATAATCAAGAAATCAAGAAAGTGATTTAGTGCATGTAAATTGATCTAAAACATGATAATATACCATTAGAAACATGAAAGAAACTAAGATAAATCTATCTAAGCTCCTAATTAACCAATTGAAGACATGAAAGCATGAAAAATATTCATTATGCCTACACTACAACAATGAAGGAAAATTGCAATTAACTCCTAATCTATCGGTCAAATATCTCTAGAATACTGAATTAACCCTACAAAATGATTAATCTAATCTAGTTAAACAGAATATTAAAATAGAGAACAAGGAGATCAGTGATCACCTGCTAACCATGGGTCATTCACGTGGTGGGCACTGTTCACCATGGCTGATAGCCATGACTGAGACTGAAGTAAGTTTACCCTCCAAATCAGGGCCAATTCTCTGATTCTCCTTGCCAAATTGATGGTCAAGGGTTACCTCTATGTCCTCTGATATATTTGGTGGTTGAATTGCTTAGTGAGTGCATGGATTGCATGGATTAGCATTTCTTGGCTCTCCTATCCTCCTAGGACCTCCATGGCAATGTGATCTCCAATTGGGTAGCAAAAGTATTCCTATCAATGCATGTGAGTGGTTATGCAATTCGATAGGGCTTCGCTGCTCAATTGATTATGCTTCTCTCTCTCTTTTCCCAATTCGGAGGGGGATTATATAGCAATTTCCAAGGGCTAGGGGTAGCTTCATGAGGAAGCTAAGATCAAGATTGGGTGGTTGAGCTTGTTGGATGGAAGGATCCAGAACCTTCCTCACTCAAACCACTCCAATCCGCAACCAATTGGCCATTGCAACCAATTTTGGGTTGGATGAAGGCCAACTGACTCTGAGTGCTGACCATGGATGATAGGCATGGTGAGCACTGCTAACTATGGGTGTCAGTAGTGGCTAGCACTGACTAGGCAAAGGTGCCCAAATTGAGTGGTAAAAACCACTACTATACCTTGGAATCTGTCCAAGGTCTTCCATATGGTCTTCTAGCATGTCCCATATGAGTAGTCACCTCGGCATGATGTGTTTTAGGTGTCTACACTTACTAACAATATTATTAAGTATTTTAAAAAGTGTCTTGTTAGAAGCTTCAATTTGGTCATTGGCTTGGGGATAATAAGACATGGACCATTTATGTTTTTTAAAATAATCTATATGTGGCTTCTATTGGGGTCCACTCCCATTACAAAAGAAAAACATTATATGTCTATCAAATTAATTAAATCATATCCAACTTGCCTTTCTATCAAAATAATATTCATCTGCCTTTCTTATCAAAGAGATTTGCCATCTTCCTCACTGCTAAGTTTCCACAATTATAACAACCCAAAACTACTAAACATTTTTTTTGAAGAATGAACAAAATAAAAGTTTTGTAAGGGAGAAACCCTTATTTTATTTATCTTATCATTCAAGGATTCACCACATTTGAGTTCCAAGTCACTACAGACTAAACTCAATGGATGGGAGTGGCCAACTCCCATATTTTTGGGGTTCACCTTACTAAACCTACATAATTAGAAGGATGCCAAAAGTAGTCTCCCCACCTTTCCTTTACCCTCATTAACATAGGACCATGTGACCATGGTGTATGGATTACCCCTTAAGACCCATAAAACTTAAAGGGGTATGCTTATTCCCTAACTTGACTCTATGTCCATCTAGGTAGGTTAATCAAGAATAGAGCCTTGGTTCTTAGTTACCACACCTCCATGGGCTAACTAAGGTTATTGCCACTTTGACAACAACTAACATGATTACCTAATCCTACACAATCAAGGGATCACCACTACTAACTTGTGAATGTTTCCACAACTCCTAGTTGGGATACACCCAATCCTACTCATTTAAGGTGTTAAGATTCAAAATTATTTTAGCTATTTTATTCACACAACTCCTTCTCTATTCATGATTTTCATAGCTATTGCATTCTCACAAATCCTTCTAGACCTCATGGCTACCTGGTTATTGCATTCATACAACTCCTCCTAGGATTGGATTTTCAATTATTGACTTGGGTCCACAAGAGAAAACTAACCACCCCAAGGCAATATTATCTTATATAATATCAAGCAACATACATCACATCATAGGTTCGAGGTGTAGACCAATTGGTTCATCTAAAACCCATAAGGGGGGCAGAGGCCCAAGGTTAAAATCTTGGGCCTCGTCAGACTGAATGTTTGACCCTTTCCTGGTGCGTTGAGTAGTGTAAAAGGTTTTAAATGATTGTGGCATGGTGGTTATAGGGGCATACTGTATGAAGATCTGTATGGCAGCTTTCGGAGCAAACAACGCAGAATACTGTGGCTGCCATAAAATTTGGACAGCCTACCCAGATTCGTTGCGGCTACCGATTCCACCATGTAAATACAAAAAAAAGAAAAAACATACATCACAACATATCAATACCAATTTAAATTAAAACATAATTTATTTAATCCAAAATGCTATAATAGATAAACAAGTATGCCTCTTAAATAAAGCCACATTTTCTTAATTCAAATGCTTGACATAAGCTTAAAAAATATGCATTCCTATATCATAAATGCTATACATAAATAACCAAGTATTTAACATAAATATGCATTGCTACAATTGATAGAACTCAATACTAACTATCCAAGTAAAATATTTCTAAAAACACTTCAATATACAAAACCCAATAATCTCATTTAAGCAACATAATCTTTTATTTTGTACAATAATCAAGTTTACAAAACTCATAAATCATGACATACTTTTGCATAGTCTTTGTTTTTCTACCACATATATACATTCAAAGCACTATGAAGTTATCCTCCAATGATATTCAATCCATACAAGCCTCTTTGCTATAGGGAAACCACCCACAATTCATGAGGAATGCTTAGGAATAGGACAGCTCTAAAGAATGCAATGCAACTAATTCATGCCATTTATTTACTTTTGATGCAATCAACCATGCACAACTAAAATCAAACAACACAAGGAGAATCTCATACTTCTCCATATAATAATATCCTAGCCCATGAGAGTCTTGGAAATTATTATTATAGTTTCTATTTCAAAACCAATATGCAACATAACACTTAATCAAAGAGAAAATTCCTTGCTTCTCCTTATAATGAACTCCTAACTCACCCAAGTCTTCAAGAGTCATTATTTTAGTTTTTTTTTAAAACCATTATTCCCAAAAGAGAATCCCATACTTCTCTTCATAATGATCTCCTATCTCACAAGAGTCTCAAAAATTATTATTATAGTTTCTATTTCAAAACCAAACAATCCAATCATAAATAATAGTTTTAGTTAAACCATAAAATCTAAACATCCATTATTTATGTATCCAAAAACAACTTACAAGTCTATTATAATTGTCCTCTAACATAAAGAAACCAATTCAAGACTTGACTCCAACTTAACAAGCCACCAAGTTAAAGAATTCTCTTTCATACAAACCACATCTACATTAAATTAGAGATACACCTTTTACCTCAATAATAAAAATATATCTAGCATATTTGGAAGAACTTTACTACAATAATCATATCCAAACACATTCTCAAAATAAACTTAAAATAATCACATTCCTATAGCCACTACCCATTAAAACAAAAATTTAGAAGTAGCATAAATAAATAATTACAAAAACTCCCTAAGTATCGCTCAACAAATAAAACCACAAGCTCTAAAACTCTATCAATGCTACCAAAGAAAATTATGCACAGGCTGACACAGGAAAGGTGGCAACACATACAAATCATGATGGAAGGGTGACTCACTATGCTAGGATGGTGATTCCATATAGCTCTTGTATCGATATGACCCACTGTATCGCTCCAAATTTTTTGCATCCTTACCTTCAGGCTATAGGATCCATGCCCGAAAGGGGGATGCGAGAAGGATGGGACAATACCTCGGACTGAGAGGCCCTTTGAAGGTCATGCCTCTCGGGGGAGGGGTATAAGGGTGAATTTTTGATGGATGGTGGGTTCACCAGGAAACTTTGAGTGGCAGTTTCCACGCCTAGGTTGAGAATGGTTTTGGTGTGTTCATTTTATACTCAATCATTCATAATCCTAGGTTGGCCAGAATGAATCTAAGCTATTCTATATGAAAATGTTGATTTATATGAATACAGAAAGCAGGAATGAATCCTAAATGTAAATATTATACGAAATGAGAAAGAATGCACCTGATTTCGGATGTCTGATGAAGATTCTAAAGCTTGTAGGAGTCCAGATCATCCCGAATATGATAGGATCATCTGCAATTGTACAGAATCATCTCAGATCATAGTCGATCATCTGAGATCAGACAAGATCATCGTCGATCCGACGAATTCATCAAAAACCTGCAATCACAGAAATAGACACCAAAAAATGAAAATGCTACTGCTAGAATAATGCAAAATGATAGAAATGATAGTATAAATGCCTAACTGATAAATCTAGATAGCAAATTAAAGGAAATGCATTGTTTTAATAACTTATTTTAACTTTATCATGCATTTATGCTGAATGAGGTGAACTCCAGGATGCGAGAATGAAAATAAATCAAACTAATGCATAGTAAAATAAAGAAGACAAATGAGGAATGCAAACTCAGGGCTCTGGTTGCCCCCAATCTGAACTGTAGTCGAGATCACCTCCAATCATACGAGATCATCGCCGATCTATGACAGGATCATCCGAAATCATCTGGAATCGCCTGCGACGATCCAAGCTTTCTCCAACTGAAGCACAGTGAAAACCTGCAATGAAAACTTAAAACTACGAGTGCAAACAATGGTGGATAGGACGTCTTGACACAACAAAACTAAATGGCAGGGAAAATCAATCAGGGAATCATGGGATCAGCCAACCAGGGGGATAAACTGAGAAAATCCCAGTTTATATAGGATTAGGGGAAGGTTAGGAGGTTGGGGATCATCCCAATCTGGGAGATCCTCAGCGGAGGAATCTCCAACTACGCAGACACGCTTCTGCCCAAGTTGGAGAGGCTGTTAAAATAGAAGCTAATTATGAAAATTTGGTTTTGGGACGAAATCGTCTGGACGTTCTGTTCCAGACGAATTCGTCCGATCCGGGACGATTTCGTCTGATCGGCGACGATATCGTCCAACGGTCAAAACAACTCCTAAAAATGGCATAAAAATGGGGTGAGCGGTTAACGAGCGGTTTCGGGGTTAAAATTCAAATTTTTATCTTTTTACTAAGGGTTTAACTACGCCAATTTTAGGGTGCTACATTTTGCCCCCTCTTTAGCAAATTTTCTGAAGAAAATGCGTTAAAGACGAGTTCTTCCCATTTTACGAGAAAGCAAAAATTTACTCAATTTTCTAGACGACGATTCTAGGTCGAATCGTACAACTACTTACTATGGTGCCCCCTCCGTGTTTTTACCCAAATCGAACGTTTGAGGTAAAAGCGTGGAAAAGCAAAATTTTAAAAAATGTTGTTTTTTAAATAAAATTAAGAAAAATAGGGTAAAACCCTAATTCATTTTTACTGTTCATTTTCACTATTTTTAGAGCTCTATAGGCAAAATGGTAGAAACAACGCATAGATCGACAGAGGTCCGACACGGGTTGCGGGTAAGGATCTAAACCTAGTGAATTATGTTTTTAATTTGATTTGTGTAATTTTTTATTTAAATTTTGACTATTTTGGGGCATCGCGGCCGTTTTTAGGCCGTCGACGATGTCGGGATGAAATCGTCCCAATTTCGTCGAAATCGTCCCTAGATCGTCGATTTCGTCTAGGGGCAAAATCGACGGAATAGGGGCGATCCCGTCCAACAAGGGGCGATCCCCAAGTTGCGAAATCAGAGACGATTTCATCCTACCAAGGATGATTTGACCTAATTTAGGATGATATCATCCAATGGTGGATGATATCATCATTGTTTTTAGAAGATTAAATTGATTTTAATGATTATCTATTGATGATTTTTATTGTTTGATTATTTATTTTGTAGAGGGGATTACTAAAAAGTTGGGAGTGGAAATATGGGGGACTCAGAGATGATGTAGCCGTGCTCGACCAGGCGAAGCGAGACCGACTGGCGGAGGTCGGACTACAGCATGTGGTAGAGATGCCACAAATATCGATAGACATGGGGCTACTGACAGCCCTAGCAGAGAGGTGGTATCCGGGGTCATCCTATTTTTGGTTATCGATAGGGGAGATGGCTCCCACTCTAGAGGACGTATGGAGGATCTTGAGGATCCCCATACAAGGGTGGTTTATGACTCCTATGGCCAATCAGGGCCATGCCATGATGCGCCTATGCGGAGATCCTAGCTTCACCCTGGAGAAGGGCGGGGTGAACATCGAGACATTATGGTAGATGCCTAGGGCATCTCGATTGACTCAAGTTTTGGTAGGGGTAGTAGGTGGCTTGCTACTATGCCACTAGAGTGGATGCAGGTTACCATGGCTACTCTCAGATGTGGTCTACGATATGAGAGACCATGACTATAGATTTTCTTGGGGCAGCTTTGTGCTATGCCGCTTGTATAGGATCCTACACGGGGTCGTATACAAGGGAGGTCGATGTCTAGTTTTGACATCGTTGCTATAGGTTTGGTGTTGGGAGCACATTGCGATGCGGAGGCCGATAGGGCTTCCACTGATAGGGGTTGATCAGGAGAGACCCTGGGTTTTCTATTGGTGGCTCCAGAGAGGGTCACAACGATGGATAGATCTATCGATGTCTCGGAGGTTGCTAGATGACCTCATCCTAGACTAGATCACCTAGAGGCCATGGAGAGAGCATCCAGGGTGGGGAGAGGATGGACAGGAGTTGGCTCACATCAGGCGAGTCTGCTGGCTGAGGATGGAGCGGGGAGAGGTAGAGCTCCATCGCTATGACCGAGTTTTGTGGTAGTTCGGTCTACAGTAGGGGATCCCTTCTCTCAGGGATTATGAGTACTCTTGGACTATTTGGGATAGTACTACACTGAGCGAGGCTCTAGATATGCAATGATTCTAGAGTCAAGACATGGATGATGCCCCCATTCAGCTAGTGGATGGGGATGACACAGGGGTGGCAGATGGGTATGATGCATGGTACGTAGGCATCCACCCTCCTCGGATGATGAGGGCATAGGGTCCGATGCACGCCATGGTGCGATGGATGGGGAGGCGGTGCCAGGCTGCTATTGATGCAGCGAGGGGTCATGGGGGAGGGAGCAACGATGGTCTCCTCAGGAGAGATGTCAGAGAGTGCCACAGGCTTCGGAGAGACCATAGTAGGTAGAGAGGAGAGAGGAGGGACTCCCTTCTCAGTAGAGGGATAGGCCAGCATCGCTCGATAAGGGCAAGGGTATCGAGGTGGGGGAGAGCAACGAGATGGTGGCTCTCTAGGCTGAGAATGCCCACCTACGAGCTCAGGTGCAGACTCTATAGGATGAGGCTACATGGCTCAGGGCTCGGAGTAGAGGGGCGAGCATGCAGGAGTTGGCACGGTCTATTGCTCAGACCATGTTCTATCAGGGAGCATACTTCTAGCTGGTTCTAGAGGGCCAGAGGTTACAACTGCCAGCTGACATTGCGGAGCCGATCAGGATGGGATCATCGAGGACATCCTCATGATCGACGGTGAGGACCCGAGACATAGCATGGACCTCTATGGGACCACCTCCTCCACCTCAGGGTGGGAGAGGAGATGAGGCTGAGAGCTCGAGGGCTTCTCGAGACTAGCTGCTATAGACTAGATTGTATATTTTTGAGAGGATTGAGTATGCCAGGGTATAGATTATGGCATACCAATCCAGTTTTGATATGATGTACATATATTTTGATATATATATATATATGATCTTTTTGTGATATGACTTGTCCATATGTTTTATGATGCTTCAATTTTGGATTTGTTGATTGATTATTCATGTAATTATGTCATTTGGAAATAGTATAATTTTATGTCATGCTATAAAATTTAAATGAAATAATCTGATGTAAACAAATTGGTTGTTTTGTGGTGTGATTTGATGAAAAATAAAGGGACTTCTAACAATAATTTCAAAGGACATTGTCATTGTTATAGACCATTTCATGGAGTCATCGCTCGCTAGGTCGTCAAGCTAATCCCAGTATAGAAATATTGCTAAAAGTAAAAGAGTGCTTAAGAGACTGTCTTAAGACTTTGTGTTGTGATGATGAAAATGATGATGGTGATGATTTGTTTTCAGATTTTCATAAAAATATTATGCATGAAATATTAAAAATATGATTTTTGCTAGGCATAAAATTCCTAAGTGTGATAAAGTTTTGAACAATTCCTTAGGAATTATACCATGGTTGCAAAATGGAATGTTGACATAATGAAATGAAATAGAAAAATGTGTTCGTTCTTTTTAAAGCACAATTGTGTAACATAATGATATAAGCCATATGTTTTTATAAATAATAATGAATGGGAAATAAAATTAGAACAATGGTTTGCGCTAGGCATAGAATTATAGGTATAGACTTATACCATCATCATGAAATCCAAGAAAAATAATTTTATTGCATAATTGATTTTTGATTTTGAGATAAATAGAAAAAATATATAAACGTGACTTTATTGCTAGATTGTGAATATGTTGTTGAAAGAAATTTTGGATTTTTGAAAACAATGTATGTAATTGTTTTTATACGAAACAGATGTTCTTAAATAAGAAGATGAAATTATTCCAAAAAGAGTTGCAAAAATATTTTAAATTATCTCAAAGACAAAATGTAGATTTATAAGGAACCCTCATGTGCATATGTGAGTTCATTGCCGATCTTGATTTATCATAATGATACAAAATCTCTCAAATGCAAATGTGTGTGCAATTGTATTGTTCATTTACCAATTTTGAGCAAGATAATTTGATACAAGTAATTTGAATTAACCAAATGAATGTTCGTTGACCATGATTTATATGCATGTAACCGTACCAGACTACTATGTAAGTCGGGTCATCAAGAGCTAGCTGATCCATAAGCAGACATAGGTCTATACAAAATAAGGTCGCTAATGTGACAGACATATCACCACGCTAGGGATTACCCAAGGCCAAGCGGGTTGGGCACAAACCACCTGTTATGGGGCTTACCTCACAGTTTTTGAATAATTGAAAATTCCAGGGATTCAAGCTCATTCACCCTTCTTTTCTTTTTCAAGGGGTAGGGAAAGGGATTTTATTGCTTTTGCTTTTGCTTTTTCTTTTTCTCTTCTTTCTCTTTCTTTTTTTTTTTGTATTTTTGCTTGGAACTGAGATAATGCTGAAATATTGTTGCGATGGTACAAAATAATATTTTTCTTTTTCTCATTTTCTTTGACTTTTCTTTTTCTTCCTATACTAGGGATACTTGCTCGGATTGGCTGTAGAGCAAGGGATTTTTATTCTGGGCAGGGGTGAGCTTGTCCTTTTGTCAATTCTCAAAGATTCTAGACCATGTGCATGATAGGATAGCAGGGGAAACTTTTCGCTCAAGAAACCACTTCTACTATGTAGCATCATATCGAATTTGCAATGAAATCATTTTAATGTGAAGAGATATACTTGGTTCAAGTAAATAACAAGATCAATTCTCTATGCTCAAAACTTTATTTAATTCAACTGTGGACTTTGATATAAGAGAGATTAATAATCATACCAAATAAAATCAAGATATTTATGCATGTGAGTGTGAAAGTGCGGGATTCCAAATAAATGCTAATTTATCCAAAATAACTGAAAATATAACTGCAATACTTCAAGAATTGATAGGTACGAAAATAAAAGATGTTTTTTGAAGATTTTGATGATTTTGATGTTTTTATATTTTGATTTTGATTGATGAATTGAGAAGATACACAATGTGATTGTTTTTGAAATTTTTATATGAATGACTAAAATGAAACAATATGCAAAATAACAATATATACAATGATGAAATGACCAGATTTTATGCATAATAGCGTTTAAGATGCATAATGTTCATAGGTTCTTTAAGATCTTTACCATCTAAGGTAGCTAATCGGTATGCTCCCGATCCAAATTTAGCAGTGATGATATACGGTCCAAGCCAGTTGGGCTCAAATTTACCTTTAAGATCTTTAGTTGCATTAGTATTTTTTTATTTTCTTTCAAGACAAGGTCACCGATCTCAAAGGATCGATGATGAACTTTCTTGAGGTATGCTCGCTTGAGCTTGTTCTGGTAGGCTCGAAGATGTTCCAAAGCATTGATGCACTTCTCATCTAGGAGTTCTAGCTGACTAAATCTGCCAGCATGATATTCATCTCCTACTTCAGTATCTTGAAGTAGCAGAGCCAAAGAAGGAACTTCTAATTCAAAGGGAAAAACTGCTTCAGCGCCATAAACCAAAACAAAAGGTGAAGTGCCTGTGGGGGTACGAACGCTAGTTCGATAAGCCCACAAAGCAGGATATAGTTGAATGTGCCAATCTCGGCCAGATTTATTGACCAGTATTTTGAGGATTTTAATTAATGTTTTATTAGATGCTTCTGCTTGGCCATTACCCTGAGGATAATAGGGAGTGGACCAACGATGTTGAATTTTATATTTTTGACATAATTTTTTGACATCTTTATTTTTGAAACAAGTTCCATTATCTGAGATGAGATTTGCAGGAATTTCGAACCTACAAATAATTTGATTAAAAATAAATTTGGAAACTTGGGTTCCAAGTGCAAGAAGCTAAGGGCATAGCTTCAACCCACTTCATGAAATACTCGATGGCGGTTATGATGAATTTGTGTCCATCAGATGACACAGGGTTGATTTTTCCAATGATGTCTAAGCCCCATTTTGAAAAGGGCCAAGGAGATGAAATAGCTTATAGCTCTTGTGCAGGCGCATGGACAAGGTCAGCATGTTTCTGGCACTTGTCGCAATGGCGCACATAATCATGTGCATCATTTTCCATGGTAGGCCAAAAATATCCTATCCTAAGGAGTTTCTTAGCAATGGCGCTACCACTAAAATGTCCCCCACAAGATCCATCATGGGCTTCACTCAAAGCTGATCTAGATTCTTCTAGATTCAAACATCTCAGTAGGATACCTTCAAAAGATCTCCTATATAATGTATTGCCAATTATTACGAAGCGACTTGCTCATCTACGTAATAACCGATGTTGGTTTCTGTTAAAACCTTCAGGGAAGGTCCCATTTTGAAGAAAATTGAAGATATCAGTGTACCAAAGTTCAGGAGTAGTTTCATTGATTAGAAACACATCCAAAGGTTCTAAGCATGATTTATTTGAAATGGGTTCCTGGAGTCGATGAATAATGATGGTAGCATATTCGTCCTCTAACTCCAAGGGTAAAAGAGATGCAGCTGCAGCCATAGCGTCAGCCGCACGATTGCTAGTTCGAGGAATAGCTTCCAAGGTAACTTGATCAAATAAAGATAATAATTGTAATACATATGCTTTATATGGATGCAATTTATCATCTTTGGTCTGATAAACATCATTAATTTGATTTATGACAAGTTGAGAATCATCGAAAACTAATAGATTTTTAATTTTTAGTGCCAAGGCAGCTCGTAATCCAAGGATTAGAGCCTCATACTCAATAGTGTTATTAGTACAAGCAAATGTTAATTTAAAGGACAGAGGGATAAGATGTTTCTGTGGAGATATTAAAATAATACCTGCACTAGCCCCACTCATGCATCGGGCTCCATCAAAGTATAAGGACCATTGCTCTGAATGATCTGCCTCTAGTTTAAGGCATTCATCAGGAAACTCAATGATGAGGGGATGGGTAGACTCTAAGGGTGCAGCAACTAATTGATCTGCTATGATTTGACCCTTAACAGAATTTTGTCCTATAAACATGAGTTCAAACTCGCTTAGGGCAAGAACCCACTTTGTTGTGCGACCAGATAAGTACGGTCGACTCATGAGATACCGTAAAGGATCAGATTTAGCAATAACATAGGTTTTCTGACTGAGCATATAATGGCATAATTTTTATGTAGAAAATATGACTGCTAGACATAACTTCTCTAATGTTGTGTAACGGGTTTCATAACTGATTAATGTTCTACTGATATAATAATTAGCACGTTCTTTCTTCTCATCATCAAGTTGAGCTAACATAGCTCCTAAGGCAAGATCTGAAGCAAAAATATACAAGATAAATGGGCGATCAGGTCTAGGTGGTGAAAGCATAGGTGGGTTAAGAAGATATTGTTTGAGGAGTTCAAATGCTTGCTGACATTCATAGTCCCAATGGAAAAAGACATCCTTCTTAAGAAGCTTAAGAAAGGGTCCGGTTTTATCCGCCAACTTATCGATGAAGCGACGGATAGCTTGAAGCTTACCTTGTAAACTTCGTAATTCTGATATATTTGTGGGTGTGGGCATATCAGTGATAGCCACAATCTTGAGAGGGTCAATTTTGATGCCATGTAAAGAAACTATAACCCCCAATAATTTATCGGACTTAACTCCGAATATACATTTAGCTGGATTCAATCGGATAAGATATTCCCTTAATCGATTAAATACTTTTCTCAAATCATCTAAATGGTCATCTTCTTCAGTAGAATGAGCTATAATGTCATCTACATAATCATGTAGTATATCATGCATCATATCATGAAAGATATAAGTCATGGCTCGTTGATAGGTTGCACCTGCATTCTTTAAACCGAATGGCATCACTTTCCAACAAAAGGTTCCCCAAGGGGTAATAAAGGTTGTTTTAGCCTGATCTTCAGGAGCTATCTTGATCTGATTATAACCAGAAAATCCATCCATTAAGGATATCATTCCACTCCCAGTAGTAAAATCAATGATCTGATCCATATTGGGAAGAGGAAAATCATCTTTAGGGCATGCAACATTAATATCTCTAAAGTCTGTGCAAACCCTAACCTTAGTAGCTTCTTTCTTAGTTATTGGAACTACATTCGAGATCCATTCAGCATAATCAATGGCTTGTATAAAAATAACATTTAAGAGTTTTTCTAACTCCCCTTTGACTAGTAAGGCCACTTTAGGATGCATTTTTCTAAGTTTTTGTTTAACAGGTTTAGCATCCGGATGGACTACTAGGTGATGCATAACTACGGAAGGGTCTAATCCTGGCATATCTTCATATGTCCAAGCAAAGACATCTTCATATTCTTTAAGAAATGCAATATATTTATCCTATTTTTCTTGACTCAATTCTGATCCAATGTTGATTATGTGAGGATTACCCTCAGTTCCAATGTTAATTTTTATGACATTTTCTACTTCCATGTGTAGATTTTTCTCAAAATTAGGTGGGGCGGGTGAAACGCCCAATTCTTGTAATTCTTCCAAGGTTAGTTTGGATAATTCGTCTTGAGGAGTCGTGGCCTCAAGCTGGGCTATACTAGGTATAGAGCCATCAAAATAAAATTCATGATGTAATAATTCCTCAATGGAGACATCATGGAAGATATCTCCCTCCAACTCATCGTCGGATTCGACGATCATCTCAGGGTAGGCTATAGATAGCATATTACATGTAAATGGCTTATTCATTAAATGCAAAGCATCACGTTGATCTAAATAATCTTGGTAACATATGAGATGGTCATCATCCTCAAATGGGAAGGGCTGACCTTTACTAGGAAATAGGCCCACACCACATCGGGCAGGCCATGGTTCTACCTCAAAGGGTTCTTTCATGCCATTTTGGAAAGGTCCCAAACCTTTCCCTTTATATCCCAATTTAAGCATTATAGATTTGGCTTTAATATACTCATTAGTAAAATAACATCGAGCATATCCATCATAATGAGTCTTGATGTTTCTGGGTATTCTACCCTAGTCATATCCCTTATAGATAAAAGCGCAACTCCCGACTTGGTAAATACTTCCCATAGGCTGTGGGAGACCCAAGGTATGAGGAGATGGTGGCAAATTATTTAAGATAAGGGAATCTTGCATAGCAACATTCGTTTGCTCTGATATAAGAATTTTAGATAAATCGGGTAAGAGCTCGTCAGTAAGAGCATAAGAGGTAGAAGGAACATTTCCTACATCTTCTGATGCGGAAACTATGCCTTTGGTGGATGTAGATGTTGTAGAGATGTCGATGGATGATTCTATTATAGGGATACAAGTGATAGGAGTAGAACAAGAAGCCTTGGTTGTGGGATTAGGATTTTTTGAGGTCCTAATGTAGTTTGTTTAGAGGATGTTTGAGCTGTATGAAGAGGTGGAACTGATGTAGAAGGAGTAGATGGCATTATGGGTGTGTGTTTCACATGTTTAGATGGATAATGAGAATTAGGATGTGTGGATGATAAAGCAGGGCAAAATTGAACTCCAACAGGTTCTGCCAAAGCACACATATCAAAGGGTCTAGGATCACCATGAATGGTAACCAACTGATTCTTAAATTCGAATTTAACACATTGATGTAAAGTTGAGGGAACGGCTCGCATTGCATTGATCCAAGGGTGACCCAAGAGTATATTGTATGATGCAGGGCAATGTACAATAAACACGGTCGTATCCAAGGTTCTCGGACCAACCTGCAATGGAATGGTAATAACTCCACACGTTTCTTGTGTTTCGTCATTGAAGGCTTTTATGATCATATCAGTTCTTTTCATTTCATCACTTCTAAACCCAAATATTTGGTAGAAGTCAAAAGTGCAGATGTTTAAAGATGAACCATTATCAATCAAGACTCGTTTAACTACTACATCTCCAATTAAGGTAGTAATATATAAGGGGTTATCCTTATGTAAACTATGTTGAGGTATGTCTCTATCTCGAAAGTCAATACAATCAACTTCATGAGTTATTATAGTATTAGCCATGGCTTTAGGTTGAATGTCTTGTGGTACCATCATCTGGCTTAATGTGAGCATTAATTCATCTCTATGTGTAGGAGAGGATCTTAAAAGGTCCAAAAGGGAAATTCTAGCTGTAATGTTTGATAGTTGCTCATTAATATTATAAGGAGGTTTAGGTTGCACATTAGGTGCCTGATTCCCTTTATTAGGAACTTTCAAAACAAATGGAGTTGATCCATCATTTTGCATTTGATCATGTTGAGAGTTTTGAGCCTGTTGTCTAGTAATAGCTCCGATGGTACCCACAATATTATTCTACGGATGATGAATGGGTCTTGGTCTAGCATTTATGGCTTGCTCATTAGAAATTAATTGGTGAGACGATGGTCGAGTAGTGACTCTTCTTGGAAATGGTTCTTCTGGGACCATATGACTTGTGATAGGGAGAATAGGATCTGATTCATCTTCAGAGCTATTCGATTGATTTGAGGTGATTTCCATATCACTCTCAGTCTCATATTCTGTATCACTAAGATCAGGTGTCTGAATATTATGTAGAGGCCTGGTTGTAACTACGGATAAAGTTGTGTCAAATATTTCCAAATCATGAGTAGGTAAATGCCCACTAATAGTTCCTACATATCGGGTAGGAGGGGGAACATTATGATGTTCAATTTGATTAGCCACTTCCTTGCCATGCTTTGGTAAAGGATGTTGAAATATGTCCAATGACTGATTGGCATTCTGATTCTGGTTTTGAGGAATGTTCTTTTGAGTATTATTAGGAGGATTTTGCTTAGGTTGAAAGGCTTGCACCTCCATCTCATTGTTATCAATCAGGTCCTGTATTTTATGTTTTAATATTTTACAAGAGTTGGTAGTGTGTCCAGGTCCTCTATGGAAGTCACAGTGTAAATCAGCTCTGTATCCGGGTATAGTTGGATCAGGTTCTCGGATAGTTGGTAATTGAATCAAACCTCGTTCTAATAATTGTGGGAGAATGGTTGATAAAGGTTGATTTAACCTAGTAAATTCTCGAGGAGGTTTATCGAGAGGTTTCAGTATAAACTTCTCCGTTGTCTTCGCAGCATTAATAGTAGCAATATTTCTACTATCAGTGACTCCATCACCCACAACTTGTTTATTTTTATATTGATTTCTGGATGTTTTCTCATCATCTTTCTTTTTAAGCTGACCTCTCCTAATGAGAGCATCTTCCACTCTTCGGGCTAAGTCTATAGCCTGATCAAAGGTGGTCAAGGTAGCAGTTGACAATTCATAAGATAGTTGGTCTTGTAAATTATTAATAAAGATGTCCAACATCTCCCTATAAGGCAATACAAAGTGCAATTTTCCTATCAACTGTCTCCACCTAGCTAGGAAATCGGCAAAACATTCATCTTTGTCTTGTTTTAAGTTGTACAAGTCTTTAATGGTCACATGCCTTTCGATGTAGGCACTAAATTGATGCACAAAAGACTCAGCAGTCTCTTCAAAGTTCCTCAAAGAATTAGTGGGTAATTGATAATACCACTCTAATGCCATTCCTCCTAAACTTTTTGGGAACATTTTTAGCAATAATAAGTCATCATGCGATATATCATGACATGCTATCCTAAACATACGAAGATGCTCTATGGGATCTTCGGTTCCTTTATATATGGGCAAGACAGGCATAGGAAAATGTTTAGGATACGGTTGTGCTACAACTATAGGATCTAGAGGTTGACTACACATCTCTCGATAATTGTACGAGGGATGGTAGGGATCTATCTGATCCATGCAGGAAACTAACTGTTTCACCATGGTTTCAAGATTACTAGTTTGTCCACCATATTGGTTTGGTGGGACATAGGTATGGGATTTATGAGTGTATGACGGTGTGACATAAGGATTAGATGCTATATTGCTATTATGCAAAGCATTGGTAGGAAGAGTATTATGAAGAGGATTTGTAGTAGTATTATGTTGTATTCCAGATTGTTGGTAATTGGTGTTTGGTTTTGTTTTGGGTTTTTGCTGATTTGAGGTATATTGCTCAATGGCTTGGCGAAATAGAGCAGTAAATGATGGTTTATTTTGTGCGGGAATGACCCTAGGCTTGCTAACAGGCACTTTAGATGGTTGGGTAACCTGTTGTTGTTGCATGTTCTGGATTATAGCTGCCATATCCAAATTGGATGGTCCAGCTTGATCACTCTCTTGTTCAATAAAGGACAAGGGATTAGTGCATGTGTGAAATACGTCTTCTAGAGTTGCTTGAGTGTCACTAATTCGATCCTTGTCCATATAGACTACTCTATTAAGCACACCAATATTAGTATTAAGGAACTTCCAGAATTGTTCCATGTTTTCAAAAGTAACAGCTCCTCCCGGAGACATTTTAGGGGATGAGGATCCTTCCTCTCTATTTTCTTCTTGTTCATTTCTTACAACAAGCTCTTCTTCTTGCTGATCTAGGATTTCTTCTTCCTGAACTTGATCTTCAGGAAGGACATCCAGGTTATTTAATGGTTTTCCTAACCAATCTTCTTCTTCTTCAGTTTGTTTTCCATTCCTAAGTCTAGGCATTGTGCTTAAACTTAGATTTCAGCAAATATATATATATATATATATATAATGTGATAGGTTTGAGAGGTATATATTTTAATTATATACCTACTATAAAAAGGAAATGTTTTGATTTTTTGTTTTTATATTGTTTTTGTGTTTTATAATATTATTATAAAGATAACAAATAGCATTCTAGTTGCAAAAGGAATAACAATAATAAAAAGAATGACTTAGTTTTCTATAAATAATTTATGGATATCATTGATAGGATCAAGTTCATCAGGAGTCATGAAATGCTCCTCTTCAAATTGGAAATGGCTTTTCAAAAATTTGACAAAGTGTGCTATAGTAATATGATCTATCTCAGATTCTGACCTATAGAAATAAATTTCATGGCAATATTCTCGATATAACACAGCTCTAGGAACTCTATTCCATATTTTTCTATCCGTAAGAATGACTTCTTGATCCTCTATACGAGATAGAAACTTATGTACTACAACTGCATTCTCAAGGTATTCTTCAAAGGTGTACAATTCAGAAGACACAAGTGCTCTTTTATCTCGCTAACCACCTATGGCAAGCTCTCTGAAGTTCATGATATAAGGTTACTTGATCAGGATCCAGGATTCTATCTAGGACAAACCTCTTGATTTGCCTAAGTTCGGTTGATCTAGATGAAATAATATCCAATCTCCTATCAAGTTCATCCCATAAAGGTTGGACTCTATTCGTTTGAGGTACTCTAAGCACAGACGTAATCTCTATGGTTGTTAATTGATTTTCAACATTAATGGTGACAACTCGTCTTTTATTATAATCTACCATCTAAATATGATATGCAACTTTAATTGTTTGTCTGATGATTCTAGATGTTTTTAATAATTTTTTTTTTTTTTTTTTTATTTTTGTTTGTTTTCAAAAGGTTTTAGTTTCACGTCGGGTTCACCAAAATGTATCGCTCCAAATTTTTTGCATCCTTACCTTCAGGCTATAGGATCCATGCCCAGAAGGGGGATGCGAGAAGGATGGGACAATACCTCGGACTGAGAGGCCCTTTGAAGGTCGCGCCTCTCGGGGAGGGGTATAAGGGTGAATTTTTGATGGATGGTGGGTTCACCAGGAAACTTTGAGTGGCAGTTTCCATGCCTAGGTTGAGAATGGGTTTGATGTGTTCATTTTGTACTTTAATCATTCATAATCCTAGGTTGGCCAGAATGAATCTAAGCTATTCTATATGAAAATGTTGATTTATATGAATACAAAAAGCAGGAATGAATCCTAAATGTAAAGATTATATGAAATGAGAAAGAATGCACCTGATTTCGGATGTCTGATGAAGATTCTAAAGCTTGTAGGAGTCCAGATCATCCCGAATATGATAGGATCATCTGCAATTGTATAGAATCATCTCAGATCATAGTCGATCATCTGAGATCAGACAAGATCATCGTCGATCTGATGAATTTGTCAGAAGAATTCGTCAGAAACCTACAATCACAGAAATAGACACCAAAAAATGAAAATGCTACTGCTAGAATAATGCAAAATGATAGAAATGATAGTATAAATGCCTAACTGATAAATCTAGATAGCAAATTAAAGGAAATGCATTGTTTTAATAACTTATTTTAACTTTATCATGCATTTATGCTGAATGAGGTGAACTCCAGGATGCGAGAATGAAAATAAATCAAACTAATGCATAGTAAAATAAAGAAGACAAATGAGGAATGCAAACTCAGGGCTCTGGTTGCCCCCAATCTGAACTATAGTCGAGATCACCTCCAATCGTACGAGATCATCGCCGATCTACGACAGGATCATCCGAAATCATCTGGAATCGCCTGCGACGATCCAAGCTTTCTCCAACTGAAGCACAGTGAAAACCTGCAATGAAAACTTAAAACTACGAGTGCAAACAATGGTGGATAGGACGTCTTGACACAACAAAACTAAATGGCAGGGAAAATCAATCAGGGAATCATGGGATCAGCCAACCAGGGGGATAAACTAAGAAAATCCCAGTTTATATAGGATTAGGGGGAGGTTAGGAGGTTGGGGATCATCCCAATCTGGGAGATCCTCAGCGGAGGAATCTCCAACTACGTAGACACGCTTCTGCCCAAGTTGGAGAGGCTGTTAAAATAGAAGCTAATTATGAAAATTTGGTTTTGGGACGAAATCGTCTGGACGTTCTATTCCAGACGAATTCGTCCGATCTGGGACGATTTCGTCTGATCGGCGATGATATCGTCCAACGGTCAAAACAACTCCTAAAAATGGCATGAAAAATGGGGTGAGCGGTTAACGGGCGGTTTCGGGGTTAAAATTCAAATTTTTATCTTTTTACTAAGGGTTTAACTTGCGCCAATTTTAGGGTGCTACACCCACACAAAATAAAGCAACATGAACGCCCTCCATGGATCAAAGAGGTGCTAACACACAGGTGCACCGAGTTGGCCCTCATGATAGGTAAGAGGAAAACAAAGGCCACAAACAACAAGCCTCCATCCATTATTACTAGATGATTTACTAAAATAAACCAAGCATAAGAAACCAAACTATAATTTAATAGTTTAAGAAATATTCAAAGCCATCATTTAATTTTATTCCTCCCTTATCAAGTATTAATAACAATAGCTAATTAATACTTCATTAATCTAAGGTATTAATGCCACCAAATACTTAATAAATTTAATCCATATATAAGCACACCAAGATCAAGCATAAATTCATTCCAACAATGTTTCACACCATTGTTTTATCCTTAAGTAGGCAATCTCTTTTAAGATAGACAAATTCTATTACCAACCTATTTAAGGAGACTCATTGCAAGCAACTTCTCAGCCCAATGGTGTGAACATGGAAATATAAAAAATTATATGCATCTACATGAAGGGTATTTTGTTACGCTCGTCTATTAATGAGCAAGTCATAAACATCATTTCCCTAAGATATCACTCATATTAGGTAGTTTTCCAACGGTCTCCCACCAGAGAGAGGGAGAGAGCACCTACTCCTACATCCAAAATTACATTAGCAATACCATATTCCATGCTCTAATAAATATAAATCATTCTATCAAATAGACATCATGAGATGTAACTATGTCATTAAACATTCACACAAATCATATTTGAATGTTCACATAGAGTTTGGCCAAGGAGGATTGTTATAGCAATAAACTCTTATTTTTCATTTCATACAGATGCCTTTTGAAATTGAAATATTGTCAAGATAAAATTCAACACCATGAATGGCTAAAATATTTTTTGCCCTTTTTCATACCTATAAATATAAATTTTTTTCTATAACAATCTGAGAGTTTCTTAATACCTTTCTTTAGGGTTCTTATTCGTGCCCCTAATATTCCAAGATATTATTTTTGTTCTTATTTTTTGTTTCTATTTGTGGGTTTAGCACCACTTATTATTAGCACTTGTGATATTTGCTTCTTCTTTTCCCATATCAATATCCCTTTGGGTTTCTTTTTCTATTTGTTTTTTCTTTTTGGGTTTTCCTTTTGTTTTTCATTTCCACTAATACTTTCATCTTCATCCATCTCTTCAATATTCTCACACTAATCAAATTAAGACTTATCATCTATAGGTTTGTCTTGTTGTGCATGATTTATAGAGCAAGGAATAACCTTAAAAGCACATTCTTTTTTATATTTCCTTTGAAACCCCAAAGTGCAAGGATTTTCTTCCAAAGTAATTATCTTGTTATTCTACCCTCAAAACCCTAAATTTTTACAAACTTTCCCCATCCTCATTTTTTATTATGCTGCTATTGAAACCTTAAAGTGCAAGGGATAACCTCTATACCACTTTCACTTTTATTACCAGGAGAGGATTCTATACTACTTGAGGAAAATAAAGATGATTTATCTGGAAATATATTCACCTCCTCTATCATCTTTTTGTTTAGATTTTCCTCCACATTTACCTTTGCACCATTAATTCCTTTTGAACTTGAACTTACATATTGTACTTTCTCATCCCTTATATCTTTCTTTGTTTCTTCTAACTATTAATCCAAGTGAGTTATGGTGGTATTTTCCATAAGATGTTGTAGATAGGCTTTCTTTTCCCCTTCTTTAGGAGTGGAATATCCTTGATCTAATATACCTTCTATTAATGTATGATTTCCTTGACGCACCTTGAAGTTTTTATTATGCCCAATTTTTTTGTCTCTTTCTTCATAGTTTTAACTATGTAAACTCTTGCCAAGTGGCCAATTTCATAATAATTGCAACAATGAAATGTGATGTTTTCATAATCCACTTGTTGATCTCATTCTCCCGATTCACATTTAGTCTTGATAAATTATGGCAAAGGTTTTAAAATATCCATAGAAACACATATTTTAGTATATATAGTATGCTTCCCCTCCTTTATATTTAGTACTTCATTGATGAATTAACCTAGGGAATTTCCAATATTCTTCAAAATATCCTTATTAATAAGCTAATATGGAAGTCCAAAGAGCCTAACCAACTCATAAGCTTCTTAATATTTTTGTCTCAATAGAAATTTTTTATTTGATGGTCTTAAATAAAGGGTATTTATCCCTCTAAATTATGGGCCACCACTCAATATTTTATCCCTAATTTATAAATTAGAAAATATGACAAGGAAAAAACCTTTAGGAAGAAAACTCATAGAGTAATTTGAATTCAATCGCTACTTCCACTTGATCCAATCTTGAATCTCAAAAAACCCTATTTAGGATCTATGGAAGTTACATATTAAATCCTTGTTTTTTCAAAACAATTCTATCATGCTCAATCATATCATCCTTGATGGTCACTTCTAGTGCAACATCTACTACTTAGATCAAACTTTCCATATATTTTCTCTTCCACTTATCATCAACTTCAACATCCATACTTCCAGCTAGGGCATCCTCACTTCCCATTAGGACTTCCATATATTACTTTTCTTCTAAACTAACTAGTGGTGTTGAGGTTGGGGATCACTCATGGCTTACATCCCTCCTGGATCACATTCCGTCTCAACTCACACACACTCCTATCTTGCACTTCCTCCTAGCTCTTATTCCCTCCTAGCTCACATTTACTCATGTATCTTCTTTCTTTCGACATTCCTTTTACTTTGATAAATTTTTAAAACTATATTCGTTGCATTAATGGTAAGGGTTTGAAGCATTAGTATACTTTAATTGAGTTTGCTACTCTTTTTCCATATGTAAAGATTTCAATTTTGGCTCAAATACCCTCTTGTCTCACACTCACTCCTGGCTTGCACTTCCTCCTAGCTTGTAGTCCCTCCAAAATTGCACTCCCTCCTGGCTCACACTTGCTCTTGTCTCTTCTTTATCTTGACATTCCTTTGCTTTGGCAATTTTCAAAAATAACATTCATCACATTAGTTGTAAGGGTTTCAAAAAAAATATGTTGCTCTTCTACCATATCTAAATATCTTAATATTGGCTCACACTTCCTCTTGGCTTACATCACAAAAACTATATTATCAATGTTTTACTCAACTATATTTTTTTATTATTTTATCCTTGATCCAAAAAATTGAGTTTACATGGGTTTTTATGAGGTGTCATGGTCCCCTAATGCTGAGGTTTGAACTTGGATCTCTTGGATGAAAATACAAGACTCGGATTGCATAGACCATTTGTGTTGAACCTTGTATTTAACACAATTTTTTTAGACATCCTTGTTCTTGAAGGGTGTTCCATTATCAAAGATTAGCATAAAAGATATGTCATAACAACTAAGGATCTGGTTAAGGAAAAAAATAGAGAAATAGACTCTCATGTTTAAGTAAAAAGAGATGGATTTGTCCCACTTATTGAAGTACTCAAAAGTTGTGATGATGAACTTATGTCCATAAGATGATACTAGTTTGATCTTCCCAATGATATCTAATCTCCAAATAAAAAAGACCAAGGAAAATTCAAGGGTTTGAGAGCTTGGGATGGGGTATGGATTAGTTTTTTATGCTTCTAACATCTATCACATCTCTTGACATAGTTGTAAGAGTCTATTTCTATGGAGGGTCAATAATAACCCATCCATACAAGTTTCTTAGTTATAGTAACACCACTAAAGTGACTACCATGTGATCCATCATGTGCTTTTTTTGATAACTACTTACGCTCCAATTGAGGCTAAGTATCTATGCAAAATTCCATAAAGGGTGTAGTGGTATAATATATCACCAATGATGACATACCTACGAATGTGTTGCTTGAGGTTCATACACTCAAGCCATTAGGAAACATTCCATTCCTAAGGAAATCAAAGATATCCTTGTATCAAGGATTAGGAGGAGCTACTTCTATGGAAAACACTCCTAGAGGAAGTTGGATAGACTTTAATATTGAAGGTTTTCTAATTTGTTAAATTATGATTGTAACTTATTTGTCATCCCTATCTAAGGTAATAAGGGATGTAGTTGACAACATAGTTGTAGACACCAAAACCTAGTCACTTGTCATCTACGCATCCTTCAATCATAACCATCCATTATATATATATATATATATATATATATATATATATATATATATATATATTTATTTATTAATTAATATTTATGCATAAATATGAATATTTTATATTTATATTTATATATTTATTTAAATATATGTGTGTAAATAAATCCCAGTCACCCATCATGTCTCAATCTCAACAATCCATTCATCATGATCCATGTCACTTGTCCAATATCAATCTCAACCCTTCATTATGTTTTAATCTCGATCGCCTATTGGTGTCGTTGAAAACCTAACATGATTAAGGGTAAATTATAAAATATCATTCATTTTTATGAATGAGAGGTTAGAAAACATTAAAGGTTAGAAAAATTAACATTTTGGTCATGAATCCTAGCATCCCATTTCATTTCACCTTTCCTTCGTATTCACACAAGCCCTCATCGCCTTTGCATATGCCATATCCACCGCCGAAACCCATACGAACCCTACCCAGATTCTGTAAAGCATTCCCCATCACCCGTGAACACTCCAATGTATTCCTTGAATGTTGCATAGCATCCCTAGGATGCTAGAGGGCATCCACAACCATTCTCGAATGCTCCTAGGTGTTTACCTTTGATCGGTTTGTAGTTGACAAACCCTTGAATGTTCATGGGCATTAGTGTGACATCATATCAAGGAAGCAGAGACATAGATTAGACAAATCAGGTATATTCTACAAAGGTAATATGTATTATTGGTTTTTAATTTATGTTTTCTATACTTGACTTACATTTTTTCATCACTGCATCTAGGGTTTGTAGATCTATTATTTAGAGGATCTCACACAGTGAAGCCTTTGCATATACTACTAATATTATTATGTTGTGATTTATTTGTAGGTATAGGAGATATCTTCATTAATGGTTGTTGAAGCTCGAGTGGCCCCGTAGGGATACACAATCTGACTCACAAATTGTTTGGAGTGAAGATGACCTAAAGACACCAACATTCTTGTGAATGAGGTTTTTCAAACCCTCTTATTGTAATAATTATATCGAATCAATACATTATATTGTAACCCCCAATTTGGGGTAAATTTATTGTATAAAGTGGAGATCTAGGCTCCTTGAGTTCAATATAAATAAATATCTTTCATTTTATGCATATTGTGTCATTTGCTTTAATTTATTGTTTTTATTGGTGTTAGTCATTTTTGCTTTACAAAATGGTGATCATGTGGGGACCCCAAAAAGGTTTCACATTTTAACTTACCTTGTCAATATTTATTATCTATGTTTTTTTGTTTCTGTTGTAGGTTTTAGAAATCTGTTAGCTCAAAATTGCAAGATCTAGGGCTAGGATTTCGAAAATTAGCAAGATTTTATCTGTGGTCATGTAGATGCCACACAATTTCCACATGGATGCTACAAAGTATTTGTGGGATTCTACAGAGCATTTATAAGTTTTGATAGAGAAAACTGTGAGTTTCAACAAAGAAAATGGTGGGTTTCAACAGATAAAACTATGGTATTATACACTGCATTTGTAGAGTTAGAGAAAAATATGCAGGACTACTATTCAGTATTGTTTAAACTCTACTCACATTTTTTTTTATTTTTTTAAAAGAGAGAAAAAATAAGAAATATTCATTTTTCTATTTAAAAAGCAACATCTTGCATTGTTAAACATCTTAGGCATTCATAAGCATTTTCAAAATCATATAGAATTGCACATAGGGATAAATCTACATCTGTGCATTCATTCTAGTTGGATTAGACATTTATTGCACTAGATTTAGGTTTTTTTTACTTTCATGATGTTTTTGCTCTCTGCTTTGTGTACCATATGCAATAAAACTAAAAAGCATAGTAGTTGCACTTTAGGCTAAAGTTTCCCAATCCTCACTCTTCTAGGCTAGAACAAAGTCACTTGTGCTCAAGCTTCGTTGGAAATATGATCAAGTTTTGTTGTCATTGATGTCAAGAAGATGATGACCAAGTTTTATTGTCATCCATGTATTCATGTCCAAATTTTGTTGTCAAGGTTGATGTTCGAGTTTTGTTAATGTCCTTCGGTGTTTTTTCCAAAAATGTAAAGAAGCAGGTTTAAATGGAAAATAATATTACAATATTTAATAATATAATATTTAAGGATTCAGGTTGGGTTTAATAAAAACAAGGGCCAAGAAGTTATCACATTTTAAATCTCCTAAAAAACCCATATGATAGATTTTGAGGACTAACGTTTAATTATTTAATTTTAAATATTTTAACCATAAGGTTAAAATTTAAAATTAAATAATAATAATTCAAGGTGCTAAACTTAAAAAATAAATTTCAAATTTAAATTTGAATTCCAAATACCCACTGATGTGGTGAAGTGTATTGCATACATTATAAATAAGACAAAGTGTTTGGTTAAAAATTTATCCATGCGAATTAATGCTAATGCGACCAAAGTATTCAAGTGCCAAGGAAGAAGTAATTTTGCATGTGTTTTAAAAATTGATTGGGCAAAGAGAAAGGACAAGGTGAAGTGGAGTGCGAAATATCCTAGACATGCTTGGTAGCAAAGATGGCATCCAAGGGCTATGATAAGGCATTCGTGGAATGCGAGATCATAGGTTCGATCCTCACGGTCACCTTTTGCTGAAGGAGGGGTTATTCGGTTTTGTGCTAAGCAAAAGGGCAAGTTTGAAAAGCGAGAAGGTGCACTTTTGTTTCATGTGAGGGCACATAGCCCAATCATTGGATGACTAGGTGCTAAGGTACTTGGAGAGGCAAGGTGGGGTGTTCGAAACTCATTGAACGCATTTTGCTGAGGCATTAAAAAGGTATGCGCTAATGGTTTAATTTTTAGACATTGCATAAAAGTTTTATAGGTAGTTTGCAAGGTTGTTAAAAAGGAGATATAGGATTTATAAAAATTTAAAATATTGTGATCTTGATGATTAGAATTTGAGAGGAGTAATAAGGTGGATAAAGGAAATTAATTATTGAAGTGAGTTGTTTAATTGTTGCTAATAATTTTTGAAGTGTGGATTTTATAAGGTGTAATTGATATTTAATTCTTTGTATGATGAAATATTTTAAGGGAATATTTGAATGAAATTTTGAGAATGTTTTTGTTATCTAACCTTTGAGATTTGCAAATATGTTGATTGTGATTGAAACAAGTTTTGAGGTCAAGCCTTCTTCAAAACAAAAGGTAAGGGCATATCTTCCTTGCGAGTGAAATATTGTTGAATATTGTGAAGTGCAATTTGGAGTGAAAATGTTTTGTTTGATAATAAGCTTTCATGTGATTGACTAGGGTTTTTGAAAGATCATGAGTATATTTGTTATGTAAATTTGGAATCATCTTGATTCAAGTTTGAGTTCCATAGTGTGAGTTGTTAAAAGTATTGTAAAACACTTGTTTAGGTTTTTTAAGCAGGTTGTGTTTCATTGAGTGATTGGTTGAGTGGAGTTGAATGAGCATTATTTATTGAGAACATTAGAATGATAGTTCAATTTCTGTGAAACAAGTTGTTCTCTATTCTAAACTGATTTAAAAAAAATGGAAGTGATAGAGTGATTTGTGAGTGTGAAACATACCAAGTCTCTAACCATTCTCCATATATTTTTGTGGTTAAACTAGAGAGTTTGAAAGTGATTAAGTATTGTAGCAAGTGTGAAACATATTTTGTCTCTAACCATTCTCTATATTTTTCTATGAGATTAAACAAAATTCTATGTAAAACTTGTTTGTGTGATTGAAGAGGTTTTTTGTGATAGATTGAGTTGAGTTGAATAAAATTTTGTGAAAGCTTAAGGACAGATTTGTGTGAGCTTTTGTGGAATCTTACAATAAAATTTGAGGTAAGTCTAAGTGAATACTTGTTGAGCATATTAGACAAGTTCTAGTGAGAAATTTTTGAGAAGATTTGAGGTAAGTCTTGGTGAAGACTTGTAGATAGATTAGTGTGAGCTTTTGTGGAAGATTATAATGCAGATTTGAGGTAAGTCTTGGTGAAGACTTGAGAGTAGTTTGAGAAAGTTCTAGAGAGGAATTGTGGACATATTTGAGGTAAGTCTTTGAGAAGACTTGAGAGCAGAGTTGATTGATTGATTTTTTCAAGCTTTGTGTTAAGACTTGGGGTAGATCTAGTAGAGATGATTTATGATTGGATCAAGCTTTATGATAAGGCTTGAGGACAAATTTTGGTGTAGATTTAAGGATATATTTATGCCAAACCTGAGATAGATGTTGAGAAGATTTGTGCTAGATCAAATTATTGTGTTTAGTGCATATTTGAGACAGAGATTAAGCAGATTTGTGCTAGATCGAAGGATTGTGTTTAGTGCAAATTTGAGATAGATATTGAGGATATATTTGTGCTAGATTGAAGTATTGTGTTTAGTATATATTTGAGACAGATATTGAGCAGAGTTGAGAGTAATATTTTGAGGTGATAGAGTAGAGGATAGTAGTCTCCAGTTGATAGAGATACATTAGCCAGGGTAGTGAGGATAGAGGTCTTCTAAGTGAGGATATATTTCTTTAGTAGAGAGAGATCCACAAGACAGTGCAGTGGAGGCAATAAGTCTTCTAAGAGAATCACCATCCAGAGCAAAGGAGAAGGAGTTCTCCTATGGATAGAGTTCCACAAATCATCTTAGGGTATTGGTGTCTCCTATGGATAGGCATCCACAAACTTTATTAGGGGATTGGTGTCTCCTTTGGAAAGAGGTCCATAAACATTGTAATAGGTAAGGATTCCCAAGATATTTGTTGAGAAAATTTTAGTGAAATATTTTCTTCGTGGAGTAGCCCACATTGGGTGAACCACGTTAAATTGGTGTCTCTATTGTGTGTGGTGATTTATGCATTGCTTTGATTACTATTTTTGAAATTGCATTAATATATTGGGTAATGTTGTTTGAGTAAAGAAAAGTAAAAAGTGGTCTTATACTGTTCACCCCCTAGTATAAGCTTGTGTTCTTCAATTGGTATCAAAGCGGGTTCCTTAGGAAGAGTTTAACATCTTGAAGAAAAAGCTCATAAGAACACAGATGGATTCTTAGAATGGATCCTCAGGGAATTCACCACCATTTTTTATGGGAAAAAGTATGTACTTTTAAGTATGAGAATGAATATTCAACTAATGGCACTTGGAAATAAAATATGGGAAGTAGTTGAGAATGGATACATACTACCAACAACTCCACCTACAGATAAATATGGTAAGCTCCTACATTTGAATAATTCAAAGGCAATGAATGGAAGTTTAAAGGGTTTGCATGAAACAAAGTTTATAAAGGTTATGCACTACAAATCAGCAAAGGAAATTTGGGATAAGTTGAAAGGTATATATGAAGGAGACAAAAATGTCAAAAGGGTAAAGTTGCAAAATTACAAGAGAACATTTGAATACCTAAATATGAAGGATGAGGAAAACATTGTTGCATACCTACTTTGTGTGGATGAGGTTGTTAACTCCATGCAAGGACTTGGGATTAAAGTTGAAGAAACAAATTTTTGTGATAAGATTTTAAGGTCGCTCCCAAAAAGATATAGTGAAAATATTTCAGCTATATAAGAGTCAAAATATATTGAACTTTTGACAAGGGATGAATTACATGGAATTCTCATAGATTTTGAGATAAGAATAAAAGAGGAACCTATTCCCCAGAAATAATTAGCCTTCAAATCTACTAAGAAGACAAAGAGTAAGAAGTTAGATTAAAGCAATGAGTTATCCAATGATAAAGAAGCAAATTATGGTCGAAGGAACAAGGACTCAAGAAAGAATAAAGGTACAAAATTAGTTAGATGTTTCAATTGTGGAAAATATGGTCACTATGCATCTGATTTTCCAGAGGCTAAAAATAGCAATGATGAAGAAAAATAGGATCATAAGAACAGGGAAACAGGAAAACACAGGTACCAAAATAAAATCAGATATGAACAAGGCAAGCAAGAAAAGAAGTTTTTCCAAAGGTATAAGAATATTTTTTAAGCAGAAAAGGTAGGTAAGAGTTTGAGTGATAGTTATGGAAGCTCCTTAAGTAATGATTAATATGAAATTCTATTTTTGGTAGAATAAAATAAGTGGTTAGAAAAGGTCACAATAATTCTCAAGTGTTTTGGGTGTGGTAACTTTGGTCATATTGAAGATAGTTGTATGAGGAATGGATTTAATTTTAGTGATGATGAATATGAAGATACACTTGAAAGGCTAGAAGAAAGTCTACTTTTGGCAATAGAAGAAGGAGGTGCTCCTATTGAATATAAATTAGAAAGGAATGAAGATGATCCCAAAGGCAAAGGGATAGAGGTAGAATTAGAGGAAGGAGAAGTTGATCTTGAGGGTGATCTTATTTCTACCCTTGATGCATTAAGGAAGGTAATAAAGTAGAACTTAAAACTCAAGCTTCAATTTTAAGAATGTGATGAAGAGAAAGGAAATCTTATAGAGGATCTAACCAACTCAATAGCAAAGACAAGGAAATTTAAAGAGAGGTTAGAAGCAAAGGTTTTAGAATGTGAAAGGCTAGAGCATGAAGTAGCTTCATTAAGTAAGGAAGTAAAAGAGCCTAAAGACATGCTAAATAGGTTTAGGAGAAGCTCAAAGACCTTGGATAATATTATCAAGATATAAAAATATTCATCAAATAAGACATGTCTTGGTTTTGAACAGGTACAAAAAGAACAAGGAGAGGAGTCAATCTCAAGCTCCATAGAAAAATAAGCTTTAGAAGAAGAGAGTGTAAGATAAAGTGAGACTTCTAAAGATGATTTTGACAATAGAAAGTTCAACAAGAGAAGGAACAATGCACAAATGAGGAACATATGGACTAGGAAGTAGCACAGGGTAAAAGAGACTAAATGACCAAAGGGTTCAAGGCAAGGTAGTTTTAATGGATGATGTTTCTCATATCATAGGTTTAGGCACAAGAATACACAGTGCAGGACACATGAAATATAGGAATATGGAAATTTCAAAAATAGGCATCTCTTTCAAGGGTATTTCTAGTTTTGTAATCAGTTTGGTCACAAGGCAGTTAATTACAGGGTTCATGATAGGAATGGATATGGTTTCACTAGAAGAAACTACAAGATATTTGCACCTTTAAGGAATAAAAATATTAAGTGTTATAAGTGCAACAATGTTGGGCATATAGCCAAGTGGTGTAGAGCATAACTTCCAAAGACAAGCAGGAATAGGAACAATCAAAGAAAGTAGAAGGATCAGTTGAGGAAGAAGGTGGACAAAGGTAAATATCAGTGTATGCTGGGAGTAGAGATACTCCCACACTAAAACTAACCACATCAAGATAGGAGGTGTGGGAGGGGCTAAGCTAAGAGTCTCATTCTTATATCCAAGCCCCAAAGGTGACCCTTTGCCATTGATGTAAAAGGGGGAGATATTTGAATTAGGGAGAGATATTTGAATTAGGGAGAGATATTTGAATTAGGGGGAGAGAATTCAGTCAGGAGGAGCAATTTATCAGGGGGAGCAGAACATAAAAAGGTAAAGGAAATGGTAAAAGGAAAATTGGTTTCCATCAATGACAAATGGGAATATTGTTGGAAATATGAGCAAGTTTTGTTGTCATTGATGTAAATAAGATGATGACCAAGTTTTATTGTCATCTATGTATTCATATCTAAGTTTTTTTGTCAAGGTTGATGTCTGAGTTTTTTTAATGTTCTTCGGTGGTTTTTCCAAAAATGCAAAGAAGCAGGTTTAAATGAAAATTAATATTATAATTTTTAAGGATACAAGTTGGGTTTAATAAAAATGAGGGTCAAGGAGTTGTCACATTTTAAATCTCCTAAAAAACCCATATGACAAATTTTGAGGACTAAGGTTTAATTATTTAATTTTAAATATTTTAACACTAAGGTTAAAATTTAAAATTAAATAATAATAATTCAAGGCGCTAAATTAAAAAAATAAAATTCAAATTTAAATTCGAATTCCAAATACCCATCGACATGGTGAAGTGCATTGCATACATTATAAATAAGGCAAAGTGTTTTATTAAAAAGTTATCCATGTGAATTAATGCTAATGCGACCAAAGTATTTGAGCACCAAGGAAGAAGTAATTTTGCATGTGTTTTAAAAGTTGATTGGGCAGAGATAAATGACAAGGTGAAGTGAAGTGCAAAAATAGCCTCGACATGCCAAGTAGCATATGTGGAAGCCAATGGTTGTGGTAAGGCATTTATGGAATGCGAGATCACAAGTTCGATCCTTGCGGTCACCTTTTGTTGAAGGGAAGGTCCTTCGATTTTGTGCTAAGCGAAAGGTCAAGGTTGAAAAGCAACAAGGCATGCTTTTGTTTCATGTGAGGGCACATATCCCAAGTGATGGAATACTAGGTGCTAAGGTGCTTGGAGAGGCAAGGTGGGTTGTTTGAAACTCATCGAATGCATTTTGCTGAGGAGGCATTAAAAAGGTATGCGCTTATGGTTTAATTTTTAAAATATTCTTGATGTGCAAAAATTGCGTGAAGACATTGCGTAAAATATTTAAAGGTGGTTTGTAAGGTTGTTAAAAGTGAGATATAAGGTTTATAAAAATTTAAAATATTGTGATCTTGCAGATTAGAATTTGAGAGGAGTAAAAAGGTGGATAAAGGAAACTAATTGTTGAAGTGAGTTGTTTAATTGTTGCGAATCATTTTTGAAGTGTGGAGATTATAAGGTGTAATTGAGATTTAATGTTTTGTATGGTAAAATATTTTGACGGAATATTTGAATGAAATTTTGAGAAGGTTTTTGTTACCTAACCTTTGAGATTAGAAAAGAGGTTGATTGTGATTGAGACAGGTTTTGAGGTCAAGCCTTATTCAAAATAAAAGGTATGGGCATATCTTCCTTGTGAGTGAAATATTATTGAATGTTGTGAAGTGCAAGTTGGAGTGAAAATATTTTTTTTGATAAGCATTGTTGGAAATCTTAGAGTAAGCTTTCATGTGCTTGACTAGGGTTTGTGAAAGATCATGAGTATCTTTGTTATGTGAATTTGGAATCATCTTGAGTCAAGTTTGATTTCCATAGTGTGAGTTGTTGAAAGCATTGTAAAACACTTGTTTAGGATTTGTGAGCAAGTTGTGTTTCATTGAGTGATTGGTTGAGTGGAGTTGAATGAGAATTATTAATTGAGAGCATTGGAGTGATAGTTTAAGTTCTGTGAAACAAATTGTTCTCTATTCTAATTTTATTTGAAAAATAGTTTGAAAGTGATAGAGTGATTTGTGAGTGTGAAACATACTAAGTCTCTAACCATTCTCCATATGTTTATGTGGTTAAACTAGAGAGTTTGAAAGTGATTAAGCATTGTTGTGAGTGTGAAACATATTGAGTCTCTAACCATTCTTTATATGTTTCTATGAGATTAAACAAGATTCTATGTGAAACTTATTTGTGTGATTGAAGAGGTTTTCTGTGATAGATTGAGTTGAGTTGAATAAGCTTTTGTGAAAGCTTAAGGACAAATTTATGTGAGCTTTTGTGGAATCTTACAATCATATTTGAGGTAAGTCTTGGTGAAGACTTGTTGAGCAGATTGGACAAGTTCTAGTGAGAACTTGTTGAGTAGATTTAAGGTAAGTCTTGGTGAAGACTTGTGGATAGATTAGTGTGAGCTTTTGTGGAAGATTACGATGCAAATTTGAGGCAAGTCTTGGTGAAAACTTAAGAGCAGTTTGAGAAAGATGTAGAGAGGACTTGTAGACATATTTGAGTCAAGTCTTTAAGAAGACTTGAGAGCGGATTTGATTGATTTATTTTTTCAACCTTTGTATTAAGGCATGGGGAAAATCTAGCAGAGTTGATTTGTGATTATATCAAGCTTTGTGATAAGGCTTGAGGATAGATTTGTGCCAGACCCGAGATAGAGATTGATCAGATTTATGCTAGACCGAAGGAATATGTTTAGTGCAAATTTGAGACATAGATTGAGCAGATTTGTGCTAGACCAAAGGACTGTGTTTAGTACATATTTGAGATAGATATTAAGGATAGATTTGTGCTAGACCGAAGGACTATGTTTAGTACATATTTGATATAGAGATTGAGCAAAGTTGAGAGTAATATTTGGAGGTGATAGATTAGAGGATAGTAGTATCTAGTGGATAGATATCCATTAGCTAGGGCAATGAGGATAGAGGTCTTTTGAGTGAGGACATGAGTCTTCAATGGATAGATATCCACAAGCTAGTGTAGTGGAGGTAGGAAGTCTTCTAAGAGGATCACTAGCCAAAGTAGAGGAGGAGTTCTTCTATGGATAGAGTTCCACAAATCAAATTAGGGGATTAGTGTCTCTTGTGGATAGGCATCCATGAACTTGATTAGGGTATCAGTGTCTACTTTGGACAAAGGTCCATAAAAATTGTAATAAGGAAGGATTCCTAAGATATTTGTTGAGAAAATTCTAGTGAAATATTTTGTCCATGGAATAACCCACATTGGGTGAACCACATTAAATTGGTGTCTATTGTGTGTGGTGATTTGTGCATTTATTTGAAAATTGTTGTTGATATTGCATTGATATAGTGGATAATATTTTTGAGTAAAGAAAAGTAAAAAATTGTCTTAAACTATTCACCCCCCTCTTAGTATAAGCTTTTGTTCTTTAGCTTCCTCCCACTATTGGAAACACTTGCTAATTCAGAGTGGAAAAGCTAGACAAACCCTCCACTATTTGAAACACTTGATGATTCAAAATGGATCTTAAGCGATGTACCCTAGACACTTTTGAGGGTATCATATTTGTTACTAGTGTTCCTAGTCACCAACTTGATTGAGTGAAAGAGGTTTTCTTTGCATTTTATGTATACCATAGACAACGAAGACTTAAAAATAATCACACACATTGCACATTCCATATTTAACATCAGTGAGTTGGATTTCATCACCAACCACTGATCGAGAACAAAGATAGTGGGATTCATATCCATCTATTGGCTCACCCCATAGATACCTCAGTAGCCTATGAGTGATTTTTATAGATTTCATCACCAAAAAAATCCCCACTTGACATCCACCTTAGGAAGCCATCCTACATAGTTGTCTAGGCTTAGGATCATAAAATCAAACACACAAATATATATATATATATATATATATATATAAATTGTTACAAAACATAGGACACATTTATTTTTTGATATGTGTGCTTTTCATTACCATATCATTTTCCACACACATCCCGCACATTCACTACCCTTGCCTACTTACAGCTTATGGTATTGACCAAAAATTAAGCCATGGCCATGAGTCAAGTACCAACCTTATCCATGGAGTACTTCACTCCTTCCTCAGCCACTTTTTTGGCTAACCCAACCAACATAACATAGAAAAGCTATTTTGGTTTATCTGTAGCACCTTCTCCTATAGTATTCACTTTGAATGTAGAAGTGATACAAAGAGCCATCCACACTTCCATTCCAAAAACTAAACCATCAACACCCACTAATACATGCATTACCTACATAGACATGGATAAGGTTGGAGCTTATTTAAGACCAACCAATCATGTTCTAGAACCACTTCACATTCCACCCAAACATGTTCCTTCTTCTCAGCTGGAACTGGCTCACTCACATCCCAATAGCTTCAATAAAGTCTACACCAACACTCTTTTTGAGGTAACCTATTGATGCAGGAGCATCCAAGGGCAGCAGAGCAATCTTGCATCAACAAAAATGTTCTAAGTGTTTTGGCAAAGAAAAAAATAAGGTGTCACGATATCGCGACAGAAAAAGTGTCGCGATATCGCGACATGTCGCGTTTTCGTGACCAAAACAGAGAAGAGAACGAGCGGAGGAAAAGATGTCGCGATATCGCGACATAAAAGGTGTCACGATATCGCGACACAAAACAAAGGAAGAAGTCAGCAGGAAAAGATGTCGCGATATCGCGACATAAAAGGTGTCACGATATCGCGACACAAAAACGAAGAAAGACGCTAGCAGGGAAACTGTCGCGATATCGCGACAGGTTTCATAGGAGAGGCAAGGAAGACAAAGATGTCACGATTTCGTGACATGTCACGATTTCATGACCCAAAAGCAAAAGAGCGTACGGAAGACAAAGATGTCACGATTTCGTGACATGTCACGATTTTGCGACCCGAAAGTAGAAAGAGCGTACGAAAGACAAAGATGTCACGATTTCGTGACATGTCACGATTTCGTGACCCAAAAGCAGAAGGAGCGTACGAAAGACAAAGATGTCACGATTTCGTGACATGTCACGATTTCATGACCCAAACAGGAAAGAGGAAGCAACAAGCAAGGATGTCACGATTTCGTGACATGTCACGATTTCGTGACTCGAAGAGGAGAGAGAGAGCGAGGAAGCAGAAGTGTCACGATATCGTGACATGTCGCATTTTCATGATGAAAAGGTAGAAAAGGAGCCAAAGATAGGAAGGTGTTGCGATATCGCGACATGTCACGTTTTCACGATGAAAAGGCAGAGAAGGAGCCGGAGATAGAAAAGCGTCGCGATATCGCGACATGTCGCATTTTCATGATGAAAGACAGAGAAAGCGATGGAGAGGAAAAATGTCGTGATATCGTGACATGTCGTATTTTTGCACCCGAAAGACAAGCCGAAGACGAAGAGTCGAAAAGGGAGACGTTTCGAATACCTGGACGACGAAGCGACACGGGAAGGCGAAACGAAAGGTTCTGGAAGAGGAAACGAAGGGCCACCAGCTGGAAATGGAGCATCACCTGAGAACCTTTAAAAAGGAGAGCAAAGGCATGCACAAGGGGCTGGAAAATTTTGAGAACGATAACCTATTTCTGTATTTTAAGAGTTTCAAAATTTTGTAAAAGCGCAACTCTTCTGCGACTTCTGTAATATTCTGTGTAACTGTAAATCTCTGCTGTATTTTGAATAAAATAAAGCTATTTTTCTTCTCTGTGAGTTTGGTTCTCGATCAAGTGGTATCAGAGCTAGAAGTTCCTGAGTGTGCAAACAGAGCACCGAACGTGAGGCAGTTTGCACCAGGATCTGTGGAAGGGTTCTGAGAAGAGAGAGTGAGGGTCCCTGAGCATGTGAGCGGATCACCGAAAGTGAGGCGGCTACACCAGGACCATTTGAGATTTGCGAGAGAAGTGAGCAGAATGCCTCCAAAAAGAAATCATGGTCACGGGAGAAATGTGGCGCAGGATGAAGATTTCAGAGCGTTGCAGAGGCAAGTGCAAGCCCTGCAGGAAGAGTTGCAAAAAAGGGTCGAACCAAAGGGAGAAGACCAGAGTGACGATGAAGCCTAGGAAACTGAGGGTCCATCAGATGATGAAGAAGCATTGGATCCTTCTGAAGCTAGATTGTTGAAAGCTCTATCTCAGGCCGAGAAGAGACCAAAGTTTGATGTCTCTACATATTCTGGGAATCTCAACCCAGAAGAGTTGATTGACTGGATCAACGATATGGAGGAATACTTTGAGTATGAGGAGATTGCAGATCCTGATAGGATCAAATTTGCAAAAACAAAATTGAAAGGCCATGCTAGTTTATGGTGGAAAGGAGTACAACTCGAAAGAAATAAAAATGGAAAGGAGAAAATAACCAGATGGGACCGAATGGTGGAGAAACTGAAGAGACAATTTATTCTCGTAGATTACGAGTTGGACTTGTTGAGGAGGATGCAGAGTCTGAGGCAGTCAGGCAAGTCTATCCAAGAATACACAGAAGAATTCTACAAGATCTCCATCAGAACTGGCCATTCAGGGGCTAATAAGGAGAAAGTAGCCAGATACATCAACGGGTTGAGAATGAACATTCAGGAAGAACTCAGCTTGATCAGAATAGCCACCATAGAAGATGCATACCAGTTGGCCTTGAAGGTAGAAGAGAAACTGAACAGAAGATTCGAAGGCAAACAGAGAGGAAGGGATCATGGTGGAAGAACCGGTGGAAGAACCGGTGGAGGAAATTACCGAGACCAGAAGAAGACTGGTGAAACAAGCAAACCCCAGGAACAGAAAAAGGAGAATACCTACCGCCCGCGTGATCAGAACAATGGCTACCAGAGAGGAAGAGGTAGACCTAGACGTGGGTATGGAAGATGGGTATTCCGTGGAACCTATTTCCAGTGTGGAGAAGAGGGACATCGGTCATCCGAGTGTCCTCAACACCAAGAAAGGATGGACAAGAGACCTGAGGGTCATGCCAGAGCTGCTATGGTAGATGAAGGTGCAGAGTCAGAACACTCTGAAGAAGCAGAAGGAGGAGAAGTGCTGATGATGAGAAGAGCACTATTGAATGATGAGAAAGAACCAGAATAGAGGAAGAGTCTGTTCCACATGAGGTGCAAATGTGCAGGGAAGGTCTGCAATGTTATCATTGATAATGGTAGCACAGACAACTTAGTTTCAGAAGAGATGGTTACTAAGTTGAAATTGGGAAAGAGGAAGCACCCGCATCCATATCGGATTGCGTGGTTGCAGAAAGACCACAGAGCACTTGTCAGTGAACAGTGCTTGGTCAAATTTCACATTGGGAATTATCAAGATGAGGTCCTATGTGATGTTTTGCCGATGGATGCTTGCCATTTGTTGTTGGGAAGACCATGGCAATTTGATAGACGTGCAGTGCATGATGGGCATGCAAATACGTACTCTCTGACGAAGGATGGAGTACGTCACAAATTGAAGCCACTGAAGGAAGTGGATGAGAAAGTGTGCAGTAGTGCCAGAATCTACCTGGTGGATGGAAGACAATTTTTGGATGGTCTGAAGAGGGATTCAATGTGTTATGCATTAATCCCTACTGTTAAGAAAGAACAGTACACAGATGTTCCAGTAGAGGCCGAACACCTGTTAGAAGAATTTCCAGACATCATATCAGATAATGTGCCTGAGGGTTTACCACCGATGAGGAAGATCAGTCACCATATTGATTTGGTACCTGGATCTAGTTTACCCAACAAGGCAGCCCACGGAATGACTCCTGTGGAAAGTGAGGAGCTGAGCAGGCAAGTCCATGAGTTGTTGAAAAAGGGACTGATTCGAGAAAGCTTGAGTCCATGTGCGGTACCTACAGTACTAGCACCAAAGAAGGATGGGGAGTGGAGGATGTGTACAGACTCCCGAGCTATAAACAAGATCACCATAAAATACAGATTTCCATTACCAAGGATGGATGATATTATGGACTGTTTGAGTGGAGCCAAGTACTTCACCAAGATTGACCCGAAGAGTGGCTACCATCGATTCGGATCAGAGAAGGAGATGAGTGGAAAACTGCTTTCAAAACCAGAGAAGGTTTGTATGAGTGGTTGGTCATGCCATTTGGGCTAACCAATGCACCAAGCACATTCATGCGGTTGATGAATGAAGTGTTGAAGGAGTTTTTAGGCAAGTTTGTTATTGTCTATTTGGATGACATTTTGATATTCAGCAGAACCCTGGAAGAGCACCTGATGCATATCAGGAGGGTTTTTGAGAAGTTGAGGGAAGAACAGTTGTTGATCAACTTGAAGAAGTGCAATTTTGTGAAGAAGGAGTTGGTATACCTGGGATTTGTCATCTCAGTTGAAGGTCTAAAAATGGACCCAAAAAAGGTGAGGGCTATCATTGAATGGCCTACTCCAAGAAGCACTTTTGAAGTGAGATCATTTCATGGTCTAGCCAGTTTTTACAGGAAATTCATCAAAAATTTCAGCAGTATTTGTGCACCCCTTACGAAAACAATGAGAGGGGATAGGAAAGACTTTAAGTGGACCTTAGGAGCTGACAAGAGCTTTGATATGTTGAAGAAGAAGGTCACTGAGCAACCTATTTTAGCACTTCCAGATTTTAATAAGGTATTTCAGGTAGACTGTGATGCCAGTGGTAGTGCCATTGGAGCTGTGCTGAGTCAAGAAGGTAAGCCTGTTGCTTACTTCAGTGAGAAACTCAATGATGCCAGGAAAAAGTATTCAGTGTATGATCAAGAGTTCTACGCTATAGTTCAGGCCCTAAAGAAGTGGAGACATTATTTGCTGCCGAAAGAGTTTGTGCTATATACTGATCATCAGGCCTTACAGTATATAAATAGCCAGGGAAAACTGAACCAGAGGCACTTGAAGTGGGTTGAGTTTCTACAGAGTTATTCCTTTGTGTTGAAGCACAGGAGTGGAAAGTCCAACAGAGTTGCAGATGCCTTGAGTAGAAGGCAGAGTTTGCTGACAGAAATGAAGGTGGAAGTGTTGGGATTTGATGAGTTGAAGGGTTTGTACCCCGAAGATCCCGATTTTGCAGAAGCCTGGAAGGCTTGCTTGGCACCAGTTACCTTGGACAGAACCAAGTGGTTGGATTTTCTGATCCAAGATGGAATGTTGTTCAGAGGAAACCAATTATGCATTCCAAGAAGTTCCATGAGGGAAAACCTAGTCAAAGAAAAACACAGTGGAGGATTGGCTAGGCACTTTGGTCGAGATAAGACCATTGCCCTTGTGAGCGAGAATTATTATTGGCCGCAACTGCAGCAAGATGTGCAAAAATTTGTGCAAAGCTGTAGAGTCTGTCAGATGGCGAAAGGTGTGAGACAGAACACCGGATTATATCAGCCATTACCTGTACCAGAGAAACCATGGGAAGATGTCAGCATGGATTTCGTTCTTGGTCTACCAAGGACACAGAGGGGAAATGATTCCATATTTGTGGTAGTTGACAGGTTTTCAAAGATGGCACATTTTATCCCTTGTCAAAAAACTAATGATGCAGTTCATATTGCAGGTTTGTTTTTCAAAGAGGTGGTACGACTGCATGGTCTACCGAAGAGTATCATTTTCGACAGAGATACCAAGTTTGTTGGGTATTTTTGGAGAACCCTGTGGAAGAAACTAAAGACAGATTTGAAATTCAGTTCAGCATACCACCCACAGACAGATGGGCAAACAGAGGTGGTAAACAGAAGTTTGGGTAACCTATTGAGGTGCTTGATAGGAGATAAGCCCAAAGGATGGGATCTGATTTTGCCGTAGGCGGAGTTTGCATATAACAATTCTGTCAACAGGAGTACCAACAAATCTCCATTTTAGATAATATATGGAAGCAGTCCAAGAAATGTTTCTGAGTTAAGGAAGCTGAATACAGGGGAAAAGTGCAGTGCCGAGGCTGAGGATTTTGTAGAGCATCTGAAGAACCTGCATGAAGAAGTGAAGAAGCATATTGCTAAAATGAATACGCAATATAAGATGAAAGCAGACCAGAAGCGGCGGTTTAAGGAATTCAAAGTGGGAGATGAAGTGATGGTCCATCCGAGAAAAGAAATATTTCCTGCTAAAACCTATAACAAACTAAAGATGAAGAAGTTTGGACCATGCAGAATCCTAGCAAAACGGGATTCAGGCAATGCGTATGAGGTAGAATTGCCAAGTGGGTTAAACATATCACCCATGTTTAATATTTTAGATTTGGTGAAATACCATGAAGGGGATAGTAGTGAGGCACCAAGTGCAGAGTTGTGGAGTATTCCAGCATCTACTCCAACCACAGATGAGATAGAGGAAATACTGGACACAAGAGAAGGCAGAAGTACCAAAAATAGATAGTATTTTGAATATTTGGTCAAGTGGAAGGGCAGACCGATAGAAGATGCAACTTGGTTGTCTAAAATGGAGGTTGACCACCTAGGTCTCCCTCTAATAGTTCAGAAGTGAGGATCACTTCTCAATCTACCCCGGATGTCTGATGCAGGAGCATCCAAGGGCAACAGAGCAATCTTGCATCAACAAAAATGTTCTAAGTGTTTTGGCAAAGAAAAAATAAAGTGTCACGATATCACGACATGTCACATTTTCGTGATCGAAATAGAGAAGAGAACGAGCGGAGGAAAAGATGTCACGATATCGTGACATAAAAGGTGTCACGATATCGTGACACAAAATAGAGGAAGAAGTCAGTAGGAAAAGATGTCATGATATCACGACATAAAAGGTGTCGCGATATCGCAACACAAAAATGGAGAAAGACGCTAGCAGGGAAACTGTCGCGATATCGCGACAGGTTTCATAGGAGAGGCAAGGAAGACAAAGATGTCACGATTTCATGACATGTCACGATTTCGCGACCCGAAAGTAGAAGAGCGTATAGAAGACAAAGATGTCACAATTTTGACATGTCATGATTTCACGACCCAAAAGCAGAAAGAGCGTACGGAAGACAAAGATGTCACGATTTCGTGACATGTCACGATTTCATGACCCAAAGCAGGAGAGTATGGAAGACAAAGATGTCACGATTTCATGACATGTCACGATTTCATGACCCAAACAAGAAAGAGGAAGCAGCAAGCAAGGATGTCACGATTTCGTGACATGTCATGATTTTGCGACTCAAAGAGGAGAGAGAGAGCGAGGAAGCAGAAGTGTCACGATATCGTGACATGTCGCATTTTCATGATGGAAAGGCAGAAAAGGAGCCAGAGACAGAAAGGTGTCGCGATATCGTGACATGTCGCATTTTCACGACGAAAAGGCAGAGAAGGAGCCGGAGATAGAAAAGCGTCACGATATCGCGACATGTCGCATTTTCACGACGAAAGACAGAGAAAGCGGTCGAGAGGAAAAAATGTCACGATATCGTGACATGTCATATTTTCACGCCCGAAAGACAAGCCGAAGACGAAGAGTCGAAAAGGGAGACGTTTCGAATACCTGGACGACGAAGCGACACGGGAAGGCGAAACGAAAGGTTCTGGAAGAGGAAACGAAGGGCCACCAGCTGGAAATGGAGCGTCACCTGAGAACCTTTAAAAAGGAGAGCAAAGACATGCACAAGGGGCTAGAAAATTTTGAGAACGATAACCTATTTCTGTATTTTAAGAGTTTCGAAATTTTGTAAAAGCGCAACTCTTCTGCGACTTCTGTAATATTCTATGTAACTGTAAATCTCTGCTGTATTTTGAATAAAATAAAGCTATTTTTCTTCTCTGTGAGTTTGGTTCTCGATCACCTATGCACCCCCACACCAAATTCCTTCACAATCATGTAGCCAAAGCACCTCCATTTCACTTTACTATACCACTACCTATTCTAACCCAATATATGAAGCACAAGTTAATGTTACTTCATAGATTCCATCCACCATTCCACCTACCATCCCCCATACAATTGTGATTCCTTGCACAAATTACCCTCCATTAACCTCAACCAACATTAACAACACTCACACCTCACCCACATGCACTTCCACCATAACCACACAATCTACATAAAAAATTATCATACAACAAGCATGGCAACACCTCAATCAACTGCTCATGGGACAACAAGATGCTCATTCTTGTCCTCAATAACAATCATAGATAGCAGATTTTAAATCCCCATTCCCAACCAACACCCCTTCTTCACCCCTAATCCATCTTGGGTATCAAAATATTCTCAGGTTACTATACCCACACCACCATTCATTCACATCAATACCATTCCTACAACCCAACACATCCAAATACCCCAAACTTCATCAACAGTAGTTACTCCATCACCAAGTTCAACAACAAAACCAACATCATCAAATACCCCTCAATCCATTAGGCCATAAGTACCACATCCCATATCAAAAATTTACCACTTCACACACCCCACCTCCATACAATCATCAAACTTTTAAAGGCTTCTACACACATAGGAAAGACCCTAAAATCCAAGTCATGCAACAATAGTTTGACATCTTGATTATGCATACTTTTGGTATGATGTACCAAAATCCTACACTGATATAGTTGATCAATCAACCTATTCACTTTTTGGTACCATCGCCACCTTATCCATAAAAATTTACAATACTAAAATTTTACAAATTCAAAGGGACTAAGGACCCTAGAGAGCACATCAACACATTCATTCACTCATGCTTTCAAATTCAATATCAAGATGCTTTCATGGTCAGAAAATTTCCTCATATGTTGAGGGGATATGCCTTAGATTGGTATAATTATCTGCTACACCATAGAATTTACACATTTGAACAATTTATGGATACATTTTGGAAATTTTCTCCCCCAATGTTTGTAAGAAAACCACATTGACCCACCTATACAACCTTAAGCAATTTTACGAAGAGTCGATCTATGATTTTAGAAACCATTGGAGGGAAGTTATCAATAAGTTTCCATTATCCCTACCAATGGAATAATTGACCTGAATATTTGAAAGGATTTTCTTGAAACCCATATCCTTGTTATTGCAACCACAATAATACAAAACATTTGATGAAACTCTTGCCTAGGCTCATGTAATTGAAGAGATAAAAATCCAAGAGGGCATGATCCAACCAAAGAAAAAATAATGGCACAATAAGGGCCAATCTAAAGGAAATCATTCTGGCCAATCAAAATCAAGACAAGTAAATCAAGTGGTTTTGAGTCAACCCCAAATGACTCAACAACCCCATAGTCAACACCAACAACATCAATCACTACAACAACCACAACAAGTAAATTATCAAGTGGTGCCCCCACCACAACAACTTTATAACATAGTGCTAACTATGGAAAACTATCAACATTGATAATCTATTTGACAACACCACACCTACACACCCTTGCCTAAATCATACACTTGCCTCTTTCATAGGTTGTATGACACTAATATTATTGACTTACCCAAAATTAAACTAGAAGACCAAATCAAACGTGGCAAGAACTATAAGGAGAACTTGTTTTATCCTTTTCATTGATAGAAAGAGCATGACATTAAAAATTGCTTTACATTTAAAAACATGGTGCAAGACTTGATAGACCTCGAGGCCATTAAGTTTGATAGTCTCTTGGCACAATAAAACCAAAACATTGGTATATATCAAATACCACTTCCTCATCATGAGGAACAACAATAAATGATAGGGGGATTAAATACTGTGACTCCTAACCAAGTGAATCATATACAACAATACCAATATTTTATCGGGGCTATCCATGAAATCACTTGAGATCAAAGAAGCACTAATTACCAAAATAAAAAATAGTAGGCAGTTCAACCTCCTATGGCACCACAAGCAAGGGTATCTCCATAACCTACCGATTCATCATCACCTATTCAATATTCCACTAATTCATCCCATCCTAATCATCTTCCAAGCCAAATACAAAGACCCGTCATCTCCCTGAGCATTCGATTAACAACTAGCCTTAAAATAGTTTTAGCAAAATTATCCATCTATGAGCTTATACAATAATCTTCCCCACACCGTGAGGTATTAATGGAAATTTTAAAGTCCATTGAACTTAAATACAAAGACACTAATTCCTTTAACAATTTCATGGGGAGTATTCAAATGTGTATGGAGCCCTCTATCACATTCTATGATATGAGATCAAATCAATATAATTAGAATCGCTAGATCCTCCATTACATATCATGGTTCAAGTTGATATGAAGCCTTTCAAATGAGTTTTTATTGACATTGGCTCATCAATCAACATCATCACCACCTCCACCCTTCAACATCTCAATATTCCACCCTCACACAAAACCAAATCCACATTCACCTTAAGAGAATTCAATGATGCTCTTTGTTCTATAGTTGTCACTATCGTCTTACCTATAGAAGTGGGGTTTAAGACATTACATACTATATTCCATATCTTGGATGGGTCCATGGCTTACAATGTACTCCTCGGGTGCCCTATATAAGGGAAATTAAATGTGTCCCTTCAATACTACATTAATGCTTAAATTATGTACACAAGAGATAGATTCATTGTATACTAGTGGACATTGAACCATTTAAGTACTATAATTTAATTTTATATTCATATGAATTCATACTTCCATCCATCCACCTATTATTAACTCTATCAACCACACCATCCACCCCATATGACCCCACTTCTTCATCAAAAGCTCATAATCTTGAGGATCTCCCCATCACTACCCCACATCAAACTTCCACTTCCACACCCACACCTTCATCATAGTTAGTTATATGTACATGTGGTCAAACCCAATTCATACCATCCTCATCATCAACATCAACATCACCCATTATCACCACTTATTTATCATCCTTCATCCAACCTAATCCATAAAAACCTACTATAATTTCATCCACATCCACATCATCAGTCATCCATCAAACCCTTCAACCAAATCCATCTTCATCTCCACCAGCTGATGTCTCACAAGTTAAATTGATAGACTATGAGATGCCATTTCACCATTCATATCCTACCTCATTAAAGCCACAACCTACCCACACATATCCACATCCACTCCATCCACCTCATCACCCACACAAGTTGTAGTCCACCTTGCCAATCCTAACATTAGTAAATGTGGTCCAAGATGTCACAGTTTTACCATTCAACATCCAAACTGTTAGGGATTATGATCATCCACATGACCCACCCTTATCTTTAGGAGCAGTGTATAATATGGTTTTAGTGCCTAACAGAATCAATTTTATATATAGGGGGGTTGATTTGTAGTCTTATCCACATTCCCCAACCGAACCTATGTGGCAAGTCCTTGCCAATATAGAGCACATGTCTAGTTTTCCATCATGATATTTTCATCAAGTCAATTGGAAAGGATATGACCTAGGATGACATGAATAGGGTATGCATAACATTATCAAACCTCAATATTGAGAGGTGCATGACCATTCAGGTTTGGGATACCATTCACATTCTTCCACTTCCTCTTTAGAACAAGCTTTTCAAAGCTTCCTTTTAGATTCATAAGAGAAAACCAATCACAACGATGAATTTGAAGAATTATATGAAGAATATGATATCGTGTGGATAGCTTTAGATAAATCTGAGGAGGAATCAATCCCAATCACTCCATTCACTGAATAGGATGAGTATTATATCATAATGTTCCCTATCCATCAACCCATTTTTGTTTACTTCTCCCAAGAGAGCGAGCTGAGCCTACTAGAAAATCACCACCTCTACTTCATTGATCACCTCACAACAACTTGATGTAACATATGTAAATAAAAAATAAAACACAAAAACAAAAAAACCATTGCATTGCATATGCATGGTCATGTCATTTGTGATTACACATGTTACTTACTAGTATCTAGGTTCTCAAGATTCCTTCATCAATTCTAAAAGGCAAGACAAACCAAACTTCACATTTCCACCCACCAATTCCCACTAAGTCATCATGAATTTGGTTGACTTATTCACCCCACTTCGTAACCCATACAATTTTGCAAAACTAATTTCCATTGACATAAGCTTCATAGATATGGAACGGATTTCATCACCATCATTATTTTCTAAATTCATCCTTTCTGAGGAATTGTTAAGGGCTTCTACCATCTACATTCCTTTGTAGCCTTCACCTTCACCTTTGCCTTCACTAGTAGCTTCAACTATTTTCTAGGTAAAAATAGAAGAGACTATGCCAGAGGAGTTTGATAAATTCATTAATTACATTCATTTTATCCCAACACCCCATAAAATTAAGGAAGGTTCACACATGGTCATTGAAGATACTATAGATGTGAACCTTAGTACATATGTAAAAAATCCATAAATTGTTAAACTTGGAAAAATTTTATCTACTAATGAACAAAATCAATCGATAGCTCTCCTCAAGAAGAAAAATATCATATTTGCATCATCCTATAAAGATATGCTTGGTCTTAACCCTAACTTGGTTGTCCACAACTTAACCTTGCATCCTGATGCTAAGTAAGTCAAACAAAAATTGAGAAAGTTACATCCTACCATTGCCCGCATGGTCAAATAAGAGCTTCAAAAGCTATTAGACATGTTTTTCATTCAATCCATCAACTATCCTGAGTGGCTTTCAACTATGATGCCCATTCACAAGCCTAACATGGCAATACACATTTGCACTGACTTTCGATATCTTAATAAAGCATGTCCTAAGGATGACTTTCCTCTACAAAACATCATTACTCTTATTGACATTTGCGTTGGCCATGAAAAGCTATATTTAATGGATGGTGTAGACACCTAAAAAATGTCATGTTAAGGAGGCTACTCATGTGCACAACTTTTCATACCATATGACTCATATTGGACCTTCCCAAGACTTAAAAATGGTTTTAACTACTCAAACAAGGCAAAATAGTCCTTTTTAGCCTAGGTCGCTATCCCTCCTAGCGATTGCGTGGTGACTACTGGAGTCGATGATGGTCACCAAAGTAGTTCATGCCTATCGTGGATGATCTCATCTATAATAAACTTGGGCTCCTTGAGCTGAGTATAATCCATTATAGTGCAACTAATATTAAATGGTTTTGGTACAAGAAGCTTCCATAAGCGATGCCTCACCTTATTGAGCCTAACCAAATCTTGATCTTGGCTTCTTCAACAAGCTAGGATCCAAATTTGGAAGGTCTATTTAAGGAAACCAAAAACTTGACAAATAGAGAGAATTGATCCCTTATTGAACACAATGAAGTGCTGCCCTTTTGTGATTAGAGAGTGTAATATCTCATAAGCATCACGGTGCTACCAAAATTACGTTATGGAGAAATCTCTTGCATCCATGGAGCTTTGGAGAGTTTGAAGGATAAATTATACCACTGTTCATAGTTAATTCACCATAAATTTAGGCCAATCCCATGATCAAAATATATTTCAGGATACAATGAACCTTGAACATAAATTCAATAGTTGAATTGAATGTCATCAATCATCAATCTCAGAGAACAGAGTCTCTGTTTGGCAATTGATATTCTTGATAGCAACCTACAGACGTCACTGCCATACCCAAATATGACTAACAAAGCCTGTCATTCTGATCAATAACAGTCTTGTTGTGATGTTCATATTTCTCTATTTTATTAATTAGATCATTTTTAGTAGCCTTTGATTCTATTTCTAACATAGCTTACCAGTATTTCTTTCTATATTTCATGCATTTTCTATATTTTTTTTAGCATTTTCATTTCATTAGCATTATCATGAAATAGGCCTCATATTGAGAAGATTTACATTTCCTATTGATGTTTTGTAAGTGTTTATGTGTGAAGGTTATAGGCCTTATAAGGAGCTTACCATCATCAAGATCATATTTCTTGGCATCATCAAGCGGAGATCGCTAGGAAAACCCTCCATTATCAGTTTAGGAGATTACAAGAGATCTTTGGAGAACACCTATTGTTGGAATCTTGATGTAATTTTGTATCAATTTGGTGAATCCCTAAGAGGGATCTATTGTAACCCGTTGTAAAGATATTTCTTGAGTATTAATTAGAAAGGCATATTTATTTTCTTTATCTTTTGTCATGATGGTTACATGAATTTCATTTATCAAGCTAATTACATTTTACATTCTGTAGGTTGTTAGATATTTTGTGCATATTACAGTTTGTTTTTTAGGATACAACCAGATTTAAATTAATCCTAATGACCAACACAAAACAACATTCACAACATCTTGGGGGACTTTTTGTTACAAGTTAATTCCATTTGGCCTTAAAAACATAGATGCTACTTATCAACATGCCATGACATACATATTACATGATTACATGCATAATATCATTTAAGAATATGTGGATGATTTATTGGAAAATTCTAAACCCTGACAAGAGCACATTAGTATCTTGGAAAACATTTTTGATTGACTTCTAGAACATAATGTAAGGTTGAACCCCAAGAAGTGTGTCTTCAATATCACCTCATACAAACCACTAGGATTAATTGTATCTAAGATAGTCATTGAAGTGGATCCAAACAAGGTCAAGGCCACTATGGAGATGCCTCTCCCAACAAACTTGAAATAGTTGTGTAGTTTACAATGAAAGATCCAATTGATCCATCATTTCATTGCACAACTCTCAGACAAATGCATACCTTTAAATTGCCTCCTACAAAAGGGGATGACATTTTCATGGATAGAATAATATAAAAAAGCTTTTGATGATATCAAGCAATACTTAGCTTCTCCACCAGTATTAACTCCACCTTACCTAGGTGTCCCCTTCCATATTTATTTTTTTAGTAATATTCTTTGCATTAGAGACAATGCTTGCACAAAAAAATGAAAACAATCAGGAGCAAGCAATCTATTAAATTATTGGAACATTGGTAAGCTATGAAACCTGATACATTTATGTGGAAAAACTATGCCTAGTAGTGGTTCTTCCACTAAGAAACTCATACATTACATGCCAATTCACACTACCTATGTCATACCTAAATAAAATCCTTTATGTTACATGATATATCTCACTTACAACAATAGTTGCATCATAAAATGGATAATGCTTCTAACAAAATTTGATCTTAAGTTCATCAATAAATAATCCATTAAATATCGGGTAATAGTCGATCATCTTATGGAAGCTCCACTTCCTAGTGATCAACCCTTGATTATTGAGCTCCCAGATGATTTGGTATTTACCATCACTAAACAAGAGGAATATATCATTCCTAAAGAGGATGTGGATATCACACTCTTATTTAATGGTTCTAAGTGCAAAAAATGACAAAGTGTAGGAGTCATATTTCATACACTTGTAGGCAGCAAATCCACCTCCCAGAAGAAGAAAAAGTGATTTGCTAGATTTTGACAGTTTTGGGAATGATTTGCTCAAGTTTTGTAAAACCGTACAGTGGGAGAAAATCATATAGTGGAAGGAAAAATCATACAACTGGATTGGAAAACCATACAGAGCAGTAGAAAATCATACAGGGCGCACCGAAATTCACTCAGATGCAAAGGAAATGTAATTTCGGGATGAAATGTCGCATGGATTTGCTAAATTAAGGTGTAAACTTAGGAAAATGCCAAAATAATGTATTCAGTTGTATATGGGCAGTTGTGAATAATGGATTGTCTCAGGAACCACTTTGGAATAGCCTGGGCAATGTTATATAAGGCCCCATTTTCAAATTTGTAGGTCTGGCTACTAGTTTACTGGTTATTAGTTGCTAGAATAGAGAGATAGACATATTTCTGAGTTATTGCAATTACCTTAAGAGAGTTTTCCACATTGTAATCGAATTGACAGCCATTAATGAGAATAATAGATATTGTGGATGATAGTGTATGGTCTTGTTGTGAATGGATAATGCATTGTGGATTAACATTGTGTAATTGAGTTTCTATCTTACTGTTATATGTTAGTTTTAGGCATTGTTGCAACTTGTTGAGAAGATTGTCACTGGTGAATCATGGGGAATGATTTAGGAGCATGATGACATTGGAAAGGACGTGGTGAAGCATACTGTATGATTTCTGGATGGAATTACTTGTATGGAATCTCTCACCAGCCCGGTTTGGATGTTTTGCTTGTGGAAGAGATTGTCTTGTTTAGGTTGTTAAACCTTTACAAAACATCCCAGAGAGAGATTGGAGCAGAAGAGCATAGCAAGTAACACCTTTCTGTACCTTTATTTCGTACATATCATACATCGTACATCGTACAAATCGTACAAAATATTGTTACCCGATTTGGTAAAACAGGCGATTGGCAGGAACTTACCCGATTTGGCAGTTTTGGTGAATTGGCTTGAACGATTACAAAACTATGTACGACAGCCTACAAAATAGCATCTATCAGTTTTTTTGAGTGCAATATCATACCATATTGGACACTGTACGATTTGAGATCGTACAGTGTATGTAATTAAGGTCCGTACAAAGAATTGATAGTTCATACGAGGGTAGTTCGGGTGATTAGAATATTGTCCGATTTGGTAATTGAGATAGGCTCGACCTAGGAATCATTATTACCTCTGGAAAACACCTCCCCACTGGGAATACTCCATCGCTATGTTACATTTGGCATCGTTGCCTTATCGAATCTGGCATTCTTGTTAAAATGGGTCAAATTTGACTAAAAACTGGAGGTGATTTTTTTATGACGGACACCAGTACACAAAGGCGTGGGAGAAGGGAACCATGAGACAACATTCTAGTAAGAAGGAGCACAAGGATTTCTCAAAGAGGAAACATGAGTAACTCAGATCAGAGTACGCATGAACCAGAGATAGAGCAAGTTTGGACATCCGAAGAGGGAGACTTTGAGACGTTGTTGATTGAGATAGAAGATGAGGAGGAAGAACCACCAAACGTAGAGGAGACGGGTGACAAAGAGAAAGTGCATGATGATGGAGAGTGGATGGTAAGACTTGAGGAAGTGGTAGCAGGGTTGCGAGAGGGTGTAGAGGATGGGAGTCAGGCACCAGGGCAATAGGACATGAGGACTCAGGAGGATAGACCAAGATCATCTCCATCACATCAGTGAAGAAGGTCGTAGAGTGAGGATGCACAAGAATTTGGTCATCGAGTGGTGGGACAAAACAAGATACCTCAAATTGACACTTCTGATGACAATGGGAGTAAGACACCCCCTAGGAGGAATCCATCAGAGAATCCATGGGACACCTCAAGTGAGAGTGATGACTCCCCTAATATGGCTAACAAAGCAGCCAAACAAAGATGTCCACCATTTTTAGGTGAGGGTAAGGAAGACCCCACACGACATGTAGGAACTTGCATAACTATTTGGAGAGCAAATGGTGTAGATAGACCGGAGGATTGGGTAGTCCTCTTTCCTACCACCTTGAGAGGATTGGCAATAGACTGGTACCTAAAGAGAGAAAATAACATTGATTTTCAGACTTGGAATCAGATAAAGGAGAAGTTCATTGAAGAATTTTGACCTTTAAAAGATGATGGAGACATAGTTACCGAGCTTTGCATGACAAAATAGAAAGTAGATGAGGATGTGAAATCCTTCAACCGTCGACTAAAGCAGTTAGTCGATAAGATGCAAATGCCATTGGTGGATGTGCTGATAAAATGGTGGTTTGTAGATGGGTTACTACCAAAATATAAGAAAAATATGAAGGGAGTACCATCTGACACATATGAGGAAGCATTGAAACATGCAAAGACCTTTGAGAGTGAATCAAAATAGATGTACATGGGAATATTATCTCATCCCAAGTTAAAAGATTTAGATAGTGAAGAAGAAGACACTATCTAGAGGATGGTAGCATCATTCCACAAGGAGTTTGATAAGATGGTTAAAGAATAGAAGATCAAACCAGACAGGAAGGAACTATGGTGCACAGAATGCAAGATAGAGGGACATACAAATATGAAGTGTCCAAAGAATGACTATTGCCATATTTGTAATGTGATGGGGCATGAAGTAATGCTCTATCCCTATAATGCAAGAATCTATCCATAGGTACTATCAATCTAGGAGTAGGAAGAAAAACCATAGGCCCAAGGGAGTGGCCAACAAGCAACGAGTGGTGGTTATAGAAATAGTAGAAGAGGTGGTAGACAGAATCAAGGTAATCGACAAGGAGGAAAAAGTCACTTATAGTATGACTCGAAAGGTAGACCGATCATACAATGTCACAATTTCCAGGAGTGGGGGCATTTTGTGAAGAATTGTCCTGCACCTCCGATGCAAGGAGCACCACAAACAAGCACTACACACATGTGTAGATGGTGTGGTCTAGGGAACCACAAGGAGGAGAATTGTCCAAAGTAGGTGAGTTTGAGCAACCCATAAAATGTGAGCTATTTGGACATCGAAGTTCCTCAAGTTAAAGAGGAAACTTAGGAAGTGTTAGCCGTGATGAGGAATCAGGCTAAAAAGGATAAGTATCTAGAGCCAAAAAAAGAAAAGCAATGTTGGCAAGCAACAAAGAAAATATTGCAAGAAGAAACTGAGAAAACTAAGCAAGGAGAGTCGAGCACTCAAAAGGAATTACGAAAACCATCAGAATAGGAGATAGTTGTGCAGAATCTGGTAGCACAGGTGTTGGATACCATAGTGGAACTTAAAGTATCTGACTTACTAGAAGCTATCCCAGAATTGCAGAAAGCAATTATGGAAGAAATACAACCATAGAAGGTGATGGAAGTAGAGAGCCAACCAATCTTAGAGGATGAATGGAAAGACCAATTTATGGATCCTACTATACTAATGATTGATGTGGGAAAGAAGCTTGCATTAATGCATATGGAGATTTTGGGGCACAAATTGATGCAAGTGATCATGGATGGAGGATCTAGTGTTAATGTGCTACCAGAAAGAACTTGGCTAGAACTAGGCACTCCATCCCTATGGACATCAAGCTTTCGACTGTACGGGGCTGACCATAATGATATTAACATAAAAGGAGTTTTGACTGCACAACAAGTAATGATAGTTGAGCAAGAGTTTGTCTTGGACTTTGTTGTGATTACAATGCAAAAACCTGCATATGACGCCCTCTTGGGGAGAGGATGGCTATGAGTAGCCAAAGTTAATCATAATTGGGGAAAGAATCAGATCACCTTCAAGAAGGGACAACATAAATACATGATCAATTTAGCTAATCAGAGAGTTAGTGAGGATATAGCTACAACTGACGAATCAAAAAACTCATCAGGGGATGAAGGACATGAACCTGATGGAGAGGGAATGTTGTACATGGATGAATGTAGCGAGGATGAAGCTCGATCTGATAGTGGACTCCTTCATTGGAAAATGGGGGATTACGAGATGTTTCAACCCAACTGCCTTTGTATTGAGTCAGAAGAGATCAAGGAAAAACAAGATGAACCAAAAGCTAGTAAAGAAACTAAGAAGGAAATAGAAGAGAAGTGGACGTTTCCAAAAAGCTTTGTAGAGTATATAGTAGGAGATGCAGAGATTGATACAAGACCAACACACCCTGAGAATGTAATGAAAGCTACGAGTGAGCCAAAAAATATCAAATATGAAGGACCCAAGATAGTGGACATCAATCTAGGAATGGAGGAGGAACCTAGGATGGTCCATTGTGGCGATGATTGGAATCTTGTATTGAAGGCAACAACTTTCAAGATATTCTTGGAGTACAAGGATGTCTTCGCATGGACATATAAGGATTTGAAAGGAATCCCACCCAAATTATGTGTCCATAAGATTACACTAATTCCTGGCGCTCAACCTATTAGGAGGAGGCCATATAGAATGAATCCAAAGTACACGACATTGGTAAATACGAAGATAGAAAAGATGTTGGAAGCAGGAATTATATTCAGGGTGACGAACAGTGAATGGGTTTCACCTATAGTAATCACCTTGAAGAAGGAAGTCGATAAGATAAGGATATGCGTAGACTTCAGGAGTCTAAACGCAGTGACCATTAAGGATCCCTTTCCTATTCCATTCATAGATTCTATCTTGGAGGAAGTTGCAGGACATGAGATCTATTCATTTTTGGATGGATTCTCGGGATACAATCAGATCAGCATCGTTGAGGAGGATAAGCTAAAAACCACATTTGTTGTGGAGAATGGCATCTACGCATATAATCGAATGCCATTTGGGCTCTGTAATGCCCCAACTACGTTTCAACGCATCATACTGTATATATTTGACCAACTGGCGATAGGGAATTTCAAAGCATTTTTGGATGATTGGTCCATTTATGGGAAGATCAAGGAGCATCTTCCATCTCTTAGTGAATGTATGAGTAGGTGCAAAAATGCACAGATATCATTAAACCCAACAAAGTGTTTTTTGATGGTACCATATGGAAAATTGTTAGGACACATTGTGTGCAGCGAAGGATTGAAGATAGATCCGGATAAAATTCGGGTGATATTATTCATGGAAGAACCCTTTGATGTGAGTTCACTCAAAACCTTCCTTGGGTCAATAGGATATTACCGAAGGTTTATCAAAAATTATGCACATGTATCCTATCCGTTAGATTCTTTGATGAAAAAGAATATTCCTTTCAGATGGATAGAGGAGCACTAGGGAGCCTTTGAGGAGTTAAAGGCTAAGTTGGTAAGTAGTCTGATTTTGGTGTTTCCTAGTTGGGATAAGGAATTCCATGTCCACGTCGATGCCTCAAACTTTGCAATTGGATGTGCATTGGCACAAGAAGGACAGTTTAAGTTGGATCAACCGATTTTCTTTGCTAGTCACCTTTTGTCAAGGCCGGAAAGAAATTATAGTACAACAGAAAGGGAAGCCTTGGGGATGGTATATGCAGTCCAAAATTTTAGGCATTACCTACTGGAAAACCCCTTTGCATTCTACGTCGATCATCAGGTATTGTTGTACTTAATAAACAAACCAGTAATACAAGGATGAGTTAGTCGGTGGCTCGTTACACTCCAAGAGTTCGTATTTCGAGTTGTGGTGAGACCTGGCAAGAAGCACGTGATTGCGGACCAGTTGTCTCGAATACGATCAGGGGAGCCAACAGGAATATGAGTTCTTGATGAATTTCTAGATGCACAATTATTTGCCATCAATGTTGTGCCATCATGGTACAAGTTGGTTGACCAGTACCTATCCATAGGGGAGTTGCCACAAGATATGATGACAACCAAAAAGAAGAGGATAATTATGAAGTCAGCACCTTTCCAGATAATAGCAGGATTGCTATACAAGATAGGAAGTGATGGTATCTTGCGGAGATGTGTAATGGAGGAAGAAGTTAAGGCGACATTGAAAGAAGCCCATGCAGGCTTAGCAGGGGGACACATGGGACCAGATGCGACTGCATGAAAAATATTGTTAGCAGGTCTATGGTGGCCCACATTGTACAATGATGCAAAAGAACATGTGAAAGCTTGTGATACTTGCCAAAGAGTAGGTAAACCGGTCAGGAGGGACTTTATGCCCTTACACCCATCGTAGCCACATGAGTTGTTCGAATGTTGGGGCTTAGACTTCATGGGACCATTGAAGACATCTCAAATATGGAAATGTAGATATATCATAGTGGCAATGGAATACCTCACAAAATGGGTAGAAGCAAGAGCATTACCTGATAATTCTACCAAAAGTACAACATAATTTTTGTATGAGCAGGTAATCATAAGATTCGGTATTCCACTATGAATAATGAGTGACCATGGAGGACACTTCGTGAATGAGATTATCAAGATGTTGATGATAGAATTTAAGATTTTACACTCATTGTCTAGTCCGTACTACCCAAGAGCGAATGGGTAGGCGGAAGCGACTAATAAAGTCTTAGTATCAACTCTGTATAAAACCTGTGGGATAGAAGGAGCAGATTGGGAGGAAAGGTTACCATCCATTTTGTGGGCATATAGAACAACTTTCAAACCAACAATGGAACATACCCCTTTCCAATTAATGTATGGTCAAGAAGCGGTGGTGCCAGTCGAGTTCTTGATACCAAGTTTGAGAGTTGCAGTAGAGCATCGCTTGGGGGATCAAGAAATTTTGGAGGAATGACTGATGATGCTGACCAAACTAGATGAAAGAAGAGTCATGGCATAGTGGGCGATTGAGATAGCTCAAAAAATATGAAAGGCATGGCATGACAAGCATTTGAGGAAGTTGGAACTTAGTCCAGGGGACTTGGTTCTAAAGTTTAATGGGAAGAGGGAGATCAAGCCAGGTAAACTGAAGATGTTATGGCTTGGCCCTTATAAAGTTATTGAAGTATTGAATAATGGAGCAATCAGGCTATAGAACCTGAATGGGATGGAGGTACCCAACACTATAAATGGCTCAAAGTTGAAGCCTTACAAAGTACAGTGTCTATTCATTGCTTCAGAAGAGATTGAATGGAGAAGATGAGCAGACGCTCAAGATGAGGCTCATCGTGAGCTAGGTCCACCGCAAGAGGAGCTAGATTTGGGACTCGCAAGGCTATTTTCTGAATGGGAGGAGACGTAGCCAATAATTGAACAACAAGAGTTGGCACCTAGACCCGATGAAAGAAGAAGGGTGCGAGTACATATCATATGGATGGATGGGACCATAAGAGAGGGAGAAGAGTGGATTTCTCTAGCAATAGAGGGCTATCAAGAGAGGGCACTATTACCAAGAGCTTTGAATAGGAGGTACCCATAGATAGAACATAGGGAACTACCTCGATAGTCGAAAGAATGAAGAAGGGTAAGGCTGATAGTGCGCAATGAGGATAGAGTGGACACATTTGAGATGGAAATTCTAGAAGAGGCTAGGGAAGAAAGGATAGAAGAAGAACTAATGGAACTTTCCCCATTGGCTCAGATAGGGCTATTACAATAGAGGATGAGAATGCAAACTCAACAATTGTAGGAAGAGTATCAAACACTACGAGGTCACAATGCGAGATTGAGAGCGCAAGTAATCCAAGAATTGGATGGTACCATACAAAGATTGGATGAATAGAGGGTAGTTAGATTACAAGAGATTGGAAGTGAACCTAAGGAGGTTGAAGACTTAACTCCAAGAAATGGTGGAGGAAACGAAGGTGCAAGTACAAGTTCACCACCCCCACCAAGAAAGCAGCCTACGATAAATGAGGGTACATAAGTACTTTGGCGAGATATAGAGGAGACCACCACATCACCTGAATTGCACCACAATGTAGTAGGTATGATAGATTCTAGTGATGAAGGGATGTCATGGTTGGTGAGAGAGCCTAGTATAGATGATGATGAACCAGAGAATCCTCATAATCCTTAGAGGGATCAAAGTATTCCAATTAGAGCATTGAGACCAAGGCAAGTCGGGAGAGTTCAAGAGGATAGACCCGAGAATGATACACAGGCATATGCAATAGCTCACCAGTAATTGAGAAGACAAAGGAGGGAAGTTCGATGATTGGAGAGAGTGATGAATTTGCCACATGACTAGGTAGAATAGAGAGAAGAGGGTCGGACTAACTCTAGTTCTAAAATAGACTTTTCTGATGATTATAGAGAAGTATTGGCATCTTCATCCCCCTAGAGATCCTTTGAGGAAAGAAGATGGAGGTATCACTTGGTAAGGGCTGATAGAAGAGTCAGAACCTTGTGATAGTTGTCACCAAACTGGAGTCCATTGGCTAATATCGAGTTTGTAGATATTACTCCTGATGATCGAAGAATAAGAGGAAGAATTGGACAAGGACCTCTAAGACTTCAACGAGGAAGAGGAAGAGGTAGATGACCAGAAAATGATGGAGACCTTGGTGATGTTGCAATTAGAGGAGGTAGAGGATGAGGAAGATTCTGACCCCCTACTCCTAGATGGCTAGGAGATAACCCGTTAGCATGTATGAATTGGGTAAGGAACCAACAAGATATACCCAGACTAAGAGGTATGTTACGAAATGCGCTACGAAGATGCAGAGGGGGGTGACCACCCCTAAACCGATAGGGACCCCAATGAGAAGGGGGTAATTGGCAATTACCTCGAATAAGAGAAGAGTCATCAATAGTACGGGGAGGTTTCATGCCTAGAATAAATGGAAGGGGGAGATACCCACGTGGTCAAAACCTTGCTGGTAGAGGAAGGGTACACTTTGTAGATGATAGAAACCTAGGCCAACAATGGACCCGATCACCAAGTTTGGAGCCAGAAATGATCCATGGAGATAGGTGAAGAAGTCGCTCAAATAATAGTAGAGTGGTGAGGACACCACCACCACGGGATCAATCACCTGCATGATGAGAAGAAGGCCTACCAAGGGATGAGACTCCAACTTGCCAATGTACAATTCTGAACTGTACACATTGTAGGAGGGGAAATGAATGGGCAACAACATCATAGGTGGAGACCAACCAAGCAGAGGTACAAGAGGATACCACTAATCGAAATGTTATGGTCGAACCTCGAGGTCAAGATTGGGATGGGGTCGTACAGGTGAATGTCACTGTGCGATTACCAAGGAGGTAAGTATAATTAGACTAGGATGAAAAAAAAATGAAAAAAAAAATTGTGCCTTAGTTGTGAAAATCCCTCGGGACGCAATTAGGAAGGGCGAGGTTGAAAATCGAAAATGACGGCCTCTCCAGAGAAAAAGAAAGCAAAATTTTCTCTAAGTAATGAAATCGTACAGATAAAAAGTAAAATATGGAAATCATACAAAAGAGGGTCGTACAAAGCAAGATTGACATGCAAATCATACATAATGTTGTACTATACGATTTAGATCGTACAATGTATGATTTGCCAACTAACCAATTAATGCGGCATGCAAAAAAGTAGCGGTTGGAGGAAAAGAAGGGGGAAAAAGACAAAAATTTTAAACCAACTACTGAGTTGGCAGTCATCTAGTAGGGGAGATGGAAAAAGCATGCAACATGGCATTTTTTAAATTCTTTTGACAGTTAGGGTTTTTTTAGGGTTTTTGAAAACTTGCTTTAAAAGGAAAGTTAATTGACCATTTTTTAAATCACCAAGCAGAATTCAAATTTTTTAGGAGATTGAAGGGGAAAAGTATACATTTGAGAAAGGAAGACTACATGGGCGATAAATATTCACCAGTACTTTGAATTTGTAGACCCATTGTTAAATTTGTACTAGGGAGTTCTTTTCAGCTTCAAGGAATTAACCCGAGAAAGAGGAATTGGGGTTTTTCTCCACAAAAAGGGGGAATTCAATTTTTTTAAGAAATATTATAGCAACAGATGTCAGAATACGTCATTGTATGGATTTAGGACTATGAAATTGTTGTTGGAGCTGGAGGAAGCAGAAATTGGTGGTTGGATTGGGGAAATTGCAAGAGTATGGAAGATTGAAACCCTAAGAACTAAAAAATCTGACAAAAATCAGGTAGGGAAAATTGAGAAGAGAAAAGTACAATTTGTACAGTTGTACATTGTATCCAAAATTTTATCAAATTGAAGAAAATTGTGCCAGGAGGGAAGGAGTGAAAGATTGGTTGAGATAAAGCACTAAGGAGTAGATCGGGACAATCCGACAACTGGGTCGATGGCAGATTTGGCAAAGGAGACAAAAATCCTAATATTTTGCATCAGTGAGGGTTAGAGAAGTCGTATTGTATGATCTGGGGGTCGATTGTACGATTTCCAGGAAGAAAAGTGTCGTCTAAGTGGGTTTTTTTCCATTTTTGGTAGTTTTAAGAGATCGTACAAAATTGTATGGAATCATATAAATTTTAAAGGGGAGGGCAGCCAACAAGTAGCAGAGTATGGAGTACTAGCACCCTGTATGATTTTAGGTCATAGTTGTACGATTTGAAGGAGATTTGACCATTTGAAGATTGACGGGGTGAAGGGAAGAACTGCCAAATAGTGTACGATCTAGAAGCAATGGAAGAAGGTAAAACCATACAAGGGACATAGAACCATACATTGTATGATTTTATAGGAGACTGTATGATTTTTGGTACGTTTCTAATTACGGAGGAGAAGGTTGAGTTAATCGGCGAGATGTTGGAGGAATGATCTCAATGGAAGAATTTGGACGTCGATTGAGGTGGATTGCAACGAATCGGGTGGAGAGATCACCAGGTCCACTACACGAGAGAGAGGCATACTCATGGTAGCACCATGAACATCAGTTTTAGTCCCACGAAAGGTATGGTAATCATCCATGGAGGAGAGGAGGATATAGGCCATGGAGGAGACAAAGCCATTGGCGGCCACACCTGGATAGAACACCATCGAGGCACAAAGAGGGAAGGATGGCCCAAGAAGCTACCTCATGGAGGGAGTTGAGGAGCGAAGTACATGTGCAAGAATAGGAAGAACACCTGAGTAGTGGATAGGAGGAATGCCAGGTGGAATTGTCGAACATCACATTTGTACAGCATGGAGCGAAAGCATGCAGGAAATGGTGGAGTGATGAGAAGAATAGGTCTCATCCCTGGAGGAAGACATTCAAAAATGTGCAAGTGTCGGTCATTGCACAGATCCCACCATTTCATCGGATATTCTTCTAGAACTATCTTTTATAGATAGTTCAGGCATATAATGCAGCAACTCGGACAACCTACGTCAATGTGGGCAAGAGGTCAGTGAAGGTGGAAGTTTCGATGGAGGCATTCCAAAGAACATTTGGGTTGCCAATGGAAGGCATGGAGATAGTCAAGAAATTGGTAGACCCAATAGAAGCACACCACCTGGTTACCACCATGACCACTATCAAATCGATGATAGACGTAAATATTTTCGATGCAAGAATGCGTGGAATAAAGCAGAGCTAGTTGCGAGGAGACAATTGGGCATGTGCGATGAACACAGTCATGGCTCGATTGTTAGGTGATACAAGGGTGATAGAGATGCCAATGTGGATGGCACAGTACGTAGAAGGTATCACCCAAGGAATTCCATATGATTGGGGTACCTTTTTGGAGAGAAGGATGCATGAGGCATTGACCAAAAGATCGAAGAACTTTGGGATGGCCTTTCAGGCAATTGGATTGCTACTGAATGCAGTCACAGAAGTGGGAATGCAATTCCCAGGGTTGACGCCACCTAGAGAAATCAGGTCGGACCAACCGATGATATTGAGATGGGTAAAGGTTGTACCCATAGCGAAGAGTACTCCAGAGAAACCATGCACAAGGAGTGAGCAGCACAGGAGTGAAGCTCAGGGAGATACCTCTCCGGAGGAGGATGTCGATGTACATCATCGAAGGAAGCATTCTAGATGGTTGGAGCCGAAACTAGAACAACAAGTACCTGCACAAAGGTAGCAGGAGCAGCCTCTCGATCAAGAAAGGGAGAGTAGTCTAGTACAAATAAGGATGAGAAGGCAATGAGAAAGAATGGTAGATAAACCAGTTCTGGAAGTATAGAGGAAGGAACAATCAGATTCAAAAGCGATGGAACTGGATGAGTTATATTGGACAGAGGCAGAGAAGATAGTGCAATCTCTGGACATCTTTGAAAATTTTGAGAAGATGGATGCCTCTGATTTCTTTAAAGGAATTGAGGTAGGGTATGATGGAGTAGCCACTACCTAGGATGAAGCAGGAGTTGGACCAAGTACCATGGTAGAAGAGCCCAAGAAGAAGACTCATTACAAAATTGTAATAGGAGGCTCCAGTAAGAAAGATGTCCTAAAGAATACCAAAGTGCCACAAGAAAAATAAGCACTTGTTGCTCAATAGGAAGTAGCTCAGGAAAATACAGAGGAGCAACAGGGGGCTCAACCGAAGTAGAAAAGGCTCAAGAACAAGTTGAGCAACAACGATCTCAAAAGGAGATCATAAACATTATGGATAGTGAGGGGGAGGAGAAAATAGTGAAACAATCCCCACCTCAAGAAAATATAGATACCGAGAGAGTACTTAGCGAGCTTGGAGGAAGCTCTAGCCACCTTAAGGAGGAAGAAGACTTAAGAACTCCTATAGAAGAAGAATGATGGGGAATGCAATCCAGTTATCTCCTAGAAATACCATGGTTTCAGAGAATCACAATGGAAGAGGAGGCAAGTGGAATAGAGGATAAGGTGGAACACTTCTTTGCTCAGTGAGGCCATGTGATGAATAGTTCTAGAATGGAATTTTGCATTGGTCACATGGGAGAACTGAAGTTGTGGGAGGAACAAGTATCTCTCGAGTTAGAGAGGATAACAGAATGGGTGAATAGTGTGGAGCACATAAGGAAGATAGCGGATATCCATGCACAACATCCATGGAGGTTACCCAGGGAAGAGGTAACAATGATGTTAGGAAGAGAAGACTTACCAGAAGGGATGGTCATGAATTACAGGAAGGACCCGAGGATATATTTGGATCGAGTGAGTCATCCAACCTGCCCTATCAATATGATAGAAGTTGAATATAGGAGGGTCGCTACAGGAGTGTCCATTACCCTATGGAAGTTGAACTTCCTAACACATTGGATAGAGTGGTTGAGCATTGGATTGGAGGAAATCCATCGACTCAAGAAGGCATAGGAGGAAGAGACCACAACCACTCAAAAGGAATTGGCCGTAATGGAAGATGAACTGCAGAAAAGTAGAACTATGATAGAAGAGAAAATAAAGAAGCTGGAGGAGGATCTGTCAGGACTCAGAATAGAGTCTGAAGCCAGAGTTACCATGCTTGAAGAGGAAAAGTGATAGATTTTCTAGATGGTAGAGGATAAGATTAAGGAGTTGGAGGCACAACTCAAAGCGAAGGATGAGCAGATGATAACTCAGTTGGCCAAAAAGAGTGAGCAAATGGCTACACAAGCCAAGCAGATAGAGGAGCTGACAAAAGATAACAAGAAGCTGAATGAGATGGTCTTGGAGAAGCAAGCTCAGATGAGGATCAAAGAAGACCAGGTTCAAGCTCTAGAAGCTGATATCAAACATCACTTGGAGACCATTGTAGAGAAGAATGAGGAACTCCAAGCAGCTGCTCGAGCAGAAGCTCACTGGAAGGAGAAATTGAAGAAGAGTACCTCTGAATGGGAAAAATAAATGATGGACTTCATGAAAGCTTTCGAGGAGAAGGCTAACCTTCATGGAGCCAAAGCCATCGAAATGGGGAGCTATGCAGCCAAGCTAAGAAATGAATGAGAAATGTACAAGACACAAGTCAAGGACTTGGAGGCTGAATTAGCTAGACTGGAAGCCCAATAGAAGAAGCAGAATGAGTCATCGAGGATGCCGACTAAAGTAAAGGGGAGGGCAGATGTAGGCAGCAAATCCACCTCCTAGAAGAAGAAAAAGTGATTTGCTAGATTTTGACAGTTTTGGGAATGATTTGCTCAAGTTTTGTAAAACCGTACAGTTGGAGAAAATCATACAATGGAAGGAAAAATCATACAACTGGATTGGCAAACCATACAGAGCAGTAGCAAATCATACAGGGTGCACCGAAATTCACTCAGATGCAAAGGAAATGTAATTTCGGGATGAAATATCGCATGGATTTGCTAAATTAAGGTGTAAACTTAGGAAAATGCCAAAATAATGTATTCAGTTGTATATGGGCAGTTGTGAATAATGGATTGTCTCAGGAACCACTTTGGAATGGCCTAGGCAATGTTATATAAGGCCCCATTTTCAAATTTGTAGGTCTGGCTACTAGTTTACTGGTTATTAGTTGCTAGAATAGAGAGATAGACATATTTCTAAGTTATTGCAATTACCTTAAGAGAGTTTTCCACATTGTAATCGAATTGATAGCCATTAATGAGAATAACAGATATTGTGGATGATAGTGTATGGTCTTGTTGTGAATGGATAATGCATTGTGGATTAACATTGTGTAATTGAGTTTCTATCTTACTGTTATATGTTAGTTTTAGGTATTGTTGCAGCTTGTTGAGAAGATTGTCACTGGTGAATCATGGGGAATGATTTAGGAGCATGATGATATTGGCAAGGATGTGGTGAAGCGTACTGTATGATTTTTGGATGGAATTACTTGTATGGAATCTCTCACCAGCCCAATTTGGATGTTTTGCTTGTGGAAGAGATTGTCTTGTTTAGGTTGTTAAACCTTTACAAAACATCTCAGAGAGAGATTGGAGTAGAAGAGCATAGCAAGTAACACCTTTTTGTACCTTTATTTCATACATATCGTACATCGTACATCGTACAAATCGTACAAAATATTGTTACCCGATTTGGTAAAACAGGTGATTGGCAGGAACTTACCCGATTTGGCAGTTTTGGTGAATTGGCTTGAACGATTACAAAACTGTGTACGACAGCCTACAAAACAGCATCTGTCAGTTTTTTTGAGTGCAATATCGTACCATCTTGGACACTGTATGATTTGAGATCGTACAGTGTATGTAATTAAGGTCCGTACAAAGAATTGACAGTTCGTACGAGGGTAGTTCGGGTGATTAGAATATTGTCCGATTTGGTAATTGAGATAGGCTCGACCTAGGAATCATTCTTACCTCTGGAAAACACCTCCCCACTAGGAATACTCCACCACTGTGTTACGTACACCACAATGGATACCTATTCCTTTATCATTCAAACTTGATTTCCCATACACAAATAATAATGTAAAGTATGAAGACTTAATAGTAGGACTTCAATCAGCCATAGCTATGACCATAAAGTGTATTAGGATATTTAGAGATTCACAACTTGTCATTCATCAAGTAAATGGAGAATACCAATACAAATAACCAATCCTTAAACTTTATCATGAAGTAGCAATAAAATTGTTTGAAATTTTTGATTGGTATGAGATTGATAACTTATCTATATCGACTAATAGATTTGCATATGTGATGGCCTCTCTAGTATCACTGATTCCAAATAACTCTAAAGGAGAGGTACAACCATTAATTGTCACAACAATCTCTAAATTTACAATTTCTCATACTGAGTCTAAAGATGAGAAAGATGTTTGCTTTATTCATGCAGAGTCATATGAGCCTTGGTAAAAGCCTTCCTCAAGTTTGGAACACTCCCATCATATATTTCATGAACTTCCAAATAAAATTTCAAACGAAAGGTATCTCATTTCACTCTCTTGGGGGATGTGTTGTAAATATGTGGTTATGATGGAGTTGTCCTTCATTGTCTCGAGCCTACAAAGGCATAAATATCAATATTTAAAGCTCATGATTGTACTTGTGATGGTCACTTTAGTGGAATGGTCATTACAAAGAACATTTTATGCATGGGTTATTACTAGTCCTCTATGGAATGTGATTGTTGCACTTATGTCAAGAAATGTCAACAATGTCAGCAACATCCTAATTTAACTCATGTGCCATCACAAGCCTTACAACCTATTTAGATTCTTTGGCCCTTGTCATAATGGGGTTTGGACCTGATTGGTAAAATCTTGACTCCTTCCTTGGGATAACACACATTCATCATTACTACCATTGAATACTTCACAAAGTGGTTCAAGATAATTCCTCTAACCAGTATGATAGGACCTCGAATTATAAAGTTTATACTTCAACATATCATCTATCACTTTGGTATCCCCTCAAACATATCCTCTAACAATGGTAAGCCTTTCAAAAGCAAGGATGTTCAAGCACTTTATGAGAAATATAATATCCAACATAGTTTCTCAACTCCTTATTACCCACAAAAAAATGGATAAGTTGAGGCAACCAATAAGACCTTGATCACTATTCTCAAGAAATTAGTCAAATAAAATTATCGATATTGGTACACTCAGATCCCCTTGGAATTATGGGATTATCAAACAAGCATCTACACACCTATTGGGAAAACACCATTCTCATTCGTCTATGGTGCCAAATCCATCATACCTCTTGAGCTTGAGATCCCCTCACTATGCATTTCATTGCAAGAATTCATAGATGATGATACTGCTAGACAAGCATGTGTCGACCAACTCACACTCCTTGATGAAAGGTGAATCAACACCTTGGAGAATTTACGCATCTATCAGGATTATTTAAAGTGTTCTTACAATACCAAAGTCCATCTATTCAAATTCCATGTAGGAGATCTTATCCTTAAAGAGAATCAATAAAACACCAATGCATTGCCACATATTTGTGATAAATTCATGGCTAATTGGTTAGGTTCATGCATTAACAAACAAAATGTGGGTCAAGGAACTTATAGGCTTGCTAGTCTAGAGGGAGTAGAAGAGCCCAAACCACTAAACATCATCCACTTAATAGTATTCTATGATTAATGCATTTTATATATGTATATATATACATGGCTAATACACAAAAACATCATTCATACACATCACATTTTACACATTCATTTTCCACAAGTACATTTGTTATCATTTTGATTCATTTCATCCACCATATTAGAAGTCATTTCCTTAGTATAGATGGTAATTGATTCAACAAGTCTTGTTACCTTAATCAAGGTCACCTCTGAGTCCACATCCATCTCATTGCACCATTTTATAAGTCAAGTTATCATTTGCAAAAATAAAATTTCCCTCATACCTAGGTGTTTTTAGTCACTTATCCACTCCTAATATTTCAAAAAACCTCCAACACATGTTGAGTTTTATCTAGGACCAAGGCATATTTTCACTAAATAAAATCTTGAGTTCTAGGAATTAACTCTAACATTCTTGAACCAGACACATCTCACACTTATTAAAAATATCTTGTGTCAAAGAGGGATAACACCATGATTGGGTTGAACCTCAAAGCAAAAACATCATATTTGCTTGTCCCATTATGCACATAGTCCAAAATCAAAAATAGTGGTCTTCATCACTATCAACACTTCCAAATAAAATAATGAGTGGTAAGGATAGGATAAAATTATCATCACACCTCAATTAAGAATTTTATTCCCCAAAGATCTAATTCTTTTACAAATTACACATCACGGATCCTCAAGTAGTAAGGATAGAACTACATTTCCATCCAAATGGTTAGGTAGTTTGATTCCCCAAAGCTTAGAGATCATATCATTAGATTATGGAGCTAATCTCCACCAGGGCTATAGACATTTTACTGGTAGTGGATTAAGCTCATGCATGGTGATACGTCTCTCTTGAGGAGACCTTTGACCACACATAAAGACAAGCTAGCTTCCTAGTCTCCTCCATGATAGGTTTCATCTCAATTTTACTCAATATGGGTTAATGAACTTACTTTCATAGACATTAGTTCTTGATTGCCTTGAGTCACTACCATGCTATTGATTGGTAAATGAATATTTTACTGCACACGCATTTGGTCTTAGAGAATTTTGATAAAACTTAGTGAGTTTGTTCAAAATAACTAGGATTTTTTAGTCTCTATAAAACCACTCTAGATCAGCCATCCATAAGCCAAAACACAATCCATGACATTATGAATCATTACATGAGTTTTTCATTTCACATACCACTATTTTTTTGTCCCTAATTAAACTACAATGATAAATATGGTCAAGTAAAATATAGACTATGAATGATAATTATTGTGTTAGTTCACTTGTATTATTATCATAATTCATATACATAATTATTATGTTATCATCCATCACATCACATACATATGCATTCACATAAAAATTCACACAACAGTCATAATACTAAATAAAAGCCATGTATATATATATAAATTGCATATACAATGAACGCCCGAAGGCTATATACAATGGAGTACTAAGGCTAATATGCAAAAAGTGTATTTAGGCACTAGCTAATACCCAAAGGTAGACCCATGAGATCTTGATGGAGCCCTAGATCTAGAGTCACTATGCTTAGAGTCACTACACCTAATAGTCCTAGACATAGAGGAGGAAGGTCGCACTGGCAGTCCAATGCCATGCTACAAAAGGAGATCCTCAAGATCATGAATATAGCCTTCCCTGTATTTAAGGTATAGTGCATCCTACCTCTAACGAGCATCCCTTTATGCCAACTCTACATGGAGACTCACTAATACATCCTTACCTCCACTTGCTACCACTCGTGCATCCAGCTCTACCTATAGCTGATCAATCTCTACAACCCACTCCACCACCATATTTCAAAGTTGGTCTTGCTCAGTCTTGATCTCAGCCCACTCCTCACTTCAACCAGAAGGTCTCTCTAGAACCTCTTGCATGCCACCACCACCATCACCATCACTCCCAATATCTAGAGGTTACTCTATTGTAACCCTCATATGCCTCCCTTAACTACTAGACTTATGACATATCTAACATTAGGGAGTCTCCTTGACCTCTACCATTTTCTTCTCATAATCCCCACACCCCTCCTCAACCACCTAACTAGTACTCATGGAGGCTATGAAGTAAACCATACATCATAGTTGGTGGTGGTACCCACATCATCCACATCTAGGATATCTATCTCCTCATCATCCTCGTACTCCACCTACCACTCATCCACACAAGGTAGGCTCGACTCATCATATTAGTGCCTATACAACACTAGAGCATTAGGTATACCTTATTTTATCCTAAACTACCACAACACCCATGTGAACTAGATCAACTCCATCTCACTCCCATGCCACCCAACGACCCATATAGCCTATTAGATCCTCCATAGCTGCTCTCCATTTCTGAGCCATCTAGCATCCCACCATGGCCTCATGTACATCTAGTCTGCTATCAACTCGACCTAAAAATATTTTCACTCCTAGCCACTGTGGCCAGGATGACTCAGCTAGACCTCCACAGCTACTCGACATCTCAACACATAAGGTTTATCCCTATCCCACTCACATGGTAGGCCTACAAGATGCACCATACTAACATGCTTCCAACCCCAAATATATAGTAGTACACTACAACCCAACCTCTTTCATCCTTGCATCTTCACCTCATACAACTCTAGCTACATCTAAGCTAATAGAGAAAGTTACCAAACATATACTCAAGGTTCATCAATCATATCAAACACTAATCGAATCATGTTCCATGGGAACTGACAGGTGGTGTTGTTGGGCACCAACATATTATACAGTACGAACATGACTAAGGTTGGTAGTGCCTCCAAATGCTTCACCACATACATATCCAAGTACCTAATTCCTCCATATTATATCTTCATATCCCTCCATCCATTCCAAAAAAATCCACCTCATTTCATACTCCCTATCGTGCTTAACTTGGACACGTAACCCATCCACTGGTACTCAAAATATGCGATACATATCCTCTAATGTCACAATAATATCCTCTATCAAGATCTAGAACCACCCCAATGTGGGAACACCCCACCAATCCCATCCAATCCATATAGTCCTAATCATCCTTCTATAGTGCCTTTATCACCCTTGGTATGAAGGGAAAGAATCGATTTTGAGCCACCAATATCCTCAACTGTAGTACAACACAATCAAAAATGCACATTACCATCACATTCATTGCATAAAAAGATAAAAATTTAAACAAAATAGCTAAGGGCACTTACCTTCACCACCTGCATCTCAACACCTACTGCCACATCCATGCCCTCCATTGCCATCACCATAATCCTTCACACTCAATCTTCAGACATCGCTTCTCGAACTCTCAAACATAAGAATGAATCAAATATCACCTTTGTAGCCCTCTTATAGCTATTTTTGGCACACTCAAACACCCTAGGGAATCTTCCTAGCACACTCAAATGCTTCCTTGCATCTACCAAGTGGTAAATGTTCTCCCACATCTATGCATAATGTGGATGCTAGCTGAAGTTTGGATCAAGAATATTGTAAAAGGACTCAAAGGGCCTCAAAATATAGTAAAACCTGATAAAATCACCTTAAAATCCATCCATGCATGCATTACATCATTCCATCATGTTTTGTGATAACATGGATTGATTTGGGTGCTTCATTTTTTATTGCGACCAAAAATCATAAAAATACCTAAATTGCATAAAAATGCCTCAAAATGGTCCAAAATTTCATAAAACTACCACAATAACTATTCTAAATGTCCATCACATCATTTCATCACATTTTGTGATAATTTGGATTGATTTGGGGGCTTAACTCATGATTATGACCAAATGTTGCAAAAATACCCCAAATTGCTTCAAAATGTTTCAAATAAATTCCAAATTTCACAAAATCATCAAATTCACCTATAAATGCATTACCATCAATGTATTTTCAACCAAAATTTTCAAACTCACTCACATTATCAAGTGCACCTTGTATCTAGTGGTTTACTCTATTCCCTTAGTGATTGTAGTGATTGGTTATACATGCAACTCGATAGGATGGGTAGATCACCATAAGGATGCTTGTTCATATCATCATTAATTCACATTCATTTACATCATTCATATCATCCAATCATAAAACCCTTTTTATGTTTGGGTAAAATAAAAAATCAACCATTGCACTATTCATAATTAGCACAACATTCACATGCATTGCATCATTCACATTCCTTTACATCATTCATACCATCCAAGTGAACCTTGTATCTAGTGGTTTACTCTATTCCCCCTGGTGGTTGCAACAATTGGTTATCCATGTAATTATGGTAGGATGGGTAGATCATCATAAGGATGCTTGCTCATATCATCATCCAACATCCTCTTGTTTGAAAACAACATATTTTTGGTCCCTCATTTTGTGAGTGAGATAGTTCTTAGACTAATTTGCTTAAACGCTATCATTGATGCCCTTTTTCATGGGATCACTAACATGGATAAACTTTACTACATTATTCATTTTCACATTTAGGACTTGCTAAAAATAATTAGGAATATCAAAAGCCTAGGATAATTGGTTCCTTTACTTTTTCATGTTTTTGCATTTTCATCATTTTGCATTATGATGCCGAAAAGGTTTATTTTTCAACAGCATAGAATCACCCCAAACTTGGGGTAATCAAATTTGATTTTGTTTTCCCATATTAGGATACATCATTTAAATTTATTTACATTATTCATCCACATTTCCAAAAACTCTTTTTTTGTTGTGGAAAAAACAAAATCAATCACTCAAATTCCTTTACATCATTCATATCATCCACATTTCCAAAAATATTTTTTAGTTGGGGCAAAAGTAGAATCAATCATTCACATTCCTTTACATAATTCATATCATCCACATTTTCACAAAATCCCTTTTTCTAATAGGAAGAAAAATAGAATCAATCATTCACATTCCTTTACATCATTCATATCATCCACATTTTCAAAAACCCCTTTTTCTATTGGGGTAAAAACATAATCAATCATTAAATCATTTACATCATTCATATCACCCACCATTCTATAAATTGGCTCATGAAATTCATTTTTTATTCATTCACCAATTGAGGGGGTAATCTACAATAACAATTTCTTTCTTCAAGATCCTCTTGCGCACTGAGGAAAGAAGTTGCTTCACCAAACCAGGTATCTCTTATTTTTGAACCACATTATGTTTCATGCAATGCGATACAAAAAGGGGTATATATAGACACCAAAACCTAGCCACTTGTCATCTATGCATACTTCAATCATAACCATTCATTATTTATTTATATATATATATATGTGTGTGTGTGTGTGTGTATTTATTTAAATATATATATTTAAATCACCCATCATGATCTGTGACACTTGTCCAATCTCAATCTCAACCCTTCAATATGTTTTAATCTTGGTTGCCCACTGGTGTCATCGAAACCCTAACATGATCAAGGGAAAAATATAAAAGATCATTCATATTTTGTAAATGAGAGGTTAAAAAAATAAATTTTAGAAAAAATGACATCTTGGTCATGAACCCTAGTATCCCATTTTATTTCACCCTTCCTTGACATTCGCACAAGCCATCACCACCTTCGCATCTGCCATAACCATCGCTGAAACCTTTGTGAACCCTACCCAGATTCTGCAAAGCATTCCCCATAAACCCTGAACACTCTAGGGCATTCCTTGAATGTTGTAGAGCATCCTCGAGATGTTGTGGGGTGTCCAAAACCATTCCTGAATTCTCTTGGATGTTTATCTTTGACCAGTTTATAGTCAAAAAACCCTCAAACGCTCACGGGAATTCATGTGATATTAGATCGAGGAAGTAGAGATATAGATTAGACAAATCAGGTACATTCTAACAAGGTAACATGTATTATTTATTTTTAACTTATATTTTATGTACTTGACTTACATTTTATCATCACTGCACCTAGGGTTTGTAGATCTATTATTTAGAGGATCTCACACAGTGGAGCCCTCACATATACTACTAATATTTTTGTGTTGTGATCTATTTGTAGGTACAAGAGATATCTTCATTGATGGTTGTTGCAGCTCAAGTGGCCTCGTAGGGATATGCAAGCCCACTCACAAATTTTTTGGAGTGAATACAACCTAGAGACACCATCATTCTTATGAACGAGGTTTTTCAAACCCTCTTATTGTAATAATTGTATCGAAGTAATACGTTGCATTGTGGGCCATGACTAAAGAACACAAGCTTATACTAAGAGGGGGGTGAATAGTATAAGACCACTTTTTACTTTTCTTTCCAATCAATATCATGCAATGTATCAATAGCAATATCAACAATAGTAATCAAAGCAATGCACAAATCACCAAACACAATAGAGACACCAATTTAACGTGGTTCACCCAATGTGGGTTACTCCACGGAGAAAATATTTCACTAAAATTTTTTCAATCAATCTCTTGGTAATCTTGTACCTATTATAATGTTTATGGACCTCTATCCAAAGGAGACACCAATCTCCTAATCAATTTTATGGATCTCTATCTATAGGAGAACTCCTTTCTTATCTACTCTAGCTAATGATCTTCTAGAAGAACTATTGCCTCCACTTCATTGGCTTATGGATCTCTATCCACTCAATAATCTTGTCCTCACTCAAAAGACCTATTCTCACTACCCTGGCTAATGGATCTCTATCCACTGGATACCGTCATCTTCTATACACTATCACCTCCAAAGCTTACTCTTAGTTCTATCTCAAATTTGCACTAAACATAGTCCTTCGATCTAGCACAAATCTACTCAATCTCTATCTTTGGTCTGGCACAAACCTGTCCTCAAATATGCAACAAACTCTATTCTCAAATTTGCACTAAACATAATCCTTCAGTATAGCACAAATCTATCCTCAATATTTGTCCTCAATCCTTAACACAAAGCTTGGCTTAATCACAAATCAATTCTATTATATCTATTCCAAACCTTAACTCAAGGTTTGAACAAATCAATCAATCAATTCTACTCACAAGTCTTCTCAAAGACTTGTCTCAAATCTGCCTTGTAAGCTTTCACAAAAGCTCACACTAATCTCTATAATTCCTCTATAGAACTTGTCCAATATGCTCAACAATCTTTGTCCTCAAATCTGTATTGTAAGCTTCCAAAAAATCTCACATCAATTTGTCCATAAGTCTTCTCAAAGACTTACCTCAAATATGCTCAACAAGTCCTCACTAGAACTTGTCCAATCTCATAGAACAATATAGAGAATTTTTAGAGACTCAATATGCTTCACATTACAATGCTCAATCACTTTCAATATCTCTTTTTACCATAGAAACATAGAGAGAATTTTTAGATACTCAATATGCTTCACATTCAAAAACACTCAACCTCTTTCTCAAATCAATTCAGAATATGGAATAATTTGTTTCACAGAACTTGAACTATTACTTCAACACATCCACTTGAATAGGATCAATCACAACTCTACTCAACCAATCACTCAAAGAAATAATTCTTGCTCACAAACCCTAGTCCAAATATATGAACACTCACTCAAATGTTTCCAACAATGCTTATCAAAAAATCTCACATAACAATGATACTCATGATCTTTGCAAACCCTAGTTCAATTTCTTTACTCAACCAATCACTTCAACAACAATGCTTATCAAGTGATCCTCACATAGCAATGATACTCATGATATTTCATAACTTTACATAACAATGATACTCATGTTCTTTTTACAAACCCTAGCTCAAGATAGCTCAATAAACCCTAGTTCAAGATAGCTCAATATTTCCAACAATGCTTATAAAACAAGGTTACTCTCTTTAACCTTTATTATAGAAAACCTTGAAGCATTAATTCAAAATAAACTCAACAATGATTACCAAACAATCCTTTTTACTCAAACTTAGAATTCACAACATTCAAAAAACACTCACTAGAAATATGTGCCCATACCTTTTTATTGATGAAGAAGTGTATTCAAAACCTGTCTCAAATAGCCAAACCTTCTTGTGATGCGTTGTCATTACACACATCATTATTTCTCAATGAATTTGTCAATCCAGGGTAGTGTACAAGGCTATTTTTGGAAGGAGTGAACAGGGCTATAACTTAGGTCATTTGGGAGCAACAGGTCTTATTGGGGGATTTAGGACATTTTGATCTCTAAATTGCATAAATTGAACTTTAATCTAATTGCAGGAATGGAAACTAATTACTAACTACAGAAATGAAATCCTAGTTACAATTACATAATGAAATCTAATTTTGTTGCAAAAATAACTCCCTACTTACAGTTGCAAAAATAACTCCCTACTTACAGTTGCAAAAATAGAAATCTAATTATGATTGTAGAAAGGAAGTCTATTTAATTTTGCAGTAATGGAAACCTGATTATAACATGGAAATTAAGTCCTATCAATGCTCTGTAATAGAAGGTTTTCAATCTCCTATGCAGGGGTTGACAACAAAACACAAAATGCAGTAAATTGCAAAAAATAGTAAATTTTGGAAATGACAATCTATAGTAATTTGAAAGCTTGCTAAAAATGGATATTACAACTAAACCTATCATTAATCACAAGATCATCCTAATCATGAAATAAACTAAGATTGCAAATACTGTTAGTTGTTTACAAGGAAATGAAATGATAAGTTTTACAACTTATTCTGTTGCAGCAAAATCAGAATAAAAACCTGTCGTTAGTCCTCCTCCTAGGTCTAGAAGTGGCCAACCTCCTTGTCTAGAAGAAGGTATGAGTCTTTCTCTCTCTCTAGATCTTACTCAAACTCATTCATAACAACATGAATAGAAAAATTAGTGCACTTTATTGATTCAAGAACATAATTACAGTATTGTTGCTAAAAACCCTGTTACAGGACTATAACAATCTCTTTTCTGTTATTTTCATATTATTATACTTCTTGCTTATTTTCCCCTACCTTCTTACTCAACCTGGATGGGAGTTATCTATTTATAGATATCCTAAAATCTACTTACAAACTAAGAATATCTCATTCCTATATTACAGATCTATTCCTATTATGCTGCAGCATTTCCTAAGTTTATCCTAGAAGAGGATCAAAATTGATCTTTTCCATGAATGGTGGCTTTGGATGGAAAGGACAACAAAGTCATATGGGAGATATTTTACTTTAACCTTTTCAACCTTCTTTCCCTTTTTCCATCGTCAAAAATTAGTCAAGTCAAAAAGTGCTTTATGTTCTCATTTCGAAGATAAGTGGCTCATTCCGAAGAGACTGTATTTCTCATTCAAAAGATGTCCGCTCATTTCGAAGAGACTGTATTTCTCATTCTGAAGATGTCTGCTCATTCCGAAGAGACTGTATTTCTCATTCTGAAGATGTCTGCTCATTCCGAAGATCTTAGAAATGAACAACTGTGTGCTCTTAAAGTGATTTTATCTGCATTTCTTAGGTGGGTTAGCTCTCAGGATCAAATTGCAATAGCCTTCATCTCTCTCCATGTGTGAATTCCATGCCTTGACATTCATTGGTAGTTGGATGGAATTTACATTGGAAAACCAGTTTTTGTTGCACAATAATAGTTTGCTTGCACTATTTGCTAGATTAGATAAATAAATGCTTGAAACACATCAAAACAAAACTAGTGAAGTGTTGCTATCAACCTAAGCATACTTATCATTTAGCAAGTCATGACAAAGTAACATAAAACTATACAAACACTATAAAAAGTAGAATATAGTATTTCTAACACATTGATCATGCAAATAGTTAATACACAACATATTAAATCAACTTAACTAGCATATCATATTAAACACAAGAGTTTTTAGGTAGTTTTAATGTTCAAAACATGCTATGATTGAGGTATTTCTAGGCCTCATCATTTCGCCCCCAACTTATATTAATGCATGTCCTCATGCATTCTGTTGGGCTATAGAATCACATATATCCATATTCAAATTCCATGATCTGTAGAACAATTTGGTGCCTATATAATATCCCCTATTCTCCCGAAGGTTTCCGAGCCATTCTTCAAACTGATCATCAGGTTGAGAATCTTATTCAAAATAGAAGGGAACTGGAGAAATGATGGTTGGAGGCCTAAATATGAGACCTATCCAGTGATGTTGCATGATTTCAATTAGTTTTATCACTCCTGCCCTTCTTCTAGACCATTCTAGGTTAATTGGGGAGATAGGTTCCCTTTTTAGTAAAAAAATGGAAATTTTTGCCCATCTGCTCCTACAAAATGATAATGCTAGAACAAAACTGTTATTACAAAAAAATTGGAATTTGGTCACATAGTCCCTCAAATTGCTCAAGTACATCCTTTTTACATCTTCCTTGTTCATCATGATGAAATGTTGCCTGGTGATAAGTGGATGATTTGGATGAACTGCTCTGACTAACAATTCAGCTCTTATTTCAATTTTTTTTATTTTGTCTTTTCTCTTGGTCCCAGTAAAACTGATTTTGTAAAGTGGACATGAATATTTTTAGTTGAACATCTCCTACGTAAATTTGAAGGTGAAACTCTTCCTCTTCTGGAATAAAGAAGTTGTGTAAAAATAATTCACATAAGAGATTTTTCTGCTCTATAGGGCTGTCAAAATAGACTTCTAAGAAATTTGTAGTTGTGTCCAATTTGTATGGGAGACCTGAGCTAATCCTCATGACCTACCATCTGAGATATTTCTCCTTCAGAATGAGACTGTAAAATCTGGCCAGTCATCTAAATTGGACCAAAAACTCAGCAATCTGACATAAATTAGTCACTTTTTCATTCAATGCTTTGATTTCTATTTCTTTTGCTTCTAACTGTTTACCTTTCAATTTAAAATTTTCAACTTTAGTGGCAAGTGATTCATATCTGATCACCCAACTAGTTATGTCTGTATTATATTGCTCTAGGGATACAGTATTGGGTAGTCTAACTACAGGTGGAAATATGGGTAGTAGATCTACCTGAACCTTTTTTCTACTACTTCCACTAGTTGGTCATCTGATAATAATTCTACTTGTATCCCTTTTTCTACTATTTCCACTGGTTGGTCATCAGACAACAATTCTACTTGTACCCCCTTATCCTCTACTTTTATTGAAGGTATAACAATTTTAAATATAGAAATCTCATTTGAAGGAGTACTTACTTGAACAATTGCATGTGGTTTAAAATGCTCATGTGCTAGTGTTTCCTGTTGCGACTCATCGTCAATATTTTTTTCTATGCTTTTTATTAATTATGGAGAATCTTCGAAATGAGAAGGCAATGCTTTAGAATGGAAGGGCACTTCTTCATAATGAAATGGCGTTGCTTCAGAATGAGCACCTATGTTTTTAGATGCCTCAATCAAATTAAAAGAGTCATCTGCCCTAGATAATCCCATAAGTAACTGAGCCAAATTATCCTCATCAATAGATATAGTTGGTTGTTATTCAAAATGTGATAGCCTCTTCCTCAATTCTGCCACTTCCTGCTATAATTTTGCAATCTTTTTTTTCTTTATTTCAATGATACTTTATTTTTCTTCAATCCATTTAGTTTGTGTTTTGATAACACTTTTTGCTGCTCTTAGCTATTCTGTGATGTCCACCTCCTCTTTTTTTGATTTAGAATCTGATGTACACAAATCATCTATAGTTGGTTTCTCAATAGCTATCTCATCTTCTACTTCAGCTGTTTGCTCTTGTTCAAGAGGTTCTATGAAACTATCTATGATTGCATCCACATCTTTTGTGGCTTGTTGAACTGTAGCAACTTCAAAACTGTCTTGCCCAGTCTCTTCCTCAATCATTTGTTTAGGGAATTCTAAAAAATCTTCAGGGGGTTGGTTGCATTTCTGTAACATCCAGACTGCCTTGTCCACCTTCTTCTTCTATCACCTATTTTTCTATTTCTCTCAAGTGGAGTCTTGTAGACCTCTTAGTTCCTGATGCAAATTTTTTCTTCTTGACCTATTTTCTGGTGACAGCAAGGGTTGTGGGGATAGTTTAATATTCTAGTGGGAGTGCTTCTATTTCCCTTGTCTCTTCCCCTATTTTTCTAGACACTTCACTCCCCTATTCTGATAGATCAGCAACATCTTCAAAAAAATGAACTTTCTTCTATTTTTCTTTTTGACTACTAGTTCTAGGCCCTCTCTTCTTTTGTTTCTTAGCTTGTGAGGTTGAAGGTTCTGGAGAAAGGTGCTCCATTGCTTCTGTTGGGTGTGTTTCATGTTTCCTCCTCTACAATAGCATCTATGACAACATCTATTTCTTCTTCCTCCTCATCCTCTCTTCCAAAAACTACATCATTCAGAGTAGAATAAAACCTATTAAAGCTTTTAGGGTTTCCTCTAAAATGATGCTGGCAGACTAATTTAATAAGACCATGGTGGCAAGGGCTACTTTTTCCTTCCTGATATCATTTTGCCATATTTTTCAACTCCTGTTGCAGATACAGGGGAAGATTTACCCTAACTTCTGGCTGTTGCCTACAATGCCTTAGGTGGTTCAAAAGTTTGAAATGATGCCCTGATAAAAGTACATATTGCCCTTCACAGGTTAAAAATGTTATTACCCATGTGGCCACTTCATTCCAAGGTTCTTGTAGGCTAGCCATTTTTACCCCCTTGCATACGTTTTTGTGTATTAATTATTCTGGCTCCCTATCATTTTCTTCCAAAAATTGACTAACTACATTTTCCAGTGTATTTTTTCCAGTTCTAGAAATTTGAAGACCCTCTAATGGAAGATCAGTAATTTGACTTAAAAATTTAGGGGTTACCTTAATTTTCATGTTGTTAATGTGTGCTCGGTTATTTTTGAATGTGTGAGCGAACATGCTGGCCAAATATTCAAAGGACCCATCAAATTTGTCCAAAAATGGCAAAAACCCTCCATCTTCAAAAATTTGTAGCACTTCTGGATTTTCTCAAAGGTGGTTGGTATCTACTGGTTCCATATTTGTCTTTTGTCCCATTTTTCTTATTTTGGTATGTTAAAAACTACTCACCTCTACTGCTACTCTTTCGTTGGATCACTGGTTTCTGGTTCTTGTAGACTTGTAGGGTTTATTTTTAGGTTTTCAATTGCCTTGTTTGTCTACTTCGGAATGAACTGCAATATCAACACTGTACCTCATAATCATTTTATGTTAGCAATTATGTCTTTGGAATGAAGGGTGGCATGCATCTCTATTTTTGCTCTGAACACCTATCTGTTAATGATTGCATAGATATCCTTGCCATCAGATCCACCTTACTTGTTTTTAGCTCATTTATTTTACCCATAGATTTCTCATGTGCATGGTTATTAGCATCGAACAATGGTGGCATGTTGTTGGTCACTTCTCCATGATTTTGGTACTTCCCTAATGGGTGCAATATAAGACAAATCATATCTCAACTGACACATGTCATTTATCATATGTAGTCAAAGAATTCTACTGATCGTATATTTTTCCCCTCCTTGGATGCCATGTGGAAATATCATGTTGAATGCTCATTTTGAATATTATGCTTATTGCAAAAAAAATTCCTCATTTCGAAGACAAAGCTTCATTTTGAAGACAATTCCTTATTCCAAAGACAAAGCTTCATTTCAAAGACAAAGTGCAACATTCATTCTATTGTCATTACGAATACAAAGTGCAATAGTCATTCTAAAGACAATTTCATTTCGAATACAAAGTGCAATAGTCATTCTAAAGATAATTTCAATCCAAAGACAATATAGTAGTTAATCTGAAGAAGATAGCAGACACTATTTTTGGCATTCTTATTTCGAATATTAGGTGAAAACCAATATTCTCCTTCTCAAAATATGTTTTAAGTATGCCAACTCTTATGGATACCTTTTATGCTAATGGTTAATTGTTATAAACTACATACCGATCATTTACAATGAAGAAATATAAGAAATATATACTTGATTAAAACAAGTTAATGCAAGTTTTGAAGAATACTGCTTCTGTTAATGTTTTGCTGAGATTTTCTACAATATTTCAAAACAAGTGTAGTTGGTGAATTTGTACAATGATGATTCAAAAATTTTCAAGGTTATGCATGCCAAAAAACTGGTTTTCATACAGACCAACTTAGTAGTGCCTTAAGAAAGGTTTTCACTGCTGAGCTATTCATTTTTCTCTCTTTTTTTTTCTTGCTTTTTTTTTTTTACCTCTCATTTTCTCTCTAATTTTTTTTTTTTTTGTATTATGCCTGTGAAGGAATTCATTATTTCCCTAAAATCATGCCCATGAAGGAATTCACAATCAAAATTTATTCATCTTTTTTTTTCTGCTTTTTTTTTTTTTTTTGCTTTTCTTGAAATCCATGATCATGCTGATTTTATTGAAGTGGAAGATGGAATCTCTTCCACTTGTTGTGCATCCAAACTATCAAGCTGCTACAAGAATTCCTCTTTAGTCAAAGGTGTATGGTACACCCTAAGGCGATGTCCATTCACTACCAACTTTCTTCGTGACCCATCAATAGGAGATAGACGAGCTGCTCCATTGTCAAATACCTCTTCAATATGGTAAGGTCCAAGTCATCTAGTTCTTAGATTTCCAGGGAAGTCCTCATTGTGAGAATCAAACAGCAAAGCCCAATCTCCTTGCTAAAATTTTCTTTGTTGAATGTGACTGTCATGCCACAACTTCCTCTACTCCTGAATTACTTCAGTTTGGTGTAGAGCATCCAATTGAAGTTCATCCAATGCATTTAGCTGTAGAATATTATTCGTCTGTGCCTGTGATAATTCAATCCCAATTTCCAATGTTGTGCACAATGTTAGTAGGTCAAATTCAATAGGTAGGAGGGGCTTTTTACCAAAAACTAGTTTATAAGGTGTGAATCTAGTAGTGGATTTCCAAGTAGTATTGTAAGCCCAAACTGCTTCAGGTAATTTATCTAGCCAGTTTCTCCTATGAAAAGCTACTATTTTTGTCAATATTTGTTCTAGTTCCCTATTTGTTACCTCAACCTAGCCATTTGCTTATGGGTGGTAAGGTGATGATTTCCTATGTTTGATTTCATATAATTTTGTAAAAGCCTCAATGACTTTAGATGCAAATTGGGGTCCTTGGTCTATGGTAATAGACCATGGAGCTCCAAATCTCTAAAAAATCTAAGTATACAATAAATCGGTGACCTTATCTTCACCAGCATGTTTGAAAGCACGCACCTCTAACCACTTTGTCAGGTAATCAGTGCATACTAGAATATGCACCTTTCCTTAAGAAGGTGGATCAATAGGTCCTACAAAATCAATCCCCCACCTCTCAAATGGCTCTAAAACCAATTGAGGCTGTAGTGGCATTTCATTTGTATGAGTGTGTTTCCCCATTCTTTGGCATGCATCACAATGCCTGATGTACTTTTTCATATCCTTGTGAAGAGATGACCAATAATATCTTGTCCCTAAAATTTTTCTAATTGTGCTTTTTACAGAATAGTGTCCACCTAAGGGTTCATCATGACAAGCCCTAAGGATATCATATACCTCATCCTTTTGGATGCACCTACGTAACACATGGTCAAGACTGCACTTAAAAAGTATACCCTTAATCCACTCAAAGGAAGAACTTTGTTTGATCAATTGTTTTTTCTGTTTTGAAGTGAAATGTGGAGGAACTTTCCCTATGACCAAATAATTGGCTATATCTGCAAACCAAGGTGATTGGACAGATATAGCAAATAATTTTTCATTAGGAAAAGTGTCCTCAACTAATTCCCCTTCCTCTATTTTTTGCAACCTGGACAAGAAATCTGCTACAATATTAGCTTTTTCTAGTTTGTTGATTATTGTGATATCAAATTCTTGTAGCAACAGTAACCAACGAATAATTCTTACACTTACCATAGGCTTATTCATCAAATACTTAATGGTTGTGTGATCTGTGTGAATGAATATTTGATAACCTGTGATGTAATACCTAAATTTTTTGATGGCATAAATTACTACCAAGAATTCCTTCTCAGTTGTGGTATAATTTTTCTTAGCTCCTGTTAAATTCTTGCTAATGTAGTAGATGGCATAGTGTTCACCATTTTCAATTTTTCCTAATGTTTCTCCAAATGCAGTATTGGAAGCATTAGCCTGTATATGAAATAGTAATGTCCAATTAGGTCCTCTTAACACAGGTGGAGTTACTAATTTCTCTTTCATAGCTTCAAATTATTCCTGAAACCTTGCAGTCTAGGAGAATTTAGAATCTTTAGTCAATAGGGCAAACATGGGATTGGCTATTATGCTAAAGCTGGGAATAAACCTGCAGTAAAAACCAATGTGTCCTAGGAAGCTTCTGACATCAGTCTAATTTTTAGGAGGAAGAAGATTCTTTATAATTTCCACCTTCTTTGGATCAACCTGGATCCCTTGAAGAGAGATGTAATGACCAAGAACTATTCCTTCCTCCATCATCATAAAACATTTTTCTGGATTCAAGGATAACTGGTATGTTTCACAGCGAGTTAAAACTCTGTCAAGGTTTTCTAATGTAAATTCAAAAGTCTATCCACATATTGTGAAATCATCCATGTATATCTCAACACTGTTGGTAGTCAGATCAGAAAAAATTGCTAAGACCGCTCGTTGAAATGTTTTTGGGGCATTACACAAACCAAAAGGTAAAACCCTATAGGCAAATGTTCCCCATGGACAGGTAAAGGTTTTCTTCTCTTGATCTTCAGGTGCAACCTGAATTTAATTATACCCACTAAATCCATCAAGAAAATAAAAGTATTTCTTTCTAACAAGGGTATCTAACACCTGATCTATGAAAGGTAATGAAAAATGGTCTTTGTATGTCACTTTTTTCAGCTCTCTATAGTCTACACATACTCTCATTTTTTCATTTTTCTTAGGAACTATAACCAATGGAGAGACCCACTAGCTATCATAAATTGGGTAAATGAATCCTACCTCCAATTTTTTTTTAATTTCTTCCTTTATAATATCCCTCAAGGTAGGATTTAGTCTTCTATGGGGTTGTCTTACTGGCTTGACCTCTTCAGTATAAATCCTATGGGTGCATATATCAGGGTGAATCCTTGACATATCTTTGTAGTCCCAAGCAAAAGCATGAACATGCTTCTACAAAATATTTATCAATTTTTCTTCCTCTTCCCTAGTAATCCAGTTGTTAATGTTCAAAAATTTGCCTGGCTAGATTTCTATTTGTTTTGTATTTGGAAGGACTGAATTCACTTCTTCATACTTGGTGATTAGGGAGTTAAGAGGGCAATGATGATATGGGAGGAAATAAGAAGTTTTTGTTTCATTGATTTCTAATGGAAGCATATCCTGTATGGAACAGTGAGAAGGGAAAATCAGGTGATGGTGCCACCCATGTGGTAGTGAAACAGATGTTTCCTATGATAGTACAGATGGCTCACCTTCAAAATTTTTGTTCTCCTCATTCCATGACAATTTATGGATATTTACTGCTTCCTCTTCTAACCCTTGTTCATGCATAACATTCATTAGGATAGTTTTATTCTCTAAAGTTTCTATGTCATGGAGATCTTCTGTGTGTTCCCTTACTACCAAGGTGGCTAGTGTGAAAATAACCTCTTCTAGTTCTTCATATGATTCAAGAAACCATAACTGAATTAAAAAATTGTTGGAGGGTCTTGCAAGAGGATATAGAGAGATCTATTTTAGAACAATACCATTTGAAATGGTCATTTTTCCAGATCTGTAGTCTATGAAGGTTGCTACAGTTACAAGCCAAGGTCTTCCTAGAATGATGGGATATCCATGTACTGAATTTATTGGCTGTAAAACCAAAAAATATGCAAGGAATTCCCAAGAAGAGACTTCTATAGGGACATATTCAATGATACCTTCAGGTTTTACAACTTACCTATCAGCCATTTCTAAAACTATAAATGTGGGACTGAGATGTTTGAGCTGTAATTGTTCCATTATATCCTTGGTCATGACATTTATTATAGCTCCTAGATCTACTAAGACATTTGATATTGGTATTAAGCCTATGGTAACTATGATAACTGGACTCCCTGGGTCACTATACTTTGGAGGTACTAGTTTTATGTACAAGAGATCAGCTATCTTTCCTTCAACCTGAACAGTCTTGGGAAATGCTTTCTTTTTTCTTCCTGCTCTTCTAATGCACAAATATTAGATAGTACTTTTAATCACTGGTATATCCTTAATGGCTTGCAATAAGGGCAATGATATAGTTAACTTTCTAAGTTCCTTGACCAGGTCTAACTCAGAATTTTCTATTGTGGTATTGAATCTTTCAGGATATGGAATTATCTTTGATGAAGGTAATTGTTTTGCCTGTGGTTCTATTTTTTCTTCTTCTTTTTCTATTGTTTTTTTAACTCTAACTGGTTCCAAAAGTTCTTGCTTTTCATTTTTCTTGATTTTAGTTGAAACAGGTTCAGGTACAACTTTTCCTGAACGAAGTTGGATGTTACTACAATCAAGAACATTTATTGCAATATTTTCTTTAGCTTTAGCCACATAGATAGAGGATGCCTATATCATGTTGTTTGGATTAGTGACTGGTTGAGCTGGAAGTTGAGGCTATTTCACCTATTGTGTTTGTTGTGGTTGGTTCTATTTTTCTTGAAAATTTTGATTAGGTGCAGGCAGCAAATGTTGAGTTTGACCTTGATTTCTTTGTTGCCTTGGATAGGATTGGTATTGTTGACTCCACTGTGGTTGATTTTACATCCAATGTGGATTAGTATAATTTTAATTCTAGGCTGGGTTGTTTTAATTCCATGATGGGTTATTCTGATTCTGATTCTAGGCTGGATTACTCCAACTTGTTTGTGGCCATTCTTGGGAATTTTTCCATTAAGAATAATTCCAAGGACGTTGGGGTGGTTCTGATTGTCCCCAAGGCATAGTCCAAGGATTATACCCCCAATTTGTAGGAAAACGAGGGGTATTTTGGTACTGAGAGAAATTTTCCCCCTATTTTGGTCCAACATAGTTGAGTTCCTCAGCCTAACTCTCTAACACAGTTTTGAGTTGTGGTGGCAGATGGCATTTATCAATCAAATGCTTCTTCAAACAGATACTACAAATGGTTGAGATAGATGTTTCATTCAAAGGAAACTCCTTCAAAGCATGTTTATTTCTACATCTTGGGCAATAAATTGCCAAAGGTTCTGTGGTTTTTGCTTTTGCAGACATTTCTCCCAAATTTGTGTTCAATTGCACCAGAATATCAGTTTTAAAATTTGCAAGTTCCTCTATTAGGTCCTTCATATCAGTGTCATTTGTACTCTTTTTTCTTCCTTCCTACTTACTGCAAGAGTAATTCCTACAGAGATCCACAATTTCCTCAATTCTGAGAGTATTTACATCCCCTTTTCCCATCAAATCCAATACTTCTTTGAATTCATCTTGTAATCCTCTCAAAAATATGGTTTTGCATAACTTAGGTTCTACAAGTCCACATCCTTTGAACAAAGGAGAACCTATCAAGATAGTCTTCTAATGTTTCATCATCTTCCTACTTAATCCTTAATAACTCATCTTTCATGTTCCTTACACGACAATACTCTTGATATTTGTCTAAAAACACAGTTTCCATTTGATCCCAGGTTCGGATGGAATTTGTCTCTAAGCTCATGAACCAGCGTAATGCTGAGTCCTTGAGTGTTGAGGGAAAAACCTTAAGTTTTTTATTGTCATTTACATAGTCATAGGTTTGACACGCTACTTTGAATTCAAACAAAAATTGATTAGGATATTCAAATACAACACCTCAAAATTTTGGAAGTACTGAAGGTGAAATGGTTTTCATAGGGAAGTTTTGTGTTGGATTCAAATGGATAGAATATTCAAATGTTCTGGAAGGTTGGGGCATATCCTAATCATTTCCTTCATTATGGACATAGCCATGTTGGCCATCCCCATATAGATTACCTCTCTCTGCCATAGTTTCTTGTTCCTTGGGAACAATTAAACCTATCCAAATTTCACTCTTAAGAGGTCCAGAATCCTCTGTTGATGATGAGTCTGATGATTTTTCTTTCTCAAGATGTTCTAATGATGATGAAGCTGGTGATTTTTGTTTCAATTTTTTTGGTAGTTCAAACACAAGTGATTCACCCCTTAGGCATGAAGATCTTCTTAATGGAACAAGCTATGGATCCTTTTGAGTAATTCTACCTTTTTCATCCCTAGGCTTACTCATTCATGTTTACTCTTGAATAACATAAATTATAGGTTAATAGTTGTTACTTTAACCAATTGTTATATTCATATTTTATCCTAAATTTTCACAACTCAGTCTAATTAACAACTATTGGACTATTGCCACCTTCTAGCAACACTATTACCCAGCAACGGCGCCAAAATGATGCATTATTGTTATGCACATCATTAATTCTCAATGAATTTGTCAATCGAGGGAAGTTTACAAGGCTATTTGCGGAAGGAGTGAACAGGGCTATAACTTAGGTCATTTGGGAGCAACATGTCTTATTGGTGAAACCGATTGTGTAGGGGATTTAGGATATTTTTATCTCTAAATTGCATAAATTGAACTTTAATCTAATTGCAAGAATGGAAACTAATTACTAACTACAGAAATGAAATCCTAGTTACAATTACAGAATGAATCTAATTATGTTGCAGAAATAACTCCCTAGTTACAATTGCAAAATTAGAAATATAATTATGATTGCAGAAAGAAATTCTATTTACTTTTGCAGTAACAAAAACCTAATTATAACATGGAAATTAAGTCCTATCAATTCTCTATAATAGAAGATCATCAATCTTCTATGCAGGGGTTGACAGTAAAACACAAAATGCAGTAAATTGCAGAAAACAATAAATTTTGGAAATGACAATTTGCAGTAATTTGAAAGCTTTCTAAAAATGGATATTACAACCAAACCTATAATTAATCACAATATCATCCTAATCATGAAATAAACTAAGATTGCAAAGACTGTTAGTTGTTTACAAGGAAATGAAATGACAAGTTTTACAACTTATTCTACTGTAGCAAAATCAGAGTAAAAACCTGTTGTTAGTCCTCCTCCTAGGTCTAGAAGTGGCCAGCCTCCTTGTCCAGAAGAAGGTATGAGTCTTTCTCTCTCTCTACATCTTACTCAAACTCATTCATAACAACATGAATATAAAAAGTAGTGCACTTTATTGATTTAAGAACATAATTATAGTATTGTTGCTAAAAACCCTGTTATAGGACTGTAACAGTCCCTTTTCTACTATTTTCTTATTATTATACTTCTTGCTTATTTTCCCCTACCTTCTTACTCAACCTGGATGGGAGCTATCTATTTATAGATATCTTAAAATCTACTTACAAACTAAGAATATCTCATTCCTATCTTATAGATCTATTCCTATTATGCTACAACATTTCCTGAGTTTATCCTAGAAGAGGATTAAAATTGATCTTTTCCATGAATAATGGCTTTGGACAGCAAGGATGGAAAATTCAGATGGGAGATATTTTTCTTTAACCTTTTCAACCTTCTTTCCCTTTTTCCATCGTCAAAAATCAATCAACAAGTCAAAAAGCGCTTTTTGTTCTCATTTCGAAGATAAGTGGCTCATTCTAAAGAGATTGTATTTCTCATTCCGAAGATGTCTGTTCATTCCTAAGAGACTGTATTTCTCATTCTGAAGATGTCTGCTTATTTTGAAGAGACTGTATTTCTCATTTCGAAGATGTCTGCTCATTTCGAAGATCTTTGAAATGAACAACTATGTGCTCTTCAAGTGATTTCATCTACATTTCTCAGGTGGGTTAGCTGTCAGGATCAGATTGCAATAGCCTTCATCTCTCTCCATGTGTGAATTCCATGCCTTGTCATTCATTGGCAGTTGATTGGAATTTACATTGGAAAACTAGTTTCTACTGCACAATAACAGTTTGCTTGCACGATTTGCTAGATTTAGATAAATAAATGCTTGAAACAAATCAAAACAAAACTAGTGAAGTGTTGCTATCAACCTAAGCATACTTCTCATTTAGCAAGTCATGACAAAGTAACATAAAACTATGCAAAAACTATAAAAATCAGAATATAGTATTTCTAACACATTGATCATGCAATTTAGTTAATACACAGCATATTAAATTAACTTAACTAGCATATCATATTAAACACAAGAGTTTTTAGGTAGTTTCAATGTTCAAAACATGCTATTATTGAGATATTTCTAGGCCTCATCATCTTGTGCCACTTCAGGTTTAGATAGCAACAGTTTATCTCAAAACACTCAAAAGGATATTCTTCTTGAGCAAAAGGTACAATAAAATTCAATCCAAATTTTACACCTTATAACTCCCTCTAACTTTCTAACCACTCACAAATATCAAAAATAAAACACTTTAGCATTTAATTACCCCTTACAAAAATCATGCACATAAAATAATTAACATCACCTTATAACTCCCAATATGGAAAAAATAAAATAATTTATTTTCACCTTATAACTCCCACAATGGCAAAAATAAAATAATTTATTTTCACCTTATAACTCCCACTATGCAAAAGGTAAAAAAAATTTTCTACCTTATAACTCCCAACCAAGGAAATTATCAAGCATACCTTAGAATATTGAATCCTCCACAAAAACCACCACCGCTTAATTGAAGTCTCTACAAAAACAACCATTGCCTTGCTCGAACCCACGACCCCATGGTCCCTAGCCCTATTCATGAACCCAACCCCATGGTCCCTAGCCCAGCCAAACATGTGGGATCCTCTACCCGCGTTTCCCTTGATGAAAGAAAAAGGAAAGTCATTGAGGCTATTTTAGAGCTCAAGGTAAGGAAAAGTATAAGTTTTGAGAGCACTAAGGGGCCTGTGAGGAAATTTGTTCGTCTCCAGAACCTGGAAACAAAATGTAATGTTATTGACATAAAAATTGAATATGAAGAGGCTGACGATGAGATGAGGAGGCTTAAGGAATTTATCATTTCTTCCATGACTTGCATGATGAATGCCATGGTCAACTTGATAATTGACATGAGATAAGGCCTTCAGAAGTTGTTCTTTGGAGGGCAGAGCATTTAGGAAGTGGACGGCGGCTTTGAAGCTAAGGAGGTGGTTGTAGTCAAATAAGAACCCAAGGAAGTTGGCCAATATGATATCAAGGATGAGGAAAAGAATTTCGTTGAGGAATAACTTCCTCATATCTCTTCTTTTTGCTTTTCTAGATACCTTATGTGGATCCTGTTCCTTTTTGTTTAGATGTTCATCCTCTGTTACCATGGCTACCCTGTATGGAGCCTATCTCTTTTTGCATTACGGGACCCTCCTAGGTTGCGTTCTTAGTTTCCCTTATTTTGGTCTAAGGTTGCATCCTCCATTGTGGTTTTCTCAAGTTTTAGCTCATGGTTGTGTCCCTTGTTCCTACCTCTATTTTTTCACAGCTAGCAGAACTGCTTTTGTTACAAGATTTTGGGATCCTTAAAACCCATTCTTAGTAATTCAATATCTTAATTACCAAAAACAAAAATCTCTCCTCCTTTGAAATCAATGGTAAAGGTTCACCTTTGGGGCTCGGGGCTAAGAATGAGTCTCTTATATTAGCCCCTCCCCCACCTCCTCTTAAGGTGGTTAATTCTAGGGTGGGAGTATTTCTACTCCTAGAAAGCACTGATCTTTACCTTTTTCCACTTTCCTTCTCATCTAATCCTTCTGATTCCTCTGACTGTTTCTATTCCTGCTTGTATCTGGAAATTTTGTTCTAAAACACTTTACTGTATGTCCATCATTATTGCACTTGTAACACTTAATATTGTTATTCCTTTGAGGTGCAAATACCTTGGGATTTCTCCTGGTGAAGCCATATCTATTCCTATCATGGATCCTGCAATTCATTGCCTTGTGACCAAACTGATTACATGAGTAGCAATACCCATGAAAAAGTTGCCTATTTTTGAAGTTCCCATTTTCCTATCTTTCATGTGTCCTACATTGTGAAGTCTTGTGCCCAAATATGTGACATGAGAAACATCGTCCATTGAAATTTTCTTGCCTTGACCTCATTGGTATCTTAGTCTCTTTTACCCTATGATGATTCCTATTCCATCTATTTCTCCTTTGTGCATTATTTCTTTCCTTGTTGAACTTTCTATTGTCCAACTCATTCTCAAAAGTTTCACTTTCTCTCACACTGTCTTCTTCTAAAGTTTCTTCTTCAAAGAACTTGAGGTTGACTCTTCTTCCTATTTCTTTTGTACCTATTCAAAACCAAGACCTGTCTTGCTTGATGTAGGCTTTTGTGTCTTGATAATATTATCCAAATTCTTTGAGCTTCTTCCAAACTTGTGTAGCTTATCCTTAGACTTCTCTACTTCTTCCCTTAGTAGAGCTACTTCTTGTTCTAATATTTCACATTCTAAGACCTTTTCTTCTAACTTATCCTTGAACTTCTTTGTCTTAGCCATTGACTTATTTAGATCCTCTATAAGATTTTCTCTCTCTTCATCACATTCTTGAAACTGAAGCTTAAGTTGGGAATTTTACTTTCTTACCTTCTTCAATGTGTTAAGAGCATAAATAAGCTCTCCCTCAAGATCAACTTCTTCTTTTTATGATTCTTCCTCTATTTATTTGCCTTTGAAAACATCTTCATTCTCTTCTGACTTATTTTCTATAGGATCACCTCCTTCTTCTTCTAGTGCCATTAGAATATTTTCTTCTGGTCCTTCAACTGTATCTTCATATTCATCATCACTGAAACTAAAACCATTCTTTGTACAACTATCTTCAAGATGTCCAAAATTACCACATCTAAAACACTTGAGAATTATTGGTGACCTTTTCTTAACTTCTTTTTCTTCTGTCAGAAATAGACTTCATCTTTATCATTATCTAAGAAACTATTTTCACTATCACTTGAGTACTTACTTGCCTTGTCTGCATAGTAACTCCTCTTATGTCTTTGAAAGAACTTCTTTCCTTGTTTGCCTTGTCCATCCTTGCCTTTCTTTTGGTACTTGTATTTTTTTGATTCCCTATTCTTATGATCCTTTTTTTCTTCATCACTATTGTTTCTAGCTTCTTGAAAATCAGTTGAATAGTGACCATATTTTCCACAATTGAAACATCTAAAATATTTTGCATCTTTAAATCTTCTTGGATCCTTATTCCTTCTACCATAATTTGCTTCTTCATCATTGGATGACTCATTGCTTGAATTTGACTTCTTGCCCTTTGTCTTCTTAGTAGCTTTGAAGGTTGCTTCCTTTTAGATATTAGGTTCCTCTTTTGTTCTCATCTCAAAAGTTGTAAGAATACCAAGTAATACATCTCTTATCAAAATATCACCATATTTTGATTCCTCTATAGAAGATATCTTTTCACTAAACCTTTTTGGAAGAGATCTTAAGATCTTATCACAAACATCAAATTCTTCAATCTCAAGTCCAAGTCCTTGCATGGTATTAACAACCTCATCTACATGAAGTAGATAAGTACTAATTTTTTCCTCATCCTTCATTCTTAAATCTTCAAATTGTCCTTTGAGATTTCATATCTTTACCTTTTTGACACTTTTATCTCCTTCATATATGCTTTGCAACTTATCCCAAATTCCTTTTGTTTATTTGCAATGCATAACCTTTATGAAATATGTTCTATGCAAACCTCTCAAAATTGCATTCATTGCTTTTGAATTGTAATGATGTAGAAGCTTACCATATTTATCTATAGGTGGAGTAGTTGGTGGTGTGTATCCATTTTCAACTGCTTCCCATATTTCATTTTCAACTGCTTCCCATATTTCATTGCCAGATGCCATCAGGTGAATCTTCATTCCCATACTCCAAAATATATAATCACTTCCATCAAATAAAAGTGTTGAATTATCTGAGGATCCATTCTTATAATCCATTATGTTCTTGTAAGATTTTCCTTCAAGATATTAAACTCTTTCAAAGAAACTTGCTCTGATACCAATTGAAGAACACAAGCTTATACTAAGAGGGGGGTGAACAATATAAGACCACTTTTTACTTTTCTTTCCAATCAATATTATACAATGTATCAATAGAAATATCAACAATAGTAATAAAAGCAATGCATAAATCACCACACACAATAGAGACACTAATTTAATGTGGTTCACCCAATGTGGGCTACTCCACGAAGAAAATATTTCACTAAAATTTTCTCAATCAATCTCTTGGGAATCATTTCCCTATTACAATGTTTATGGACCTCTATCCAAATGAGACACCAATCCCCTAATCAATTTCATTGATCTCTATCCATAGGAGAACTCCTTTCTCCTCTGCTCTGGTTGGTGATCTTCTAGAAGAACTATTGCCTCCACTACACTGGCTTATGGATCTCTATCCACTGAAGACTCCTATCCTCACTTAGAAGACTTATCCTCACTACCTTGGCTAATGGATCTCTATCCACTAGAAGTTGTCATCCTCTATACTCTATCACCTCCAAAGCTTAATCTTAGATCTATCAAAAATATATACTAAACATAGTCCTTCGATCTAGCACAAATATTCTCAATCTCTATCTCTAGTCTGGCACAAACCTATCCTCAAATATGCACCAAATTTTGTCCTCAAATATTCACTAAACACAGTCCTTCAATCTAGCACAAATATTTCCTCAATCTCTGTCCTCAAGCCTTAACACAAAGCTTAACTTAATCACAAATCAATTATGCTAGATATGTCCCAAACCTTAACTCAAGGTTTGAACAAATCAATCAATCAACTCTGCTCTCAAGTCTTCTCAAAGACTTGTCTCAAATCTACCTTGTAAGCTTTCACAAAAGCTCACACTAATATTTCCACAAGTCCTCTCTAGAACTTGTCCAATATTCTCAACAATATTTGTCCTCAAATCTATATTGTAAGCTTCCACAAAAGCTCACATCAATCTACCCACAAGTCTTCTCAAAGACTTACCTCAAATCTTCAATCCTCACTAGAACTTGTCCAATCTCACATAAACATATAGAGAATTTTTAGAGACTCAATATGCTTCACATTCACCATAATTCTCAATCACTTTCAATCTCTCTTTTTACCATAGAAAAATATAGAGAATTGTTAGAGACTCAATATGCTTCACATTCACAAACACTCAACCTCTTTCTCAAATTAATTTAGAATATGGAACAATTTGTTTCACAAAACTTGAACTATCACTTCAACACATCCACTTGACTAGGCTCAATCACAACTCTACTCAACCAATCACTCAATGAAATAATCCTTGCTCACAAACCCTAGTCCAAACATATGAACACTCACTCAAATATTTCCAACAATGCTTATCAAAAAATCTCACATAACAATGATACTCATGATCTTTGCAAACCCTAGTTCAAGTTCTTCACTCAACCAATCACTTCAACAACAATGCTTATCAAGTGATCCTCACATAACAATGATACTCATGATATTTCACAACTTCACATAACAATGATACTCATGTTCTTTGCACAAACCCTAGCTCAAGATAGCTCAATAAACCCTAGTTCAAGATAGCTCAATATTTCCAACAATGCTTATAAAACAAGGTTACTCTCTTTAACCTTTATTCTATAAAACCTTGAAGCATTAATTCAAAACAAACTCAACAATTCTTACCAAACAATCCTTTTCACTCCAACTTAGCATTCACAACATTCAACAAACACTCACTAGAAATATGTGCCCATACCTTTTGATTGATGAAGAAGTGTCTTCAAAACCTGTCTCAAAATAGCCAAACCTTCTTGTGCCACTTCAAGTTTAGATAGCAACAGTTTATCTCAAAACACTCACAAGGATATTCTTCTTGAGCAAAAGGTACAATAAAATTCAATCCAAATTTTACACCTTATAACTCCCTCTAACTTTCTAACCACTCACAAATATAAAAAATAAAACACTTTAGCATTTAATTACCCCTTACAAAAATCATGCACATAAAATAATTAACATCACCTTATAACTCCCAATATGGAAAAAATAAAATAATTTGTTTTCACCTTATAACTCCCACTATGGAAAAAATAAAATAATTTATTTTCACCTTATAAATCTCATTATGTAGAATATAAAAATGTTTTTCTACCTTATAATTCCCAACAAAGGCAATTATCAGGCATACCTTATAATATTGAAGCCTTTGTAAAAACCATCGCCGCTTAATTGAAGCCTTCACCAAAACAGCCATCGCCTTGGTCAAACCCGCGACCTCTCAAGTCGTGCACGCCCTAGCACTAGGGCCTCAACCATGTGGGCTAAGCCTCCCATGTAGACCAAGGAGTGCTTGCTCCTTCTTCACAACTCCCACCTACACATGAGGAAAAAAAGGCCAACAAACAAAACCCGCACCTTTCGCGAATCAAAACCCACACCTCATGGCTCCCAAAGCATTGTGCAAGCCTTGCTTTCCAGATTGGCTGCTACGGTGGACAAATGGGGACAAGGGTCTTCCCCCTTTGACTTCTTCTCCTTTGAAAATCATGAATCCACTTACTTCCCTCTATCGCATGCAAAGACAAATTCGTGCAAGTGTTATTTGATATTTTTAATTAAAACTCATATCCTTCCACCTTAGGCGCTTAGCCTTAAATATATATTTCCTTCAATTTGCATGACGTCGGCTCATTTAAATTTTTGAATTGCCACTTAATAAAATATTTTAATTTTATTTATATTTAACCTTAGGGTTAAATAAAATTAATTTAATTATTTAACCTTAGGGTTAAAATAATAAATTAATTTATTTTAAAATACTTTGGCAAATGCATAACCGATTTCCTTCCTTGAATGGCCCTGATGGCCTTGAATATTATAATAATAAATTATTATAATATTAATTTTTACTTGCACTCCATTGCAACCTGATCTTCAAACTTCGACCGTCAAACCTTCTTCAAACCTATTAATCATCAACTTAGGAGGAAACCTTGCCTTGCTAACCTTTGACCATGTCATCAATGACAACTCAACTACTTGCACTGCTTCACTGAAACTGACTCTTGACATCAATGACAACTCAACTACTCAAAATGTCCAACACCGATTTGGGGTAAATATATTGTATAAAGTGGAGATCTAGGCTCCTTGAGTTCAATATAAATAAATATCCATCATTTTATGCGTATTGTGTCATTTGTTTTGATTTAGTGCTTTTATTAGTGTTATTCATTCTCGATTTACAATATCATTAACATGGTGCATACTAGACATGGGAATAATTTTAATGATGATCTTATCAAAAGTAATTATTAGTTTATTGACAATGTCTTTGTATGACTTAAGTTTTTCATCTATCATTTGATAAACACCACTAACTTGGTTGCCTACAAGTTGGAAGTCTTCAAATATGGAGAGGATTCTAACTGGAAGGCATAATGCTACATGAAGCTCTAGGATAAAGGCTTCATCCAATAGTATTGTTGGTACAAGAAAACTTGAGGTTAAAGGATAATAGGATCGATTGTTCTTGAGGAGTGACTAAGATGAATTCTATCCTTGTTTCTTTAACACATTGTGTTCCATTGAAGTATAGATTCCAAGAGTCAAGTTGATTTGCTTCTAGGCTAAAGATAGACTCAATAGGAAGTCTATTTATAATGGATGGATAGATTCTAAAGGTATAACTGCTAACTAGTTAGCAATGATTTGACCTTTCATAGACTTTTAACTAACAAATCCAAGACTGAATTCACTAAGCTTAATGACCCGCTTGGTGGTTTTCCCTAAAAGGTTAGACTTGGAAATGAGATAATGTAATGGATTGACCCTAATTATGATAAAGGTTATATTAATTAGAATGTAGTGTTAAATATTTTTTAAGCAAACACTATGACTAGGAAAATATTTTCTAAAGGGGTATAGCAGACTTTGTAATTGACCAAAGTCCTACTAATATATAAAATGGCTTGATCTCTATGTTTTTTTTTTTGGATGAAAAGGGGTTGTACTTGGGTCTCCCACCATTGATAAATCACAACTCTCTCCTTTAGAGAGTGATATTTTATAAATATATTCAATTATCATCTCAATTGAGGTGCTATAACTAGATACCTACATCTTTTTCATAAAAAGTCTAAATTCTTGATTTTCATTACCTAGATCTTCTTCACTTTTTTTTGTAAATACAAATATTCTAGAATTTAGAATCCTTCTTCTTGATATTTTCCTATAGTATTCTTCACAATATCAAACATCCACCTCTATTATCTACACACATCTTAGTAGAATAATATTTAAAAAACTTTGTACTATCATAATCTATTGTACTAGATCTAGATTGTTAGTTTGCTTACTACATCATAAGTGCAACCATAATAACTATAATAAATAATTTATATGATATCACTTTAATGTTATAAAATAAAATAAATATCACCAATGGAAACCATTAAATTAAATCTTAATCACTATTTGATATAGGAAATCAACATTTTCTTGTCACCTTCACTAAACTTACTACTTCCTCTAACCATCGAAAAGAGAATTTAACTTCATGATCCTATATTAAAATCCCTCTATTGGCTATCCTATCTACACATAATTTCTTCAAACTTTGTAGCAAGGTCTTGTATTTCCACAATGATCTCTTGTATGTTCGATGGAGACTTTGCTTTCCCAAAATTTGTATTTATTACTATCAGTGAATCACCTTCCATATATACTTTATCCCATTTCATTTGTATGCATATCTTTAGCCCTTATAAAGTTTTCCAAACTTTAGCTTCATTATTTATCTTAAATCCACTATTGAAAGCATAATGTAATAAAATACCACCCCTATTATTTCTAATTATTATCCACCCTTCTATTGGTCCTGAATTTCATTTAGATGCTCCATCAAAATTCAATTTAACCAACTCCACTACCAATGTATTCCACTTTATATTCTTCTCCTTCCTTTTATTTCTCTTGTTCCCAACAACATAACTCCATTTGATGACTTGACTCCATATATCAAGGCTCGCTGATTCAAAAATAGATATTGGGTGAGTTAATAGGGTTGGTTTAGACTCCTACATGGCTAAAAAATATTTCTTTTCATTACCTCTAAATTGATTTTATTTCCTTACAATATTATTATATTTCTTTCTAACCACATAGTCCAAAGTATTATATCTTTCAATGTATCCCAAATTGTCTATAACCCATATTTTTAAAAATGTTATGTCAATAATTTAACCATTATTTAATTCTACCATTTATCACCATGAATTTATGATGAGAACCACTTTTAAAAGTTGTAATAGACTAGGTTTTTCTTAGTTTATTTCCTAAAGTCTTAAGTTAGAAATAATTTCTAAAAAGGCTATTGAAGATTGTAATGTCAACAAATTTTTATGGCAAGGAGTTTGTTAGCAATTTGGATTTGATTAGCATAGTCATAGCATATTTTGTTATAATCTTATCTTAATTCTAGCTTATTGTTAGCATCTTTCAAATTTCAAATATTATGGTTGTACAAATGCTTAAGCATATTTCTTAATGCAAAACTCTTACTTCTTTTTCATCCACATCAATGGTATCAGAGCAAGATATCAGTCATGGGTTGGATTAGGTCTACCTAGTTGTATATATGCTTATTTTGATTGCATTTTCATATGCATATGTATAAAGAAGCTCTTAGTTTCTAAGTTTGATTACATTAGGTTTAGCAAAATTATTCTGAAATTCTAATTTAGGTTGATAATTGTTTCAAAACTAGATTTGGAGGCTAGAAGCAATAGTCATTTCAAGATTATTTTAATATTTAATTGCTTCTTGGAGTTTGTTTACTTTTATATTTTAGTTCATCTAAAAGTTGCCTCCTATTTTTAAATATTATTCTCAATCTAATATTTTATTTTCATAATTTTAACATTAACTTATTATCTTTTGAATTTTCCAAAATGTGCATTGAATAATTGCAAACTATTACCTTCCCTTTGGATTCCAACCACACATCAACATTTCAACTACTGAATCATTATCCAACTATTGTAAACCTTCGACCAACCTTTCAATTTACCACCAACTACCACACCTTATTCATCTAGTAAATAGTTCATTCTAATGGACCTTACTCCAATGGACCTAAATTTACAAATATTGCTCGACTTTCCCAACGAATCTGAAATTTACAATGGATAACTCCATTTGGAAGGCCAAAAATTTTCTCTCAGTTATCTTTGCTTACGCCATATGTCACCTTGTGCATGGGTGTATCTTGTTGATCGAGCATGCTTGGTTGATATTTTTCATGGGATATATCTCACATGTAAGAGTTGGCAAATGGTAAAGGATTTTAAAAATATATTTGAGTCAAAGAATAAATAACCAACCTAATCAATTAGCCATTTATCCCTTTGGTGGCTTCGGATCGTCCACCTAGTGTGGGGCACTGTGTTGCTCAAATTGACCCTTGCTCAATTGAATTTGTAGGTGATTGACTCTCTATTTGGTTAAACCTTGTTGTAAATTATGGTTTATTTAACATGTCATGGTGGACATTGTTCAACTAGGATCAATTTATTTTTTTGCAACAAATCGTTAAAATAATTAATTTATTTTTTCAATTAATTATTTATCAATTTTACCTTTTTTATTTTTGTAAACTTGGTAAACTTTCCAAGCTAAGTGTAATTCTCGAAAGCAAAATTCTTTTTGTAAACTTTCTTAGGGTATAGATACAAAATTATAGAAGACTATATTTTTGTATCTTGCTTGAACAAATAGCACAAAATTATAAATCTCTCATTCTAAAGACTTTTTAGTCTTTAGGAGTCCAATTATAAACTCCTAGATTATACTCAATCACAAATGACTTCCAATTTAACAGATCAAGTGACCAATTTAGTTGTTATAGTTAGTCTTTTTTTTTTAAAGATTAACTACATGGAAATTCCAAGTGGATCTAGTGATATCTAGTGATAAGTGGAGGAGAAGCGAGGAGGAGCTGAAGCGCTAGGAGGAGGAGGAGCGGCAAGAGCTGAAGGAGGACCTGAAAGTGGAAGGAAGACCACCGTAAATAGTGACTGTAGTACAGGTCACAAGGAAAGCAAGGATGGCAAAAGCTCTGGTTCCAAGGACAAGGACGAAAACTCCGAGGACAAGGAAGAAGCAGACAAGGTTTTATTCTGGGGAGATGAACCCCCTGACAATGGGTCCCTCTCTACTAAGGGACCCACGAATGACAAATCCAAACCACCGTCCTATGCTAGCATCCTGTCCAACTCAGGAAGAGGTCCTCATAACCTCCTTACTACCTCAATAGTCCCTGATGGTCTGAATATAAATATCCCAGATGACATTGGTGATAACTATCTCGCCATGGAGCATCATGCCTTGGTTGGAAAATTCATTGGAGGCAGACCCGACATTGAGACTATCCGTAGGTGGGCTGTCACCAAATGGAAAACCCTTGGTGACATGGAATTAGTGGTCTTAACCAGAGGTTTCTTTGCCATCAGGTTGAGCAATGATGAAGATGTGAAGCACATTCTTAGAGGAGGCCCCTGGTTCTTAGGATGTAAAAGCCTATTTATAAGGAAATGGGACACATATTTTGACCCCGATACCCAGGATATAAATTTTTCTCCTATCTGGGTCTGCATTCCAAACCTCCCCTTCTTTTTTTGGCATGAGAATATCCTTCTATCTATTGCTAAAGCCATAGGCGAACCCCTTGCCATTGATCCTGTGACTAGGGGTTGGAAGCGCATGAATATTGCTAGAATTTGTGTTAATGCTAATCTGGCATCAGAGCTCCCCACATTCATCAATATGACTCACAAGTATTTCAGCAAGAAGCAACCCTTGGAATATGAAAACAAACCGGCCTTCTGCATAGAATGTCATATCCAAGGACATCTCAGATCCCAGTGCCCTACCCGTAAGAACCAGATTCTTGGGCAGCAGACAAAGGTAGCACAACCCAGTGGAGTCACCTTCGACCATGGCAAAAGCAATAGGAACACTCAAAATAATGAGTACCACAAAAACCATAGGAAAGGTTAGCAATAGAATCAAAAAGGAAAAAGCCATCAGCAGCAACAAAAATCCTCCATTCCTAAGGAAGGTTTTGTCTCTATCAAAGGCAAAGAAAATGTGACTCACGATTCCAACCAAGTAAGTTCCCCTTTCACATCTCATAACAAGTTCAACATCCTAGATGATTCAGGTTTGGTTCCCCTTGAAGATATCCCACCAAATGCCTCTGAGGATTCTCCCCATTCAGATCCTCAGATTCCCCCTGAGCTGAACATCGATCTTAGTTTTGTCAATTCCCCATCCAAATCAGGACCTTCTCGCAGCCCTCTAGAAGAAATGGTAGCCATCCCCAATCAGGTTCCTTTAGAGGAAGTCCTCTCACCCACTTTGAGCCAAACTTCCAGACCTCTTAGCCCAGTCCTGGAATAGATCATTCCCTACAAGTTCAGCCCCAAATAGACTAGAAGTTCAACCAAGTCTCCTGTAGATTGTGGTAGTGATAAAAAAAGAGGTAGGCCTTCTAAAGAAGAAATCAAAAACTCCCAAACTACAGATGACATTGCTAATGGGATTCAAAAAACTCTCTTTCCTAACATTAATACCCAACCCAAGGAAGAGAACAAAAGCTCCAAACCCCCTCATCACAATGGTCGAGGAGGCAAGAAACCCCCCAAATATTCCAAATGAAGATTCTTTCCTGGAATGTGAGAGGCCTAAATGGCCCAACTAAATGAAGACTAGTTAAGTCTATGAGAAAGGAAGTCAAACCTTCCATTATCATCATGCAAGAAACAAAAACCAGTTCCAATAATTCCATATCAGTGGCCAAGGAAATATGGAAAGATGCAGGTTTCCTAACAAGTGATGCAAGAGGAACGTCAGGAGGTCTCATGTGCTTATGGAACAAGAACCTAGTTGAGGGACAATTAATCCATTCCAGTGAAAGGCTCCTTAGTGTCCTCTTCCATGATGTCAATAGCAGGTTGTCTTGGATTTTGACCAATGTTTATGTTCCCAATACTATTTTTGGAAGAGCGCAACTGTGGGATGACTTGACCAGTTTGAAAAACTCCTTTCAAAACATCCCTTGGATTGTTGTAGGTGATTTCAACACCCCCTCTATTCTTCAGACAAAAAATGAGGCTCCAAAACCCCAACCAAAAGCATGGAGGATTTCAATAATTTTGTCAATGCTAATTGCCTAATGGATATGAAACTAAGAAAGGCCAAATACACCTGGAGTAATAGAAGAACTGGTTCTCACCACATCCAAGTCATATTAGACAGGGTGTTCCTCTCACAGGAAGCCATTCAATAGTTCGGAGATGCTGCTCTATACCCTCTGCCCAAAATTGGATCAGATCATAACCCTCTTATAGTGGAGTTTGACAAAACTAACCCCTATAAAAGGCCTTTCATATTTGAAGCTATGTGGCTACACCATCCCGATCTCCGACAAAGGGTCCTCCACAGTTGGCACCAAGACATCCAAGGACTTCCCTCCTTTAAGCTGGCCCAAAAACTCAGAAGCTTAAAAGAAGATCTAAAAATATGGAATAAGGAAGTCTTTGGAAATATGTTTGCTAATAAACAAACCCTCAAAGAAATATTAGACCACATTGAAGAGAGGATTCAGAATGGTGAAATAGATGACTGCATCAGGAATGAAGAAAAATAGATTTTAGCTGAGTATCACAATATTCTTGCCTATGAAGAGACCTATTGGTGCCAAAAATCCAGAGCTCTTTGGCTCAAATAAGGGGACTCAAACACTAAGTTCTTTCATGTGTCCACCCTTAGAAATAGAAGTAACAACCGCATCAAGGAGTTGATAAAAATGGATGGCACTTTCACTTTAGATATAAAGGACATCAGAGATGAGGCCACCATGCACTTCCAAAACATGCTTGAGGATGACAACCTCTATTCAGGTATTGCCCAAGAAGCTTTACTACATCACATTCCTTCCAATTCTATCCCTGAAGCGGTTAATTCATCCCTTGTTGCTCCTTTCCAAGATGATGAAATCAAAGCGTCCCTATTTTCTATGAATCCTGACAAAGCTCCAGGACCAGATGGTTTCCCCCCTCATTTTTTTCAAACATTCTGGGATATTGTTGGTCCTGATGTCTGCAAAGCTATCAAAGAGTTTCAGTCCTCTAAACGTATTCCTAGGGGATTCAATTCCACATTCATTGCCCTCATTCCTAAAAGTTTGACTACCAAATCTCTATCTGATTTCAGACCTATCAGTCTTTGCAATGTTGCATACAAAATTCTCACTAAAATCATGGCCACTAGAATGCAAAACATATTGCCTATTATTATTGACCCTTGCCAAGGGAGCTCTGTCTAGGGTAGATCAATTCTCGATGGTATCATTACCATACATGAAGCCCTCCATTCTGCTTCCAATACCAAAAAACCTACTTGTGTCCTTAAGCTTGACATGAACAAAGCTTATGATAGGGTCAATTGGAACTTCCTGCTAGTTGTACTTCACAAGTTTGGATTCCATCCTGAGTGGGTAGAACTCATCAGCAGTTGCATTTCCTCCCCCCGATTCTCTGTTCTCATCAATGGCTCCCCAACAGGTTATTTCAAAAGCAGTAGAGGCCTTCGTCAAGGAGACCCAATATCTCCATTCTTATTCATCATCATTGCAGAGGCGCTAGGAAGAACTATTCAAGCAGCTTGCAGAACTGGGTTGCTATCAGGAATCAAAGCTTCTTCCCAGACTAACCCAGTTTCCCATCAACAATTCATGGATGATACTATATTAACTACTAATGCTTCTGTCTTCGAAGCTAAAGTCATCAAATATATCCTACAAGTTTATGAGGTAGCTGCGGGCCAAAAAGTCAATTTCAACAAGAGTAAATTATACTTCCTAAACACTCCAATGCCGAGACAACTGAAGATAGCAAGGATCCTAAATTGCTCCATGGCCAGTCTTCCAGCCACCTACCTAGGTCTGCCTCTTTTCAGTGGCCAACCGACAGCCTCTATGTGGAACAATGTAACGAAGCGCATTCAAAAAAGACTCACAGGATGGAAAGGTAACCTCTTATCTCAGGCTGCCAAAGGGACTCTGACTGCTATTTTTTGTAGAGCATCCCAGTTTACTTCTTGTCAGTTTTTAAAATACCTTCAACAGCTGCATCAAAGATCGAGCAAATCCAAAAAAAAATTGTGGATGGGAGCAGAAAACAAACAAAGAATTCATCTGGTAGCCTAGGAAAAGGTCTACAAGCCCAAAAACAAAGGAGGAATAGGGCTTAGAAGAATCAATTCTCTCAACATTGCTCTTATCGCCAAGCAGGCCTGGAGACTCATTTCAGGAGAACACAATGAGTGGATATCCATAGCTAAAAGGAAGTACCTCCAGAATAACAACTTCCTCAGTGAGAACATTCCAAGTAGAGGATCAGCCTTCTGGAATTCTATAATCAACACAAAGCACATCATCAAGAAAGGAATGAGATGGAGAATGGGAGATGGGAACAACATTGATTTTTGGAGCGATAAATGGATTACTCAAGAACCCCTCCTAAGAAATCCTATTCTATCCATACTCAAACCCTTCATGGATGCTACGATAGGATCCAAAGTTTTTGACTTCCTCATTGCTCAAGGTAGAAGCCCAAGATGGGCCCATTTTTCTAATCCTACCTTTCCTGCTGAGTCCAATCTGCTAAACAACCTCCTCTCTTCCACTATTATTCCTTCCTTTAACAGAGAAGACCAGCTTATTTGGGAACCTACTGAAGGAGGAGAATTCTCAGTCAAAATGACATATCTTATCCTCCTTGAGCATGAGGATCAATTACTCTCCTTCGACTGTGTCTGGATCAAACATCTCACTCCTAAAATCTCCTTCTTCTCCTGGCTCGCCATTCAAGAGAAAATCCTCACCATTGACCTTCTCATGAAAAAAGGATTACCCATCCCCAATAGATGTTACCTTTGCCACTCCGCCTTGGAATCCACCTCTCATATTTTCCTCCACTGCCCTGTTTCCTCCACCATCCTCAATTCCCTTTTCCAAGCCTTTCATATTCAGTGGGTTAAACCCAATTCCATCAATGACTTGTTCATCCACTGGCCATCCCCCTTCCATGATCCCCACCTCAAGTTCTTTTGGAAGATTACCCTCAATCACTTCCTATGGCAAGTTTGGTTAGAGAGAAACAACAGAGCTTTCTCGAGCAAGCCCAAAGTCCCCAAGCTCATTTCCTCAAAAATCTTGGCCTCTACTTTGGAAAATGCTTCACTCATTCCCCCCACTTCTAAACTACCTTCCAAGGCTGAGTCTGACCTAGGTCTTGAATTAGGCCTGCTCCTTCATGAAATCCAGCCTCCTACCTCCATCCGGCCCGACTCTATTTGGAAACCTCCTCCTCCAGGCTGGCACAAACTCAATTTTGATGGAGCTGCTAAAGGAAATCCAGGTAAGGCAGGGGCTGGAGGGGTCTTAAGAAACCATAAAGGAGATATTATCCTATCCTTTGCTGAAGGATTGGGTGATCATACTAATCACGTTGTCGAGGCTAAAAGCATGTGGAGAGGGTTAAGTCTAACCAAGGAGTATTGTACAAGACTTATTGTTGAAGGGGATTCCCTCAACATTATCAACTACCTCAAGAACAAAAATAGTAGACCTTCATGGAAAGTCAGAGAATACATTGAAGAAGCCAGGATCCTTGTCCTCAACCTCCAGGAAGTTGTCTACCAACATGCCTTCAGAGAATCGAATAAGGTTGTAGAAAAGCTAGCCAATATTAGGGTCAATTCAGCCAATCTTCAAACTTGGCTCCATAATGTCCCAGAAGAAGTCAAAGGTATTGTTGATCAAGAAAAATGATATATCAACCTTCCTCAGTAGGAAGTCCCTCCTCATGGTAGTCAACGTCATCCTCATGCATAAGCCTTTTTTGTTTTCTAGTCATGCTAAGTTCCACGTGTCACTGGCTTATAGTCCTTGGCTTCCCTCCAATGTTATTTGCAAAAGTAATGACCATATTTTTATTCACGTGGCCTACTTCCCCCGCAGCCCTTCGCCTACCCCCACAAACCCCCATCGCCAATCCCATTGGCCTCGCTCTGTCAACCTCCATTATCCCCACCACCCTCATCCCTTTTCCACTGACTGCCACCTCGCAAACTCCCATTGGGTCTATTTTTTTGGAATGCACGCTAATTTAATTACCATATTTTGGTACGTTCATTTCAAACTTTGCAGGTTTTGAAGCATGGTTTCTATCTTGGAAAGTAGGAAAAAGGTGAAGGAAGCGCTTTGGTCCAGTAATTCCCACACTAATCGAATCCAGAACCTTCCCAATCATGGAGACAACATTACCTCTTACCGATCCACTATAGATTCTCATGAAGAAGGCACCCACCTCAAGCTCGATGATATGACATGGCAGATGAACACTATCTCCAACAAGTTTAATGGTCAAGATAGGCTGGACTTGCTCACCTTAAAACACTCCACTTCATTTTTCTTGGGATGCGTGCCTTTCCTTTTTGGCTCCCAAAAGTCTCTCCCGATGGGTAGTTGTGTCAGCAGCAGATTTCCTAAGCCCACCTTGTGCATTGCTACGTGTCGTTGCCCATGGTTTTTACCACGTCTCACGTGTGTTCCCTCCTTTCACCATGCACCTCCTTTCCCTAGCCTCTACGCTCGATCTCCCCTTTCCAAGCCTCCCAACCCTCGTCTGGTTTCTCCACATCGCCCGACCCCCACCACCATCCATCTCCTTTTAAACCCTGACTTCTCACTTTTCACCCATCCTTGGCTCCTTTCTACAACAAATTCTGTCTGTCCCTGTCTACGTCTTTTAGCCAAAATCCTTGTCCCCACCATGTCCAACAACTTCATGGAGCCCGATTCCCTCGACTGTGATGACATTGCTAAAAGGGTCCTCCAGGATAGAAATTTTTTGTCCTTTTTCCAACTGTTCTCTGGCAATGACCCCGAAATCACCATGGCTTTCCTTGAGACCTGGGATAACGGGGTTGTCTCTATCTGAGGTAGAAACTTTGTGGTCGACGTCCACCTTCTAGCGTCCATTACTGGTTAGAGCTCTATAGGTCGATCCATTCACCGCCACAAGCATAACTGGGAAATGGAATTAGCTAAATTCCAAGGGAACGACAAGATTATTAAAAAATCCAAGAGTTCCAGCCTCTACAGAACCGATTTCCATTCTCCTTGGGACTCAGTCATGAAACCTATTATGGAGTTTGTCATAGTTGATAATCCTGACAAACCCTTCAAGACCTATCACCTGGATTTTATTAATCATTACAGAGAAATCAAACCCCTTAGCATTCCCCTGTTCCTCCTCAATTCCATAAACCACGCCATTCCTAATAGCAGGGAGAAAGTTAGCCCCGACCTCCCTCGACACCAGGGTTTATACAAAGTCATTTACTCTTACATCCTTGCCAACAACCCTAAGCCTAATCCTTCCAAACCTAGCCTGGCCAAAACTCTGGCCAAACTTCCTCTTGCTGAGAGGAAAAGGAAGGCTATGCAAGATGTTGCTAGATTAAGGCCGAAGAAAAGCATCAGCCGGGACAACATTGAGGGTCCAGTAAGGAAGTCTATCAGACTCCGAAATATGACCACCAGGAGGAATGTTATTGATATTTCAAATGATGAGGAAGAAACAAATGATGAGAACAAATAGCTGAAGGACTTCATCATTGCTTCCACCATGGCAATGATGAACTCTATGGTAAACTACATAATGGATATCAGAGAAGGCCTGCAGACTCTTTTCTACGATGGCCAGCCTGACCCGAAAGTGGAAGTGGAGGAAGGCTCTGAAGCGGAGAAGACTACAGTGAAGACGGAACCTAAGGACGACAAGGTCGAGGCCACCGAGGAAGATGCCAGCAAGGAAGAAGAGAAAACCTTAGCTGAGGAATAACCTTCTATTATTTTTTGAGGTTTCTTGGGTTAACTGGTTTGATTCAGGCCTTACTTGTTTTTTGTCTCTTTTCCTATCTAGGGGTTAGCATGTCTGCAAGTTCTCCTAGTTTTATGCAAATAGGTGTTGTCCTTTTTGTTTATTTCCTCAAGATCGAGGCAGGGTCCTCCTTATCTAAACTTATGATCATTTTCATGGATTTTCTGAATCTGAGGCTGCGTCCTCACACTTTGCTTTTATCAGTTCAGATTTTGCTTCAGTCTGTAAGTACCTCTATTACTATGTCTATGTCGTTCGACTACTTTTGTAATCAGGTTAAAGGATCCTTCAAAATCCTTTATTAATATAAAGCTCCTTATTTACCAAAAAAATAATAATGATATTCATACAAATGCAAAGTCAAAATTTATGATGGCTCATGGGATCTTGAAGTCTTAAATAGTTGTATCATAGATAAACACTTGGTTAGCTTACAATAAAATTACTAAATATGATAAAGTCTCCTTTGACAAATTGAATCTTTCAGGTGTAGTTGAGGTCTTAAAAACTAATTTATCAATGCAATCAAAATACCATCACTAATTGGAATGGACTTGTAAAATCTTTGAAGGATATATTATATCCTTAAAATTATGGTAAAGACCTTATCTATAAATGGATTTTATTGAAGCAAGGATACAACATGAGTGTCCAAGACTACATTTTTCATTTTAATAAGTTGAGGATCTTAACTGGTGTAGAGGATTTAGCTAATGGACTTAGAATTAAGTTTAAAAGTGGTTTTTAAGAATTAGTATTTAGATAGTTTAAATATACCCCTATCACCACTTTGGATACTTTGTTTAGTCAAGTGCAATTAATGGAGGAGAAATTTGCTAGCCAATCAAGAGGAGCTTCATCTACAGGTATTACTAAGGTATTTTCTTATTCTTCTCCTTCTTCTTCTTCCTCTAAAAGTACTTATAATACTTCGTATTCTCAACAATTTTGAAGTTTTTTGTAAAAATAAAGGGCATCTTAGGCCTCAATATTTTCAATTACAAAATATGAAGAAGAAATTATATTCGCATGTGTTCAATGAATCTTCTACTCTTCTATTAGATAAATCAATCATAGTATAGAACTTATCCCTAGTGCTTTTGTTTCTAATGCACCCAGGTATAAATAGTCAGTTCTTAAAATGGAATAAGTCAAAAGGAAAATTCATGAACTATTATCTACGTGATTTATTAAACCAAGTGCATCTCATTGTAATTCACCAATATTGTGTGTACTCAAGAAAGAGGATACTTGGTTTCTATGCATTTATTTTAGGTCATTGAATAAAATCACTATCAAGAATAGGTATCCACTTCCTAAAATAAATTATCTTTTGGATCAACTATAAGGGGCTAAGTTTTTTTCAAATATAGATTTAAAAAGTGGGTATCATCATGTTCGAGTATAAGTAGAATACACATAGAAGATAGCATTTAAGACAAAATTAGGTTTTTTTGAGTGGTTTGTTATACCCTTTGGTCTTACAAATACACCGGCTACATTCATGAGGCTAATGAATGAGGTGTTCAAGAACAACTTGGACAAATTTGTGATAATTTACCTTGATGACATTCTTGTTTTCTCCCACACTTGGAAGGATCATCTAGATCACTTAGAACAAGTTCTCAAAACTCTTCAAGAGAATAGATTGTATGTCAACCTTCCAAAGTGTTCATTTGATCAATCTTCCATATTCTACCTTAGTTTTATCATTAATGATGAAGGCATACAAGTGGATCCTACCAAAGTTGAAATCCTTCTCCATTGGCCAACTCCTTCTAACATCATAAAGTTAAGGAGTTTTCTAGGACTTGCAAATTTCTATCACAAGTTCATCCATAGTTTTTCCACTATTGCAGCCCCATTATATCATTTAACTAAAGCTAAAGTTGCATTTCAATGGACAAAGGATCATGCTTGTTCCTTTGATACATTGAAACACAAATTATGTACAATTCTTGTCCTTTTCCTTCCTGATCTTTCTCATCATTTTGAGATAGAGATAGATGCCTCACAATTTGTCCTTGGAGTTGTATTGAAAAAAAAGGCCATTCAGTGGCCTACCATTTTGAGATATTATTAGCTACCAAAAATAACTACTCTATCTATGATAAATATTTCTATACCTTGGTGCAAGCCATTACGTAATGGAGACATTATCTTCTTAGAAATAAGACTATTTTACATATAGATCACATGCCATTTAAGTTTCTTCAATCACAAAACAAGATTGAAGAAGCATGCCACATGAAGTGGACAACTTCTTTATAGCAATTTCATTTAGTGATCAAGTACAAAAAATGAACTAGTAACATGATAGTAGATTGTTTAAGTCACCATCTAGTAACTTCCACATTGAAAGTTGTGACTACTTCCCTTATTAGTTTCCAAACTTAGCCTGCAAAGTATGCACTTGATTAAAATTTTGGTAAAGTTTACCAACACTTTTTACATCCTTATTCCAATCTAAGTCCTTTTCAATATTTTCATATGAAGGATGAATTATTGTATAAGTTGGATAAACTTTGTGTACCTCAAGAGAAATGGTTGTCTCTTCTTAAAGAGGCCCACTCTTCACTCTATGGTGGACACTTTGGAAAACATAAGACTCTTCACCACTTGCAATGGTTTTTCTACTAGCCTCACATGCACCATGATATTTTATATTTTTTGAGGCAATGTGTTGTTTTTTGTTGCTCTAAGCCAAACAACAAGAACTTGGGTCTTAGTGTTACTTTTCCCACTCATTCTCATCCTTGGGAAAGCATTTCCACAAACTTGTTAAGTGGTTTTCCATTGATAATTCGATAGCATGATTGTATGTTTGTGTTTGTGGATAGATTTAGTAAGATGTCTAAATTTATTCCATGCCAAAAGAATAGTTGTGCACCTAACTTAGCATAGATTTTCATTGAGATAGTTTGGCATTCCTTTATTCTACCTACTAGCATTATATCAGATAGGGATTCACATTTTGTGGATCATTTTTTGAGATATTTATGGAATATTTTAGGAGTTTCTCTTAATTTCTCCACGTCCTTTCATCCATAGTCATATGGGAAGACTAAAGTGGTTAATCATACTCTTGTGTAGATTTTAAGATTTTATCATCACACTTCTCCATCTAAGTGGGATTTGACCCTCACTCACATAGAGCATACCTATAATAGAGTAGTTCACAAATATATAGGATACTCTACTTTAGAGGATTGACTTGGTTTTTAGCCTTTGAAACCTTATAAGTTACCCTTATATTTGTCCTCACTAGCTACTATGCATATTCACAAAGAGCAAGATAAGTCCACCTCATTAATTCAAAACTTGCAAAGTCTTCAGTCGAAGGTGGTTCAGATTCTATAGAAGACTCAACAATAACAAAAATGAACTATGGATAAACATCATGTTCCTCATCCTTTTCAAGTTGGAGATAGAGTTTATATTTACTTAGATAAATGATATTTTACAAAAAAGGCATATAGTAATATCAAACCACTTTGCTATGGATTTTAGATCATTCTTCAACAAGCATCCGAGAATACCTTTTTCCTTAATCTACTAGTTCATCTTAGCATTCATGATATTGTCAATGTGGATATTTTGAATTCATATCATGATTCCACTTTGGAAATCAGTTTATCATAATTTATCCTATAGATGTGGTACCTATTTTCTAGATTCTACTTGCTACATATTGAGTGTTCAATATGAAGACTCATCAAACTCAACAAGGTTCTTATACTTCATACCTTTCCTATTGAGATCAATTTCCACACAAAGAACAATGGCTTTCGCACCATTAGATGTCCCACAATTTTCCATCCCTTTTACAAATATTGGAGTCCAATGTTTCTATGGTAGGGAGGGATGATGAGGACCACTTTTGAAAGTTGTAATAGACTAGGTTTTTCTTAGTTTATTAATTTGAATTATTTCCTAAAGTCTAAGTTAGAAATAATTTCCAAAAAGGCTATTCAAGATTGTAATATTGGCATATTTTTTATGGCAAGGAGCTTGTTAGTAATTTGGATTTGATTAGCTTAGTCATAACTTATTTTTTAGCATCTTAGCTTAAGTCTAGCTTATGGTTAAGAATCTTCCAAATTTGAAATATTATGGTTGTACAAATTCTTATTTAAGCATATTTCTTAATGAAAAACTCTAGATTACTTTTTATCCACATCAATTTACCAAACATATGAAGAATCCATCACCATAGTTCCTAGACTATTGAATAGTGTCCCAAGAGATGATCTGGTATTTTGAAAGGGATCCTAGACCTTTTACATATTTATAAACAATACTTTAAAACATAGACCTACCATAAGCCAAACATAACAAGATCTCAAAGGATCCACAATGGATAGGACCAAAAAGAGAAAAATGGTTAAACATAGTTGAACGAATAAACCAAAAGGGAGCAAAGATATCAAATAGGACTAGTGAATAATTCTTAATCCTTGACTCATATTCCTCCTTTCAGAGATCCACTTCCATATCTGAGGTATTCTAGTTATTCTCTATGTACCTCAATGTCTGAGTGACCTCATCTATAAACAACAGTGTTGGACATTTTGAGTCAAAGTTGTCATTGATGTCAAGGAATGAAGTGGTCATTGATGTCAAGGAATAAGCTACCGTTGATGTCAAAAGGTCAAAAGGAACAATGCAAAGGTTAATGGCAAAAGAGCTTCATAATATTTTTAATATTATGTGGAAGCATAAGTAGAAGGGTTTTTATTAAAACCCATGATGGCAAAATAAATGGTCTTTTATTTAAAACCAATTGGATAGACCTATGGGAGTTAAATAAATTATATTTAATTATAATTTCATTATATATTAATTTGTAAGTTAATTTAATTAACCTATGGTTATTAAATTAATTATAAGTTAATTATAATAATGTTATTATTAATTAAATTATAATTACCCTAAGGTTAGGGTTGCAAGGCAATTAAATTTGCGTCGACGTTCAAGTTTAAAGGTGGCAAATGATATATAAACTATATGCCTTAGTGGCATTCGAATTATCCTTCGTTCGAACAAGAAAAAGAGGCAAGCGTGTGTTGAAGAGAATTCGTGCGAGGAAGAAGACAAGGTTCTTGTCTTAGGCGCCAGCGAAAGGGGATAAGATCATCGAGGGCTAAAATCCCATATCCACCTAGGCAGCATGGCCTAGTGGCAAGTGGTCGAGGGCTAAGGCGTTTGGGTGCAGAGTGACCCGTGATCGATTCACGGTAGCAACATTTTGGTGTGTTGTGTTTGAAGCGTCGAAGGAAGCGACGCATGATTTTTTGGCTTAGGTGCAAAAGGGGAGGAATATAGAGCACGTGGTGCTCTTTGCTCCCTAAACGAGCACCTAGCGCATGCGACAGCCAAGACCATGGCTAGGACGCACGGGGAGGCGGCGTCAAGGGTTCGAGTCTCACCAAGGTGGAGGTAATAAATTTTTGTTATATTTTATAATGCCTAAGGTTTGACATAAGATTCTAGGGAGTTAAAAGGGGTAAATAAAAGGTATTTTATTTGGTCATTATTTTGAGTAATTGGAGAAATAAGTGGATTAAAGTGTTGGTTAGATTTTGAGAGGATTTCTTGCCATTGAGTTATTTTGAAAAGGTGATTGTATTGACATTATTTTTTATGTTGGATATTATTTTAACTGGGAGATTATAAGGTGTATTTGGTCAATTATTTTTGTATATGTTGATGAATGCTTTCTTTAAGATGGAGTGACAAGGTGTATGTATGTTTTGATATTTGCATTGTACCTTTGAGAGAGTTTATCATCTTATAACTTCTTTGAGCTTGGCAAAGAAGTGTTTGTGGTTGTGGCAGATTTTTGAGGTTCCTTCATCATCAAGAAAAAGGTATGGGCACATTCTTCCATAGTTGAGTTGATTGGTTGGTTTTCTGGAAAACAAGTTTGGAGTGAAAAGGACTTAATTAGGTTTCCTTATTGAGTGTGTTGAGTTAATGCTTCAAGGTTTTCTGGAATAAAGAGTTGTTGTTAAAACCTTGTTTGATAAGCATTGTTGTTGAAGCCATTGGTTAAGTGAAGAACCTGAACTAGGGTTTGAAAATAACATGAGTATCATTGTTATGTGAGATTGTTTGATAAGCATTGTTGTTGAAGCCATTGGTTAAGTGAAGAACTTGAACTAGGGTTTGAAAAGAACATGAGTATCATTGTTATGTGAGATTGGTTGATAAGCATTGTTGGAAATATTTTGAGTGAGTGTTCATATGCTTGGACTAGGGTTTGTAAGCAAGGATTGTTTCATTGAGTGATTGGTTGAGTAGAGTTGGTTGAGCCTAGTCAAGTGGATGTGTGAAGTGATTGTTCAAGTTCTATAAAATAAATTATTCTATATTCTAAATTGATTTGAGAAAGTTATTGAGTAATGAGTTGAATAACATATTGAGTCTTAACAATTCTCTATATGTTTTAAAAGAGTGATTGAAAGTGATTGAGCATTGAGGTGAATGTGAAGCATATTGAGTCTCTAACAATTCTCTATATGTTTCTAAAAGAGTGATTGAAAGTGATTGAGCATTGTGATGAGTATAGAGCATATTGAGTCTCTAACAATTCTCTTTATGTTTCTATGAGATTGGACAAGTTCTAGTGTGGACTTGTTGAGCAGATTTGAGGTAAGTCTTTGAGAAGACTTGTGGATATATTTGGGTAAGCTTTTGTGGAAGCTTACAATACATATTGAGAGCATATTTGGATAAGTTCTTGTGAGGACTTATTGAGCATATTTGGACAAGTTCTAGAGAGGACTTGTGGATATATTAGTGTGAGCTTTTGTGGAAGCTTACAAGGCAGATTTGAGATAAGTCTTTGAGAAGACTTGAGAGCAGAATTGATTGATTTTTTCAAACCTTGAGTTAAGGTTTGGGGCAGATCCATCAGAGTTGATTTGAGATTGAGTCAAGATTTGAGTTAAGGCTTGAGGATAGATATTGAGGATATATTTGTGCTAGATCGAAGGACTATGTTTAGTATAGATTTGAGGATATAGTTTGGTGTAGATTTGAGGATAGGTTTGTGCTAGACTAAAGATAGAGATTGAGTAGATTTGTGCTAGACCGAAGGACTATGTTTAGTATAGATTTGAGATAGAGCTTTGGAGGTGATAGAGTATAGAGGATGATAGTCTCTAGTGGATAGATATCCATTAAGCTAGGGTAGTGAGGATAGGTGTCTTCAGTGGATAGAGATCCATTAGCTAGCGTAGTGGGGGTAATAGTTCTTCTAGAAGATCACTAGCTAGAGCAAGAGGAGAAAGGAGTTCTCCTGTGGATAGAGATCCATGAACTTGATTAGGGGATTGGTGTCTCCTTTGGATAGAGGTCCATAAACATTGTAATAGGGAAAGGATTCCCAAGATATTTATTGAGAAAATTTTAGTGAAATATTTTCTCCATGGAGTAGCCCACATTGGGTGAACCACGTAAATTTGGTGTCTCTATTGTGTGTGATGATTTGTGCATTGCTTTGGTTATTGCTATTGATATTGCCATTGATTATATTGGATAATACTATTTGGGAAAGAAAAGTAAAAAGTGGTCTTATACTGTTCACCCCCCTCTCAGTATAAGCTTGTGTTCTTCAATTGGTATCAAAGTTGGTTCCTTCGAAAAAGGTTTAACAGCTTGAAGGAAGATCTTACAAGAACACAAATGGCAAAGAAAGGCAAAAGTAGAACCATGAGACACAAGAAGAAAAGAACACACATGGTCATGAAAGAAAAGGAAGATGAGTTTGATATTGTTGTGTTGGGAGGAAAAATGGAAATAGATTCAAAAGATGAATCAAGCAATGGAGAAAATATCAGATTGATAAAGTTTTGTACTAGATGTAGGAATATAGGTCACCATGCAGCTTATTGTCCACAAGAAGGTGAAGAATACTTTGTTTGTGGTCAACTCGGTCATGATGCAAGATATTGTCATGGGTTTAGTAGTAGTGAAGATGAAATAGATCTAAAAAGATAACAGGGACAGTCAAAATAGGTATGAAGAAGAAACTCTACTTTCAATAATAGAAGAAAAAGGAGATGCTCCTATAGAAGATCAAAGAAAGAAAGAAGAGGAAAATTTAGAAAAAGAAAAAGAGGAAGCCACTCTTAAGGAACTTGTTGAATTGAAAAGAGAGAATTTAGAATTAAAGGCTCAAATACAAGAAGATGAGAAATGTAAGACAAAGCTTCTACAAGATCTCTCTGACTTGAGAGATAAGGTTGAAAAGGCAAGGAGAGCTGAAAAGGATATGGTTGAACAGTCAAAGGTAAAAGAGAAAGAATGTAAAAGACTTAGTGTTGATCTCGAAGAATTAAAAATGGAGAACTCAGGATTAAGGGTTCAAGCTCAAGAATATGAGAAAACAAAAGCAAAGTTTCTACAGGAACTCACCAACTTCAAAATCAAGGTTGAAGAGGCAAGAAAAATTGAAGAAGGTATGACTGAAAAATTAAAGACAAAAGATCTAGAGTGTGAAAGATTAGAGCATGAGATAGTTTCACTAAGGATGGAAGTAAAAGGTTCTAAGGACAAGCTACACAAGTTTGAGAAAAATTCAAAGACTTTGGACAGGATTATCAATGCACAAAGATCATCAATCACCAAAATAGGACTTAGTTTTGAAGAAGAACAAGGAAACAAGAAGAAGAAAAAGGAGAGTCAAGCTCAAGCACCAAAAAGGAAGAAGCTTCAAAAGAAGAAAGTGAAAGAGAAAGTGAGACTTCTGAGGATGAGTTGGAAAACAGAAAGTTCAACAAGGAAAGGAACAATGCACAAAGAAGAAACATATGGAACAACAATCAGAATAGGTTAAAAGAGACTAAGAGACCAATGAGGTCAAGACAAGGAAACTTCAATGGAAGATGGTTTTCATGTCATAGGTTTGGGCACATGGCTTCACAGTGCAGGACACATGAAAGAATAGAAAATGGAAATTTCAGAAACAAGAAACTTTTCCATGGGTATTGCTACTCATGTAATCAGTTTGGTCACAAGGCAATGAATTGCAGGGTTCATGACTAGAAAAGGATATGGCTTCACTAGGAGAAATCCTAAGATATTTGCACCTCCAAGGAATAATAACATTAAGTGTTATAAGTGCAATAATGATGGACACACAACAAAGTGGTGTAGAGCAAACATTCCAGAATCAAGTATGAACAGGAACAAGAATAGGAATAGGAAAAGGGATATGGATATGAACAGGAATAGGAACAGGAACATGGATATGAACATGAACAAGAATAGGAATAGGAATAGGAAAAGAACATGGACATGGAAAGGAATAATCAAAGGAATCAAAAGGATCAGATAAGAAGAAAAGAGGATAAAGGTAAAGACCAGTGCTTGATGGGAGTAGAAATACTCCCACCCCAGAATTAACCACCTCAAGAGGAGGTGGGGGAGGGGCTAAGCTAAGAAACTCATTCTTAGCCCCGAGCCCCAAAGGTGACCCTTTGCCATTGATGTCAAAGGGGGAGAGATTTGAGTAAGGGGGAGAGTTTTGGTATTTGAGTAAAGAGGAGAGATTTGAAAAGAGCATTGAGCCAGGGGGAGCAATGTCCCAGGGGAGCAGAACAAAGAAAAGGTTAAGTTTTTGGTAAAAATAATTTGGGTTGCCATCAATGACAAAGGGGGAGATTGTTGGACATTTTGAGTCCAAGTTGTCATTGATGTCAAGGCATGAAGTGGTCATTGATGTCAAGGAATAAGCTACCATTGATGTCAAAAGGTCAAAAGGAACAATGCAAAGGTTAATGGCAAAAGAGCTTCATAATATTTTTAATATTATGTGGAAGCATAAGTAGAAGGGTTTTTTATTAAAACCCATGATGGCAAAATAAATGGTCTTTTATTTAAAACCAATTGGATAGACCTATGGGAGTTAAATAAATTATATTTAATTATAATTTCATTATATATTAATTTGTAAGTTAATTTAATTAACCTATGGTTATTAAATTAATTATAAGTTAATTATAATAATGTTATTATTAATTAAATTATAATTACCCTAAGGTTAGGGTTGCAAGGCAATTAAATTTGCGTCGACGTTCAAGTTTAAAGGTGGCAAATGATATATAAACTATATGCCTTAGTGGCATTCGAATTATCCTTCGTTCGAACAAGAAAAAGAGGCAAGCGTGTGTTGAAGAGAATTCGTGCGAGGAAGAAGACAAGGTTCTTGTCTTAGGCACCAGTGAAAGGGGATAAGATCATCGAGGGCTAAAATCCCATATCCACCTAGGCAGCATGGCCTAGTGGCAAGTGGTCGAGGGCTAAGGCGTTTGGGCGTGGAGTGACCCACGATCGATTCGCGATAGCAACATTTTGGTGTGTTGTGTTTGAAGCGTCGAAGGAAGCGACGCATGATTTTTTGGCTTAGGCACAAAAGGGGAGGAATATAGAGCACGTGGTGCTCTTTGCTCCCTAAACGAGCGCCTAGCGCACGCGGCAGCCAAGACCATGACTAGGACACATGAGGAGGCGACGTCAAGGGTTCGAGTCTCACCAAGGCAGAGGTAATAAATTTTTGTTATATTTTATAATGCCTAAGGTTTGACATAAGATTCTAGGGAGTTAAAAGGGGTAAATAAAAGGTATTTTATTTGGTCATTATTTTGAGTAATTGGAGAAATAAGTGGATTAAAGTGTTGGTTAGATTTTGAGAGGATTTCTTGCCATTGAGTTATTTTGAAAAGGTGATTGTATTGACATTATTTTTTATGTTGGATATTATTTTAACTGGGAGATTATAAGGTGTATTTGGTCAATTATTTTTGTATATGTTGATGAATGCTTTCTTTAAGATGGAGTGACAAGGTGTATGTATGTTTTGATATTTGCATTGTACCTTTGAGAGAGTTTATCATCTTATAACTTCTTTGAGCTTAGCAAAGAAGTGTTTGTGGTTGTGGTAGATTTTATTAGGATTTGAACAAATGAGATATGGTATTGATACAGAAAAGTACAATATATAGGTATAAGCCTATATGTAAAACATGATAAATGTCAATGAACATGATAAGTTTCAAAAAGGAGATATAATGCATATTAATATTCTAAAATTCCCCCTTAATGTGCACTATCCTAACTATAGAGAAAAAAAAAACTAGTCAACATTAGGTAACATTCCCCCTTAATGTTGACTTCACTAAAAGAACCCTAAAAACCCTCCTTTATTAGATTATTTTGTCTAGAATTGTGATCTTTGTGCTTGGATATCCAACTATGAATAATGCTAGATCAATGATGTATACATCTCGGTTTGTTGCCTCAGGGTCAGCCACTTCCATGGATCTTATGCCTCTAGGTTAGTTGTCTAAGTGCCTCAGGGTCATCCTAGGTACCTCAGGGTCAGACACATCTGGGTTTGTTGCCTCTGTAGGTCATCCTCTAGGTATGTTGTCACTCATAGGTCATTGACAAGATCCACCATGAATAAGATCCCCCCTCATGGTGAACTCAATCTAGAAGGTGTCAGTCTTTGCCGAAAATGCACCTTAATATAAAAGTAATACGATCCATGAAATACAATTAAATTAAGCCATAGAATCCAAATTGAGGAGAAAAAAGAAGAGAATAAAATATTGTGAAGTGTCTTCGTTTGTAGTTTTCATAAGTTGATCCAAAAAAAATCCTCGGATAGAGTCTAGGGTTTCTATGTTTGTAGTCCCTAGAGTAAGTGTCCTTATGGTGACCTCCTCATCCCATATAACCAATCGTTGCATTCGCTATGTTCTCTAGAGAAGGTGACTAGGTACAAGGATCATATACATAGAGTTTCGGGTTCAAACGAAAATGCACTCTAGAAGATAAGAATATTTGAGGCTAAAAAAGACAAATGAAATAGTAGCAAAATTACAATTGGACACCACCATTGTTTCTATCGTGAAAAAACCTTTTCGATGACTATAAATACCCCTATGTTCAACTCTCAATGGGGCCTTTATTTCTTGAATTCAATAAAGGGGCCATGTGATCAAAAAAAAATGGCATGTTAAAATTTCGGTTGGCGATATTAAGAATTTGCTTTATCTGGTTGTCACGTGAGCACTGGACTACACGCCAAACCACACCAAGGTTCTATAACATGCCTTCCTATTAAGATTGCTTACTTGAAAATAAAATACCCCACATACTATGTGAGAATAAAAAATTCCCAATATGATGATATGCTCAGCCATTTTTCACGAGCAATCACTTCTAAATCCCCATACAATAAAAACTATGTGGTCCTCTTTCACTTATAATACAACATGCTCCTTGCGTTATAAGCAAACAAAAATTACATGGGCCAACTCTATTGTCAAGGTCATTCATTTTTAAAAAAAATCCCCCATTTTTTTTAACAAAAGGCACCTCCACTATGCCTCCTAATTGCATTGTCATATCAAATTGTCTCCACTAGAAGATATTGTTTAACAAGACAACTTCCTTTTGGCAATGAAGCAAATATTCTCCCTTCTAGCTATGGGAGATAGAACATCTTCTTTCACATGATCACCCACTCAAAAAAAACTCTTTAGTGCCACATGATGCTACAAATCAAATAGATTGAAATAGGAAATGAACCCGGGCTACTGGCGACTACAACGAAATCATTACCACGAGCGACTGGCTGGAGCAACGAGGTAGCATCTCCATCACAAAATAGTTGCCAATAGCTACCACCATAGGAACATTAGCAGACCCAAAATTTCTTAATAGTGCTCCTTTCTTCATGGATCCAATAGTCGGATTAAAAAACCATTATGCTCACAGAACTCCATTTATGGAAGATAAAATCACAGTCAGACACTATCACAGTTAAAAAAAATACAACACTGAGCAGGAATCGGATCAACAGGTAGGTCGATGCTTGTATAACATTAATTAAATAAATGCAATAAAAAATGCAAATTTATGGGCTCCATCCACCCTTGCCCTTTCTGTCATCCGTAGCTTTAACGTGTCTGATTTATTTTTTCACCCCGCACATCCACCAGCGATGACGAGGAGAGTGTGGTGGGAATTGTGCTACTACATTTTGGAAAAATATAGTTTAACAGGCCCAATCATGGATGAAATCCTAGAAATTACATCAACTAGAAGCCATCAAATTTGTGATCACAATGTGGCATCTTTTCAGTAACTGTATCATCAAAGATCATTTAAAAAAAAAATTAAATGAAAGCTATAGGCTCCTTCAATGTTACCTTTGTCGACAGTGAGAGTCGTCATGACTACGCCCACTGCCTCTTACTTCCTTTCTTAGTGCACGTTGTTTCCACCATTGATTGGCTCATAGTAGCATTATGTACATGATGCTACCTCTCCTGTCAAACTTCTCATGCTTACAAACTTACAACAATTATTTCAAATTGTGTGGAGGCAATAGCATTATTATAGAAAAGTATTTAGCCAAAAGAAAAATACACCTCCATTACATATCAACTTCTCCAAACTGCAACTCCGAATCTAAATGGGCATGCAGGAAATCTCTCTTCCCATATTATGTGCATCATCATCATGCAGACAGAACATAACATCACTCAAACTAGATTTTCCATTGTTCAATCTCATCAACTTCAATTTCATAGGAAAAACATGGTGCCAACTTCAATTTTACCATAAAACAAGTGCAGTAGGATAAATTGGGTGGAAGGCAAAATTTATTTCAATGGGAGTCAGTAATATAGTCAGACTTCATCATGCAATGAGTAGTCATATTTCACATCTATAATTCACATCATCTTCTTCTTCAGCATAACGGCCAGGTTGCACTGCTCCATGAAAAATATAAAAAAAAAAACTCAAACTAAATCATGATACCAAAAAATTAAAAAAAAAACCACAATTCACAGTGTTTATATCAATAACTTCCACTACGTCGATGCAATAATTTTGACAAAGAATCCATCCGCAGTCTTTGCCACACTCATGTTCTCATAACAAATTTCTTAAGACACTTCAAACTTGGAATTCAAACGTACAACTAATCACACAGATGGAAAGATCACGGAAACCATAGTGCACGACAATAAAAAATTAAATTTTAGTTTCAAACTAGGCATCATTGAGCAGCATCAACGAGCGGATACCATCACCGATTTCTAGTTTCTTCTAGTGGAGGAGTTTTTGGCCATAGCCACTAAAAGGAAGGACAGTGAAAAAAATCATGCGTAATATTTACACTAGCTTTGATCATGCGTGTAATGTGGGCTTCATCAGGTGTGAATATTGACCACTCAAATTTCGAGCAACATTAAAAAGGAAATATATGTTACAAGCAACAAGGGTTGCTTATCTTATGATAAATGGAACTTCTCATCCCATGACCTCTTCAACAAATAAAAATTTCTCCAGGGTGAATTGATCAACAAGATCAGCGGCGTATCATCGAGTCTGCGAGTTCTCTCAGCCTCTTTACTTGATATTCACAGCAGTCTCACGGATACTCCAACTTCCTCCATGGGAAATAAAATCTTTGCGGTCAAAAAACTTCACACCATGGGATCGTTAATTGAAAAAAATTGTAGATCACACTAGGCCAAAAAATAGCTCATCAAAAATTTGGACTCCATCATCAAATTCACCATTGCTGCCTTTTATTCCTCTATTTTGTGCCAACCCGAAGATGGATGCGAGTGATTTTATCCATATGCACCAACAATTTACACAATAACAGCATCGCTCTTAAGTAGTTATCTTCATAGCCAAGGACGAATCTCTATAGTTCTAAACTAGAGTTGGACGACATCCATGATGATTGATAGACTCATAAAAATATTGAAACTCAGAAGGCATCGATCTCTATTGATTTTTAGGAGAGCATTATCCTGAGATATTCTAGGGATGAACAAAAGCCCCACATGCAGTCATGTCCATCTTACTGCTACTATGAATCCTACATATTGTGTAAGCTCCTTCCTCCATGGCTAATCTGCATGATTTGAGAGGTGACATATCAACATTAATTCAATTATCCTCCCCTTGCTCTCAGATTCCTTCATTTTCATGATGAAAGACATCGGACTACTGGTAACGTCAAAATATGGGTTGCTTTCTTCATCTCTATTTGAAACCCCTACAACAGATACGGGAAAAAACTACTACATTGAATCTGCTCTCTATGTGAGCCTGCTGTAGATCTGAAAACTAGAAGAAACTATAAACCTATGATAAAATTAAAAATAAAAAAAGTATCCATATACAGTTTGGATGGCAGACCGAAAAATGTAGGATACCACACAAAAAATAATAAATCTCCATTAAAAAATAATCATCATAAAAATAATAGGAGCTTTCAAACTCAGACTCTCCATAAGCATCCCATTTTTCATTTCTCCATGGAGAAATTACTTCTACGGACGGATGCTTTTTCTTTTCCACTGCATTATCGGTGGAAGATTTTTCTTTTCATGTTTGACCCAGTACATGTCTTGGGGAAAGAGGATAATCTCTTCCAACTAAAAAATGAGGGGAAAATGGGGGAGGGAGGTATTTCCATGAGGGAAATCCCCCCTCAAGGGGTTTTCACAAGAAAAGGAAAGTCTGCTCTGATACCAGATGTTAGGATTTGAACAGATGAGATATGGTATTGATACAAAAAAGTACAATATATAGGCATAAGCCTATATGGAAAACATGACAAATGTCAATGAACATGACAAGTGTCAAATAGGAGGTATAGTGCACATTAATATTCTAACATATTTTTGAGGTTCCTTCATCATCAAATAAAAGGTATGGGCACATTCTTCCATAGTTGATTTGATTGGTTGGTTTTCTAGAAAACAAGTTTGGAGTGAAAAGGACTTAATTAGGTTTCCTTATTGAGTGTGTTGAGTTAATGCTTCAAGGTTTTTTGGAATAAAGAGTTGTTAAAACCTTGTTTGATAAGAATTATTGTTGAAGCCAACGTTTAAGTGAAGAACCTAAACTAAGGTTTGAAAATAATATGAGTATCATTGTTATGTGAGATTGTTTGATAAGCATTGTTGTTGAAGCCATTGGTTAAGTGAAGAACTTGAACTAGGATTTAAAAATAACATAAGTATCATTGTCATGTGAGATTGGTTGATAAGCATTGTTGGAAATATTTTGAGTGAAGGTTTATATGCTTGGACTAGGGTTTGTAAGCAATGATTGTTTCATTGAGTGATTGGTTGAGTAGAGTTGGTTGATCCTAGTCAAGTGAATGTGTGAAGTGATTGTTCAAGTTCTATAAAATAAATTATTATATATCCTAAATTGATTTGATAAATAGATTGAGAGTTTATGAGTGTGAAACATATTGAGTCTCTAACAATTCTCTATATGTTTCTAAAAGAGTGACTAAATGTGATTGAGTATTGAGTTAAATGTGAAGCATATTGAGTCTCTAAAAATTCTCTATATCTTTCTAAAAGAGTGATTGAAAGTGATTGAGTATTGAGTTGAATGTGAAGCATATTGAGTCTCTAACAATTCTCTATATGTTTCTAAGAGAGTGATTGAAAGTAATTGAGTATTGTGATGAGTGTAGAGCATATTGAGTCTCTAACAATTCTCTTTATGTTTCTATGATATTGGACAAGTTCTAGTGTGGACTTGTTGAGTAGATTTGAGGCAAGTCTTTGAGAAGACTTGTGGACATATTTGGGTAAGATTTTGTGAAAGCTTACAATACATATTGAGAGAATATTTGGATAAGTTCTTGTGAGGACTTATTGAGTAGATTGGACAAGTTCTAGAGAAGACTTGAGGGCATATTTGGTGTAAGATTTTGTGGAAGCTTGCAAGGTAGATTTGAGACAAGTCTTTGAGAAGACTTGAGAGCAGAATTGATTGATTTGTTCAAATCTTGAGTTAAGGTTTGGGGCAGATCCAGCAGAGTTGATTTGAGATTGATTCAAGCTTTGAGTTAAGGCTTGAGGATGGATATTGAGGATATATTTGTGTTAGACTGAAGGACTATTTTTAGTACAAATTTGAGGATAGAGTTAGGTGTAGATTTGAGGATCGGTTTGTGCCAGACCAAATATAGAGATTGATAAGATTTATACTATATAAAAGGATTGTGTTTAGTACATATTTGAGATGGATATTTGGAGGTGACATAGTACAAAGGACAACAGTCTCTAGTGGATAGAGATCTACTAAGTCAGGGCAGTGAGGACAGGTATCTTCAATGGATAGAGATCCATTAGCCAGAGCAGTGGGGGCAACAGTTCTTCTAGAAGATCACCAGCCATAGCAAGAGGAGAGAGGAGTTCTCCTATGGATAAAGATTCATGAAATTGATTAGGGGATTGTTGTCTCCTTTGGACAGAGGTCCATAAACATTGTAATAGGGAAAGGATTCCCAAGATATTGATTGAGAAAGTTTTTAGTAAAATATTTTCTCCATGGAGTAGCCCACATTGGGTGAACCACGTAAATTTGGTGTCTCTATTATGTGTGATGATTTGTGCATTTATTTGGTTATTTTTATTGATATTACCATTGATTATATTGGATAATACTTTTTGGGAAAGAAAAGTAAAAAGTGGTCTTATATTGTTCACCCCCCATCTCAGTATAATCTTGTGTTCTTCAAATATATATATTAACTAATCTTCAGAGGGACCTCAGGAGATCCTTCATAGTCTTCATAGCCATACTCAATGTCTTGAGGGGATATTGAATTCTCAACTCATTTTTACTTTTCTCTATCAAATTTCTAGCATGAAACCTCGACTTCTTTTTCCTTGATGGAGTAGGAGAATACTCCCCCAAATCCTCTGTGTCCTTAATTATATGCATGGACTTTTCTTTCTTAATCAGCTTAGATTTCAAGCAGTTTTAAAGTCTAGCATTTTTTACTTCTACTTTCAAAGTTTTTTGGATCTCATCTTTCACCACTTGTTCCATATTTGGCTCTACTTTCTATAATATAGGTGACTTTTCTTTCTCCAAAAGTGTTAATTCAATATGGGCTATGAAATGGGTTATGAGCTTCTTGTTCTTGAACTTATTAGGGGTCTCTTTTATAGCTTACACTAGATTTTTGAGCTCAATTCCAATATTCATTGCTTCCACCTTACTCTTCTTTATGATAACATGATCAAAAAGTAGTTTCTTTAAACCTTGATGGTATTGGATTGAAGTGTTACCTTTCTACATATGTAAGGTCGGTATTTCCAATTAAGGAAAGCTAGTACATTAATAATTTTCTTCTTTCAAAGATTATTTAAAAATATTAGATGAAAGATTCTCACAACATCATAATTGAATTTAGGTAGAGTTACTCTATTTGACAGGGCTTTGAAAGACTCCCTTAAAAAAACATTATAATTTTTTTTGGGTACAATCCTTTATGAATAAATAGGTTCATCTCCTTGGCTATGGAATACTTATCCCTATTAATATAGTCCCCAATGATAGGAATTCTCATGGTCTCAAAGAGGAGGGAGATAGAAATGGTAAATTATATGCCTTTTACCAAAACATTCCCCTCTTTCGAGGAAAAAGTAATCTTCTAGGAGAGTTCCAGATCAAACCCATTGAATATTTTCAAGAAATTTAGGTTGCCTCCTTTGTGAAGGATCTCCATCACCTCATTGTTAAGGTTGAGGGATACTAGCTCAACCCCTAAAAGTTCTTTATCCATAATCATTCAAAATATTCTCCAATAGATGAAAACATAGTAAAGAGATACCACAAAAAATTTGTACACAACCAGTATTCTGGATGAACAAGATAGAAGTGCAATAAAAACCTCCCCTTCTTTGATTTATATTTCAAAAAGAATACAACATCTAGAATCTAACCTGATCCACAAATGGAGTGCACCTCAAGACCAACATTCACCCCTAAAATTTTTGTGCAATTGTATTGAGGGGTACTGACTCCTGACATGTAAGGAGCACTGCCAATGGGAGAGGATGAAAAACTTGACAAGCAATAAGAGAAAAGGACAAAAAAAGGAAAAAACATGATAACAAGACAAGGAATAATTAGGAGTATTGAAGGTTGAGGTTTTAATTAGGCTAGCACATGTCCAAATAACATGTGGATACAATAAGATCTATTATCTAAGGTCAAAAAGAGCACAATCATCCTTCATAGGGTAGAAAATTATGTTAAAGGGAAGAATCATCACTTAAAAATATTTAGTACATGAGGAAGGATAGCACACAACTCTAAATAACACAAGCCATTGGTAGGTCTCAAAGAGCACAAAATTCTTAAGAGACGTCAATTTAAAAAGCCTATAGGAGGTGTCTTAACATGTTAGAGGGATGTGAAAAATCCATCTCAACCAAAAATGAGATTCAAATGAGAGTATTTCAATTATTAATTGACCAATTTTATTGCACCCCAATTAGGGTATGAGCTCCTATTCCAAAAAAAAATCTCCTTTCTTTTCCCACCAATAAAAATTAAATACAAATTGAAGCTGAACCAAGCCCACCAAAACAGGATTCTACTACTTCCTCCCTGATAACCAAAAAGGAAATCGACCTAGAGATGCATGATATTATTGAATATAAAACAAGGGACCATTTTTTTTTTGAAAAAAATGAAAAAACTTGTATTAACACAAAAGACAGTTACAAGAGGGAGAAAGGGCATCCCAACCAAGCGCAAAAAGACCAGAAGTACAAAGGGCGCGAAAACGCGACATGTCGCGAAAACGCGACATGTCGCGAAATCGCGACACAAAACCAAACAACCGTCGCGCCACAACACCCAATCGCGATAACGCGACAAGTTGCGAAATCGCGACATGTCGCGATATCGCGACAAAAAGCGCCGGAACCACAACACCCGAAAAAGGTCACGAAATCGCGATAGCATAGCACCAAATCACCCAAACGCCAAAAGTGTCACGAAATCGCGATGAGAAAGCCTTAAAGCATCTGCTTCCCGAAACTATTGCGAAATCGTGACGAGGACCCCTTTGATCAGCAACTTTGAGAAAGTGTCGCGACATCGCGACGATTTTTCCTTGGAGCCCCACTTGGCCGGAAGTGTAGCGAAATCGCGACAAGAAAACCAATGGGCGCCCCATCCGTAAAAGTGTCGCGAAATCGCGACATGTTCAGCCCCGAGGTGCCCATTACCAAAACAAGTCGCGATATCGCGACGTTTTTCCTGCAAGCAGTTTTTCTCCAGAACTGTAGCGAAATCGCTACAGGTTTGCCCCTGTGCTTCCTTTCCATAAACATGTCGCGAAATCGCGACAGGTTATCCATTGGGAGGCTTTTCTCAAAAAGGTCGCGATAACGCGTCGGGTTTTCCCCCTTAACTAAATTTTGCTCAACACATCTCAAAATCGCAACAAGGATGCCCCTATGAGTCCCTTCCTCAAAAAAGCACGAAATCGCGACAGATTTTCCTTAGAGTAGCTTTTCACACAGATTGTCGCGATATCGCGACGGTTTTTCCCTTTCATGCAGTTCTTCTCAAAGCGTCGCGATATCGCGACACTTTTCCTCCAGCAGCAAAACCTACCAAAAAGGTCGCGACATCGCGACACCTTCTCATCAACGACCACGACGACGCAACATGTCACGAAATCGCTACAAAAATCCTCCCAAGGCCACAACAACCAGAAGGGTAGCGAAATCGCTACAGTTTTCCAGGATAGGTCGCGACAGAGCAACAAGTCGCGACAGAGCGACATGTCGCGATAGAGCAACATGTCGCGATAGAGCGACATGTCGCGACAGAGCAACATGTCACGAAATCGTGACAAAAAACCAAACAGGGTCACGACGACGCAATATGTCGCGATATCGCGACAGAAACAAACCTTAGTCATTTTTGAGCTCATGGATGTAGAGATCGTTCCAGGCCACTCCGAATCTCTTCATCTATCATAGGCATATCACTGTGCAGCTGGACACCTACCTCTTTCTCAGCACCCATCTTCGCAAGGAAGTCAGCTACCGTGTTCAGATTTCTACTCACATACACAGGGATGACATCATCTAACTCCCTCCATAACTCCTTGATTTGAGATATCAACATCCGCAGTCTCCAGGCTTTTAAAGAAAAATTCCGCAAGCAATCTAGAGCGCCGATCAGGACTTGAGAATCAGATTCAAGAATTATCCTCCGGTGACCCTGCTTAACAGCCCAGATAGACGCGGACTTAATGGCCAAGGCTTCGGCTTCATTGTTCGTGGCTCTGCCCAATCCCTACAATTCCCAGTAAAGAACCGCACTCGAGTGATCCCGACAAACAACACCAATTCCTGCGTTGCCCGGGTTGCCTTTTGCAGCCCCATCAGTATTGATCTTGATCCAGCCTTCAGGGGGAGGTTTCCAGCATGATCTATCTTGCCTCTCAAGACCCTCAACCCCCTCTTCAGGATGCCCAAGAGTAGCCTGATTCTTTTCATTGGCAAAAGTAGCAACAGTTTCTGTGACTTTGCTCCAGATGACCTACCAAACACCGTCAATCGAGGAGAAAGTGTTTCTAAAGATCTGGGCGTTTCTCTCCAACCAAACTTGCCACCAAATGAAGAGAAAGCCTAACTGCCAGCCAGTTCGGAGAGCTATGGAATTGAACCTGCCCCTTTTCCATTTTTCCCAAATATTGGTGCGATTGAGAACACCATTAGCCTGGAGTTTAAATTGCGAGAACCAGCGTTCCCAAATCTGATGAGTAAAAGGACACTCAAAAAACAAATGGTCTGCAGTTTCCTCATGATGGAGGCATAAAGCACATTGAGAGGGGCCATTGAAACCCCTACGTCTGAGATTGTCAAAGGTGAGAAGACCATTATGCATAAGTTGCCAAGCGAAGAAGTTCACTTTCGGCCAACCCTTTGAATGCCAAATCCTTTTCCAATGCTGAACCGGAAAAGAGTGTGGGGGAGGCTCAGGGAGGATCTCTTCATATCCAGCCTTAACCGAGTAGACCCCAAGGCTTCCATAGCCCCGGAGCTAATTCATCTTCCTCATCCTTCCCCGTGAGGAACCTTTCTGACAATATTTTTTGCAGGATAGGCGCCAACTCCGGAGAGACGATAGTTGGCCACTCCTCCCATCGCTTAAACTTTTTAAAAGTATACCCCCCCAAATGACTGGTAAGAAGATACTTATCAATAAGGATCCAACCCTGGGCTTCTAAGGCGGTCATGATAGGTTGTAGCTCGGGGAACAAAACAATAATGGGCGGATGCTGGTCCCAAGAGTCTGTCCAGAAGCGAGCCTTGTCTCCTTTCCCCACTTTCCAGAATAATTGATCTTTGATAATCTGGGACCCAAGCTTGAGAGTCTGCCACACTAAAGAACCAGGACCTTCCAAGGGAAAGCGACCCACCTCATTGGGATGGACATGCCCCAAATATTTACTGGAAAGAATTCTGCTGAAGAGAGAGGATGGCTGAGAAACCCACCGCCAATACAGTTTTCCAGCCAAAGCCCTGTTATTAAGCATAGAGCATCTCAAGCCCAGCCCTCCTTTATCCTTAGGCTGGGTAACTTTGTCCCACCCAACCAAGGCCCATTTTTTCTTCCCTTTTGCGCCTTCCCATAAAAATCTTCTAGCCATTTTGTCCAACTTTTTCCAGATGGTATGAGGGGCAGTCAGTATTGAGAATTTATAGATCGGCAAAGCCTGAATAACTGATTTCAAGAAGGTTAGTCTACCCCCGTAGCTTAGCCATTTATGGGCCCAATGATTCATTCTGTCGTTGATGCCTGCTAACAGGTTCTTCCAAATATCAGCATTTAACTTTTTGAAATGAAGGGGAACCCCCAGGTAAACAATTGGGAGAGAGGTCCTTGTGAAGCCCAGGATGTCAATGACACGCTTCTGAAGCCGTTGGTCGAGATTGAAAAAGACCACTTTGGACTTCCTGTCATTAAGAACCTGATTTGACGCCCTTAGGTAGACATTCAAAGTATCTCTGATTCCTCTAGCTTCCCGAAGAGTGGCCGCACCAACCAGACCCGTATCATCCACAAATTGCAAGTGAGTCAGAGTTTCCTCCCCAACCTTGATACCAGAAAGCCGACCTTGTTGCCTTCTCCTCAAAAACAGTCTTCCCAAACCTTCAGCCAAGAGAAGGAAGAGATAGGGAGAACAAGGGTCTCCCTGGCGGAGCCCACGGGAGGCGTCGAAAGGAAGCGAGGGAAGGCCCTTAATGAGAACAGAAAAGGAGGGAGAAGAAACACAACTCATAACCCAAGCAATCCATTCCTGAGAGAAGCCAAAGGCAGCCAGCATTTTCGACAAGAAGCACCACTCCACCCGGTCATAAGCCTTGGACATATCCAGTTTAATGAACATGCCTTTGTTGCCCGAAGTTTGCATTGAATGGATGGCCTCCTGGGCCAAAATCACCCCATCCAATATTTGTCTTCCCTCAACAAAGCCCCCCTGTTCAGGATAAATGATGCTATGAAGAAGGGGTTTAAGCCTCTCAGCCATTATCTTAGAGATGATTTTGTAAATCACATTGCATAAAGCAATAGGCCTGAAATCAGAGATATGAGTCCCCGCTTCCCCTTTCGGAATTAACGCAATGAAGGTGTGATTGATCGCCCTGAGCATTCTTCGATTGGATCCGGATTCCTCGATAATGACCGTAACATCCTCCTCCAAGGTATCCCAGAAAGCCTGAAAAAATTCAATAGGAAAGCCATCTGGACCAGGAGATTTTCCAGTACTCATTCCAAAGACCACATTTCTCAGTTCACAAGGGACCATTACCATTACAAAATTAGGAATATCTAAAGCACTATCCCTCCCATTCCACAAGAACCTGAAGAAATTATTAGGCATTAACATTAACAAAAGCTTTATTTTGAGCTATCTACAAAAGTATTTTGGAAAAACTTTTCCTCAAAATTTTTAGACCTTCTTGACAAATTTCTAAGTTATCCAAAGCATTTGCAACCTTATTACCTTCTCTTAGGATATGAATACATTGGGAATTTTCAATATTTTTATTATTCTTTTCTATTTTAGCCATCATATTTTCTATGTTCCAACTAGGTTTTTTGTGGTCGATTAAGTAGTTGATGTTTGAGTCTCCTTCAAAAAATATCTTCTTACTAACTAGAGAGTTGAGAAGGGTAATCCTTGTAATAGGGCTCAGGCCTTCATGAAATGGTTAGACTAGACCCCTAGGTTTTTAACAAAGGATAAAATGACCTCTCCTCTATCATTTCTAAAAACTCCTCTAGCTCCAGTTGGACTTGGATTTTCTTTAGAAGCCAATTCAATTGTATCTAACTTGGTTAAGGGACCCATCTAGTCTATTGTTTGTTCAATATTTTAGGGGTCTCATCCTTCTCATCTCCATAGGGTATTCCTAGAGAATCAGCTAACTTTGATTCATAAAAAAATTCCTTCTCTTTGTTGAAAGATATCCTTGAAACATTTTCAATTAGAGCATTAAAATTTCAAGTGCCAACTAAAATAGAATCTTTCACATAATTCTTGAAAGCTCAGTTATTTATTTCCTTCCAAACCCCCCAAAATAAGTGAGGAAGACTTAGGGACTAGAGTTTTTAGCATAGTTTACCAAATAAGGGAGATGTCCATTGCTCAAAGAGTTATAAAATAGACTTCAAAGCCACCCAACACAACCCTAGATTTCTCAGTATTAAATGAAAGACTTTAGAGGTGAAGGAACACTCCAAGAAAATATGTTGAGTACTTTCCTCTTCCTTACCATATAAGTAACATCTATTTGGGATACACATTCCCCTTTTCTTGAGATTTTTAATGGTAATAATTTTATTCTAAAGATCAAACCATAGGAAAATTTTGATTTTGGATATCAAGGACTTAATCCAAATTTTTTTACTAGGGGGCCAATTTTTTGCTTATCTGGGCTCAAGGAAGTATGCTAATTTAACTAAAAAACCTCCATTATCCTCATTTTCCTAGACTAAGAATTCTTCACAAACTAAGTTTATAATAACCTGAGTTCTCAGCTTATTTAACAACAATTTTAAAGTTTCCTCCTCTTCCCAACATAGATCAAAAATTGAAAAGGTTTTCCATCTTTTCTTACCATCAACCTCTTCAATAAAATTAGTAAATTTAGGTCCAAATATGAGATATAATTTAGGATTAATTATGGTTATATTAGGACTATCTAAAAGAGGAGTTTCCAATAGCCAAGAATCGTTCCAAAAATCAATTTTTGAGCTATTACCCAATCTCCACTTGGAGCCTTTTTGGATGAGAATTTTTGTTTTAACAATATTATTCTAAAATTTTGATCCTAAAGGGATATTATTATCTTCCAAAAATTATACACCCCTCTTTAAGTATTTAGTTTGAAGGATTTGGGTCCACCCTGTATCTTTTTGCTTAATTAGATTCCAACTATATTTTTCCAATAGAGCCTTATTCATCTAATTTAGCTTCCTAAGCCCTAGAATTGCAACTTTTATTTTGGAGTAGACTTGCTCCTAAGATATCAAATGAAACCTCCTTTTATCCTTCAAAGCCGACAAGATAATTTTTTTTGAATATGTTCAATTTTTTGAGAAATTTTAACTAGGATTTTGAAAAGAGACATGAAGAAAATTGGTATAATTAGAAGAGTAGACATAACCAATTGAGATTTACCTACCTAGATTAAAAGGGTTCCTTTCCAATCTACAAGTTTATTTTTGACTCTTTCCAAAATAGGGATCCAAATATCTTCCTTGATTTTACCTTTAAACAAGGGCATTCCCAAGTTGAGGGAAAAATAGCTTTGGAACAAACAAGAATCTGGGCAATGCCCCTCTACCTTTTAAAGGGAGTGTTAAGAAAGAAAATCTTGCTCTTCATCAAATTGATTTTCTACCCTGTTACAAGCTCATAGAAGATAAAAAATGTATTTAATTATCTCACTTACAAAATAGAAGAGACAATGCTTAGAAGAGTATCATAAATAAACTATTGGTGATAAATAGGAGCAACTAAATTTGGTATGAAATCTTCAAAAATCTTCATCACTGAGGTAGCCTTGATAGATCTTCCAAGAGCTTCTTCTAGAATAATTAAAATATAAGGATAGAAATTTTCCCCCTACCTCATACCTTTAGAACTCCTAAAATACCCCAAGGTTGTTCTATTCACAATGATCGAGAACATAGGTGAAGAGAACCATTCCTTAGAAAGATTGATCCAGCTCTAATGAAAACCAAAATTAATCATAACTTTTTCTACAAATTCCTAGGATAATTTATCATAAGCTTGGTTCATATCTAGCTTAATGAACATTCCTGCTCTTCCACTCTTATCCATTGAATGTATTAGTTCATGAACCATTATGATTCCATCCAAAATTTATCTTCATGGGATAAAAACCACCTTGACTAGAATTGATAATAATGGGAAGAACTCTTTTGATTCTATTTCCCATGACTTTAGTGAGAATATTGTAAATGTTGTTACAAAGACTTATAGGTCTAAAGTCTTTAAAATATTTAGCTCCTATAGTTTTTGGGATGAATACTAGGAAGGGAATATTCACATCTTTAGGGATATGATAGTTACTTTGAATATCACAAATAGCCTCCATTCCTTTCTTACAAAATATATACTAAATATTTTTAAAACAATAGGGCTATGAAGCCATCCGGGCCAGGATATTTCTCTCCAACCATATAAAGGATTGCTTTTTTATTTCATCCTCCTCAGAGGGGCTAATGAGAAGTTTATTCATTTCATAAAATATTAAATATGGGATATTTACTAAAATCTTCCTATCTGCCATCTCATCTCCATGATCCTTAGTACCTAGGAGGTTCTCAATCTATTGAACTACTTCTACCCATATCTCCAAGGATATTGTTTTTATAGATCCATCTGCCTTACTTATCTCTCCTCTTTTATTACAACTTTTGTCTCAAAGTGATTACATGAAAAATATTTGTGTTGTGGTCTCCCTCTTTCCATAAAATATCTCTAGATATTTGCATCCAAAAAATCTCCTCTTTCACCAAGATATTGTGAAAATATGCTAGGAGAACTTTCTCCTTTTCTCTAAGGTCTATAGATTGACCTCCTGCTTCCAAAGAGGACTCAATATATTTTAATTAATTTTTTAACTTCTCTTTCAGTGAGAAAATGTGTTCAAACACATCTTTACTCCAATATTTTAAGTTTATTTTTATGTATCCTAGAGTTTTTACTATTTGGAAAATAAGAGGGCCAAATAACCTATGGCTCCACCACTCCACAATTTTAACCTCGAGGGTTGGATTTTACAGCCACATAGATTCAAATATACAGGGCATTTTGAAATTTTTGGAGAGAGGAAATATTTCAAGCATTAGTGGATTATGGTTTAAACCAATCTTGGGAAGGGTACTTAAGGTAGTATCACCAAGAACTACCAATACTTCTTTGGAGACCAAAATCTTGTCCAGTCTAATTTGATTTAGATAATTTCTTGATCTTCTATTACTCCAAGTATATTTATTGCATCTCAAATCCAAGTCCATTAATTCATTAATATTAACAAAATTGGCAAAATCTTCAACACCCTTGGCAAAACCTTCAAATCCCTTAGTATAGAGTTAAAATATTTAACTAGCATCTAACATTATTCCTTAAATGCCTCTCTCATATAACCCAAAAGAGACCATAATAAAACATCTTTTAGCAACTGAATTTGGACCATAAATATTAGACAATACCCATCTACAAATTTTTTCTTTGCAAAAGAAAAAAAAAATTGTAATTATATCCGAGGAGGATATCAAGGAACCTTCAAGTCTAATAGGGTCCCACAAGTATAGAAGCCCCCTTTAAGCTCCATTGGCATGGCCTGTAGCAAAATTAACTTCCTTCCAAATAAAATTTCTAATTATCTCACTATTACTACAATCCACTTTGGTTTCATGGAGTAAAAGGGTCTATGCAGATAGATATTTCCTTAAAGAGGTTAGGATTCTTTGTTTAGTATGGATATTCAAACATCTCACATTCCATGAAATGATCTTCATTTATGTTTTTTGGAGTTATGTTTCTTACCTCCACCTACCATGGTCAGGAGTTGAGACAAGAAAGTTGCAACACTCATTGAGTTTTCCAAAAGGTCAATTCCTCCATCTGACTTTAGGGTTGCCTGTGAACCATTAGCAATGTCTAATTTTGTTTCTTGTTTCTTATAATATTTAATGTATTGTCTTCCCACTTTCCACTCCACTCCTACATCCACCCCCCCTTTTTTTGAGTTCTAGTAATAGGGCCTAGGGTCATAGGGCCTTTCTCTATTTTGGATCTTTCTTTGGAAGGAGACTCAACACAATTTTATAAAGATAAGGCATCCTTGATAGAGTCTAGGGGAAGAAAATTATTAGAAAATAAAACTTTTGACTCTAGAAATTTAGAATCTGGCAATATTTTATCTATAATAATAGATTTTTCCCCTGAAGCTAAACATTCAAAGGGATTAACTTGAAGGGCATTTTGGGAGGAAGGGTTTACAAATCTTACTTGGATAGTAGCATCCACAAGAGCTCCATCAACATAAATCGAAGGTCCCTTTGTGAATTCCTCAAAATCTACTATAGGAGTAGAAGCTCACCCTAGAGACAAGAATATCAAGAACCTAAGAGCATACCACATCTTTTTAGAACAATGTTTTTTATGATGGAATCTTCTTAGAATGACACTGACATATTACATGACTAGTAATTTTACATTCAGAGTAGAAGGATAGTTTATTTTAATATTTGATTGGCTAGATTAGAATACCCACATCCAAGATAAGTTTAGCAAACTATAATATCGGCTTCTAAATCCATGTTAACACACATCCTAGCGAAGATCATTCTAAATTTGGCTTAGGTAGTTGCATCAATCACAACCAGATCCCCAAAATTTTTGTAATCCCTCTTAATATATCCTCATGCCAAAGATAAAAATGAAGGCTAAGTAACTTGATCCAAATATGAGATGTATTTATCTTTTGATTTTTTGGATCAAATTTTGTCCCCCATATATGAAGAAACAAACTCCTCTTACCAAATAACCAAGGACCCCACCAAGTATGCAATTTATATCTTCTTCTCCAAAAAGCTTAATGAGGAAGAAACCTTTTGGTAACACCACTATTTCCATATACCCCTATGACAACCATTTAGAGAAGGTCCATATTCTGATGAAATCAATATCTAAGAAGGACCATAGGAATTTTCCAATATTGAAAGCTCCTTCTTCCATTCGCTTTCTTAGAAAATATTGGAACCACTATTGCATATGGATTTTCACCTAGGTCAAAAGGTACTTGAAGCATCTACAAACCAAAGGTACGGTACACATATCTAGGATAAATTAAAATATCTCTACTAACCTTGGGGATATCTTGCTTTCCACTCAAACTCTCAGTTGCCACCTTCATAAGTACTCCAATATTGTTCACCACGTTCCCACTTTCCACCATTTTGAAAACCCCTTTTCATTAGGTTATCCCAAGATAAAAGTTTCCTATGACCTATTAGACATACAAAAATTTTGACTTTTGGAATGCTTGATATGTCCTAAATATCTATCCATATTCTTTTGGTATTCTTATTTTTTTGGTGCTTTATATTATATCCACTTTTTGCTATGTATTCTCTTGAGTTTTTCAGCTCCAAAATCTATCCTTGAATCTCCTCAGAATAATCATCGTTGTTATATTTTTTCTCAAGTACCCCCTATCAACAATGTCTAGTACACTTAAAAAATATTATTTCCATTTGTATCTTCCTTATCAATCCTTGTACATAATGTTTGAAACTCTATCACCTTTTTTTTCTTGAAGTAATCTCATCCATGGTTTCAAAATTGGATCTATATTGAGTGGTCTTTATCACACCAGGTACCCATCCAAAAAGAAAAAATTTCTCTACTTCCCACCATCCATCTTAGACCTATAATTACTAGATCAATTGATTTTTTTAATTATTCCATATTACAAAACCATCTAGTAGTGAGAATGCAATAAATTTTGAAACCAACACACTTCGGTTATTGACCTCAATATACTTAGGTTATTAACCTCAACATACTTAGAATAATTCTTTCCCATTGTCTTTGACCCTCTTTGTATGATCCGTCAAATTAATTTTTCTCTTAGACCTATTTTTTTATCTGTAGGGACTCTTAAATTGATACCTCCCCTAATTTTATAATCACACACATTGCTCCATTTCACCAAAGTAAATTTTATTTTCTCATGTAATCTTAACCACATAATATAGATTAAACTTTGTTCTATCAATTTTGTTATAATATTCAATGATATATAATATGTTGGAATGGTCTATAATATTGATTTAATTAGTTATGCTCTTCCTGCTAACAATAACCATATACCTTTCCATGTGAGTAGTGTGTTATAAACTTTACTTATAACTAGATTCTATATTTATATCCTCCCCTCAAATAAGGGTAACCATAGATATGTTGTTGGAAATTTTACTTCCTCCATTTGAGTATCGTACATATCCCTACTTTGATTCTATTTGGAGTGTTTAGAAAGTAAATTTTTATTTTTTCCTATTAAATTTCTACTCTGATGCTCATTCATATTTCCTTAGTAAGTTATTCAAAGCTCTCACCTCATTTTTCCCTACCTTCCCAAGAAGATTTTTTTATGGGTGATGTTGTCAATGTTATTACTAGCCTTAAGTATTCTTACTAGCCCATTTTTGTATAACATTTTGAAGTTCCTTCCCAATACCTCTGCAATAAAAATGAATAGATATGATGATAGAGGATCTCCCTGTGTAAGACTTCTTTTGGCTAATAAATGATTATGTTACTAGCCCATTAACCAACATTGTATTTTTGGATATAATTACATTATTTGGTACTTGTAAATATATTGTAAATAATTTGTAAATATGTGGTTTCATTTAATCATTAGTTTTTGTCTTTATTAGAAGGTTAATAAAGTATTTCTCCATAAGAAATATGAGATATCTCTCTCAAGAGTTTGAGGATATGAAGATTTAGTTGAAGATGAAATGTCAAGAGACTCCATGTAAGGGCTTTATGTAGGGGTTGCAATGTAGATTGCATGTAATGAATTTGTAGTGCAACATTCTTGTATTGTAATGCATTTATCATCCATTTGAATATATTATAAGTGTCTTTATAATTTGAGTTATGGCATGAATCTATAAGTTCTATCTTGTTATATTTATTATTTATTAATTTATTAAGAGTGTGATTATCAAATCTGACCCGTTTGCTAACATTGGTATCAACGTGGATTGAAAAAAGCTATGCAGAATTTATGAGAAGCCAATTATGAGGAGCTATGGGAATTATGAGTTATGAGGAATTGTGAGAAACCGGTCATGATGAGCTATGAGAATTGTTGATCCAAGAAGGAAGAATCATCAACATCTAATGACAAGACCAATTGGAGGAAGTAAAATGAAAGAAGAAGATAAATCATTGACAAGCTAAGACAATTGATGCTGGAAAAAAGTTGGTTGAAAATGTACCTAGGTTGCCAAAGTTAAAGCTAACTTTTGCAACTATGAGTTTCTAAGAAGCATGAGGTATTTTTTATCAATATCCATGCTTTATGAGTTAATGTCCATTTTGTGATATGCATCATTTTATATCTTCAATTTGTAATACCCTATAAATATGTTGAAGATATTTGTGAGTATCTAAGAAGCTTGTGTCTTTTCAAACTAGCACCTTGTTATCCTCTCCTCTATTGAAGTATAGTTGTAGCCTTGATATTATTATTGCCTTATAAAAGTGATGGTATTGCATTATGAGTCCATATAGTCTGACAATAATATTAAAGTATATATTTTAGTGAATTTGTAAGCTTGGACTGAAGTTGCATACGTTTCTAGTGAGCCTTTACAAACTTGAGTAGGTGTAACATGTTTCTCTATGAGCCTATGCAAACTTTAACTAAGTGTAATGTGTTTCTCTATAATCCTGTAAAAAACTATTTAAGCAAGAGTAACGTCAAACATTTTTTTAAATCTAAGCCATTTGGACACATATCTAATTAGTGACAAGGGAATAGAGACCCAAGCAATAAAAAAATTATAAATTTAGATGTAGATTTAGATGCAAAATAGTGATAAAAATAGCAAAATACCAATAAGATGAAGATTTGGGTATCGAACAATGATGGAAATTATATAATACAAGGTCAAATATTACATATTTTAATGGTCATTAACATTGATGCTTGGAAGAAAATTTATATTTGAAAGGAAACTTTAATTTATTGAGGAAATTAAAGTTGGGTAGATTGATATTTGAGAAAAATTAAGAGCTAAAAGCTAAGGTTTATATTGAGATTGATATTTGAAAAGAAATAACTATTTTAAAATATTAAAACTTACAAAGAAGTTTGATAAAAAATGAGAGATAGAAAATAATCTTGACTTAGTCAAAGTATTTAAATGAAATAGAGTTCATTCCCATCAAAATAGTAGTAGTAAAAGAAATAAAAAGGAGATAAAAAGAAAGAGAAAAAGTTATTGCACACGAAAGTTCTATTAATAAAGGAATCCATAAATCTCTACATATTGATAATTTTTAGGAAATATTGAGAACAAATTGAAGAGAGAATTCTAAAATTGTAAAATTGATATTATTAATTTAAAAGGGAGAAGAAAGAAAAGAAATGTGTTGCCTTAGTAAATTGAAATATATATGTTTTTAGAAAAGGGGGAATTATAATTAAAAATCAAGGTAGTAAAATAATTGTAAGCTTACCACAGTGGTAAAGGCTTAGGCCTATATTTGAGAAGCCCAAGGTTCAAACCCCACTCAATATGAAGGTATCAGGACCCCTCATAAAAATTTGTGTAAACGCATTGAAAAGAAATGTCAAGGTAGTAAGAAAAAGAAAATATTTGATTAAAAAAATCATTGAAAAAAAGAAAAATAATACTATTTAAATTTATTGAAGTACGTAAGGTGAAATTAATTTGCAAAGAAATTTTGAAAAGAATGGTATTAAAAAGTGAGAGAAAACATATATTGAAAGTGGAAAAATAAAAGTTAAGGAAAAAATAAAAATTAGAAGATCAAGAAAAAGCAAACATTGAAAAGATATGTATATTTGATGAAAGGAAATATTGAAAGATTGGCTTGCACTTTGAGAAGGAAAATTCATTCAAAAAAAATTTCAAAAATATTGAAGTCCATTTGATCTTATAAAGTGCATTTGATTTTCAAAGTTTATTATTAAATCAATATTTAGAAGGTACATTGTTGAAGAAATATTTTTCAAAGCATAGACATTAAAGGAAAATATAATATTGAGAAAGCTCCATAACATATGAAATATTCTTACCTCAACTTACACTCTCCAAAGATCATTAAAACATTAAAAGAAACTTAATTAGGGATTCAAAAGGTTTTCTACTAGTGTATAAAATAATTTTAAGTTGCCATCATCCAAGTAAATTATATAAGAATTGAAATAAAGTAAAATTGAACTTTAATTTTAAGGGATTCTACATTTAATTGAAGGATTTTTTTTAATAAGCTATGTGTGGCTTCTATTGGGGGCCACTCCCATTACAAAAACAAAACATTACATTGCTCTCATTATATTTCTAACAAGTTAATTAAATTCAATGTTACCTTTCTATCAAAGATATTCTCCATCTTCCTTAAATTGTTAAGTTTCCACAATTAACTCCTTTTATATCAAATACCTTTCAAAATTTAAATTCTATTAAAATAAATTCAACGTAGTGAATGGCTAAATATTTTCTACCTATTTTATATATCTCTAAATATCTTGTCTATAAATTCACAATTTCTTAATACTTTTTTTAGGGTTCGTATTCATTCCCCTAATATTCTAAGATATTTTTCATTGTTATTTGTTGTTTCTATTTTTTATATTAGCCTCACTTCTTGTTAACACTTGTCATATTTGATTTTGTTTTCCCATATCAATATCCTTTTGGGTTTCTTTTTCTCTTTGTTTTTTCTTCTTAGGTCTTCCTATTTTTTTTCATTCCAATCAATACTTTCATCTTCATCAATCTCTTCAATATTCTCACATTGCTCATAGTAGGACTTATCTTCTCTAGATTTTTCTTGTTTTGAAGGATCTGAATTGCAAGGAATAACCTCAAAAGCATAATCTTCTTTAAGTTGCCTTGGAAACCCTAAAGTACAAGGATGCTCTTCTTTAGAAATTACCTTTTTATTTTACCCTAAAAACCCTAAATTGTTATGGGTTTTGTTAGCATCCCTGCCATATTGTTTTATTTTGTGAGAAATGTTGCCATGTAATAATCTCTTATTCCCTGAAAAACTTTTCTTTTTCAGAATTTTTTCCTTTTTTTCCATGTTTTGTTGTCAAGATATGTTGGTTTTTCTCAAGGAAGCATGCAGTCCTTTCCTTTAACTCATCATGTAGGGTATTTATTTTTAAGTCATGGCCGAGATTAGTTTTGCATCATGATTCAGTGCAACTTGATTTTGGAGGAGTATATTGAAAGCTCATTTTGGGTTAAAATATGGATGAAATGCCAAGTGGGGCCCAAACCTTTTTGCTCCTACTCAATATCGCAAGCACATTTCAGAGCTTCTATGGGTGAAAGCATATTTTATCATTTCCTAAAGATAGTGCAACTCAATTTCGAAGAAAATTGCAAGTGGGACCAAAGTGCTTTCACGCCAACTTGAGAGCACTGGCCCATTTTGGACCTTGTATGGGTGAAATACCTTTGGCTAGAAGATAACTAAAATGTAAAGTGGGATGCAAGTGCTTTCATTCCAACTTGAGATCGCAAGCCCATTTCGGAGCTTGCGTGAGTGAAAGCACTTTTTTGTCATTTTTTATCAATAAAAAACTACATACTAGGTCCCACCTCTCTAGCAAGGTGACAAAGAGTTTTGATATTCGCAAAGTCACTTCCAAGTGGTATTCCATGATGCATTTGGCGATCCTACTATGATAAAATAGTAGAGTGAATTCCCTTTTTTGGTTCAACGCTCAAAGGTAAGCTAGGGCCCACACCAACGAATTCATGTTTCACTTGAAAGAGGCATCAAAACTCCCTTTTGCACCTCTTCTCAGCGAAACTCATTTTCTCCTCTATTTCAAATGGAGGTTGCCCAAAGCAGCTTTCATCATCGTTCTTTCACTTATTTAATGGTGGTTGGTTAGAGAAGAATCTAAATCTAATTCATCGGATCCTAGAATTTAATTTTCACCATCGAGGCGGTTCCATCAATTAAGGAGATGATATTGCAGGTGAATCACATCATCACATTGAATCCATACAACTACTTCTCAAGAATTCATCAAATTTGAGCCAAGATTCATTAATTTTTGATGAGTACTGAAATCAAATATTGGTTGCCACCGCGATGTTTTGTGGTTAGGCATTGATGTTTTAGAGGCAAAATCCTCTGTAAAAACTAGCAATTCTAATGTAAAATGATGGACGTTTTGCTATAAAACTATTGTGCCTAAGCTCTGATATGAATACAAAGGATCCTTGGCTCTAAATATGAGTTCCTTTCATGTGCATACATTTTATTATTTATTTCTATTAAATTGTCTTCCTTGTTTGATAGCTATAATTCTACGTCTAGATCTAGCTTCTGATAAAGAGTAAACGATGGAATAATTCTAGAGGCTACATATTGTGGGTGTCTTTAGTTTTAATTTTTTTTACATCCTTTGTGCTAATGGCTATTGGTTTAAAGTATAACTAAGTGATTGTGTTGTTTTTTCATCACCCCCTTTAATCTGGCTCATAGCCACATTTCCCATCCCTTTTAGTAATTTATCATTCTTTTCATGTTTTCTTAAATTCCAGCCCAAGTTTAGAGTAGCAAGGGAACCAACCCTCTCTGGATATTGGCATGGAAGGAATTTCTTCCTTTCGACCTTTCAATTTTGGTTGGGTCTAGGGTGCATGGATAAAATATTCCATACCTAAGGCAGATTCTTGACCAATAGGTTTCCTCCATCCTCATTTCTTTATCATGCTACTATTGAAACCTTAAAGTTCAATGGATAGCATCTTCACCACTTTCACTTTTATTACGCAAATATAATTCTATACTATTTGAGAAAAATGAAGATGATTTTCCTAGAATAAACTTGACCTCTTTTGTCATATTTGTTTTAGGATTGATCTCCAAATATGCTTTTGCATCTTTAGTTCCTTTTGAACTTGCCAAATGATATTGTAGATAGGCTTTCTCTACCCCTTATTTTAGAGTGGAATATCCTTGATCTGATCTAGCTTCTATTACTGTATGATTTCCTTGCTTCATCTTGAAGTTTATCTCATGGCTATAATTTTTCTCTTTCTTCATAGTTTTCACTTTGCAAACTCTTGCCATGTGTCCAATCTCATAATAATTGTGGCAATAAAATGTGATATTTTCATAATCTACTTGTTGATCTCATTCTCTTGATTTAGATTTAATCTTAATGGATTGTGGAAAAGGTTTTGAAATATCCATAGCAACACATATTCTAGTATATATAGCATGATTTTTCTCCTTAGTAGTTAGTCCTTCCTTGATGAATTCTCCTAGGGTATTTCTAAAATTCTTCAAAACATCCTTATTTATAAGTTGGTATGGAAGTCCAAAAATCTTCTTAATAGTTTCTACCCTAACAAAAAAATATCATTCCATGGTCTCAAATAAAGTGCATCTTTTCCTCTAAACCATGGGTCACCAACCATTATTTTATCCCTAATTTTTAATTGGAAAATATGTTGACAAAAAAAACTTTAGGAAGAAATTTCAAAGTAATTTGAATTCAATCCCCACTTCTACTTGATCCAATTTTGAATCTCCAAAAACCCTATCCATTATCTATGGAACTTATATATTAACCCTCTACTTTTAAGAACCATTATATCATGCTCAATTATCTCATCCTTTATACTTACTTCTAGTGTAGCATCTGCTACTTGGATCAAACTTGCCCTGTATTTTATCTTTTGTTTATCTCTAACTTGTGCCTCCATACTTCCAACTAGGGCATCCTAATTTCTAGCTAGGGCATCCTGACTTCCCATTAGGGATTTCAAATATGAATTTCCTTCCATACTTAGGCTTGCTCTTAGCTTGCACTCCCTCTTGGATAACACTCCCTCTTAGCTCGTACTCACTCCCAGCTTGCACTCACTCCTACCTCATAATTTCTCCTAGCTTGCACTCCCTCCTAACTTGTAATCACCCTTGTTTATTATGTTTTCCAATGTTCAAACTCGCTCCCCGCTTGCACTCCCTTCTATCTTGAAATTACCCCTATTCCTTCTTTTTTATTAGCATTCCTTCACTTCACCATTTTATCCATGCATTCATGGTAAGTGTTTGAAGTATTGATGCACTCTAGATGAACCCGTCGCTCTTTTTCCATGATTAAATACTAACTCATACTACATTTAATTAAAGTATTGGAAAGATACTTGAAAGGATTTTTTTTACAAGGAATCATAATTATTTATTTATCAAAAATCTCTCTCACAAAGTCTCATTTGTTTGAGGAACCAAGTTTTATTAGAAGAGGAATTCAAAAACAAAGGAAAACTTATCACAAAGGACATGTTAAATTGGGCCAAAAAACCACATTCTTTCAATAAAAATATGGTAAAAAATTTAGAATGTTTTTTTGAAATGGCACTTAGCATAGAAAAATTAGAAGATGATTATTGTTATATCGATTTAGGAGCAAAAAATCACATGATTGATAATCTGCATTAGTTTAAATTTCTTCAAGTAAAAAAATGTGTACCTATCAAAATTACAAATGAGGAAATCTACCAGGTCTAGGGAGTAGGAAATGTTTCATTCAACCTACCTCTTCTTGAATGCACATTAGAAAAAGTACTTTAAGTGACTAGTTTAGCCAATAACTTGATATAAATATCACAATTGTTGCATAAGAGTAGAATAGTTGAATTCAAGTTTGTCAATGAAAGTAAAATATGTTTAATTAGAATACATAGAAATCTTGAAGCATATGATTCGTTCAAAATGGCATATTTGATCTACATAAATGATAACATTTTTTATAAATAATTGAATCAGCTACTACCACAAGTGAAATATCAATCACATGTGCAATATCAAAGAAAAAGTCAAAATCATCATACAAACATTATTAAGCACATGGCTCTCATGATTAAGAAAATAAATCAAGATTGTGTGGTAATGAAAGATAACTCAAAACAAGATGATAAGAAATACCTCAAATAAATACAAATGATTATATCCACACTTAGTGACCTATAAGAATAGTATAAAAAACAAAGAGAAACAATAAAGAAATTAAAAAATATACTCATGATAAAAGATAATAATTGTGTCACAAATGAAAGGAAAGATATGAGATGTAATTTGAAACCCAAGATCAAATATGTGAGTTGTGACACTAGTCACCTTCATCAAAATAAAAATATGAATTATAATACTTATGATTTGAGACCCATTAAAATAGAAGTATGGGACCTTGTTCAGAGAATAAACATAGCATTGGACACAAAGGGATGTGAGAATTTTTCATGAAGAAAAAGAATGTGTAAAATTTATGTGTTGATTGTGCAAATTTTGATGCATGTAGTGATCCTCCACACATAAAAGACACTAATGTTTTGAGCAATACTCTTAAGAATTTTAATACAGAAATTTATCATGAATAAAAAAAAATATGTTAATCATGCAAAATATGTTTATGATGGCTATGATGAATTCTTTAATAATAGGAATTTTTATAAGGATAGCTCTAGATATGTTTCTTTGGAGAATTGTGATATTAGGATTTATTTTTTTGATAGTGACAATTTCATTTGTGTTCATGAAAATGCTTGTACATAAAATGTTTGCTTTAATGGTGTAGAATGTGTTGGTAAAAATGATAGAATTGATGGACAATTTTTTAATGGTTTGAAGTCTTCAAATAGTTACAAAGATAATGATGGTATAAATTATTTAGAATTTATTAGTAATGGTCCAAGTTATGAGAAATTATTTGTTGGTGACATATTGCATTCAAGTGGTAATAGAGATCAAGATAAAGAAAGGCACACAAAAATATTCATACTAAACTAGGATATAATGAAATAGAGAAAGGAATAAAAGAACTTATTGTATAAAAATAAGCTAAAAATACAAAGATCTCAAAATTACAAGACAAGCTATTGAGGATGATTTTGTGATAGGGAATACTAACACCAACTTTGTAATAGGGAATGTTGTGACAAGTAACATTAAATGTATAACCAAAAATATTGAAGCTAAAGTCATGACAGATACCAGTTATCTATTATGATAGATACAAAGAGTCAACACCAGAAAGTAAAATCTTGAGTTACTACTAGGGTCAAAGCTGGAGAGCCAAGACTAGAGTTAAATATTTACATCATACCAAATAATGTAATACAAGGAGGTGTTGGAGATTATTATATTATTTGGTACCTTGTAAATACATTGTAAATAGTTTTTAAATATGTGGTTTCATATAATCATTAAGTTTTATATTTATTATAAGGTTAATAGAGTATTTATCCATGAAAATATGAGTCATATCTCCTAGGAGTTTGAGGATATGAAGAATTAGTTGAATATGAAATGTCAAGAGACTCCATTTCAAAGCTTTATATAGGGTTTGCAAGGTAGATTATATGTAACAAATTTACAGTACATCATTCTTGTATTGTGATGCATTTATCATCCATTTGGATACATTTTGTGTGTCTTCATAATTTGAGCTATAGCATGAATTTATAAGTTCTATCATGGTATATTGATTATTAAATAATATATTAAGAGTTTTATTATCAAATATTTACCCATTTTCTACTATGAATATGATATTGTAAAGACACAATATTTACTCCATTTGACCCATTTCTTCCCAAATCCAAGCTTTTCTAACACTACAAAAAGACAATCTCATTTAACCATATCATAGGCTTTATTCATATCATGTTTTAAGATCATTGATATCTTTTATATAAGCTATTGAATGCACTACTTCATGAGCTACTATGATCCCATCCAAAATTTGTCTCCCTTTCACAAATCCTCCTTGCTCTTTTAAAAAAAAATTCTTATAGTGGTCTTAACTGATTTTCCATCACTTTGGATATTATCTTATATGCCATATTACATAGGATTATGGGCCTAAATGACTCAAATAAATCTACATATTTCTTTTTTGGAATTAGGGTAAGATATATTCAATTTATTTTTTTAAGGTATGTATTGTTTTAGCCTAGACTGTTCCACTACCAACAATAAAGAATCATTCACTATTTTCTAGTTATGTTGATAGAATGCTATAGATTCCATTTGAACCTAGGGATTTATCCTTATCTAAAGAGAAAATAATTAAATAAACTTATTATAGAGTAATAGGCTCCATTAGTTTGTTATTGTCTTCATCTATTATAACTTAAGGTGCTTGCAATAGTTTATCATTTAGAATTTCAATCTCCTGATCCTAAAATATAAAAAAGCATTGTCTCCTTTCTAATTTTTCTCTAGTCTTCAATCCAAACCCCTTCTACTTATTAAATTCTACTAGTTCTAAATGTTGATCTTTGTACTATTGTCATCTAATAAAAAAATTGTGTTTTTATCTCCTTTCAACCAATTTTATCTTAATTTTAATCTCCAATATTTATCTTTCTTACTCAAAATATTATGATGTTCACTAAGCAACTCCCTTTCCTTTGAGATTGGATTATCATGCTCACCTTTTTGAAATTTTGAAAGTTTCTCATTTAGTTATTTTTTCTTCTCAAAAGTGTTTCTAAAAGTGTTATTCCATTCTTTTAATCTAGATGTCATTGATTTAATTTATATTGTAAGTGTATGCAACCTACTATTTCCTAAATAATTCCATGCCTACACTATCATATCAAAAAAATAAGGATGGTCTTCCCACATCTATTTACATTTAAAAAATAATTTTTTTATTCACTTACCATTGTTTTAACTCTTATTGGCCAATGATTTGAACCAATCCTTGTCAAGGTATTAATTTTAGCACAAGTTCTATCATCTAGCCATGTATAGTTATCCTCTTCAAACTCAACCTCCCATATATTGTTTTGAATAAAAGCTAAGAAATATCTCATACTTTAAGTTATTTTCCTAATTCCTCCAAATTTTTCATCCAACTTGGTTATGGCATTAAAATATTTTATGATCATGAGCTGGGTTTCTTGGTATTTACTTCTTATAAATGTTTCAATACCACTCCATAATTCTAGTCTTCCTGACTGATTTTCTAGTCCATAGTCATTGATAAGGATAAAATGAATATCTACAAAGTAACATGTGACTAACGAGGCTATCTAGTGCCTATTTTTATGAATGGTTTCACAAGAGATTCTAACTAGATTCTAACATGTTAGAATTCACTTTGTCACTCTTGAATCTACAATATCCCATTCACATATTTCCTATATTCCTTTCATATTTTTAGAAACTTATTTCTTTGTCATTTTAGTTTATTGGATACAAATAATATCAAGCAAAATACTTATATAGAGGTCCTTGATACACCTATACTTTGAGGGGCCATTAGATCCTCTTATATTCCATGATATGGTAACCATGTCTCATTAAGGGCTACTAGATCCTCCAATGAATTACCAATATCATTTTGTTTTTTGGTGAAGAGAAGTTCAACCAACTTAGATTGTGTTCCTTTCTCTATATTTCGTCTTGTTTTCCTAGCTCTCACTTGATAATTTGAAGGTTTTTCTCTTTTTGCCTTGTCAATATCAAGAGTAGGTCTTATTATTTTATTCCTCAATATTCTTTCACAAATTTCCTTTTTATTAGATTTATCCTCTCCTAGCTTTGCTAAGGAAGCTTTTGACTTATCCTACTCATTTTCTAGTATTTCCTTGTTAATGGTAGAGTTATTAACATCTAAAACTTCATTTTCTCTATCACTTTCCTTATCCTGAATTGTGTACAGCACTTCAAGAGAGTCTTAAAAATTTAATGAGGCACATTCCTTAGGTCTATCCCTAAATCGGGATCATACTGAGTGGACAATTCCTAGTTAATGTTTTTATCCTATTGTAACATGTCATTTAAGCTTTGATCTACCTTTTCTTTGTAAGCTAAATCCTCAAAAGAATGGGTATTTATTCCAATACCCTTACTGTCTCCATTATTTATTTACTTTTATTTGTTTGGACCTATTTTTTAGAAGTTGAAAACCATCCTCATCCATTTCCATTTGTAAGTTTAGCTTGCAATTTTCTATATATGTTTTTTTTGGACTCCTCTTAAGGCATGGTCTCTTAATATGCCCCACCTCATGGCATATTATACATCTAAAAGATATGTTTTCATAATCCATTTTTTGGGTCCACAAATTACCTCCATACTTAAGAATGACTTATTGTAGTAAAGGTTTATTAATATTAATCCTGGCCAATATTTGGGTATAAATAGACAAGAATTCATCTTTTGTAGTTTTTTAAATCTCAAGAAATTCTCCCAAAGTGTTTACTATTGCCTTGGAGGTATCTATTTCCAATAATTCAATGGGTAATCCATACATCCTGGCCCAAACTGGTATTAGGGATAGATCTATATTTTTATATGTAAAGCCTTCATACTAGTGGGTAAGGAAGAGTCTTGCTCTTCCCATAAACCAAGGACCCCATTTTATTATTATATCTCTTTCCTTACTATAATATAAAATAGCTAGGAAGAAACCTTTTGGAAGAAAGGATAGTCTCCCTCTTAGAGACTTCCATCTCCTGTAAATTCATTTACTCAAAGCCAAAGTCCCTAGTCAAGACGCAATAAATTTACCAATGATTTTCTTATCTTTGAGTAACAAGGATTGTTATTGTATGAGGTCCTCCATAACCTCTACTACTAGGGATTATTCTAAGGATTTAGTTGTAATTTGGTCCATGTAATGGAAACTACAACTTGATATCTACTAAAATTAAGTAGTATATCCTATAGTGATTATATTATTTGAAAATAAACCAATAATAATTTATATGCAAAACATCTAAGATAATTAAGGGAAAATTAATCTTAACTAAAAAAATTCTATGACTCGATAGAATGTACCTCCTCACTGATTCCCTAGCTCTCCATTGCTAGTCACATAATACAAACCCTAGTTGACAAATATCTACAATTTTATTTTTTATGACTTGAAAAATCATCATTAACCTTGTTCTAGATGGTTTATTTCACAAGGTTGTATCTCCCTAGATATTGATCAGATTCCTTTATATGACTATACAAAAATTTTCTCTACAACCCCCACTTCATTCAAAAGCTCAATAAAAAGTGGGACAGGATGAAGAAGGCAGTTGAAAGGTGCATCTCATCTTCACTTGGAATGAGGAAAGTTGAGAGAGAGGTGGATGAGTCCAAAATTTGCATTAGCCATTAGATCTTCATCAATGGTTAGTGCCCATAATTTTCCTAAATCCAACAACATTGATGAGAAGACAATCGAAAGGTCCTTCAATTGGTCACTACATATATATTCTTAGCTTATAGCAAGATATTTTATCCTCCCCATGCTTTCCCTTATCATAAGGACCACACAAATTATCAAATGGAAAATTGATGGTTCATGAGAACTAACCAATTATGAATATCTAATGTCTCATGAACCATAAATTTTCCATTTGACAATTTGTGTGGTCCTGACAAAGGAAATCATGGGGAGGAAAAAAGATCCTACTGTAAGCTAAGAATAGACATGTAGTGACCAATTGAAAGTTAAGGAGAAAATCATCGAGGCACATTCAAAAAAAGACCTATAATTGGTTGAATAGGGCCCCACCCCATCCAAAGATACATGGTAATATCCCATATTTACAAGAAATCATACCAAGAATCCATTTAAGAGGACATCTACCATTTTGTGGTCTTGCCTATCAAAACCATATGTGTGTTAGAACAACAATCGCCCATCATATGAGTGATCCTACCTTGTCATTCTACACTAGTCAAGGAGGTTATACCCACTGCATTAGCAAATGGAAGACCCAAAAAAAAACATTATGAGGTCTTAATAGCATAACCATTCCAACATAGTAGTAATGAGGTATGTTAGAAAATGTTTTCTATCTAAAGGCTCCAAATCCTCCAGTATTTATGACCGTAGATCTAGAGACCTCGAAGTTTTTAATTAAGGGTTATAGATGGATTTTGCTTGCATAGCATAGGAGAATTTACAAACCTTATACACAAAGCTTTGGAAAGAAATACCTCTCATCCTAGCTTATAAATAGACCTAAATTTGCATTGTAAAGGCATTATGAGTTTTCTATTCATACCTCTTATCTTACCTTGTAGGTTCTTCTTTTCACCTCCCTTATAGGTTATAATAAATAAATCTCAAACCTTGAGCTATTGTCTAAGGAGCATTGAGCCTCTTTAGGTCGTAATCCTTGTAATCGTTCTGGCATATGAATGGAAGCTATGACTAAATTTATTTTATCCTACTTCTTTAGTATGTTTTTTATTCTAGGTGATGAAAATTTTAGTGTATTCACTTTATAGCTATTATACTATGGTGAGTGTATTCATTTATGGTTATTTAATTCAATTAGGAGGAGGGACTATGTATTGGTGCATTGCCTCCATGGCTTAGGTTTATTTTCTATAAAAATTACTTTTATATTCCTTTATATTTTTTGCATTTTTTACCTTCATTGCAATTCCTTTCCTTATAACCCCCCAAAAAAATTAGGCCTTAGCTCTATAAGGTCATACTACAGTAAATATTAATCCTATGAGGATTTATACTACTCCATACAAGGCATGGGTGCCCTAGGCATGTTAAGCTTTCCATCCCAATTGGTCAGTGCATTTTGAGATGACAACAGTCTATATGGTATGCCTAGTGGGATGAGTTATATGTTTCCCCTATGAGGATTAGAATAAGACTCTTGACTATGTTCTTGATGAATATCATAGTCAATCCACTCATAGAGAAGCATCAGGAGATTCATTTGGTGACTCCACTAAAAATAGAAATACTTTTAAGAAGTCGTCTAACAAAATATAGAACAAGATTCTGGTGAGGGTATCTATCTCATAAGCTTATTGAAGCATTATCTTCATACCTAGTGACTTTGTTCTCAAGGAAAGGGTACAACATTATAGGAATAAAAGGCCTATAACAAGATCCTTTATTTGAGCTAATTAGCAAGAGTTGATGCCACCATTGAATTAAAGAAGGATGAATCGATGGTGCAAATTGAATCCTACTAAACCATCCTTATCAAAAATTTCTAGCATAGATTGAAAAAGGTTTTTTATTCTATCAACTCCACCTAATGTATGGGACTTGATTTCGGCCTTAGTGCTCAATACTCTACATTATTTATTGAGAGATGATGTTTTCACCTTGCTAAAGCATTTGCACCACTTGGTGATCTTGTGCATAATGCATTTAATTAAGAAGTAATATATATCTTGATGGCTACTGGAAACCTCTTTCAAATATTAGGCTTTTAAAATGGTACCTTGGCCTCAATCCCCAATTGGTTAGAAGCTAGGACAAATTGGCAAAACTCTTGATAAGTGTAGGTCTAAAATTCTCACACTCCTTTCCTTCAGGCTAATGGATCCATGCCTCAAATGGGAATGTGGGAATGATAGGTCTACACCTCGAAGAGAGACACTTGATTTTGTGTCTTCTTTGGTGATTTTTTGATGAATTGTTTAGGGTTCACTAGGAAATATTTTATGGTAGTTTCCATGCCTAGGTTTTGGAGTTTGTTTTGATGTGTTCCTTTTAGCAAATCTCACGATCACCTAGTGTTTGGCCAAAATGCAACTATACTAACCTATATGTAATTTTTATTTGTATTAAAATGGCAAATAGCAAAAAATAGAGCTTTAATGGACAATGCAATGCTTAAAAAGTAATTAGAAACTCTGACCTGTATTCAAAAGTCTGAAGAAGATTCTAATTTTTAAATGTAGATAATATCGTATGTAGCAGGGCAAGATTGTATGATTCTGATCAAGATCATACCATTCGATCAGTGATCGGATGATCTGATCCTGAAAAAAATTGTAGTTTCATAAATAGAGTGCAAAATACAGAAAACAAAATGTGTTATTGATCATTTTAGGCATGAATTATATCCAATGTCGACTATTAAATGACACAATGAAAGAAATCAACATATAAATACTTTAAACTATATGAAATATGCAATTAAATATGAATTGGTGAACTCCAAGAATGCAGATGATCAAATCTAATGTTGTATTAAATAAAAATTATAGACATAATGGTTAATATGTAAAATGAGATCTTAAGAAATGTAAACCAGCACTTAGGGTTACCCCCAAGTGATACACAGGAAAGATCGTATGGAAAGCGTAAGATCATACAGCAAATAGAGCAAGATCATATTACGATTACATGATCATATTACAATTGCAATATCGTATCCTCCGATCACCGATCGTATCCTCTGATCCTGCACAAAACAAAAAAATACCTAGGTCTAATGCAAAAATTAGATCAACAAGTCAAGAGAGATTCGAGGTGAGAGGTGCTTGATTAAATAGGCTAAGCAAGCTGATGAAATTGGGCTAGAAGACAAAGTAGGTTGCAACCTCCTCCAAGTTGGGACTGATCGGTGGATCCGATCCCGTAACTATCATACGATTGCACAGGTAAAGACAAAACACGTTATAACCAATTTGTCTCTTAGCTAAACTGAGCAGTTTCTATTTTTGGTCAAGATCATACATATGATCTATGATCATATCATACAATTAGTGATCGTATTGTACGATCAGAGATAGTATCATACAATCTCGTCAGGAGGTTAGACATGCATATAGTTTTTTGGCATTTTGAGGGGTTAAATGGTGTCAAAATTGGATAGATAATATACCGTTGGAAAGCTCTTTTTGATACCTATCTAATGGTGTAGGTTTTGGGAAATTTGGAGGGGATTTTTTTAGGTAAAATTAATCTCAAAGATGACCTTACTTATCTAGGAGGAAAACTAAGGAAAATGAGTCAATTTTTCATGTCTACAATAAGCAAATTCAAAGAGAAGGTAGATGGAGTGTTTATCCTACAATAATTATTGACATTTAAAAGGGTGACTATAAAAGCACTGGATGATTTTAAAATCCAATTTCACAAGACTTCACAAAGTATCCCTGACAAGATCTTACCACCTTTGGGTATGGTATTTATTTATTGTTTGAAAGCTCTAAAATTGCCATGATGGTCAAGCCTAAGGGAAGGAACTCATTACTGATGGCCTATGATATATCTATCCAAGATTAAAAAATATCTAATCCAAATAGGAAGGCTAGCCACTAGAACCCCTTCAACATTATTTCCTTCCATTCAACCCTTGTATCACTCCTCTCCAACCTTACCACCTTCCACCATTCTAACTATCCAATCCACGAGCCCAAAGCAAGCTCATTCCCAAACCTTTTCCTACTAATATTAATTAACTATATAATATGATGAGGACCTTCTCTAATGATATCTTATCCCTAAAGAGGAAACACAATGCTCAAATATTTACCTACCAAAGTTACCTAAAGCCTCCTTTCTAATAGGGAAATTCAAATGTTTGACCTCCTCTAAATGGATATCATAAGCCTTCATTTTTTACCAATAGAAATATCAATCAATCATAGGCTCTAACTCAATAGATAGTACTTGTGTCAGTCTCATTCCATCAAATGTCTATAATACCAATCAAGGACTTAGTCACCATGTAAAATGACCATGTTGAAGATCCCAATGGATAGTACTACCCTACTCTTGACTATCACCCTTTTGACCATTATGTTGGAATTGAGTCTCAAGCAGTCGAGATGAATTATTTTGACCATAATATTGCACATCCTTCTTAGTCAGAATCCCAAATATTAATTCCAAAATGTATCTCACAACCTCTGGCCATGTCTTTAGCTACTTATTCCTCAATCTTGGAATACAATTTTATCACCTAGAATGAAGCAAGAGTATATGTTGTATCGAATGAAACATATCCATTAATCTTGGGTAGGTCACAAGTCCAATTGGAATCTATCATCATGGCCAATAAAAGGGCAATTGAAGAGTAGGATATGGATATTCAGACAAATACTAGACCCTAGATAAGGAAAACAAATAACTGAAGAAGTTTTCCAACACAAGCTACCATAGAAAGCTAAGCCTAAGATATTCTTATGATCATAGTAGTTACCTTGGAGCCTCCAAGGCAACCTATTGCAAATCCTCAAAGGTCCCATACAATAGTAGAAAGTTCCATACCTTTGACATCATTGAATAAATTTCCAAAGGCTCCTTTTGTTAGACCCTTCAATGTGTTGGAGCACCTAAGAAAATAAATTGTAGTCATACCTCTTTTAGACATCCTCTCAATTCCTAAATAGATGAAGTATTTGGAAGATTCCTTAAGGAATCCAAAAGAGTTGAGTAGACAAGGGACACCCACCATGCTATAAATCACTAGCTTAAATCCTAGCTAGACCAATCCTATGTCATTCTACATAACCCTATTCTATCGAGATAAGCTAATATACAACTACCTAGTGGACTTGGGATCAAGCACATCAGTCATGCCAAAATGGGTGGTAGAGGTGTTTGGCTTAACATTAGAGCATTTCAGCAATATGGTAGTTTAGTTATATGACACTTCAATACCAATTTTTGTATTGATTCAGGATCTTCCTTTGGCACTTCAAGTGTGCCCTAACCTAATAGTGTGCTAATACATAGCGATGATTCATTTACTAGCCACATTTGTAATCTACCTCTCCAGAGACTTTAATACTAATATTGGAGGATACCTATCATTGGAATAAACACATATGTTACTCCAAACTAGGTACAATACTAGATTCAAGATCTCATTGGAACCCCTCCACATGCATCACATAGAGCAAGTCCCCTATAGGAGAACTGAAAAGGAGCAATCCTATATAGCACAAGAGGAATTGTTGGAATCCAATTACTACATGGACTAGGTGCATCCATACATCCACGATGATCATTTGGAGCAATGGGCATCTAAGACATGGGGGTTGGGTCTCAACAAAGCATTCAATCCAGCTAGGATGAGGTGATCCATCACCAAGTATTCTATTGTACATATTGTAAATATTGTATATAATTTTGTAAAATAAAAATAAATATATGTAAATGTATATATATATATATATGTACATACAAATATAATGGGAAAATCGATCAAAAAGGCTTTTCGATGCAAAATGAGGTTGAAGGTTCATAAGGCAAAACCTATAATAGTATTTATCACTCGTCTAAACAAAGACGGGTGTCTCTATGCAAAATAGGAATGGCATGATTTCAAGGACCTCAAGCCAAAAGCAACGACCATCATCCAATCAAAAACTATCTATGACTGATGATGCACTGACCTAATATTAATGGTATCACATGACCCGACCTCTATTTATAAGCTATCGATACACTCGTAAGGAGGTTTTTCTAACTCAAAGGCCATGATGGTTGACACCTAGGAGGTGCATGATGAATCCAAAAGCAAAAAAAAAAAATCATTTTGGTAGGTATATGAATCTAATGACTATGATTTCTTCACAATTATCAAGGATCACTCTATGCCTTGATCAATTGTACATCAAGGCTAAATACACTAATTTTAAAGCATTGGCACAAGTTCCAAGTCTCTCAAATCAAGTAATGATGTCATATATTATAGGAGAAGCCAATGACACATTTAAAGCTGAATTGATGGAATAAAGGCATTCACATGAGATGAAGGTAGTTGATGACTAGTAATATCATTGGAAGCCAATATCCTCATAGGTATTATCATCCACCTCCCATGGGCTTATCATATGGAAGAAGAGATAATTATGATTGAACACAAGGTAAGATAGTAGATAACCATACCTTTGTCGATTTAACCACACAAAAAAGCATCAACCTACTAGGGAAGACTAATAGAAGGAGGGACTAATAAAATAAGGGACTTCAATGACCTTCCTAGTGGAAGAGGTATATAAAAGGGAATTTTCCTCCATTGCGCTTCATGAATTCCTGAATAATGTTTCTCCCCATGAAAGAAAGCTTTCTCCCTAGGAATCCTACATGGAAGAAAAAATTTTGAGCAAGATGGTTGTGCAAGGCTGGATGAGATGAGGGGATTGGATACTCCTTTCATTTATCAAATAGTTGATACTGCAAAAATGCCAACTAGGAAGGAGTTGTGTTGAAATTTACCAACAAATTGAAAGCTCCTCATACCATGAGGTAATGCTAACCACCTAGACCAGATAAACAGTATATTTTTAGCCTTATTGGTGGTATCTAAGCCAAACCCCATATTAAGCAGATATCCCTAAGCCCATTTGGTGGTATCTAAGAGGGCTCTATTATTGGTAGGGTTTAATTTTATTAGTAAATATGGATCCATTCCCCAAAAAGGGGGGTGATTTTGAAAATCAATCCAACCTCTTTTGGTAATTGGTTTTGCAATTATAATCTTAGCTCATTTGTTAAATGGCACCAACAATATAGCAATGAAATAAAACCCAAGAACCTTAGAGGAAATGGGATGAGGTCCTCAAGTGGGGATGAGGTAAAGCTTGGTCAAGCTTGCTAGCCTAAATAGAAAATTCTCAAAAAATAATCATGGCATAAAAAGGCAAAGGAGAGAAAAACAGAAAAAACCATACTCAAGCACACTCATCAAATGAAAAATTTTAGTTATCCCTATCCATTGGAAGTCTTTGAAGCATCCAAAATCAAATGAGGAGCAGGATAATATTCACTAGGCTAGAATATAAGCTAGGACTAAAGCTTTGGTTAATATTCAAGGTTGTAAAACATGTCCAAATCCATAACCTCCAAAGAGTGCTCTCCCAATGAGGCCCTCTCACTCACATATAATTAAAATACAATCTTTTGCCCTAGTTGGAGTACTAAAACAAAGAAATACCATCAGAATTACTAGACCCCCAAAAAAATATCAAACCAAAAGTAGTAGTTTCCCTTATCCATTTCCCATATTTTTGTTAATTTCCTTTATTTTATTTTATTTCCCCAATTTTCTATATTTTTGACCCCATGATCAAGGATAAGGTAAGCAATCTAGGTTCATTCATTTCATTAGGCTAAAGAGATTTGGGAGCTACCAGGATTAAAGGGAAATTTTCCCTACATCCCCTGCTTCACTCAATAGCTCAATCAAAAGTGGGACAGACTGAAGAAGGTAGTTGAAAGGTGCATCTAGCCTTCATTTGGAAGGAGGGACATTAAGAGAAATTTGGATGAATACAAAATTCACATTGTTAGTTGTATCTTCCATCAACTATTGGTGCCCATATTCCACCTAAAGCCAACAACATTGAGGTTTCTAAGGCCCATGGACCATCAATTTTCCATCTAATGGTTTGTGCAATCCTTCCATTAGAGGAAAGTGTGAAGAGGAGAAAATGCCTTACTATAAGCTAAGGATAGACATGTGGCAATAAATTGAAATTCAAATGCGAAAATAGTCATGGCACATTCAACAAAGACCCATCAATGGCTAAAGAGGGTCCCACCCAATCTAGTCACCCACACTTACAATAAGGTAGGCCAAGAAGGTATTGAAGAAGACATCATCCACTATCCATAAAGATTGACTTTTTTGGCCTAACCTATCATAACAATTTTCGTGTTAGGATGACAACTTCCCATCATACGAGTAAGACTACCTTATCATTCTACACAATCAAGGAGGTCATACCTACTACATCAACAAGTGGGAGGTCCCAAAGGAAACATGGAAAGGTATTAATAGCATAACCACTCCAACACAACAATGAGACATATTAGCAAAGATTTATAATTTGAAGGCCTAAACACCTCTAGCATTGATGGCCCTAGATCTAGAGACCTCAAAATTTCCAATTAAGGGTTGTAGGAGGATTTTAGATACAAAGTAGAGGAGAATTTGTAGACTTTTTGTATAGAGCTTCAAAAGGAAATAACCTTCCTCTTAGCTTATAAATAGGCATGAATTTGTATTGTAAAGGAATTGGGAATTGTCTACTCATACCTCTTATCTGGCCTTATAGGATCTTCCTTTCATCCTCCCTTCATAGTTATAATAAGCAAATCTTGATCCTCGAGTTACTATCTAAGGAGGCATTAAGCTTCTCTTGGTCGCATGTCTTGTAATCATTCTAGAACATGAATGAAGTTGTGACTAATTTTACTTTGTCCTACTTCTTTAGTGTGTTTCTGATTCTAGGTTATTTAGAATTTAGTATATTCACTTTCTAGCTATTAGACTATGGTGATTGTGTTCACTTATGTTTCTTTTATTCGATCAAAAGGAAGGACTTTAACTTTGGCACATTGCCTCTATATCTTAGGTTTAATTTATTTTTACAAAGTTTACTTTCTTGTTCCTTTATATTTCTTCCCTTTTTTACTTTCGTTACAATTCCTTTCCCTACAACCCCCCAAGAAAATTAGGCCTTAGCTCATGAAGGCCATAGTGTGGCAAAAATTAATCCTATGAGGATCCAACCTTAGTTAAAACCTTGGAGGTTATCATGCATGTAATCCCTTTACTCGTAATGCTTCATGTTGTATCGCTATATGCGAGGTGCAAGCTCCCTAGACATGTTGGGATTTTCATCCTGATGGGTTGGTGCATTCTAAGATGACAACAATGACCACTCATTTTAAATCTCTTCAAATTTTACACAAATTGGAGAATCATTTGAATCATACAACCCTTTGCAAAGATATGGCTCTTAAAATATGAGATATTTGTTGAAAACATTTTCCCTAATGCTACCCTTGTTCTAGATGGTCGTATTCACATGGTCATATCTCCCTCATACTACTTGGATTATTTCATATGACCACTCAGTTCTAATTTCTTCAAATTCCATAAAATGGCACAAGGATTGTCTAAATCGAAAAAATCTATGCAAAGTGTCATTATCATTTATAATTTGTCTTCAATATGAATTATTCAAAGAGTGGAGTTTTACACATTAGAATAACAAAATTTTATTTTTAAATCTTTTGAATTCTTATATGATAGTCTCTTTTATTAATGAAGCTTCTTTTCTTTGTTACAAACTTCATTATCATTATGCTACTAGTAGTACTTTAAAGGAAAGGGCCAAGAGGTATTATCTATATAAGATATTAGAATATATAGCCACTATTTGAATGCATATATCTATATCTTTTTCATGTGTATATATACATATAAATTAATAGGTTATGTGGCATTAGAACAAACCTCATTCATATTACATCATGATCATGTTATCATAGTATTTCAAAAAACCAAATAGTAATATTATAACATCTTGTTAATTATGCATAGATCATCTGACAAGGTTTGAACCTAGGTCTCGGTATTGAAATATTATGTTTTAACCACTTATGCTCATGCAATTTAATATTTTTTTTTATGCATATTCAATTCAAAAATATATTATTGAAAAAAAGTGTAAGATTTTTCAACTCTAGTTTTCGTTGGTGTTTGAAAGCCACTTTTTGATGGCTTGCTTAAATTAGTTTCTTATCTGTGTAAATAATTTAGTAAAATTATAAAACATGAATAAGTTTCATCTTCCATTTATAAGACAATTTTTTGAATACTTTAAAATAAGATTCAATGTGTAAATACTTTTTTAGGCAAGAATGACAAATATTAACAATTACTAATGTGTTTATTTTATTTATAAACAAAATTTATTTACTCCTTTTGTTCACCATTCAAATAGATTTTGGAAACTATGCATAGCATTATCCCTTGACTATCATGGTTCACATCAACATAGATTTGCAAATTTATTGATGATAAAGTAAACCTTTAGAATGCCAAGATCAATATTAGATTTGAGTAACTTGTCTTCTTGTATGAATATTGTCTTTTCAATAAGAAAATCTTATTTTAATGCAACAATATATAGTTTTTTTTTTTTATGAACACACATCCACCTCCTCACATACTCACCCATGTCACGGTTTGAACCTTGGACCTAACAATATATAGTTTTATTTTAAAGGTAAACTTCTAAGATGTAGTATTTCTATAATTAAATGAAAAATAAAATCACCATTTCTATGTACATATTTGTATCATTTATAATAATGGCTAATGAAAATAGTTATCATTATCCAAAGAAAAAGTTAAAACTATTTATAATTTTAATTGTCATTGTAATCTAGGATTGGCCACCTTACATATTACTTAAAAAAATCATTTATCCATGCAAATGGGTTACTAAAAGTTGAATTTATTTTAAAACACCGTAACTTACACAAAAATAAGCTGTGTCTCACACTCATTTTTTAATATCATGAATTGAAGTCCTATGTGCAAATAACCGCAAAGAAAAAATGAACAAACATCACCAATTACTAACTTGTAAAAAACAAAACAGGTGCACATATTATATATACAAAAGCACACAATTTATTTATTATTGTATTTAACATACCACTCCAATAGGATTTGAACATCAGACTTGGCATCTCCCTTTAACTCCCTCTAGTTGCCACAAGTCATAGACATAAGTAATATAGTTTATGTAGATAAACACTAGTTTATCTAAATATATCTTAGTTAAGGTTTAATTAAAATAAGTACTTCAAAGAATTAAAAAAATACTTACATATAACTATAGTCTCAAAACCACTAGACACAATACCACAATTGAACTCAACTCTTGTAGGTGAGATGTTCAATTTATCGTCTAAAACTAGCAATTGGTCTAGTTTCATTAGCCTCACTTTTAATACGAATTAAAGTATAACAAAAAGCACCAAACAAGGCTCCTGTTATAGGTGCCACAATGTACACCCAAATGGCTTTATAGTTTCCAGCTGCAATTGCAGGACCTAGAGTTCGAACCAAATTCATTGAAGCTCCACTGTTTGTTCTGTCATCCACAATATTAAATAGATCAAATATTTTTATGCTAAAAAAAATAGATGAAGATCATCCTGGATGATGTAAAAAAATAAAAAATGATATATTTACCCTGCAATTAGTATATTAAGTGTGACAGTTGCACCAACTGCAATACCTGCTAGTTCACCCACCTACGCAATAAATCCAAGATAACCCTTTTTATTACTAGTGATAATTGAATTCATATTAATGGTTTTGAAATATTTATGAAGGAATTAATAAAAGTAAGAAGAATTAACTGCACGTGTGTCTGTTGCAACAGATGTCACAACAAACATGAGATTGAAAGAAATGATAAACTCTAATGCAAAGGCTTGCCCATATGATCCTGAAGGATTTGTCACTCCACCATGCATAAATGGATGAAATATTCCTTTAAGAGCAAATGATGCACAAATTGAGGCTAGCACTTGTGCTGCTATGTATGCCGGTACCTATTACAACAAGTTCCATGTTAATCCACAATTATTATTTTTTCAAAAAATTTACTAATTCAAAATATGCAAATTTACTTGAAATGATTATTCACTTGAACAACATAATTATAAAAATTGTAACAAATCTTGTTTTTATTGAACATCATATTAATTCCCACATCTAAAATTATGGAAAATAAGTTTTAAAAACATTAAAAATAATTTGAATATTTAGAAGATAATGTCACAATGTTTAATTAAATTTCATACAATTCTATAGTATAAGATTTCATATAATATTTCTTAAGCATGACCATATATCTAATTAAGACACATTTTTATAGTGGTTTTCACCACTTCATTATCAAACTAATATAGAACTATAGCACAATTTAGAATAAAGCATGAGTCAAGACAATAAGGCTCTAGGAAAGACATATAGAATGGCGAAGGTAAGTCTAAATGGGTGGACAAACTAGAACCAAAATTATAAAATGAGTCATCGACCTCCAAATCCATTAAGTGTTAGAGTAGACCAACTAGCTTAAGGTCAATTCACTGCACATAGACCAAATTACTAACCAAGGAGGGGAATATTTGACTAAGTCCAACAAAAAGCCAACTCGATAGACCAACCTACTAAAGTTAGGTTTATCATGCTTGATGATGTGAGGATGACAATGAGGTTGTCAATTAGTATATTTATTCAACATCTAAAAGATAGATGAGGGTATTTCAACTAATATAACATTGATTATCCCCAAGGTGACATCACAATTACATCATTAACTACACCAACTCACTCAAGATAGAAGGAATTTGATGAAATGTCATTCATAATTAGATCATTGGCCAATTATCCAAATCATAAGACACCATATGGAAGAAGATCAAGTAGACTAGAAAGAAAGAAGAAATTAAGAATTACCAAGTATCGAAGGGCACCAATCCATTACATTCACTCATAGATTACCATTGATTCACTTTTAGAACAAAGAAGTTGGGCACCAACTTCTTAAAAGTGCACTAACGTACTAATGGAGCACCCTAACCAAGAATCCAAAGACACTATGTATTTGATAATTTAATCATTTAGGGGAGTAATCCATTGAATATGCATATAAAAACTAATCAAATCATCCCAATTCATTAATCCAAAACCTAGGAATATGTGAACATGACTAGTGAAATGTAAAAAATATATGGGGCCCATTGTAACTACTTAATGAAGTTAGAAATATTTTCCAAAGAAGAAAAGCACTAATATATACAAAGAAGTGATTTAATGATGAATTTGGACAAAAGAGCAACCATTTATCATCTAAACTTTAGAAATTATCATGTTTGATTAGAATCTAAAGTCTTTTTACTATTTTTAGGGTTTGAATTAGAGTTTATTTTGACTATAAATATGAGTTGAAAGATCATTTATAAGGATCCTTTTAGCAGATATGGAAGACTACTCTATTATTTGAATTAGACTTATGTCAGATATTACTACTACAATAAATGTATGAGTTACATGATGAGTCAAGGATGTCCTTTAATTATCATCCTATGATTATAATCCTTTGGTAGGGAAACATGCACTATATGTGTAAATGACAAGGGTAATTACATTGAAGTACCTACAATAAATGTAGGAGTAAGAGAGGGAATAGAAGAGAGTATTATAGAAACTAGAGAAGAAGATACTAAACTATCAAGTAAGAGCATATAAAGAATATAATGTTGTATATCCTAACCTCTTGGATATTTGTGCCCATTTATCGAATTTTGCTCCACAGTATGATGAATGCATAAGACAAAAAGTGTTTCTTACAACACAAGGGATTTACTCTTGCCAAGACTGATCGTGTGACACATACCCTACTGATATGTCAAAATTTCATTTAAAAGGTCCTAATGCAAAGAGAGTTGAAAATAGAAGAATTTCTAAGATAGGAAATAACGGTTTTACTTTCAAGAGAATGATAGAGAAAATATTTATATGAGGGAAGTTGAAGAAGTGAAAGAGAGGTACTCCAATTAGAAGAGTTTTAGAAGGCTAATGAGGAGGAAGAGAGGCCTACATGTAGAGTTCTATGACTAACTACATTACTTCACATAACTAGAAGCATGAATAAACATTAATGGAACTCATAAATTTAAACCTTATTCACATAAACATTTACATAGAAACTATTCACATATAAATCATATTGTACATGAATGAAATCCTATCTAACCAAATAAAGGTAGCTTTGAATTTCCCCTCATGAGTTGGCCCTTACTCAAAGGAGACAAGGTGCATCCTCCCCCATAATCAACCATTTAAACTACACTAAGAATTAAGACCAACTCATAATTATTTATTAAATCAGTTGTAATAATAAAGTAGTAATTATATTATTGAAAGAACATAACAAGATATATCTACTGTAATAATATCAAATAATCTTGACTACAATAATCAATCTAATATTTGTATCAGCCAATTTATTGTAATTATGTAGATAATAGAAAAATAAAAACCACAACAAAGAAAAAGTTAATTTGTCTTTAGTGCTTTTATTTGGAAAAAAGATAAAGTTTGATCTAACATTCTAAATGAAGTCCTGATGTTATTCTCTACATCCAAACTACTTAGTTGGGACTTAAAATGGCTTCCAAAATCATCAAGGTATAAGAGACATATTAGCACAAAGGGACAATCAATTCTTTATGAAACACATAATAGCCATGTCTTAGTTTAATCCGTTTCATTAATCCTATCAGTTTATTTTGAATAGGATAGGTCTAGATAGGTCATTACACCCAATTGTGAATCTATCCAACACCAAATTTGACCAAAGGCATTTTCTATACCACATGGTGCATAGGATATCAATGGATCATTTGGGTATGGTGGTCATGTCATTCTCAAACAATAATCATCATTTCACAAGTATCACAATTAATATTTCTATATAGAACATGGTTACATAGCATTCCAAGCTTAAAATCATGCATGGGCCTATGCTAGTTTAATAAAGTTCTTCCATAACACAAGTGATTAGCATAGACTAAATAGGAAAATTCAAATAATATTATTAATTCCTTCAAAAATAATCAAAATCCATACAAATAAATGTAATATTGAATAATTCATCCATACTTATAATAAATTAAGAAATAATATTATATTAACCAATATAGATGTTATAGTCAAGGCAAAAACAAGTTGAGATAGGTCAATACAAACAAAACAAGGCATTTCTAATGCCCATCATCGTCCCCAATTTGAGAATCTTGCATTCCCTCCTCTAGTAGTTTTAAAAGTAGGGGAGGTAGTGCATTTCCCTTTTGTAAAATTCCTTGAAATCATATGGGGGCATAAAGGTGTTGATTATAACTACAAAGTACCCTTGTACTTGTTCTAGGCATTCTCAAATGGTCATCTCTCTTGTTTTGTTAACCAATACAAGTCTGTTCCAGGCTAGAAATGGATACAACAGTAAAAGAAACTAAAAATAGAGATCAACTCAATACATCTCTATTTTAACAAACACCTCTCATAAAACGATTGTCCTCATAAAGGTTCCCAAAGGTGGTGTGGGGAATGAACCTCTTTGTGCTTGAGATAATTTGTTTTCTCATTCCATCTTTATATATATCCATGTAGGGCATCCCTCTCCATACTATCCATAGTCATTTTCAATTTCTTCCACAACTCAACCATAACTTCTTGAATCCTTTTTGTAGTTTAGGATCACAAATCAACCTCCACAAGTATCCAATAAACGCTCTTGGGTGTGTGTGTGTTGTCCATAACACAAAAAATATCATTTCCTTTATAATTTTATATATGCTCAACTTGTGATCCCTCTAATCCTAATTCTATAACATATACATTAAATTCCTCAAGAGAACTTCATCCATGAAGGGGTTAGGATTTCATCTTTTGTTATTCAAGATTGTGTATCGTGTTGATATAACTCACACAAAAAATTCTTAGTCTATGGGGGGGCTAGAGAGGAAGGTCTAAAAAAATGTTCCTAGCCTAATAATGTCAAGAGGTAGATTATATTGATCCTTTAAATTTAAAATCAATACCACTATTTTTATAGGTGTAAGATATAAACCCAAGTAGAAGTCCTGCAAATCAACATATGAGATATCAACTTAGCCACCCAATAATTATTATATTGTAAATCCTTGATGACTATTTACTTTCCCTTTCATCCTACTCTAGCCTCTTACATATCTATTTATTATCTTCTCTTACCCTCTAGATAACTTATTTTAGGACACTTCCTCCATTGTAATGGGTCTATTGGACCTATCAATTTCCTCCAGTATGTAGATAAGTGGCAAGTCAACCCATTTAGGGGGGTTGAGAAACTTAACTTCTTTAGCCTTGTAGTCCACTTTCTCAATAAATTAAATGTACTTAGCTTATAGTGTCTCCCTATAATTTAGCTTTGTGATATCCTTGATGCAACCCATGCATTGGTTTCTTTTTGTCTTTCTTTTAGAATATGGAAAAGGGTTCTCAATCCCTCTTTCACCAATAGTTCATGAAGTTTGACATGCATAGATTTAATTTTAGAGCTTACAAGTGTAGCTACTACCATGTTATAGCCAATTACTATTTAGCCATGGTGGTGACTTCTAGGGCATCCTCATTATAAACTTTGAAGGTTCATGTGACTACCCATATCCTTCATCTCCTTCATTAAATATCTTGATTAGGTCTATCTACCCTAGAAGTCTCAGGATTAATGACTTTATGTGCCTTTATTAATATAATAGTTTATTCCCTAGTAACTCCCTTTGTCTCAAGAAAATATTCCTTTGATTCCTATATATTAATGGCTTCCTCCATGGGGGCCTCCTCAAGTTATTTTTATTCCATAACTAGCAGTTCCATGGGGCCCTCCATAATTGTGGTTTCATGTTATCCTCTCCAATTTTTTTCCTTAGAGAGATCTATAGATTTTGGGTTTTGTTCTATGATGATGGGGCTTGCTACATTTTGTTTCTTCTTGTCGCATGTTCTATTGCTAGAACCCCTTTCTAGTTTCACAACCTTGTATTCTTTGTTTTTGATATGGTGTTGTTTTAGGCAATGATTAATGGCATTTTCACTTTGACCTTCTCTATGGCATCTTTGAATGTTAGTTCTACTTTGTCTCTAATGTTTGCTATTGCTTTAGAGTCTATTGTGAAACAAAGGTTTCTTTACTAACAGTGAATTCTTCTATGGCAATAGGGGTTTCCTCTATGGCAATAAGGGAAGATGGTTGTGTGGTAGAATTGTATCCCTATTCTTCATATATTCCTATAAAATACTCAATATGGTTAGGCATTTTACCCTCAATTGAGATTATGACACCACAAAAGTGATAAAAAATGATCCTAGGGACATTAGATATTGATTTGCTTATGCATCCATCATTATGATTCTAATTTCTATGATGGGCCAAGTATTTGGGGCCAACCTAATTTCTTTAACATTTTGTTGTAGAAGATATAGAAGAAAGTTAGGGACATTAATTCTAATTCTTCCCTTATATGTGTCAACAACTTAAAATGGTATGCATACAATAAACAATGCCTTCCATCATAGGTGATATACTTCATAACAATTTATAAATATCATTCTGTTCACTAGGTAGAGATGTGCATGGAGTACCTTTCTTGTTGCTTGAGAAGGTTTCCTTATCCACCAGGAATTTCCTTTTTGCTTTAGTAGTGCTCATCCATATTTTGAACCATTTCTCCTTGACCACATGTAAACATTTGCCTCAAGAAATCAAATAATGATTCAACTTGAACTATAGCCCTTGAACTCACATAATGTTATTTTAGAATCCCTAAGCAAGTTCTAGAAAAAACTTGTCATAATAGCCATCAAATGTGTCTAAAAAGGGTATCCATTGCATGGACTCAATGGCTCAAATGATGTTTTAAGATTTATACAATTATTCAAGGCTTGTTGACTCTTGATGGTAAGGGTTCTTTCCCATGGTGTTTTTTCTAATCACTAAAACTATACTTAACTGCAAAAGGGCTCTCAATATGTCTCGAGTGGTTGATAAAAACACAAGGATACAATGATGAGAGAAAACAAATATAGTGCATGATCTTGGCTATAGGTGTGCTTTTTATACACATTTTATGATTGGCTTACATATTATGAATTTGCCCTAAATTTTGAAATGATATTTCTTTAAATAACTCTAAGCAATATGCATCCCCTAACTAAAATTATTGGTCATCCTCGACCTTTTCATCATAAAAATGGCCTAGTCATTAGGTGCAAACTTTCTACTTCTAATAAATCAATCATGCCAACGTACCCAATGGTGTTGAATAGCCTCTATACGAAAAGGATCCTACTAACACATTTTGTCTAATGTATTCAACTATTTGATGCATTGCATTTATGCCTCACAAAGGTCTAGGCTTATCTTCAATGCTATCATCAATGTCTAAATTTTAAATTTAGTTAGGATAAAAATGTTCTTCCCATAGACTAACTCATATGGTATGAACCATGTAAAGGTTTTCCATGCAATACAAAGCCTACATAACTTCTAGTAACCTAGTTGCTCAACCCCATAGATAAATTTTTATAATCTTGGTTAGCATATATTCCAGCTCCCTGTTAGTGACCTCTCCATGGTATTGGCTTGTGGGTGGTATGGTGTAGACTTCTTATGTCAAATCTTATACTCTTTCTCTAAGGAGGTAATGAGTTTAGAGGTAAATTATGATCCTTGATTTGTTATTATCTCTCTTGGGACTCTAAACCTAGTAATAATACATTCATATACAATTTTTTCCATTGTAGAATTTTGGGCATGGTGTAGAGATTTAATATTTTTTCACTTTTATGACATAATCCATGTAGACTAGTATATATTTCTTCTATTTAGATGATGATGGGTTGTTTGGACCAATACAATTTTATACATGTTTCTCAAATGGTTTGACGACTACTTGGGGATTCTAGGTAATTTCATCAACTTAGATGGGTCTCTCTATCCTCTGGCATCCATCTCAATTCCTAGCATACTCTTTTGCATCTTTTTGAATTAACTAGCTCAAAGGATCTTTTGTGTTGTTTTTGGGTTACAAAAAGTATTACATAGAGCTCATCATGACAAGCCCTCAATATGTTATTTGTTTCATCTTATCAAACACACAAATGCATGATGTTATTTGGTTATATATAGAAGAAAAATCTCTTTTGTTTATAAAAATTATTTATTATATTAAAACAATATAAAACACTCACTGCTAGTAATAACATCAATAACATCACCCATCAACAATTTGTAGATGATACAACCCTTTTTGGTAGATCAAGGATAAACAAGGCCAAAGCTTTGAGTAAATTATTAAAGGAATACAAAAAAGCATCAAGGCAAAAATTTAATAGGTCAAAATCCAAATTTACTTCTCAAACAACCCAACTAAAATCAAAGCAGGGATATGCAAGTTACTTCAAATGGAGGAGACAAATTTACCAACAACTTATCTAGGGATGCCCTTATTTGAGGGGAGAATGAGGATAGAATTATGGAATCCAGTTATAAGTAAAGTTCAGAGTAAACTACCGACATGGAAAGGTATATGTTGATTGTTAGCAAGAAGAGTGCAACTAATTCAATAAGTCTTACAAGCCATTCCAACATATTATATGTCCTTGTATAGTATACCAAAATCGATAGAAAAAGGTTTATTCTATATTATGTGGTCATTTTTGTGGTCAGGATTACATGATAAAAGGAAATTTCCTTTGTTAAAATGGAGCAAGGTGTGTGATGATAAAACTAGGGGAGGTCTTGGTTTAAGAGTTCTTATGTATGCAAACTTAGCTCTTAGGGGAAAAGTAATTTGGAGATTGTACAAAGAGAGTAAAATACAATGGGTAAGAATTCTTCTAAGTAAGTATGTTGAGCCCAATGACCCAAGCTTAATATTTATTGCATTCTCTCTACCAAATGGTTCTACACTATGGAACGGTTTTAAAAAATTAATTTATCTAGTGATTAAAGGTTTAATATAGGTGGTGGAAACTGGAGAAATTTTTTCTATTTGGATGGATACTTGGTGTGATAAAAAACTACTCAATCTAGATCCAATTTTGAAACCATAAATGAGATTACTTCAAGACAAATATGATGATAGGGTTTCAAACATTTTGTACAAGGATCGGGATGGAAGATACAAATGGAAAGAGGAATTTTTTTACAAGTATACAAGACATTGATGCTAGGAAGCCATTGAGTAGAAAGATAAGAATAATGATTATTCTAAGAGGAGCCAAGAATAAGTTGATTTGGGAGTTGAATAGCTTAGGAGAATACACAACAATAAGTGGATATAATATGAAGCACCATAAAAATAGGAATATAACAAGAATATGGAGAGATATTTGGGATAGCCCGAGCATTCTTGAAGTCAAAATGTTTGTTTGGCTAGTAGGTCATAGAAGAATTTTATCTTGGGATAACCTTATGAAAAGGGATTTTCATGGCCCCTCAAAATGTGTTCTTTGTAAAATGGAGGAGGAGAGTATAGACCATATCTCTTGGAACACTGCTCAATAGTCTAGAAACTATGATAATGTATTCTTAATATGTTCAGTAAATGCATGGTGATTGAGGAATCGTTAAAGCAATGGTAGATCACTTTTAAAAGTGATGCTTTATAGATAATCTGGGATATATCAAAAGATACAATACTTTAGATTGTTTGGCTAGAAAGGAATAGAAGAATATTTAAAGGAAAGGAAAGCAATTTAGAGGTAATGAAAAGGAATATTTTTTTAGCCATAGAGGAGTCTAAACCAACCCTATCAACTCACCCAATATCTAATCTGTAAGTAGAGAGCCTTGATAGATGGAGTCAAGTCATCAAATGGAATGATGATGTTGGGGATAAGATAAACAAAAAGAGGGCAAAGGATATAAAGTGGAAACCACCAGATGTGGAGTTGGTCAAATTGAATTTTAATCAAGCATATAAAGGAAATCCAAGACTAGTAGGAGGAGGAGGAATAATTAAAAATAAAAGGGGAGATATTTTGTCTCAATATGCTTTCAATAGTGTAATTAACACAAATAATGAAGTTGAAGCTTGGGCGGCTTTGGAAGGGTTAAAAATATGCAAACAAATGAAATGGAACTAAGTATGGATAGAAGGTGATTCACTCATAGTTATAAATGTAATTTTGAGTAAAGCAAAGGCTCCATAGAACATATACGAGATAATAGTGAAAATTCAAAACCTTGCTATACAGTTTGAAGAAATTATGTTTACATATACATTAAGGGAAGGAAAAAAATGTGTAGATAGGCTAGCCAATAGAGGGGTTTTAATTAAGGATCATGAAGTTAAATTCTATTTTCCTTGGTTAGAGGAAGTAGTAAGTTTAGCTAAAGCTAACAAGAAAATATTGACTACCTTAATCAAATAATGATGAAGATTTCCTTTAATATTTTCCATTGGTAATATTTGTTTTATTTTATAACCATGTGCTTTCATGTACTCTATTCATTACAAATTTTGTGGTTGCACTTGTGCTTTAGGAAGGAAACTAGAAATCCAGATCTAGTAATGCGGGCTATGATAGTGCGACGTTTTGAGAAAAAACTCTACTAAGATGCAATGCATAGATAGTAGAGGTGAAGTTTTGGTATTGTGAAGGTTGTTGTAGGAAATTACCAAGAAGGATGTTGAACTCTAGAATATTTGTATTCACACAAATTTGAAAAAGTTTCAAAAAATAAAAATCAAGAATTTAAAAATTTTATGTAAAATGATGTAGGTTTCTAACTATAGCAACTCAATTGAGATGAGAATTGAATCTGTTTGAAAATCTCAAGCTCTAAAGAAGAGAGTTGTGATTTGTCAAGAGTGGGGGACCTCAATACAACCCCTTGTTCTCTAACAATATATATATATATATATATATATATATATATATATATATATATATATATATATATATATATATATATATATATACCATATTTAAGTTTGAAAAAAATAAAAATAAAGAAAATTTTACCACAAAAAATAAAAACAATTAAATTTGATATTAAATTTAAAAAATAAAAATATTTACATATAAAAATATTATTTTCATATAACAAAACAATATATTTTATTTAATATATAATATAAATATATAACATAGTGTAATAAAAATACATAAAATTAAATTTAATAACAAAAAAACATTTATATCATCAAATGACATCATTTCCAATTGGTTTAATTTCTCAACATTTAAGGAGGTGACCTGAATTCAAATCCTGTTAAATTATACATAACTAATATCCAAGTTATGTTATAATGTAATGACTTAATACAAGTAAGATTCGTTTCAATACTATTTAACCAAGAAAAAACATTTACTTTTAAAAGAAAAAAATATATTAAACTCCAAAAACAACTTATTTAATTTTATTTAACTAATGCTACAACATAAATATAGACCATGACCTAAGGTTCAACCCCCACTCAATATGAGGGGGCTAAGATGGGGGCGAGGATCCTTCATAAAAAAATATGTGTAAACTCATAATGGCCAAAAAAAAAAAAAAAACAAACATAAATATTGACCAACTGTTACCAGCGAAATTAATAACTACCCTTCTTTGATTTAGGGGGTTAACCTCCTCTTTATATTACGAACAATTGTGCATACACTATTTGCTTTTTGGGTTTTATCCTCATAGAAGTGGTTTTAAATTCGAAAAGCTACCACTAACCTCTTCAAGATCCCATGAAAACTCAAAAACTCAAACACTAAGGTCGGTTTACTATTTATAGTAACAATGAATGCACATAATCTAATCATAAGTGATATCACAAAGCCTTGAAATTCAAAAGTTCAAGCTTTTGAACAAACATGTGCCAAGAAACAATAAATAAAAAGTCAGAAAACAGCAAATATGTTTTGTGTTTTTTCATCTTAACCTTATCTATGACAGAGGTCAAAGTATGTGACTATTATTGTAATACGTACATTTGGAGACATCGTTGTTTAAGGCAGTGGTAACGATTTTCGCTAAAGGATGCATAATCATAATGGTAGATAATTACTATGATTGTTTTGGTCTTAGAGTAGCGTACCACATGAATGACTAGAAAAAAGTGTAGGAGTGACATAAGGAAATGATTTTATGGTTGAAAATTTGAGTTTTGATTTTTTTTGGAGAAGGTTTAGGTTTAAATTATAATATATCCAAATTTAAACAGTATAGGTCGGTATAGGTTGGTTGGATGGTAGGTGGAGAGTTTAGGGGATTGGCTACTCCAATTTGATACCTAAAGATCTTATTAACTTCCTCTAATTCAATGAACTAATATTTATACTAACAACACCCAAAAATGTTACTAACTTCCATATACAATAAAAAAAACTTACTTATATATCTACTTATACACACATCTTATGATATTATTTAAACCTAAATCTCAATAAAAGATTTCAAATCTTAACCACTACACTATCTCACATAAACTTCCTACTTATACACATTTAACATTATATATCCCTTAAGGAGGAAATAAATTATGCTTATAATATCTGTTTAACATCCTACTTTTAAAAAGCAATTGGCTGTGAAATGTATAAAGCTCTGATCATTGAAAAAAAAAACTTCGATAATGTTTGATTTGTTCATCGAAAATATTTTAGAATTTTAAATTTTAAAATTTTGAATTTGCTTTTTACTATAGACCTATTTCATAATTGAAATTCTCCACATTAACATTTAAATTCATCACATTTAGCAGCTTGAAGGCTGGAGGGACATGTATTGGGCTATCTCGAATTTAGAGGGCATAAACTATTGCTATGTATTTTCTAAATTTGCGAAGAAACGATTTGCGTTATGCTGAAACGTTGACCAAAATTTTAAATTGTTATAATGCGACGGCAAAAGATTTACAGAGACAAAAACCTGGATCCATGGAAAATGGCGGAGAGCAGCGAAGGAGATAGTGAGGGACGGATTGAGATGCGCTCCAGAAATGTGTCCAACTGAGAGAATGACTGCCATAACCATGAGACCAGACGCTAGAGCGTTGCCCAGCAGGGATTCCGCTCCATTTGTTTTCTCGTTCACGATGGGCGCAGCCGTCGCAGCAAATATCAGCATGAAAGTTCCTATAAATTCTGCTCCCAGCTTCATCACGCAACACCATTACTTAACTTGATTTTGATTTCTTGACAGAATTTTTGAGGAATTACTGTAAATTAGGCAGCCAGAGGAGAAATAATTTACCTTTTTCCACACGGAAACATGAATAGGCGAAAAAATGCATTCGTCCTTGTGGAATCCTCCGATGGAAAAACACCCGCCGCATGTATTCGGTTGCTTATCCCCATCCACAGTTCCACGGCTACGCTTTATCTTTAACAGAAAAGCACTTGGAGTTCCGGGGGTTCCAGGTAAAGATTCAATCGGAGTCCCAGGAGTTCCCGGCGTTGCTGGTAAAGATTCAAGTTGAGTGCCAATCTCGGGATCCGCCATGGAATTTCACAATTAAAGAAACCTCTTTCTCTTTTTTTTAAAAACAAGGGGTCTATGATGGGACAAAATTTACATTGTCGATGACAGAGCAGTACTTTTTTTTTTTTTAAATATAAAAAAGGAGACTGATCAAAGATGAAGCACCGGATTTGATTTACATAACTGACAGATTTTTTTTAATTTTTTGCTAAGGAATAATGGAGGCGGGATTATCCAGCGTTGATATTACAAGGTAGGTTCAACTATGGGAAAACTGACCTGCCATGAGAGTTTGCTGCTCTGGCTCTAATTCAGACAATTTCCAGAGATCTGCTGAAATCTGAGCCCCTTCAAAAAAAAAAAAAAAAATTACTGCAAAACAATGGCGATTTGAGTTCAGAGAAGATTAGTTATACAGAAGAATTCAAGTACAGAGCAGATTACTTATACAGAAGAGATCTGGTAAGTCGGTGCTAATGGCCGAGCCAATTAATTATCTCAGGGAGAGTCAACGCCAGCAATGGGTCGAAGAGTCTTACAGAAATCTAGCAATTTAATGTGCTCATTGATTGATACTCTGCACGAGGAAATTAAATTGCTATTACAATTTTGAAATAATCAGTTGGAACGTGCTTGCTGAGATTGCTTCAATGTCATCCCCAAATCCATGCTAATATTATAATTTTTTTAGGCACGTAAGCCATCGTCACCATGTGATGAAGGATATCTGGAGCGCCATATTTTTAGTCATATTGTATTGTTATTAGGCAAAGCGTCAACGGGTCGGCCCTCTCCTTCTAGGGTAACCTACAAATTATGTCTTTTGTACCGACAGGCTTAAGGTTCACGTAGCCCTATCAAAACTTTTTGTAGCCCTTAACAAAAAGACAAATTCATTATTTGAAGAATTGAAGCAGGGTAAGGTTCATGTAGCCCTGCCAAACTTTTGTAGCCCTTTAACTAAAGGACAAAGTCATTATTTGAAGAATTGAAGCAGGGTATCAGGGTGGTTTACCTACAAATATTGGACTTTTATATAATCTATCCTTTTCTGTACACCACACCACTCATTTATATATGCTATGAAATGAAGCATGCAATAACTTTCGGCTATTGTTTGTTTTTTAGGGTTATACGGCGGCACTTTCACCTATTGTATTGTAATTGTTGCTGGTTCAAAGACGCGTTCAACACGACACAATAATTGAGTTTTCTCTCTGGAGGCCCTTTGACAACATGTGCATTTCTTGTCATATCAAGCAGGGAGGCTGGCACTCCCTCCATTCCACATGGTGAAGCGAACCTGTCTGTGTGGGCAAAGGTGATTTTATTTTTATTTTTTCAATTATATAGGAGAGTTGGTCACAATCACACTATAATTGATAATCACACTAGATAAGCATAGCATTACAAGTTTAGGTGATTTTCTTAGTTGGATGATATTAAAACTGTTGTTTTGTGGGATCGTTAAGTAGTTGGATTTTAAGCTCTTTTTAAAGATTTATGTTTAAATCATATTTAATCAAAAGGGGATAGATTTGTTGGTAATGGTTTAGATTTGTTGGTAACGGCAGTGTTTGCCAGTTGACTACCCTAGCACGATTTCCAAGAGGGTTAAAGTGGCAGCTCTGCTTCTAGAGAGTCTGGATCCCATTAACTTATTTTAACCATTGAGCTAGGGTTGGGATCCTATTAACTTCTGACTTACCAATGAGATAAGGTTTATACTAAAAGTATTGGGCAAAGGTGTTACCATTCCTCTATGTATTAAAAAAAGTATATATTAGAGTCCTCAAGGGTTAGGTGGATTGGTATTGTTTGTCGAACCAAGCATTTACCTAGAAGAGATCTAAGTTCAAACCTTGGAGGCATACATGTTTGCAAAGGTAGTAGTCTGCTTTAAATCCTCTCAGTGCACGCAAGATTGACGACGAGGATACAAATTTTGAGCGACTCGTGGTCTTCTTCACATCGGGCTAAATCATTTAAGTGCACGTCAAATTGACAACAATGGTATGAGCGATTGGTGGTCTTCTTCACATTGGGGTGATCTAGGCTTGTTGGGGGTAGTCCCTATGATTTAAAACCTGCACTTGACAGTTACTAGATATAAGTTATACGTGTTTAAGTTCTTCTTCTCATTAAAGTCTTTATTAAAGATGTTTTGAAGTTAATGAGACCTTTAAATAAGGTATATACTATAATTAGAATATAGTTAGATAATTATATATTTTATGTAAATAATATTTTTTATGAAAATTTTTATATAATTTTGTAAACATTAATTTTTTTAGTTTTTAAAAAACGTAAAAATAAAATATTAAATAAAGTTATTATAAAATTATATAAAAAAAATATTTTTATGTAATGTGTTAATATATAGAATTAATCATATCAAATAAAAAATAAAAATAAAATCTTAAAAATTAAAGTAAACCAAGTCCCATTGAGTGGTAATAGTTCAATCGGTTAGATTCCTCAGTAGTATTTCAAGGTTCGAATCTTGTCAAATGATTCAGGATAATATCTAAGATTTGTTGTAATACCATTATGTGGTGATGATATACTATGGGCCATTTCAATCCCATATAACCTATTGAATTAAAAAGTAAACCAAATATCCAAACAAACTTAACATTAAAAATTTTATTTTTATTTTTTATTTTTTATTTTTTTTATGAGGAACCTTTTATATACAACATATCCGCAACATGCGAGGGGAGAGATTTGAACCTGGGCCTCTCGATAACTGCAGAGTTTTAAAAAACAATTATTTTAATTTTTTTTTTGAATTTACATGGTGGAATCGTAGCCGCCACAAAACCGGACAGGTTGTCCAGCTTTTATGGCCGCCACAGTATTTTGCATTGTCCGTCCCAAAAGCCGCCACACAGATCTTCGCGCAGTCCGCCCCTATAACCACCATGCCACAATCATTTTAAACCTTTTACGCCGCTGAAAGCACCAGGAAAGGGACAAGCTTTCAGTTCGACGAGGCCCGAGATTTGAACCTTGAACCTCCGCCCCCCATAGATGAACCAATTGGTCTACACCTCGGACCTAATTATTTTAATTTTTTAACAAACAAAACTTAAAAAAAAAAACGTCGTAAAAATTAAAGTAAACCAAGTCTCTCAACAAACTGTGACACTAATTTTTTTTTTAAACGTTTTCAGTTAACAAGGTCATTAAGAAAATCCTTGTCATTCCAAATATGTTTAATTATTTTTTAATTATATTTTATTATTTTGAAATATTAATTTTTTATTTTTATTTTAAAATTTTATAAAATATAATATTTTATCATTTTTAAAATTCATTTTATTATAAAAAAATAATTTAAAAAATAATAAATTTAAAATATATCCATAAAAAATTAAAATAGTTTATAATATATCTAAAATACTAAGTATTTATTTACTTATATTAATAAAACATACTATACATCTCTATTTACCTTTAACCATTTATTTAAAATTTTAAGGAAGATTCATTGGAGCTACATAAAGCCTAAATTTTAGTTTCTTTTGATTGCTTATTTAAAAGTTTTCACAAAAGGAGTGCTAATGAAGGCCTGGAGATTGGATTTTTGTATTAGTCTTTTTTAAGCCCATGTGCCAATGAAGTCAAATATAAGTTAGCACTTTTGAAGCGACATAGTCTATAGTCTACTCAACTCAAATAAATAAAATAGTCCATTCCTTTAGTATTCACTAATTAGGCGATTTGCATGGACATTCACATGTTGACGTTGAATTTAAGTATGATACAACTGATATTACTTTTAAAAGTATCAGTTAAGCATTCGTTTGCTTAAGTACTTGTGAAGAAGAGATTTGGATTCAAATAGGGTATTATTTAGTAAAGGTAATAGTCTGATATGAATCCTATTAGTGCAAGTAAGATTGAAGACTACCATACAAATCTCCATCTCACCCAGGGTCAAAACAACTATGGTCTCCATCTAATGCAGGGTCAACAACAACTAAACGAATAAAGGTTATAAGGGGCAACCCCAAGATTTGAATCTGCTTGGTAGTATAAAAGGACTATGGATATAACCAATTTTCCTATGTATATATAAAAAAAAAAAGTATGCCAACATTACAAAAGAATTGGGGCGGAGGTAGTAGGTCTGACTTTTTGTTTAGTGTTTACTAACTTAAGGTCAGTGTTTCCAATCCCAAACCCCTCAAGGTCCCTTTTACTCCAATTCCCCTTATGGAGACAGGTGCTTATAGTGGGAACAGATCAGTGGTTCCAATCCCGAACCCCTCAAGGTCCCTCTTACTCCAATTCCCCTTATGGAGACAGGTGGTTATAGTGGAAACTTTTCCGATGGAGACACTACCAATTCCTATAAAAAACAAAAAAAAACACTACCAATTCTCTTATATATCAAAAAAAAAAAAAAAAAAAACTATAGTGATAACTTTTATATGAAGCTGCTAATTTCCCTTATAGTAATACCTCTCCAATAAAAATGTTGTTGATTCAAACATGTATATCAAAACAAACAATACGGATTTCCCTGTATATCAAAACAAAAAAAATTACAGAACATCCCATCCACGTCAATACCGACAACGTGTTATTGACCAGAACATCCCATCCTGTATATAAAATTGATTTGGAACATGGCGTCCTTTATCACAAAATTTGAAATCAAATTTCAAAGTTTAGCGGAAATTGTCGATTTTTAGGGCACCACTATAGTAAAAGTATTGGATTCATGTCATTTGTATTCGGTAGATATGTATATACCGACAACGTGTTTTCGACATGATTTGGAACATCGCGTCCTTCATTACAAAATTTGAAATCAAATTTCAAAGTTTAGCGGAAATTGTCCATTTCTAGTAAAAGTATTGGATTCATTGTAATTTGTATTCAGTGTAAAAAAAAATGTTTTTTTACTCGATAAAAAAAAAATTACTAAAAATTTAAATTTGATTGATACATTCTAATTATATGTTTGAGTTGTTATTAACAAAATCAAACAAAGCATGTATAATTGCTTTCTTAATTAAAAGACTATAGCTTTATTTTTTAATATATTTATTTATGTAAATATCATAATAAAAATTATTAAAATAATTTATTTTATTAATTATAAAAAATGATTTTAAAATAATATTTTAATAAATTAATTAATTTAATTTTAATTAAATAATATATTATGAGAGTCGATAAGTTGTTGTCCTTATCTTAATTTTATATGAAATTACATTTTTAGATGTCTCTTTGGTATTTGTTTAAAATTTTAATAGTGACCTAAAAATCAGGTCATTTATACATCATAACTAGCTATTTTTATCATGCTAAGTTCTATCCTTAAGCATCTTCCGAAGAATAGAAGTTATAGACCTTCTGGAGGGAAAAAAAACTTTAATCAAACAAAACATGTATATTATTAAAATATTATAAATATTAATTTTTATATATTTATTTATATAAATATAAATATAATAATTGAAATTACTAAAATAAATTATTTTATTAGTTATACGAAGTTAAAGTGGTCTTAGAATAATATCTGAATACATCAATTCATTTATCTTTGATTAAAAATATATCATGAAAGTCAATAACAGATAAATTATTGTCCTGATTCATATATGTATATATAGAGAAATTGATTTAGATTCTTCCACTATTTTTCTTATAAACATTTAAAAAAAAAAAAAAAACTTTATAATTATTATTTTCATAGGTTAAGATTAATTTTTATAGTAAATGATAACAATAGGTATAAAGAACGTGACAATGTGACATTTAGAGAGTTGGTCAGTTGTAGTTGTTGCATGGAAACAAAAAAAAATACTAAACAAGTCCTCAACTTATCATTGAGAAGGTAGGTTGGTAGGGTCACCTCTATCCAAACTAGGTAGTATTATCCTTCACTATTAGTAAACTAATATGAAGTATGTACACTTATTAAGAAGCTATGTGAATTTCAATATGCAAAAGGGTGGAATAAAAGAATGCTTTTACATATAAAATTTCATAAAATATTTATCTAATATATATGAGGTAAAATTGTGTCAAACTATTTTATTTTAATCATGTTTTATGCTAGGTTCACCTAAGACCAATTCCTATAGAAAATTCTATCAACAATTAGAATAGAATATAAGGTTTTTAATGTGTATGAGGCAAAAAACAAATTCTAGGATAAGAAATCTACAAATAACCATAGCTACCAACCCTATAATCTGACCCAATCATTTTTATTTCTACAACATTAATCTTTTGCTACTGATTTTGATGACAAAATCTCTTACTTTTTCTATTCTTGCTTCTTCAAACAATTACAATGATGTCACTACTATAGTATCAACATAAGCTAGTTTGAATATCACTACATGTCTCATATTTCATAATAAAATGTTTCTCTGTCAATTGGCCCTAATGTACAAAAGGTATATATCCTCTCCTTCAATTTCTCTTTTGCTCTTTTCCATCAGCTTGTTTCACATCTAAGTTTATGATAAATGGTCCTTAGTTGGTCCTGAGTATCATTGCTTTTCACTTAATGTTCACCCCTATATAGGCCTTTTGGTGGTGATCATATGTAGGGTAAAATTTAGTAAAATAATGTTCTTTCTTTCTAACGTCATTTCCTATATAGCTACGCTAATTTTTTCTTAACAAATGTCTTTAGATATTTGTTATTATTTGGGAATTCATCCAAGTTGAAATTTCATTTGCTCATCCACTTCTTATTTTGTTTCATTCATGTTTTTTATTTGTGTTCCAATATTATTCTATTATAGCTTAGGCCATTTGTTTGCATGCATTTGTTTAAATTTTTTAGATATCTTAGAAGGAAGACAATAGTGATTGCTTCTATAGGGACAATACTTGTTTTTGCTAGAAGAATCTCATATGGAACCAATTCTTTTATTTTGAATTTATTTATAATCAGACATTTTTTTATTAGATGGATGAAGGAGTTTTGAAAGGATCTCCAAACCTTGTACAAAAGAGACTAAGCCCTACCCAAAAAGAGGAAGCCGAAATTACTTACATCCAGTAATAATAAAGGAATGACCAATCAAAGGAGTTACCCCTTCCAAAGTGAAACTTATACATAGGTAAGACCATACATAATTTAAAACTTAAAATAAATTGAAACCAAATCAAGATGTCAGAGATAACCAATCGAACATAGATCAGTAACAAGACCTAAACCACAAACCGAACCATACACCAGTCCCATTCTCCCCCATGAGGTCGTTGCTTTCCCAGGAACATCAGCCCATCAGGGCAAGCATTTCTTCTCCTTAGGATATTGTGGCTTACAAGGAAGAAATAATAGCTTGGATATATGAAATTTGGTACGAAAACCCAAAATAAACAAGTACCCCCAAGTTTTGTAGTCAAGTCATCAACAACAAATCGACCAAAGAAGAGTAAAGGGTAATTGTGTATGAGGTCATTATTGATAGAAGCAATATCAACCAAGAAATTATCCTGCCACACCACTAAACCATTTTGAATTACTCCTTTGTTAGGCAATAGATCGGTTGCTCGATTACCTTTCCTATATGTATGCTTAAACTAAACCTCTTCCAGATTTTGGATGTATCTCTAAAATTTCAAAAGAAGGTTTGAAATAGTCCATATAGGATATTGAGTCCCTATTTCTATATTTATAATATTAAGGAAGTCCCCTTCAATGATTAGTTTCCTGCAACTTACAAAATCCAATAGAGAAACTCCTTGGAACAAGGTTCTAACTTTGACGAAGTGACTGGTTTGATGGCCTAGATTATCAATAAAGGCTAAAATTATTAAACCATCATGGTTCCTTACAATCCCTCCAATACCTAAAGGAATCATATTTCCTTTATATGCACCATTGAAATTCAACTTCAACCAACCAATTGGAGGTGGCTCCCACTTAACCCTGGCTCTATTCGAAGGTACAACAGGTCTGACTAGTTGAGGATTGGCATTAAATCCAAGATATCTCTCTACTAATCGTTCCTACTCTGAAGTCATAGCATTCAGATTTAGGCTTCTAATGTTCTCCACAAAAAAAAAAAATACCTGCAAAGCCATAACTTTAGCTGAATGAGTAGCATCTTTAAACTCCCTTGAGTTTCTTTGCTTCCAAATCTACCACCAGATATGAGGAAGGTTAAATTTCCAAAACCAACGAAGGTGGAGAGAGAGGAAGTGAGAGACCCATTGGGTCAACACATCCTCTAGGTTGTTCGGAAACACCCATTGAATGTTCAAATATTTGAAAAAGTAGTTGAAAACCTCATATGAGAAAGGATAGCTAAAAAGAAGATGAAGCAAGGATTTCTTTGTATTTATGCACAAGAAACAAGCATTAGGTAAAATCATACCTCTTTTTTTGAGAGTTTCTAAAGTTAGAAATTTTCCTGTATGACCAACCAAAAGAAAATGTTGATTTTCAAAGTCAGTCCTTTCAACCAAATTTTATCTATCGAAAACCAAGAATTAGAAGGACCATTTGTTGCTAAATAAGCTAATTTGATAGAGAATTTTCCATCCTTCTCTAATCTCTAGATGAATCTATCCAGAATTTATCTTCTAGGAATTATAATCCATTTAATGATATTGAAAATTTCATCAAATGCCCTCCTTTCCTCCACCAAAAGTCTTGGGAAGTCAAATGGTTTCCAACGGGGGAAGTCTTCAATCCTTTAAATGAAATAAAAAACCCTTTTCCCCTAGAAATGATATGTAATCGGTTTGACTAAAGCTAGGTCCGATATTGAATCCAACGAAACCTCAATTGCCCACACGTCACTCCAAAAGTCGACAAACCTACCATCTCCCAAACACCACCTACCCCCTCTACGGATATCTGATCTGCATCATATCAGGCTAGACCAGAAAGCTGGACCCTAGAGGGGTAACAAGTCTCTAATAAATTGCTTTCCATCATTTAGGTATTTGGATTTGAAAATATCAACCCATCCCACTTTCTCCTCTTGAACTAGTCTCCAACACTGCTTGGCAATAAGAGCTTTGTTCATAGATTTCAATCTTTTAAGGCCTAAATCACCCTCCTCCTTACTGCATACTTGGTCCCACACCACTAGATAAAATTTCTTGTTCTCACTTGCTCCTAACCAAAGAATGAGCATTGTATCTATTCTATTCTTTCAAGAATCTTACCCGAGATACAAAATAGAGAAAGGAAATATATCGAGATGCTTTGAAGGGTGGCCTTAACTAACATAATTTTTCTTGCTTGGTTTAGGAGAGCCCCTTTCCAGCTTACAAGCTTTCTCTGGACACACTCCACAATCGGTTCCCACAAGGATGATCTTGAAGCCCCAAAAAACATTGGCATCCCCAAGTAGGCTGAGGGAAGAGACCCAATATTACATCCCAGAGTATCTGTAATCCTCAACTGCATTGCTAGAAGAGTATTAAAAAATAATACTTTTCCTAAAATTAACCTTTTGACCCATCGTCTGTTCATAATCTTCCAAAATACTTTTGACTAATTTTGCTTACGAAATTGAAGCTTGAAATAACATAAGAGTGTCATCGACAAATTGATGATGGGATATGGGACTAATGAGCATAGTCGACTTAAGGCCTACAATAGAACAATCAGCTTTGATGGCGCACCCTAAAGATTCTTCCAGCAAAATAAAAAGGTCTAGGGACAACGGATCTCCTTAACGAATTCTCTCGCAGCTCCTGAAATATCCCGTCGGAGAGCCATTCACCAGAATCGAGAACTTGGTTGAAGGGACACATGATTTGAACAAACTTATCCACTCTTGACTAAAGCCAAATTTATGCAAGACTTTGAAGAGAAACTCTCAATCAACCCTATCATAAGTTTTGTTCATATATAGCTTGAGGAAGGTCCTAAAATTACCACTTTTGGTCGTCGAATGGATGATTTCATGGACTGCAATAATTACATCCAAAATTTACCTCCCAGCCATAAAACTGCTCTGCGGGATATCAATGATAATCAAATATTTTTGAATCCTCTATAATTATCTCTATTTTGAGTCTGATGTGTTACAAGCCTACACTTCACACCCATACAATAGTAGCCCAAATAAAATCCATGTAGTCTTCTAGTCCCATAATTCAACTTTTCTACTTCTATTTTATAATGCAAAAAGCGCTCTTTATCCTCTTAATGTTATCTTCATTCTACAAGTTTTCTAATTGACATTAATATTGAAGTCCATCCCAAGATATTTGTACTCTATTACTTCTTATAAAAAACCTCCAAAATAAAATTTTAATTGATTTTTATTTTGTATTAAGAAGATCATGATCTTGATTTTATCGATATTTACTTGCATTCCTAACTCCTCGTAGAAGTTATCTAAGGCCTATAAATGCTCTCTCAAACCTTGTCTTGACCTTACAATCAAAATGCAATTATCTACATATAAAAGAAGCTTCACCATATATCTTTCCAAATGAACACCATCCCCTTCACTCATATTTAGTTATTCTTCTACCTTGGAACCCCCTTTACCTAAGTGGAGCTATTGCAAGCAGGAAATATTTTGAGTTAAAAATGAGGGTTTTATGAAGGGTCTCGGTCCCCTCGTATTGAGTGGGGTTTGAACCTTGGACCTCCCAAAAGAGAGGTCAAAGCCCTTACCACTACAGTAAGCTTACAACTCCTTGATCCATTTCTTTTACCATGAGAACCTTGTGTACAATTTTAGATTGTAATTCTTTATAAGTAATGTTTCCTTGATGATTTAAACTTCTTTGGTATTGCACTTGGGATTGATATTGCTCTCATAGTAGTAGTTAATGAGAAAACACTGTCTTATCTTAGAGCAAATATACCATTTGTGAAAGAACTATAAGCTTCAAGCTCTTTTTGTCTTGTAATCAAATATTTTTTAACTTCTATTAACAACCTTAATGGGGTTGTTTAGTAAGACCTATATGAGGGTATACAACACCTATTCCATTGTAATTTTAATAAAAATTACTAATTATCTTTTAGAAAAAAAAAGTTACATATGTTTAAGCTCTTCATCTCATTCAAGTATTTTTGTTTCATTGGTTGGAGGAAGGAGTTTGAAAAGGTCCCCAAACCTTTTTAAAAAAAAACAACAAAAAAAAAAAAAAAACCAAAAAATTATACCTTAATTTAAAAAACTAACCATACCAAAATATATATATATATATATATATATATATATATATTCTTAAAGTAAACCGGATTAAACTTTAACACTAATTAAAAAAGAAAAAAGCATTATGCTATTTCAATTTAAAAAACAAAGAAAAAAAAACTCACGTTACTAAGATTTGAGGTAACAAGGTCATTTGCCTCGTCATGCGTTTAATAATTTTTAAATTATATTTTATTATTTTAATTTTTTTAATAATTTTTTAAAAATTTATAAAGTCCTTCCCAATATTTTTCTGTTCGAGTTTGCCTAGTTCCTTTTCTTATAACGACGTATATTTTTAAAATACATTTTATTATTTTAAAATAATAATTTTAATTTATTAAATTGATTTTTTAAACTTTAAATATATTAATAAAAAATAAATTAATTTATAATTTAAATAAAACCATAAATCATATAAAATACTAAATATTTATTTACATGCAACATAACATGCATGTCTATCTATTTAAATTCTAACCTTTAACTATTTATTTAAAATTTCAAAATATTAACCTGGAAGATTGATTGGAGGTACATAAACCCTATTCAAAGTAAATTTTAGTCTTTTCTTTCTTTTTATTGCCTATTCAAAAGTTATCACAAAAGTGATGTGCTAATGAAGTCCATGGAGATTGGATTTTTGTATTAGTTTTTTTTAAGAATCGTTGTGCTCAAGCCAAATGAAAGCTACCACTTTTGAAGCGACATGGTCTATATTCTACTCAATTAAAATAAATCAAACAGTTCATTCCTTCAGTATTCACTAATTAAGCAACTGAATACAACTGGTATTACTTCTAAAAACAGTTAACGATTTAAATTTTGCTAACAACATGTGAATACCAACAACATGTTGTCGGCAATTTAGAATGGATTTGGAACATGGGCATCTTTATCACAAAATTTGAAATCAATATTCAAAATTTATTGGCAAAGTATTGGACTCTAAGAACGGAAGATCTAAATTCCATTTACAAGTTATTGTTATTTATTAATTTAAAAAAAAACATTTATAAGTTATGTTATTTATATATTAAAAAAAAACATTTATCAACAATTATTCATTTAGTAATAAAATCAAACAAAACATGTATATTTGTTATAAAGTTAAATTTTTTATATATTTATTTATATAAATATAATTTTTTTTACTAGGTTAATGTGAGAAACCCTTATTTACATTGTCGCAGTTGGGTATCCCATCTCAATCATGACTTTTTGACTATAAAATTAATTTATATTAATATAATTTTTTTTACTAGGTTAATGTTTAATTTATATTAATATAATTTTTTTTACTAGGTTAATGTGAGAAATTTTTACCACGTGGATATCCCCATCCCAACTATGACCTCTCATAAGGGTGAGAGTTGAACTTATCAATAGGAGCCAAACACACAACCACCCCCTCACACACTCACACACTCACCCACACCTCAATTTGAACCTTTGATCTTTAAAAAAAAAAATGCCAAAGATATAAATATAATTTTAATAATTGAAATTAGTAAAATAAATTATTATTATTATTTTTAATACACAATGCACACCATTATGTCAAAACAAGTGATTCTCCATGGTATATACGAGAATCAAAACTACGAACCACACAACCACACGTAGTTTGAACCTTAGACCTCCAAAAAAAAGCCAAAACCTTAACCACAACCTTATCTTATCAAAACTAAAAAATATATTTTATTAGTTATACAAGTTAAAGTAACGTTAGAATAATATTTTAATAAATCAATTCATTCATCTTGATTAAATGATATACTATGATAGCTAATACAAAGAGTAATTTAAGAAAATTAATTTAGATTCTTCCACGTAAAAGCCTTCTAAAATGGAATAAAAAATCTTTTATAATGAATATTGTCATAGGTTAGGATTAATTTTATCGTAAATGACAATAATTAGAATGTGACATTTTAAGAGTCCCACCAAAACTAAACAAATATTTTCATTTATCTTGATTAAATAATATATTACTGATAGTTAATACAAAAATAAATTATATTAGGAAAATTATTTTAGATTCTCCCGCTTAAAAGCCTTCTAAAATGGAATAAAAAAAACTTTTTATAATGAATACTGTGATAGGTTAGGATTAATTTTATAGTAAATGACAATCATTAGAATGCGACATTTTAAGAGTCCGTGAGTTGTTGCAATGTATATGTATTAAGAAACCATGTGAATTCCAAGTGGCTTTAGAATAAGTTGATTAAATAATATATTGTGAGAGTTAATAAAAAGATAAGTTATTGTCCTAATCCATATAGAGAATATGTTAATAAATTTAATTAAATAATATATTGTGAGAGTTAATAAAAAAATAAGTTATTGTCCTAATCCATATAGGGAATATGTTAATAAATTTGATTAAATAATATACTGTGAAAGCTAATAAAAAATAAAAAGATAAGTTATTGTTCTAATATAGGGAAAGTGATTTAGATTCTTCCATTAGTTTAGTTAACTTTTATAATGAATATTGTCATAGTTAGGATTAATTTTATAGTAAATGACAACTATGAAAATGTGACATTTTAAGAGTTGATATATGATAATTATGAAAATGTGACATTTTAAGAAAAGGTATTAAACAAGTCATCAACTTACCATTAAGAAGGTAAGTTGGTGGGTCACCTTTATTAAAATTAGGTAGTACTATCTTTTACTATTAGTAAATGAATACGGAGTATGTACATGAATTAAGAAGCCATGTAGATTTCAAGATGCAAAAGGATGGAATAAAAAAATATTTTTACATACAAAATTTCATAAAAAAAATGATTTAATGTATATGTAGCAAAAATCTATTGAACGACTTTATTTTAATCAGTTTTTAGCTAGATTCACCTAAGACCAATTTCTGCCTATCAACAACATAATAGAATATAAGGTTTTTAATATGCATGAGGCAAGAAGCAACATGTGGGACAAGAACTCTACAAAGAACCATGACTACCAACCCTAAAACCTAACCCAATAATTTTTCTTTCTACAACATTGATCTTTTGCTACTGATTTTGATGATAAAATCTCTCACTTTTTCTACTCTTGTTTCTTCAAACAATGATAATGATCTCATTGCTACAGTATCAATATAGCTAGTTTGAATATCACTATATAACTCATATTTCAAAATAAAATGCTTCTTTCTCAACTGCCCTTATTGTATATAAGGTAGATATCCCCTCCTCCAATTCCTCTTTTGCTCTCTTCCATTTGCTTCTTTCACATCTGCGTTGGTGAGAAATGGTCCTTAGTTGATCCATGAGTGTCTTTGCTTTTCAATTATTGTTTACCCCTATATATGCTATTTGTTGGTGATCATATGTAGGATTAAATTTAACAAGATAATGTTCTTTCTTTCTTCTTGACATCATTTCCTACATAGTTGTTTCTAAACATTTTCTTAACAAATGCCTTTGCATCTTTGTTATTATTTAGGCATTCATCCAAGTTGATATTACATTTGTTCATCCACTTCTTGTTTTGTTTCATTCATATTTTCTTCATTTTGTTTCAATATTCTTTTATTATAGCTTTAGGAAATTTGTTTGCATGGATTTGTTCGATTTTTTAGATATCTCAAAAGGAAAATAATAGTAGTTACCTCTATAGCGAAGGTATTTGTTTTTGCTAGAAGAATCTCATATGGAACCAATTCTTTTATTTTGAATTTATTTATAATCAGACATTTTTGAATCCTCTCTATTTATCTCTATTTTGAGTTTGATGTGTTAAAGGCCTGCACTTAACACCCATACAACAACACTAGTATCTTGAATTTATTAGAGGATCTTGAATGTGAACTTACTAATGCTCTTAGTGTTTTGAAAAAGGAAAGAAAGAAGAATGCTTGACTTAAGGATAAATTAGATGAATGTTGTATGGAGAAAGATGAACTCATAGAAAGTCTTGACATCTCTATGGCTAAGACACAAGAACTCAAGAATGAGTTAGAATCTAAGATGCTTGAGTATAGTGAATTAGAATAGAAAATGGCTGCTATGAAAGAGGAAAATAAAGAGTACAAAGATAAGCTGTACAGGTTTCAAGATAGCTCCAAAAGGGTTAAGTCTCTCATCCAAAGTCAAAGAAATCCATTAGATAAAACAGGTCTTGGTTTTGTTAAACCACACAAGGAACAGGTTGGGGAATCTAGCAAGAGATTCCAAAAGGAAGAGAGTTCTGATGAAGAAAGTACTTCAGATCATGAGTCCATGAGTGATAGATGCGCAGAAACAGAAGACGAAACTCAGATTGAGAAGAAGAAGTCTTTGGGACCCAAGAGGTCGAATAAAAGAAAATTTCATGACAGATGTTTTACGTGTCACAGGTTTGGTCACATGGCTATACATTGCATGGCTCAAGTAAAGAAAGTAAACGACAAATTTAGAAGTGCTAGATTCTTTCAAGGATATTGCTTCTATTGTCATCAGTTCGGGCACAAGGCAGTCTATTGCGAGATAAATATCAGGAACAGGTTTGATCAAAACAGGTTCGACCAGAACAGGTTTGGGCAGAACAGGTGGTTTCAAAGAACAGGTATGCCTCAAAGAAACAACATTGTTATCTGTTATAAGTGCAACAATGAAGGCCATACAGCTAGACAATGTAGAGCTAAACTTCCTAGGTATAGGAACAGGAACAGTGGTATGAACAGGTCCAAGGATCAAGGCATGGATAAAAATAGGAATGATAACAGGAACAGGAACAGTGACAGGAATAGGAACAAGAATATGAACAAAGAGTTCAAGAGAAGGCTCGGCAAGGAAATCTTAGATGCTGATGATGATCAGTGTCTAATGGGAGTTTTACTCCCACCCTTGTTTTAATTCACCTTAAAAGAAGGTGGGGGAGGGACTAAGCTAAGAAGCTCATTCTTAGTCCAAGCCCCAAAGGTGACCCTTTGCCATTGATGACAAAGGGGGAGAGATATGAGTAAGGGGGAGAGCTTCATAGTGAAGAAGAGAGCTTCAAGTCAGGGGGAGCAAAAACTTCAAAGGCAGATTCTCAGTTGTTTGATCAGTTGTCTTTAGTTTTGGGTATATTACATTTGTTCATCCACTTCTTGTTTTTTTTCATTCATGTTTTCTTCATTTTGTTTCAATATTCTTTTATTATAGCTTTAGGAAATTTGTTTGCATGGATTTGTTCGATTTTTTAGATATCTCAAAAGGAAAATAATAGTAGTTGCCTCTATAGAGAAGATATTTGTTTTTGCTAGAAGAATCTCATATGGAACCAATTCTTTTATTTTGAATTTATTTATAATCAGACATTTTTGAATCCTCTCTATTTATCTCTATTTTGAGTTTGATGTGTTAAAGGCCTGCACTTAACACCCATACAACAACACTAGTATCACTCATAGCCTAAATAAAATTGAAATAGTCTTCTAGTCCCATAATTCAATTTGTCTACTTCTATTTTATAATGCAAAAAGTGTTCTTCATTCATTCTACATGATTTCTAATTGAGCTTAATATTGAAGCCCATCCCAAGATATTTTTACTCTATTACTTCTTATAAAAGACCCTATTTAAAATAAAAATTTAATCAAATTTTTCTTTTGATTTAAGAATATTATGATCTTGTTTTCATTGATATTTACTTGCATTCCTAACTCCTCGTAGAAGTGCTCTAAAGCCTATAAATGCTATCTCAAACCCTGTCTTGAACTCACAATTAGAATGAGATTATCTACATATGAAAGAAGCTTCATCTTATATATTTCCAATTGAGCATTGCCCGCTCCACTCCTATTTAGTCATTTTTCTACCTTGTCAATATATAATCTAAATAAGGTAGGTATTAATGGGCATCCTTGTTTAACCCCCATATCACTTTTAAAGCATTTTGAAAGGTCTAATTGCATTAAGATTTTAACTAAGACCCCCTCATAAAGTTTATGTACTGTTGTTTTATACATTTTTGGTATGCCTAAGCCTTCCATTCTACTCCATAGTTTAAAATCCACAAAACAACAAGAGACTTCTTATTTTTCATTCCATATTTTTTTGATGATGTCACAAATTGATGGTTGGTCCATTAGTAAGTATTTTAGTATAGAATCTACTTTTCACTTTTCTTGTACTAATTTATTGGTTTTACTCTAACTATGTTTTAAAATAGCTTTCAAAGAGTGAATTGACCATACTAGTTTAGTAATTTGAGGGATTGTTTATATATCCACTATTGAAGAGAGGTATTGTTGAACTTGTTATCTAATACCTTGGAAATCCATGCTAGATGATGTTGTCCAATATCCTCTTGATATATGGTTCTAAGTATTTTACTTCCTATTTTAAGTATTTTATCTATAGTCCATCCATATCACAAACCTTACCTATTTATAGTTTTTTAATACCTTCCATGACCTATTGTTGGTACTACGACTATATTCAATGATCAAATCTCAATATAAGGTTCGAAATATATCGCAATATACTAGGTAAGTATAATAAGATGCTCTCACAAGGTTACCGATAATATTTCATATAAGAATGCAACTCATATATTCAAGCCATAACTCAAATGAATAAACACTATATATTCAAGTGGATAATAAAAATATATGTTGAAATATATTACATTATTTGGTACATGCTAATGTACCACCTTGGGTACATCTTTAGATTATGAGAGTGTCTTAGAATAGAATGTGAGTAATGTTGGCAATTTTGGGTACATTGGGTACATTGCCTTTACTCTAAATGTAGATGTTGTCATTGATGTCAAGAAGGTCTTGAAGCAATTTGGTTTGATGTCAAAGAATGTTTCTTGATGAAAGTTTCAGCATGAACAGTGAGTTTCCAAGAAGATCAGGGTAGCTCAGTTGCAAAAGATCAAGAAAAAGATAAGTTAGAAAAAGTATGCAGGCGGCTGGAAAAACTGTCACGATTTCACGACATGTTTTAGGAGAGAGAAAGCGCTGGCAAAACTGTCACGATTTCATGACATGTTTGAGGAGAGAGAAAGTGCTGGCAAAACTGTCGTGATTTTGCGACATGTTTGAGGAGAGAGAAAGTGCTGGCAAAACTGTCACGATTTCGTGACATGTTTGAGGAGAGAGAAAGTTCAGGCAGATCTGTCGCGATTTCGTGACATGTTGGAGGACAAAGACAAAGCAGGCAAAACCGTCACGATTTCATGACATGTTGGCAAGGAAGAAGAGCAGATGGAAAGTGTTAGGATTTCGTGACATGTCGCATTTTCGCGACTCGAAAAGTGCAGGAAGGCAGAGAAACAAAAGTGTCATGATTTCATGACATTCTACAAAGGAGGCTGTACGGATAAGAAAGTGTCACAATTTCATGACATGTTGCAAAAGAGAAAGTCCGTAGTGTGATCTATCATGATTTCGCGACAAGATTGAAGAGAGAGAAAGTGATTCAGGAACTATCGTAATTTCGCGACATGATGCAAAATTCTAAGGGCTGTCGCATTTTCGTGACATGCTGTAGAGGTCAAGTTGAAGACTGTCATGATTTTGCAACATGCAACAAAGAGAAGAGCCTGAAAGGAGAAGCATCGTGATTTCGTGACAGGCAGTGGAGAAAGCGTACGAAAGCCAAAAGTGTCACGATTTCATGACAAGAAGTGGAGAAAGCGTACGAAAGCCAGAAGTGTCACGATTTCATGACAGGTAATGGAGAAAGCGTTCAAAATCTAGAAGCATCGTGATTTCACGACAGGTTGCAGGGAAAGCTTTCGAAAGCTGAAAGCGTCACGATTTCATGACAGGCTATAAAGAAGTTGTACGGATGCAGAAAGTGTCATGATTTTGTGACAAGTTGAGATGGTAGCATGTAGTTGGAGATGGTGTCATGATTTCATGACAGAAACAGTTAGCAAGTCTTAAACAGAAGAAGCATCACGATTTCGTGATGAATTGAAGAAGGATGAGCTCGAAGGCGAAAGTGTCGTGATTTCGTGACATGTTCCAGTTTCACGGGCATATGGCAGAAAAGAACTTAAGGTAGTGAGAGCGTCGCGATTTTGTGATAGAGTGGAGATGACGTCAACAAGAGGCAAAGGTGTCGTGATTTTATGACAAAAGCTGAGAGGAAGGCGATGAAGACTAAAGTTTCATGATTTCGTGACAAAAGTGAGATGACATCAGCAAGAGGCAAAAGTGTCATGATTTTGTGACAAAAGCACAAAGGAAGTCGACAAAGGCCAAGGTGTCGCGATTTCGTGACAACAGGCTATAGAAGGTGTACGGTTGTAAAAGTGTCATGATATCGTGACATGTAGTTTTGCGAGAAAAGCTATAGAACAACAGAGGCGATTGAAGCCGACAGAGTTAACCTTGAGCCGATGAAGTGTAGGGTTGTGCAGTCGACATTGTTTTAGGGATATACAGTCGACTAAGATCAAGAATCTAATCTTGAGATTATCAGTATAAAAGGAGGGCTGTTCAAAGAGTTTGATCATCAAAGGTGTGCATTGAACTTGCGCAAGTAAAGTCCATGGTGTGCAAAGAGCGAGTCATTTTGAATCGAGCGAAGTGTGCAAGATGCAGCCATAACAGCGTAGATAGCGTAGAAGTAGCGAGTTGATGCACAAAGGAGCAGAAGCTATTGGTGTTGCAAAATTTGAAAATAGCACATAGAAGAGAGGAGTTCGATAGCTGAAGTGCTGTGTACTGTTGTGTCTATGCAGAACTATGCAAAAACTATGCAAAAACTGGTCTCGACCAAGTGTAATTGTGACAGAGCTGAGAGAACAGTTGGACAGTATTGAGCAAGCTATTGTTGAAGCTTGTGGAGAAGTTTGGGCAGGTTCTTCTGAGAACTTGCAAAGCAGATCTAAGGCAAGTCTTAGTGAATATTTGGGTAAAGATCAAACAAGCTGTGTTGAAAGCTTGTGAACCATTTTTATGAACCAATTTTGAGGACCAGATTAAGGACAGAGATTGATGCAAATTTGAGGACAGACTTGTACCAGATCGAAAGATTATGTTTGGTGCAGACCAGAGGAAAAGATAAAGGACATATGTGCTAGACCGAAGGACTGTGTTTAGTGCATACTCGAGGACCAGCTTTGCGATGATAGAGTTGAGGACAGTGATCTCTAGCCAGAGCAGGGAAGACAGGTGTCTTCTGTGGATAGAGTTCCACTTTCTAAGGGCAGAGGAGGTAGAGGTCCTCTAGAGGATCACCAGGCAGAGCAAAGCTAGGGGAAGGTATCTCCTTTGGGTTAGTACCCATAAACATTATAAATGGGAAAGGTGTTCCTAGAATTTGATTCGATAAAATTTAGTGAAAGATTTTATCTGTAAATTGGTGTCTTTTACGTGTGTGATGATTTGTACATTGCTTGGTTTCTGCTATTGATATTGCCATTGATATATTGAATAATACTGATTGGGATAATAAAAGTAAAAAGTGGTCTTATACTATTCACCCCCCCTCTCAGTATAAGCTTGTGTTCTTCAATTGGTATCAGAGCAGGTTCCTTCGAAAAGGTTTGACAGCTGGAAGGAAGAACTGGTTAAGAACACAATGGATTTTTCAGGTGGCAATGCAGCACCTATTCTTGATGGATCAAATTTTGGTCTATGGAGTGCGAGAATGAGAGTTTATCTAATGGCTCTTGGTAATGAGGTTTGGGAAGTGGTTGAATACGGGTACACTATTCTTGTAAATGGTCCTTATACTAAAGAAGACAAGCTCCTACATCACAACAATTCAAAAGCAATGAATGCAATCTTAAAAGGTTTACAGAAGGTAGATCTTACCAAGGTGATTCACTGCAAGACAGCTAGTGAAATGTGGAAACAACTGCAAGTGGTTCACACAGGTGATGTAAATGTTCGAAAGGCCAAACTAAGACATTTTAAAGGTATGTTTGAACAACTCAAAATGAATGATGATGAAAATATTAGTGACTACATGCTTCATATGGATGAGGTTGTTAACTCCATGAAAGACCTTGGTCTTGAGCTTGCTAAAAATGATGTGTGTGATAAGATTTTAAGATCTCTTCCTAATAGATTTAGTGAAAAGATTTTTGCTATTGAGGAAGCTAAAGATTTAGATAAATTGAAAAAAGATGAGCTTCATAGTTTTCTTGCAGCATTTGAGCTGAGAACTCAAGTAAAAATTGATTTCAAGAAAGAGGCAGCTTTCAAAGCCACCAAGAAATCAAAGGGCAAACAGATTCAAGAAAGTGATGAGTCTTCTAGTGATGAAGAGGCATATTACAGCAAGAAAGGCAAGTTCTCTAGAAAACACAAAAGCAAGAAAAACATAAGATGTTTCAACTGTGGAAAGTTTGGTCATTATGCTATTGATTGTACTGTTTCCAAGAATGAAAATGATGAAGATATACAGGATGTTAAAAGCAAGGATTCTGAAAAGCACAGGTATTACAGAAAGAACAAAGATGAGCACAACAATCAAGGAAAGAGGCATTCACACAAGAATAAGAAGAGCTTCTACCTAGACAAAGCAAGTAAGTGTTCTAGCAGTGATAGTGAAAGTTCTTCTAGTGATGATGAAAATGAGATGTTGTTCATTTCAAAAAAAGAGGAAGAACCAAAACATAAATTCATTGTCATGAAATGTTTTAGATGTGGAAATTTTGGGCACCTTGAGGATGATTGCACAAATAATGAATTGGTTGCTAGTATGTATGAGGATGCTTCAAAAAATGATAAGGAATATGCTTGTATGGTTTTTGAAAAGGATAACACCTCTAGTGATAAGAAATCTGAAAAAAGGCCTTGATGATTCAAAATGCAATAATATAGAGGATATTGAATGTGAACTTACTAATGCTCTTAGTGTTTTGAAAAATGAAAGAAATAAGAATGCTCGTCTTAAGGATAAATTAGATGAATGTTGTATGGAGAAAGATGAACTCATAGAAAGTCTTGACATCTCTATGGCTAAGACATAAGAACTCAAGAATGAGTTAGAATCTAAGATGCTTGAGTATAGTGAATTAGAACAAAAAATGGTTGCTATGAAAGAGGAAAATAAAGAGTACAAAGATAAGCTGTACAAGTTTCAAGATAGCTCCAAAAGGGTTAAGTCTCTCATCCAAAGTCAAAGAAATCCATTAGATAAAACAGGTATTGGTTTTGTAAAACCACACAAGGAACATGTTGGGGAATTTAGCAAGAGATTCCAAAAGGAAGAGAGTTCTAATGAAGAAAGTACTTTAGATCATGAGTCTGTGAGTGATAGAGGTGCAAAAATAGAAGACGAAACTCAGATTGAGAAGAAGAAGTCTTTGGGACCCAAGAGGTCGAATAAAAAAAAATTTCACGATAGATGTTTTGCGTGTCACAGGTTTGGTCACATGGCTGTACATTGCATGGCTCAAGTAAAGAAAGTAAATGACAAATTTAGAAGTGCTAGATTCTTTCAAGGATATTGCTTCTATTGTCATCAGTTCAGGCACAAGGCAGTCTATTACGAGATAAATATCAGGAACAGGTTTGATCAAAACATGTTCGACCAGAACAGGTTTGGGCAGAACAGGTGGTTTCAAAGATCAGGTATGCCTCAAAGAAACAACATTGTTATCTGTTATAAATGCAACAATGAAGGCCATATAGCTAGACAATGTAGAGCTAAACTTCCTAGGTACAAGAACAGGAACAGTGGTATGAACAGGTCCAAGGATCAAGGCATGGATAAAAATAGGAATGATAACAGGAACAGGAATAGTGACAGGAACAGGAACAAGAATATGAACAAAGAGTTCAAGAGAAGGCCCAGCAAGGAAATATTAGATGCTAATGATGATCAGTGTCTAATGGGAGTTTTACTCCCACCCTTGTTTTAATTCACCTTAATAGAAGGTGGGGGAGGGACTAAGCTAAGAAGCTCATTCTTGGTCCCAAGCCCCAAAGGTGACCCTTTGCCATTGATGACAAAGGGGGAGAGATATGAGTAAGGGGGAGAGCTTCATAGTGAAGAAGAGAGCTTCAAGTCAGGGGAAGTAAAAACTTCAAAGGTAGATTCTCAGTTGTTGGATCAGTTGTCTTCAGTTTTGGCTCTTGACTTATGTTTTCAGTTAAGGGTTGCCATCAATGACAAAGGGGGAGATTGTTGGCAATTTTGGGTACATTGGATACATTGCATTTACTCTAAGTGTAGATGTTGTCATTGATGTCAAGGTCTTGAAGTAATTTGGTTTGATGTCAAAGAATGTGTCTTAATGAAGGTTTCAGCATGAACAGTGAGTTTCCAAGAAGATCAGGGTAGCTCAGTTGCAAAAGATCAAGAAAAATATAAGTTAGAAAAAGTATGCAGGCGGCTAGAAAAATTATTGCGATTTCGTGACATGTTTTAGGAGAGAGAAAGCACTGGCAAAACTGTCATGATTTGCGACATGTTTGAGGAGAGAGAAAGTGCTGGCAAAACTGTCACGATTTCGCGACATGTTTGAGGAGAGATAAAGTGCTGGAAAAACTATCACAATTTCGCGACATGTTTGAGGAGAGAGAAAGTTTGGGCAGATCTGTCACAATTTTGTGACATGCTGGAAGATAGAGACAAAGCAAGAAAAACCATCGTGATTTCATGACATGTTGGTAGGGAAGAAGAGCAGATGGAAAGTGTCACGATTTTGCAACATGTCGCATTTTCGCGACTCAAAAAGTGCAGGAAGGCAGAGAAACAAAAGTGTCATGATTTCTTGACATTCTGCAAAGGAGGCTGTACGAACAAGAAAGTGTCGCAATTTCACGACATGTTGCAAAAGAGAAAGTCCGCAGAGTGATCTGTTGCAATTTCGCGACAAGATTGAAGAGAGAGAAAGTGATTCAGGAACTGTCACGATTTCATGACATGATGTAAAATTCTAAGTAAGGGCTGTCACATTTTTGCGACATGCTACAGAGGTCGAGTTGAAGACTATCACGATTTCATGACATGCAGCAAATAGAAGATCCTGAAAGGAGAAGCGTCACGATTTTGCGACAGGCAGTGGAGAAAGCGTACGAAATCCAGAAGTGTCATGATTTCACGACAGGTAGTGGAGAAAGCGTACGTAAGCTAGAAGTGTTGCAATTTTGCAACAGACAATGGAGAAAGTGTTCAAAAGCCAGAAGCATCACGATTTTGTGATAGGTTGCAGGGAAAGCTTTCGAAAGCTGAAAGCATCACGATTTCGCGACAAGCTACAAAGAAGTTGTATGAATGTAGAAAGTGTCACGATTTTGTGACAGGTTGAGATGGCAGCATGCAGTTGGAGATGGTGTCACGATTTTGTGACAAAAATAGTTAGCAAGTCTTAAACAGAAGAAGCGTCATGATTTTGTGACGAATTGAAGAAGGATGAGCTCAAAGGCGAAAGCATCGTGATTTCGTGACATGTTCCAGTTTCACGAGCATATGGAAAAAAAGAGCTTAAGGCAATGAGAGCATCATGATTTCATGATAGAGTGGAGATGACATCAGCAAGAGGCAAAGGTGTCATGATTTTGCGACAAAAGCTGAGAGGAAGGCGATGAAGACTAAAGTGTCACAATTTCATGACAGAAGTGAGATGATGTCAGCAAGAGGCAAAAGTGTCGTGATTTCACGACAGAAGCACAAAGGAAGTCGACAAAGGCCAAGGTGTCGTGATTTCACGACAACAGGCTATAGAAGGTGTACGGTTGTAAAAGTGTCACGATATCACGACATGTTGTAGTTTCATGAGAAAAGCTACAGAATAGTAGAGGCCATTGAAGCCGATAGAGTTAACCTTGAGTCGACGAAGTGTAGGGTTGTGCAACCGACGTTGTTTTAGGGATATACAACCGACTAAGATCAAGAATCTAATCTTGAGATTGTCAGTATAAAAGGAGGGCTATTCGAAGATTTTGATCATCGAAGGTGTGCATTGAACTTATGCAAGTAAAGTCCACGGTGTGCAAAGAGCGAGTCATTTTGAATTGAGCGAAGTGTGCAAGATGCAGCCATAACAGTGTAGATAGCGCAGAAGTGGCGAGTTGATGCGTAAAGGAGCAGAAGATGTTGGTGTTGCGACATTCGAAAACAACACACAAAAGAGAGGAGTTCTATAGTCGAAGTGCTGTGTACTGCTGTGTCTACGTAGAACTATGCAAAAACTGGTCTCGACCAAGTGTAGTTGTGATAGAACTGAGAGATCAGTTGGATAGTATTGAGCAAGCTATTGTTGAAGCTTGTGGAGAAGTTTGGGCAGGTTCTTTTGAGAACTTGCAAATCAGATCTAAGGCAAGTCTTAGTGAAGATTTGGGCAAAGATCAAGCAAGCTGTGTTGAAAGCTTGTGAACCATTTTTATGAACCAGTTTTGAGGACCAGATTAAGGACAAATATTGATGCAAATTTGAGGACAAACTTGTACCAGACCGAAGGACTATGTTTGGTGCAGACCAGAGGAAAATATAGAGGACATATGTGCTAGACCGAAGGACTGTGTTTAGTGCATACTCGAGGACCAACTTTGTGGTGATAGAGTTGAGGACAGTGATCTCCAACCAGAGCAGGGAAGACAGGTGTCTTCTGTGGATAGAGTTCCACTTGCTAAGGGCAGAGGAGGTAGAGGTCCTCTAGAGGATCACCAGGCAGAGCAGAGCTAGGGGAAGGTATCTCCTTTGGGTTAGTACCCATAAACATTGTAATCGGGAAAGGTGTTCCCAAAATTTGATTTGATAAAATTTAGTGAAAGATTTTATCTGTAAATTGGTGTCTTTTATGTGTGTGATGATTTGTACATTGCTTGGTTTCTGCTACTGATATTGCCATTGATATATTGAATAATACTGATTGGGATAATAAAAATAAAAAGTGGTCTTATACTTTTCACCCCCCCTCTCAGTATAAGCTTGTGTTCTTCAAGTAATGTAATGTAATAATGTGCATGAAATGCACAAGTGTCTTGTAGTTAAGTGTGCAAGTATGATGAGTGTAGATGTGCACAAGTGTCCATTATGTAAGAGTGTACATGTCCTTATAGTAGGTAAGTGAAGAGTCTCAAGAAGAATGAAGGTCAAGAGTACTCCATATGAAGAGTCACATTCCATTATATATGTGTTTATGTTTGTGTGTGTGTGAGTGACATAATGTAGAGTGAGAGTGTGTGGAAGAATGGTGTATTGAAGATCTTTATTCTATCATGATACTATTTTTATGAGCATTTATTAATAATATTTTTATGAGTTTTTGCAAAATTTATTTATGAGTTTTATATTTTTAGAATATTATGATAAACTTATATTTTTGACAACTTTATTTTATATCTTGTGGTTATTTTGCTTTAAGTATTAAGCATAAAAAGCTAACAATGGTATCAGAGCCACAAGGGAGATTGATAGGAGATAGGGAGAGCCATAAGAGAGATTGAGAGGAGATAGGGAGATTCCATTTATAGAATTTGAAAGTTGTAGTTTGGCTAGAGTCTTTCCATAGGGTTGCAAAAAAACTCATGAAGACTAGGACTCAACATAGATTTCTTTCTACTAGATTAAAGGATAACTAGTGAAGTTTATTGATTTCAAAATTCTAGAGATTTAGATGTATTTGGTTGCTACTGTCTAATTTTTTGTTGTAGAAAATTAGTTCTTAGAAGTTGAGAATATTCCTACAACATATAGAGAATAATTTCACCTTTGGTTGGATTAAATTCTATGTGTTTTCCTTGTGTAGGGATTAGTTTTGAGTTGTAGCAAATGAGTAGACATTGAAGATTAAGAAGATCCACGAAAGACATCCCATTGAAGATTGAATACTAAGGAGACCCAAGAAAGAGGTCCACATTGAATATTGAAGACTATAAATTGAATATTGAGGAGATCGAAGAAAGAGGTCCCCATAGCAAATTGAAGGAAGAAGAGAGAAAGAGACCAAAGAAACTCTATTGAAGATTGAAGAAATAGGAGACTCGAGATAAGAAGTCCCCATTGTAAATTTGATAAAGGAGATAGAATATTGAAGAATTTGGAAGCCCAAGAGAAGAGGTTTAAATAAAATTTGGAAGGAGCAAGAAGAAGGCTAGAGAAGCCCTATTGAGAAAGTTGAAGAAGTGTCCATTGGAGAATATTTGAAGAAAGTTTAAGGTAGAAGACTGCAAGAAGAAGAAACTCTTGAAAAGAGGTAATAACATAAAATTTGGAAATATTATTGTCATTCAACAATAAGCCCAAAAGGATTTGTGAAACTGATTCAAGAAGAAGATTTTTAGCAAGAATTTTGTCAAATTTGAGAAAGTATTTTTGAAGATTTTAAGACATTTAGATTCTTTAAGAAGAGGCCAACAAAGAGGTCAAATTCGAAGATAGAATTTAGCAAGAGCTAAGGAGGAGAAAGAGGATAGAAGAGGCCACCAAATTGAGAAGTTTGAAGACAACCATTAAGATTTTGAAGGCTGATTTGTAAATAAGTTTGCTATTTTTTGAGGTAGAAGTTAAAGGGTCACATAATAACAGATTGAAGGTGATATAGAGCTACAAATTGAAGAAAATTTTGGGAGATTTTGTAGTGCCCTTGAGAAAAAATTGAAGGATAATTTGATAGTAAACTAAGGTAGCAAATTGGAGGCGTTAGAGACTATTTTTGGACAACAAGATACATGAGGAGAAATTAGATTTTGTGAGCAGTGATTGCAGAGTTTTAGGATTGCAAAATTGGGTAACATTAGAAGGAGATAGTAGAGCTATGTTTTGAATATTCTTAGAGTATATTTGAGAGAGCTTTGGATAACAAAAGCGAAGAAATATTTATTAGCAATTAAAGCTATAAATTGTAGATATTTTGGACAGCAAGAAGGCTGATTTCAAACAACATACTTTGAAGAAGATATAATTTGTTTTTAGAGCAACAAAGTAAAAGGAAGTGGAGCTGCAAAATTTGTAAATTCGAGACAAAAAGGTGAATCAAATCACCAAGGAGATTAGCTATAAAAGGAGGCTAAAGAGGTTTGTAATATTGATGCTATAAAAGTTTATTATTCAAGCATTTAAATAGACTTATTAATTTTTTTTTTAAAGCACCATATTATAATTATTATCTCCATTAAAATATAGTCTAAGCTTAGTGTCTCCAATCCAAGGAAGGAGACATCATTATTATCATATAATCTGCAAAAAACAACAACAAAAAGTGAATTTAAAGATTGCTTAAAAGGGAGTAATAAGGAGAAGGAAAAATTAAAATATATGTTGTTTTTATAATCCAAGAAAGTAAATTTTTTTTATAATTCTTATTGAATAAAAAGAAAGATATCAAATAGTGCACAAGAACAAGGTAGAGTTAGTGTCCAAAGGCACCATAAAGCATAGGTAAAAGTTGTAAAAAATATTGGTGAATAAAAGTCACCAAAGGAGTGGTAGAACCACCAAGCACAAGTGGAGGCACAACCGTATTGAAGGAAGGGCCATCAAAAAGTAGAGTTTGAGTGCCATAGGAAAGAAGCCAAGGTGTTGTTAGAAAGAAGATAAAAAACCGTAGCATAGAGGGTAAGCATCTAAGAGTTGCCTAGGAAGATCCATTGTGCAAATAAGAAGATCCAACATGCAAAGAAGAAGAGTCACCGTGCAAAGGAAAAGAGCTACCGTGCAAGGGAGAAGGGGCACCATGCAATAAAGAAGAACCATCGAGCTTGAAAGATAAAGCCACCAAGCAAGGAGGAGGAAGCATAAGTGTTGATAGGAGTAGAAGTGTTAGAAGTTGGGAAAACATCATGGAGAGCCGAAAGATATGTTGAAAGTAGATCAAATCACTTGAGCACATAACTACTATAAGAAATATGGAAGAGTTTAAGTTTATGATGCAAGAGCATCCAGTGGTGTAAGAGTGATCTTGCATCACCCGAATTTTTTTTTGTAATTGTTTAATTTTTTAAAACTAGTAAAACTAGTTTAACTTGCAGGATATTTTTGAAGGTCTTAGTTCGCCTTGCTTAGCTCGTTTCATACCATTTCTAAAAACATGTTGTAATAGTCAATCGGGTCAATGAGTGTGAAGTTATGACCTCGACAAGTTGCCCCCAAAATTCAAATTTGAATTTTAGGTGGGAAAAAGGGAAAACAGGGTATTTGAGGAAATTTTCAAAATTGTAAAGGGGTCTTTTCTCTTGTAGCATTATTTTTGGCATGAAAGTAATGAAAGGTTTGATTCTCTGACTTGTTCAAAGGAAAAACACCTGTGTATCATTTGTTTGGTGTTGCTTGTGTAACATGATCTACACCAAGTGGTTTCAGAGTGGGAGTTTATGAGTGTGTAAACAGATCACCTAATGTGAGGCAGTTTACACCAGGATCTGTGGTTAAGGTTTGTGAGAGAAGTGAGCATAATGCCTCCATGAAGAAACTGTGGTGGTGGGAGAAATATGGTGCCAGAGGAAGATTTCAAATATTTTTAGAGGTAAGTTAAGGCTCTATAAGAGGAGCTGCATAGAGGGTTTGAGCCAAGGAGATAAGAAGGTAGTGAAGATGAAGTTGAAGAATAAGAGGACCAGTTTGAGGAAGAAGAAGAGGCAGTAGATCCTACACAAGCTAGGTTATACAGAGCCATATATCATATTGGAAAGAGATCGAAGATGGAGGTTTCTACATATTCTGGAAATCTTGATCCAAAGGAGTTGATTGATTGGATCAATGATTTGGAAGAATACTTTGAGTATGAAGAGGTTGAAGATCCTGATAGGGTCAAGTTTGTTAAGACCAAGCTGAAGGGTCATGCCAACATATGGTGGAATGGAGTGCAGCTAGATAAAAATAAAAGAGGAAAAGAAAGGATAAAAAAATGGGAGCGGATGTTGGAGAAGTTGAAGAGGCAGTTCATTCTAGGTGACTATGAGTTGGATCTGCTAAAGAAAATGCAAGGTTTGAGGCAATCAAGTAAGTCTGTCAAATAATACACAAAGGAGTTTTATAAAATTGTAATCAGAACATGCCATTCAAAGGCCAACAAGGAGAAGGTAGCCCATTATATTAATGGGTTACAAGCAAGTATTCAATAGGAGTTAAGTCTGGTTAGGATGACCACCATAGAGGATGCTTACTAGTTTGCCTTGAGGGTTGAAGATAAGCTAAACAAAAGGTTTGAGAGCAAGCAAAGAGGAAGAGGTCATGGTGGAAGAACTGGTGGAAGAACAAATGGAGGATGAAATGAAGATTATAAGAAGAATGGAGAAGCTAGCATTAGTCAGGACCAAAAGGGAGATAATGCTTACCGCCACGTGATCAGAATAATGGTTACCAGAGAGGAAGAGGAAGGTCTAGACGAGGGTTTGGAAGAGGAGGATTTATTGGAACATGTTTCCACTGTGGCAAAGAAGGACATCGAGCATACGAGTGTCCACAACACCAAGAGAGGACAAATAGTAGGCCTAAAGGTAATTATTGAGCTGCAGTCATTGATGAAGGTGTTGAATCTGAGAACTCTAAAGAAGCAGAAAGAGGAGAAGTGCTAATCACAAGGAGAGCCTTGGTGAATGAGGAGAGAGACCCAGGTCAGAGGAAGAGCTTATTTTGCATAAGGTGTAAATGTGCGGGTAAGATTTGTAATATTATCATAGACAATGGTAGCACAAATAACCTAGTTTCATAAGAAATGGTTACTAAATTGCAATTAGAGAGGAAGAGACACCCGCATCCATATCGAATTACGTGGTTACAGAAGGACCATAGGGCTTTGGTCAGTGAGCAATGCTTGGTAAAATTTAATATTGGAAATTATCGTGATGAGGTCCTGTGTGACATTATGCCTATGGATGCTTACCATTTGTTGTTGGGAAGGCCATGGCAATTTGATCGATGTACAGTGCATGATGGTCGTGCCAACACTTACTTCTTGACAAAGAATGGAGTGCGCCATAAGCTGAAGCCCCTGAAGGAGGTGGACGAAAAGGCATGTAGCAGTGCCAGAATATGTTTAGTTGAAGGGAGAAGGTTTTTGGATGGTTTGAAGCATGAGCATATGTGCTATGCATTAACTCCTAGAGTTAGGGAAGAAGAATGCAAAGATACCCCAGTAGAAGGCTTAGGTTTTTTAGAAGAATTTCTAGATATTATATCAGATGATGTGCCTGAGGGTTTACCACCAGTGAGGAAGATCCATCACCATATATATTTGGTACCAGGATCTAGTTTACCCAATAAGGCAACCCATAGAATGACTCTTGTAGAAAGTGAGGAGCTAAACAGGCAAGTCCAAGAGTTGCTAAACAAGGTACTAATTTGAGAGAGCTTGAGTCCATGTGTAGTACCTATAGTACTAGCACCAAAGAAATATGGAGAGTGGAGAATGTGTACAGACTCTCAAGCTATTAACAAGATCACCATAAAATACAGATTTCCATTGCCAAGGATGGATGACATTATGGATTGTTTGAGTGGAGCCAAGTACTTCACAAAGATTGACCTGAAGAGTGGGTACCATTAGATTAATGTCAGAGAAGGAGATGAGTGGAAGACAACCTTCAATATCGGAGAGGGTTTGTATGAGTGGTTGGTCATGCCATTTGGGCTAACCAATGCACCAAGCACATTCATGTGACTGATGAATGAGGTATTGAAGGAGTTTTTAGGAAAATTTGTCATTGTCTATTTGGATGACATTTTAATATTTAGCAGGACCTTGGAAGAGCACCTGATGCATATCAGAAGGGTTTTTGAGAAGCTGAGGGAGGAGTAATTGTTGATTAATTTGAAGAGTGTAGTTTTGTGAAGGAGTTAGTGTATCTGGGATTTGTCATCTCAGAATAAGGTCTAAAAATGGACCCAAAAAAGGTGAGGTCTATCATTGAATGGCCTACTCCAAGAAGCATAACTGAGGTAAGATCATTTCATGGTCTAGCAAGTTTTTACAAAAAATTCATTAGAAATTTTAGCAGTATTTGTGCACCCCTTATAGAAACAATGAGAGGGGATAAAAAAGAATTTAAGTGGACATTAGGAGCAGATAAGAGCTTTGATATGTTGAAGAAGAATGTCACAAAGAAACCTATTTTGGCACTTATAAATTTTAATAAGGTATTTCAGGTAGATTGTGATGCTAGTGGTAGTGCCATAGGAGCTATATTGATTCAAGAAGGTAAACCTGTTGCTTATTTTAGTAAGAAAATCAATGATTCTAGGAAGAAGTATTCAGTTTATGATCAAGAGTTTTATGCTATATTTCAGGCTCTAAATAAGTGGAGGCATTATTTATTGCCAAAAGAGTTTGTTCTATATACTGATCATCAGGCCTTACAGTATATTAATAGCCAAGGGAAGCTAAATCAGAGGCACTTGAAGTGGGTTGAGTTTCTACAGAGTTATACCTTTGTGTTGAAGCACAAGAGTGAAAAGTCAAATAGAATTGCAGATGCCTTAATTATAAGGCAGTTTTTGTTGATAGAAATGAAGGTGGAAGTTGTAGGGTTTGAAGAACTTAAGGGTTTATACCCTGAAGATCCTGATTTTGTAGAGGCTTGGAGGGCTTGCTTGGCACTTGTTACTTTGGACAGGACTAAGTGGTTGGATTTTCTGATCCAAGATGGAATGTTGTTTAGAGGAAATAAATTATGCATTCCAAGGAGTTCAATGAGGGAGAATCTAGTCAAGGAGAAACATAGTGGAGGGTTGGTTGGAAACTTTGGTCGGGATAAGACCATTGCCCTTGTTAGTGAGAACTACTATTGGCCACAGTTACAGCAAGATGTGAAGATATTTGTGCAAAGTTGCAGAGTATGCTAGATGGTGAAGGGTGTGAGACAAAACACTGGATTATATCAGCCATTACTTGTACCAGAGAGACCATAGGAGGACATCAGCATGAATTTTTTTCTTGGCCTACCAAGGACACAAAGGGGAAATGACTCCATATTTGTGGTGGTTGACAGGTTTTCAAATATGGCACATTTTATTCCCTATCAAAAAACTAATGATGCAGTTCATGTTGCAGGTTTATTTTTCAAAGAGGTGGTACGACTTCATGGTCTACCAAAGAGTATAGTTTCTAATAGAGATACCAAGTTTGTTGGGTATTTTTGGAGAACCTTGTGGAAGAAATTGAAGACAGATTTGAAATTCAGTTCTGCATACCACCCATAGACTGATGGACAAACAAAGGTGGTGAATAGAAGTTTGGGTAATCTATTGAGATGCTTGATAGGAGATAAGCCCAAGGTATAGGATTTGGTTTTTCCATAGGTGGAATTTGCATAAAACAATTCTATCAACAGGAGTACTAACAAATCTCCATACCAGATAATATATGGGAGTAGTCAAAGAAATGCTTATGAGTTGAGGAAGATGGATACAGGGGAAAAGTGTAGTGCTGAGGTCGAGGACTTTGCAGAGCATCTGAAGAGCTTGCATGAAGAAGTGAAGAAGCATATTACTAAGATGAATACTCAATATAAGACAAGGGCAGACCATAAGCGATGATTTAAGGAATTTGAAGTGGGAGATGAAGTTATGGTCCATCTGAGAAAATAAAGGTTTCTTGCTAAAACCTATAACAAGCTAAAGATGAAGAAGTTTGGACCATGCAAAATCATAGAAAAAAGGGATTCAGGAAATGCATATGAAGTGGAATTGCCAAGTGGGCTTAACATATCACCTTTTTTTAATATTTCAAATTTGGTAGAATACCATGAAGGAGACAATGGTGAGGGACCAATAGCAGAATTGTGGAATATTCCAGCATCTACTCCAGATACGAAAGAGATAGAAGAGATCTTAGATACACACATCGGAAAAAGTACCAAAAATAGGCAGTATGCAGAATATCTGGTTAAGTGGAAAGGCATACTTGTTGAAGATTCATCTTGGTTGTCGAAGGCCGAGGTTGAATGCCTTGGTTTTCTTCCAACAATAGATAAGTGAAGGTCACTTCTCAAAATTACCCTGGGTGTCTAATGCAGGAGCATCCAGTGGTGTAAGATTGATCTTGCATCACCCAAAAAAAAATTGTAATTGTTTAATTTTGTAAAACTAGTAAAACTAGTAAAACTAGTTTAACTTGCAGGAGATTTTTGAAGGTCTTAGATGTCGAATTTGAGGATTTTTGGCTAGACGCGAGCCTTGGAACGAAGAGCTAAGGTTGTCTTGATTAGCTTGTTTCATGCCATTTATGAAAACATGCTGTAATAGTCAATCGGGTCAACGAGTGCGAAGTTATGACCTCGACAAGTTGCCCCCAAAATTCAAATTTGAATTTTAATGGTTTTAGGTGGGAAAAAGGGAAAACATGGTATTTGAGGGAATTTTTGAAATTGTAAAGGGGTATTTTCTCTTGTATCCTTATTTTTGGCATGAAAGGAATGAAAGGTTTGATTCTATGACTTGTTCAAAGAAAAAACACCTGTGTATCATTTTTTTGGTGTTGCTTGTGTAACGTGATCTACACCAATTTAGAACCACCATAAGGGAGAGAAAATGCTTGTATTGAAGAGAGCACCAAAGAAGAGCGAAAATTGAACAACCATTGAGGAAGGAGTCGAAGAACCATTAGGTTGAAGCATAATCATCATCAAAAGAAAATTTGAGTGCCATTTCATTTGGTGAAATTACAAACCTCTTGGAATATTATTTTACTCAAGATATTAAAAGTTGCAAGGGTCATACGTAGTGTTAAGGCAAGAAGGGAATCAAAATTGTAACATTTAAACGTTGAGTGCCACTTTGTAATAGTGTTATGAGGAAGTGAAGAGATTGTATGCCGCTTGTCACATTGCAAAAAGAATGCCAAACACCTTCATGGAAGAAGGACATGTTTCCTACACATCATTAATGCATGAGAGCCAAGTTTAGTGTGAGACAGATTTCAAAGTTCTTGAAGAATGTGGAGTGCATCATAAAGGAGAGAATATTGGAGGACAAAGAGACCAAAAAATATGTAGGAGGTCAAAGACTTGAAGACCCAATATTGGAGGATAGAGAGGCTAGAGAATATGTAGAAGGAGGTCAGAGATTTGAAGATCAAATTTTAGTGTACCATATATAAAGAGGTATAGAAAATTTGAATTGATTTAATCCTTTGCAAATATTAAGGAGGAATAGAGAATAATATTATTAAGTTTAAGGTTAATTAATCTATTATACTTGATATTAATTGAATGAATGGAGAAATAAGGTAATGAATTGATGAATTATAACCTTAGAATATTTATTGAATGCTTTGGAAGATTATTGAAGTGAGAAGCATTTAATTTGAAAGTTTTTAAAATTACTTTATTTTATTTTCAAATTCAAGTTGCATAGAAATATTTGCAAATAGTTTAACTTGGTAGAATAAGGATTTCTACATCAAAATAGGAATATTAAATTTCCAAATACCTTTGTTTTCTAAATTTCTAATTAGAGAGTTATAAGGAATTTAACACCAACATAGTTTATGAAATTTAGAAACCATATTATTGAAATTTGGGAGATAAAAGGAGTTCAACCTAGAGATTTGAAGAATTGAAACCTTTGTCAAAACTATTGTTTGATCATTATAAAAACATTAGGAAACACAATGTTTACTACAATATTTGAAGAATTGAAAGTTAGTATTTGATCATATTGTAAAGCAAAATCGATCAACACCGATAAAAATAATGAATCAAAGTAGATAACAAGGTATGCATAAAATGAAAGATCTTATTTATTATAAACTCGGGGAGCCTGGATCTCCACTTTATACATAAGTAATGCCCTAAATTAGGGTTACAATACAATTCTTGCATCGATATGGTTATTACAATAAGAGGGTTTAAAATCCTTGTTCAAATGAATGTTGGTGTCTTGGGACTGTCTTCAATCCAAAGAAGTGTGAGTGGGCTTGTGTATCCCTACGGGGCCACTAGAAGTTGCAATAGATGTCAATAAAAACATAACTTGTAACCTACATAGATAGATCAGAATAAAGTTAGTAACACCTATGGGGCCTCCATAGTGTGAGGTCTACTAAAACATGAAAGTGTAAAATTCTAACCCTAGTTGAAATGCTTTTCAAATGAAGTGCATAAATACAAAAAACGTAATTAAAACAATAAATACTGATGCCTTATTAAAAAATTATTGAGTTGATGGATCTATGCTCCTAATGACTTGATCTAGTGATGCACGAATGCCTATGAGCATCTGAGATTTTGATGATTGCAAACCGATGAACGATGAATGCCCTATAGCATTCAGGGATAGTTGTGGACACCCTATATCATTTCAAAAATTCTCTACAGTATTTGAGAAATACCTTTTAGTGTTTGAGGGTTGTGGGGGGATGTTATGTATAATTTGATCCATTTTGTAGGGGTTTCAATGATGGATGTGGCAGATGTGGCAATGACGAGGAGGGAATGTGTTAGTAGAGTGCTAGGGTTTACGAAATGATGGATGTTAATTTTTTCAATCCTCATTCAACAAAGTGAATGATATTTTATAATTTACCCTTGATCATGCTAGGGTTTTGATGACACCAATAGATGGTCAAGATTAAAACATGATAAAGGGATGAAATTGTGATTTGATAAGTGGCATGGATCATGTTAAATGAATGGTCAAGATTAAGATGTGATGGACGATTGAGATTTATTCATATATATTTAAATAAATATATAAATATAAATATATAAAATATTTATATTTATATATGTAAATAAATATACATATATATAAATAAATTATGAGTGGCTATGATTTGATGATGCATATATGACAAGTGGATAGGTTTTTGTGTCTACAGATGCTCCTTTTTGTATTGAATTGTGTGAAACACAATGTGATGCCAAAACAAGAGACACCTGGTTTGGTGAAGTGGCTTCTTTCCTCGATGCACAAGATCCTGAAGATAAAAATTGTTGTTGTAGCTTACCCCCTCAATTGGCGAATGAGTGAAGAATGAATCTCATAAGCCAATTGATAGAATGGTGGATGATATGAATGATGTAAATGATGTAATGATTGATTCTATTTTTGCCCCAAAAGAAAAGGGATTTTTGAAAATTTGGATGATATGAATGATATAAATGAATGATTGATTTTGTTTTTGCCCCAATAAAAAAAGGGTTTTTTGGAAATGTGGATGATATGAATGACGTAAATGAATGTAAATGATTGATTATGTTTTTGCCCCAACAGAAAAAGGGGTTTTTGAAAATGTGGATGATATGAATGATGTAAATGAAGGTGAATGGTGTATCCCGATGTGAGAAAGCAAAATCAAATTTAGCTACCCCAAGTTTGGGGTGATTCTATGTTGTTGAAAAATATACCTTTTGACGTCATTGAAATGCAAAATGATGAAAATGCAAAAAGAAAATAAAAAAGTAAAGGAACCAATCATCCTAGGGGTCTGTTAGTGATTGTAGCAATTCTTGAATGTAAAATGAGGAACCAATCATCCTAGTGGGTTGTTATCCCTGGTGACTGTTGCAATGTAAAGGAAATAATGTAGTGAAAGTTATCCATGTTTGTTACCCCACGAAAAAGGGCATCAATGATAGTTTTTGAGCAAATTAGTCTAAGCATAGTCTCACTCAAAAAATGAGGGACCAAAAAGATTTTATTTTCAAACAAGAGGATGTTGAATGATGATATGAGCAAGCATCCTTATGGTGATCTACCCATCCTACTGAATTTCATGGATAACCAATCGCTGCAATCACCAGGGGAATAGAGTAAACCACTAGATATGAGGTTTGCTTGATAATGCAAGTGAATTTGATAATGCTGACTAGAAATACGTTGAATTGTGGATGATATGAATTATGTAAATAAATGTAAATATGAATGGTGCAATGATTTATTCTACTTTTACCTCAACAGAAAAGGTGTTTCTAGAGATGTGGATGATATGAATGATGTAAATGAATGTGCATTGATGATGTTGAATGAATATGTGTGAATTTGAATGCATTGATGAGTTAATTTGATGATTTTGTGAAATTTAGAATTATTTTGGGATATTTTGAAGCAATTTGAGGTATTTTCATGACTTTTAGTCATAAATAATAATTAAATACCCAAATAAATACATGTTATCACAAAATATAATGAAATGATGTGATGAATGCTTGGAATAATTAATATGGTAGTTTTATAAAATTTTGGACCATTTTGATGTGATTTAGGCATTTTTGCGACTTTTGGTCATAATCGTAAATTAAGCACCCAAATCAATCTGTGTTATCACAAAATGTAATGGAATGATGAAATGCATACATGGATGGATTTTATGATGATTTTGTGGGAATATGCTATGTTTTGGGGCCTTTTGAGTCCTTTTACAACATTCTGTATCCAAACATTGGCCTACGTCCACATCATGCACAAATACAGGAGAACATCTACCACTTGGCAGACACAAGGTAATATTTGAGTGCACTAGGTAGAAACCTTGGGGTATTTGAGCGCACTAAAATTAGATATAAAATATTGCAAGGATAAAATTCAATTCATTCTTGCATTTAAGATTTTGAGCAGCGACATTTGAAGAAGATTGAGTGAGTGAGGTGATGGCAATGGAGGGCATGTATGCGGTAGCAATATTTGAGATGTAGGTGGTGGAGGTAAGTACCCTTAGCTATCTTGTTTAGATTTTTACAATGTGTTTTGTTTTGTTTTTTATCATGCAATGAATGTAATGGTAATGTGCATTTGCTATTGTGTTGTGTTGTAGTTAAGGATATTGGAGGCTCAACATCAATTCTCGCCCATCATACCAGGGGTGAGAAAGACATTATAGAAGGACCATTGGGATTGGATAGAGTAGGTGGTATTGGTAGGATATGACCAGATTGATGTGGTGAGGGAAGATGAGGGGTACCTCTATGCCTTGGCAGAGAGATTGGATCTAGATAGGGGTACCTTCCAACTATCGATATGGGAGATGACGGTAACACTAAAGGATGTGTACCACATATTTTGAGTACTAGTGGAGGGATTGTGTATCTAAGTTGGGCATGATTGGGAATATGAGATGACATATTTTTTTGGCGATGGATTGAAGGGGGTGAACATCAAATGTGGAGGGATCAGATACTTATATATGTATGTGGAGAGGTGGTTGGAGGCACTACCAACCTTAGTCAAGTTTTTGTTGGCTAATGTTTTGGTGCCTAACAACACAGGCTACTAATTCCCATGGAACATGATTCAGTTGGTGTTTGATATGATAAATAAGCCTCAGGTGTATGCATGGGCACCTATGCTACTAGTGCAAACATACCTAGAGTTGTACGAGGTGAATATATAGGGACAAAATGGGTTGGGTTGTAGTCTACTGATTTAGATCTAGGGTTGGGAGCATATCAGTGTGGCTCATCCTATGGGTCTACCATGTGAGTGGGATAACGATCAACCCTATGCCTGAGATAGTAGGTGGTTAAGGAGATACAACCAAGTCATATTGATCATAGTTCTAGATATGGTATGGGGTACCTGATGCTCCAGTATTGTATAGGCATCAAGTTAATAAGTCAAGCTACCTTGTGTTGAGGAGTGGCAAGTGGAATATGAGGATTATGAGGAGATATATCTCTCTTATGTGTATGATGTTGGGACCATGAGTGACTATGATTCATGGTTTTCTTCACAACCACCATGGATTACTAGTTAGGTGGTTAATGAGGATAGTGGATATGATGGGGAGACAATAAAGAAGGTCAAGGAGACTCCTCAATATCAGAGATATCACTGGTCTAACAATTTAGTGAGGTAGGTGAGGGTTGTGATAGATAAACCTCTAGATATTTGGGGTTATGGTGATGGTGGGGGTGGTATGGAGGAGGTTATGGAGAGACCTCCTAGTAAGAGTGAGGAGGAGTTAGCTAAGATCCAGGTAGAGCAATATCAACTTCTATAGATGGTGGTAGAGCAAGGTGTAGTGATAGCGACTTAGGATGCTAAAAATACTCGACTACTAAAAAATCTAGAGGTATGGATGGTGACAGGTGGAGGCAAGGGTGTGATAGTAAGGCTTCAGGAAGAGCTAACACAGAGGGATGATCATCAGAGATAGGATGTGCTACACGTTCGATTCCAGGAAGGCTATATTCATGATATTGAAGATACCCTTATGCAACATGACATTAGACTACTAGTGCGACCTTCCTACTCTATATTTGGGTCTATTAGATGTAGTGAATCTAGGTTTAGGGCTCCATTGAGATATTAATGTTAGATTTTGATGTAGTATGCAATGGGAGATAACAATCACAAGATGCAAAATAATATGAAAGAAAGTAAATCTACGAGATGACTAAAATATGCTATAAATAGAAATGATGGAAATGAATACAATGTAGCTATGGAGGAAATGGACACTCCATGAACAAAGCTACTGGACTACATTGCACCCATCACCAATATATGGTGATCTACACAACACTATGCTACTACCTACGAATATGCTCTGAGCTTCTATATTCTACTTGTTACAATGAGGCCCTTTTTATATAGGAAGATAGGTTCCTTGGCCAACACTCTACCTAGCTGTGCAAGGGACACCTTGCACATATACAACTTGCACATTGACACTTGTGCATTTATTACATTGCATGAAGTAACTAGATAACTTCCCCCTAAAGTAATCTAATGTCCTAAGTATGTACCTAGGAAGGTACATTTACATGATCCAAATGATGTAATATAATCTATTTCTAACACCCCCATGTATTACATTATTTGGGTATTGAAGACTTTAGTCTTCAATGTGGATCTTCTTCCATTGGATAGTGGAATTTTTATTCTCCTTCATTGCTTATTGTGATAAGGTTCAGCAGGTAATTTGTGTCTTCATATGATGCAAAGTAAGTTGTAGTTGAAGGTTCTTCTACCTTTTGTATGTGTTCAATTGGTTCAGTCTTCATGATGCCATGTTTCTTTCTAGCATGTATTTTCTTCCTTTTCCTCCTTCTTCTCCTATGATTCTGCATTGGTGCTGGTGGAATTTCTGCTTCATGACAAGTTAGTCTATCATCACAATAATATTGTTCTTTATTGCTAGCTTGTTTCTTGTGTTGAGTAAGTACAAACACAATTAATGATAGATAAACCATCAAACACTCTTCTGGTGAAAATATAACCAATATTTGTGAGTTCCACCATGCTGTGAAGAGGATTTCATGAAGATAACCAATCAATGTTGTAAAGTTACCTTCTTTGGCTTCTTTAAGAAACAAGGAGAATTTCTCTTTGTCGCTAGTGGATAGATACTCGTATCCTTCTAGAGTATCTATTAAGTTTTGAGAGTAGAATTCTACTTCATGGAATAGTTCTTCATTATTGAAAGCTTTTCTCAAGATTTCATCCATGATAGATCTTTGAAATAGTGATTCTTGCTATTTCTTAGAATTGAATTTGATAGAATCTTAGTAGTCTACCTTATAACTCCCTATATTAGGATATATGATCCCTAATTGAAGTATATAAGCTTGATTTGATAAAACCTTTATTAATCCTTAGGTTTGTAGGCTTCCTTATGTCTCCCTAGTAATGAGAGTATATACACCTAATGGAATTTTAGGTTTTGTAGAAAGCTTATATCTTCCCAATTATATAGAACTTGATAATATTTGGTAGATGCTATTATTATCAAGTTTTGTAGAATGCCTTATGACTCCCTAGTGATTTTGGAATATGATATAGTGCTCTTGTAAAATGTAGTTCAATTTTTGGTTGATTTTGTAAAGTTTTGTAAATATCAAAAATCAACTTTTCTAACACCTTATTACTCCTATTGAACTAAGCACTTTTCCAATTTTGAAGAGGTTTTAATGTTGGATTTCCCCTTGTCTCTCTTTGTGAAATTTTGAGACAAATATTTTGCTAATATTACAACTTTAGAAAACATTTAATAAACCCCTTTTTAATATCCCTTAGGATTTGATTTTAGTGTTTCTAATTTTCAATAACCTAATTTGGTGTTGTAACCCTTATAACTCCCAAATTTGGAAAATTAGAACACAATAATATTTGCAAATATCAATGGATTAATTCCAAGTAGTATCCCTTATTTCTCCTAGGTTGTGTTTTGCAAATATTAGACTACTTTGATATTTAATTTCCCTAAGTTTTGCTTTCAAATAAATATTGATTTCCTTTAATACTTCAACCTTAGAATATAACCTTATAACTCCCTTTTTAATGAAAGCAAATTAGATAGGGGAAATTTTACCTTAATAAAGCTTTGCACCTTTATGAAATCAGATGTGTATGGCTGTAATCTGTCCTTCTTGGGCGTTGTGAGTAATGATAGATTCTTCAATGTGCTCCTTGGCTTCAATGCCCTTCTTTAATGCTTCCCTTGACTTGTTTGACCGAGAGTTCTTACACTTCTCTTTGTTGCTTCTAAATGCTCTCGAATGCTACGTTCTCCCTGGTCCAAGGTGCCTTTAATAGGTGGTCAATATTTTGATGAGTGACAAGTGTCATAGCAGTTTCATTCAATGCTCCAAGGATGCTTTGGACACTTGGTGGAGTCACCAACTCTATTCTAACACTTGTTACAAGTGTCACCTTTGCTTGGAATATTTTTATTCCCTCTTTGTGCATTGTCCAAGTGGCTTCTCTACTTCAACGTATGTGAGGCCTCTTACTATAACGCTTTTGGCTGAAAGTAACTCCTCTTCCACATGGAATATGGGTGCCAAAACAATGTTGTAACGTCTCCTTTCACATGTGTGAAATTCAATGTTCCTTTGTGGGCATTTTAGGGTTCTTTTGGAGAATGACAAGTGGCACCTTCTTTCCTTTGCATGCCCTTGTCTTATCAATGCCTTCTTGCAAGCCCTTCAATGTATTTTTCCACCTTGTTCTTTGTTGTACTTCATTGGTGCTGAGATGTTTCCAGCCAAGCAATGCTTATGGTGGAGCTTTGGTGGCTCTTGAATGGAGTTCGAATGGTAGCACTTTGGTGGAGACTTCTTGATGCTCCAATGATGGTATTGAATGCTCCTTGATTGGATGTATGATTCCAATTTTCTTGCTTTGATTTCCCTTGCTTATATGCTGCTGGATTTGTCCCTTTTAGTGAGCAATATGACACTTTTCTTGTGCTTTGTGCCTTGTCTTTTTTAGGTTCGACCATCCAAGATATGAAGAATATGAGCCTTCTTTATTGGATATTTTGCTATGCTTTGGAGAATGCTAGCATTTGGTCACCTTTGGCTGGTTTACCTTGAGAATAATGTGCCTTTGAGGCACCTTCAAATATGCCCTCTTTCCTACATAGAATGAATTAGAGAAGTGCAATACAATGTAACAATATTTGTAAATAAAATACCTTTATTGCACTCCTTTTTGTAGGTCTGATTTTCTGGTTTTGTGGCAGATTTTTGAATGCAATGTAAGGGTTTTGAGGATGTCTCTTTTATTAGACACCTTCCCCTTTTTTCTTGGATGCTTTGATAACAAATCCAAGCTTGTAACCACTTGATAGAAGCTCCCTTTTTATTGTATTTTTTTGCACTATTTGTTTGTAATAAAAACCTTAATGTGCTTTGAATTTGAGACTCACCAAGTCTTGATTTGAGGCTTCCTTTTTTGATCTATTAGTGGCCACTTTCTTCTCCAACACTTGGAGGATTCGAGCTTTTTTGGTGGCTTCCCTTGGCCACTAAATGTTGCAGATTTTTGTGCACTAATAGTGTCTTTAGACACTTGATGCTAATCTGATTTTGTGCCTTTCTCAAGAACACAAACACTAAGCTTTTTGAGAGTAATATAGTAGTGCAAATGAACCCACTAATATTTCACTTTTAATGCACTAAAAATCACACCTTATCACTCCAATAAACTCTCAAAATAACTTATAAGTGCACTTAATCAATTTACTACAACTAATCAAGAATAATCTGAAATGAATCTTCAAGAGTTATTCTGCAATTTCACTACAAAAAAGTTGTAGGAACTAGTCTTCTTTTTATTTCCAAAGTAGATATTTGGTAGTTGATAGATAGTTGTAATTTTGTAATCTAATCAACTCCAAATCTAATGTGCAAATGAACCTTAAAAGGAACTTTTTCCTTTTGCACTTTTGAATATTGTAATTCAATTTTCCTCTTTTGCAACTCTAATCCAAATTAAGGTGCTTTAATAAATCTGATAAGTAATCCAATTAATGAATCTACTTGCACCAATAGTTGCTTACCTTTTTGAAATCTTTTGTAGCTGATGCACCTAGTTGTAAATCTTGGTGTCTAAGATCACCAAGTTGATTCTTTGAGTAGGATCTCACTGCTTAGTTTCTTCTTTCACCAAAATATGGTCTCAAAATTTCTTTTATGAGCCTAGGGTTTGGTGATTTGATCCTTCTTGCAATATTCTCCTTTTGCTATAGATTTGGAGAAGTCTTATCTCTGGAACAATGCCTTCTTGCTATGAGAGGTAATCTTCAAATCTCTTGGATTTGGTAGGCTTCTCCTGTCTTCAAGTCTTCTTGTCAAATTCTGACTTCAAGCAGGATCTTCTTCTCAAGATTCTGAATGTCTTGAGGTCTTCTGAGATTTGGCACTCCTTGCCAAATTCTTCTTCTTCTTTTGGGCTTGTTGTTGGATGGTGATAATTGTCCCAAATATTTCACTATCTTCTATAGTGAATTTCTCCAATGAGTTCTCCTTTGATGATTTCTTTAGTAAGGCTCTCCAAGCCTTTTATTGGATGCTCATTGAGACCTCCCCAAGGTCTTTGATCTTGTAACTTCTTCTAGTCTTCCTTGAGATATTTTCTTCAACCTTCTACTCTTGGAAGTGTTGGTGGTGAGATCTTCTTCTGGATCTCTGATTCTGCTACTTCTAGATTCGAGCAGGACTCTCCTAGTCCTTCTTCTTCCAAGACTAGAAGTTCTTCAATGAGATCTTCTCCTAATCTCTTTACCTTCAATTTTGCTTCAGGTGCTAGATTGATTCTGAAGAAGATACTCTTCCTAACTTTCTTGTAGGAAGTTTCCCAACTCATTGAATCTCCTTTCCCTACAACAAAGTATTAGTACTAAAATATTAATCTGCTTCTGAATCAAATACTCTCTTCTAGAGTCTTCTTCAGGATCAAGGCTTTTGTGGCTTTTTTTTTAGTATCAAGGCTTTTGTGGCCTTTTCTTTAGTATCAAGGCTTTTGTGGCCTTTTATTTAGTATCAAGGCTTCTGTGGCCTTTTTTTCAGTATCAAGGCTTCTGTGGCCTTTTCTTCTGGATCAAGGCTTCTATGGCCTTTTCTTCTAGATCAAGGCTTCTGTGGCCTTTTCTTCTAGATCAAGGCTTCTATGGCCTTTTTTTTAGATCAAGGCTTCTGTGGCCTTTTCTTCTGGATCAAGGCTTCTATGGCCTTTTATTCTTCTGTGAAGTTCTCAATCTAGCAATGGAGATCTCCAGTCTCCTAACTTCACCATGACTCTTCTCCAGAAGTCTTCTTCCACAGTATTCTTTTCTTGCACAAGGAACTAATCTCTGCACTATGAAGGCACGCCGACCTTTGGGCAATGAAGTTGAAGTCTCCTAGCTTTCTATTGTAGGAGGTGTCCCAATCATCTGAGAATTAATTTTTTGCAACAAAAGAAAATTTGGGTAATAGTTAACAAATTCTAGATATCCTGAATGATCTTCACTAGATGATTTGTCAATCTAGTGGATTGAATGTTGAGTCCTAGTCTTCACGAGTTTTTCTTGCAACTCTGTGGAAAGACTCTAGCCAAATGTAATCTCAGTATTTTTGGAACTAATATTTCTTTCAGTCCTCACTTGTGGCTCTCCCTAATTCTACCACCTAGACTCTTCTGAGAGTTTTTGACAGTGGTTGGTCCAACAGTGCATCAGGTTGATAAAAAACTTAGGCTCAATGATAATGGTGGTTTTCCTATTGATCTACTATGGCTAGATCTATCGTGGCTCTGATACCACTATTAGATTTTGATGCAGTATGCAATGGGAGATAGCAATCACAAGATGCAAAATAATATGAAAGAAAGTAAATCTATGAGATGACTGAAATATGCTATAAATAGAAATGACAAAAATGAATACAATGTAGCTATGGAGGAAATGGACACTCCATGAACAAAGCTACTGGACTACATTGCACCCATCACCAATATATGGTGATCTACACAACACTATGCTACTACCTACGAATATGCTCTGAGCTTCTATATTCTGCTTGTTACAATGAGGCCCTTTTTATATAGGAAGATAGGTTCCTTGGCCAACACTCTACCTAGTTATGCAAGGGACACCTTGCACATATACAACTTGCACATTGACACTTGTGCATTTATTACATTGCATGAAGTAACTAGATAACTTCCCCCTAAAGTAATCTAATGTCCTAAGTATGTACCTAGGAAGGTACATTTACATGACCCAAATGATGTAATATAATCTATTTCTAACACTCAAGGGTCTACATATGAGCGCTAGCTAGTTCCTTGATGCACTTTTGTATATGAGCCTTTAGTGCTCCATTGTATATAGCATTTAGGCATTATTTGTATATGCGATTATATATACATGCCTTTAATTTTGTGTTATGACTTTTGTGTGAATGCATGTGTATGTGATGTGATGGATGACAATGTAATGATGATGTTTATGCTTTATGATAATGCAAATGAACTAACGCTCTAATGATCATTTGTAGTAGTTTAGATTTTGCTTGACCATATTTATCATTATCACTTAATTAGGGATACCAATATGGTGGTATGTGAAATGGAAGACTCATGTAATGATATGATAATGACATGGATGTTGTTTGGCTTATGGATGACTGATTTGATTTTTTGCAAAGACTCAAACATCCTAGTGATTGTAAATAAACTCACTAAGTGTTGTCTAATTTATCCAAGACCAAATGTGTGTGCAATGAATGTTCATTTACCAATCATGAGCATGGTAATAACTCCACTCAATCAAGAACCAATGTGTGTGCAAGTGAGTTTATTAACCCATCTTGAGTAAATTGAGATGATACCTATCATGGAGGAGACCAATAAGCTAGCTTGTCCTTATATGCTCTTTAAGAGAGATGTGTCATCACACATGAGTGTACTCCACTACCAGTCAAGTGTCTTGTTGAGTGGAAATTTTGTCCAATTACAAAATCCCCATCATAGTCAGGATTTTGATTAGAAAACCCTCTCTTGCAAAGAAATATAAATTTCTCCAAGGTTCCTTTTACTTATGTGTGCTTGTAATATTGTGAAGATGTATCAAATAAGTGCCATAAATACCTCAGTGATTTGTAAGTAAATGTTAACAAGGGGCCTGTGTTGGTTTATTTTATTATGCTATGCTATTGATTGTTCATAAAACTTAAAAGAAGAAAAATGTGATTGGACCTCATATGACCATGATGTAAAGCCTTAGTTCATTTTATCTTGAAGAATTTTAGATATATTTTATCTTCTTTTGGTTAAGCAAATTTTAAACAAGTTTTATCTTGTGTTATTAAACCCTGATTTGAGTGTGAAACAAAGATTAAAATCTATCTCTAAATGTGAATCTTAAATGATTATTGGATTCCTTTTATGTTGCTTTGTAAATGAAATAAAACAATGAAATGACTAGCTTTAAAATGTGGAAGCCAAATAAATAACCCCATTTTATGAAATTGATTTTCATAAAGAGATGTTAATTTATTGCTTTAAATATGATGGTCTAATGAAATGCCTTATAAATCACTCCACTTTAAGGAAATTGTAATTTTCATAAAGGAAAGTTAATGTATTGCTTGCAAAATGAACATGCAAAGCTTAGAAATTTGATTTACCTTTGAAATGTGAAATTATGTAAAATATGAAATTATAAAATAGTTGTAAAAACAACCTTGAATACTTTTTATTAATTTGAAATGGCTTCAAACTGAAATCAAATTTTTTCTAAATGGAGCGTTAAAGCTTGTTCTTCACATTTGTGCATTTATTTTTGGGGTTTTAATTTTTTTCGATTTTTATTTTAATAGCTGAAGTTTAAAAAAATGCAAATAGGAAGGGTTAGAAAAATAAAATAAAACTTTTGGAATATGGACCAGAATGCTGAAAATACTAAGAATAAACTACCACCAGTATGATGCTACCCTATTCCTGCAAAACCGAATATGTGAGAAATTTTTGCATGTAACCTAGTTTATCCGAACCTGCATTTGCACAACCCGCAATAATCTAGGTGCGAGCTTCTAAGGAAAACAAAAATAAATTTCATGCTTTAAACATTCAATGATGTAACCATTAAAATGCATTGAACATCATCTATAAGCCTATAGCATGAAAGAAGAAAAATAAATAGTTAAATCAAACATGTAGAAATAATCTCCTCCTATCTTACTAACAAGACACAAATTTCTGGAATCATTTGTATTAAAAGTAGAAAATATAGTCTTTGTAGCATATTTCCAGCCTTGGCCTCCAAAAGGGTCTAGTTCTTCTGCCTGTGTTTCAGCGGGTTTTTTAAGTTTTCCAGCAACCCTCTGTTCCCCTCGTTCATTGATTTTTGTTTCTACCCTTTGGCTTTTCGTTTCCTCTATTTTGTTACATTTATGTTCTAATTGGAATTATTTTCAATAACATATTTTTCTATCTTCATCACACCCTTTTAAAATACCTCCTTATTATTAGCTTGAATTTTAACGGCTTGGACACAACATGCATGGAATTACAAGTGAGATATGCATTTGTGTTAATCAATTATCCTATGCTATGCCTACACCCCTTTGTCTTTTGCTTTTAATAACTTTGGGTAACATTTTATAGTTGCCCATATTTACTTCATTATATACTATGATAAAGTATCACATGGGCCACTAATGCTATCATTCTCCTAACCAATGTGTTCATTTACTTTCACTCTGCCTATCTGGCTGTTTATCTAAACGTCAAATTTATTCCACTGCTAGAGTTTCGTTTTGCTCTCAACAATTCTATTTTGTGACATCGAATAATCTATCATGACATGACCATTTGATCTTGCTAATTTGATCCACATGGGCTATTTCTCTCTATTTTTTCTACCATTACTGTTACTTCTCTCTTCACAATTCTTCTTGTAATCCTTTGCAAATAGCCATGTCTAACACCAGTTCCTATCACACTAACTGTCATGCATATTCCACCCCCACACGATTCTATCCAGAGCTACGAATATGAGTGTATGGTCAATTTTATTTGATGCCTTGGGTGAACGTAATATGATACATCCCTAATTTGATGGCCTCCACTCAGTAAGCTTCACATCTCTATGACCTCGCTAACTAGACTTGATGACCTTCCATTTTGAACACCCTTTTATTCATCTTCTCTCTGGTTGGGAGCACACAATCCACTAAATGCTCAACATGAAATCCTAGCATTGATTCCCCTTTTTGATATTTGGTGATACTCTATTCCTGGTTTTATTCATCCCTTAGACTACACATATGATTTTCAATATAGAACTAATGTACAACTGCCACGAACCTATATGTAGTGTTGGATACCCGCTCGAAACCAATGGTATTGTGCCACTCCATTACTTCGTGTATGTTATCCCTGTGATTTAATTGGTAAATTGTGGACCTACGTTACACCACTACTATTGCAGCATCGCAACATGTGTCTTTCTCTGCCTTCACGCACCATCAATTCTATTTATTATAACTGGTCTATAATCTTGTGCATAGTCTTGGTACTTCATGAACGATCTCCACCTAGATGATTACTATCACCTACAAATCCTTTTCACGGCTGTGATCACAAAATTTTACGCTGAAACGAGGATAGAATTATTTCATCCATCCATTGTCAAAAACATGCTATTATTTTTGAAAGCTCTTTTGCCTCAGATCACATTAACTCCTCTAGCCATGTCATGTGTTTGAATAATCACCATGTTGACCATCATCAACTTTCTTTATTGGGTTTACATCCATTGCAAGGGGTCTAGGTCTTTTTTAGATCCATTTAGGCCCATGTTCACCATGTGATCCTATCCCCGTATGTCGTCCACCCCATCATCCCGTGTATTGCTAGTCGAGTTACCTCCGTACACATTGGATCTCTACATGATTGATCTAGGTCATGTATTTTTCCGAATATACTACCAAAATATGCGTTCAACATATGCCCAAGCCATGTGATCAAAGTCTTCATCGTCAATATGCATATGAGATAAATTATCACCTCATCCACATTTGTATTTGTTCATCCGATACCAAGTCATCGCCACATGGTCTACATCTATGCTACATGCTAGTCTGGTCACCATATCATCCTCGACTTGTCACGTCACCATCCACGATCGTCATGTGCATAGTTGTCTAGAGTAATTTGATAATCCATGTTCTTACCATAGGCATATACACTTTGATATCCTCATCCCAATTATCCATGTTGAACCACCTAGTCAGATCTGTCGAAGAATCATAGCCAATGTTAATTTTTGAATTCAAAAAAGGTAAAAAAAGAAAGGACGAACATCCTTTATACTTTATTTTTAATTTTTAATTTTTTTATTATTCTTTTTATTTTATTTTTATTGGTATTTAACATTAATTTCATTAATCTTGTTGGACTGAATGCTTATCCCTTTCTAAGTGATTTTAGTGGCGTAAAAGGTTTAAAATGATTGTGGCATGGCGGTTATAGGGGCGGATTGCGTGAAGATCTGTGTGGTGGCTTCAGGGTGGACAACACAAAATACTATGGCAGCCATAAAAAAATCTGGACAACCTACCCGATTCACGGCGGCTACCGATTCCACCATGTTAGAAAAAAAAACATTAATTTCATTAATGGTTAATGAAACAAATGAAAACATAGTTTAATATATATATATTTTTTTTTATACCATGTTTTATTTTATTTATTTATATATTATATATAACTATATATTTATTTTTGATTATTTTTGCTTTATTAAAAATATTTTATTGATTTAATCGATCTTAAAAGTTTAAATTAATATAATTTAAACACTGAAAATGACCAACATTACAACAAACAAATAAGATCTAACCAATAAACAAGACCACCTACAAGGAACAAAATGAAAGATATTCAATACCAAACAACATGCAGTGCAATCCCATGGATGGAAACCTACGAAAGCTACTACTCGAAGCAAAAAACAACTACCAAAATAAGAAAATTTAAGGTGGATCCCTAATTTTGGGGTACGTTGTGCAATGGCTACAACATGTCTATAGCCTCGGTGGTTAGCTCCATAGTCCAATGATCTAATCTCTAAGTTTTGGGGAATCGGACTACCTAACCATTTGGATGGAAATGTAGTTCTATCCTTACTACTTGAGGATCTATGGTGTGTGATTTGTAAAAAGAGTTAGAGCTTTGGAGAATTGGATTCTCAACCGATGTGTGATGCGAAATTTACCCTATCCTTACTACTCATTCTTTTATTTGGAAGTGTATATAGTGGTGAAGACCAATGTTTTGATTTTGGACTATGTGCATAATAGGACAAGAAAATATGACTTTTTTTGCTTCGAGGTTCAACCCAGTCAAGGTGTTATCTCTGTTTGATACAAGATGTTTTTATAGGTGTGAGATGTGTTTGGTTCAAGAATGTTAGATTCAACTCCTAGAACTCAATATTTTCTTAGTGAAAATGTGTCTTGGTCCTAGAGAAAAATTGACATGTATTGGAGGTTGCTTGAAACACTAGGAGTGGTTGAGTGATCAAAAACACCTAGGAATGATGGAATGATAGTGCAAATGATGTCATGGCTTATGAACTATGTATATTAACTCAAGGGTGTCCCTGATTAAGGCAACAAAACTTACTAGATCAATTTTTATTAAACTAAGCAAATGACCCCTAATATGGTGGGTGGAATGTGCTAAAATGATAATGAATGTGAGTATGCAATGTGAATGTATGAAATATAGTGTGTATGGATGAATTGAATTTTTTAGCCATGTATATATATACATATATGAGTCACATTAAGCATAGAATACTCTCAAGTGGATGATTTTTAGTGGCTCAAGATCTTCTACTCCCTCTAGACTGGCAAGCCTACAAGTTCCTTGATCCACATTTTGTTTGACAATGTATGGAGCTATGAATTTATCATGAAGATGCGATAATACATTGGTATTTTTATAATTATATTTAAGGATAAGATCTCCTACTTGGAATTCATGTAGATGGACTTTGGCATTGTAAGCATGCTTTAAATGATCTTGATATACTTGTAAATATTCCAAGGTATTGATTCACCTTTCATCGAGGAGCGTGAGTTATTCGAGATGTGTTTGTCTAGTAGTATTGTCATCTATGAATTCTTGTAATGAAATACATAGTGATGGGATCTCGATCTTAAGAGGCATGATGGTTTCAGCACCATAGAACAATGAGAATAGTGTTGCCCCAATAGGTGTGCAGATACTTGTTTGACAATCCCATAATACCAAGAGGATCTAAGTATGCCAATATCAATGATTTTATTTGACTAATTTCTTGAGAATAACTATCAAGGTCTTATTGGTTGCCTTAGCTTGTCCATTTATCTATGGGTAATAAGGAGTCGAGAAACTATGTTGGATATTATATTTCTTGCAAAGTGCTCAAACATCCTTGTTTTTGAAAGACTTGCCATTATCAGAGATTATTTTTGAGGGTATACAAAAGTGACAGATGATATGCTAAAGTATAAACTCCATAACTCGAAATCTTATTGTATGGGTTAGATAAATTGCCTCGACCCACTTCCTAAAGTATTCAGTGGTAGTGATGATGAATGTGTGTTGTCCTATGGAAGGAGGTAATATTTTACCAATCAATTCTAAACCCCATTGTGAAAAGGGCTAAAGACTCTGAATAGGTTGTAAGGCTTGTGATGGGATATGAGTTAAATTAACATGTTACTGACATTGTTGACATAAGTGTAACAATTGCGTTCCATGGTGGGCCAATAATAATCCATACATAAAATACACTTTGCGATGGCCATTCCATTGAAGTGACTACCACAAGTACCATCATGAGATTAAAAAATAGCTCGTTAGGCCTCTGTAGGCTTGATACAATGAATGAGGACTCCATCATAACCATGTCTATACAACACATCCCCCAAGAGAGTGAAATGAGTTACATTTTGCATGAAAGTTTTTTTAGTAGTTTGTGACATGTCAGATGGGAGTGTTTCAAACTTAATAAAGTCTTTTACTTGTCTATGCTAAGGCTCATATGAATCTGCATGAATAAAGAAAATGTTCTTCTCATATTTAGATTCAACACGATAAATTATAGATTTAGAGATTGTTGTGACAATTAATGGTTGTACCTCTCCTATGGAGTTCTTTGGAATCAATGATCCTTGAAAGGCCACTGCATTTGCAAATCTATTAGTTGAACGAGGTAAACTATCGATCTCATTCCAGTCAAATTTTACAAGTAATTTCATTGCTACCTCATTGTAAAGCTTTAGTATTGGTTTTTGCATTGGTATGGTCCATTTACTTGATGAATGATAAGTTGGAAATCACCAAATATTATGATACACTTTATACCCATAGCTATGGTTTCTTGAAGTCCTACGATTAAGGCTTCATACTCTACATTATTTTTTATGCATGGGAAATTGAGTTTGAATGATAAAGGAATAGGTATCCCTTGTGGTGTATGAAACATGAATCCTACACCTTGTCCTTTTTGCACTTAGAACAATCAAAGAAGAGTGTAATATCCACATCCTCTTTAGGCATGACACATTTCTCTTGTTCAGTGATGGTGAATACTAGGTCATTTGGGAGCTCAATAATCAATGGTTAATCACTAGGAAGTAGAGCTTCCACAAGTTGATCAGATATTACCTAACCTTTAATGGATATTTGACTAATGAACTCGAGATAAAATTATATTAGAAGCATTATCCATTTTGCAGTGTGGATGTTGTTGTAAGTGTGAGTCATCATGTAATACAAAGGGTTTTCATGAGCTATGACATAAGTGGTGTTTAGCATGTAATATCTGAGTTTCTTAGTGGTAAAAATCATTGCTAGGCACAATTTTTTTGCATAAGCATATCAGGTTTCATAGCTTACAAGTGTTCAAATAATGTGATGGACTATTTGCTCTTGATTGTTTTAATTTTTCTATGCAAGCATTATCCCTAATACAAGGTTTTTTACTGAAATATAAATATGAAAGGTTAACCCCAAGAGATGTGGAGTTAATATTAGCTTTTTGAGATATATGCTAAAAGGAAATAAAGCCACAAGCAATGGAAATAAGCAACCAATATAAAAACTATGATAATGGAAGCTAAAAAAGCATGAAACTAAGATAAGATACTTCAAAAATAGCTCACATAACATCCATTAATGGAGGCTCACAAAAATGGAGAATACAACATATGAAGCTCTCTATTAGTGAATACATAGAGGATACCTCCTTCATTACAATGAGCTCTATATAAGAATATAAGTTACTTGGGCCTCACTCTTCCTAAGTGCATGAGGGACACATATCCTTTTACATCATTACATATATACAAAATGCATATGGACACTTGTCCATTTATTCCTTTGCACATTCTAACACTTGTCCATAGGTTACTTCTTCCCCAAGTAACTCCTACTCTAATAATGCACCTAAGGTGATACATAATCATGTACCTAAATAATATAATATACTCTAACTCTAACACCCCCATGTATTACATTATTTAGGTATTGAAGAATTTACTCTTGATCTGGTTCAATCTTCAATGGAGATCTCCAATCTCATATATTTGCAAGGACTCCTCTCCTCTAGTATTTTCTTGAATCTGCTATAAGGCTTCTAGGGCCTTTTCTCCTTATACAATCTTGAAGGTCTATAGTATTTTGTAATGGGATCTCTTCTCAGGCCTCCAAATATGGAATCTTCCATTCATTATATAAGGTCTTCTATCAAATAATCTTAAAGCAACAGAGTTTGCCTATAATGGGTACAAAGGTGCATCCAATTGGCAAAATCGTAGCAATTGTGTTTGGATAAATTTTAGCAATAGTGATTTCGGGTGGCTTATTCTACCACTTAGATTACTTTGAGAGTTTTGTAAGGGGATTCCATTGCTTCCATAGGTGACTAGCCATCTCTAAATCTTCCCTCTTCATTTTTGCTTCAGGTGCTGGACTGATTCTAAAGAAGATACTCTTCCTAACTTTCTTGTAGGAAGCTTCCCAACTCACTAAATATCCTTTCCTTGCAACAAAGCATTAATTCTAAAATCTAAATCTAGAACTGATGAATATTTACTAGTTGATTATCAAACTAGTGGATGCAATGCTAAGTTATAGTCTTTACAAGTTCTTGTAACTATGTGGAAAAACTCTAGCTAGATGCTCCAATGTGGTTTCCTTAGCCATTAGGTCTCTCTTGGAGTCTTCAATCCCTATTAATATATAACAAAGAACTAATATATATACTATGAAGTTGAAATCTCCTAGCTGTTTGTTGTAGGAGGTGTCCCAATCATTTGAGAATTAATTCTCTACAACAAAATAATTAGAGATAATATTTTTTCATAGGTAAAACAATTTTATTTACTTTTCAGGTTGAAGGGCCCAATCCTTGTTACAATAGGCATTTAGTATGCCAATCATACAAAATTTGGCATATCCCGATAACTCAAAGCTAGATGATAAGATATTTATAGTATGGAGACACCTACAATTGATAATTGGACAAAATGACAAAGAAAAGTAAACCATATCCAAGGGTGGAACGCCTAAAGAGGGTGTACAAAAAAAAAGCAAAAAACCAAAAACACATGGGCAAGCCATCCGCTAGTGCCCACAACCTCCCACCTACTGGGACTCCTCATCCTCCTGCTTAATATCATATTTTTGGTCTTTTGTAAGCAGGATGTTGATCGCAATCAGGGGATCCTAGACTTCGTTGGTAATGTTGGAGAGGATGGTACCTAGCTCCTTGATCATATTAGCAATTGCTTTGAGATGCGACACTAATATAGTGGCATGGTTAATAGTCATGGTACACAACAAATCTTTTGTACTACTGTTGGCCTCTTCCTCATCATCCAAAATGATCTTGGGTGATGGATGAGAGTTGTCTTTTATTTTCTTCTCCAATCGATGTGATTTTATGCTTTTTAAGGGGGGCAAAAAACTTTATTTTTTCTCCTTAGGCTTGGACCAATGGGACAGGAATCCAAAGGGGCTACATCCTTAGGGTTTGGGGTAGGAATATCCTCTCCATTGATGTTGGGTTGAGAAGGGTGGACGGTTTTTAGAGTATCACCAGAAGGGGACTGACTACAAAGGGGTATCGACCGAGGGACTTTGGGAATCTGTTGGGGGTTAGAGTCACATGACTCTATCTTAAGAGTAGACTCAATGGAGGGCTCTAGGATCAGGGGAAATAGGGAAGGGTTGTCTCTAGGTTGAGACATGAGGGTATGCTTGTAGATAACTAGGAATAGACCCTGGTGAAGTGGGAATTTGGATGATTTCTTATCCTTGAAGTTCTTAATGGTGATGTTGATGGACCTAAAGAGAAAATTAGGGATGTTCATTATCTTGATGTAACGGAGGTGGTTGAAGAAGACAAGATGATAGGATCATATGGGGCTACTAAGGCTATCAATAGTGATAAACTGAATAATGGGTACAATGCAAAGTCCCAAGGATGGGGGAGAGAGGAATGGAAAACTCCTCCTTTCTCCCACACCAGCTCCTTATATTTATTAGGTAATTTCTCTATTTCATCTTTGAAATTATGCTTATCCCTTCTGATAGCCCTCTGTAGCACCCTAAAATTAGCGCAGTTAAACCATTAGTTAAAAGTAGAAATTTGAATTTTAAACCTGAAATCGCCCGTTAACTGCTTACCTCATTTTTCATACCATTTTTAGAGGTTGTTGTGACCGTTGGATGATATCATCGTGGATCTGACGATATCATCCCAAATCGTATGAATTCATCTGGAATAGAACGTCCAAATGATTTCATCCTAAAACCAAATTTTTGTAATTAGCTTCTATTCCAACGGCCTCTCCAACTTGGGCAGAAGCGTGTCTGCACGGTTGGAGATTCCCACATTGAGGATATTCCAGATTGGGATGATCCCCAACCTCCTAACCTCCCCATAATCCTATATAAACTGGGATTTTCCTAGTCTATCCCCCTGACTCCCTGACCCCCTCCATGATATCCCATCATTCGCACTTGTGTTTTCAAGTTTTGTTGTAGGATTTCATTGTATTTCAGTCGGAGGTAGCTCGAAACATCGCAGGTGATTCAACTACAATTTTAGATGATCCTGTAAAGATCGGCGATGGTCTTGTATGATTATATATGATTCAGTCTGCAATTCAGCTTGGGGGAAATCAGAGCCCTGAGTTTACATTCTCTATCTCATTTTCTATTTTTTGTTGGTGCATTAGATTAATTTACTTCTGTTTTGCATCTTGGAGTTCACCTCATTTAGCATAATTGCATGATAAAATTCAAAATAAGTTTCCAAAATAGTGCATATCATTTAATTTGATATCTATATTTATCATTCAAACATCTATACTCTTATTTCTATCATTTTGCATCATTCTTGCAATTGTATTTTTGGTTTTTGGTGTTTGTTTCCTTGATTGCAGGTTTCTGATGAATTCGCCTAACGAATTTGTCAGGTTGTTGATGATATTGGGTGATATTGGATGATCTCCTATGATTTGGGATGATTATGTACAATTACAGATGATCCTGTCATATCCGGGATGATATGGACTCCTACAAGCTTCAAAATCTTCATCAGACATGAGGAATCAGGTGTACTCTTCTCCATTTTATATATTCTATGTATTCAATCACATTAGGATTCATTCATGTCTATTGTCTTCATATAAATCAGAATATTCATATAGAATAGCTTAGCTTCATTTTGGCCAACCTAGGAATCTGAATGATTGAACATAAAATGAACAAATCAAACCCATTTTCAACCTAGGCATGGAAACTGCCACTCAAAGTTTCCTGGTGAACCCCACCATTCATCGAAAATTCACCTTTATACCCCTCCCTCGAGAGGCATGACCTTCAAAGGGCCTCTCCATCCGAGGTATTGTTCCATCCTTTTCTCACCCCCATTTTGGGTACGGATCCTTTAGCCTAAAGGTAAGGGTGAAAAAAATTTGGGCGATACATTTTGGTGAACCCAACGTGAAACTAAAAACACCTTTTAAAAAAAAAAAAAAAACATTATTAAGAACATCTAGAATCATTAGAAAACTATTAATTTTGCATATCATATTTAGATGGTAGATTATAATAGAAGACGAGCTGTCTCCATAAGTGTTGAAAATCAATTAACGACCATAGAGATTACTTCTATACTTAGAGTACCTCAAACATATAGAGCCCAACCTTTGTGGGACAAACTTGATAGGAGATTGGGTATTATTGAATCTAGGTCTGTAGAACTTAGGCAAATTAAGAGGTTTGTCCTAGATAGAATCCTGGATCCTAATCAGGTGACTTTGTATCATGAACTTCAGAGAGCTTGCCATAGGTGGTTAGCCAATAAAAGATTACTTGTGTCTTTTGAATTATACACCTTTGAGGAATACCTTGAGAACGTAGTTGTAGTACATAAATTTCTATCTCGTGTAGAGGATCAAGAAGTCATTCTTACGAATAGAAAGATATGGAATAGAGTTCCTAGAGTTGTGTTGTATCGAGATTATTACCATGGACTTTATTTTTACATGTCAGAGTCTAAAATAGATCATATTACCATAGCACACTTTGTCAAGTTCTTGAAAAACAAATTCCAATTTGAAGAGGAGCATTTCATGACTCCTGATGAACTTGAACCTATCAATGATATCCATAAAATATTCATAGAAAGCTAAGTGATTCTTTCTACTATTTTTTCTTACAAATAGCAAGTTGTTTGTTATTTTTATTCTCACAAAATAATAATATAATAAAATCACAAAAAAAAAATAAAAGAACAACAAAACATTTTCTTTTAAAATATTATAGTAGGTATATAGTTAAAATATATACCTCTCAACCCTATCGCTTGTATATATATATATATATATATATATATATATATATATAAAAGTATATATATTTGCTAAAACCTAAGTTTAGCACAATGCCTAGACTTAGGAATGGAAAACAAACCGAAGAAGATGAAGATTGGTTAGGAAGACCATTAACTGACCAAAATGTCCCTCCTGAGGAACAAGTTCAAGAAAAGGAAACCCTAGACTAGTAAGAAGAAGAGCTTGCTGTAGCAAATGAACAAGAAGAAACTATTATAGAGGAAGGATCCTCATCCCCTAAAATGTCTTCGGGAGGAGCTATCACTTTTGAGAACATGGAACAATTTTGGAAGTTCATTAACACTAATATTGGTTTTTTTAATAGAGCAGCCCATATGGACAAGGATCGAATTAGTGACACTCAAGCAACTATAGAAGAAGTATTTCAAACACACACTAATCCCTTGTCCTTTATTGAACAAGAGAGTGATCAAGCTGGACCATCCAATTTGGATATAGTAGCTGCGATCCGGAGCATGCAACAACAACAGGTTACCCAACAACCTAAAGTGCCTATTAAAAAGCCTAGGGTCAATCCCACACAAAAGAAACCATTATTTACTGCTTTATTTCACCAAGCTCTTGATCAACATACCTCAAATCAATAAAAACCCAAAACAAAACCAAACACCAATTACCAACAATCTAAGGTACAACATAATACTATTACAAATACCCTTCATAATACTCTTCCTACCAACACTTTGCATAATAACAATATAACATCTAATCCTTGTGTCACACCATCATACACTCATAGATCCCATACCTATGTGCCATCGAACCAATATGGTGGACAAACTAGCAATCTGGAAGCCGTGGTGAAATAGTTAGTTTTCTGCATGGATCAGATAGATCCCTATCGTCCCTCATACAATTATCGAGAGATGTGTAGTCATCCTTTATATCCTATAGTCATAGCACAGCTGTATCCTAAATATTTTCCTATGCCTGTTCTTCCCATATATAAAGGAACCGAAGATCCCATAGAGCATCTTTGTATGTTTAGGATAACATGTCATGATATATCACATGATGACTTGTTATTACTAAAAAAGTTTTCAAAAAGCTTGGGAGGAATGGAATTAGAGTGGTATTATCAATTACCCACTAATTATTTGAGGAATTTCAAAGAAACTGTCAAGTCTTTTGTTCATCAATTTAGTGCCTACATCGAAAGAGATGTGACCATTAAAGATTTGTATAACTTAAAACAAGGCAAAGAGGAATGCTTTGCTGATTTCCTAGCTAGGTGGAGACAGTTGATAGGAAAATTGCACTTTGTATTACCTTATAGGGAGATGTTGGACATATTTATTAATAATTTGCAAGAGCAACTATCTTATGAATTATCAACTGCTACCTTGACCACCTTCGATCAGGCTATAGACTTAGCCCAAAGAGTGGAAGATGCTCTCATTAGGAGAGGCCAACTTAAAAAGAGAGATGATGAGAAAACATCCAAAAAGTAATATAAGAATAATAAGTTGTGGGTGATGGAGTCATCGATAGCAGGAATATTGCTAATGTTAATGTTGCAAAGACAACGAAGAAGTTTGTACTGAAACCTCCTGATAGACATCCTCAAGAATTTACTAGGTTAAATCAACCTTTATCAACTATTCTATCGCAATTATTAGAACAAGGTTTGATTCAATTACCAAATATTTAGGAACCTGATCCAACTATACCCGAATACAGAGAAGATTTACACTGTGACTTCCATAGAGGACCTGGACACACTACCAAATATTGTAAAATATTAAAACATAAAATACAAGACTTGATTGATAACAATGAGATGGAGGTGCAAGCCTTTCAACCTAAGAAAAATCCTCCTAATAATGTTCAAAATAACACCCTACAAAACCATAATCAGAATGCCAATCAGTCATTGGACATATTTCAACATCCCTTACCAAAACATGGTAAGGAGGTGGCTAATCAAGTTGAACATCATAATGTACCTCCTCCTGCCCGATATGTAGGAACTATTAGTGGGCATTTACCTATTCATGATCTGGAAATATTTGACACAACTTTATCCGTGGTTACAACCAGGCCTCTATATAATATTCAGATACCTGATCTTAGTGATATAGAATACAATACTGAGAGTAATATGGAAATCACATCAAATCAATCGAGTAGTTCTAAATATGAATCAGATCCTATTCACCCTATCACAAGTTATATGGTTCCAGAAGAGCCATTTCCAAGAAGAGTCACTACTAGACCATCGTCTCACTGATTACTTTCTAATGAGTTAGCTATAAATGCTAGACCAAGACCCATTCATCATCTGTAGAATAATATTGTGGGTACCATCGTAGTTGTTACTAGACAACAGGCTCAAAATTCTCAACAAGATCAAATTCAGAATGGTGGATCAGCTCCATTTGTTTTGAAGGTTCCTAATAAAGGGAATCATTCACCTAATGTTCAACCTAAACCTCCTTATAATATTAATGAACAATTATCAAATATTACAACTAGAATTTCTCTCTTGGACCTTTTAAGATCTTCTCCTACACATAGAGATGAATTAATGCTCACATTAAGTCAGATGATGGTACCACAAGACATTCAACCTGAAGCCATGGCCGATATTATAATAACTCGTGAAGTTGATTGTATTGACTTCTAGGATAGAGACATACCACAACATAGTTTACATAAAGATAACCCCTTGTATATTACTGCCTTAATTGGAGATGTAGCAGTCAAACGAGTTTTGATTGATAATGGTTCATCTTTAAATATCTGCACTTTTGACTTCTACCAAATATTTGGGTTTAGAAGTGATGAAATGAAAAGAACTTATATGATCATAAAAGCTTTCAATGACGAAACATAAGAAACATGTGGAGTTATTACCATTCCATTACAGGTTGGTCCAAGAACCTTGGATACGACTGTGTTTATTGTACATTGCCCTGCATCGTACAATATACTCTTGGGTCGTTCTTGGATCAAAATGATGCAAGCTATTCCCTCAACTTTACATCAATGTGTTAAGTTTGAATTTAAGAATCAGTTGGTTACCATTCATGGTGATCCAAGACCCTTTGATATGTGTGCTTTGGCAGAACCTATTGGAGTTCAATTTTACCCCGCTCTATCATCCACACATCCTAATTCTCATTATCCATCTAAAAGTGTGAAAATCACACCCATAATGTCATCTACTTCTTCTCCATTAGTTGCACCTCCACATATAGCTCAACCATCTTTTGAAAAAATCACATTAGGACCTAAGAAAGATCCTAATACCACAACCAATATCTCTTGTTCTACTCCTATAACTTCCATACCTTTAATAGACCCATCTATCGAAACCTCTACACAGTCTACATCCACCAAATTCATATTTTTTGCATCGAAAGACGTAGGGAATGTTCCTTCTACCTCTTATGCTCTTATTGATGAGCTCTTACCTGATCTATCTAAAATTATTATATCAGAAGAAATGAATGCTTCTATGTAATATTCCCTTATTTTAAATAATTTTCCACCATCTCCTCGTACCTTGGGCCTCCCACAGCCTATGGGAAGTATTTACCAAGTCGGGAGCTGTGCATTTATTTATAAGGGATATCACTGGGGTAGAATACCCAGAAACATCAGAACTCATTATGATGGATATGCTCGATGTTATTTTACTAATGAGTATATTAAAGCCAAACCTATAATGCTTAACTTGGGATATAAAGGGAAATGTTTAGGACCTTTTCAAAATGGTATGAAAGAATATTTTGAGGTAGAAGCGTGGCCCACCCGATGTGGTGTGGGTCTATTTTCTATTAAGGGTCAGCCATTCCCATTTGAGGATGATGACCATATTATATGTTACCAAGATTATTTAGATGAACACGATTCTTTGCATTTAACGAAGAAGACATTCACATGTAATATGCTATCTATAGCTTATCCTGAGATGATCACTGAATTCGATGATGAGTTGGAGGGAGATATCTTTCATGATGTCTCCGTTGAGGAATTATTACATAATGTATTTTATTTTGATGGCTCTATACCTAGTATAGCCCAGCTTGAGGCCACGACTCCTCAAGACAAATTATCCAATATAACCTTGGAAGAATTACAAGAATTGGGTGTTTCACCCGCCCCACCTAATTTTGAGAGAGATCTACACATGGAAGTAGAAAATATCATAAAAATTAACATTGGAACCAACGATAACCCTCACATAATCAACATTGGATCAGAATTGAGTTAAGAAAAATAGGATAAATACATTGCATTTCTTAAAGAATATGAAGATGTTTTTGCTTGGACATATGAAGATATGCCAGGTTTAGACCCTTCGTAGTTATGCATCACCTAGTAGTGCATCCGAATGCTAAACTCGTTAGCGAGCTTAGAAAAATGCATCCTAAAGTGGCCTTACTAGTCAAAGGGAAGTTAGAAAAACTCCTGAATATTATTTTTATACAAGCCATTGATTATGCTGAATGGATCTTAAATGTAGTTCCAGTAACTAAGAAAGAAGATACTAAGATTAGGGTTTGTACAGAATTTAGAGATATTAATGCTGCATGCCCTAAAGACAATTTTCCCCTTTCCAATATGGATTAGATTATTGATTTTACTGCTAGGAGTGGAATGATATCCTTAATGGATGGTTGTTTTGGTTATAATCAGATCAGGATAGCTCCTGAAGATCAGGCTAAAACAACCTTTATTACCCCTTGGGGGAATTTTTGTTGGAAAGTGATGCCATTCTGTTTGAAGAATGTAGGTGCAACCTATCAATGAGCCATGACTTATATATTTCATGATATGATGCATGATATACTACATGATTATGTAGACAACATTATAGCTCGTTCTACTGAAGAAGATGACCATTTAGATGACTTGAGAAAAGTATTTGATCAGTTAAGGGAATATCTTATTCAATTGAATCCAGCCAAATGTATTTTCAGAGTTAAGTTAGGTAAATTATTGGGAGTTATAGTTTCTTTATGCGGCATCAAAATTGACCTTCTCAAGATTACGACTATCACTGATATGCCCGCACCTACAAATATATCTAAATTACAGAGTTTACAAGGTAAGCTTCAAGCTATCTGTTGCTTCATCGATAAGCTGGCGGATAAAACTGGACCCTTTCTTAAGATTCTTAATAAGGATGTCTCTTTCTATTGGGACAACAAATTTAAGGAAGAATTTGAACTCCTCAAACAATATCTTCTTAACCCACATGTACTTTCGCCACCTAAACCTGATCGCCTATTTATCTTGTATATTTATGCTTTAGATTTTGCTTTAGGAGCTATGTTAGCTCAACTTGATGATGAGAAAAGAGAGCATGCTAATTATTACATTAGCAGAACATTAATTAGTTATGAAACCCACTACACAACATTAGAGAAATTATGTCTAGCAGTCGTATTTTCTACACAAAAACTATGCCATTATATGCTCAGTTAGAAAACATATGTTATTGCTAAATTCGATCCCTTGCAGTATCTTATGAGTCGACCTTATTTATCTGGTCGCACAAAAAAGTGGGTTCTTGCTCTAAGTGAATTTAAACTCATGTTTATAGGGTAGAAGTTTGTTAAGGGTCAAATCATAGCAAATCAATTAGCTGTTGCATCCTTAGAGTCCACCCATCCCCTCATCATTGAGTTTCATAAAGAATGCCTTAACCTAGAGGCAGATCATTCAGAGCAATGGTCCCTATACTTTGAAGAAGCCCAATGCATGAGTGGGGCTGGTGTAGGTATTATTTTGATGTCTCCATAGAAACATCTCATACCTCTATCCTTTAAATTAACGTTTGCCTATACTAATAACACTGCTAAATATGAGGCTCTAATCCTTCGATTACGAGCTACCTTGGCACTAAAAATTAAAAATAGATTAGTTTTAAATGATTCTCAACTTGTTATAAATAAAATTAATGATGTTTATCAGACCAAAGATGATAAATTGCGCCCATATAAAGCATGTGTTACAATTAATATCTTTATTTTATCAAGTTACCTTGGAAGCTATTCCTAGAACTAGCAATCGTGTGGTTGATGCTATGGCCGCAGATGCATCTCTTTTACCCTTTGAGTTAGATGACGAATATGCTACCATCATCATTCATTGAATCCAAGAACCCGCTTCAACTAAATCATGCTTGGAACCTTTGGACATGTTTCTAATCAGTGAAACTATTCCTGAACTTTGGTACATTGACATCCTCAATTTTCTTCAAAATGGGACCTTCCCTAAAGGTTTTAATAGAAACCAACTCCGGTTATTATGTAGATGAGCAAGTCACTTCGTAATAATTGGAAATACGTTATATAAGAGATATTTTGAAGGTATCCTATTAAGATGTTTGATTGTAGAAGAGTCTAGATCAGCTTTGAGTGAAGCCCACAATGGATCTTGTGGGGGACACTTTAGTGGTAGCGCCATTACTAAGAAGCTCCTTAGGATAGGATATTTTTGGCCTACCATGGAGAATGATGCACATGATTATGTGCACCATTATGACAAGTGCTAGAAACACGCTGACCTTGTCCATGCGCCTACACAAGAATTGCAGGCTATTTCATCTCCTTGGCCCTTTTCAAAATGGGGCTTAGACATCATCGAAAAAATCAATCCTGTGTCATCTGATGGACACAAATTCATCATAACTACCATCGAGTATTTTACGAAGTGGGTCGAAGCTATGCCCTTAGCTTCTTGCACTGGAATGCAAGTTTCCAAGTTTATTCTTAATCAAATTATTTGTAGGTTCAAAATTCTTGCAAATCTCATCTTGAATAATGGAACTTGTTTAAAAAACAAATATGTAAAGAAACTATGTCAAAAATATAAAATTCAATATCGTTGGTCCACTCCCTATTATCCTTAGGGTAATGGCCAAGCAGAAGCATCTAATAAAACATTAATTAAAATCCTCAGGAGACTGGTCAATAAATCTGGCCGTGATTGGCACATTCAATTATATCCTACTTTGTGGGCTTATCGAACTAGCATTTGTAATCCCATGGGCACTTCACCTTTTTTTTTGGTTTATGGCACTGAAGCTATTTTTCCCTTTGAACTAGAAGTTCCTTCTTTGGCTCTGCTACTTCAAGATACTGAAGTAGGAGATGAATATCATGCTGGTAGATTTAGTTAGTTGGAACTTCTAGATGAGAAGCACATTAATGCTTTGGAACATCTTCGTGTCTACTAGAACAAGCTCAAACGAGCATATCTCAAGAAAGTTCATAATCGATCCTTTGAGATCGGTGACCTCGTCGTAAAAGAAAATAAAAAAATACTAATGCAACTAAAGACCTTAAATGCAAATTCGAGCCTAACTGGCTTGGGCCATATATTATCACTGCTAAATTTGGATCGGGAGCATACGGATTAGCTACCTTAGATGGTAAATATCTTAAAGAACCTATGAACATTATGCATCTTAAGCGATATTATGCATAAATCTGGTAATTTTGTCACTTTATATATTATACATATTGTCTCATATTAGTAATTCATATAAAAATTTCAAAAATAGTAATATTATGTATTCTCTCAATTCATAAATTAAAATCAAAATATAAAAAAATCAAAATCATCAAAATTCTCAAAAACATCTTCTATTTTGCACTAGTTAATTCTTGAAGTATTGCAGTTATATTTTCATTTATTTTGGATAAATTAGCATTTATCTGGAATCCCTCACTTTCACACTCACATGAATAAATATCTTGATCTTATTTGGTATGATTATTAATCTCTCTTATATCGAAGTCCATAGTTGAATTAAATAAAGTTTTGAGCATAGAGAATTGATCTTGTTATTTACTTGAACCAAGTACACCTTTTCACATTAAAATGATTTCATTGCAAATTCAAAACAATGCTACACAGTAGAAGTGGTCTCTTGAGCAAAAATTTTTCCCTGCTATCCTATCATGCACATGGTCTAGAATATTTGAGAATTGACAAAAGGACAAGCTCACCCCTACCCAGAATAAAAATCCCTTGCTCTACAGCCAATCCGAGCAAGTATCCCTAGTATAGGAAGAAAAAGAAAAAGAAAATAAAGAAAATCATGAGAAAAAGAGAAGTTATTTAGAAGCATTATTTCAGTATCATTTTGTACCATCTCAGCAATATTTCAGCATTATCTTAGTGTCAAGCAAAATACAAAATACAATTAAAAAAAAATAAAAAAGAAAAGAAAAAGCAAAAAGCAATAAATCCCCCCCTTTAAAAGAAGGGTGAATGAGCTTGAATCCCTGGAATTATTAATTATTCAAAAATCATGAGGTAAGCCCCATAACAGGTGGTTTGTGCCCAACCCGCTTGGCCTTGGGTAACTCCTAGCGTGGTGATATGTCTATCATATTAGCGATCTTCTTTTGTATAGACCTATGTCCGCTTATGGATCAGCTAGCTATTGATGACCCGACTTACATAGTAGTCTGGTACGGTTACATGCATATAAATCATGGTCAACGAACACTCATTTGGTTAATTCAAATTACTTGTATCAAATTATCTTGCTCAAAATCGGTAAATGAACATTACAATTGCACACACATTTGTGTTTGAGAGATTTTGTATCATTATGATAGATCAAGATCGGCAATGAACTCACGTATGCACATGAGGTTCCTTATAAATCTAAATTTTGTCTTTGAAATAATTTAAAATATTTATTCAAATCTTTTGAAATAATTTGACTTTCTTACTTGAGAATATATGCTTAGCGTAAAATCAATTAAATACATTTTTTTCAAAAATCCAAAATTTTCTTGCAAAACATGTTCAAAATCTAGCAATAAAGTCACATTTAGATTTTTTTCCGATTTTTGTGATGATGGTATAGTTCCTAAACCTAAATTGGAATTTTATGCCTAGTGCAAGTCCTCATTTTTATATTTTCTGTTTATCTCAAAATAAAAAATCAACTATGCAATAAAACTATTATATCAATTTCTTCTTTGGATTTCGCGATGATGGTATAAGTCTATACCTAAAATTCTATGCCTAGCGCAAACCATCGTTATAATTTTATTTCCCATTTATTTAATCCATAAAAGCATATGGTTTAAATCATTATGTTACACAATTGTGCTTTAAAAAGAACGAAAACTTTCCTATTTCATTTCAATATGTCAACATTCATTTTTTTTGCGACGAAGGTATAATTCCTAGGGAATTGTTCAAATTTCTATCATACTTAGGAATTTTATGCCTAGCAAAAATCATAGTTTTAATTATTCATGCATAATATTTTCATGGAAATCTAAAAACAAATCATCACTATCATCATTCTTCATCATCACAACACAAAGTCTTAAGAAAGTCTCTTAAGCACCCTTTTACTTTTAGCAATATTTCTCTCATACCGGGATTAGCTTGATAACCTAGAGAGCGGCGACTCCATGAAATGGTCATGTAAAAACGACAATGTCCTTTGAAATTATTGTTAGAAGACACTTTATTTTCATCAAAACACACCACAACAACCAGTTTGTTTACATTAGATTATTTCATTTAATTTTATAGCATGACATAAAATTATAATATTTTCAACGACATAATTACATGAATAGTCAATCAACAATTAAAATATTAAAGCATCATAAAACACATGCACAAGTCATATCACAAAAAGAACATCATATATATATCAAGAAGTATATACATCATATCAAAATGGATTGGTATGCCATAATATATACCTTGGCATAATCAATCATCTCAAAAATAGTCTATGTACAATGTGCATCTAGCCTTGAGAAGACCTCGAGCTCTTAGCCTCATCTCCTCTCCTGCCCTGAGGTGGACGAGGTGGCCCCATCGAAGCTTGTCCTATATCATGGGTCCTCGATGTTGATCATGATGATGTCCTTGATGACCCCATCTTGATCAGCTCTACAATGCTGGCTTGCAATTGTATCCTCTGGCCCTCTAGAACCAGCTGGTAGTACACTCCTTGATAGAACACAATTTGAGCAACCGACCCTGCCAGCTCTAGAATGCTCGGCCCTCCGCTCTGAGCCCTGAGTCCTATAGCCTCATACTACATAGTTTGCACCTGAGCTCGTAGGCAGGCATTCTCCACTTGGAGAGCTACCATCTTGCTGTTCTCCCCCACCTCGACACCCTTGCCCCTATCGAGCGATGGTGGCCTATCCCTCTGTTGAGGAGGGAGTCTTTCTCTCCTCTCCTCTCTCCTCTCCTCCATCCTCTCCAGTAGCTGCTATCTCTCCGAAGCCTGTGGTACTCTCCAGCATCTCTCCTAAGGAGGTCATTTTTGATCTCTCCCTTCGCAACCCCTCATTGCATCGATGGCAGCCTGGTGGTGCCTCTCCATCTATTGCACTACAACGTGCATCAGAACCTATGCCCTCATCATTCGAGGAGGGTAGATGCCTGCATACCATGCATCATATCCATCTGCTATCCCCACATCATCCCCATACAATGGCTAAATGAGGGCATCATCAGCATCCTAAATCTAAAACCACTACATTTTTGGAGCCCCGCTTAGTGTGGTACTATCTTGCATAGTCTGAGAGTACTCATAATCCCTAAGAGTAGGGATCCCATGCTGTAGACCAAACTGCCTCAAAACTCGATCATAACAATGGAGCTCTACCTCTCCCCGCTCTGTCCTTAACCATATGACTCGCTTGATGCGAGCCAACTCCTGTCTATCCTCTACCCACCTTGGATGCTCTCTCCATGGTATCCAGGTGATCCGATCTAGGGTGATATCATCCAGTAACCTCTGGGACATTAGCAAATCTATCCACCATTGTGACCCTCTCTGGAGCCACCAATAGAAAACCCGGGGTATCTCCTGGTCAACTCCTATCAGTGGAAGCCCTATTAGACTACACACCATAATGTGCTCCCAGAACTAAACCTATAGAAGTGATGTCAACACCAGACATCGAACCCCATTGTATATGACCCCGTAAAGGATCCTATACAAGTGACATAGTACAAAGCTGCCCCAAGAAAACCTGTATTCATGGTACCTCATGTCACAGACCACATCTAAAAGTAGCCACGATAAACTGCATCTGCTCTGGTAGCATAGAAGAAGGCCACCCACCACCCCTGCCAAAACTTGGGTCAACCAATATGCCCTAGGCATCTGCCTCAACGCCTCGATATTCACTCCACCCTTCTCCAAGATGAAGCTTGGGTCCTCACACAATCTCATCACGGTATGGCCCTGATTGGCCAAATGCGTCATGAATCGACCATGTATGGGGATCCTCAATATCATCCATACATCCTCTAGAGTGGGAGTCATCTCCCCTATCGGTAGCCAAAATCAGGATGACTCTAGATACCATCTCTCTGCTAGGGCTGTCAGTAGCCCCATGTCTATAGGAATTTGTGGCATCTCTGCCACATGCTACAGTCCTACCTCTGCTAATATATCTCACTCGGCCTGATCAAGCACAGCAAAATCATCTCTTAGACCTCTGTATTTCCACTCCCGACTCTTTAGCAATACCCTTTGCAAAATAAGCAATAAAACAACAAAAATAATTAATACATAATCATTAAAAAATCAATTAAAATCAAATCATCTCATAAAAGTTGATATCGCCCATTATTGGATGATATCATACCAAATTTAGACCAAAATCATCCTTAATAGGATGAAATTGTATTTGTTCTTCATTTTGGGGATCGCCCCTATTTCTTCGATTTCATCCCTAGACGAAATCGACAATATAGAGACAATTTCGTCGCTGACCTAAAAATGGCCACGATGCCCAAAAAAATTAAAATTCAAGTAAAAAATTAAGTAAATCAAGTCAAAAACATAGTAAAACTAGGTTTAGATCCTTACCCACAACCCGCGTCGGACCTTTGTTGATCTGTGTGATGTCTCCACCATTTTGCCTGTAGAGCTCTAAAACAGCGAAAGTGAACAATAAAAATAAATTAGGGTTTTACCCTATTTTTCTTATTTTTATTCAAAATGACATTTTTTTAATTTTTGCTTTTCTGTGCTTTTACCTCAAACGTTCAATTTGGGTAAAAACTCGGAGGGGGCACCATAGCAAACAGTCGTACGATTCAACCTAGAATCGTCGTCTAAAAAATGGAATAAATTTTTGCTTTCTCGTAAAGCATGAAGAACTCGTCTTTAATGCATTTTTTTTGAAAAATTCGCTAAAGAGGGGGCAAAATGTAGCACCCTAAAATTGGTGCAGTTAAACCATCAGTAAAAAGTAGAAATTTGAATTTTAACCTCGAAATCGCCTGTTAATCGCTAACCTCATTTTTTTGTGCCATTTTTAGAGGTTGTTGTGACCATTGGACAATATCGTCCTCGATCTGATGATATCGTCCCAAGTCGAACGAATTCATCTGGAACAGAATGTCTAGACGATTTTGTCCCAAAATCAAATTTTCATAATTAGCTTCTATTCCAATGACCTCTCCAACTTGGGCAAAAGCATGTCTGCATGGTTGGAGATTCTTGCATTGAGGATCTCCCATATTGGGATGATCCCCAACCTCCTAACCTCCCCCTAATCCTATATAAACTGGGATTTTCCTAGTCTATCCCCCTGACTCCCTGACTCCCTCCCTGATCTCTCCTATCATTCGCACTTGTGTTTTCAATTTTTGTTGAAGGATTTCACTGTGTTTTAGCCAGAGGTAGCTCGGATCGTCGCAGGTGATTCAACTACAATTTTAGACGATCCTATCAAGATCGACAATGATCTTGTATGATTACAGACGATCCGATCTGCAATTCAGCTTGGAGGCAATTAGAGCCCTGAGTTTGCATTATCTATCTCATTTTCCATTTTTTATTGGTGCATTAGATTGATTTACTTTTGTTTTGCATCTTGGAGTTCATCTCATTTAGCATAATTGCATGATAAAATTCAAAATAAGTTTACAAAATAGTGCATCTCATTTAATTTGATATCTGGATTTATCATTCGAACATCTATACTCTTATTTCTATCATTTTGCATCATTCTTGCAATTGTATTTTTGGTTTTTGGTGTCTGTTTCCTTGATTGCAAGTTTTTGACAAATTCGCCTGATGAATTTGTCAGGTTGCTAACGATATTGGGTGATCTCGGATGATATCCTATGATTTGGGACAATTCTGTACAATTACAGATGATCCTGTCATATCCGAGATGATCTGGACTCCTACAAGCTTCAAAATCTTCATCAGACATCAAGAATCAGGTGTACTCTTCTTCATTTTATATATTCTCTGTATTCAATCACATTAGGATTCATTCATGTCTGTTGTCTTCATATAAATCAGAATCTTCATATAGAATAGCTTAGCTTCATTTTGGCCAACCTAGGAATCTGAATGATTGAACATAAAATGAACAAATCAAACCCATTCTCAACCTAGGCATGGAAACTGCCACTCAAATATTCTTGGTGAACCCTACCATCCGTCAAAAAATCACCTTTATACCCCTCCCCCAAGAGGTGCGACCTTCAAAGGGCCTCTCCATACGAGGTATTGTTCCATCCTTTTCTCACCCCCTTCTGGGTACGGATCCTTTAGCTTGAAGGTAAGGGTGCAAAAAAATTGGGCGATACACCCTCCCCTAAAGGAGCAAAACCAAAAATTTTAGCAATCAAATGAATATTTACCTCAATGAGAAGCCCTCAGATCTAAGCCACCCTATTGTCCCATGAGCTGATGAAGTCATTGGTGACTCACTCATCCGCACTACTAAAGATATTGAATAAAGGGATGAACCCTTTGGCTCCAAGCAGAGCTTCGACAATGGGTTTGAGCTAGATCTTCAATGGTTCGAGAATGGACATATTGCTAGTAAAACTATAGGAGATCACACAGCTAAATAGGATACCACCAACCATAAGTTTATACCAAAAGTGGGGACATCCAAGAGGGAGGAAGATCGATAAAAAGGCATTAGGACTAAGGCAAGGTAGACAACTAGATGATGGGCCCTTTTTGAAGCAAATAGGAAAATGGTAAAGGCACAGACCAACCTCATAACCTAGGCAAGATAGGGAGGCAACTCAAACATGCAAGGGAGTTTATTGGGTGCTAGAATGGAAGGGACTAACCATTAGAGTGAAGCCTAGGGCATTGAAAGTAGGATAAATGTGGAAATGGAAGGGGAAGCAGACAAAAAAATAAGAGTGGAGGAAAAAAAAGATGGTGAGGTGATGACACAGGGTGAAAAAATGGATGCAGAGATAACTAAGAGCTTTGTCACGATTAGAATGACTTAGATGGTTAGGGGTACAATCGACTTTACAGGGAGCAATGATGATTTGGGTAGGGGAACAAAAATCCTTGGTGTTGAAATGAACACCCTTGGTGTTAATAAAAATACCTTTGAAGAACCACTTGTTGTTAGTTGGATAAGTGCTCCACATAATTTTTGGCAGCATCGACGACATCCTGAGGGAAAGACTCTTCCCAAATGGTAAGGTTGTTTTGATTGGTTGCTCTATTAGCCAAAAGGTCAGCCACCATATTTGCCTCTCTAAACACATGTTGGATTTTGTTGAGAGGGCATTATATGAGAGTAAGTTGACACTCTTGGATGATGTTTTGAATATTCCATCCTCCAATGGTATTGCTTTTAATGTGGTTGACCATGTTTAAAGAGTCCCCTTCAAAAATCATGGGTTTAGTCAAATATTTGTTGACTTCAATGCTTCTCCATAGAGCTCAAGATTTGGCATAATTTTTTGATTGAACTCCCAAATTTTTAGTGAAGGCTTTAATTATTTTTCCTTCGTAGTCCCTGATGATACCTCTAGTCTGAGAATCCCTAAGATTTCCTTTATATGACCCATCAAAGTTCACCTTGAACCATCCTGGGGGGGTTCCATTTGGCATTAGATCTGTAGTTGGTAGGGGTCTGGGATATAGAGTAATCGATGGATATACCCAAGGACTTAACTAGGGAATATTCCACTCTAGCCATAGGTAGTCAAAATAGGGGACCAGATTTGAATTTTCAATTGCAAAGCACAGGGCTTTGTTGGCCACTGCTTCAGGGTCCCTTGAGTGATCATTGAAGATTCTATTGTTATGCTCAAGCCATATTTACCACATCGAGTGATGTAGCAGTGCTTCCCATAAGAACTTGAGCCTAGGATTATGAAAGACTTTGGGCCATTGAGTAAATATGTCAGTGGTTGACTGGGGCCATACCCATTTGACCTGGAATAGACTTACCAACGTGGAAAAAATATTGTAGGTAAAGGGGAAATCTATAAAGAGATGCCAATTGGACTCCCACGCTTGAAAGCACAAGTAATACCTATTGGAGAATATGATACCCCTCTTAATTAGATTTTTAGTGATGAGAATTCTATTTTGGGAAGCTAGACAATAAAAATAGGCCACCTTTGATATGAGATGCTTGAGCCAAATTATTTTAACTACAGCAGGGGCACCCTTGTTATTGTGCATCTTCTGCAGAGTGTCTATTAGAAGGAACATAGTCTTAACCAAAAAGTAACCATCGTTAGTGCCTTTCCAGAGGGGTTTGTCTTTCTTATGGATCTTAGGAATAAAATTTACCCTAAGAACTATCTGTAAGGATGAGATGGCCCTATCAAGAACTGCATTGCTCATTCTGAAGTGAAGCTTCTTCCATTTACGATAGTCTTGATTTTGCACGATGAAATCTACAACTTTGGGCCCAAACCTGTTGTCAGTGAGGTGTTTGAGAGTAGTGATGTTAGGATCCCTGATGAGGGGCTCATCCCTTGCCCATGGATCATGCCAAAAATTGATGTCTTTCCCATATCCAAGCTGCCACCTGGTACCTTGCTGGAGTAGATGTCTGGTTTGGATTATAGATCACCAAAAATGGGACCCTACATGAGGAATACCTTCATCCCTGAAGGAATGGTGTTGAAGGTATTTTATTTTGATAATGGAAACCCACTCTAGGTTTTCACTAGTGAACACATTCCATGCCTGTTTTACAAGGAGGACCTGGTTCATCTTATTGACCCTGCAAAATCCAAGCCCACCTTTGTATTTTGGAGTACAAACTTTATCCCAGGTGACTAAATGGAATTTTTTTTTATTGTCAACTCTAGCCCATAAATCGCTTTTGAATTTGTTCAATAGATACCCCTACTACTATAGGGATTTTCAAAAATGATAAAAAATACACTAGGATTATTTGGAGAACAAACATGACTAATGTGGCATTACCCGCTTGAGACATAAGGGCCCCTTTCCACCCAACCAACTTATTTTGGAATCTCTCGGTGATATTATTCCACATTGTCTTGGTTGGTCTCCCTTGAAACATTGGAAGGCCAAGGTAGGTGGCTAGGAATGCTACAATGGAACATCCCAGGATATTCACAATTTTGACTTGTAGGGTCAACGGAGTGTTGGTAAAGTAAATCTTACTTTTGGTGAAGTGGATATTTTGCCGTACAACTTCCTCGTAGAGGTTGAGTATGGATTTGATGACTCTAGCTTCACATAAAAAGGCAAAAATAGCCAACAAGGTGTCATCCACAAACTGCTAATGAGTCAAGGGTTGGAGGTTGGATGCTACTTTAATCCTAGAGATCAGCCCTCTAGAGTAAGTAGCTTTGATAGCTCTGACAAGGCTCTCAACCAGAATGATGAAAAGAATGGGGGAGAGGGGGTCCCCTTGCCTCAACCCTCTGGTGCTAGGGAAGTAACCTACCGTAGAACCATTAACCAACATAGAAATCCAATATGAGGAGATGCATTATAAAATTAGATGAACCCAACTATCATGAAAACCAAACTTCTGAAGGACCTTGGCCAGAAACTCCCGATCAACTCTATCAAAAGCTTTGTTCATGTCAAGTTTGAGGAAGAAAGCTAATTTGTTAGAATTGAGAGTAGAATGAATGAGCTCGTGAATGGTTATGACCCCATCCACTATATTTCAACCCTTAAAAAAACTTCCTTGGTAGGGGTCAATCAGGGAAGGGATGATGCCTTTAAGTCTATTGGCCATGGCTTTGGATAAAATTTTATAAATGACATTACACAAACTTATAGGCCGATAGTCAAACAGGGATTTGGAGTTGGGGCCTTTAGGAATGAGGGCCAGGAAGGTGGAGTTCACATCCCTTGGAATGACTTTGGAATTTTGCATTTTTGAGATGGCTTGACAGAGATCGGAGCCAATGATGTCTTAGTAAGCTTGGAAGAACCTTGGGGAGAAACCGTCAGGGCCTAGTGCTTTGTATGGTTGCATAGAAAACAAAGCTTGGTGAATCTCCTTAGGGCTTAAAGGGTTGAGCAAGAAGGCATTCATGCTATCAGATATGGTCTTGGGGATGTGCTCAAGAAGGAAATCCATGGCTTGACTAGAGGGGGGGTAGGAGCCAAGGAGAGACTAAAAGTGACTAACCACTTCATCATGGATCTCATGGATATCTGATGTGAAAGTGCCATCTTGCCTGATTAGGCCCTTGATCCTATTTTCTCCTCTATGCTTGAGAGTGGAAATGTGGAAAATATTGGAATTGGAGTCTCCTTCTTTAAGCCACAAATGAATCAATTTATAGCACCATAATATCTCTTCCTTCCACAAAATGTTGTGATATTATGATAGCAACAATTTTTCTTCAACTCTCAAGCTGTCATCCCCCTATCCCTACTGAAATTGGTTTTCAATACTTTGAAGCCTGTATTTAACATTCTACTTATGTTTTAAGTTGTTTCCAAAGATTTATTTGTTCCACACCTTTACTTTAGCTTTAATATATCATAATTTTTGAGTGACTTGGTTTGTGATAGTTCCAAGGAAGCTTTTCCCCCACCATTAAGATATACGGTCTTTAAGGTTAGGATGCTGAGTCCACATTACTTTGAAGCAAAATGGTATTTTGAACTAGGGTTTGTTGACTGTCTCAAAGATTAGGGGGTTGTGGTTAGACCCGATCTTAGGCATAGCCTGTAAACTGGCATCTCCAAAAAAGGGGAGAGCATCCTAAGACAGAAGGAAATGGTCAAGCCTTTATTGAATGAGGTCACTCCCCACCCTTTTGTTTCTCCAAGTGAATTGGGCCCCCCTCAAATGAACATCCATTAATTCATTTGTATCCACAAAGTGAGTGAAGTCCTTTGTTATTTTAGGAGTGATATCTTTACCACCTCTATTTTTTGAGGGATGTAATGGGGTGTTGAAATCCCCAACAAGGATCCAGGGGATATTGCTGAACGTTTCTCTCATATGAGTGATATTGTTCCACAAATATAGTCTATCCTACAAGCTATTTGGTGCATAAATATTCATCAAAACCTAGGAGTTCTGGGTAATAGAGTCATGAAAAAAATGTTGGAGATTCATCCTTCACTTGAAACTACTCTTCATTCTACCTTGGCTGGGACCCAAAGACAGAGGAGGCCGCCAGATGTTCCAGAGGTTGGGGTAAAAGAAAACTCACATTTTATTTAAATAATCTTGGCAAATTTAGATAAATATTGCGTGCCTAATTTGGTTTCTTGAATTAGAAAAATTATGGGATTTGAATCCTTTCACATGGAGACAACCAATTTTTGTTTTGCTGCCCCATTTAACCCTCTCACATTCTAGGAAAGAATTCTCATTTGGATTTTTTGGAGGGTTTTTTGCCTCCTTTGCCTTGTTGTGCAAGAGGTTTGGATCTCTTTGATTCTTCTCTGTTGGACATTTCAAGTTACTGGAAGAGAGTTCGTTGGGTGCCATTGCCTGTCTTCTACTGTGTCTCTACTCCTCAGGTCTACACTAGAGGGTCTACCTTTCTTTTTGTCACCTCCAATATCTATCTAGTATTTTTTAAAGCTCTTGTTCTATTTAGGACTCCAAGCCTCTAGGGAATCATGGGATGAATTGGCACTATCAACCTCATTGTCATGGGTTTCAAAAGTGAAGTGGAGAAATCTAGACCTGATGGGTGGTGGGGAACTGGGTAGGGGGTTGGGCGATAGGGGGGTTTGGTTGAAGGGGTCAGGGACACAAGGATATTGGCTAGCAAGGAATTAGAGCACAAATTTTGGGACAAGGAATGGGTTTGCTGGGGAAGGTATGCCTTCATGGATGGTTGGTATGGCTAGTTTGATACAAGGATTTCCTCATGAGGAAACTCCTCATCATTATTATTTGTAATGAGACTAGTATTATTAAGTAAATTGAACCTATTGGATAACGTAAACATATTTATTACCTTACTTGTGTCACTGATTAGAGAGGAGGGAACTTGTTGCTTGCCTTTGAGGTCCTAGCATGGGCCTATTTTGGCTTTCATCTTCTGGGTTTCTCCATTGGGTGAGCGAAGTGGTTTTTGGTAGTTGTTCTATGTAGGCTTAATTGTTAGGCACTAGGTTTGGATATACCCATAGGAGTGAAATTCAGTGTAGAATGAGGGTTTATTATCATGCTCCACCAGTTGACAATGATGGTAGGACCCATAGATTAGATTTACATGGTTTGGGAGCTGGGTCTCCAAATTTACGTTAACATAGATACAATCCTGCAAAAGTTGTGATTGGACGTGCATTGCTAGGTTGATAGTGACAATCTTCCAAATTTCTAGAGCAATCCCCGGAAGCACATACTCATGCTAGAAGTGAGGAAGCAAGTTTGGGAGCCAAATATAGATGGGGGTGAAATTGATATTCTGTGAAGCAGAACTAGAAATACAAGCAGAGAAATCATGAAATTTTCATTAACAGAGCCTTAAAATTTGAATTACAAAAGATACCAAAATGGCCAACCCCTTTTACAATCTATGTACTACCTTTTATATCAGACCCGACCCCCTATGGACATCATTACATAGAATGCCAAGTTTGTTTCTAACCGCCCACACGAATGTTCTGTCATCGCCTGCAAGATGCTGCCAGGTGCCTCGAATCATCATGGCATGTAATGGCGGAGTGCGCTACAGTCGCCTGTCCATCAACCCACCGAGTCATCATTCATAGGAGTGCTCTATAGCCATCTATAATTTGTTGCCACGTGCCCTCCTGCAATGGCCTCTGTAACCGCCTAGTACTCCATGGCCACCTGTAATTCGTTGTCACGTGCCCTTACGCAATGGCCTCTGTAACCGTCGGCTTGTCTGGAGTCGTGAGCGTTCCGTCGTGATATCATGACGTTTTTGCTTCCTTACGCTCTCTCTCCTCTTCGGTCGCGATATCGCGACGTTTTGGCGTTCGGCCTCTATTTTCTCCTTCGGGCCGCGATTTCGTGACACGTCACGAAATCGTGACGCCTCCGCCTTCCGCACTCGCTTTCCGCCTTCGGGCCGCGAAACCGTGACATGTCACGATTTCACGACGTCCTTGCCTTTCGCACTCGGCTTCTGCCATCGGGTCGCGATTTCGCGATAGTTGCTCCTTTCGGCTCTTCTTTTCAAAATGTGTCACGATTTCACGACAGCTGCTCCCCTTGGTGCTTCTTTATGAAATGTGTCACGATTTCATGACGGCTTTGCCCCTTGGCATCTTTTCTCAGAAAGTGTCATGATTTCATGACCACTTTGCCCCTTGGTGCCTTTGCTCCGAAAGTGTCACGATTTCGTGACCACTTTGCGCCTTTGAGCCTTTGCTCCGAAAGTGTCACGATTTCATGACCACTTTGCGCCTTTGAGCCTTCGCTCCGAAAGTGTCACGATTTCGTGACCACTTTGCGCCTTTGAGCCTTTGCTTCGAAAGTGTCACGATTTCGTGACCACTTTGCGCCTTTGAGCCTTTGGTCCGGAAGTGTCACGATTTCGCGACCACTTTGCGCCTTTGAGCCTTTGCTCCGAAAGTGTCACGATTTCGTGACCACTTTGCGCCTTTGAGCCTTTGGTCCGGAAGTGTCACGATTTCGTGACCACTTTGCGCCTTTGAGCCTTTGCTCCGAAAGTGTCACGATTTCGCGACCACTTTGCGCCTTTGCCCCTTTGCTTTGAAAATGTCACGATTTCGTGACCACTTTGCACCTTGGCCCCTTTTCTCAAAAAGTGTCGCGATATCGCGACAGTTTGGCCCCTTGGCGCCTTTTCTCCAAAAGTGTCGTGATATCGCGACAACTTTGGCACTTAGAGAAAAAAATTTTTTTGGGTGATGCAAGATTGCTCTTCCACCTCCGGATGCTCCTGCATCAGACACCCGGGGTGAATTTGAGAAGTGACCTTCACTTCTGATCTGTCTGAGGTAGACCCAGGCGGTCAACCTCTGCCTTCGACAACCAAGTCGCATCTTCTATGGGCCTGCCCTTCCACTTGATCAAATACTCAGAATAACACCTGTTCCGAGTACTTCGGCCCTCACGCGTATCAAGGACTTCTTCTATCTCGTCTGCGACTGGAGTGACCGTGGGAATGCTCCACAAATCCGGGCTTGGTGTTGCACTGCTATCTCCTTCATGAAACTCGACCAAATCTGAAATGTTAAAAACCGATGAGATGTTAAGTTCACTCGGCAACTCCACCTCGTATGCATTACCCGAATCCCATTTTCCAATGATCTTGCATGGCCCAAATTTCTTCATCTTTAGCTTGTTATAGGTCTTGGCAGGAAACCTCTCTTTTCTTAGATGGACCATGACGGAATCTCCTACTTCAAACTCCTTAGCCCGACGCTTCTGGTCTGCCCTGGCCTTATACTGAGTATTCATCTTAGCAATGTGCCTTGTCACCTCCTCATGCACTCCCTTCAGGTGTTCAACAAAGTCTTCAGCCTCAGCACTACATTTTTCTCTTGTATCCATCCTTCTCAACTCTGAAGCATTTCTTGGGCTGCTCCCATAGATTATCTGGAATGGCGATTTATTGGTACTCCTGTTGATAGAGCTGTTGTAAGCGAATTCTGCCTGCGGAAAAACTAAATCCCATCCCTTGGGCTTGTCTCCGACCAAGCATCTCAGTAGATTGCCCAAACTCCTATTTACCACCTCTGTTTGGCCATCTGTTTGGGGGTGGTATGCAGAACTAAATTTTAAATCCGTCTTCAGTTTCTTCCACAGGGTTCTCCAGAAATACCCTACAAACTTGGTATCCCTATCCGACACAATGCTCCTTGGCAGACCATGAAGGCGTACCACTTCCTTGAAGAATAAACCAGCCACATGGACCGCATCGCTAGTCTTCTGGCAGGGAATGAAATGAGCCATTTTTGAAAACCTGTCCACTACCACAAATATGGAGTCGTGCCCCCTCTGCGTCTTGGGCAAACCAAGAACAAAATCCATACTAATATCCTCCCATGGCCTTTCGGGTATGGGTAGTGGTTGATATAAACTAGTAGGCTGCCTCACACCTTTTGCCATCTGGCATATCCTACAACTTTGCACAAATTTTGCCACATCTTGTTGCAATTGCGGCCAGTAGTAATTTTCACTAACAAGGGAAATGGTCTTATCTCGACCAAAGTGTCCAGCTAAACCTCCACTATGCTTTTCCTTGATGAGATTCTCCCTCATTGAGCTCCTCGGAATGCATAATTGGTTCCCCCTGAACAACATTCCATCTTGAATCAAAAAATTTAACCACTTAGTCCTATCCAAAGTAACAGGCGCAGTGCAGGCTTTCCAAGCTTCTGCGAAGTCGGGGTCTGCAGGGTATAAACCCTTGAGCTCAGCAAACCCTACAACCTCCACCTTCATCTCCATCAATAAACATTGCCTCCTACTCAAGGCATCCACAACTCTGTTGGACCTCCCACTCCGGTGTTTCAGCACAAAGGTGTAGCTCTGCAGGAACTCGACCCATTTCAGGTGCCTCTGATTTAATTTCCCTTGACTGTTAATATACTGCAGTGCCTGATGATCAGTATACAGAACAAACTCCTTTGGCAACAAATAATGCCTCCATTTCTTCAGAGCCTGAACTATGGCATAGAACTCCTGATCATATACCGAATACTTCTTCCTGGCATCATTGAGCTTCTCACTAAAATAAGCAACAGGCTTACCCTCTTGGCTCAATACGGCCCCTATGGCACTACCACTCGCATCACAGTCTACCTGAAACACCTTGTTAAAATCTGGAAGTGCTAAGACAGGTTGCTCTGTGACCTTCTTCTTTAGCATAGCAAAGCTTTTGTCTGCTCCAGCTGTCCACTTGAATTCCTTCTTGTTCCCCCTCATTGTCTCCGTAAGGGATGCGCAAATGTTGTTGAAGTTTCTAATGAACTTTCTATAGAAACTGGCCGGACCGTGAAACGATCTCACCTCGGTCCACGCTTCTTGGAGCGAGGCCATTCTATGATAGCCCTCACCTTTTTGGGGTCCATTTTGAGACCATCTGCTGAGATAACAAATCCTAGGTATACTAACTCTCTCTTCACGAAGTTACACTTCTTCAGATTTATCAGCAACTGCTCCTCCCGCAGTTTCTCAAAAACCCTCCTGATGTGCATCAGGTGTTCCTCCAGGGTTTTGCTAAAAATCAAGATATCATCCAAGTAGACAATAACAAATTTGCCTAGAAATTCCTTCAGGACTTCATTCATTAACCGCATGAAGGTACTCGGTGCATTGGTTAGCCCAAATGGCATGACCAACCACTCATACAACCCCTCTCTGGTTTTAAAGGCTGTCTTCCACTCATCCCCTTCTCTAATGCGGATCTGATGGTAACCACTTTTCAGGTCAATCTTCGTGAAGTACTCAGCTCCACTCAAGCAGTCCATGATATCATCCATCCTTGGCAGTGGGAATCTATATTTGATAGTGATCTTGTTAATTGCCCGAGAGTCTGTGCACATTCTCCACTCTCCATCCTTCTTGGGTGCTAGTACTGCAGGTACTGCACATGGGCTAAGACTCTCCCTAATCAACCCCTTCTTTAGCAGCTCTTGAACCTGCCTGTTTAACTCCTCAGTTTCTACAGGCGTCATTCTATGTGCAGCCTTATTCGGCAAGCTCGATCCAGGCACCAAATCTATGTGGTGGCTGATCTTCCTAATAGGTGGTAAACCTTTAGGAACATTATCAGAAATGATATCTGGAAACTCCTCTAACAGTCCCATGACTTCCACTGGAGTTTCCTTGCATTCTTCTTCCCTAACCCTAGGGATTATTGCATAGCACATATGATCTGGCTTCAGGCCATCTAAAAATCTTCTTCCATCAACTAGACAGGACTCGTGCACTCCTGCATACCTTCTCATCCGCCTCCTTCGGGGTTTCAACTTATGGCGAACTCCATTTTTTGACAAGGAATATGTATTGGCTCGACCATCATGTACAACACTTCGATCAAAGCTGCCATGGTCTCCCAAGCAACAAGTGACATGCATCCATGGGCAAGATGTCACAAAGGACCTCATCACGGTAAGTTCCGATGTTAAACTTCACCGAGGCATTGCTCATTGACCAGCACCCGATGGTCCTTTTGTAACCATGCAATCCGATAAGGGTGCGGGTGTTTTCTTCTCTCCAGCTGCAACTTAGCAACCATCTCCTCGAGAGACCAAGTTGTCGGTGCTTCCATTATCGATGATGATGTTACAGACCTTGCCTGCGCACTTGCATCTTGTGCGAAATAGGTTGTTCCTCTGATCTGCCTTCTTTTCTTCATTCAACAAGACTCTTCTGATGATCATCGCTTCCCCTCGTTCTGCCTCCTCAGAGTGCTCAGATTCGATACCTTCGTCTGCTACAGCAGCTCGGGCCTGACCCTTAGGTCTTCGATTTGGCCTTTCTTGATGCTTGCGGGCGGTTGTATGCCCGATGTCCTTCTTCTCCGTAGTTGAAGTAGGTTCCTCGAAAGACACCTCTTCCAAACCCTCGCCCAGGCCTACCTCTTCCCCTCGGGTAGTTGTTGTTCTGATTGCGTGGGCGTTGGGTATTCTCCTCCTTCTCTTCTTTCTGGTTCTGGCTACTGCTTGCTTCACCAGTCTTCCTCAAATCTCTGTATCTTCCTCCACTGGTCCTTCCACCAGCTCTTCCTCCATGATCCTTTCCTCTCTGCTTACCATCAAATCTCCTATTCAATTTCTCCTCCACTTTTAATGCAAACTGGTATGCATCCTCAACCGTGCTCATTCAAACCAGACTCAGCTCTTCTTGGATGTTGGTTCTCAATCCATTGATGTATCGTGCGACTTTCTCCTTATTCGCCTCAGAATGGCCGGTTCTAATCGAGATCTGATAGAACTCCTCCGTATACTCCTTGACAGATTTACTTGCCTGTCTAAGACTCTGCATCTTCCTCAACAAATCCAACTCATAATCCATGGGGATGAATTGCCTCTTCAATTTCTCCACCATCCTATCCCACCTGGTGATCTTTTCCTTTCCCCTCCTGTTCCTTTCTAGCTGTACTCCTTTCCACCAGATGCTAGCGTGTCCCTTCAACTTTGTTTTTGCGAACTTGATCCGATTTGGATCTGAGATCTCCTCATACTCGAAGTATTCCTCCATGTCGTTGATCCAATCTATCAACTCCTCGGGATTGAGATTCCCAGAATAGGTGGAGACGTCAAACTTCGGCTTCTTCCCGATCTGGGATATGGCCCTATACAGCCTAGCCTCTACTGGATCCAATGCTTCTTCTTCATCAGATGGACCCTCTTCTTCCCAAACTTCATCTTCATTGGGTTCCTCCCTTCTTGGCTCAACTCCTCTTCTGATTTCCTCCTGCGGGGCTTGAACTTGCCTCTGCAAGGCTCTAAGATCGACCTCTGCTCCCCTATTCCTCACACCACCATGGTTCCTACGCGGAGGCATCCTGCTCGCTTCCTCACAACCCACAACCACAATCCTGGCGCAAACTGCCTCACTGTCGGCGATCGGTTCGCGCACTCAGAACCTTCTAGCTCTGATACCACTTGAAGTAGAACTGGAAATACAAGCAGAGAAATCACGAAATTTTCATTAACAGAGCCTTAAAATTTGAATTACAGAAGATACCAAATGGCCAACCCCTTTACAATCTATGTACTGCCTTTTATAACAGACCCGACCCCCTATGGACATCATTACATAGAATGCCAAGTTTGTTTCTAACTGCCCACATGAATGTTCTGTCATCGCCTGCAAGATGCTTCCAGGTGCCTCGAATCATCATGGCATGTAATGGCGGAGTGCGCTGTTGCCTCTGTCCATCAACCCATCGAGTCATCATTCATAGGAGTGCTCTATAGCCATCTGTAATTTGTTGCCACGTGCCCTCCTGCAATGGCCTCTGTAACCGCCTAGTACTCCATGGCCACCTGTAATTCGTTGTCACGTGTCCTTCTGCAATGGCCTCTGTAACCGTCGGCTTGTCTGGAGTCGTGAGCGTTCTGTCGTGATATCATGACGTTTTTGCTTCCTTACGCTCTCTCTCCTCTTCGGTCGTGATATCGCGACGTTTTGGCGTTCGGCCTCTATTTTCTCCTTCGGGCCACGATTTCGTGACACGTCACGAAATCGCGACGCCTCCGCCTTTCGCACTCGCTTTCCGCCTTCGGGCCGCGAAACCGTGACATGTCATGATTTCGCGACGTCCTTGCCTTTCGCACTCGGCTTCTGCCATCGGGTCACGATTTCGTGACAGTTGCTCCTTTCGGCTCTTCTTTTCAAAATGTGTCGCGATTTCGTGACAGCTGCTCCCCTTGGTGCTTCTTTACGAAATGTGTCATGATTTCATGATGGCTTTGCCCCTTGGCGTCTTTTCTCAGAAAGTGTCACGATTTCGTGACCACTTTGCCCCTTGGTGCCTTTGCTCCGAAAGTGTCACGATTTCGCGACCACTTTGCGCCTTTGAGCCTTTGCTCCGGAAGTGTCGCGATTTCGCGACCACTTTGCGCCTTTGAGCCTTTGCTCTGAAAGTGTCACGATTTCGTGACCACTTTGCGCCTTTGAGCCTTTGCTCCGAAAGTGTCACGATTTCGCGACCACTTTGCGCCTTTGAGCCTTTGCTCCGAAAGTGTCACGATTTCGCGACCACTTTGCGCCTTTGAGCCTTCGCTTCGAAAGTGTCACGATTTCGTGACCACTTTGCGCCTTTGAGCCTTTGCTCCGAAAGTGTCGCGATTTCGCGACCACTTTGCGCCTTTGAGCCTTTGCTTCGAAAGTGTCACGATTTCGTGACCACTTTGCGCCTTTGAGCCTTTGCTCCGAAAGTGTCACGATTTCGCGACCACTTTGCGCCTTTGAGCCTTTGCTCCGAAAGTGTCGCGATATCGCGACCACTTTGCACCTTGGCCCCTTTGCTTCAAAAATGTCGCGATTTCGCGACCACTTTGCACCTTGGCCCCTTTTCTCAAAAAGTGTCGCGATATCGCGACAGTTTGGCCCCTTGGCGCCTTTTCTCAAAAAGTGTCGCGATATCGCGACAACTTTGGCACTTAGAGAAAAAAAAATTTTTGGGTGATGCAAGATTGCTCTTCCACCTCCGGATGCTCTTGCATCATTCTGGGTCTCCAAGTCGAATTCTAGTACCCACTTGCGAAGGAAAATGCTCTTTCATTCGAAGAACCATGGGCCCCCTGATAGAATTTGACCTGTGTCCTCCTGGGTGTTGAGTCGTATCATGAATAAACCTTTGGACATGGCTAATTGTTCTAGGTAGCCCTTGGTTTTCTATTTTATCGCTGCCCATCGATAGATAGCATCCATATCAGGTCTTTTACCTATAAATTTACCAACTAAGGAGAAAGAGTCGAGGGTAAAGTAACCTTCCATGACTTCATCCAGTAGAATGACATCGTAGCCCTAAGTGATAAATTTCCATGGTGTAAATGGTAAGGGTTTGGAATTTTCCTTGAGCACTTTTGTGAATGATACTATGTGAGATCTCCTACTTCCCACAGATGCTTTGTTCAATAGGTCCTTCCTTCCCCAAGTGTCATTCCCATATTTTGGGGCCCTTGAATATGAATTCACTATTGTTACATTTCCATTCTGTTGGATAGCCACTCAGTCGTTGGTATCAATTGTGCATTCTTTCGATCTGCTCCTTGGTGTCATACTGCCACCTTTTTTCTTCCCGCTCATTGAATATTCAAATTTCAAAAATTCGCTCACCATCGCTTCCTTACCCATGCTCATTGGAGATGATAATATAGATCTCTATAGAAAATAGTCTTTAGCTCTAAATCTATCATGGTTGGATAAATAATATGTATACCTCTGGATCAATGTATTTGAGTTACCTCTAGGTTTTATTATCTGGATCAATACCTCTGAAACACTACCACTGGTACTGCCATTGGGTCACTACCTCATGGTCACTACCTTTAGGTCATTACCTCTATATTATTTACTTTAGATCACTACCTTTGGGTCATTGCATCTAGATCATTACCACTGGTATCACTGTCTCTAGATCTCTTCCTCTAGGTCACTGCCTCTAGGTCACTACCACTGGATCACTACCTCTGGGTCATTGCCTTTGGATCATCTCTAGATAATCACTATATCTAGGTCATTCAATAGAATACTCATAAGGCTACTACCTCCATAAGATCATCATCATAAATGCTTCCACTACTTTTGCTATTGATTACCTCCCAAGCCATGCTTGATCATGATCATTTATTTCTTGTTTCTACATGATAATATTAGTAACATTCTTTTCATTCAATGTACTTTGATTATTTATCATGCTTGGTTTTCTTTTGTAGAAACCATATGACATTATTTTCATCTCATTCCATTCATCTATACTTATCCATTTGCAATCCATTTTCAAATTTTGACTTTCCTTCTCTTTATATAGACAAGTTTTCTGAGAATGATTATGTCCTCCACAAGTCTTACAACTATGTAGATTCCAACATCTCTCTACTATATGTCCATGTCTACCACAATGATTGCATCTAAAATTCCTTTTACCATTATATCCTTTACTATAGTTGATTCTATCAAACCCTATCATTGATCTGATGATACTATTTCCTATTATGGATTTAGTTCCTTATTCATTGTTGCTAGTTTGACCTGTATATCCAAGTCCTTTATGTTTTGGTCTTACTTCTAGTACAATTGGTTCTTTTATTCCCTATTCATGTTTTCCTAAATCTGTATCCTTATATCCCATCTTCTTCATCAATTTTGAACTAATTCCTTTAGTATGTTTTTCAAAATGACCAAAAGCATCATTAGACTGAGATCTATCAATATCAATACAATTATGACCATCACTATATTTGTCATCATTTAAAACTTTATCATTATCAATGCTAATTGGATAAGATTTCTCTAACCAATCACGAACTGAACTCGAATCATCTGAGCTAGAATCTGTGAGTTCTTGGTCTTCATTGGATCTCTCATTACCCGCTAACAAACATATATTGTTTTCCATAAGAGTCCTATTTAGAGGTTTTGATTGTGCATCATGCTCTAGTTGATTATTCTGATAAGCTTGATTCCTTTTAGGAGATTCTTTTTTAGGATATTCTTTATCTTGATATTTCCTTGTCAATGCATTATACTTGCAAGATTTTGTATTATGGCCCTATTTATCACAAATATAATAATACTTCTTTTGTTTTTGTGATGAAGTGCACAATCCTTTTTATAATGCATGAACCTTATTGGATGACTCACTTTTCAACTAAATATCAAGTTCATATTATTGAAGAATATTTATCAATTCCTCAAATGACACCTTTTGGTTTGATAATAGAAAATATGTGACCAATTCTTTGAATGATTCAGGAAGTGCTCTAAGTGTAACTGAAACCAAAAAATCATCTTCAATGTTTTCTCCTAGAGTATGCAATTTTGATTTTAATTTTGATATCCTTCGAAGAAATTGTTCTATGGTTTCTCCATCATGAAGTTTCAGTGTATGCAATTGTGATTGTAGATGTAGAATAGTTGCCTTGTTCTTTCCTTCAAATATTATACATAATTTTTCCCATGTTATTTTTGAAGTTTCTGCTTCACTAATGTGTGCTTGAATTTCATCAGATATGGAAAATAGAATTAACATCATGGCTTTAGCATCATCATTTTTGAATTTTTGAATTCTTGTTTTTGCTACTAGAATTTTCCTTTCTCCATTTACTACATACCAAAGTTTTTCAAGTACGGATTTCATTTTATTTTTCCATGGAGAAAATTTAGGTCATTTTAATAATTGGGATTTAGAAAAGAAGATTCTTGAATAAAATATTTCCTCAGAAGTTGACTATCTTATAAATCCCTAGATTTTAATAATATTTGCAAATTTAATATTTTTTAAAGTTTGAGGTAGAAACCCTTTTGGTTCCTAAATGATTAAATTTGCAATAATTTGATATTTCTAAATTCCAATATTCTAAGGTTTGATGTAGTAAGCCTTATAACTCCCTAATTTGGAATTCTAGAAAATAATAATATTTGCAATAATAATAATTTTCCAATGCTGAAAACCTTATTCCTCCCAAAATTATTTAAGGATAAAAAATAATATTTTGTAAATTAATATTAATTCTCTAATAGTAGAAATCCTTATATCTCCATCTATGATTATTTGCAAATATTAAAGTTTAATCTTCAAATAAACTTGTAATTAGATTTTCAAAGACCTCAAAAATATTTCAAATATTTTCAATACTTTCCAAAACTATCTAAGATATTAAATTTTCAGCCTATAACCTTATTTCTTCAATATCATAATTAATTGAAAACAACCTTAGATAATTCTACCCTTATTTATCCATTGTATACTTAATTCAAACTCAAATAACCCTTATATATCCTAATGAACTATAGAAATAAAATTTATAAAAATAAATAATTTACCTTCTCCTATAACGGTCATGCGAGAAGTAAACACACTAACACAACCATCCACCTCTTCGTGTAATGGCTACTATGATACTGCATAACGAGCAAATTATATTTTCTTCATACAATATTTGATGTTGATGGCTCGAGATGCGTGATCCTTGGCACAACTCTAGAATGGATTGTTGTATGTAATAGGTCAAAACTTTGTGTCCATACAATCTTGCATTTCCATAATACCTCCACCACAAGATTCTTTTCCATGTACTTGAGAATTTATACAAGAGAAATTGTTCTATCAAAACATCAATACCTCTTGAAAAGGTACAATAACAACTATGTTGACCATAAATTTTCTCTATCACTGGCAAACCACATGGATGGTATATTATTTTAGGATAATGATTGCTTTGTTTCTACCTGTAACAACTACAAATAGTAACATCTTCAAAAGACTATAATTCTTCAACCATGCCACACATGTGTGTTGTAGGTTCTACAGGTTTATATTCAAAAAAGAAAACTCCCTAGTATACCCTATGTTTTTTTGATGGAGTCTCCAAATTGTTGTACCCACTGCTTAAATGATTCTTCCTGACAATGGGTGTTGTACTTCTTGGTCGTATGACAATGATAATGTGTTTAATATTCCTTTGACTCCTCTATACCTATGTAAGCTAGCTCAATACTGAATTGCACTATTTGATGCAATATCCAATGATGTTCCTTAATGTGCATGCTAAAAATATCTTCTCCTTCCTTTCTATCAGTGTTAATGCTTATTGATGTGGTTGTCTTCAACATGTAGTGGTTGTTATATTCTCATTGGCTATAATGTGCTCTCCAAGATAGCTTGTGCAATGCTCATGTAAGATACATTTTTTGAAAATGTACCAGTTGAGAAATATAGGTGACACATGGGGTACACGCTTTGGTTCAGCTAGCTGGAAGACCACATGTTGGAGAGGAAAATGTAATTAGGTTTTTATCGTAATGCTTACTTCTTGTGTAATAGCTACTCAAAAATACCTGCATAATAGAATACTGGAGATTGTGCATACACCAAAGATACCCTATGATGGTTGCTTCAATGTTTGATGTTCAACTATGTAGAATGCAATGCTCTCGATGGTATTTTTACTACACAGTCTCAAAAAATGACACCATATCTCTTTGTGGTTGTTTACCAGGTTCATTCTTGTATGTGAGTTGATCGAGCTTTTAAATATATCTATGCTAGCAAGCTTATGCAATGGAGAACTTGAACCTTCAATGCGACCTTTGAAATAAAGTGACGATGATATTGTTGGTCACTCGCTAACCCACCATTTTGCATCTCTGAAACCTCTTACCTTTGATCCTTCAGCTTCTTATTTTCTCAAACTACAATGAGACCTTTCGTGATCTCTTTAGTCTTCAATGAAGATCTTCTTCTGCACTCCTCCTACCTTATGGCTCTTGATCTATTGTATATTTGATACCATGTTAGTTTTTTAGCTATATTCTAAAAGGAAATGAAGCCACAAGTAATGGAAATAAGTAATCAATCTAACAACTATGATAATGGAAGCTAAACAAGCATGAAACTAAGACAAGATACTTTATAAATAGCTCACGTAACAACCATTAATGGAGGCTCACAAAAATAGAGAATGCAACATATGAAGCTCTCTATTAGTGAATACATAGAGGATACCTCCTTCATTACAATGAGCCCTATATATAAGAAGATAAGTTACTTGGGCCTTACTCTTCCTAAGTGCATGAGGGACACATGTCCTTTTTACATCATTGCACATATACAACATACATATGGATACTTGTCCATTTCTTCCTTTGCACATTCTAACACTTGTCCATAGGTTGCTTCTTCCCCAAGTAACTCCTAATCTAATAATGCACCTAAGGTGGTACATAGTCATGTACCTAAATAATGTAATATACTCTAACTCTTATAGTTAAGACTGGTGGAGAAGCCAAGTATTGCTTGATATCATCAAAAGCCTTTTGACATTCTTCTATCCATAAAAATATCACCTCATTTTGTAGCAGGTGATTGAATAGCCTACATTTTTATGAGAGTTGTGCAATGAAACGATGGATTTATTGGATATTTCCTTGTAAACTATGCAAATCTTTCAAGTTTTTTGGGGGAGGCATCTCCATAATGACCTTGAACTTGTTTGGGTCCACTTAAATGCCTCTCTTGTATACAATGAAATCTAGTAGTTTTCCTGAGGTGACATCGAAGACACACTTCTTGGGGTTCAACCTTACATTATGCTTTAGAAGTTGATAAAAAACTTTTTCCAAGACATTTATGTGTTTTTTTTGGATTTTAGATTTGGCCAATAGATAATTCACATAGTCTTCAATGATATTGTGCATGTAATCATGGAAGATGTATGTCATTGCACATTGATAAGTAGCACCTATGTTTTTAACGCCAAATTAAATTACCTTGTAATAGAAAGTCCTCCAAGGTGTTATAAATGTTGTTTTGTGGTGGTCATCAGGATTGATCCAAATCTGGTTATATCCTTAAAATCCGTCCATTAGGGAAAGTATTTCACAGCCAACACAAGTATTGACAAGAGTATCGATGTTAGGTAGAGGAAATTCATCCTTAGGACACACTTTGTTAAGATCTTTAAATTCAATGTGAATCATCCCATTAGGCTTACGAATGGGAACCATATTTGAAAGCCACTCAGGATAGTCAATGGGTTGGATGAAACCCACATCTAATAGCTTTTGAAGCTCTTATTTGACCATGAGGGCAATGGTAGGATGTAACTTTCTTAGTTTTTGTTTGACTAGATTAGAATTAGGATGCAAGGTGAGATTATGGACAACCAATTTAGGTTCAAGACTAGGAATGTATTTATAGGACCATGCAAATATACCCTTCTTTCTTTTGAGGATATCTATCAATTTATCTTGTTCATCAATGGATAAACTTTTTCCAAGTTTAATGATTTATGGATTGTTTGTATCTGTACTAAGGTTCACATCTATAGTATCTTCAATGGCCATGTGTGAACCTTCCTCAATATTATGGGGTATTGGGATAATATGAATGTCATCAATGATGTTATCAAACTCTTATGGAACAGTCTCTTCTATTTTTTCTTGGAAAATAGTAGGAGCCAAAGGTGAAGGCGAAGGTGAGGGTGAAGATGACGGAGGAATGTAAGAAACATAAACCCTTAAAAATTCCTTAGAAAGGATAAATTTAGAAAAGGATGATGGTGATGAAATCCATTCCATATCGATGAGGCTTATGTCAATAGGAATTGGTTTTGCCAAATCGTATGGATTATAGAGTGGTGTGAATAAGTCAACAAGATTCATGTTGACTTAGTGGGAGATGGTGGTTGGCAATGTGAAGGGTGGTTTGTCCTACCTCTTGGAATCGATGAATGAACCTTGAGAACCTAGATAGCAACAAGCAACATGTATAAATACAAATGATAAGGACATGCAAATGCAATGCAAATATTTTTATGTTTTTTATTTATGTACATATGTTACATCAAGTTGTTGTGAGGTGATCAATGAAGTGGAGGTGGTGGTTCACCGGTTGGCTCAGCTCACTCCCTTGGGAGAAGCAAATGGAAGATGGGTTGATGGATGGGGAACATTATGAGATAATACTCATCCTGTTTGGTGAATGGTGTGATTGGGACCGATTCCTCTTTGGATTCATCTGAAGCTATTGACATGACATCGTATTCTTCATATAATTCCTCAAAGTCATCATTGTGATTATTTTCCTCTTCTGAATCTAAATGGAGGCTTTGAAAATCTTGTTCAAAAGAGGAAGTGGAAGAATGTGAATGGTAACCCAAGCCTGAATGGTCATGCGCTTCTTGATATTGAGGTTCAATAATGTCATGCATACCCTATTCATGTCATCCTAGGCCATATCCTTACCAATTAACTTGATGAAAGTATCGTGATGGAAAATTGGACATGTGCTCTATATTGGCAAGGATTGGCTGCTTAGGTTTGACTAGTTGAAAGTGGATCGAATGATGAATCGACCTCCACCATATAAAATGTTGATTATGTTAGGTGTTGAACCCATGTGGTACACTACTCCTATAGATAAGGGTGGGTCACATGGATGACCATAATCCCTAATAGTTTGGATGTTGAGCGGTGTAACTATGACATATTGAACCACATACTCACCAATGCTAGGACTAGTGAGGTGGACTGCAACTTGTGTGGGTGATGATGTGGATGGAGTGGATGTGGGGATATGTGAGGCTCATGGGTGGCTTGTGGCTTGAGTGATGGGAGAGATGTATGTTGAAATGGTATCTCACAATCTATCAAATCGACTTGTGAGATGTCGATTTGATGGAGATGAAGATGGATTTGGTTGAGGAATTTTATGGATGATTGGTGATTCTGGTGTGGATGAAATGATAGTGGGTGTTTGTGGAGTTGGTTGTATGGGTGATGATGAATGGGTGATAATGGGTGATGTAGATGATGTGGAAGGTGTGGAGGGATGTCCCCCTTGTATGGATGTGGAAGGTGTTGATTGGGTTCGACCACATGTACATGTTATTGGTTGTGATGAAGGTGGGGGTGTGGAAGTGGAGGCTTGATGTGGGGTAGTGATAGGGAGCTCCTCGAGAATAGGAGCTTTGGATGAGGAAGTGTTGTGATGTGAGGTGGATGGTGTGGTTGATGGGGTTAAGAACAAGTGAGTGGATGGAAGTGTGGATTCATATGGGTTGGAGATGAAGTTGCAGTATTTAAATGGTTTGATGTCTATTGGTATGCAATGAATCTACCCCTCATGTACATATTTCAAACATTGATGTAGTATTGAAGGGACACATTTCATCTCCCTTATCCAAGGATGTCCAAGGAGTACATTGTAAGCCATGGACCCCTCCAGGATATGGAACATAGTGTGCAACATCTTAACCCCCACTTCTATGGGTAAGACCACAGTGCCAACTATAGAACATAGAGCATCATTGAATGCTCACAAGGTGAAAGTGGATTTGGTGATGTGTGAAGGTGGAAGATTGAGATGTTGAAGGGTTGAGGTGGTAATGATGTTGATGGATGAGCTGGTGTCAATCAACACTCATTTGAAAGGCTTCCTATCAACTTGAGCCATGATATGTAATGGAGGATCTGGTGATTCTGATGATATTGATTTGATCTCAAAATCATAGAATGTGATAGAGGGCTCCATACATGTTTGAATACTCCCCATAAAATTATTAAAGGTATTAGCATCTTGAGATTGAAGTTCAATGGATTTTAATATTTCCATTAATGCCTCATGGTGTGGGGGAGATTGTTGTATAAGCTCATAGATCGATAGTTTTGCGAAAGCCATTTTGAGACTAGTTGTTAATCGACTACTCAATGTGATGATAGGTCTTTGTGGATGGCTTAGGGGATGAATAGGTTGGGATGGATGACTTGGAAGGTGAATTGGTTGAGATGAATTGGTAGAAAAATAAATGGGTGGAGATGAATTAGTAGGTTGTGGAGACACATTTGCTTGAGGTGCCATGGGAGGTTGAACTGCTTGAGGTTGTTCATTTTTGTGATTGGTGCTTTGTTGACCTTGGGTGACTACATGGATAGCCCCCATAAAACCTTGGTACTATTGCACATGATTGACTTGGTTAGGGGGAGTCATGGTATTTGATCCCCCTATTGTCTGTTGTGTTTCCTCATGATGAGGAAGTGGTGTTTGGTAGATACCAAGATTTTGATTTTGTTGTGCTAAGGGACTATCCAACTTAATGGCCCCTAGGTCTATCAAGTCTTGCACCATGTTTTTAAATGAAAAGTAGTTATTAATGTCATGCCCCTTCTATCGATGGAAAGGACAAAATAAATGCTCCTTATAGCCCTTGCCATGTTTGGTTGGATCATATAGTTTAACTTTGGGCAAGGTGATAGCATTAGTGTCATACAACCTATGGAATATGGAAGCATATGATTTGGATAAAGGTGTGTAAGTGCGAGTCTATCAAACAAATTATCGATGTTGATGATTTTCCATAGTTGGCGCTGTGTTATGGAATTATTGTGGTGGGGGAACCACTTGATAAGACACTTGTTGTGGTTGTTGCAATGATGGTTGTGGTTGGTGTTGACCATGGGGTTGTTGAGTCATTTGGGGTTGACTCAAAACCACTTGATTGACTTGTCCTGGTTTTGATTGGCCAGAATAGTTTCCTTTAGATTGGCCCTTGTTTTACCATTATTTTTTCTTTGGTTTGATCTCACCCTCTTGAATTTTTATTTCTTTGATGATTCGGTCTTGGGCAAGAGCTTCATCGAATGTTCTATATTGTTGTAATTGCAATAACAAGGAGATAGGTTTTAGACAACTCCTTGCAAACATTCATGTCAATTCTTCCATTGGTAGGGAGAATGAAAACTTGGTGATGACTACCCTCCAATGGTTTCCAAAATCATAGACCGACTCTTCTTCAAATTGTCTGAGATTGTACAAGTCGGTCAAGGTAGTTTTCTTGCGAACATTGAGGGAGAACCTTTCCAAAAATTTATTCACCAATTGTTCAAATGTGTAAACACTATGGTGTGGTAGATGATTATACCAATCTAAGGCATCTCCCCCTAATGTCTGAGGAAAATTTTAGAGCATTAATGCATCATTCTCTTGGATTCAAAAACATGAATGGATGAATGTGCTAATCTTCTCCCTAGGGTCCTTAATCCCTTTGAATTTGTCAAACTTTGGTAGTGTAAAGTCTACCGGATAAGGCGATGAAGGTACCAAAGAATGAATGGGTTGATTGATCAACTATCTCAATGTAGGTTTCTGGTACATCATACCAGGAGTATGCATAATTAAGTTATCAATATGTTGTTGCAAGGCTTGGATCTTAGGGTCTTCCATGTGTGTGTGGAAACCTTGGTTTGTTTGATGAGTGTATGGAGGTGGTGTGTGTGGAGTGATGAATTATTGGGATAGAATGTGGTATTGATTACCTGATGGATTGATGGGTATCTGGTGATGTTGGATGTGTTGTTGGGCTTGGTTGTGGAGTGATTGATGTTGATGAAGTGGGGATGAAGTTTGGGGGATTTGAATGTGTTGGGTTGTGGGAGTGGTATTGATGTGGGTGAATGGAGGCGTGGGTATGGTAACCTTAGAAGATTGTGATACCCAAGATGGATCAGGGGTGAAGAAGGTGTGTTGGTTGGGAATGGAGTGGGGTTTAAAATTTTCTACCTACGATTGCTGTTGAGGGAAAGAACGAGCATCTTGATGGCCCATAAGCAATTGATTGAGATGTTGCCATGCTTGTTGTATGGCAATTTTAGATGCAAATTGTGTGGTTGTGGTGGAAGCAGATGTAGGTATGATATGAGTGTTGGCAATGTTGGTTGAGGTTAATGGAGGGTAAGTTGTGAAAGGAATCACAACTGAATGAGGGGTGGTAGATGGAATGGTGGATGGAATCTGCAAAGCAACATTAACTTGTGCTTCATAGAGTGGGTTGGAATAGGTAGTGGTGTAGGTAAATGGAATGGAGGTGCTTTGGCTACATTGTTGTGGAGGAATTTGGTGTGAGGGTGCAGATGTTGCCTCAAAAAGAGGGTTGGTGTAGACTTGGTTAAAGTTGTTGGGATGTGAGTGAGCAAGTTCCTACTGAGAAGAAGGAACATGTCTGGGTGGACTATTAATTGGTTCTAGAACTAGATTGGTGGGTCTTAAATAGCTTTTGAGTTTATCAAAATCTATGTAAGTGATGCGGTGGTCAGTGGGTGTGGATGGCTCGATTTCTGGAATGGTGGTGTGGATAGCCCTTTGTATCACATCTACATTTGAAGTGAATATTATGTGAGAAGGACCTGTAGATAAGCCAAAATAGCTTGTCTATGCCACACTAGCTAGGTTAGCCACAAAAGTGGCTGGGAAAGGAGTGGAGCACTCCATGGATGAGGTAGGTACCTGACTCATGGCTCTGGCTTGATTTTTGGTCAATACCATAAGCTATAAGTAGGTAGGGGTAGCGAATGTGTGGGATGTGTGTGGAAAGTGAGATAGCAATGAAAAACACACAAATCAAATAAAAAATTGTGTCCTATGTCTTGCAATAATGTTTTGTATTTTGATTTTGTGTGTTTGATGTTATGACTCCCTAAGCCTAAGATAACTATGTAGGGTGGATAGGTGTGTTCACACTCACCTCTCTGATAAGAAATGAAATGTGAATGGCTTAAATGGCTTCCTAAAGTGGGTCTCTCAAGAGTGGGAATTTTTTGGTGATGAAGTCCAGAAAAACCACTCATGGGCTACTATTGGTATCTATGGGGTGAGCCAATAGATGGAGATGAAGCCCACCATCATTGGTCTCGATCAGTGGTTGGTGATGAAATCCAACTCACTGATGTTGAAGATGAAATATGCAATGTGTGTGGATTCCTTTTAAGTTTTCATTTTCTATGGTGTTTCTCTAAAAAGAAATCACACTTCACATCAACCAAGGTGGTGACTAGGAACACTAGTGCCAAGTATGAGGTCCTCAAAAGAGTCTAGGGTACACCGCTTAAGATCCATAATGTGTGGAGGGTTCACCTAGCTCTTCCACTCTAAATCAACAAGTGTTTCCAATAGTGGGAGGAAGCTTGAGCACAAGTGACTTATCCCAACCTAGAAGAGTGAGAAGTGGGAAAACTTAGCCTACAATGCAACTAATATGCTTTTCAATTTGTTGCCTAAAGCGTAAATGAAAACACACACAACACACAAGGCAGAAAGAAAAACACCATGAAGAACAACAAAACTTGAATCAACTGTAGTGAATGTCTAATGCAACTAGAAATGAATGTGTAGGTGCAGATCTACCCCTATATGCAAATCTATATGATTCTAAAAATGCACTTCCTTTTTTTTTTTGTAAAGAAAAATGCTTATGAATGCCTAGGATGCCTAATAGTGCATGGTATATTGCTTTTTAAATAGAAAAATAAATATTTCTTTTTCTTTTTCTCTTTTAAAAAGCAAAAACGTAAGTGGGGTTTAAAAATAGCTTACTAGGAAGCCTACGTATTCTTTCTCCAACTTTGCAGATGTGGCACTAAATCTCCTAGATACTCTACCGAATCTCATAGATACTCTATGGAATCTCTTGGATGTTGCGTGACATCTCTTATACATGGTATGAAATCCCTCATATGTTGTGTGGCATCTGCACAACCATAGATCGAATCCCATAGCTCCTAGAAATCCTAGCTCTAGACTTCATGATTTTTGCATGATCGGATTTTTGAAAACCTACAGTAAAAACACAGAAAAACATAGATTAGAAACTCAATATTGACAAGGTAAATTAAAATGTGAAACCCTTTGGGGGTCCCACCATGATCACCATTTTGTAAAGAAAAATTGACCAACACCGATAAAAACAATAAATCAAAGCAGATAACAATGTATGCATAAAATGAAAGATCTTATTTATTATAAACTCGGGGAGCTTGGATATCCACTTTATACATAGGTATTCCCCAAATCAGGGGTTACAATACAATGCTTGCTTTGATACAGTTATTACAATCAGAGGGTTTAAAACCCTTATTCAAATGAATGTTGGTGTCTCTGGATCATCTTCACTCCAAACAAGTGTGAGTGGGCTTGTGTATCCCTATGGGGCCACTCAAAGTTGTAACAACCATCAATAGAAATACCTCCTATAACCTACACATAAATAGATCAAAATAAAGTTAGTAACACTTGCGAGGCCTCCACAATGTGAGGCCCACTAAAACATGAAAGTGTAAAATACTAACCCTAGTTGAAATACTTGCCAAATGAAGTGTAGAAACACAAAAAATGTATGTAAAATAATAAAACCTTATACCTTGTCAAAATATGCCTAATATTTTAGATCTATGCTCATGATGACTCGATCTGGTGATGCACGAATTCTCGTGAGCATCCAAGTGTTTAGCGAATGTAAACCGATGAATGATGATTCCCCTACAATGTTCAGGGATGGCTGTGGATGCCCTGCAACATTTTAAAAATGCTTTGTATAATTTGGGAACACCTTGGAGTGTTTGAGGGTTGTGGGGGGATGCTCTATGAAATCTTATCTGGTTCATAGAGGTTTCAATGGTGGATATGGCAGATGTGGTGATGACTAGGAGGGAATGTGATAGCAGAGTGCTAGGGTTTATGAAATGATGGATAATTATTTTGACCCTTATTCATGAAAGTGAATGATATTTTATAATTTTCCCTTGATCATGCTAGGGTTTTGACGACACCAAAGGATAGTCAAGATTAAAACATGATGAAGGGCTGAGATTGTGATTTGATAAGTGACATGGATCATGTTAAATGAATGGTTAAGATTAAGACATGATGGGAAGTTGAGATTTATTCATATATATTTAAATAAATATATAAATATAAATATATAATATATATAATATATATACATATATAAATAAATAATGAGTGGTTGTGATTTGATGATGCATAGATGACAAGTGGCTAGGTTTTGGTGTCTACACATATACTCAAATTCAACTTAAAATTTAAAAGTTGAAAATGTTTTATCAAGAAAGACAATATATTCAAAACTAGGGAGACATAAGGTAGTAAACCTCAAAGGTTTAGGGATTTGGAAAATTTTATCAAGTTATCTTTCATTTTTGAGACTAGGGAGTTACAATAAAGTCTACTTTAGAAGAACTATGGAAGAACTTATTAAGTATACATAACTCAAGGAATCAAAATGGTCTACAGTTATACTTGATTCAAGAGATAATAACAATATGAAAAACATGACTAGAAGAAAAGAACCAATATGGCTTAGAAATAATCTTGAGGAATCACAAATTGATAGTTTAATAAGAGTAGTATCTATAAAGACATATTATAACAGTATGATAGAAGAGTAGATTATGCTAATGGAAATATTAAGAGTAAACTAAAAAATTATCCTAAAAAAGTAGCAGATGTTGGTCAAAAATATTTAAAGCAAAGGTAGAATCACCTCAATTATACAAAAATGGTTATATCAGTTGATCCAAAAAATAGATGAACTTGAAATTTCAAAAATGAGTAACAAAGAAGTGGAGATATTTTCAAGATATACTTATTGTAATAAAATTGGTCATGAGAAAGCTAACTGTTGGAAATTCCATCCATGTAAATATTGTGGAGGAAAATCTCACTCATCTATTTTTTTATTATAAAGACAAGTACTATAGAAGATTTGAAAAGATATTAATATTCATATTAGATTGTCTTTTTCAAGTTCTTATTTCTAAAGCATCTATTAACAATGGATTCAAGTTTGAAATTTTTGAAGAACATGAAGAAAGGTCATCCAAAGAACCAGGGCAAAGAAAATGGATTAATCCTGATCCACTTATGACTTGTAAGATAATGAGATCTCTTGTTCATCATGGCTACTTGGAAAAATTCAAGGATTAAGAGTATATCGAGAACTTTAGAATATAGAAAAGAAATAGAATGAAGACAGCAAGAAAAAACAACATGAGTTCCAGAATCAAGGTGAAGACAAAACCAAAAGAAGACACTTACTTGAAGACTTCAAATATAAATTTACTGGAGATAGATTGAAGATAAAATATGAAGACTATATTAAATACTAGAGTCTTCAATAACCAAATAATGTAATATAGGGGGTGTTGAAATATATTACATTATTTGGTACATGCTAATGTACCATATTGGGTACATATTTATATTAGGAGAGTGTCTTAGAATAGAGTGTGAGTATTTACTTTATGTAATGTAATAATATGCAAGAAATGCATAAGTGTCTTGTAGTTAAGTGTGCAAGTATGATGAGTGTAGATGTGCACAAGTGTATTATGTAAGAGTGCATGTGTCCTTAAACTAGGAAAGAGAAGAGTCTCAAGAAGAGTAAAGGCCAAGAGTACTCCATACGAAGAGTCACATTCCATTATATATGTATCTATGTGTGTGTGTGAGTGACATAATGTAGAGTGAGAGTGTGTGGAAGTATGGTGTATTGGAGATATTTATTCTATCAAGATACTATTTTCGTAAGCATTTATTAATGGTATTTTTATGAGTTGTTGTAAAATTTATTTATGAGTTTTATATGTTTATAATATTACCATTGACTTATATTTATTACAATAACTTTATTTTAAATCTTGTGGTTATTTGCTTTAAGTATTAAGCATCAAAAGCTAACAATATATAATGCATTATAGTACAAAATAATACACTGTAATTAAATACAATACAATCTCACTTGGCATCCCTACATATAGCCTTTAAATATAGTCTCTTGATATTTCATATTCTACTTCCTCTTTATCTACTCTTAAACTCACAAAAGATATGACTCTTTATAATTTTCACAAGATAAATATTTTATTAACCTTCTAATAATGATAAAATTCTAATGATTACATGAAACCTATTATTAACCAAAAATTTACAAAGTATTTACAAGGTCCAATATAATGTAAATTCTCTAACACCTCCACATATTACATTATTTGGTATAAATATCAATCTCTAGATTTGTATTTGGATGGCTTCTATTGGCTTTGTTTCTCCTAGTTCCGGCTATTGCTTTTCTACTTCTAATTTTATGATTCTACCTTGTACTTTAGCTCTAGGTCAATTGTTGAACTATCACATCTCTTATTTCTTGTGCGTTTATATGTTGTTTCCTCTATAGGAACAACCACTATAGGCTATTTTTTATACAAAATATTATTATGGATGAATCATTTATTATGATTAGCAAACTCTTTTTCTTTTATACAAATACTTTAACATTATTACTATCCTATTCCATTCTATCACATTTATCCATCCATAATTCACATCTATTATGTTATTTTTCTTTTCTTCATGCTATTAATTTTTTGGAAGTGATTACTTTCTTTACAAAGACATAATAATTAAGGCCCTACCATTTTATAACACGTGTCCATATTTTCCATAATGACTACAACTAGCACTTGTCACAAATTTGATTTTTTTTGTTTCCTATTGTAAAACTAGTCCTTGTTATAAGATTGGTATTAGTATTCCCTATCATAAAATCACTATCATTTCCTTGTTTTAAAAAACCAAGGCCTTTATATTTTTTCCTTATTTCTAGTACCAAATGTTCTTTCATGCCTTGCTCATATTTTTTCAAACCTGTACCTTTGTATCCCATTTTCCTTAATAGTTTTGAACTAAATCCCTTTTGCAAGTTTTTCAAAAAATGCCAACTTATCAACAAATTGTTTTATAATACCATTTACATGCCATAAATAATCATAATAATATTTATAACTTATACTAATAGATTTAGAATACCTCAAACTATCATAACTATCAATATTTGAATATTCATCAACACAACTTAGACTATCACTATCCCTGTCATTATTTGTATCCGTCAAACTATCAACACATCTAAAACTGTTATTGTTTGCATAAAAAATTCTTATAGTATCACTAAGATTTGAATTTTCATAAATAATAACACTTTCTGCATCATCAACACAAATATTTTTTGTACAAATATTCTCATGAACAATGCTTAAATCACTAGTGTCACATGCTTTATCTATTTTCTGTACTAGGTTTCTAGTGTCACATTGTACATGTACCATCTTGGGTTTCAAATCACACCCCATATCTATCCTTTGAAATATTTCATTTACATCTTTCATCATAAGCATGTTTTTCAATTTATTTATTGTTTCTTCTTATTTTTGACACCATTTTTGTAGATCATCAAGAGTTGAAAGAACCATATGTAATGTACTTATAGATACTTTCACTTATTTGGAATATTCCTTACCATCTTGTTTTGGACTATATTTTGATACCATACAATATTGATCCATTTCTTTTACCATGAGGACCTTGTGTACATTTTTATATTGTAATTATTTATAAGCAATGCTTTCTTCATGATTTAAACTCCTTTAGAATTGCACTTGGAATTAATATTGCTCTCGTCATAGTAGTTTTTGAGAAAATATTGTCATATCTTAGAGAAAATATACCATTTTTGAAAGAACCATAGGCTTCAAGCTCTCTTTGTCTTCTAATAAAATATTTTTTACTTCCATTAACAACCTTGAATTCAATTGATCTTCCTTTATCCAATAATTATGATACTGATATCAAGTTATTGGCTAATCCAAGCACATAAAGTATATTTTCTAGTGTGCATTCAAGAAAAGGTAGGTTGAGTGAAACATTTCCTATTCCTTGGACTTGATAGATTTTATCATCTACAATTTTTATTGGTATACTTTGTTTTACTTGAAGAGAATCAAACCAATGTAGATTGCTAGTCATGTGATTACTTGCTCTTGAATCAATATACTAGTAATTATCTTTTTCTATGCAATGTGTCATTTCCAATTTTTGTTCTATTTGACTCAATTGAGATGGTTCATTATATCTTAAAGCATATTTATGATAGAATTTCCTTTGCTTTGAAGTTCTCTTCTAATAAAACTTATCTCTTCAATCAAATGAGACTTTTAGAAAATAACTTTTGATGAAGACAACTAGGATTCCTTGTATTTAAAATTGTTTCCTTCAATTGTTTTCCAATAAATAAATTTGATCTACTTTATTTTCCTTGAAAAATAACTCTATTTTATTTTCAACATCAATTTATATCACATACTTAGTGGAGGAAAATGTTATAACTTGTACCTTAAGGAGAGCACCTAATTTTATGTCATGTCAACCTTCTACATCACTACTTTGGAAGTATGCCTTCAAAAATACATATTTCAAATATTCTTTTAATTCAAATCAAATGCACCTTATAAAATCAAATGGGATTAAATTTTTTTTTTTGATTGGTTGGAAGAAGGGGGTTTGAAAGTGTCCACAAACCTTTTACAACCAGAAATTGCCCTTTGAGAGGAGCCAACAAGACAAACTCCCTAAAATAGAAGGGAGGAAAAATGGAGACATAGCCAAAGCAGAGGAATACCATGGAATACCACAAAAAAGAATAAAAAAATAGAAGGACCACTCGAGGGAGTCCTCATCTGTATTTATTGAGTCTTACCATTTTCTTCTTGAAGCAAGCAACTCACATTCTATGAGTGGATCTTCACTTGTAGATATGTGAGAATATTTTTTCCTAGGGTTATGGTTCAAGATCCTGCCTCTTTTCTTTTCACAACCAACACCTGCATGAATTATATTGATTAAATGGTCCATGGTAGAATAATTTGAATAAGAAGGGGCAATAGGGTCCATATAATTGGGCTCAATATGGTTCACCTCACTTGTTTGGGTCTACTTACTTGAATATAGGGTCTCCTCTTGGGTCTAGATCCCTATTCCAAACAAAATATAGGCCATCTATTGGACTTTCTCCTTTCCAATAAATAGAGCCTCCTTATGGGGCTTCTCCTTGTCATTCAAAGTCTGGGTCTCCTCTTGGACCATCACCATGCCATTCAAAATCTAAGTCTCCATGCCAATCAAAATCTGGGCCATATGTCGGGTCTTCTTCTTACCATCCAATATGAACTCCTTCTTGGGATTCTCCTTGCCAATAAAAATTTGGACCTCCTCCTAGGTCTTTGCCATGCCATTCAAGATTTTTTGGGTCTTCTCCTTGACATTCAACAGGGCCTTCTTCTAGGGTTTCTCCTTGTCAACCAGAGTCTAGGCCTCCTCTAGGGACTTCACCATGCCATTAAAATTTTGGGGCTCCTATTGGTCCCTCTCACTAGGTAGGACAACCAAATTTTAGGATGAGGAAGGAAGGTTATCGTACTCTATAGCTTGATACCAATCATAGATGTTCAAGATTAGCCCTATGGAGTTAGGCAACTCAATTTCTAGATTAGCATTAATGCATATTCTGGCATAGACCATCCTTGACTTAGCTTTAGTGGTTGGGTCAAATAAAACTAGTTCTCCAATGGCTCTCATGATTTTTTAGAGGATGTCTTCATGCCAGAACTAAATCAGAAGACTAGGAAGTCTAACCCATATTGAGGCTAAGTTGATGCTTTTGGAGTTGGGTCAAAGTATAGATCCTATTTCCTTAGGAATAACCTAAACTTACCATAGAACCAAGGTCCTCCAACGATGATATAATTTGAGTCCTCAACGTTGTTTAGTTTGATGAAGAAAAATATTTTGGGGAGCACAACTAGCTCTATATGACCTTGGGGTTTCTATTGGGAGAATTCCCATTGCCTTATGGAGTCTATGTTAGGTTGGAAGCCTAAATATTTTTCCACTAGAAAAATAACTTCTTAGGACACTATCATGTCCATGAGCTCAAGAGGAGCACTAAGACTTTTATGGGTAGGTTGGAGAATAAAAGAACTATGATTTTCACTTATCGATAGGGAGTTCAATCGAAAAGATTTTGCAAAGGATTTTGGGACATAAAATAGTGGGTTATCTTACCAAGGACCATAAACCATGATATCAAAGGCATCAAGCATGGTAGATAAATGAAAAAACTTAGCCTAAGCTAAGAAAATTTTACCTAGACTAGGGATATGAGCAAAGGTTTTAGGTAGGGGGCTTGAGATGACCCTCTGGCTACTTGAACCACCATAAGATTTCTTAGGGACCTCATCCCTTGGAAGGGTTATAATAGGACTACCAAGTGAGGAAATCCCAAGAGATGCATCTTCCAATCCATTAAATAACTTAGCTATTCTAGTCTTAGGGATCTAAGTAGAGGTTTTAGGCAAGGGTCTCAATATGACCCTTTGGCTACTTGAACTGCCATATGATTTCTCAAGGACAACATCCTTTGGAAGGATTGGAATATGACTACTATGCGATGTAATCCCAAGGGAGTCCTCTTCTAATCTATTCAAAAAATTAGTTGTTGCAGTCTCAAGGTGCATGACACCAAGAGAAACACCCTAAACACAGACCTCTAGGAAGTCTAGCACCTTTCTAGAGACCTTGAATTTAGGGGAAGAGGAAATAACAACACCCTACACATGATATTATAAGGAAGAAAATTTCTAGGGGAAACTGGTTCCCAACACCTAAAAATACACCTTAGGTGATCTAACACTTCATTGCATAATTCTAGCCAATTATCAGAATGAAAATATGGATTTATAATGGTGATACTCTCCAGCCTAGGAGGAGCACCTCTCCCACCTAGGAACCTGCTCCTCTACCTCTCTCTAAAACCTCCATGCCTTCTTCCTCTCCCACCTAAGAACATTTCAAAATCATAACTTCTTCAAGTTTTTTAATTAAGTTACCTCCATAGAAGAACATAGTTTGCAAGGGTGACTGACTTCAATAAATATGAATAAAGTCTTTCTTTCCCTTTAAAATATTTCTTTGAATGATATTTTTCTCAAAGTGCAAGAAAATATTTCCTTTTAACTCCCTTTAAGATTTCATTAAAAATAAATATTTCTTTTGAACAAACTTCCTTATGAAATAAATCAAAATCTTAACCCAAGGAGTAAATTCCTTTTATCTCTCTCTATTTAAATTTCTACCCTTTTTATTAAAGAAAACAACTCTCTCAAAAAAGTTCCCTTTAATAAATATTTTCATAAAGATCAAACTTGTGTCTTCTTAAAAAATTACTTTTTTTTAAAAAAATATTCTTCTAAATATTTTTTTTGGTGGGAATCAATCTTGTAACTTGTTTTTTTTTTATTTCCTCTTAATTATCAACTCCCCACCATACACCTTAGAGAAATTATTCTAAAACAATCACTTTATAAAGTTCTTTTCAACACTCCAAATTTGAATGACATATTTTTCTACTTTCCTTTTAACGACGTCAAATTTTCAAGAGCTCTTGTATCTAAAACTTTAATCTTATGTTCAACATATGAGTTAGCTATACAAATAACATGATAATTAAAAAATAAATTGTCTTTGTCATTTTGATAGATGTTTTACCTCGCAAGTTGAATTATCTTGCCTATCTATGTTTACCTAGGTTGCTTAAAGTATATACAAGCACATTCATCTTAAGGCACTCAAATTTGTTAGTAAATTATATTTGAATTCAATAGTCTCTTCCATTTTCACCTTTAGCCTCTTTAAAAAAATATAGTTGCCTCAAAAAATCCTTTTAAAAAAAACTTCTTTAAAATTCAAATTTATCATCCTATTTTTTCCAATTTTCCAATATGCTTATAAATAACATGAACACCATTATAAATACCTTGAAATATGTTTACAATATTTTAAAATTCCCACTTGTCATCTCTATATTAAACCACTTTGTGCTTCTCCTTCAAACATTGACAAGTTTTTTAACATTGTAGACATTATTTTGACTACACAAGTTGAACGTTATATCTAAGTCATTGCTTCTAGGATTTCTCCATCTCCATGTAGGCATAAACTTCATGTAACATTCTAGGAATTTTCTTAACCTTTCTCTAGCTTCATGCAACTTTCTTTCATACACAATGTCCTCTTTTCCAAGCATCTTACCAAGGCATAACTTGTATTATGAATTCTCCATATGTCACAACTCAACTTACAAATTCTCTAGGTATCACAACTTGACTTACAAATACTCCAGTCATATTATATCCTCATAGTTAGGAATACTCAAAGTTACAAGCATTTATGACTTTTTTTAATACTCTATTTTCTTATAAACAAGTATACATAAAATTTGTTGGTTTGAAATCAAGGGCTACAAATATTATGAATAAAATAAACTATAAATTTCTCATACAATATCCTCATAGGATTTTAACTCTTTTTCATAGTTGTGATACCAATATTGGTAATCGAGCTATATTCAATGATCAAATATCAATACAAAGTTAAAGATTTATCACAATATATCAGGCAAGGATAATAAAATGCTCTCACAAGGTTAAAAACAATATTTCATACAAGAATTCAACTCATATATTCAAGCCATGACTCAAATGAATAAACACTCTATATTCAAGTGGATGATAGAAATCTATAATGCATTACAATACAAAATGATGCATTGCAATTCAATATAATACAATCTCACTTGCCATCCTTACATATAGCCTTTACATAGAGTATCTTGATATTTCATTTTCTACTATCTCTTCATCTCCTCTCAAACTCATAGGAGATATGACTCTTCATATTTTTCATAGAAGAAATATTTTATTAACCTTGTAATAATGAAAAAAAACTAATGACTACATAAAACCAAATATTAACAAGATATTTACAAATTACTTACAAAGTACCATTTAATTTAATATTTCCTAACACCTACCTTAAAGCAAATAAATTTTGTTGTGATAACTATAGTAGTATCCTCTTCTATTGGTATTGTTTATATAATTGTTTTACATATTCTAACCATTTGATTTATATAATGTTATTCTCTAATTTATTTTCTACTAAAGTTCATTCCAAACTAAATTTGGGTTATTCTTCCATAAACAAATAATTTTGTCACATCTTGCACTCACATACTTCTCTTTTTGGCATTTACTATATATTTATACAAACAAATATTTTCCTTTTCTCATTAATTTAGGGCTCTCCTTGTTTCCTTACATTCTTCATCATACCATGCATTTATTAGAAAGTTTCCTTTTTTATTCTTCATAACTTCAGATAATTTTTACCCTTTTATTGCATCTAAAATTCTATTTGTTAACTCATGATTGTTGAATATCTTTTATTTTATGTTCTTTCCTTTACAAATTTATTTTACTTCTTCTTTGAAAATGTTAGGTAGTTATTTCATTATTAGGAGCATGCAATATTTGTTATAACCACTAGATTTATTTGATTATAAATTACTGGACTATTCTTGATTATGGTTATAAATTTCTATGCCAAAATTTGAATATGGTTATAACCACAAAGGCTGTATTTATATATTCATAGTAAGATCAATGAAATTTGGTTAATACATAACATTGGCATCAGAGCAAACATGATCTAAGTATTTACAAATACTTGGAATCCATATTTTCAAATATGTATTTGTTGTGGCAAAACTTGTTGAAGGTGTTAAGAGCACATCACCCATAGGTAACATAGAGAAGTTTGGTAGAGGATATTGAATTTGAGGAAGAAATAATGTTACATGATGTTCTTGATCACATTAACCCCGTAAGGAGATGAGATATCTAAATCTGAAAGCATTTGATATCTTCTATCACATCCATGGAGTAATTGTCCATGGTTGAATGGAACTATGCTTCAACCTCAAATTTGATAAAAAAAGCTTGGTAGTTGAATTTTTATAATATTGGAAGAGTTGAAGAAAAGGTCAAAGGGATCCAAATTTAGGCAAGGATATGTGACTAACATCTCAAAGGTGACAAGAAATAATCTATACATTAGATTCAACACATATCTAAGAGTCATGTCAAATTCAAGAATCATCCTCCTATTGTTTATGGTGTTGAACTCCCATGCGCTCTAGGAAATAAATATATTACCATTTATGGTCATGCCTTGGATGCCAAGGTAGTAGTAAGTATTTAGCACCAACAATGAGATGATGATAATCAACGTGTATTATAAAAAAATCTGAGATGGCACAAATTTAGGCCTTAACAAGATGGCAAAGCTCTCATTTTATAACTAGTGATGACATGATTCAACTTCTAATATAAGTGCTCAACTCGCTCCTCTTCACTACTACTTATAGTGTGGCAATTCTTGTCGATGAGAAGGTCAACAAAAAATCCATGGCATTGTTGTTTATTTTTGATGATACCACCTTTGAAAATTTTTCCAAGGGTTTTAAAGCATTTGAATCTCAACCATTTTCATGGTATATTCAAAGTATTTCAAGGAATTTGGCTTTTGGCTCAAATTTTTATGATGTTTTATGGTTCTAAGATGCTGTGAAGATTTGGTGATCATTTGGAGGCACAATATTTACAAGGTGGATGAATATCTAAATTAGTATTGGAGGTCAATTTAAAGGCTTACAAAGCTAGAGGTCTCAATTTCAATTCCATAACTTATCTATTTTCTTCAAATTGCATATTTTTTTGGTAGATAAGATACTATAGCATTAATGCCGGGTTTTACAGGTTGACCCAAAACCTTTTACAAAAATCAGCCCAGGGCTGTTGATGAACATATCCTTACTAAGGATCCTATATATGTAAAATCTACATGTTGTCAAAGCCATTACATCCGGTAAGGAACATAGCCTGTTATCAAAAAGAAACTTCCCATAAAAATTTTTGGGTATACCACAAGAAAACACACATGCATCATAATTACAAAAAAGAAATATACACGGATCCCTTCCTTGAGACAACAGAGAAATAAAAAGCTATAGACACACATAGCAGAGTACTGAAAAAAAACTCCCACAAGTTCTATATTCACAGTTACTCTTAATAATTATTTGGTAATTGCTTTCTTCCATATATGACATGCTTTGGTACCACATACTATCTTGGCCAATCAGCCTTGGATAAGTGAACCTATTGGCTAGATTTATGGCGATGGCTATCTAGTGGTCCACGTGGCTTTGGTTCGAAGTCTTATATTGTCGTTTCTTTCCTTCCCTATGATTATAAAACAACATAAAATTACTAAGATGACTAGGAGCCATGTTATATGACATGTGACTATCCCCATTAGTCTTTGTGGTATTTCCAAGCAGCATTCATGAATACTGACAGCTCAGATAATTTTTATTATGAGTCCAATTCAAAAAAGAGACGAGAATAATCCTAGTCTTCAAACTTACAATGCCTTCCCTATTGGTAAATTTGACTATAATTCTTGGAATTCTTGTTGAATAAGCTCCTCTACTTCACTCGGGACACCGTGTTCCCATTTGAAAAGTTCATCACCATTGACACCCAAATTGGCCAGCTTATCAACAATTTTGTTAGCTTCTCGAAAGACATGTTGGGCTTTTCTGTCCTGTCTTCCCTGGAAAAGGATCCTAGCCTCTTCAACAATTGTTTTAATCCTCCAAGGAGGTGTTTTCCAATTATTTAGAAGATTTGCAACATGAGTAGAGTCTCCTTATACGATCAAATTGCATATTTTAAAAGTTTAGAAAAACCTTATTTTTTTCTTAATGCATAAAGCATTAAGAAGGGGAGTGGAAAATTTATAAATAAAGTAATTTTTTTAAAGGTGTATTTTTACTATGACAAACACCTTTAAATATAAGAAAATACTTTAAAATTTCATGCTTTTAATAACTCTTAAGCCATGTGCTCAAGCACACTAGTAGCATTTGGTATCAATGACACATCTAGCTTGCATTTACAGGTAAAACTATTGTGTTGAGCTACTATGTCTATAGCCTAATAAAGCTAGCATAAAAAAATTTGGACATCAACCCTTTAAATTATTGGGGGATATTAGCTCATAAATTTTTATACTTTCCCTCAATAATCATACCCTATTCATCACTATCGCTAGACATAAACCCTAAAATTAAGAAATTCCAAGTATGTAGGGAGTTTATGCCTACATACAAGGATTTATCTTTAAGTAGGTGTTATTGATAGTGTAAATCCATTTTTATACATCCTTGGTACCTCATATTATTCTCTTTTAAGGAAGTCTCTCTCATGTTTGACCATGTATAGCATGAGGACTAGCTTCTTCCATGTACTAGTATGTGTATAGAAAGTGCAGGTATATAAAAATATTTGATATATTAGAATATAAGCATATTCAAAGGAGGGCCATTTGAGAGTTATAAGGAGCCCTCACCATGGCTGGAAAAAAAATTGTCTTATATATTCATAGCTACTCAAAGATTAAAACTTTTGACCTACAAAGGATAAATATGCACACCATAATTTTGATAATGTAGATGCCAAAGCATTAATGATCATCACCCTTAACATAGCAAATGTTATTCAACCATATATTTATGAAGCATAAATATCCAATAGGTATGGGACACACTTTATACCATATATATAGGGAAGAATAAATCCATAATACTTCACCTTCAATCTCAATTTCCTAGATTGAGATTCAAGATGGAGAAACCATTAAGGTTTTTCCTTACAAAGTTGCAGAGTTAAAATCCAAATTGAATTTCTACAAAAATGAGGAAAATTATTTTTATGTGTATTCCCCCTCGATCTGAACGAAGGGTCTTTATGAAACATCCTGATTCTTTCTCAACAAGTTTCTTGAACTACTAAAAATAGTCAAATGCTTCAGACTTCAACTATAAGAAGAAGACCCACATTTTTCATGAGTGATCATCTACAAACAATTGAAAATACCTTTTTCCTCCACAACTGGTAGACATAGGACCATACAAATCAGTGTGAACTAACTCCAAAGGTACCTTAGCTCGAAAAGAGCTAGGTTAAAAAGGTACTATGTGTTGCTTTCCTGCTAAGCAATATGAGCACATTGGAAAAGTATATGAAAGAGTAGGCAGTCCTTTCACCATTTGATACTTACTGAGTTCATGTAAATACCCTGAGCTTGGATGCCCAAATATCTTATGCCATAGAGAAGTGGCCTCTTTTGTTTTTACTGCCATTACAGCATGTGGTGAGGTAATTGCATCTAAGGTGAAAAAACCATATTTGTAAGAACCCATTGCTATGTATTTTCCTCTCTGAGTGATAAAGCAACGTTTATTTTCTTGCTCAAATTTGAAGTTGACATTCATGTTATTTTCCAGGATTTTTAGAACTGACAAAATATTATTTGCCAATCCTGATACATAAATAACTTTTTGAATATGACATTCTCCATCTAGAAGAGAGATAGCAACACTTCCTTCTCCCTAGACTCAATAGGTCTTATCATCAACAATGGTTATTGGTCTACCTTATCATGCCTCAAATGTATGAAACTAGGATTTATCAGCAGTAATATACTTACTAGCACCTAAACATATGTACCACATAGTATCCTTGTGAGGGGAATATGTATGAGTCATGAGCACTTTGTGTGCTCATTCAGAGTTGAAACTAGAATCTTCTACGATAGCAATATGTCCCTGTTATTGCTTGTTCTTGTTCTTTGGTTTGCCTTTGCCCTTATTTTGTCCTTTTTCATTGGGCGATTTTTTCTTAAACCAACATATCTTGGTTTCATGAGTGTCCTTATCACAAATTTTACAATACTACTTCTAAGTTTATTTTCATTTACCCTTGTCTTTGTTAGAAGAAGATCCCTTCTATTGATTCTATTTTTTCTTTCCACTTTGTTTGTTTGAGAAGAGTGCATTTTTTGATGCATCATCTCTTTGGAGTTGATTCGCTTCCTCAGTTTGAAGCATGTTTACCAAATCCACAAAAGTCACTGTCCTACCAGAGACTTGAAGGGAAGTGATCAACATTCTATAGGATTTTGGAAGAGACTTCAAAATGATTGAGGTCAGGACTTTGTCTTCCATTTTTTCTCCTAAGGCTTACAATTTTGTTTTTATATCTGCCACTCTGTAGAGGAATAGCTCTACTGTCTCTCAAGATTTCATATGAAGAGTATGAAGTTGTGTTTGAAGGTTAAGAATCATTGATTGATTCTTTCCTTCAACTATGGTTGCTAAGGCATCCCATGCCTTCTTACCATTTTTAGCTTCGCTTATATGAGGCTGGATGTCATCAGTAATAGCTAGCAAGATCAATAAGGATAGTATTTTATCCTTTTTATCCCATGCTATTTGATTTGCTTCTGGTAATTGGGGTCTTGGATCATTGCCTTCCACTATACCCCACATCTCCTCTACAGTTAAAATTTCTTTCATATTTGTTTTCCATGTAGAAGAATTTGAACCTTTAAGCAATTGGTCTTCATTGAAATATTTTTTTATTAGTGCCATGGTGAAGGTTACAAATTGATGTGACTAAGATGAATTTATCTTGTAGTATACCCTAAAAAGAGTATATGGAAGATCTTAATTTGCTCTTTAATATATTTAATGGCTCCTACCTAAACACCCTTTAATAAGGATGAGAAGTTTGAGGAATTTAAGCCAAATAAATAGAGCAAATTAAAGGGGTAGTTTTGAAAAGACTTCTGATTTTAATCTCTAGGATATTTAATGGCACCTGCCTAAAAACCCTTCAATAAGGATGAAATGTTTGAAGAAATTAAGCTAAACAAAGAGAGTGAATCAAGGTGATTGGATTATGACCTTCGATGGGGAGTGAAAATTGACTTGTTTAACCTATCCAAGGTGTAGCATGATTTAGTGAAGTTTAGGTTTTGAAATGCTCTTCAATGTTTATGATTGTTTAATTGTAAAAAACATGATGGTTAGTGCAATAATAATAATAAATAAAAATAACCCAATTTTTATCACTATAGGTGTTAGATGCAACCGAAAATGCACCTAGTGTAGCCAATTTTAAGAAAAGGTGTTGAGTACAATCGAGAATGCACCTTATTACTCTAAAATATACCCCCTTTGTCTTACAATTTTGCCAAAAAGAAGAATCACAAATGTGTCCTCTATCCCCCTTTAATTTTTACAAAATTAGGAATCAAGCACTCCTTTCAAGACAAGTCGACACACGACCCGCATTTGAAAGGCTTCCAGACTAGTCGACACATGACATGGTTGATGTATTCAACACTCAAAAATAGGTGGTGCATTAGGATCAAAAGGTTCATGAATCCTCATGGGACCATAGCTTCTGTCCAACCCCTTCCATGGATCAGTATAGATAATGGAGTGAGGAATGGATCGAAAATATTCATGAAGCATACGATGAAAATGAGATCATGTAGTTTGCCTTCACAATTCATTTCTCTTCCTGATTATTCTTTGTCTTCGAAAAGCTTTTCTTACCCAAGATTTGATATTCATGAACTTATGAAATTTTCTATGAGCTTTCAAAAAAAAATTGAAGATGGCCTTTAGTTTTGCAATAAAATATGAAGTTCCTATGTCTCTTTATCTCCAAAATGTGAAGAAAACTATAGAATTTGAGTGGAATTATTGCAAAAAGAATAGGTTTTCTTGAATAATTTTCTATGTTTTAATGCTTAAAAATATTTTTAATGATGAACAAAAAATTCATATAGTAAAGCTATTGGAAAAAGAATCAATTTAAAACGATAAAAATTGATTTAATTAAACCAAATATGGCTAAACTATATAAAAATTAATCAAAACAAATAATTAAAACATAAAAAAAACTTTAGAAAGTACAAATTTTATTAAAAAAAAAATGACTCGCCTTGCAAATGAGAGCATGCAGGATCGAACTCAATACCTCATGCGAACGAGTGAAGGCACCTACCAACAGGCTAGCAAGGCGGATTTGAAAGAGTAATGATCTCCGTAGCTTTTATCAAGTGTGGTGTGATGAAAAATGTTTTAAAAAACATGGGACTATTATCCCACATGGAGGCGAAGTAAAAGCAAGGAGGTGTTTAAGAAAACAATACTCAGCTCATACATCGATTGCCTTCGGGCAATCGATGGATGCCCTTTTTGCCTCTTGATAAACCAATAAGATCCCACCACCTGTTGATGTGAGATGTGCCATGTCAGATCTCTTCTTGTCTCTACACTTGCCAAGTCAGATCTCTACTCTCCTTGATACTGGCTATGTCAAATCTCTACTCACATCTGCCTAGCCGGTTGCCACATGTTACATAGAGATGCGTCTAGGGTCATGCAGGCTTAGATGCGGCTGCCTCAATATCAGGGCCGAAATATGTCATTATCATGGCCGTCGTGACATGGATCTAGTGAATGATCATGATGTGGGTGGTTTTATTGGAGCTTTATGACATGATCAGGTCTAGTGGGGCCTCGAAGCTCATGCAAGAGCAGCAGCTTGAAGAGGCTATAGCCTATATGCTCGCACTTTAGTTGAACATAGGTCCGTGCCAATGGACTCACGATCGGCTGGCAGCATGACAAGGAAATGATGCCTAAGGAGGCATGCTTGATGGAAAATGTGTTAAGAGTCTTCATAGATACTAGGGGTACCAGATGGGATGAGCGATGCTCATGTTATCCACCCTAGTGAGGATACTAATGTAATCAAATAAAGACAATTAATTGAAGAATAATAATCAAATCCACATTAACCTTAGCTTAGAAAATACTAAGCATTATATAGTTTACAAAATAACTTAATTAGCATAAATAAATCTAACAAGATGCATTAAGGGAGACGTGTGCTAACAACTAACCTAGGTAGAGAAGTATGAATTAAAAACTAATCTAGAATATCTAACCTAGGATATTTTAGATATTAATCTAGGTTTACCAGTAGATATTTAGAACAGTAAATATCTCCATGGTAAGTAGCAAAAAAGTAAATGTAATAATCTATGTAGCATAATACAATATACTACCTATTTTACCCTAACAGACCTTAGGTTTATGCCTAGATTGGCCTCTCCATGTATGCACCATGATATTATATTATCTCGTATGTATGTTTTAAGGCAAACAAAAGTAAAAAATAATTATTATCTCTTTTAAATTTTTTCTTGTGAACCCTAAACTGTTTTGATGTGTTTTCCAAGTTTTTTGTATCAAAAAGTAACTCTCATCATGTTTTCAAAATGTTGATGATATACTCAATTGTTAAAGGGCTTTCACCTGTATACTCGTAGCTCAAAAACCTAGAAATGAACTCCAGGCTGTGCAATCCAACCTATAATGTGTGGTAATGAAGTCCACACATGGTCATGGAGCACAGGTACTGCCAGACCCTCATCCAATCTCACCAAGTTAGCGTCATATCCTCCATAGAGGAGTATATGCAATTTTTTTGGGCTACAGATGGCTATTGAATTTGGTATTGGTCTAGTAGCAAAAGGATCGGAGGAGTTGGGCAAACATATGGAAATCACTGCCACCATTGTTGAAACCTACAAGTTGTTGGATGTGACTTCCAACCCACTAGCATTTAATGTGTGTCATGGTGTGTGTGGTTTCTTTTACTTTGCATGAAATAGAAATGCATAAAACAACACTCAAATGATTCTACATGCTTTCAAAAGAATGTTTTACTTTTTAATTGCATGACTACGCTAAATGAAATTTAGAGAATGCAACTACCTATGAGGGGATGGCCACTAATTAGGCCTCATGCATGCAAACTCAACACAAAATGGCCCAGAACACTGGAGACTAGGGAGGACTGCAATTAGAGGTTCGTTGTTCCTAGTAGTGACTATTAGAAAAAACTAAAAAAAATGTCCTAGGGATTCATCCTTTTCTTTTACCTTTTTGTTATGTTTCCTATTTAACCTACCATTTTATGCATTCTGGAAAATCAGACACAGACATAATAGGAAAAATATAGGGAAATGAATATTACCTCATATTCAAGTTCGATGATGATATTGTTGCATTTTGTACTGTCTATCTTCTATTGACCGTGGCTCGTGGCATAGCTGCAAATGTTGCCCATGGGTGTCAACCATGATTACAACTGTTAACCATTATTCTTAGCTACGGTTAGTACCTGTCATCACAAAACATAGTATATCAGTATTTTATGACATAAAATACTGATTTCTCATCATTATCACCTTATGTAGCAATCCACGAAGCATACACCTAAGCTAATAATAATTGAAGCATCACATAAAGTATAAAAGATAGACAAATTTGTAAATAACCACAAATTAGGGCTTAATTTATATTAAATTTTCAATGAAACTCGATTACAAATCCATCCCCCTTAGGGATACCCAATGTGATACAATTATTACAATAATAGAACAATCCCCATGCAACGGTAGGTGTAATTCATAGGCTTACTAAATGCACACAAACTGCTCCAAGGTATCGATGACCTTCTTCTCCATGATTAGAGGTATTTGTTGCCTTGCATGTCAACATAGTCCTACATACAATAAACACAAAGAAGCATATTAGTAATAAAGGAGATCTCTCTTGATGAGGCTTTAAAAGGAAGTTATACAAAAAGGTGCCATGAAATCTTGAAATCAAGAAAGTACAAGAAACATGGTAAACCTATGTTAAACATGAAATATTTCCATGAAAGATGTAAAGGAAAGACAAAATTATCTATCTAATGCCTAAATTATAAAATCAAAAGCATGAAAACATGAAATGTAAGCATTCTTATCCTACTTACTACAAATTCCAAATGAGAAGAAAGATACATAAAATCCTAATTCTACTAGACAGAGGTCTCCAATAATGCAAATATACACCTGATTTATCTATTATAATGTAAATGAAATAACACCTACAGCTAAAGACCAAGGAAATATGGAGATTGAACTTGACCATGGGTCTATCATGTGGTGAGCACTATTATCCACAGTTGATAGCTACGACGAAGCTAAAAATGCACTTGCCCTCCAAATATGGCTTAGATCTCCGATTTCCTTTATGAATTTATGGTTCAAGGGTCACCTCTGTGTCCTCTAATATATTTGGTGGTTGAATTATTCCTATTTTTGATGGATTTCTTGTAATCTCATTTATTGATTCTTCTAGCCTCCTAAGACCTCCATGAATTCAATTGTCATTTCAATCTCTCAATGCTAGCTAAAGGACTTCTCTTAATGCAAGTATGTGAGTACTAAATTTGAAAAGGCTTCATAGTTCAAATTCTCCTATGCATCTCCTTCATTTTCTATTTTGGATGGGGTTCTTATAACCTCTAGGAAGGCTATGTATTAGCTTCTTGAGGAAGCCAAGATAAAGAATGGACAACTGGAGTAGTTGGAAGGAAGCTTTTGGATCTTTCCGCCCATAAACCACTCGTATCTACAACCAATTGGCCGTTATAAAAAAATTTGGGTCAAACAAAGTCCAACTAATTTTGACTGCTAGATGCAGCTCTGAGGTGTGGTCAACTCTGTTAACTATGGGTCTCAGTTGCGGCCAAAACTAGTTAGGCCAAAATGCCTAAATGAGTGGTTAAAACCACTTCTATACCTTGGTATTTGTCCAAGGTCTTCCATATGGTCTTCTAGCATGTCCCATATGAGTAGTCGCCTCAACATGATGTATTTTAGGTGTCTACATGCACAAATAACTTTCTATAGTGTATATATAGCATTTTTTTTGGTATATATTATCAATTTTATTAAATCACAAAATAAACCAAAAGAAGAAAAAATAAAAAAAAACATGAAAATTTTTCAAAAACATTTCAAATTCTGCATTATTGTGTGTGTTGTCTTCCAAAAAGTCAAGTTATATTTTATTTTTTTTCAGGTAAACTCAAAATTTATCTTGAATTACTCACTTAATTCACATATTTACTAAATTTTGATTTCATCACCTTCATTATAAATCTCTGTTGTATTAAAAAGCACTCTTACTTCACTAAATAAAATTTTGAGTTTTGGGAACTAATCTTGCTACTTATGAACCAAGAACATATTCTCACATCTTAAAATGATTTATTACAAAATTTGAAAAAGGATACTATATAGTAGTCTTAGTTCCTTAAGCAAAAAATTTTCCCTGGTATCCTATTATGTGCGTGGTCTAGAATACTGATAATTGGCAAAAGGACAAGCTCCCCCCTACCCAAATAAAATCCTTTGCTCCTTGTCTAATCTGAGTAAGTATCCCAAAAAAGAAAAGAAAAAAATAAAGAAAAAGAAAATTAGTTTTACTACAAAAAGCAATAAAATCCCCTTGTTCAAAAATTGACAAGAATCCCTACTCCAAAAATCAAAAGAAAAGAAGGGGGTAATGAGCTTGAATCCCTAGAATTGCTCAGTTATTTGAAAGCCATAAGGTGAGCCCCATAACACGTGGTTTGTACCCAACCCACATGGCCTTGGGTAAGCCTTTCACATGGCGATATGCCTATCACATTAGCAACCTTATTTTGTATAGACCAATGTCCGCTTGTGGATTAGCTAGCTTTTGGTGACTTGACTTACATAGTATTTTGGTACAATAACATGCACAAAATCATGGTTAATGAACATTTCACTTGCATACACATTGGTTCATATAAGTTTGCTTGTATCATTACCTCACTCAAAAATGGTAAATTAATTTCACAAGCACATGCATTTGATCCTCGAGAGATTTTGTATCATTATGACAAATAAAGATGGATAATGAACTCACACATCACACATTGGTTCTTGATAAATTTGACTTTGTCTTAGAAATAATTTAAAATATTTATTTAAAATATTGTTAGAAAATAATTAGTTTATAGACATTTGCATTAATACCTATCACACCATTGGATTGGACTTGAAAAGAGCTTTCCAACGATATATTATATTTCCAGTTTCGACACCATTTGATCACTCAAATTGCAAAAAACCTATGTACATGTATAACCTCCTATGCGATATTGGATCATCCGATCTGAGATCAGACCTAAATGTGGAAGATAAGATTGCCCGATCTGAGATCGAACCTAAACGTGTGAGATCAGATCACCCGATCTCATACAAAACTGAAAATTACCTTGTTTAGCAAGGCAACAAAACTGGTTGCAACTTATTTGTCGTTACCTGGCCAACTGCATGACGGTTACGAGATTGGCTCAAATTATCTCATTTAGAATAGGGGAAGTTGTAACCTTCTTCATTTTTAGACCAATATCTCAACCTATTCTAATCTATTTAATCTAGGCTGCTCATCCTAGATTCCCCCTAGAAAATTTGTATACATTTGCTATGTTACTTCATATATTTTATGTATTTTTGTACGTTGGATTTATGCATCAACTGGATACATACAGGATTGTACCATGTAATCTCTCGATAGGACTGACCGATCTCAGAGAAAACTACCCGATCTTGTCTACATCAATAATTTTTGTTGCTAAGCTGCTTGGGGGCATCCAAACCTCACTATTTGCATTTTCTCTCCCTATTTCTCATTTCTTAGATCAGATTCATTATCTGATAGATCAATGAAAATCTATTTCCATTGATAAATTAGATATTCCACTCACATTTTATCGCTTTTTCATGAATATCCACATGTCTATATTAGATATATATTCATTCATTCAATCATTATCATTCTAGGTTTATCACTTAATGTAATCCACCTTAAAAAAATGTATATTATCCTATAAATCTGTTGTCTTCAATGTCAAATTGTTGAACTGCATGTTTATGTTCTAATTGGCTCGATCGATCACTGATCGGGCCGATCGATCACCAGATCATACCACCCAATCTATTCCTATTTTGATCGATCATGTTTGTAGCAAGCATAAAATTTGTAGAAATCAGTCACCCAAATCTGGGTCAGATTTTCAAATTTCTTTTCAAGTATTGCATCAATATTTATTTCCTATGTTCTACTTTTTGTTGGTTGCATGTGATTTAAAATCACATATAGGTTAGCATAGTTGCATATTGGAAAAACTAGGTGTATGCGAGACTATCTAAAAAGAATACATCAAACAAACTCCAAAACCTAGACGTGGAAACTACCATAAAAATTTTCCTGGTGAACCCACCCAATTCATCAAAAAATCACCAAAGAGGGCATGGCTTCAAGTGCCTCTCCTATGATGTGTAGACCTACTATTTTCCCATTCCCCTTGCAGGCACGGATCCATTAGCCTGGAGCAAAGGAGTGTGAGAATTTTAGAGCTACAATATCCTTATGATTTTGATCAATTAGCAATAACACCTTCGAGGATGTATGCTTGTAAATGACCATTTATGGAGACTATCGCTCACGTTGGTCATGAAGCGAATCCTATATGAGGTTTTGTTGTATTACTAACATCGAAGGGTTGCAATCAACAAATAATATTTGAAATTTATTGATTAAAAGTGATGAGTAATGTGTCATTTTAATATTAATTTTTATTTAATATTAAGAAGAGTAAGATGTAGTGGGGATGATTAAGCATGAAAATTTGGATAGGGAACTTGCGCTAAGTATAATACTCCTAGTGTGAAGTAAATGAAGAGATTTTTTTAGGAATATCTAATTTCATTATCATAAAATCTAGATGTAATTATATGACCAAGTGATTATGATTAATGCAAAATTTTATGTAAATGATAAGAAATCATGCGATATAGTAAAATGAAAGAATTGTGCTAAGTGATAGATAAAAGATGCAAGATTAATTAGTTTTATGGGCCAATTGCCTATGCTAATAGTCATGCAAATCCCTGAGGGAGTAGTGACTTCAGCTAATCAACACTCATAAAATTTTAGGTCATTTCAAGGATGAAATCAAATTTATCATGAACCAGTGTGTGATTGTGTGTATTATTTTTCCATCTTGTCCTAATTATGATACAAAATCTCTCAAGGATCAAATGTGTGTGCTAATGAAATTTTATTTACCAATTTTTAATAAGGTAATGATGCAAACTAAATTTAATAACCAATGTGTGTGTGAATGATGAGTTAGTTTACCATGATTTATAAATTCAGTTAGACTTAACTACTTTGTAATACAAGCTCCTAAAAGCTAGTTGATCCACAAGCGGACATTGGTTAGTACAAAATAAGGTTGCTAATATGAAATACATATTGCCAAGCATAATTACCCCATTTCTAGGAGGTATTCATTCAGCCCATTGTTGTAATGGGGATCACCCCTTGGTTTTTGAATAACTAAGGAATTCTAGGGATTCAAGCTCATTACCCCCTTCTTTTCTTTTAATTTATTTGAGTAGGGAATCTTGTTCATTTTTTTATTTTGAATAAGGGAATTTTATTACTTTGTAGTAAAAGGTATTTTTGCTTTTACTCTTTTCTTTTTTGGGGGGGATACTTGCTAAGATTAGATGAAGAGCAAGGGATTTTATTCGAGTAGGGGGAGCTTGTCCTTTTGCCAATTCTTAGCATTCTAGACCATGCACATAATAGGATAGCAAGGAAAAAATTTCACTTAAGAAGCTAGGACTACTATGTAGCATCATATTTTCTAGTGCAAAATCCTTTTTAAGATGTGTAAGTGTGATTTTGTTCAAAAGTGGTAAGATTAGTTCCAAAAACTCCAAAATTTATTTAGTGAAGCAATAGTGCTTTTGGTTTAAGAGAGATTTATAATCAATATCTAGAATCAATATTTTATTGAAGTGTATATTTGGTGAGTGGTTAAAGATAATTTTTGAATTATTTCGAAGTAAACCAAAATTTCTTATGTATTTTGACATCCTTGGTCTAATATATAAATAACATGATGTGACAAAAAAATGTTATTTGATGAATATAAATGAAAACTAAATGAAATATGATTTATGTGAAATGATTGTGAATGCAAGAAATATATGTAGAATATATTTACAACTATGTACAATTGTAGGTCATAGCTTTATGCATAATATTGTTTTAGGTGCATTATATTCATAGGCTCCTTAAGATATTTTTCATCTAAGGTAGCCAAATGATATGCACCTAATCAAATTTTGCAGTGATGATAAATGGACCTAGCCAATTTGGTTGAAATTTTCCTTTAGGATAAGTTCAAGCATTTGTATTTTTTTTATTTTCTTTAATAACTAGATCACCAACCTCAAAATATCGGGTATGAACTTTCTTAGAGTATGATTTTTTGAGTTTATCTTGATAAACGTGAAGATGCTCTAAAGTGTTTATGCAGTTTTCATCTACTAATTCCAATTGGCTTAGTCATCCATAATGATATTCATCTCCTACTTTAGCATCTTGAAGTAAAATAACTAAGGAAGGGGCTTCAAGCTCAAAAGGAAATACGACTTCAACACCATATACCAAGACAAAAGGAGAAGCGCCATTAGGGGTTTGAACACTAGTTCGATAAGCCCATGAGGCAGGATATAGTTGAGTATGCCAATCTTGTCCTGATTTATTAACCAATTTTTTTATGATTTTAATTAAAGTTTTATTGGATGCTTCAGCTTGGCCTTTATCCTGTGGATATTAAGGAGTGGACCATCTATGTTGGATTTTATATTTGGTACAAAGCTTTTGTATATCTTTATTTTTGAAGCATGTTCCATTATCAGAAATGAGTGTGTATGGAATCCCAAATATGTAGGTTATTTGATTGAAAATAAATTTAGAGACTTGGGTTCCTGTGCAAGAAGCCAAAGGCATGGCTTCTACCCATTTTGTAAAATATTTAGTTGTTGTTATGATGTATTTATAACCATCTAATGAAACTGGATTAATCTTCCCTATAATGTTTAGGCCCCATTTTGAAAAATGCTAAGGGGAAGAGATAGCTTGAAGTTATTGGGTAGGATCATGGACTAAATTTGTGTGTTACTGATATTTTTCACATTGACACACATAGTAATTGGCATATTTTTCCATAGATGGCCAAAAATATCCCATTTACAAGAGCTTTTTAGTTATGGATCCACCACTAAAATGACCTCTGCAAGATCCATCATGCACTTCGCTTAGTGCTTTCTTAGATTCCTCTAGGTTAAGACATCTTAGGAGGATACCTTCAAAAGACATTTTATACAAATTACTTTCAATTATTATGAAATGAACAACTCGTTTACATAATAGTCTACGTTGATTCCTATCTAGGCCATCTAGGAATGACCCATTTTGGAGAAAGTTGAAGATATCTCCATACCATGATCCTAAGGATTTTTATTCAATTGCAAAGACATCTAAAGGTGCTATGCAATATTCTAATAAAGCGAGTTCCCTAAGTTGGAAAATTATTATAGTAGCATGATCATCATCCAACTACAAAGGAATGAGAGAAGCACATGCTACCATAGCATCTACAAAATGGTTACTAGTATGAGAAATAGTTTTGATAGTAACTTTCTCGAATAAAGACATGATTTTTAAAACATACTCTTTATAAGGGCAAAGTTTCTCAACTTGGGTTTGATAAATTTTATTGATTTGATTTACCACGAGTTGTGAGTCTCAAAAAACTAGCAAAATTTTAATATTCAAGGATAAAGTTGCTTGTAACCCAAGGATCAAGGCTTCATACTTTGTTGTGTTATTCATACAGGAAAATTAGAGTTTAAAATATAATGGGATACACTTTTTATGGAGAAAATAATATAATGCCTACACCTGTGCCACTCATGCAATGGGCTCCATTAAAAAATAGAATCCAAGAATCTAATTGTTCCACTTGTAGATTAAGGCATTCATTTGGAAACTCTATTTTTAAAGGGTGAGTAGATTCAAGTGGGATAGTGGCAAGTTGATTGGCTATGACTTACCCTTTAATGTATTTTTGACCAATAAATGTTAGATCAAACTCACTCAGAGCAAGAACCCATTTTGTTGTGTGTCTTAATAAATAGGGTCTACTCACCAAGTATCTTAATGGATCAAATTTTGCTATGACAATTTTTTTTTGACTAAGCATATAATGGCACAGTTTCTGTGTAGAAAACACAACAACCAAATAGATATTTTTTTAAATGAGTATAACAAGTTTCATAACTTATCAAATTTTTGCTTATTTAATAAATAGTTGTTTATTTATTATCCTCATCATGTTGCACAAGCATTTATCCTAACACAAGTTATGAGGTAGAAATATATAAAATAAAAGGATGCTCAGGTTTGGAGGAAAGAGCATTGGTGATGTAAGTAAATATGTCTTAAGAGCCTCAAAGGATTCTTGAAATTCCTCATCCCATTTGAAAAATGTATCTTTTTTAAGTAACTTAAGGAAAGGTTGATATTTATCCACCAATTTGTCAATGAAATGATGGATAGATAAGAAATTACCTTATAATGAAAAATGTGAGGATTAATTTCTGTTCCAATTTTGAAATTTTGTTAGAAAATAATTAGTTTATAATCATTTGCATTAATCCCTATCACTCCATTCTAGTAATCATATATATATATATATATATATATATATATATATATATATATATATATATATATATATATATATATATATATATATATATATATATATATATATATATATATATATTGTCTTCAAAAATATCAAAATATGCAACATAATGATTTATCTCAAATAATCATTTCATTCCACATAATCATTCTATCATGCATTACATTTTGACTTCATGATGATATTAGAATTCCTAGTGATTATTTTCCCTCAAATTTCACACTAGGAATTCTATGCCTAGCGCAAGTCATCCTTCCCAAAATTTCATGCTTAAATCACTTTATATCTCTCACAAAAACAATATTTATCAACCTATTTTCTCAAAATTAATTTCTTTATCTTTTTCATCATCAGAACCCTCAAGGTTACTCTTGAGCCCACAATATTTATGGTATTAACAATATAAAAATTCCTCACAATAGGATCCGCTTCATGACCTAGCGAGCATTGATCTCCAAAAACGGTCATATAACAACACAACATCCTTTGAGGTTCATTGTTAATCCATATATTTTATCACCACACAAAAACATCTTTTGTCTTTCAAAAACACTTTACAAAATCATTTCCTTTTATGTTAAGCATGATAAAAAAAGTTTAAAAATCAAAGCATGATTACAAGAAATTATATAACACAAACCATCATAAGCAAGTGCAATAAATCATCCAATAAATCAAATCATTCAATGTCACACAGACAAAAGGATATATATATATATATATAAAATATAAGTACAAAATGAAGTCAATTGGTATACTCGGTCACTAGGGGGTATACCACAAAAGCAAATTTCAAAAATTTTGATTTTTCCACCAAATATAGAATTTGGTACAAAAACTCGAGGGGGCATCCTAGTTAGTAAATTAGTAATTATTTTTCTAAAACATCAATTTTCCATGAACTATTCATTCTAAACCATCTACTCCTTTTTGCCCATGTCAATCATAATCACTTCTACTCAAGTGTCTACACTTTTCTTTGATGCATTTATTGTTCATAAATATGCCAAAGAGGGGGCAAAATGTAGACATGAAAAATTGACTCATTTTCCTTAGTTTTCCTCCTAGAAAAGTAAGGTCATATTTGAGCTTAATTTTACCTAAAAAAATCCCCTCCAAATTTCTTAAAACCTACACCATTGGATTGGAATTGAAAAGAGCTTTCCAACGGTATATTATATGTCCAGTTTCGACACCATTTGATCACTCAAATTGCAAAAAACCTATGTACATATATAACCTCCTATGCGAGATCGGATCGTCCGATCTGATATTGGACCTAAATGTGCAAGATAAGATTGCCCGATCTGAGATCAAACCTAAATGTGTGATATCAGATCACCTGATCTCATACAAAACTAAAAATTACCCTGTTTAGCAAGGCAACAAAAATGGTTGCAACTTATTTGTCCTTACCTGGCCAACTGCACGATGGTTACTAGATCAACTCAAATTATCTCGTTTAGAATAGGGAAAGTTGTAACCTTCTTCATTTTTAGACCAATATATCAACCTATTCTAATCTATTTAATCCAGGCTGCTCATCCTAGATTCCCCCTGAAAAATTCGTATACATTTGCTATGTTACTTCATATCTTTTTTGTGTTTTTGTAGGTTAGATTTATGCATTGGCTGGATACGTATAGGATTATACAGCCTGATCTCTCGATAGGACTGAACTATCTCAGAGAAAACTACTCGATCTTGTCTGCATCAATAATTTTTACTGCTAAGCTGCTTGGGGGCATCCAGACCTCACTGTTTGCATTTTTTGTCCCTGTTTCTTATGTCTTAGATCAGATTCATTATCTGTTAGATCAATGAAAATATATTGCTATTGATACATTAGATCTTCCACTCACATTTTATCGCTTTTTTCATGAATATCCACATGTCTAGCTTAGATATATATTCATTCATTCAATCATTATTATTCTAGGTTTATCACTTAATCTAATCCACCTTAAACAAATGTATATTATCATGTAAATATGTTGTCTTCAATGTCAAATTGTTGAACTGCATTTTTATGTTCTGATTGGCTCGATCGATCACTGATCGGGTCGATCGATCACCAGATCATACCACCCGATCTATTCCTATTTTGATCGATCATGTTTGTAGAAAGCATAAAAGTTGTAGAAATCAGTCACCCAAATTCGGGTCAGATTTTCAAATTTCTTTTCAAGTATTGCATCAATATTTATTTCCTATGTTCTATTGTTTGTTGGTTGCATGTGAATTAAAATCACATATAGGTTAACATAGTTGCATATTGGCCAAACTAGGTGTATGCGAGACTATCTAAAAAGAATACATCAAACAAACTCCAAAACCTAGGCGTGGAAACTACCATAAAAATTTTCCTAGTGAACCCACCCAATTCATTAAAAAATTACCAAAGATGGCATGACTTCAAGTGCCTCTCCTATGATGTGTAGACCTACTATTCTCCCATTCCCCTTGCAGGCACGGATCCATTAGCCTGGAGGAAAGGAGTGTGAGAATTTTAGAGCTACAATACCCTTATGATTTTGATCAGTTAGCAATAACACCTTCGAGGATGTATTCTTGTAAATGACCATTTATGGAGACTATCGCTCGTGTTGGTCATGAAGTGAATCCTATATGAAGTTTTGTTGTATTACTAACATCGAAGGGTTGCAATCAACAAATAATATTTGAAATTTATTGATTAAAAGTGATGAGTAATGTGTCATTTTAATATTAATTTTTATTTAATATTAAGAAGAGTAAGATGTAGTGGGGATGATTAAGCATGAAAAATTGGATAGGGAACTTGCGCTAGGCATAAGACTCCTAGTGTGAAGTAAATGAAGAGATTTTGTTAGGAATATCTCATGCCATCATCGTAAAATCTAGATGTAATTATATGACCAAGTGATTATGATTAATCCAAAATTTTATGTAAATGATAAGAAATCATGCGATATAGTAAAATGAAAGAATTGTGCTAAGTGATAGATAAAAGATGTAAGATTTATTAGTTTTATGGGCCAATTGCCTATGCTAATAGTCATGTAAATACCTAAGGGATTAGTGACTTCAAATAATCAACACTCATAAAATTTTAGGTCATTTTCAAGGATGAAATCAAATTTATCATCAACCAGTGTGTGATTGTGTGTATTATGTTTCCATATTGTCCTAATTATGATACAAAATCTCTCAAGGATCAAATGTGTGTGCTTATGAAATTTATTTACCAATTTTGAATAAGGTAATGATGCAAACTAAATTTAAGAACCAATGTGTGTGTGAATGATGAGTTAGTTACCATGATTTATAAATTCAGTTAGACTTAACTACTTTGTAATACAAGCTCCTAAAAGCTAGTTTATCCACAAGCGAACATTGGCTAGTACAAAATAAGGTCGCTAATTTGACATATATATTGCCAAGCATAAGACTACCCCATTGCCAGGAGGGATTCATTCAGCCTATTTTTGTAATGGGGATCACCCCTTGGTTTTTGAATAACTAAGGAATTCTAGGGATTCAAGATCATTACCCCCTTCTTTTCTTTTAATTTATTTGAGTAGGTAATCTTGTTCATTTTTTTATTTTGAATAAGAGAATTTTATTGCTTTGTAGTAAAAAGCATTTTTGCTTTTACTCTTTTCTTTTTTTGGGGGGGATACTTGCTCAGATTAGACGAAGAGCAAGGGATTTTATTCAAGTAGGGGGAGCTTGTCCTTTTGCCAATTCTTAGAATTCTAGACCATGCACATAATGGGATAGCAAGGAAAATTTTTTTCTTAAGAAGCTAGGACTACTATGTAGCATCATATTTTCTAGTGCAAAATCCTTTTTAAGATGTGTAAGTGTGATTTTGTTCAAAAGTGGTAAGATCAGTTCCAAAAACTTCAAAATTTATTTAGTGAAGCAATAGTGCTTTTGGTTTAAGAGAGATTTATAATCAATATATAGAATAAATATTTTATTAAAGTGTATATTTGGTGAGTGGTTCAAGATAATTTTTGAATTCTTCCGAAGTAAACCAAAATTTCTTATGTATTTTGACATCCTTGGTCTAATATATAAATAACATGATGTGACAAAAAAATGTTATTTGATGAATATAATGAAAACTAAATGAAAGATGATTTATGTGAAATGATTGTGAATGCAAGAAATATATGTAGAATATATTTACAACTATGTAAAATTGTAGGTCATATATTTATGCATAATATTGTTTTAGGTGCATTATATTCATAGGCTCCTTAAGATATTTTTCATCTAAGGTAGCCAAATGATATGCACCTGATCCAAATTTTGCAGTGTTGATAAATGGACCTAGCCAATTTGGTTGAAATTTTCCTTTAGGATCAGTTCAAGCATTTGTAATTTTTTGATTTTCTTTAATAACTAGATCACCAACCTCAAAATATCGGGTATGAACTTTCTTAGAGTATGATTTTTTGAGTTTATCTTGATAGGAGCGAAGGTGCTCTAAAGTGTTTATGCATTTTTCATCTAGTAATTCCAATTGGCTTAGTCATCCATAATTATATTCATCTCGTACTTCAGCATCTTGAAGTAAAATAACTAAGGAAGGGACTTCAAGCTCAAAAGGAAATACAACTTCAACACCATATACCAATACAAAAGGAGAAGCGCCATTAGGTGTTCGAACACTAGTTCGATAAGCTCATAAGGCAAGACATAGTTGAGTATGCCAATATCGTCCTGATTTATTAACCAATTTTTTTATGATTTTAATTAAAGTTTTATTGGATGCTTCAGATTGGTCTTTTCCTTGTGGATAGTAAGGAGTGGACCATCTATGTTGGATTTTTTATTTGGCACAAAGCTTTTGTATATCTTTATTTTTGAAGCATGTTCCATTATCAGAAATAAGTGTGTATGGAATCCCAAATCTATAGATTATTTGATTGAAAATAAATTTAGAGACTTGGGTTCTTGTGCAAGAAGCCAAAGGCATGGCTTCTACCCATTTTGTAAAATATTTAGTTGTTATGATGAATTTATGACCATCTAATGAAACTGGATTAATCTTCCCTATAATGTTTAGGCCCCATTTTGAAAAAGGCCAAGGGGAAGAGATAGCTTGAAGTATTGGGTAGGATCATGGACTAAATTTGCGTGTTGCTAATATTTTTCACATTGACACACATAGTCATTGGCATATTTTTCCATGGAGGGCCAAAAATATCCCATTTGGAAGAGCTTTTTAGGTATGGATCCACCACTAAAATGACCTCTACAAGATCCATCATGCACTTCGCTTAGTGCTTTCTTAGATTCCTCTAGGCTAATAAATATTAGGAGGATACCTTCAAAAGACCTTTTATACAAAGTAATTTCAATTATTATGAAATGAACAACTCGTTTACATTATAGTCTACGTTGATTCCTATTTAGGCCATCTAGGAATGACCCATTTTGGAGAAAATTGAAGATATCTCCATACCATGATCCTAAGGATTTTTATTCAATTGCAAAGACATTTAAGGGTGCTATGCAATATTCTAATAAAGTGATTTCCCTAAGTTGGAAAATTATTATAGTAGCATGATCATCATCCAACTCCAAAGGAATGAGAGAAGCACCTGCAACCATAGCATCTACAAAATGGTTACTAGTATGAGAAATAGATTTGATAGTAACTTTCTCGAATAAAGACATGATTTTTAAAACATACTCTTTATAAGGGAAAAGTTTCTCAACTTGGGTTTGATAAATTTTATTGATTTGATTTACCACAAGTTGTGAGTCTCAAAAAACTATCAAAATTTTAATATTCAAGGATAAAGTTGCTTGTAACTCAAGGATCAAGGCTTCATACTCTGTTGTGTTATTCATACAGGAAAATTAGAGTTTAAAATATAATGGGATACATTTTTTATGGAGAAACTAATATAATTCCTACACTTGTGCCACTCATGCAATGGGCTCCATTAAAAAATAGAATCCAAGAATCTAATTGTCCCCCTTCTAGATTAAGGCATTCATTTGGAAACTCTATTTTTAAAGGGTGAGTAGATTCAAGAGGGACAGTGGCAAGTTGATTGGCTATGACTTACCCTTTAATGGATTTTTGACCAATAAAGGTTAGATAAAACTCACTCAGAGCAAGAACCCATTTTGTTGTGTGTCCTAATAAATAGGGTCTACTCACCAAGTATCTTAATGGATCAAATTTTGCTATGACAATTTTTTTTTTGACTAAGCGTATAATGGCACAGTTTCTATGTAGAAAACACAACAACCAAATAGAGATTTTTTTAAAGAAGTATAAAAAGTTTCATAACTTATCAAATTTTTGCTTATGTAATAAATAGTTGTTTATTTCTTATCCTCATCATGTTGCACAAGCATTTATCCTAACACAAGTTCTAAGGTAGAAATATATAAAATAAAAGGATGCTCAGGTTTGGAGGAACGGGCATTGGTGATGTAAGTAAATATGTCTTAAGAGCCTCAAAGGATTCTTGAAATTCCTCATCCCATTTGAAAAATGTATCTTTTTCAAGTAACTTAAGGAAAGGTTGATATTTATCCACCAATTTGTCAATGAAATGATGGATAGATAAGAACATACCTTGTAATATTCTAAGCTATATCAATATTTATACTTATGATTGCCTTGATTTTGATAGGATCTATCTCTATTCCTCACATAGACACAATAAATCCTAATAATTTACCTGATTTTACTCTAAACACACATTTTTCTAGGTTTAAGTCAACTTTGTATTCATGGAGTCTATTAAAGACTTGTTGCAAGTTAGGAATATGATCCTCCTCCTTAATGGATCAAGCTATGATGTCATATACATAATCATGTAAGATATCATACATCATATCATGAAATACATAGGTCATAGCTCAACAAAAAGTCCCCCAAGGTGTAATGAAAGCAGTTTTAGGCTGATAATCTAGTGCTATACGGATTTGGTTATACCTTAAAAATCCATCCATAACGGATAGCATTCCACTTCCTACTATGAAATCGATAATTTGATCCATATTAGGAAGGGGAAATAATTTGTGGGACATGCAACATTTATGTCCCTAAAATTAGTACATACTCTATGTGTAGCTTCTTTTGTGGTTACTAGGATGACATTAGATATCCAATCAAAATAATCTATGGGTTGGATGAAATCCTAACAGATTTTGCAACTCATCTTTGACTAGAAAGGCTACTTTAGGATGCATTTTCCTAAGTTTATGTTTTACAGGTTTAGCATCGAGATGAAACACTAAGTGATGCATGATGACAAAAGGTCTAAGCTAGGCATATCTACATACATCCATGCAAATATATGAGGATATTTTACAAGAAGTTCTATGTATTTCATTTGTTATTATTTACTCAAGGTAGCTTCGATTTTAACCATGTGAGGATTACTTTCTATTCCAATATTTATTTTTACGATATCTTCTACCAAAATACTTCAATCCCTTTCAAAGTTAGGAGGGGCGGGTGAAAAACCCATTTCCTGAAGTTCTTCTATGGATAATTTAGCTAACTCTTCTTGTGTGGTTATTGTGTGGACAAGGGATATACATGGGATAGACCCATAAAAGAAGAAACTATTCCTCATAAAATTTTTGAGGGAGATGTCAAAAAAGACATCTCCTTCTATACACTCATTTGGAGTGGCAATCATTTTTGGACGGATTATTGAAATCATATTGCAAGAAAAATGAGTTTACCTTCTCCTCTTATTATTGATTAAATGTTTTTGATTTTCTAAGTATTCATCATATGTGATTAGGTCATAATCATCATCAAAGGGAAAATTTTTAGATTTCATAGGGATATAGCCTATACCACATCGAGCAGGTCATTCCTCAACCTCAAAGTATTTGCATATACCATTTTCAAAATGACCCAAACCTTTACCTCTGTAACCCATATCACACATCATTTGTTTTGATTTTACATATCTGTTGCAAAAGTAACAATGAGAAAAACTATACTCATTGAATGTAAAGCTCATTTTCTTGATGTTGATTTTATCAAAATAACATCCTACTAAAATAAAAGTACAACTACCAACATGATATATGTTTTCTTGCTTGCAAGGTAAACCCATCGTTCACGAGGATGGTAGTAATTGGGATAAGACAATAGAGTCTTGTATAGCGAAATTAGCATGCTTTGTAGGTGCTCATATGGTATATAAATATGGTAAAGCCTCATTTGTGAGGGGATATGAGGTAGAAGGATTATTAGTTTTAGAAGGTGGAGTTGTGTTAGAAGAAGGTAAAGGCTCAATATTTGGGTAAGAAGACTTAGGAGGAACAGGAATTGATGATGATAAAGCTGGACAAAATGGGACATTAATAGGTTCCACCATTGCACACATATCAAAAGGTCTAGGGTCTCCATGAATGGTGACCAATTGATTTTTAAACTCAAATTTCACACACTGATGTAAGGCATAGGGAACTACCTTCATTGCATTAATCCAAGGGCATCCTAGAAGGATTTTGTATGATGCAGGACAAGATACAACAAAAATAGATGTATCTAAAATTCTAGGACCAACTTGTAATGGGATAGATATCACACCACAAGCCTCTTGGGTTTCATAATTAAAATATTTTATAATAATTTTAGTTCTTCTTAAGTATTCTTTTTTGAACCCAACACTTTTGAAAAAGTCATAGGTGCAAATATTTAGAGATGAACCATTGTCAATCAATAGCCTCTTAATATCTACATCTCCAATTATTTTTGCTATGTATAAGGTATTATCCCTATGCATAATTTATGGAGGTATATCTTTGTCATGAAAATCGATGTAGTCAACTCTATGAGAAGCTACAACATTCACTATAACAATTGGTTTTGTCCTGACACACCATAATTTGACTCAACGTGTTCATTAATTCTTCTCTATGAATTGATGAAGTTCTGAGAAGGTCAAGAAGAAAAATCCTAGTTGTCATATTAGCTAGTTGTTCATTAATATCAAAGGGAGCTTTCTATTGAGGTCAAATTACATTATTCCCCTTCTAAGGTGGTTTCAGAACAAAAGATGGTTGATCCACATCATTTGACTGAATTGTAGGTAATTGAGATTGAGAATTTTGAGTTTGAGATTGTTGTATAGTAATGGCTCCAACTATAGCCACAATGTTTCTTGATTGATGTGGAATAGGAGAATCATATTAAACAGGTTGTGATCTATCATTTGATGTTTGTTCTATGGGAAGAAGTTGTTGTGAAGAAGGATGGGTTGTTATCATTCTTGGACATGGTTCCTCCAACATTAATGAATTTGTGATGGGTAGAATTGGTCCTTATTCATATTCTAAAATGTTAGAATGGAAGGAACTAATATCTACCTTAGATTTTGTTTCACTTTCTATATGGTCAAAAGATAAGAATTGTATTTTTCTTCCTTGAAATTGCTCAATTGTGACAATGGATTGAGTAGGCACAAATGAAGTTTGTGAGAGTTGAAATGGTAAGTGACTACTAATAATTCCCACATAACATGTTGGATGAGGTACAATATTATAATCTAGTTGAATCATAGCTTCCTTACCATGAATTGGTAATGGATTATGTCTAGATATTGATTAACGGTTTGTACCTGTTGCTTTTGTGGGTTTGTTGGCAGATTAGCTTTTAGCAGAGGATTTTCCACTCTGAATTTTTTGTTATCAATCAAGTCTTGTACTAAGTGTTTTAACTTTCTACAAGTGGTGGTTGGATTTCCATCAACTTGATGGAAATCGTAATGTTGGTTCGATATGTACCAAGGTTGAGAGGTGTCAGGTTGCCGTATCTCTAGCAATTTTATCAAACCTCTTTCTACCAATTGCGGTAAGACCATTGTTAAAGGTTGATTTAATCTTGTAAAGTTCCATTGCAAATATTTTTAAGGTGCTTTTACCATAAAATTCTTTGTAGTTTCTATGGTATTAACATTTTGAGAAGGTCTACTATCTGTAACCCCATCTCCAACCACATGTTTTTTTATGTATTGATTTTTAGATGACTTGTCTTCATCCATTTTTTAAGTTGTCATATTTTGATAAGGGCTTCTTCTACTCTTCTCTCCAAGTCTATAGCTTTATAAAAGGATGTTATGGTAGTAGTAGCTAACTTATAAGATAATTATTCTTGTAAATTGGCAATAAATATTTCTAACATTTCTCTTGCAGGTAAAGCGAAATGTAGTTTGCCTAAATATTTTTTCCATCGAGCTAAAAATTCTGTGAAGCTCTCTTATTTTAATTTTTTGAGGTTGTACAAATATTTGATTGTGACATGATTTTCTATATAGGCACCGAATTGATGTACAAACAACTTTGGAATTTCTTTAAAGTTTCTTAAGGAATGTGTTGGGAGTTGACAGTAGCATTCTCTAGACATACCTCCTAAAATTTTTGGAAATATTTTTAGTAGCAACATGTAATCATATGCAATGTCATGGAAAGAGGTCCTAAACATGTGAATATGCTCAATTGAATCTTCGATCCCCTTATAAATCATAAAAACCGACATGGGGAAGTGTTTAGGGTATGGTCTAGTGGTAAAAAAAGGATCTAGTGTTTGATTACACATTTCATTATAGTTGTACATAGGGCAATAAGGGTCTATTTTATCTATTCGAGAAGCTAATTGTTGAACTATAACATCAATATGATGTGGTTGCCCATTATGCTTATTCTATATTATCGTGTTTACATAGGGAGGATAATATGTATGTTGCATTGCCGCATAGGATGTTGACATGGTAATACTGTTATGCATAGGATTTGAAGTTGGAGGGTTAGCAAGCTTATAAGGAGGCATATTCTATTGTAAGGTTGTTTGAGAAGAAGTTAGGATTTTAAAATTTTTATTATTTTTTTGAGATGTTGAAACTTGATTAAATCAAGTGTTAAAATATTGGGAAAGAAAATTGTTATTTGTGGAAGAAGAAGGTTGTTTTTGAGTAGTAGTAGTGGTTGCAAAAACTAGTTTATGTTGTGATGCCAAAGTTTTTTGAACTTGGGTAGTACCTAAGGAATGATCATTATGAGTGGCAGGTTGTAATGGAGTATTTTCCATATATGTCTTTGGTTTTGGGCAAAGTCAAAAAGCTGCTTCCAAGGATGCCTTTGTTGAAAAATCACCTCTTATGAGTTTATATTTTATTTCAAAGGTATTAGCGATAGAGGCTTGATTACGATTTAAAAATTCATAGAAATGTTGCATAGATTCAAAATGAACATCTCCTTCAGGTCCCATTTTAGGGTCAAAAGGGTCAACTATTTCATCTTCCTCATTTTTTTCTATTTGCACAACTTGTTCTTCTTGAAATTCTTCTATTTTAGTTTCAGTATTTGGGTTTTCATTATTCGACTCCCCTTCAGATCCGGTTGCCACTTCTTTGCCATTTCTTAAGGGTATAGGCATCTTGTGTTTTTTTTTTATACTACTATTTTTTTTTGTTTTTTTGTTTCTTTTGGTTTTTAAATCAAACTAAATGGGCTTGTATACCTAAGTATTTAAAATATTTTAGGGTAATAGAACTAAGATAATTTTTTCTCTTCTTGAAAGAGCTTATAAATATCATTGATGGGCTCTAAATATTCAGGGTTCATGAAATGTTCCTCTTCAAAGACAAAGCTCTCTTTCAAAATAAGGACAAAGTGAACGAGATTGATATTCTTAGTTTCAAAAGTAGGAGGTTGAAATTGGATATCGTGATAAAACTCTCTAAAAAGGACTACTCTAGGTGCTTTGTGATAAAGCATTTTTTATTCAAATGCTATCTCTTTCTCTTCTAAGTTTTCTAAGAATTTATGGATGACTACAAACTCTTCAAAGTAACTTTCCCACGGGTAAGTTGTGGAGTGGACATAAGCCCTTTTGTTCACTAGCTAGTGTTCGCAACTCCTCTTAATTTCAAAATAGGTGGAATAGTAGTCTGCTCCTAAAGCCTTTGTTATGTCTATCCTTTTAATTTGTTTCAACTCCTACGCTCTTTTCTTAATGAGATCGAAATTCTACCACAAATCTCCCCAATGTTCCCTGTTACTCCTAAAGAGGATATAAACCTATTTTTCTATGATTTCTTTTCTAAGTTTGATAAGGGTAGATTCTTTAACACTATTATCCACAATTTAGGATTTTTATTAGACATTTTGTATTTTTTTTATAGAAAAAAACAATACAAAAGTAAAAAAGAAAATTCAAAGCAAAAATTATTTTCTAACTACAAAGTTTTTCTTCGAACCGTTTAACAAGTTGAAGGCCAATTTTTCTTGTTTTAAATTAGGTTTTTCATCTGGTTGCCCGTATACAGATACTTGGTGATGAAATTAAAGCTGTGATGAATTCCAATCTCTTCTAGTCCTCACCCAGTTCATTATGGGTAGAGATACACCTCGAATAAGTGCATGTTATTTTCCACAGCTATGACGGTTGTTGGACTAGCCTCATTTTAAATCTTGATTAAAGGTTTCTAGTTTTCTAGGTACAAGTGAAAGGATAATACCTTTCTAAAGGTCGTAAACCTTCACTGTATATTCTTGTTGTTTTTGAACCAACCAAAGTTGTGGAAGAGTTCGTTGGATGTGGTTCATTTTTAGGACAATGTTTGTAAAAGAAAATAAAATGATGTGATGTGGTTCATTGAAAATTTTATCTATTTTATATGGTTTAATCTAAAGCACACAAATTTAGATGATATTTTTTAGTTTTTTTTCAAATAAAAAAAAATTAATGAAATAAAAAATAATGGTATCTTCACGTCGAGTTCATAAAATAATGTAGATCCAAAATTTCTGCACCCCTTTCTTCCAGGCTAATGGATCCATGCCTAAAAGGGGGGGGGGGGGATGATTTATCTACACCTTGTATGAGAAGCACTTGAGTTGTGCTCTCCTTGGTGTTTTTTGATGAATTGGGTGAGGTTTCACCAAGAAACACTTTTTGTGGCGGTTTCCATGCCTAGGTAAGGTGGATATTTGTTGAATTCTTTTTATGTGCACACACCTATGGTTTGGCCAAAATGCAACTATTGCCTAGCTATATGCTTTTCAAATTTTAATGAAAATAAAGTAACTAGAAAGATTTGTAAATATAACTATGATGCAAATGCTTTTTGTAGATATTAAAAATAAAGGATGATATTTATGCTAACATATTATTTTATTTTCTTTGTGTTTTGTGTTTTCTTAATCCAATATGCTAGATGCAATTTGATATAACTAGATCTATGTTTTTTGGTCTTGTTCATTCTTTGAAGTTTCTTAACAAATGCAATTGATGTAAAAGTGATATATTTAAGTTTATATCTTTTTGTATTTTGTATTTTTTAAAACTAGTATGATTAATATAAAATAATGCAACTAAATCTATGTTTTTGATATTTTATTTTGAGTTTTTCAACTAATGCAATTGATGTAAAAACCATGAAACTAGGTTTGTATTTTTGGATATTTTATTTTAAGTTTTTCAACTAGTATGATAAATGCAAAATATAATATAACTAAGTCTAAGTTCTTTTATCTTTTTTTTTTTTTTATATATAAGTGCCTATTAAAATAGAAGAATATAAAGTTAAAGTGTGGATTACTGAGAAATAAAAAAATTTAGATCCTTACCTATTCCAAATGTTTGCTCTCTGTCACTTTTTAGATCTATTTGTGTGTTTTTATATCGGTCTGAATCTGTCAAACAAATTTGAACATCCGAATATGTTCGAAACCTGCAATCATAAAAAGACATTGAAATTCATAATAAGGGGTGGGGGATCTACTTCACAGTCGATTGTGATATAAAACAGCCAAATCCCCTCAATTCCTTTAGCAAAATATAAAATGTAATGGATCTATTGAATCTAATGCAAAACATATAAATGAAATGAAAGAAACACAATAACAATAATAACATGCAGTGAAATAACAAAGCAAATGAATGGTGGAATGCAAAATACAAATCAATCTGATAATCCTATAATAAAAATATTACCCCCAGCATAGGTCTGTATATTTTTAGATGCCTGCTACAAATTTGGATGTCCAAAAATGTTCAACAACCAAATCTACAAAATACAATGGTTAGGATGATTTTAGACTTATGAAAAATTCGAACGGATCTAAATTTTTAAAAACACTACAAAAGAATAAAATTTTGCTAAAGGTAAAATAGATTCAAATCCATAGTAGTCATCTTCATGTTTACCTACTCCTAGAATGGTGATATGATGTTGAAGTCTCCACAGAAAACCTAAAACAAACACAAGAAATCCTTTTCTCCACTTAAGTTTTTCTTGCAAAATCATCATTAGGTATTTTAAGGGGGATTCTGGAGGATTTAACATCTAAGGCAGGTTGAGGAATTAGGGAGGGAGGTGCAAATAGGCTGAGTAGTTAGGATAAATTGGGAATTTCCCTATTTTGGAAAATTTTGGATTGTCAAAATTTGTTGGAAATTTTGGGTTCACCCACATTAGCTTCAAAATCCCAATAGAGTGCCTAAATTAGGTGCACATGGGATTTAAACAAATTTGGGCATAAATTTTTTTTAGAACCATTCGAATTCATCGAGCTTGTCCGAATTTCCTTAAAAAGGGAAAAATAGATAGATTTCAAATTTTATTAGCACAAAAATTGAGGCAAGGGTTTGGAGGGTTAATTTCACATTGTTAGAGATTAAAAACATGTTTACTAGGAGGGAGATTTTTGAAGTGTGTCAAAATTCCTAAGCTACAACTCCATTATAAAGCTACTATACTACATTACACCCATCACCAATAGATAGTGATACACACAAAACTAAGCTACACTATGTCCCTCGACTCTCTACTTATATATCACTCTATATATATCTATATATGAGGCCATCCTTATATAGGGAAAATAAGATACTTGGCCAACATTGACACGTGCATTTATTACATGGCATAAAGTAACTAGATAACTTGCACCTAAAGTAATCTAAGTATGTACCTTGGAAGATACATTTACATAACCCAAATTATGGAATAGACTCTATTTATAACACCCTCCTATATTAAATTATTTGGGTATGGAAGACTTTAGTATTCAATATGGATCTTCTTCTTCTTCTTCCTGAACTTGGTATTCTTCCTCTACATTCTTTGTGTTCAAGTTCAGTAGGTAATATGTATCTTCATATGATGCAGAGTAAACTAGAGCTGATGCTTCTTCTTTCATTGGGTTATCCTTGACTTGTTCAGTTTCATATTCCTTATCTTCTATCCATCCACCTTTACAATTCTCATTTCAAGTATATCCATTTGGTTCTAATTGTTGATGAATGAGTAGGGAATGATGCAATTGTCCTCTCATATTTTTGTTTTTGATCCTGCTATGCTTACCTTTTTGGTGTACTGGTTCTTCATTTTCTTCAACATGATCCTCTATAAATATGTTAGCATATTTTTGAAATACCATAATATCTTGTGATATTTCCATTGATTCTAGGATGTATGTATTTTTATGAAGTGAAATTTTTTCTTTTATGCTCTCTTGATTCATAATGATACAAGTATTGATCCCATCCATATATCCAAAGTTAATCATATAGTTGTTTTCTACTAACTTGCTTACTAAGATGAGATTGAATGTTAATCCAAGAATATATAATACTTTCTATAGTAGAATATTTGAAAATTATTTGCTTGGTGTTACACATCCATATCCATGTATAGGATACGTTTGGTTGTCTACAATTCTTAGTTTGTAACCTTTAGCAATTTCAGTTCTTATCATATGATGACTGCCTTCGGAGTCAATATACCACATGTGTTCATGATTGTATGATATTCCTTTACCCATTTGAAGAAGAAAAAATATTGAATTGTAGCTCCCTAATTGAAGTATGTAAGCTTGATTTTATGAAACCTTTATAAATGTTGTAATTGAAGACCAAAGAAAAGAGAAAATTTCAGAAAGAGAAAAGGAGGAATTCACTCTTATGGAAATTTTTGAGTTCAAAAGGGAGAAGTTAGAATTAAAGTCTCAAATACAATAGGATAAGAAATGTAAGTCAAAGCTTCTACAAGATCTCTCTGTCTTGAAATATAAGATTGAAAAGACAAGGAGAGCTAAAAAAGGTATGGTTGAACAGTCAAAGGTAAAAGAGCTAGAATTTGAAATACTTATTGTTGATATTGAAGAATTAAAAAGGGAAAACTCAGGATTAAAGGTTCAAGCTCAATAAGATGAGAAAGAAAAAACAAAGTCTCTACAAGAGCTCACTAACTTCAAAACTAGGATTGAAGAAGCAAGAAAATTTTGAAGAAAGTATGGCTGAAAAATTAAAGACAAAAGATCTAGAGTGTGAAATATTGGAACATGAGATAGTTTCACTAAGGATGGAAGTAAAAGGATATAAGGACAAGCCAAAATTTTTTGAGAAAAATTCAAATACTTTGGATAAGATTATCAATGCAAAAATATCATCATTCACAAAAACAGGACTTAGTTTTGAAAAAGAAAAAGGAAAACAGGAAGCAGAAAAAGGAGATTCAAGCTCAAGCACCAAAGAAGAAGAAGCTTAAAAATAAGAGAGTGAAATAAAGAGTGAGACTTCTAAGGATAAGTTGGACGATAGAAATTTCAATAAGGAAAGTAATAATGCACAAGTAAGGAACATATGGAACAGGAAACATGACAAAGTAGAAGAGACTAAGAGACCAATGGGGTCTAGGCAAGGTTTATTCAATGGACATTGCTTCTCATATCATAGGTTTGGGCACAAGGCTACACAGTGCAGGACACATGAAAGATAGGAATATGGAAATTTCAAAAACATGCATCTCTTTCAAAGGTATTGTTACTCATGCAATCAGTTTGGTCACAAGGTAGTTAATTGTAAGGTTCATGAAAGGAATAGATATGGCTTCACTAGGGGGAACCACAAGACATTTGCACCTTCAAGAAAAAACAATATTAAGTGTTACAAGTGCAATAATTATGGACATACAACAAAGTGGTGTAAAGTAAAAAATTCCAAAGACAAGCAGGAACAAGAACAATCAAAGGAATCAAAAGGATTAGATGAGAAGGAAAGTGGACAAAGGTAAAGATCAATGCATGTTGGGAGTAGAATTACTCCCACCCTAGCATTAACCACCTCAAGAGGAGGTAAGGGAGGGGCTAAACTAAGAGACTCATTCTTAGCCCTAAGCCCCAAAGGTGACCCTTTTCCATTGATGTCAAAGGGGAGAGATTTGATTAAGGGGGAGAGAATTTATTTAAGGAGAGAGCATTGAGTCAAGGGGAGCAGTTTACTAGAGGGATTAGAACAAAAAATATCGAGGAAAACGTAAAAGATAATTGGGTTACCATAAATGACAAAGGGGGATATTGTTGGACATTTTGAGTAATTGAGTTGTCATTGATTTCAAGAGTCATTTTCAGTTAGTAATGCAAGAATAAACAGTTTCGAAATCAGTGCAAAGGAAATGCCATTCCCAGTTGGTCAGATCTGGTTCCTGGTGGTCAGATGAGATTCAAAAAGCAATAAAGAGGCCCAAGAAAAATAATACTATAATATTTTATTATAATATTAAAATGGGAGATTTAAATTAATTATAAATTAATTTATTAATTAATTTAATTAACTTCTAAAGTTATTAAGTTAATTATTGATTAATTATAATTTAATTATAAAATTAATTTATGTTAATTAAAATAATCCTAAAGTTAGGATTATCAAATTTATTTTATAATTCAAATTCAAAATTTTGAATTATCCATCGACGTTTTCAAATATTTTTTTGTGCATATAAAAAGGGGGCAAAGACTTTGCCTAAGCTCATCCATACCATTTGTATGTGTTAAGCTCTCAAAAATTGTGCGCAAAGGGAAGAAGTAATTCACATTTAAAGGTTTTCGGTGGCATATGAAAGAAAAAAGAGGAGCAGAGCTCCTTATCCAACACAGAGCGTTGTGTAGTGCAGCTAGCAATCGTGGGAGGTGCTAAGGTTGGCAAGCTCGTGGTGCAAGGTTCAAAACTCATCGGCTTCAGTTTTGCAAAGCAGGGGTGTTTGTTTTGTTGAGCGCTGCACCTTTAGGAAAGTCACAAAGGGAAAGTGCTAGCTTTCCTCTTTGTGGGAAGGCATGTAGCCCATGTGGTGGGCTAGAACCTTGCTAAGGCACTCAGTTGGAGAGGTTTCATGTTCAAAACCCGTCGAGGCCCTTTTTGCATAGAGAAGGGTATACGCTCATGATTTGCCAAGGTTAATTGCTATGTTTTAGATTTTCTAAAGGTTGAATAAAACAAATATTTTTTTGGGTTATAAAATTTAATTTTAAAGTTTGATAATTGAGAAATTGATGGAGATATAAGGATAGGAAGCATTATTTTTGAGGGGTTGAATTTGAAGATTGTTAATTAGAGATTGGAGATTATAAGGAGTAATTGAGTAATTAATTTTTGTATGCTTTGATGATTGCTAATTTCAAAGGAGTAATAAGGTGTATTTGAGGTTGATTATTTTTGTGATTGAGAAATATTTTTGAAGAGAGTTAGTGTGATATTTTTGTCATCTAACCATTGAAATTGGCAAAGAAGAAAATTGTGTTTAAGATAGGTTTTGAGGTCATTTTTTTCATAAAACAAAAAGGTATGGGCACATTTTCCTAGTGAGTGATTTTTTAATGTTGTGAATGCTAAGTTGGAGTGAAAAGGATTGTTTGATTAGCATTGTTAAAGTGATTGGTTGAGTGAAAAAATTGAACTAGAGTTTGCAAAGATCAAGAGTATTATTGTTATGTGAGATTGTTTGATAAGCATTGTTGGAAATAAGTGAGTGAGTGTTCATATGCTTGGACTAGGGTTTGTGAGCAAGGATTATTTTATTGAGTGGTTGATTGAGTAGAGTTGGTTGAGTCTAGTCAATTGAATGTGTTGAAGTGATAGTTCAAGTTTTGTGAAACAAATTATTCCATATTCTAAATTGATTTGAGAAAGAGGTTGAGTGTTTGTAAGTGTGAAACATATTGAGTCTCTAACAATTATCTATATTTTTTTGTGGTAAAAGAGAGATTGAAAGTGATTGATCATTGTGATGAATGTGAAGCATATTGAGTCTCTAACAATTCTCTATATGTTTCTATGATATTGGACAAGTTCTAGTGAGGACTTGTTGAGTAGATTTGAGGAAATTTTTAGAGAAGACTTGTGGATAGATTTTTGTGAGCTTTTGTGGAAGATTACAAGGCATATTTGAGATAAGTTTTTGAGAAGACTTGCAAGTAGAGTTTATTGATTGATTTTTTCAAACCTTGATTTAAGTTTTGGGGCAGATCCAGCAAAGTTGATTTGTGATTGAGTCAAGCTTTGTGTTAAAGGCTTGAGGATAGATATTGAGGAAAAATTTGTGCTAGACCGAAGGACTGGGCTTAGTAAAAATTTGAGGACAAAGTTTGGTATAGATTTGAGGACAGGTTTGTGCTAGACCAAAGATAGATATTGAGTAGATTTGTGCTAGGTCGAAGGAGTGTGTTTAGTGTAGATTTGAGACAAAGGTAAGAGAAAGCTTTAAAGGTGACAGAGTATAGATGATGATAGTCTCCAGTGTATAGATATCCATTAGCCAATGTAGTGTGGACATGTCTTTTGAGTGAGGATAGGAGTCTTCAATGGATATATATCCATTAACCAGTGCATTGGAGGTATCATTTCTTCTAGAATATCACCATCTAGAGCTGAGGAGAAAGGAGTTCTCCTATGGATAGATATCCACAAACTTGATCAGGGGTTTGGTGTCTCCTTTGGATAGAGGTCCATAAAAATTGTAATAGGGAAAGGTTTCCCAAGAGTTTTATTGAGAAAATATTAGTGAAATATTTTCTCCGTGGATTAGCCCACATTGGGTGAACCACGTTAATTTGGTGTCTCTATTATGTCGTGATTTGTACATTGCTTTGAAAACTGTTGTTGATATTTCTATTGATACATTGCATAATATTGATTGGGAAAGAAAAGTAAAAAGTGATCTTATACTATTCACCCCCCTCTTAGTATAAGCTTGTGTTCTTCATAATCCATGGCTCTCTAAAATGTGGAACCTGCATTAAGCAAGCCAAAAGGCACTCTTCTATAAGCAAAGGTACCCTACTTCATGGTAAAAGTAGTTTTCATTCTATCTTTTGGGTCAATAAGAATTTTTTATATAAAAAATAACCATCAATAAAAGACATCATTTCAGAACCATATACCATTTGCAAAATATGATCAATAGAAGGCAAAGGGTAGTTATTTTTTATGAGACCTTATTGAGATTCCTAAAATCAATACACAAACGGATTTCACCTGTTTTCTTCCTAATTGGTACAATATTTTCTACCCATGTAGAGTGTCTTATTGGAAAAATAATATTAGCATCCAATAATTTCTTAACCTCATTTTGTATAAGCGGCTCTAGAAATGGGTTAACTGGTCTTTGTTTTTATCTAAATGGTTTGGAATCTAGCTTTAAAGTAATAGTATGTGTTATGATGTTTTCATCATAAGTCTTTAAATTATCATAACTCCATGCTATTACATAAACATAATATCTCAAATCCTGAATTATTCCTTCTTGTTCATGATGAGTGCAAGCTTTGCCTATGAGTACATTATGTGAGTCTTTACAAATCCTAATATCAATAGAATTATAAGCATATTGCAGGATTGGGGTTTTATTACAACTTTTGCTTTTGTAGTCAATATCAAAAAGCTTCTTAAGAGAAAAAATACCTTTTGGAATATAATTGACCTTCTTTGTTACCTCATGATCCTAATTTTTATCTTCTTACAATATCTCATCCTCATCGAGCACATGGTTTTCAAAAATGCCTGAATTAGTTACAAAATAAAAAATGTGCCTATCACTTTCAAATACCTATAAATTTTGCACATTGTCAGGTATAGAAGGACATGGTATTAACTCAATTGAAAATTTATTTAGCCTCCTATTATAAATAGGCTTAAGAGTACCTATTGCAACAGCTAAAGAATTAGTAATTTGATTGTTCTTCCTAGATATCAATGAAATATTGAAAGCATGGAATTCATCAATAAAATCCCTAACTCTATTTTTGTAATAAATTAGCCTTTTATCATGACATGTGTATTGTCATTTCACATATTTGAAAACCATTTTTGAATCTCTTAGTCCTTTCAAACATGTAATTTTTTTTTTAGGGCTAACCGCAAACCAAATATCAAAGTCTCATATTCTTCAAAGTTACAAGTATTATAATCTATAAGCTGCCAAAGATGACTTACCTTTAGGACTAACCAATTCCACACTAGCTCCACTACCTTGTTTGAATTTAAATACATCAAATTTAAGCATCCAAAAAATATTTTCATCCTTAATTGTATTGATGGATGATATTTCATTTTTAGATTCACCTACATCCAATTTTATTTCCAAAGTGTAGACACGTAACTCAGAATCATTGTAAAGGATTTCATTGGTTTTATTATATTCAGTAATAAAATCCTTTATTATAGGTTCTCTCTCAAATATAATTTTGTTTGCAACACCCTTCCATGGTAGCCACCTATATGAAAAATCAGTGGCCATATATCTATTTAAGTTTCTAGACCAATCTCTGCTCAACAACATTCCATACTTATCTGGTATGTCTACAACATGTATATCAATATACTATTGTATCCTAGGTTTTAAGGATAATGGTATGTGAAAATTCTTAAGCATTCCAACCACATGGAATTCATATTTATCCAATTTAACAACTATTCTATTAGAAGGGACGATATTCAAACCCAATTTTTGACAAACCTTGTGAGGCATGACATTACCAGATGCTCATGAATCAACAAGATAATTGTGCAGATTTCTTCCTGGGATTATTATGGTCAAAATAAAGGGAGGAGATACTCCTTTGTCCCTTCATGAAACAAATTGCATATCTATGATTTTTAGGGATTCATTCTTGCTTTGATTTCCAAGAGTCTGTATCAAAATATCTTGTTGATTAGTCAACTTAGCAACATCAAATATAGATATATTCACTTTTGTTTTCTTTAAATCCTCCACAATATTATAGGAAATTTTGTATATGGAGGTATGGTATTGTTACTAGCCTGTGTATCAGGAGGAATAATGGTGTCATTTGGGGGAGTAGAAGAAGTGAAAGGAGTTTTAGTCTTACTTCTAGGATTGTAATTATGATTCCCATTTTTGAATTGCATGAAGGCTTGAACTTTCTCTTCTATAGATCCATCATACCCTTATTCATCTTCTTTAGATGATTTAAATGTTTCAATAACTAGTGTTGATTCTTTCCCTTTGCTAGTGCTAGATAATTGGGAAGGATTGTCATCTAAAACAATTTCTATGTTATCTATATCTTTTTGTAGGACATCTAGAGCTATTTTGAATTTAGGTCACTCATTCTCACTATGTTGAGTCGTAGAATGCACCCTACACAAAATGTTTAAAGTCAACTCTAAAATATTTAAAATGGTGTTGTTTTGATTGGAACTAGTAGTAGAATTGTTCTAATTAACCATGGGACTAGGTACTCCTCTGTTGTTTGGACGAGTATTCCATTGTTTTCTCTAAAGGCTGAAATTTCTATTTTGATGATATTTTTGAGGCAATTGTTTCTGCATTTGCACCATGTCACTACTAATTTTTTGTAAAACCCTTTGTAGGTCGTTTACATGAGAATTAGGTTTATTATTTTATCCTACAGTAGTTTTATTGCTTGTGTTACTTGTAGTGACAGTGGGATTTAGAAAATTTGGCAAATTTTGATTTTGGAAAACCTATGGAAAGGTGTTATTTTGATGAAATGTTGAAGCATTTGGAGTGGGTGTTGTATTAAATAATGTAGGTATGGTTTGAGTATTTTTTCAACCATTTTATGAGTGGTGAATTGATTTTCTAAATATAGTGGAGTGGTAGGATAAGTGGGTGTGATAGGTGGATTGTATGATAAATTGAAATTATTGAATGGCATGGCATTCAACATAGGTATTTGTTGAGACAAATCTTGATTGATCATAGACACTTGATTATAAGCACCTGGATGTCCTATGGAAGGCAACTATCCTATCCCAAAACCTTATGGTATCAGTTGTTGTTCTACAGTCAAAGCCTCAGTTTATGCCATGGGAAGGGTAGTGATTTGAGGACTTCTCCTTAAAAATCTATATGTTAAAGGGTCCAATGCCCTAAAGTACATCTGTATTGTAGCATCTACCTAAAGAGTATAAGAAGCAACTAACCTACTATACAAATTATGGAAATGAGTATTGAACATTCTCAAAGGTTCATTAGGCTCTCTCCTGGATCATGCAAATTGATGATAGATTACAACAGGATCTATGGGTAGCCTAAATTGATTTACAAAAATTGTTTTCAACTGGTACTAAGACATGATGGAATTGGTAGGTAAACTAATGTACCAATCATAATTCCATATAATATGAGAGGAAACACTCTGCAAGCAACATCCTCATGTTCAACTTGCAGTCTAATCATTGTATCTTTGTAATCTTGGATATGTTCTTCAACAATTCTAATTCCATGATGTTTATATTTAGGTAAATACCTTTTTGTATTTTTAGGAATGTCATGGGCTACTCCAACAATGTTTAAAGGACTTCTATGAGCACCTAACCAAGTTGTAACTCCTACAACTACTTCCATTGGAGTTACAAGTGGAGGAACAAATGGGATGATGGGTAGCGATGAATCGCTACTGGGTGAAATAACAATCATCTAAATATTAGATCTTCTGATTATCCTTGTAAGAGAAATGCTATGGAAAATAGTCTCTTTAGAAGCCTTAGATAAAGTGATTATGGTCTTTGGTTCCATCCTTAACAATAAAAAAAACAAGTTTTTAGTACTCTTGAAATGAAATGACTTCCAATTTTTAAAAAGTTTAACTGATACATCATCATGTTCATTATAAAGCATCAATAAAATCCTAACAATAAGGAACATTCTCAAATTTATAAAATGTTAGCATCAATGCATCATCAATTAGAGAATTTTCCAATCAATAAATATGAACAAATTTCAACAAAAAATTGTTAGCCAAAGTCAATACCTTCAATCAGGACCTCCTTCTAGCACCAATTCTACTGAGTGTTATTTTTGCCCAATTACAAAAATATAATCACAATCAGGATTTTTCTCAAATATTCTCTCTTGTAAGGAAATATTTGTAATTTTCCCAAGGTTCTTTTAATGTGTTAATTTTGCTTGCAATTCTTATGTGAAAATGTGAAAAGCTAAAATTAATTGGATACCTCAATGTTGCATATACCTATTAACAAGGGACCCTTTTAGGTGTGATTTGATTTACAATGATTTTGTTGTTCATGTAATTATTGAGAATGCGAATTTAAGTGTAAACTATCTACTTTGAAATGACAATCCTTGAATGGTGATTTAATCAATTTTATCTCAAATTGTTAACAAATTTTATCTTCTTTTGTTAACAAATTTTATCTTCTTTTGTTAACCAATTTTATCTTCTTTTGTTAACCAAATTTATATTTTTTTGTTAACCAATTTTATCTTCTTTTGTTAACAAATTTTATCTTGGATTGTTAAGATTTGCTTGAAACTAAAAATAAAAATGACTAAAATCTAACTTTGCAATGTAGGAAATTTGGAATATCATATTAATTATTCATTTTAATGAAAAGTTGGATTTTATTGAAATTTCCATTTTCATAAAATGAAATTAATTTGATTCTTTTGAAAAATGTGCAAAGTTTAAAATTTTGAATTTCCATTAAAAATGTGAACTTGTGTAAAATGAGAATTTGAAATTTAATCTTGGAATTGCCATATTTCTTTTTTTTTTGGGGGGGTGGTAACCTTTTTTATTATTTTTGAATTTTATTTGATGAAATTAAAGAAGAAGTAAAAGGCTAGGGTTAGAGAAAATAAAATGAAAATAACAAGTTGTCGTAACTTTCTAAAATTTTGACCCGCATATGACAAAACGAATATCCTGCACTAAACCAACATTAGTTTAACCCATATTTATGCGGTCCACAGTTAATGAGGTGCAATATTCTACAAAATAACACAATATATTAAGAAAAATAAATGAGTCTACCATATGCATGCATAAAACTCATTAGAATTTCCAATATATTACCAACATGAAAGATTTTAAATAAATACACTTGCAGAATACTATGTTCCAATGGCTTCCAATGGTGAAACTTGGTGTAGTCCAACAACTTGGGAGGAGAGGTTTCAAATCAAATCTAGTTCCAATGTGCCCTTACTACCAAAAAATCTCTGACCCTTCTTCATGCTCTCGACTCGATATTTAAAATTGTAAAACAAGAGACCCTTCATTTTATTTCCCACTGTTTAGTTTTTGTTTCCACCTTTTGGTTTTTGTTTTCCAATCATTCAACTTTGTAACATTTTTTCCAACAAAACAATCATTCATCTTCGTATTCTGAATTTAATCGTAATGCCCTCCTTTATACTTGGTAATGTCTTTGTCTATCTTGCATGGTATTATACATCTCACTCAAAAAATCCTAGCGATGCAAGACCACCCACTATGTTTCCTTGTCAGATATTATCATCCATTACTTCATAGCTAGCGTTTGTTGTTTTGAATCATAGCTAAACAAATATGGGTATACATTTGAGTCCCACATTTCAAATTTTCTCAATACGCCTCAATGTCATGGTGGAAAACCATTTCTAAGTTTATCTATGCACATAATGGTTGAAAGCACAAATTTATTTCACCAACATCCAGTAATGTATCCATTGTATCTTCTATCTACACCTGGAATACCTATTTTCTAGTAAAATTAGACTTTAGGTCATATCTTACCATTACCTGCTTTATTAACGACACCGAAATGATGTAAGTATTGAGCAATCCATCCACCCTTGCTTCGTCGTGTTCTTTTGCAACCCATCAAATGGCAATAGCATATCTGAATGTTGTCTTCAGTTTGACATTATCTATTTATCACACATTTATACTCATGTGGAGCACTTGAACATACAAAGCAATATTTCAAATCCAAATCCTCAATATATATCTCACAACAATAACACAAGAAGGCATTAGATTTATCATCAAATATCGATAAATTCCATGTGCGATCATCCATATTCTCGTTGATGGATGTCTCAAAGGCTATATCCATGTCCAATTACAATGTACTTATGTCCAATATTAAGTAAACATAATATCTACATGTGTAAGTGTCTGGTCCAACTTTTTTTCTGATGTAAACAGATATGGTAGGCAGTAACAAAATCCATGAGGGTGGATTCCCACATCCTTGCTATGATCCAGCACTATTGCCATTGTTCTTTGCACCCTTTTAATACCATTTTATGAACACTATGTCGAGTACAAATCCAATATACATAACTTACTTGGAAATGTAAATTATTTCAGGCCTATTCTTCTATGCGCACTTGACATGAGTGTTAATAGGCATCACTAGTAATTATTTTATTTTTCTATAGACTTTAGTCCCACATGTAGAACGTAGTGGGCTCAAGGACTATTCAAAAGGCTGAATGTGCATGTTACATTTCGATCACCACACGGTGATCTCCTTTCCCTCATGTGTTCAAACTTGCTTAGTTTTTGCTATAACCTACCATATGTCATCATCCTTGCCATGCCATACTTGACTATCTACCATCCACATAACTACCACATATTTGGTATTTTATGGTCCAATTCCAGGTCTACTCGAGCATGGTGCCACCACAACCCATCACTGCCTAGCTATCCACATCACTGCCAAGTCTTCAATCTTCTGTGGTCTAAGTCTATATTTGGCTATCTGCCTTGTCATATTAAATTTTGACATATATCAAATGCACTTGTTAGAAGGATGAAATGATTATATAAAGGATCAATTTTTATTCAAATTATATGAAATATCATTTTTTTATAACATGCATTGAAAAAGGTCTCCAAAGGGCCCGACCATTCACTTATAATAACATCTTTAACAATACAAAAATATAACTTGGATTTGAAAGGATGACATGACATTTGACCTTTTACCATAGTTCTTCATTTTATTACCTTTTCATTTTATTATATATTTTGTATTATTTAATATATATATATATATTTTTATCTTTTATTAATGCATGAGAATATGTGGATAATCAAGGAAACTTGGACTTGCAATTCAAAATATTTAAGGTATGGATCAAAATTTCTCATAATGGTTTAAAAAGACTAAAAATTTGATCTCTTCCTCAAATATTGTGGATTTTAACCCATTGATATTTATGAGGAAATTCTCCCACAAGGATTTAAATTTGGGATTTGTAAGGTTGACAAAAAGATCAACTACAAAAACAATTAATGCTAAAATCACAACCATGGCCAACCTCCTTTTGACATCATGAACCTAGACTCTCCTTGAACACCTTGAAACTGGGGTATGTAATTTGAATTTGTAATCAACCATACAATGCTTGGTAACAATTAACCAACAAAACACTCAATGCAATAAAAAAGTTACATCAAAATCAAAATTCAAGTGGGTCCCCAAATTTGTGTATGTTGTGTAATAGTGACAATAGGTTGGAGATAAGATTTTTGGATAGGTAGTCAATAATTGATAGTTTCCTAATTTTTAACCAATGAGGGCTTCTTTCTAGTTCCTCCATTGGCCACTTGCTCTGCAGCTCCTATCGCATTTGGTACAAATCATTTTGCATTACTTGGTTTTGGCATGATGGTGTCTCTGTAGGTAGTGCACTAATGAAAAGTTGAGGTGAATGGACATCTTCTCGAGGCTAAAATTTTCTAGTCTGGATCAAGATAACTTTATCTCAAAGAGCTTATTTAAAAATTGGAGTAAATTTCCTCCTCATAATGGTAGAGGAATATTCCACTATCAAGACCCAAGTCCTGAGTATAGTACATGAATGTTTGATCTTGATATGGCTGAAACTGAGGGGAGATTTTTCTCTAGATTCTTTCAAATTGGACATTGAAGTCCACAATATATTAAAGCAAGGATATTTTGATAAACAAGAACTAGATGATCAAGGAGAAGGGATCTTCTGAGCTATAAAATATATCAATAATGGCTTTCACCAAGTCAACCTATGCACTAGTGCTCCTTCGTTGTAGATATTTATACCATAATAATACTCTACCTTCCAAAGATAGATAAAGTAGCATAATCATCACATCTTTATATGTGATATTGTGGAGGGTGGCCAAAGAAGCTACATATTCAAGATGTTCGCACATTGCCCATTTTATACCATAATACCTTGGAAAGGGCTTCAGTGCAACCTTGGGAATGCCATATAAATAAGGCATGTTGAGGGGACCAAAATCATTTCATTTGGGATAATATTGTTGGGCCATTAGAGCATCGATTCTTCAATTTTTTTGGGTTTTCTTCTTAAGTTGGAGTCACCAAATGAAAATACTTTTCTTTGCTAGTAATGTTAGAGCTACTCATCAAATCATGATTTCTCTAAGAAATAAAGATTTGAAGGAATGAAGAGGCAACTAGTCATGATTTCTAGTTTTTTCACTCAGAGGAGTCTCCAAGTGATTTCATAAGATACGGGTAAACCAAAGTATCACCAAAATTTGATATCCTTTAAAATATAGAGACCTTTCAGGTCCCATCGGGTATGCCAAAAATTGTTGGTCAAAAATCCACAGCTAACGAAAAAGTTGAGGTGAAAAGGTTTGCATGCCCTACAAACCTTGACCAACATTGAACAACCGTCATGCCTGGGAGAGGTTGGACGGTCGATATTCAGAGAAGGTTGATTCCTTTTAGGAAGTCCTAGCTAACTAAGCCTAGGGGGAAAAGAGAAAAGGAAAGAGAGAAATCGAGATCGTAGCCAAAACCAGGGTTATGCATAAGGGGTCGACCCAAAAATCTATTTATAAAATGAAGGTGAATTGTCTTGGAATCCTGGAAAAATATGTAGAAGTATACATGGCAAATTGCAATTATTTTTCTCCAAAAAATTTCAAACCATGGCAAATTTCAATTTTTTTCTCCAAAAATTTTCAAATTGTGGTCAATTTTTCTGTGTTTGGGGCCATAAATATCAGATTACAAAATCTAAAAATGTATGGTAAACTTAAAGTATTTAGGCTAACAAGAAAAGCTTTTAGCATTTATAATTTATGATGATTGGTTTGAGATGTAAAATTCAATCAGTTGCAAGCATGTCGATCGATTGTAAACATGATGATCGATTGCAGACATACTGATCGGTTGCAGACATGCTGATCGGTTGCAGAGATGATGAGTGGTAGCAGATATACTGATCAATTATAGATATACCATTGGTTGTAAACATATTGATTGACTATAGATATATCGATTAAATGCAGATAAACCAATCAGCTACAACCATACCAATCGATTGCAGACAAACTAATCGGTTTTAGACATACTGATCGATTATAGCCATGTCGATCAATTGTAGAGATAATGATCAGTTGTAGATATGCCGATCGGTTGCATATATACCGATTGGTTGTAAACATACTGATTGATCACAACCATGACATAAAATTTAATTGGTTGCAGGCATGCCAATCGATTGTAGACATGATGATCAATTGCAGATATACCGATTGATTACAGACATGTCGATTGGTTATAGAGATGACGATCAATTGTAGATATGTTGATAAATTGTAGATATACCGATTGGTTACAAATATTCCAATTTACTTCAGACATGCCAATCGAATGCAGATAAACTAATAAGCTACAACCATACTGATCAGTTGCAGATAAATCAATCGGGTGCAAACATGTCGATCGATTGTAGCCATGTCAATCAGTTGTAGATAAATAGATCAAGTGTAACCATGTTAATCGATTGTAGATATATCAATCAATTGCAATCTTGTCGATCTATTATAGGCATGTTGATCAGTTGCAAACATGATGATCGATTGTAAATATGTCAATTAGTTGCAGGTATACCGATCAATTGCAGATAGTATGATCGATTACATGTATGTCATTCAGTTGCAGGCATACTGATCAGTTGTAGACATGGTCCTGCAACTGACTCACTTATGATTATTGACACCTCTACAACTGATAGACTAATGTTGATCGATACCTCTATAACCACCCGATACCTCTGCAATCGATTGACCAATGTCGATCAACACCTCTACAATTGATCGTCTTATGTCGATAGACAGGGCTCTACAACTGATTAGCTTATTTTGATAGACAATCCTATGCAACCGATCGACACCTCTGCAATCGATAGATGAATACCGATAGACACCTCTGTAATCGATCATCTTATACTGACAGACATAACTCTACAATCAATCGACTTATTTCGACAAACACTCCTCTGTAACCTTGTCAAGTTTTTTGTTGTTTCAAAGCTATTTTTGAGTTAGAGTATTTTTTATGTATATTTATCGGTACCCAATATCATATATATACGGGTAGTATATGAGGCGATTTGGGAAAGAAAAATAAAATCATTTATAATTTGAAGGCGATTTGGGTGGGAAATATAAACTCATTTATAATTTAAAGGCGAATTGGGATGGAAAATCAAAATCATTGGTAATTTGAGGTTGGCAAATTAAAATAATATTAGGTTCATGATTATCAACAATGGGCGAATTTACCCCAAAAAAACTTCCACCTCGTAAATTGCGGGTGAATGGGCCCTAGTGAAAGGATCCAAAATTAGCCAATTTAAAATCTTGAAAATCCTAAATAGAGCCAATTTGCGATATTTCACACTTATGCATAACCTTGGCCAAAACTCATAAGAATGGATTTGGTCACATCAAGACACTTGATGATAATTAGATGTCATATAAAACACAAGTATATTACCTAACAGATCAATTAAGGTTACTCTTGTCTAACCCTTTATCACCCTTTGTCATAAGAAAATTCCAGAACAAATTCCAGAACAAATTAATGAAATGCAAGAAATCCAGATAGTAGAATTATTGCATGCACATTCGACTAGCTTTAGCAAAAATAAACTTACAACATTCACATACACATGCAAGAGTCAATTTGGAGATAAAATAGTAAAATACTTATATTTTAGAACAACATAAGCTTTACATATTAATTGTAATGGCTAAAAATCCACCCCTAGGGATGCCAAGCATTTCAAAATATATAGATCTTATAATTAATATTGCATTGAATACAATGGGTGGTAGATGAGACTAGTGTGCAGCATAAGTAGGAATGGCCCTGTTGTGAATCCTTCTAGATCTTCTATAGTCTACAATGGAGAGTGGTTGTCAAGAGTCATCTAATCAGATTGCATAAATTTAGAATCTTAATTAGTCTTATTCCTCCTAACAACTCTTGTCAAAAAATAAATTTCATCCACATGCACCTGGGGTATTAATTGCATGAGAGGATAGGTTGAGGCTATTCATTCGATTGATGTGTAATTCGATCAACTATTGTGCACTAAGCGAGATACCAACCCTCCTAAAAACCAACCCACTATAATGCACGTTCTTAAATGAGGGTGCATGGTTTTATATAGATGTGCCTTGAATTTAGCAAGAATTCTATAATGGGTGGAACTTTGGGATATGCCTATCACTTGCTACTAACCCAAAACCCCACCTACTACATTCTATTCTTCATAGGGTGGGCTTTTGGACCTATGTCCTAGGGTGCAACTTTAGGATCAGTCAAGGAATTATGGATGCTCAAACCTCTACTGATTTCTAGATATGGATAACCTTACTTCCTACTTTTAGGTGGGACTTCGGGGATAGACTAGCATTGATACTTCTCCCTTTTCCCACCTATTATTCTTGATTTCTCAAGGGTAGGTTTTTAGGATCCCCTAGGATTGTAGTGGATACCAATTTTTTTACCTAGTATGAACTTGGGTGGACCTCTACCTTAACTTCAAGCGTAGCAATTTGGGAACTAACCTTGTCTTGATGTTTCCCAAATTTTCCACTCCTTGGTTAGGGCAGGGATTTAGGATCCATTGGAAGGGGTTGCGTGCCAAATTTTTTTCCCGATGCCATACTTAGCCAAATCCTTCATTTAGAGTTGGTAGAGCCTTTGAGATATACTGGACATCTCAAGTCATCTAAATATTTTTTCCACCTAGGTACCATATAAATGATCTTTTGCTTCCCACACTACAACTTGCTTAATCATATCCACCACATCCACGAGGTCTTATCCAAGCAGTGGCCATCCAATGCTCAAGAGGCCAGCTCCAAAATTAGCAATTTATAAAGGTCGTCATCTTTCTTACTCAAAAATGGAAAGAGTGGGTGAAAGAGTGCAAAATTTCACTAAGAGGGGGGATGTTGGAATGTGTGGTAGTTAAGTTTTTCTTGAGGCCATGATTAATTTTTGTAATTGAATTGGTCATATTTAGCCTTTGGGCCCATGTAAACCTTGAAAATGTGTTTTTGTATTTTTATAAGATTTTATTATTGAGGGTAAGCCTCATAACCTTGAGGTAAAGGCTTCATATATTTGGTATAAATACCTCTTTATACCAACCATTTTACTTATTGGTTGCAGTCTCATTTCATTTTCATTTAATGATATTATTTGGTGTCCATAGATACCGTATCATATTCTATGTTCCTTTTTTTATTCTATGCATTCATTTGTTAAGAAATACTAGGTAATGTTTGATTCCATTCATTTTTTTAGAGTGTTGTGAAATCCAACACATGAGGCTAAAACAACACTATGGCACATAACATTTATAAAGAACTATGGTTGTTAACCCTAAAATATGACCAATTATTTTTCTTTCTAAAACATTGATCTTTTGCTACTAATTTTGATGATCAAATCTCTTACTAATTTACTCTCTCCTCTTCAAACATTTATTGCAATGATTCCATTGCTAGATTATCAACATGCCTAGATTGAATATCACTATATACATCAAATTTTAAGATAAAATACTTCTCTATCTCAGTTAATTCTAATACATAAAAGGTACATATCCTCTCCTCCCATTCCTCATTTTATCTCTTTCATATTTGTATTTCACATCTAAGTTGATGATAGTTAGTTCTTATTTGGCCATGAACATCTTTGCTCTCTAATTAATATTTCCACCTATATATACATTTTTGTGATGAACATATGTAGGGTTAAATTTAACAAGATAATATTCTCTCTCTTCCTAACTTATTTTCCCATTTAGTTGCTCTAATTTTTTTCTTAACAAATATCTTTATGTATTTGTCATTGTTTGGGCATTTATTTAAGTTTATATTCTATTTGTCAATCCATTTATTCAAAACTTATAATAGATGTAGATCATTTGTTTGCATCCATACCTTTGACATTTTTAGATGTTCTAGAAGATAAACCATAGTACCTACCTCTATAAGGAAGATATTTTTTTTCTAGAAGAATCTGATTTGGAATTGATCCTTTTATTTTGAATTTACATGTAATCATAAATTTTTAAATCCTTTTTACTTGCTTCCATTTTGAGATTGATGTGTTTTTATCCCACACTTCACACCCATACAACATCACTGGTACCACTAGTAGGCTAAGTAAAACCTATATAGTCTTATGGTCCCATAATTTAACCTCTCTATTTCTATTTTATAATGTAAAAAATGTTCTCCATCCTCTCAATATCCTATTCATTCTACATGTTTTCCAATTGAGTGTATATTAAATTGTATTTCATGATATTTGTACTCTAATTATTTTTCCAGAAGGTGCACTTCAAAATAAAAATTAAACTAGTTTTTTTAATTGGAGAAGATCAATGATCTAAATTTTGTTGGTAGTTACTTGCATTCTTACCTCGTAGAATTTCTCTAAGACCTTTAATTTTTACTTTAAATCTTATGCTAACCTTATAATCAAAATAAGATGATTAGTATACACAAGAAGACTTACCACATGTCTTACCGAATGAAAATTATTCCCTCCACTTAGATTTAGTCATTCTTTTAGTTTATCAATATAAAAAACAAATATGATAGGGAATAATGATCATCCGTGTTGAACCCCTATACCACTTCTAAATAATAGAGTCTATTGACTACTCCGCTATGCTTTTCTAGTATGACTAAGTCTTCCATGATTTCATATTATTCTCAATTATAATGTGGTTATCTATTATATAAATTATGACACAATGTTTTCATATGATCATTTTTTTTCTTAAACAATCTGCACATGGATTCTATTGGGGACCACTTCCATCAACATAATAAAATATTATTTTATTTTTAGGTTAATCAAACATTATTTAGATATTTTTTTTATCAAAAATATATCCTCATCTACCTCTTCTATCAAATGTATTCATAACCTTACTTCAACTATAATGTCTGCACAATCAACACCTTGTCATCATTTTCATTAAGATATAAAATTTTATTCAATCAAATTTTCTTTAAGAATTTAAAATTTGCCAAGACAAAGATCAACATCATTGTTGGCTAAAGTATTTGTTACTTGATTTCTTTCTCTATATATATGTTGACATTTCCAATTTATTATATCCAACAATAGTTAATGGATATTAGAGATAATATTATGTTTGATCTAATTCCTACATCCATTTTACTTTATATATTTAATAATAATTTACAAATACCCCTCAATTGAAATATATTTTCATCCTTTTTCAATGATGGTTTTGATCCCTATAAATACCCTAGAATTTGCAAAATTATCAATTGAAGTTCCATATGATCTTGAGTAAGCGAGGATTTTTTTTTTTAATTATCTAAAAGAGCACCACATCCACTAAATTTGTCCAAAATTCCTTTGGAATCACCATTAATATTAATTTTGATAAAATCAACTTATGGATATTCCTATTTTACCATAGATAAATGTTGGAATTCATAATATTTTTTAGAAATGAATAGAAGCAACTATTCACTCAAATATTAAATGGAAAGTGTAAAAGGACATTTAGACATTCAATTTTATGTATTAGAAAAACTATTAGATTGCCATGAACCCTAACAAATAGTCCTTTAACTAGTCAAAATAGTCCCACTTATTGAACTTGAGCATTTATGACTGATGAGCAAAAATGCTAACAATAAGATGAATCTATTGGTGATAGATTCACTGGTCTGGTAGCAAATTCACCAACCCTTGCCTTTCCACTTATATTTGACTAATACCATTGTGTTTGACCTTCAACGGTCAATTGGAGAAATTGCTAGCATGAATCCACCAACAATAGATTCTTCTAACAATAGTTTCAACTATACATGAGTAGAATCTCATAAGCATACCCACTCCATCAAGTGTATTTCCTCTATCACTTTCAGACATGATCATACATGCTATTTCACATCCCCTGATCCTTCACATAGGACCTTCTACAACCATGTAAAAGCATCTTTGACCCTTCCATTTCCCTCTAAGAAAACTTACCAAAATCTTATAAATATAACCTTTGGGAGAGCATATGATCAAGTAAGTTTTAGTACTATTATTCTGTCATACCCCACACTGGAAGGATATTTTTGGCTGATAGACTATGTATTTATGAATGATTAATTGATGCTTAGTTTAAATGCTTAAATGATTTTTGCATTAGCTATAATGATTTATCTTGAAGAATTTAGTATTGCTAATGTGTTGTCAATATGTAGCACTAGGCACATCCACAGGTGGAAGAGGTAGAATCAACCACCAAATATGGGGTACTTGAAAAGAAAAGTGATGACTATGACAACTCAGGGTAACATGGATGGATACCCTCATATATGTGTGCATTACCACTTTAGGTATAATCATCAACTAGCTAGCCACCTAGAGCCGAAGTTTGTAGCCTAGAATCTATCATAAATTCTCTAGCTGAGATGGGTGACTGGGTTGATGGAAAAGCTCCTGCCTTGTTTGGTGCACTTAATTGTTTGTTTTGTTTGGTTGTTTACTTTGTAAAAATAATTGGTTAAGGTACTCTATCAAAAAAAGTATTAATGGAGATAGAGGATCCATTATCCGAAATCTATTCAAATCACCATGCTAATGTTTAATATTAGCAAAGGCATTTGATTTAAATGATAAAAATATTTTATTTAAATGTTTTTATGTAAATACTAAAAGGATTTTATTTAAAAAAATATTTTGATAAAAGGCTTTTGTTTAAAGAAATATTTTGACTTAAAGGTTCTATTTAAATTTTTAAGTTAATAAAATATTTTTTTATTATAATTTATAAAAATAAGGATATTTAAGTTTTGTGAATCCAAAATGAAGAGGAAAATTTGTTCCTTCCACATCCCTAGAAATATTATTACTTAATAAAGAAAATATCTTGGAGACTTGATATTTAAGGGGATGTTAATATAAAACAACCCCCAACCATCGCTGACCACCATAGGTGGATAAGAATGCATTCAATTTAGTTGATGGCATTGATTTTGGAAGAGACCCTGGGCGATGGGTAGATGGAGAATTTCTCATGATATGAAGGGAGAGAATACCTTGAGAAAGGGGTGGAAAAAATAAAAAAATCAAGACGAAATCTTGTATGGAGAAGGGAGACAAAGGAAGAAACCAAAAGGATTTAGAGAAGCTATTTGAAGATAGTTAGAGGAAGGAGTATTTTCTTTTTAGGTTGGAATCCACACAACTTGGTTTCATTGTTTTTAAAAAATGTGTATGCTTGCTTAAATCATATTTTCTCTTTTAACTATCATCTTCAGTATTTAGAATGGTCGTAAAATCCTTTGGGAAATCAGTTGTTTCAATTATTGAACTCGGCTCTAATCAAAATTCCAAGAGACTCGTGTGCCTATTTGGTATGTGTAGTTTTATGGCATCATACCATGTTGTCATCCTTTGGAAACCCTGTACTCATTCCTTAGTTTGCTTGTTGTGCGTTGAAGCATCGATTGATGATGTTAAGACATCCTTGTTCAGTCACTCTTTTTTGTGAGGCTTGTGTTGTTCCCTTTTTGCTTGTAAACATAGTAAACCAACAATAATGTTAGTACCTTTCTTAAGCTTACTTTAAAAAACCAACCTTGGTCAACTGTTGTATTTGTATTTCTTCCCTATGTTCATTTTTGGGTTCTTTGTGTTAGATTAAACCACATCAATACCAAAGGATTTTTAGACCCTTCGATTGGCTCTTGTGAGACCTTTATTTAGTTTCATCAAAGTTGACAATCTTCTTGGTAATTTTATCGATCCACCATGCCGCCTGTAGTGTATTTTATGGGTTTGTGGTAATACTACCTAGGTCCTTACCCCAAACATATTTTGTTGGAGGTTAATGATAGTTTAAAGGGTGCTTGGTACCTATAGGCTTATAGCCAAGCACCATGGGCTCTTGGCAATGCCCTTCTTTAGTTGTTAAGCTCTCATCACTCATTAACCTAGATGTCACCTGTGACCACCCCCCTCATGCGTATTTCTATCTATCTTGTAGTTGTTAGCAAGGGTTGTATTCATGGTTTTTTGTACCCTATTTTTGGTTTGTGAAACAACTTTTGGTTTAGGTTGGGTTAATGAAATCCTTACTTGCTTGTCGAATTATGTGGATTAAATAAGTCAACGTTGGCAAGGAATAGCTCTTGTACTAACATAATCTTATAAGTAGTTAAATATGAAAAATAATATTATTTGAAGCTTACTTTAAAAGTGATATATTATGCTTAATTATGTAGTTTAATTGAAATAAAATTATATTATCCTTTAATCTTAATCTCGATGACTTTATAAATAGAATCATGATAGATTAAATAAATAGGATATTTTTAGATAATGGTTATGATCTAGTTATTTTTATAGGAATCATGATAAATTAAAGTATGTTTTAATGAAGTATTTGTGATCAAAATATAGATGTATCTTTGGAATGAATCTTTAGGAAGATAGGTTAAAGGAAATTGGAATTTTTTGTGAATGATTTATTGAAAATTATTTAATGATGATTGTTTATGTTCTTTTTGGAAAATATGTATTTAATTGATTAAGGTTTATGGGGCCTTAATCAGTTAGAGAAACAGGTAAATTAAGTATATAATTGATTAAGATTTATGGGGCGTTATTCAGTTAGAGAAATGGATAAATTAAGTTTTTAATTGATTAGTTTATGAGTTTTAATTAGTTAGAGAAATAAAAAAGTTTCCTTGTTTAATCAAACCTATGGGAGGATTTTTTTTTCCTTAAACATAAATCCTTGGATGACTAGAGGATGTTATGATGAAATGAAAGATGACCTTCCTAGATATTGAGTGAATTATTTGTAAATATGTATTGGTGATTGTATAGTTACAATTTGTCATTTAGTTGCACTAGATTAAATGATCATCTAGTAGATGCATGGTTCGTATTTTCATGAGCTATAATGATCCCTTACTACCATTGATGAACTATGGGTAGTGAAAGGACCAAGAGAATATTAGGATCCAAGACAAATACTTACTTCTAATGAAGGAAACATTATTGAAGTAATTTGTGGTTAGAGCTAAATATGAAATGTTATTCTTTAAAGAATATGGATTCCTTTGTCATACTCAAACTATGTAATGATTTTATGGAATGTATCTCCTAATTGTAAACTATGATGCATATGATGATTAGTTATGTTAGCCTTTTAATTATTCATGTCTTAGTTAATTTTATTTCCTTTAAGCATCTCTTTTATATTCTTCTTATTTACCATGTTCCATACTTATTTAAATTGATATATTTTTAGTTTATTCTCCTATGTTGATGGATTTAAAATGTGTAGAGTAGTTAAGTAAAATATTTTAGATAAATTAGTGTTCTAATAGAATAGAAGAACCTAAGGGATTTATGGGGTCTCTTAGGGCCATGATTGGTAAACTTAGTGAAAGAGACTAAACTAGTTTTATTACAACCTAGCAGTTCAAAATGAGATAAACTATCTATGAAAGAATTGGACTACATCATACTGATAAGACAAGTAGCCTATTTGCTATACACATCATATACCCACACAAATAGACTTGTGCTAGGTATAGATATGAACATACCCTTTGACTAATAGATGGAGATAAGCTAATCCTAATTGAAATGTGGTTAATAGTTGTTGCAATACACGTGGTATACTGCACAAATGGGCTTGTGTATGGTATGGATATGGATGTATCCTGATTAGATGCTATATAGAAGGTTGGTGTTGAGGATAAGGATAGACAACTTGCACTTAGGGTTAACTCAGAGATATTTATAGTTGCACGTATCGAGTGATATAAGGATCTCTATTATGTATGTGTCAATATGTTTAATGTTGTATATTTTAGTGTTTAGTGTTGTTTGTATTTGTTAAAAAATAGAAACCCCTTAGTTAGATTTTGGGTTGTTACATTTGGTATCAAAGATTTAGGCACGAGGGGCTAGAGCTTCTTTTTGTGGTAGGGATGTGGGTATCTTCATATACAGGTAATTTTCAGTTCTTAAGACAAGTCAGGAAGACCTAGAACTCCAACTTGCTAAAGGTTAGAGTGGGGATTAATCCCCAGAGGTAACTGCTATGATACAACACCTTATGGTTAATAAAACTGGACTTTGGAATATAGTTACTCATTATATTTAGAGTATGACCTCTCTTAGTATGAGAGTGGTGTTAGCAATAAGAATTTGTATTTAGTAGTGCAATTCAAGAAAAAATTGTAACCTAATATGATATCCTCTCTTTTCGAGATTAGGATAGAATGGTACCCAATACAAGAGGAGGGAAGTATACTCCCTTGAATAAATAGAATCGTGGGGATACTGTTAGGGGGAGAAACCAAGATAAAAGTTTGAGGAATTTAAGTAAAGAGGTGAAAAACCTCATTACTATTGTAAATATATTGCAAGATCAAAAAGAGAAATAAGGAGAGCTAATAAACCAATAGAAGGAAAAAATGTATTAGCACCAAGAATTGAATGATAGCTATACTGCAAAATTAACAAAATAAAACCAATAGTCCCAAAAAGAAAGAGAAATTTTTGGCTTTATAAAGAGAGAAATTAAATAGAAAAAAAAAGTAGAGGCAACTCGAGATGCGAAGAAAGGAACAAAGGAAATTAGAGGGGCTTCAAGAAATTTTTTTGATCAAGAAATAATAATATTACCAATGATGCTCAATCTCAAGAGAAGCAGAAAAAGGGGGTACACCCAAGATCCAAGAGTGGGTGCTATAACTATGGAGGCCTGCACTATTCTATCTAATATCTACCCCAAATAGGACCGTGTTCAACTAGTGCAAAAATAAAGGAACTTGCACAAAGGATTTTTTTTGCAATCGAAAGCCATAAGTTAAAAGGGCAAGCCACACCGTTGCTCTTAAGGGGTAATTTTTTATTTATTTATTTGTTTGTAAATATTTAATTGATAGTGGATCTGCAGATAGTTTTTTTTAGACTAGCTAAGGGTATATCGGAAGACCAAGATATTTGGAACAAGGGTGGAAGGAAGAGTATGATTATGGGTAGACCTACTCAGTGGATCAATATTTCCCTATGATAAAAATGACCCTAACAAGTGGTTCTACCATAGGGTGTTTTTGTGAAGAACTGTTGCAAGTCTTGACATCATCTAAGGAAATAAGAGAACTCAAATCCTTGGTGGTTAAGGAGAATGACATCTTGTAACAAGATATGCATGACCTAGAATACTACCAAAAGGGTAATGGTCACAACCAAGATGACCTTATAGGGATAAAATTATGATAGTGACCATTATTAGTATAAGTGAGATATGAGAGATATACCTAACTATTGGAAAGTACAAATTGAAATTTATTATAACTTATTGAAGTCCTTAGTATTAAAAAAATGGCATCATGATAATAAGGAAAAGAAGAGAGGACTTTATCAAATTTCAAGGCTAGTAAAATGAAAGCTAGCCTCCAAAGAAATTTTTTTTAGAATAAATTTCAATAGAGGTAGAAAACCTCACAACTATAGAACAATTGATTAATAGAGGGAATAGAGAAACCAATGAAATAAATGATTGAAAGTTATTAATCAAGTTCCTAGAATAGACAAGAAGAAGATCCTGCTACAAAATATCTTGAAAGCAAAGACTTGTATAGAGGTAGAACTAGCCAAGAATATCAGGGTATCAAAACTGATTGGTAAAATCAACCAAGGTATGGTTGTATGAATTGGAAACATATATTTTCTTGAATAATTACTCATTAGTAACCCAAATAGTAGGGTTACCTTTCATGTGCATGATACAAATTTTTGAATGATATAATAATTTCAAAGCTAGCAATGAAACTTTAGAGGAATGGTTTTTTTCAAGCCTTAAATATGACGAAAAGGGACTCCTATATATTTATGTAAATTTTCCTTGTTAACAAGTGGAATTCATTTTTGAGGTTTGTAATGGGAGAAGAGGTGTTTGATGTTCCTAATGAAGGATGGCTCCCAAGTAGACTTGGGGAATGTTCTAAGCAGTGTAGCTTGGACTGTGATTGATACATTTGGTGGTGTTTTGAACATTAAATCGTACTCTTTACTCATTATGAATACTAATCATGGATCCTTGTGAACTTGGACTATGAAAATAACATATAGTAGAAAATCTAAAGCTTGGACATGCCTATTGAGAATAAGGAATTATCTAGAAAGAAGGTAGGAAATCTATTCTTGAGAGGATTATGAGATCCTCTCTCTCTAAGTTATTAAAGAGTGCACCAGATTTGAAAAATTTGTGAGCATTAAGGGGTACATAAGCTCACCTTAGGAATAAATCCTAAGAGTAATAATAGGATAGACTTACTCAAATAATGTGAATAGCCATTTTTTATCCTTGATCACAATGACTTAAAAAACAAAGTCAAGAAAGCACAATCACAAAAAGAGTATTATAGTAAAATTCAAACCAAATTATAAGGAAAAACTGTAAAGGATAAGGTTTTTGGCATCAAATATGACCTTTTTTCTTTAAAGATAGAATAAGTTGCAGCTAAAATACATTTTAATGAGAATGATCATGTAAGGGGGTGCATAGACCTCCTTACTTTGCTTCACTAGGAAGAGCAAAGATAAGAAAAAACATGATAAAGACATTTTTTCTAGTTAGAAGTAGAGGTGAGTAAATGTATTGACTATCTTCAAGGACCTATTTAAGTTTAGAATTCAAGCCTTTTTGGGGAGTTTCACTCTAGATATCCAAACTTGTAGATCCAAAGGATGGAACTAGACTTGAAGATGTTGTGATGCCACAACATCTAAGGGGTTGGAAATGGGCATTTTGTTAGGAAACTTTTGAAGGAAACCAAAGAGAAGGATTTATTTGGAGAGAAGTTCAAGTGTGTAACCTAAGTCTCCTTTCCCAACCTTAAAATTTGGATCCTATTTTCAAGAGAAAAATATTGGTGATAGAACCCAAATGATTTATAGGATTCCATGTGGGAGATGTTATACTCTCTAATAGTCACCTCAATAAAACCATCACAAGGTAGAATGATTGAGTACCATAGTTTTCTCATGGTGTAGTGATTAAACTAAGAGGTTTTGCACCATGGTCAAATTATTCTACATTCACATAGAATATTAGGAAATGGGGAGACCATGTAAAAGCATCCTTTAAAATGTATGAGCAGTGTACAAGGTTAACCTCGAAAAACTATGAGAGAGTGATCACTCTTGCCACTCGAGAATTTATTTGCAACATCTAAGACTCAAAATGTGGTAAAACCTATCTGATATTTTTTGGTATATTCTTTGTAAGCTTTAACTGATGTAAGCTCTCTACATCTCCCTAATATCGATAGTCAATAGAGAAGTTAGAGCACCATTTTCATGGGGTAATTTAGAGTATCAAGTTGTATTCAGATCCAACTTGATCAAGGAATGGAAGGTCAGATTAGGACAATCACGCAAAGGCTCCAAGAAGCCATTGACTATAAGAAGAGTTATGTTGATCTAAAGAGGACTCCAAGAGAATACTCTATGGGGGAAAGGGTGTTTTTAAGGGTCAAGCCAATGAAAAGTGTAATTAAATCCATGAAGTTGGATCCTTGATTTGTGGGACCCTTTGAGATCATTGAGAAGATCAACCTTGTTGCATACTTACTTGCCTTACTACCTAACCTATCAAAGATCCATGGTACCTTCCACATATCCCTGTTTAGAAAATTTATAGCTAACCTTGATCATGTGTGGGATGTTTCTAACTATATATGGTAAACCGTAAAGGATATTAAAGTGATGTCGATGAAGATTCTAGAATTCTATTCCAAGTCCTTGAGGAAACACATTCTAGAACAATGTAAGGTCCAGTGGAATTATTATTTAGGAAAAAGTACCACTTCGAAGAAAATGGATGAAATGAAGAAACATTTTTTTTTTTTTTTCTTTGTTGTTTGGAATATTTGTAATAACTTTTATTTTAAAATATTTTAATAAATTTTTCTAATAGGAAACTCATAGGACTAAGTTTAATCCAAGGGGGGTAGTATGTCATACCCCACCCTGGAAGGATCTTTTTGGCTAACAGACTATGTATTTATGAATGATTAATGGATGCTTAGTTTAAATGCTTAAATGATTGTTGCATTAGCTATAATGATTTATCTTGAAGAATTTGATGCTGCTAATGTGTTTTAAATATGTAGCAATAGGTACATCCATGGTGGAAGAGGTAGAATCAACCACCAAGGATGAGGTACTTGAAAAGGGAAGTGATGACTAAGACAACTCAGGGTAACATGGATGACTACCCTCATATAGGTATGCATTATCACTTTAGGGATAATCATCAACTAGCCAACCACCTAGAGCTAAAGTTGGTAGCCTAGAAGCTATTGTAAATTCTCTAGTTGATATGGGTGACTAAGTTGATGGAAAAACTCCTATATTGTTTGGTGCACTTAATTGTTTGTTTTGTTTGGTTGTTTGTTGTGTAAAAATAATTGGTTAAGGGACTCTGTAAAAAAAAGGATTAATGGATATAGAGGATCCATTATTCTAAATCCATTCAAATCACCATGATAATATTTAATATTAGCATAGGCATTTGATTTAAATGATAAAAAAGTTTTATTTAAATAGTTTGATTTAAATACTGAAAGAGTTTTAATTAAAGAAATATTTTGATTTAAATGATAAAAGGTTTTTATTTAAATATTTTGATAAAATAATTTTTCTTAAATAAATATTATGACTTAAAAGGTTCTATTTATATGTTTAAGTTAATAAAAGAATTGTCTTATTATAATTTATAAAAATATGGATATTTAAGTTTTGTGAATCCAAAATGAAGAGGAACGTTTGTTCCTTGCATATACTTAGAAATGTTATTATTTAATAAATAAAATATCTTGGAGACTTGATATTTAAGGGTATGTTAATATAAAACAACCTCCAACCATCATTTACTACCATGGATGGATAGGAAGAGATCCTAGGCAGTGGACATATGGAGAATTCCTCACAATATGAAGGGAGGAAATACCTTGAGAAAGGGGTGGAGAAAAATAATAAAATCAAGACGAAAGATTGGAAAAAGAAGGGAGACAAAGAAATAAACCAGAAGGATTTAGAGAAGCTATTTGAATATAGTTGGAGGAAGAAGTAGTCTCTTTTTTAGGTCGGAATCCATACAGTTTGGTTTCATTATTTCTAAAAAATGCTTATGCTTGCTTAAATTGTATTTTCTCTTTCAACTATCATCTTTTAGTATTTAGAATGGTCATAGCATCCTCTAGGTGGTTGGTTGTTCTGATGGTTGAACTCAACCTACCTGAGTTCTAATTGAACTCCCAAGTAAAATACTCCTATGCATCTAGCTAGGTGATCTGTGTAGTTTGATGGCATCTTACTTTGTTATCATCCTCTATAAATCCTGCACTCATTCCTTATTTTACTTGTTGTACATTGAAGCATTGGTTGATGATGTTAAGACATCCTTGTTCAAATGCTCTCTATTGTGAAGCTTGTGTTGTTCCCTTGTTGCTTACAAACACAATAAACCAACAAAAATTCTAGCACATTTCTTAAGCTCACTTCAAAAAAACCAACCTTGATCGACCATCACATTTGCGTTTCACCCCTGCATTCGATTGTGGGTTCTTAGTGTCATATTAAACCCCATTGATGTCAAAGGAGTTTTAGACCCTATGACTGGCTCCTGCAAGACCTTTGTTTAGTTTCATCAAATTTTATAATCTCCTTGGTCATTTTCTCAAGACATCGTATCGCCTGTAGTGTATTTGGTAGGTTTGTGGTAATACTACTTAGGTCCTTATCCCACACATGTTCTATTGGAGGTTAACGATAATTTAAAGGGTACTTGGCACCTATAGGCTTGTAACCAAGTGCCATGGGTGCTTGGCTAGGCCCTTCCTTAGTTTTTATGCTCTCATCATGCATTAACCTAGATGTCTCCTGTGACTACCCCTCTCTATGCATATTTTAGCTATCTTGTAGCTGTTAGCAAGGGTTGTCTTCATGGTTTTTTATGCCCTATTTCCAATTTGTGAAACAATGTTTGTTTTAGATTGGGTTAATAAAATCCTTCATTACTTGCCAAAATTTGTGGGTTAAATAAGACAACATTAATAAGGAGTATCTCTTGTACTAACGTAATCTTATAGGTAGTTAAATATAAAAAATAATATTATTTGAAGCTTACTTTAAAAGTGATAGATGATGCTTAACTATGTAGATTAATTAAAATAAAACTAGATTATCCTTTAATCTTAACTTAGATAACTTTATAAAAAGAATCATGATAGATTAAATAAATAGGTTATGTTTAGATAATGGTTATGATCTAATTATTTAATTAAAGGAATAATGATGAATTAAACTATGTTTTAATGAAGTATTTATGATCCAAAGATGGATGTCTCTTTGGAATGAATCTTTAGGAAGATAGGTTAAAGGAAATTGGAATTTGCTGTGAATTATTTCTTGAAAATTATTTAATGATGATTGTTTATGCTATTTTTGAAAAACAAGTATTTAATTTATTAAGGTTTATGGGGCCTTAATTAGTTAGAGAAATGGGTAAATTAAGTATTTAATTGATTAAGGTTTATGGGGCCTTAATTAGTTAGAGAAATGGGTAAATTAAGTATTTAATTGATTAGGGTTTATGGGGTCTTAATTAGTTAGAGAAATAAAAGATTTTACTTGTTTAATCAAACCTATGGGAGGGCTTTTTTCTCTTAAACATAAATCCTTGGATGACTACAGGGTTTTATGATGAAATGAAATATGACCTTCCTAGATATTGAGTGAATGATTTGTAAAGATGTATTGGTGATTGTATAGTTGCAATTTGGTATTTAGTTGCACTAGATTAAATGATCATCTAGTAGATGCATGATTCATAGTTTCATGAGTTGTCCTGATCCCTTACTACCATAAATGAACTATGGGTAGCGAAAGGACCAAGAGAACATCAAGATCCAAGACATACTTACTTCTTATGAAAGAAACATTATTGGAGCAATTTGTAGTTAAAGCTAAATATGAAATGTTATTATTTAAATAGTATGGATTCCTTTGCCATACTCAAACTATGTAACGATTTACTAATTTATGGAATGTATCTCCTAATTATAAACTATGATGCATATGATGATTAGTTATGTTAGCCTTTGATTTATTTATTTTTTAGATTTATTTCCTTTAAGCATCTCTTTTATATTCTTCTTATTTACCATGTTTCATGCTTGTTTAAATTGATCGATTTAGAGTTTATTACCCTATGTTGATGGATTTAAAATGTGTAGAGTAGTTAAGTAAACTTTTCTAGATAAATTAGTGTTCTAATAGAATAGAGGAATCTAAGGGATTTATGGGGTCCCTTAGGACCATGATTGGTAAACTTAGTGAAAGAGACTAAACTAGTTTGATTACAACCCAGTAGTTCAAAATGAGATAAAATATCTATGAAAGGATTGGACTACTCTATCATATTGATAAGACGAGTAGCCTATTTTTTGTAGACATCATATACCCACACATGCATACTAGTGCAAGGTATAGAGACGAATGCACCCTTTGACTAATTGAAGGAGATAAGCTAACCCTAACTGAGATGTGGTTAATAGCTATCACAATACACATAGTATACCTACACAGATGGACTTGTGCATGGTATGGATATGGGTGTATCCTAATTAGATGCTAGATAGAAGGTTGGTGTTGAGGAGAAGGATAGACAACTTGAACTTAGGGTTAACTTAGAGATATTTGTAGTTGTATGTACCGAATGATATAAGGATATCTCTTAGGTATGTGTTAATATGTTTAATTTTGTATGCGTTAGTGTTTAGTATTGTTTATTTTTGTTAAAAAAAATAGTAACCCCTTAGTTAGATTTTGGGTTGTTACATATTTTGCCAAAATAGTCTCATGCATTCAAGTTATCATTCATTTCTTGCATTATGAGCACTTAAAATATTTGATCAAGCATTATAGCAAAGTCTTGGAGTATCCAAAGCCATCAAATCTACAAGCAACAAGGGGATATTCTAAAAATTTTTAAGAGGAGAGCAATATTGAACTTGGGTTATAACATGCTCTTCCTATTTTGCTTTTCTTTGGTCTCTTTTATTCCTTTATTTCAAAATATTTTTGAAATTGGATCCCTTGAATAACACACTTTAGTGATCCTTTATAGTTGATGAACATATTTCTTGCTATCATCTCTTAGTATCTACTTTGTTACATACATTTGTTATCATACATTAGTTATTTAATCAAAATTTTAATCTATTTTTTGTAGTATTTATGTTATTTAATAAGCATATTCTCTTCTAGAAGATTCTTGTATCCATCCATAGTTGTAATTCTATAATGTTGATCATGTGTTTACCTATTTTCTAATATAAAGAAATTTGTCAATTGAAAGTGAATCCACTAATGGTAAATTCATGTTATAGGTAACCATTTTTCTTTATGCATTTTTATTTCAAGTTCTCTATTAATTCTCACACTATCTCTTAAGAGAAAAATATTCAATCCCTTGATTAATGTATTTTAGTATTCATTTAAATTGATTAATGCTTCATTGTGATGAGCACCAGATATGCTCATATTTTTGTATATGTACTAATGGTTTTTGCGCAACAATATATTATTGTGTGCCAACTATAGTAACTGAACTATCCTAGTTTAGACTATAACCAGGATACCTATTGTACCAAAACTATAACAGAAAGTCTTGTGTGTGGTATATAAACACACAAACTTCTCTATAGCAGGGGAAGCATTCTTTTAGAATATTATTGCATGTAATATATTTTGCACTAATAATAAATCTTGAGCATTCTCTCATCTGTGTGTGGTTTTCATGAATTGCTGGGCGAGATCTACTATAGCTCGGACCCACTCCAATCTAGTATTCCTCCCCCATTTTCTTAGTTAATTTTCATAGATTTAATTACGCATAGTAGTACATTTGTTTCCTAGGTTAAAGTTAATCATTTTAGAAGTTGTGTTCTTTTTATAGTAGGCGTATTATTGCTTTCATAGTGGTGTGTTTACTTTCATGCATTTCATTTATATTTAAGTTTTCTTGGTGTGGACGAATCAACCGTTCTTTCACAAACACCCCTCAATTATAGATAACCAGATTCATCTCCGAAATGGTAATGTGAGTAGTTTCAATCGTGGCACTTCTAAATTCTATGAGCTCCCGGGTTGAAAAATTAAATACGAGTGTTGTGACAAATATAGGACAAAATTAACCAATGTTTGATAGCCAACATTTTGGCACCATTTTTGAGGAAGAATCACTAGTATAATGATTACATTGCCTTATAAAACCTTTTGCTTGACCTTGTATGAGTCCACCAAGAAAAAGAGGACCTGATGGTCATTTTATAATACTGAGCCCATCAAAAAAGTCTAAGTCAGTCGATGACCTAGTATTTGAATTATATTCTCTTGACTCATCCCCAGTAGTCTATTGGAGTGAGCATCTCACTTGTGAAAATTACCTCCTTGTCTCATCGACCTGGGAAAGAACGGATTATTCTGAACCCATTGTTCAAAAGAACACCCTCGAAGAAAGCCCTATTATGGAAAGTCATAGAGGGTCAAACTGTAACACCAGTCGACTTAGAGGCTCTAATACAAAATGTCTTGGTGATTGAAAGGCCATAGAAGCTACAAAAGAGACCACATTTCCTAAAAAAATGGTTGAAGAGGTATCATATAAATATAGCTTCCCTATAGAGGAAGGAGCAGGGGAAACCAAAATGAATAACATATCCCTTGCCCATATTCTTGCCTTTAAAGGATATCCAACTGAATATCTTGACTTATTTTTATTTAAATTTGATGTGTTGTGCAGGTCTGTTGACTACAAGTCAGACGCTTAGAAGCTAAAGCTCTTCCCATCAATGTTAGATGACTCAACACTACGATGGTTTATCATATTGGAAAAAAAATAGATCACCACATGGGAAGAGATGAGGAAACTCTTTCTAGAGTAGTACCATGACTTTGGTAGAGCATGGTATTCCATGGAATAAGTCCTCAGCATGATACAGAAGGAGGACGAGTGCCTGGAAGAATATCAAGAGAGGTTCAACTTCAACCTGCAATGATCTCCTCATGCAAAGCTAGGAGATAAGTCTCTCAAAAGCATATTTTTGAGAAGACTCAACAACGAGTCATAGGAAGTGCTAAATATGATTTTGAGAGGAGACATTTACCAGCATGCCATGGAAGATATCTGGTAGTTAAGTTGAAACTATTCATGGAGAAGAGGCAAACTGGCTCCCAAGGCCATGAAGGTGACTGCATCGATCACAAATATGGATATAGACAACATGTTGGAGGATCTAAAGAGTGAAATGTTATCCTCTCTACCATTGCAGTTGGATACGCTTTTTCTAGAGAAGAAGAAATAGGAGAACAATGTAGTGTTGACCTACTTTTGTCCTAAATGCAGAGGGAAGCACCCTAGGAAATCATGCCCAAAGAACAAGGTCAGATTATATGCAATTTTCCAACATAACCACAAGACCCGACTGTGCCCACAGCTACCTAATACCAAGGAGGATGCTGACGTAAGTGAAGCCCATTTTATGGGAAATCAAAGAAATTGGCAATAAACCCTTATGGGGAATGTGCCCACAGGAATGCTTCCCTATAGAGGAGGATCATATATGCCACAAGGGTAGTTGTAACCACCCAATTTGGGTTGGTGGGGACCGACGGGTAGCTGTAACCACCCAATTTGGGTTGGTGGGGATCGCCACCTTGGAAAAACTTACCTCCAAGATCTACATTTATCATTCAGCAACCATGGATGCCATATTAGCATCCCTGGTAGCAGTGGAGGAACCATATTCCATGGAACTCCACCCCATAAAACATGGCATAGATACCACCTCAACAAAGATTACCGGCCCTACCTATGGTGAGACCTACACAATTACTAGCAAAGCCAATGGTGAATCTGAATAATAAGGTAAACCAACCAACATACCAAGTAGAGGGAGAGATGTATCCGATGTATAATATCAGTTGTAATCCTATTCAAATTAGATCAAGAAAGCAGTTAGGAGTAGAAGCACCTCCCTTGATAGAAGAGGAGGAAGAGGTAGGAGATTCCCATCTGATAGAAGAGGTGGAGGTAGATAAAGTTGTTGAGAAAATAGAGGCTCCATTCCCCAAATGATTATAGGAGTAGAGAAATCCGACACAACCAGAATTTGATATTCTCTCAAGCTTGAGGAATCACATGGTCACCATCCCCATTTTTAAGCTATCTGAGATGTGCCCATATATACCAAGGTGATAAAAGAATTATGTCTGAGGAAACTGAGATGTAAGATGGCACAAACCCTCAATGTCATAGGGAAATTAGCTAATTTTATGATGGGGAATGCATATCATCCCAAATATGTAGACCCAGGTAGCCTAGTAATGATGGTGAAAATAGGAGGGCATTCATTGGAAAACACCTTGGTTGACCTAGATGCAGCTATCGACATAATACCATAGGAGACCATGCAAAATATGAAGCTTACAAACTTGAAACCCACCAAGACGGTGTTACAATTGGTCGATCATTCAACCGTAATGCCAGAAGGGATGCTTGATGACATCATCATAATGGTCGACGCATGGGAATACCCAAAAAATTTTTTGGTGCTGCAATAAAAAATGGGACTATGTGGTTATCCACTCATCTTTGGGATACCATGGTTAGCTATGACAGACACCTACATCAGTTGCCACAATGGACTTATGACTATTTTGAATGGGTAGAACATCAAGAGATTGACAATCTCTCCTCTTGCTTAGTCTATAGACATGTTGGGTGAACCCACGATGATCGAGCAAGATGATAATTTTCTATCCATGCTCCAACCGATGATGGCATTAATAAATTTGGAGGAGTATGCCAATGAGGATAGTGTTATAACAAGATTCTTGCAAGGAGAATCCTCCCTCACAGTTCCTGAGTTACCATTGGTCGACGCTCAGGACCACCATACCTGAAAAATTGACATTGGGCCTGGAATAACGTTGAATATCAGTAGTGAGTTGACCACCACATAGTTGGCAAAATTAAAAGAGCTCTTAACCAAGCACCAACAAGCATTTGTCTGTGATTACTCGGATATGAATGGAATCAGCCCTAAAATATGCACATATAGGATATACCTCAAAGAGCAGGTGACCCTAGTCAGGTAATCGTAGAGAAGAATTAACCCGAACATGAAATAAATTATCAAGGACAAGCTATAGAAGCTCTCATCTATAGGGTTCATCTACCCGATATTCGATAGTGAGTGGGTGTCATCACTTGTGGTGGTGATGGCGAGGTCGAGATTCAAACAAGCAATTTCTCATTAATTTGTAGTAAATTTCATTAATACAGTCCTCTGTTACAATTTTCCCAGCATACTTCTTCTCCCACAATCCCGAACTCACCATCCCCTTTACAAATTTTCCCCCGAGTTTTTATTGAGGTCTCGGTCCTCCAGAAAATTAATGCTCCCGCCCAACAACAATTTCAAATTCTAGTTTCCCCCGGTTGAATTTTCAAATTTTGGTTTTCTGCCATAAATGGGCAACCGCCCGATCCGCCCAGAAGCTTGCATTAATGGCTTCCCATACCCTGCACTGGCCGCCTTGTTCTGACTGTACTCTGTACTGCTGTTTCCTTCATAAAGCCCTCACCTATAAATGCTATTAAACCAGAAATAATAATAAGAAAGAATGCACGGCCGACGTCTCCCTTAACAATTGACGTGACCCTCAACTTAGTTTGCATACACGTAACCGACTGCGTGTACATCTATCCATGCATTCTCCTTGTCTCAACACTTTTGTCACACGTGCCCTTCACAACCGCCACGTGTTCAGCTTGGCCTTGCCCGACCGTTCGCTCATTCACCTTTGGTTTTGTTCCCTATCTTCTTTCAACTTTCGCAGCTGTCGAAAGACCGGCCACGTGTCGGCCCTTAACTGGTCGCGATATCGCGACAGGTCGCGATATCGCGACCTATCGCGATATCGCGATGACACTCCCCTCCTTTGCCTTGCTTTTCATTACTGTCACGATATCGCGACGTCGCGATATCACGACAACACTCCCCTCCTTTGCTTTGTTTCACATTACTGTCACGATATCGTGACGTCGCGATATCGCGACGGCACTCCGCTCCTTTGCCTTGCTTCACATTCCTGTCGCGATATCGCGACGAAACTTACCAAGTCACTATGCAGCCTTCGGAGGTCACGATTTCGTGACATGTCACGAAATCGCGACATGTCGCGATTTCGCGACCCCACTTCCTTGCTTAACAAAACCCTTCCCAAACTGAAAATTGCTTAACAAAACTTCTTCCGAACTGAAAGTAATAAACCAAGATGCAAAATACTTAGAGAAAACTAGAAAAATTTTGGATGATGCAAGATTGCCCTACTGTCACCGGATGCTCCTGCATCAGACACCCGGGGTAAAATAAAAGTGATCCTCACTTCTGTTTTGTTAGGGGAAGACCCAGGCGGTCAACCTCCGCTTTTGATAACCAAGTTGCATCTTCAACAGGTCTACCCTTCCACTTTATCAAATATTCTGAATACTGCTTATTTCTGGTGCTTCTACCTTCACGGGTGTCTAGTATTTCTTCGACCTCGTCGGTGGCTGGAGCAGGTGCGGGAATTTGCCATAATTCTGCACTTGGCATCTCTATACCTTCTCCCTCATGATATTCCACTAAATCTGAAATATTAAAAATAGGTGAAATATCAAGCCAACTTGGCAATTCCACTTCATACGCACTTCCTGACTCCCGCTTTCCCAGTATTCTGCATGGCCCAAACTTTTTCATCTTCAATTTATTATAAGTTTTGGCAGGAAATCTCTCCTTCCTGAGATGCACCATGACCTCATCTCCTACTTTGAACTCCTTGAACCGCCGCTTTTGGTCTGCCCTCGCCTTATATTGAGTATTCATCTTTATAATTTGTTTCCTTACTTCTTCATGCAGACTTTTCATATGTTCTGCAAATTCTTCTGCCTCGGCACTACACTTTTCTCTCCTGTCCAACTTTCTCAGTTCAGACACATTCCTCGGGCTGTTTCCATATACTATCTGGAACGGAGATTTATTGGTGCTTTTATTAACTGAACTGTTATACGCAAATTCTGCCTGCGGTAAAACCAAATCCCATCCCTTGGGTTGATCCGCTATCAAGCATCTCAGTAAATTACCCAGGCTTCTATTCACCACCTCCGTCTGTCCATCAGTCTGTGGGTGGTATGCTGAACTGAATTTCAGGTCTGTCTTCAACTTCTTCCACAGAGTTCTCCAGAAATACCCAACAAACTTTGTATCTCTGTCAGAAACTATGCTTCTTGGTAGACCGTGAAGTCGTACCACTTCCTTGAAGAATAACCCTGCAATGTGAACTGCATCACTCGTCTTCTGCGAGGGAATAAAATGTGCCATTTTGGAGAATCGGTCAACCACCACAAATACAGAGTCATTTCCCCTCTGTGTCCTTGGCAATCCAAGAATAAAATCCATGCTTATGTCCTCCCATGGCCTCTCTGGTATAGGTAATGGCTGGTATAATCCTGTGTTTTGCCTTACACCCTTTGCCATCTGGCATATTCTACAACCTTGCACAAACTTCCACACATCTTGCTGAAGTTGAGGCCAGTAATAATTTTCCTCCACTAGGGCAATGGTCTTATCCCGACCAAAATGCCCAGCCAGTCCTCCGCTGTGTTTTTCTTTGATTAAGTTTTCCCGCATGGAACTTCTGGGAATGCATAATTTACTCCCTTTGAACAACATTCCGTCTTGGATTAAGAAATCCAACCATTTTGTCCTATCCACAGTAACAGGTATCGAGCAAGCCGCCCAGGCTTCTGAAAAATCCGGATCTTCGAGGTACAAACCCTTCAGTTCTTCAAATCCCACTACTTCCACTGTCAATCTAATCAGTAAAGTCTGCCTTCTGCTCAAGGCATCTGCAACTCTGTTTGACTTCCCACTTCTGTGCTTCAGCACAAAGGTATAACTTTGGAGGAACTCCACCCATTTCATGTGCCTTTGATTCAGTTTTGTCTGACTGTTAATGTACTGTAAAGCCTGATGGTCAGTAAATAGAACAAACTCCTTTGGCAATAAGTAGTGTCTCCACTTTTTCAGAGCCTGAACTATAGCATAAAATTCCTGGTCATAAACTGAATATTTTTTTCGAGCATCATTTAGCTTCTCACTGAAATAAGCAACAGGTCTGCCTCCTTGACTCAGTACAACCCCTATTGCACTGCCACTGGCATCACAGTCCACCTGAAATACCTTGTCAAAGTCTGGGAGTGCTAAAACAGGTTGTTCTGTGACCTTTCTCTTTAATGCATTAAAGCTCCTTTCAGCCCCTAATGTCCACTTGAACTCTTTTTTATCCCCCCTCATTGTTTCTGTGAGAGGTGCACAAATGCTGCTAAAGTTCTTTATGAACTTCCTGTAAAAGCTGGCCAGACCATGAAATGATCTTACTTTCGTTGTGCTTCTTGGGGTAGGCCATTCGATGATGGCTCTCACCTTCTCTGGGTCCATTTTCAGACCTTCTGCTGAGATTACAAATCCCAGGTATACTAACTCCTTCTTGACAAAATTACACTTTTTCAGATTTATTAATAACTGCTCCTCCCGCAGCTTTTCAAAAACCCTCCTAATATGTATTAGGTGTTCCTCCAGGGTTCTGCTGAAAATTAATATGTCATCTAAATACACAATGACAAACTTTCCCAAAAATTCCTTCAGCACTTCATTCATCAACCGCATGAAGGTACTTGGTGCATTGGACAGCCCAAATGGCATGACCAACCACTCATACAAGCCCTCTCTTGTCTTGAAGGTTGTCTTCCACTCATCTCCCTCCCGGATACGGATCTGATGATAGCCACTTTTTAAGTCGATCTTTGTGAAGTATTCAGCTCCACTTAAACAGTCCATGATATCATCCATCCTTGGCAACGGGAATCTATATTTAATAGTGATTTTGTTGATGGCCCGTGAATCTGTACACATCCTCCATTCTCCATCCTTCTTTGGCGCCAGCACTGCAGGTACTGCGCATGGGCTCAAACTTTCCCGAATCAATCCCTTCTCTAACAATTCCTGGACCTGTCTATTTAACTCCTCAGTTTCTACAGGTGTCATTCTGTGTGCAGCTTTATTTGGCAAGCTTGATCCCGGTACCAAATCTATATGGTGGCTAATTTTCCTTACTGGGGGTAAACCCTCAGGCACATTGTCAGACACAATATCTGGAAATTCCTCCAGCAGATCCAGGACTTCTGCTGGGGTATCCTGGCATTCCTTCTCCCTTGCTCTAGGGATTATTGCATAACATAAATGTTCATGCTTCAATCCGTCCAGGAACTTTCTCCCCTCAACTAAACAGATTCTGGAATTGTTACATACCTTTTCATCCGCATCCTTCAAGGGCTTTAGTTTATGGCGTACACCATTCTTTGTCAATGAGTAGGTGTTGGCACGGCCATCATGCACTGCACTCCGGTCAAACTGCCAGGGCCTCCCCAACAACATATGGCAAGCATCCATGGGCAGGATGTCACACAGGACCTCATCACAATAATTTCCAATATTAAATTTAACGGAGCACTGTTCATTGACCAAAGCTTTGTGGTCCTTCTGTAACCATGCGACCCGGTATGGGTGCGGGTGCTTCTTCCTTTCTAACTGTAGCTTTGTAACCATTTCCTCAGAAACCAGGTTATCCGTGCTACCATTATCAATAATAATATTGCAAACCTTGCCCACACATTTACATCTGGTGCGGAATAAACTTCTTCTCTGGTCTGTGTCCTTCTCCTCATTCAACAGGACTCTTCTTACAATCATTGCTTCCCCTCTCTCCGCTTCTTCGGAATGCTCAGACTCAGCATCTTCCTCTGCCAAAGCAGCTCTGGCTGGACCCTCAGGCCTCTTGTTCGTCCTTTCTCGGTGTTGTGGACACTCAAATGCCCGGTGTCCTTCTTCACCACAGTGGAAACATGTCCCACGAAATACTCCTCTTCCAAATCCTCGTCCAGATCCACCCCGTCCTCTTGGGTAGCTGTTCTGATCTCGGGGTTGATAAACATCCTCTTCCCTTTGATCCTGGTTACTACTGGCTTCACCAGTCTTCTTCGGGTCTTTATACTTTTCTCCACTGGTCCTCCCACCAGTTCTTCCACCACGGCCCCTTCCTCTTTGCTTGCCTTCAAACCGCCTATTCAGCTTTTCTTCCACCTTTAAGGCAAATTGGTAAGCATCCTCAATGGTGCTTACCCGAACCAGGCTCAGTTCCTCCTGGATACCGAGTCTCAACCCATTGATATAACGGGCCACCTTTTCTTTGTTTGCCTCTAAATGCCCAGTTCTAATGGAGATCTTGTAAAACTCCTCGGTGTACTCTTGGAGAGTTTTGTTTATTTGCCTCAAACTCTGCATTTTTC